>OZ004714.1:17606590-18933094 GCA_963924515.1 Vespertilio murinus | reverse complement strand
CTGAAAGGTCCTGGTTCGATTCTGGTCAAGGGCATGTACATGGTTGTGGCACATCCCCAGTAGGGGGTGTGGAGGAGGCAGCTGGTCGATGTTTCTCTCTCATCGATGTTCTAACTCTCTGTCCTTCTACCTTCCTCTCTGTGAAAAATCAATTTAAAAAAATATATATATTTTTTAAAAGACTCTGTTTCCCTTAAATAAAAAAAGAATACCTAAGTCAACAGTAATGTAAATAAATGAATAAATAAGTAAACAGAGGAGACGAGAAAGGCCTTCCTGATAGTGGAATGCCAGCTTATAGATGTAGAAGAAATGAGGCGGTTAGGAAACCCTTAGTAACTACTAAAACAGCTTTGTGGCCATTATAAAAGCAGGAAGTGTGGTATTTTGCATATTTCCCCTCTGTTATGTACACATGGCATTTTTGTACAGATTAAGCATTTTTTTTCTTTTTCTCTCTCTTCCGTTTTTTCTTTCTTTTTTTTTAAAAAAATATATTTTATTGATTTTTTTTACAGAGAGGAAGGATAGAGAGCTAGAAACATCGAACAGCTGCCTCTTGCACACCCCCTACTATGGATGTGCCCGCAACCAATGTAACATGCCCTTGACCGGAATCGAACCTGGGACCTTTCAGTCCGAAGGCCGACGCTCTATCCACTGAGCCAAACCGGTTTCGGCCCGTTTTTCTTTTATATGTAAGTTGTTAGAAGTCCATGTTTTGATTTAGTGTTTAGGTAACAGGATAGCCCATGGGAGTGTGACAGTCTGAGGGGTATTTAATAATGAGTGTTTGGACTGTGTATCTCCTCACTTCTGAGAGAGGGTGAGAACGTCTTGTAGGAAAGATAGCTGTAACTCACTGGGTGGAAATGTGGCGTTGTTCCCTCATTGTATGGAAGTCTGGATGTACATAGAAGGTTGCATATGGAAGTTGAGTCTCCAAAGGGGTGGACTGTGCCATCATCTCTTGGGTACCGCCTGCCCTGGAGCAGTCCTGTACAGATTTCTCCTTTTCCAGCTGGCGCAGTGCTCAGCTTAGACAGTAGAGGGAGCTGGTAACGCACCCTGGGAGGAACCAGTTCTCCCTTGGGTTCTGGGCTTCTCTCACCAGGCTCCTTCAGCTTGCTTCTCCAGTGCCCACTCCGGGAGCACGGGTGGCTCCTCAGGTGCCCGGCTCCTGCCACGTGGGCAGCTTCTTCAGCACCCACGTTCTATGCAATACACAGTGGCTAGCAGCTTCCCTTGGCATCCCCTTGGGTGTCCCTGCACTAACCTTTGAGGTATAAGGACACGAATCCTCTCAGGTCAGGGCTCCACTCTATGGACATTCTCATTTACCCTTACTTATTTTTTTTTAACCCAAATACAGACACTCTGGAAGTTAGAGCTTCAACCTATGAATTGTGAGGAGATAGAATTCAATTCATAGCAAGTATAAATGCATGGTTTTTTTTTAATATATAGGTAAGCAGTAGATATAAAAATAAGTCTAGCTAGAAACATTTGTATGTGCAAATGTATCCATGTCTAAAATGTATACACGAGAACACACAGCCATACACGTTTCCCAGGTGTGTCGGCCGAGAGGGCCCAGAAGCAGTGGCACGGCAAAGGCATGGCACCTTTGGCGCCCAGATACTGGTTTCTCAGTGCCATTCTCCACAAAAGGAACCATAGATGGGACCTTTTGATGGAAGGGGAATTAAAGAATTTGTAGCCATTACACAAACAAACAAACAAACGTGAAACTAGGATTCAGCTCCCAGTAGTTGGTCTCCAAACCCTCCCTGCTTCTTTACGATGCCCTTCACCTGTACAGGTGACGACCTGGATAAAACAAAAAGGCTGGTGCTTCCATGAGCTTGAGGTAGTGCTCCTACCTGACTGAGCTGGGACATTGCTATTTTTCCTGCCTTCAGGCTAACATACACCCTCGACGCTCCTGCCTCTCCAGCGTGCTGACTGCAGGTCTTGGGACTTGTCAGCCTCCATAAGTGCAAGAGCCAATTTCTTGTAAGAAATCAAACTTATGTTCTCTCTCTCTCTCTCTCTCTCTCTCTCTCTCTCTCTCTCTCTCTCCCTCCCTCCCTCCCTCCCTCCCTCCCTCCCTTCCTTCCTTCCTTCCTTCCTTCCTTCCTTCCATCTTCCTTCCTTTCGTCCCTCCCTCCTCCCTCCTCCCTTCCTCTTTCCCTTCTTCCTACCTACCTACCTACCTACCTATTCTGTTTCTCTGAAGAACCCAGACCTTTTTCTGCAGACCAGATTCCTCTGTCTACCCAGAATTTCTATTCCCCACAAATGTGCCCAGTGCACTGGCTTTGGTTACCTCACACTAGCTCCGTTCAGGAATCCCATCAGGTTCCAGAGGGAATCTGACTGGGCCAGCTTGGGTCCGCAGTGGAGGAGGAGTAAGGGCAGAGCCTCATGGTGTAAATATACCATCTGTATCTGGAGCCACTGCTCCCACAGGGGCTGCGAGTGGGGGAGAAGGCCCCCTGGGAGAGACAGGCCTTCCAAAGCATTTCAGATTCTTGTTGCTTCTCTTGATCCCTGAATGCCATGGTGCTGGCTGTTTTGGCATCTTCCTGACGGGTCAGGGCGAGTTCCTATTACGTCTCTAGGGGCTCCTGTGACCTTTGCTCTCTCAGCCGTGGCAGCAGTGTCCCACTCTGCCTGTCCAGGTTGGGGTGGAGGTGTTTCTTGTCCGTAGAGAGAAAACCAGCGTTGGGGGGAATCTCCACGATTCGCCACATCTTTAAAAGGCCCCAGTGGTGATGGGAGGTTGGAAACCCACGTGGCGGTGGAGGGGTGACCACATGTGCTTTTGCTGTGTGGTTGAGTGGATAATGCCTTGTAAAGAGTCTGTTTGTGAGACTGGAAAAGTTCACTGTGAAAGCAGACTCGGGGACTCTAAGGCAGCTGGCTGGTGGTCTGGAGATCCACATTCAGTTCCTAGCTCAGTCTGTCTGAATCTCATTTTCCTCAGCTGCCCCGTGGAGATAATGAAGCACCTATCTCACCAGGTTGTTGCAAGGGCCCAGAAGGGGATGCAGGTCAGACACCCAGCACAGAGCAGTATTTGACAGGGACTCTTGGCTCCAGCCTAGCCCTTGGGGTCTGCTCCTCCTGCTTTATTTTTTAAATTATTTTAAAATATATATATATTTTATTGATTTTTTTTACAGAGAGGAAGAGGGAGGGATGGAGAGTCAGAAACATCGATGAGTGAGAAACATCGATCAGCTGCCTCCTGCACACCCCTCCCCCCCTGGGGATGTGCCCACAACCAAGGTACATGCCCTTGACCGGAATCGGACCTGGGACCTTTCAGTCCGCAGACCGACGCTCTATCCACTGAGCCAAACCGGTCTTGGCTACTCCTCCTGCTTTAAAGCTCCAGCGGTGGGTGAACTGGGGAATTAAAGGGAACACATTTCCCTTTTCTGGGGCCACGTCCATAGCAAGACGAGAAAGGGTATCAGCATCAGGCTCTCCAAATGCACGTCTTGAGACCCGTAACAACCACACCCATTCTCATGGCCTCTTGCCTGGCCCTCTAACCGCTGACTATCTCTACAAAAATGAGACCACTTTTTTTTTTTTTGTATTTTTATTTTGTTAATCCTCACTGGAGGATATTTTCCCATTGCCTTTTAGGGGAGAGTGGAAGAGAGAGGGAAAGACGGAGAAACATTGATGGGAGAGAAGCACATTGATTGGTTGCCTCCTGCGTGAGCCCTGATCAGGGCCCAGGCTGGGGAGGAGCCTGCAGTCAATGTGCACACCCCTCAGCGAAAACGAGCCCAGGACGGTGCTCTATCCACTGAGCCAAACCTGCTAGGGCAGCCGTGGGCAAACTACGGCCCGCGGGCCGGATCTGGCTCGTTCGGCTGTTCTATCTGGCCTGCAGAGCCGAAAGAGCCGAGGGTTCTCTTGCTCCCCCCTCCGCTCCTTCACCAGCAGCCCAAGAGGAGAGTGCCAGCATGGTCAGGTTGCTTTTGTTCCGGCCCTCTGGTCCAGTTTAAGAACCCATTGTGGCCCTCAAGTCAAAAAGTTTGCCCACCCCTGGGCTAGGGCGGGATCGTTTTCTTTGTACCACTAAGATGCAGTCCTCTGGTGTCTTGCCTCCAGGACCAAGGCGTGCAGGTCCCAGGTATAAACAGTGATGAAAAGCCTGGACTCAGAAATCAAATATTTGAATTTCGTTCTCCAGTGGCCGGGTGACATAACCTTCTGAGTCTCGGTTTCCTCCTCTTAAAGTGGAGACGGCTTTAACAGCCCCTGTCTCACCGGCCATTGTGAAAAGCAAATGAAACAAGAGTGGAAAGTGCCTCGCCTGGGGCCAGGCCCAGGGTGAGTGCTCCGCCATTGTTAGTTGTGGGTCCTGAGCCACTGCCCCTTTCACCCCGGGCTGGCCCGCAGAGTGGGGTGACTGGCTCAATCCGTTCTGGCTCAGGTTGTCTGTCCTCATCGGGGAGGCCGGGAGTGCGGTCTGTTGGGCCTGCACATCCCCGTCCCAGGTCCCAGCCGGAGGCCCCCTCATGTCGTGGGCAGCTGCTTCGTAACGTGGTCTCAGGGGCACCTACCCTGGTCACCCACCATCTGTCACTTAGTCTTCTGGGCCCAGCCCTGCCAGCCAGTGCGCAGGGTGGCCTCGCACGAGGATAAGCCTCGGGAGGTACCCGTGGCTCCTGGCCAGCTTCCCCTGGAGAGTGAGCGCTGAGCTTTGCCAGAGTCGAATGCCTTCACCACTTGCCCAGGCCCATGGCTTTTGTCTTTTTATTTTTTAATAATATATATTTTATTGATTTTCTACAGAGAGGAAGGGAGAGAGTCAGAGAGCTAGAAACATTGATGAGAGAGAAACATCGACCAGCTGCCTCCTGCACACTCCCCACTGGGATGTGCCCGCAACCAAGGTACATGCCCCTCACCAGAATCAAACCTGGGACCCCCTCAGTCCGCAGACCGACACTCTATCCACTGAGCCAAACCAGTTTTGGCCATGGCCTTTGTCTTTTTGGCCCCAGCAAAGGCCGAGTATTCCATGGGGGCTGGGTTAACAAGCTCAAGAGCCATCCAAAGTCCCACCCAACTCCACCCGGGGGCCCTCACCCACCAACCCAGGGGCCCCTATTCCCATAGCCCGGTGGGACCCACCTTGGGGACAGGCCTGGAAGCGTGAGCCACTTAGCCCACAGATGAGGGGGCATGTGCTGGCCTGACATATAGAGCCCTTTACTCTGTAGCCCCCGGGAACTTCCTGTCTGGGTGCTGTCCCAATGGTGTCACAGAGTGAGCACTGGACTGAGTCAGGAGACCTCAGATATAAATTTGGTGCCCACATCAGCCAGCTGTGTGACATTAAACAAGTCACTTACCTTCTTGGGGCCTCAGTACCTATCCTCCATAAAATGAAAAGCCTGGAGCAAATTATTCATTTAAAAAATATATATATTTTATTGATTTTCTACAGAGAGGAAAGGAGAGGGATAGAGAGTTAGAAACATCGATGAGAATCATCGATCAGCTACCTCTTGCACACCTCCTACTGGGGATGTGCCCGCAACCCAGGTACATGCCCTTGACTGGAATCGAACCCGGGACCTTTCAGTCCCCAGGCTGATGCTCTAGCTACTGAGCTAAACCAGTTTTGGCAAGCAAATTATTATTATTTTTAAAATATTTATTTTATTGAATTTTTACAGAGAGGAAGAGAGAGGGATAGAGAGTTAGAAACATCGATCAGCTGCCTCTTGCACACCCCCTACTGGGGATGTGCCCGCAACCAAGGTACATGCCCTTGACCGGAATCGAACCCGGGACCTTTCAGTCCGCAGGCTGACGCTCTATCCACTGAACCAAACCAGTTTTGGCACAAGCAAATTATTTTTAAGGCCTCTTCCAGCTCAGGCACATAATTGTAGGTACATAGTAGGTACCAGGTGTATAGTAGGTATTCAGGAAGTGCTTATTTAGTAATTTAATAATAACATTCAAGGCAAGGCTCTACAGGTGAAGGCACCCATCTTTCTCACTACGCATTTTGATTCCGCTGTTAATTGGTTTGTGTCCAGTGCCAGGTCAGGGCCTGGCATGAAACAGGTGTTAAGCCAGTGTGTGTTAAACACACATATGTGGTGTATTTACAGCGGCCCAGAGGCTGAAGACAAACAGAATGGACTGGACAGTAATTGTTCCTTCCCCTCCGGACATCGGAGCTTACAGTAGCCACCAAGTATCACTGCTCCTTGTTCCCTCAGCTGCTGAGGCTCTGCTTTTGCTCACACTGTTCGCTCTCCTTAGAACACCTGTGAGGGTCTGGAATTTACACTGCTTACCGGCTAATACGCTCGTCGGCTGTTGTTTTATAAATGCTGACAGAAGATCCAGGACTGCTGAGCCAAAGACAGAGGACCCACCACCTTGGCACAGCAAGCGGCACGAGCATCACTGTTCCCTCTCTTTCCCTTGTTGCCAAGTTTCACGGGAGAAACACAGAGCGGTGCAAGTGACTGTTACACTTCCGGGGGGGTTGCATCACAGCTGAGGAGTACCACGCTCAGTTCTCCCACCGCGGTCCCCTTTTACCCAAACCACTTTTCTAGTAAGCAGCCAGCATGCCTGCTCTTTGTTTTAGAGCAGTGTTTCCCAAAGTGTGGTACCCCCAGGGGTACGGGAAGAGTCTGGTGGGGGTACGCGTTGCACCGAAGTTTGGTGGGGATATGCACTGCACCGTGCTTAGCTGCGCCTAATTCTACGTTCTCATGAGTCAAGTCAAGGCAGTCTTGTGAGGCGTGAGATGGTCCGGTGTGCAAATAAATGTTATTTATAATGTAACTTTTATTTATATTTTATTATGAGTAATTTTATTTTTCGTTTATTATTATTTTGTGTATGTACCAAAAAATAAAAAATAAATGCATTTTGATTGTTATTAAAATATATCCTTTTTTTTTGACGAGGGGTACACAGCGTTACGAAAATTATGGAAGGAGTACACATATGTCAAAAGTTTGGGAAACAGTCTTTTAGAGGAATTGTTCCCTCATTTCCCAAAGTTGTTGGCCGCAAACAGCACTGAGAACTGGCCGGGGAGAGAGGCTTCACATTCTTGGCATCCCGGGTGATGAGATCCGGGGATGCTCAGAACCCGTGGTGGGCGGCCTCACCCAAGCCACACCCTCCCCCACCTCTGCCTGTCAAAGTTCTGTCTGTTCCTGCAGCTTTCCCCAGCCCTCCCACCACACATGCGTCTCCTTCCCTTTTGTGCTTTCCGCGTCGTTCTCATGTACCCCTCCACGCTGTGCCCACAGGTCTCTCCCCTCCCGGCGAGGTGCAAGCTCTGGTCCTCCTCCCGCATTCCTCCGCCAGATGGTCTGCATCCGCAGGCAGGCAGGCGCTAGGCCCTCTTTGTTGAGCCGGAGGAGGCAGGATCTTTGTGCATGGCCGCGTTTCTGCAGAGAGCCTGCCGAACCACCCCTTGGAATCTCTTCAAGATTCCAGAGGCTAAAAATATCTCCCCAAAACCGCGCATCCACTTCCTTGTAAGGAGTGGCTTGGGGATGAGGCTGGAGGTCCAGGCCCACCAGGTGGCGCCCAACCCTCAACTTTTCAGATTTTTTTTCTTTTTTATTCTTTCTTTTTTCTTTTTTTCGAAATTATTCTCGTTACATGTTTATTCAGTTAGCTTCCCCACTCACAGAGATAGTTTGTCATCAGTCCAGCACCCAGATTCGCCCGCCCCCCCCCACCCCCAGTTGTCTGTTCTAGCCCTCACCCTTCTGAAGATTGGAGCCCTGAGGCACTGAGGGTGTCCCTCCAAGGGGTTTGCTAAGGGATGCTGAGGGGAAAGCCTTGAGATTGGGGTCAGAGGACCTAGGTTTGAGTCCCCACACTTACAGGTTGTGTTTCTTTGGGCAGATCATGTAACACTTCTGGGTCCCTGTAAAAGCAACTGAAGATAAAATATAGGAAAGTATATAAAAGAACCCAGGCTCCTGTTTAAAGAGTCACCCATCAGCTCTGTGAACTTAGTCCGCTTCCTTAGCCCTCCCTGCCCTGGTTTCCCCATCAGCAGATGTAACAGTAGTATTTCTATAGGGCTGTTGTAAGAGCTAGGTAGCACGATTAATATAAAGGGCTCATTGTAGTGCCTAGTGTACAGTAGGCATTCGATTTATAGTGATCACATATATATCATTTATCCTTAGCCCCTAAAACAATGCCCAGCACTTACCAGGTACTTAATATCCCCTTGCGGAGAGGATTTCACAGATGAGGAAACTGAGGCACAGAGAGGTCCCAGAACTAGGGAGTGATGGAACAGCCTGCCCCCGGGGCCTCCACACCACGATGCCTCACATAGACATGTGCTACACATCACCACCTACTTACTTACATGTGCACTCGGCCCTGGCCTGTGAGGCTCAGTTGGTTAGAGTGTCGTCCCGGATACCACAGGTTGTGGATTTGATCCCCAGTAAGGGCACATTCAAGAAACAACCAAGGACTGCATAAATAAGTGGTACAACAAACCTCTCTCTCTCTCTCTCCTCTCTCTCTCTCATCAATAAATAAAATTTAAAAATAAATAATTAAAATATGCATTCAGATGCTGTAACTGGTTTGGCTCAGTGGATGGAGCTTCGGCCTGCAGACTGAAGGGTCCTGGGTTCGATTCCGGTCAAGGGCATGTACCTTGTTTGCTGACACATTCACAGTAGGGAGTGTGCAGGAGGCAGCTGGTCAATGTTTCTCTCTCATCGACGTTTCTAGCTCTATCCCTCTCCCTTCCTCTCTGTAAAAAATCAATAAAAAAAAATATATATATATATATATTTTAAAATGCATTCATAGCTTGCTCAGAATCTATAGATGGGGCTGTTGGCAGGGAGAGGCATCAGTCCCCGAGAAGCCACATACATACTTTTTCTCCCCTAAGGGGAGCCAGGCTGCTGAAAGAGGGACCCGCTCAGCCAGGCTGGATGTCCTGGACGCTTTCCAGGAGGTGAGAGACGAGTTCAGTAGAATAGGATTAGCCGGGATTCTGTTGCGTGGGCAGTCCCCAGGGTAAGAGGGCCTCTCGGGCCCATTGCTGTCTCTGCAGCCACTCAGCCATCCACTTCACTGACTTCTACTGAGTCCCTTCTATGCTGGGCACGGGCAAAGGTGGAAAGGCGAGATAGCCAGTGCTTACAATGCAGCCCACTCAGAACTGGTGCGAAGGGATGCTCCACGTGGGGGCTCAGAAGAACCAGCAATTGACAGTTTGGGAGCCTGGACCACAGGGAGGGGCACTTACACTGGGCGCTGGAGGATACGTAGGGGTGAGCCAGGCAAGTGGGGTCTGGGGATGAAGGGCATTCTGAGCTTATTTGGGAAACTAAAGACGTTGGATGGGGTTGACATGCTGGGTGGGATCATGGGTAATGAAAGGAAGTGAAAAATCAGGAAACTGGAAGTCGGTTGGGGCGAAATTATGAAATATGCCCATGGACGAGATAAGGCCCTATCCTGTGGTCTGTGGGGGAAGCAGTGCAATAATCAAGCAGGTCTGGGTGTGCACGGGGTGGATAAAAGGAGAGAGAGACTGGGGACCAGCTGCAAAGAGCAGCTTTGTGGTCCTAACTCCTCTAGGCTTCGTGTTCCCCCCAATAAACGAGGAAACCCATTCGCGCCCGTTTCCTCATTTGTGAGATCCTCTCAGCCAGTGAATCTTAAGTACCTATGAAGTGCTGAGTGTCTTTTGAGGCTCAAATGAGAATACATGTAATGCATACTAATAGCAAGTATCGGTCGTTCTCATCACGGGCCAATTTTGCCTAGTAGTTCAGCAAAAACACACCTAGGGGTGGCTCAGTGGTTGAGCATCGACTTCTGAACCAGGAGGTCATGGTTCAGTTCCTGCTCAGGGCACATGCCCAGGTTGTGGGCTTGATTTATATTGGGGGGTGTGGTGTGCAGGAGACAGCCAATCATTGATGTTTCTATATCTCTCTTTAAGTTAAACACACACACACACACACACATGAGAGCCTAGGCCGGGCGGCTTTAGCTCACTGGAAAGTCAGAGAAAAGGGGCCTCGGAAATAAGTTCGGGGGTTAGCCTGGGATGAGCTGCTGCCACCCACTTCTCCCCTGGTTGCAAGTCTCAGGGTTCAGGAGATGGTGACTGTGGGGGAAAGAGAGGAGGGAAGGAATGGCAGGGCCATACTCCCCGGGGCGGGGGGAGGGTTCGAGCTGGGTCCTTTGTGTTGAGGACAGTGCTCTCTCTGGCAGGTGGAAGCTTAGGTGAGATCTCAGGGAAGGGTATCAATAGATTATTCATCAGCTTTCCCGGTGGGCTCTTTCAGGGTCCATGGTCTCCGCTGATGGGCTGGGGCCAGGGTAGGGGGTCGATGGTCAGTGCAGCTGGCCCTAAGGCTAACCTTCACTTATCTGGTTTTGCTGCTTTTCTGGGCCTGGAGCTGAAATACAACCGAGGCCTGGATGTTCTCTTCAGGGAGAAAAAGGTCAGGGGGTCTAAACTGCATGAGCAGCGCTGTGCTAGGGCAGGGAAGGTTACACAGGGGAGGAGGTTCTGTTTTTTAAATATATATTTTTTATTGATTTTTTACAGAGAGGAAGGGAGAGGGATAGAGAGCTAGAAACATCGATGAGAGAGAGAGACACTGATCAGCTGCCTCCTGCACACTCCCTACTGGGGATGTGCCCGCAACCCAGGTACATGCCCTTGACCGGAATCAAACCCGGGACCTTCCAGTCCGCAGGCGGAAGCTCTATCCACTGAGCCAAACCGGTTTCTGCAGAGGAGAAGGTTCTTGTTTTCCCAGTCCTGCCCCCCGCTAGGCACCCGTGCTTTCTGCCCTGGTGACCCTGCGACCCTGGCCCATCCCCCTTGCTCTGCTCGTGTCTAACGGTCTGTAGCAACTGGACTTCGCCTTGTGGCGGTGGGAGGGTCAGGGTGGCCCCCGGTGGGTGACGATGGTCTCGTTCTCTGACATGGAGAACTCGGGGAGGGCTGAGACAAAAAAGTCTGGGCCCCGCTTTGGGCAGGATGGGTTTGAGGTAGGCGCTGGCAGGATTCCGCTGATGACCAGGGGAGAGGAGACGTCCGTTCAAGACCAGCCCCGCTCTCCTCCAGCGCCAGGGGAGGGCCGGGAGGCCTGGGTGGGCGCTGCTGACCTAGGAGGAAGGAAGGAGAAAGAACACAGCTTTCCCCTCCACGGCTGGACGATGAGGAGCGGGAGGCAGGGCGGCCCCGGCTGGGTGCAGCGGGGGGCACCCGCGGTGGGCTGGGGGGGGGGGGTGCGGGTGCCCCTCCGCCCAGCCCCGAGCACCAAGGATTCCGAGCTGCGAGCCCGGCGCGCCTGCGGGAAAGGGTGGCCCCCGGGTGGTGAGCGGCGGCAGGAAGCCGGGAGGAGCGGCTGGGGGTGGAGACCGGGGAGGAGAAGGGGAAGGGGAAGGGGGGCGGGAGGGGAGGAGAGAGGGAGAGAGAGAAAGAGAGGAGGAGGAGAGAGGGGAGGAAGGGTGGGAGCCGGAGACCGAGCCGGGGGCGCTAGGGGCGAGCGCGGAGGAGGAGGAGGCCGCGGCGGGCGCAGCGGCGGGCACGTCGGCCGGGCCCCCCGCGCGCGCGCGCACCCCGGGCGCCGCCATTCCGCTCCTCGGGGCGCCGCCGCCGCCGCCGCCGCCGCCGCCGCGCTCGGGGGCCATGCTGCCGCCGCCGCCCCCGCGCCAGCCGCCGCCGCCGGCGCGCACGGCCCGCAGCGCGGTGCGGCTGCAGCGGGCCTTCCTGCGCGGGCCGCTGGGCGTGCTGCGGGTGCTGCAGCTGCTGGCCGGCGCCGCCTTCTGGGTCACCATCGCCACCAGCCGGTACCAGGGCCCCGTGCACTTCGCGCTCTTCGTGTCCGTGCTCTTCTGGCTGCTGACCCTGGGCCTCTACTTCCTCACGCTGCTCGGCAAGCACGAGCTGGTGCCCGTGCTGGGCGCGCGCTGGCTCGCGGCGAACGCGGCGCACGACCTGCTGGCGGCCGCGCTCTACGGCGCCGCCACGGCCGTCATGGTGGACCAGACGCAGCGGCACAGCTACTGCAACCTCAAGAACTACCAGATGCCGTGCGCCTACCGCGCCTTCCTGGCCGCCGCCGTCTGCGGGGGCCTCTGCCTGGGCCTCTACCTGCTCTCCGCGCTCTACTGCTGCTGCCGCCGCCGCCAGGGCGAGCGGGAGGTGGCGTGAGGCGGCGCCCCGCCGCGGGGCGGGGGCCCCGAGGACGCGGCGCCCCAGACCTTCCCGCCGCCGCCGCCGCCGCCGCCGCCGCCCGTGCGCCCGGCACCCCCCCGCCCCCGCGCTGCCTGCCCGCCGCCCGCGCCCAGCACCCGGACTCCCCGACACCCCGATACCCCGACACCCGGACTCCCCGACACCTCGACACCCCGACACCCGGACACCCCGACACCCCGACACCCCGGCGCGCAGTTCCCGCCCGACGGCAGCGCCGCCGCCCGGAGCCCGCGCCGCCGCCGGGACGCGCAGCCTGCGGGCACCCGGGCCGGGCCACATCCGCAGGGCGCGGGGCGGGCGCCGCGCTCATTCCCCTCCCGAGGCCAGACCCAGCGGTTCCTCTTCCCCTTCCCCGCCGCGTAGATAGACGTGGATAGACAGACGCCGCGTAGATCCGGAGGAGGCTCCCCGATGGTTGCCAGGCTTCTCTGGCTGCGCCCCTGCCCGCTTCCTGCCGCCCGGCGCCGGGGAGAGCACCCCCTTCCCCGGGGCCCTCCTTCCAGCCCGGGGCGCCGGGAGAGGCGGGGCTGGGGGCAGGCCGCCGCTGGTCCCGGGATGAGCTCGGGGGTGTGGGGGGTTTCGGACATCCTGCCCGGTCCTACCCTGCGAGCTTTGATGTCTTGGGTGGGGCCCATCCCCAGAGGTGAGGATGGATGGGTCAGGGCCTGTGGGCTGTCTGCTCGCCTTTGTCCTCTCGGTTCCTGGAGGCCGGGCCCAAACGCACACCAGCTTTCCCGGCCTCACCCTCCAGGCCCCTGCCCCGCTCCCACCACCTCCCAGCAGCTTTTTGCCTTCGGGACCCCGCCCGCCCGCCAGGAGAAGGTTAGGGTGAGCTCCGTTCAGGTTTACAGACGGAGTCCTAGAGCTTGCTTGTAAGAAAAGCCAGAATAACATTCGAACCGTGTCTGCCACCCCCCACCCCCCCTCCAGCGCTGTTTGCGTTAAAACAGTGGTGCTCCCTGGGACCCTGGCTCAGGGGCTACCCTCTAAAAGAGGGCCTCCGGGCCCAGTGGGTTTGTCAAAGGTGCTGTCCTGGCCGCTTCTCGGAGAATCGCCAGCATAGCAAAGGCTCTGAGAAGTCCTGCTGGAAAACCAGACCATAAGAAGTGTTTATTGCCCCTGGGCCTGGGTCGGATTTTGCCACCTGCGGGCAGTCTTGGCTTTCGTTTCTTCCTAGGGGGCCCATCCCACTGGTCTTTTTGGAGATTTGGGGTGCTCCCTCTTTCCCAGGGACTTTCTCTAGCAGAGAGAGGGCCCAGCCCACGAGGAAAAATAGCGGCTCCTCGACAAGTCAGGGAGAGGCCTGGGAACGGGTGGATTTGAGCATTCCTTTACATTGTTTGGGAAACGACGCCAAAGTTATCCAGATGGTTTCCCAGTCAAAAGGAGTGACACCTGCCAGAGATCCCGGCTTTGACCGTGACCTCGGATCACGCTCACCAACGAGAGGAGAAAGCTCTCGAGCTGGGGTGTCCCACCGCTGGCCCAGCCTCAGGAAGGTATGGCACTTTGTTTGTTTTCTGGAGGGGTCCTAGGCCTTTTGAATAAAAATACAGAACTTTTTTCCAAAAGAGGGTTTTTGTTCGGAGAGCAAGTTGGAGGGGTGACATTAATAACCTCATGTCCAAAGAATTGTGGTAATTCAAACGTTTTGCTAAATCCTTCAAAGGTCTGATCTTTGGGGGGGGGGGGATTGCCGCTCTCTGGATTAGAAACTAGAATAGGGGAGGCCAGAGTGTGTCTTTGTGAGCATGTTTGTAAGGCTAAGGTGGGGAGGTATTAGATTTCTCCTTTGTAGTTGTGAAGATCTGGGTGGTAGGGCGCTTAAGTAAGCTTTCTTTGGTCACCATAGCATTTATCTAGCCCTCCGTGTGCCGGGCACTGCTCAAAGCACTCGATGTATTAAATTAATCCTCTCAACAACCCTATTGAAGAGGGTTCTGTTATCATTTCCTCACTAGAGGCCCCGTGCACGAAATTCGTGCATGGGTAGGGTCCCTAGCTGCTGCTGGCTGCAGCCAGGGTCTCCCTTCCGCCATTAGCTGGAGCTTCCTTCATTCCATTCTGCCCCCTGGTGGTCAGCACATGTCATAGCGAGCGGTTGAACTCCCGAGGGGACACTTTGCATATTAGGCTTGTGTATCTATATAGATAGATTCCATATAAGGAAGATGAGTCACAGAGAAGTTGAGTAATTTGCCCAGAGTCTCTTAGTTGGAGCAGGATTTGAACTCTGGCAGTTTGGCCTCTTCACGACCAGGCTTATATATATAGTAAGGAGCCAATACATGTTAGATACTGTTCACACCGTTATTTAAAAAACCACTTAAATTGTGATATAATATACATAACAAAATTATCCATTTTTTGGGTGGGCAGTTCCGTGATACTAAGTACATCCACATTGTTGTCAGCCTTCACAGCCATCCATATCCAAACCATCATCTTGTAAAACTCAACTCTGCCCCTATTCCGATTGGTTATCTTTGTCTTCTGTCCGCTGGGAAATCCCAGACCACCGAGCCCTCCGGTGTCTCAGTTAGGTTGGCATGCTGCTGCCATACTCCAGGCAGGGTAACTCGTCCCTCCGCTGCCACCGCCAGTGCCAGCTGGAGCCTGGGGGTGGGCTTGGCTGGGCCACTTGGGCATGCCTGGGAGACCCAGTGCCTCTGGTTCTTCTGTTGCAGGTTTCTGTGTTGCGGGGGCCCTGGAGATTCCCAGGGATCCCGGCCTGTGTCCGCCCAGGGTTTCACAGCCGGGGGACGGAAGGACCTCTGCCCGAAAGCTTTCTGTCAACACCATCCAGTGGAAAAACCAAGATGGGGGAAAGATTCATTTGGCCTCAACATAAGAGAACTCCTGAGTGCTGTGACTGGCGCACAATATTCCAAATATCTGGAACTGAGCCGCGTGCCTCTGTACCCTAAGGAACGGGTTTTGGCTCCGGGTTTTGTTCCTTTTCTCTTTTCTTACACCACCGCCTAAGCTGCATCCTCAGCTCAGATCCAGACGCCTGAGGATGCTTTCTTAGTCCCACCCCCCCACCCCCCACCCCCCAGCCCATGGTGCTCTGTCTGTGGTCCAGTGGCCTTACTCGGGAGCAGATTTCTCCTCGGCCTTCCTGGTACCTTATCCACCCAGATGTGCCTGAAACATTTCAACGCTCACTGGCTCTTCTCGATGTGCCTTGTGCGTGGCCTCCCGCTGCCCCTCCAGACGTGAGAAGGGTGTGTGATGTGGCCCCACAGCCTCTCCTCCCCCCGGAGGCCCTGTGCCTTAGGAATGGCCACCTGGTCTGGCCCAGAATGTCTGAATCCCGGAGGCAGTCTCTGGCTTCTCTCTCTGGACTCCAGGACTCAATCCAGTCCAAGACCACGGTGGGCTGCTCCCGGCCCGAAGTCTAGGACCACTTGCGGACCCAGGAGAGGATTTTCCCAGCGTTCTACAGTGGTCAAAAGCAAGGGTGGACATGGAGGGCTGAGGGCCGGTAGGGCAAGGGGACCAATGTGCCTCATTTAAGAGCGCAGTGATGATGACCAATATGCTTTTCTGAATAAAGCTTGGTTTGTCTGATCTTGTGTGTGTGTGTCTTCTCTCCTGGCCCCAGCAGTAACCCTCTGTGCCAGGCCCCCTGCCTCCCTCCACGGTCTCATCACGCCACACCGCCCTGTTGTCTGCCTTCCCGGGTCCCCTCTCCTGGACAGGAAAGAAAAACGAGTTCACAGATTTTCAGTGCATTTGGGGCAAGGCACAGGAACAAGGTGCGGGGGGGTGGGGGGGGGGAGAGACACAAGACTGTCTGTGTCTGCCCTGACTGAAGCAGAGGGAATTCTAGGGACCTTCCCTAGCTCTCAGTAGGCCCTCTGATTGGGAAGCCTCATTGCCTGATGGGTAGACAGAATGGCCATGGTCATGGAGCCAGAGGGGTCCTGTTGTTTAACCCCCTCATTTTACAGAAGGGGAGATGGACCCCAGGATGGGGTGGCAACTTGCCCGAAGTCACGGAGTTGAGTGGGGGTGGAATAGGGTCTCTTGGAGCCCAGGCTCCGGTCCTTTTGTGCAGAGCACGGTGCCTGCTCTGGTGCCGGCTCCTGGACACACCCTCCCCCGCTCCCCCTGCTTCTAGCCAGGGCCCGCTAGGATGTCCCGGAAAGGGTGGGAGGGCAGTTAACAGGCTTCCTGGCTGGCTCTTCCCTCCTGTGCCCTGGGCCTGAAGTCTGCAGCCGGGACACAGGACTCTACTGACAGAGTTCAAAACACACGGAATCGCTCCAGGCAGGGGTTTGATGCTGTGTGTGCTCCACACCCACTCTTTCAAAGCACCCTCCCAACACACCACACACACACACACACACACACACACACACACACACACCCTCCTCTTTGCGGTTTGGGTTTCCAGGGTGGAGGAAAATACCACCAGTTCCAAGGACCCTTCTTGACTCCTTTTTTTTTCTTTCCTCTCTGTGTCTATTTATGGGTTTCACTCCAGTGAAAAGTGGCCTCCCTCTCTACGTCCTCTGCTCTGTTTTGTCTCGGTGGCATATTTTGCGATTGAAAATGTGCTTCCACTTGCATTAGCTTACAGGATCTTGTCAGCAGCCTCAGAAAGTGGCACCGATGCTCCCATTCAGGAGGGAAAGGGGAGAAGGGCCTTACCCATGGTCACACAAGCAGTGGCAGGGCGGGGCTGGGAGGGAGGTGTTCTCACCTCCAGCTGCCGGTGGCTAAGGCCCTGTGGCCCTCTGGCAGGCTCCGGCGTCAGTCAGTCAGTCCGGGTGGAGTTTGTTTTTCCCACCTGGGGGGCAGGTGGTCAGGGATGGTGAACCTGACACTTCCTGCTGGATGCCGGGGCCACACTGAAACAGGATACCACTCAGGGACACCACTGAGCCCTTTGGAGTCTGAGCAATGCAGGGGATTTGCTCATTTATGTCTTTTTACCTTTCCTGCTTTTCTAGGGATGGGAGTGGGGTCACTGATGGTGAGGAAGGAGGGTGAAGACATTCATATTTTCAGGGAAATAAAGAGCAGGGATATAAGAGAGAAAGGTCTGGTTAACCCTATGTTGTTGTTGTTTTATAATTTTGTTTGTTATGGAAGTTACCGTATTTGCCGGCGTATAAGACGATATTTTGGCCCTGAAAAATACCGTATTTGCCGGTGTATAAGAGACTGGGCATATAAGACGACCCCCTAACATTTCCACCCAAAATACAGAGTTTGTTATATACTCGCCGTATAAGACTACCCCCCACTTGGAGGCATATTTTTCAGGGCCAAAAAATCGTCTTATACGCCGGCAAATACGGTATGTGTAAAATAAATACCAGCATATATCCAGCATAACATCATAGCAATATATACCCACCAAAAAGTGAAACTGCTCAGAAGTATTCAAAGTAAAAAGAGAAGACACTTGATCATCCTAGTCTCACGCCCTAATCTCACCTCTGTTAACTATTAACTCTCCTTCCTTAATTTGTATAACTAACCAAGTGCACACACGTGTCCCTATGTACATTTGGATTCTCCTACCGTTTTCTTTTATGACAATAGCATAGTTCTAACCCCTTGGATATGTTTGATAAACACCATCATATACTTTACCCTTTCCAAATGTTCTCATGAATAGTCAGAGACTGTAGGAATCTTGTGGCCTTTCTGGACCCATTCTAACTTTCTCCTTGGCTGCCTCCCCTCGGAATCATAGTCAAACCCTTAAACTGAGAGCCCTTGTATACGGACGAGGCATAGAGGCTTCCGAGGAGAGGTGGCTTGCCCAGGCCGGGCTCCTGGTACAGCCCAGAGCAGGGAGGGAGGGAGGGGGGGAGGGAGCCTGGGCGACTGGAGGGTGTGAACCTCGCCAGCCTGTGGGAATGGCAGTCTGCCTCCTAATCTGAAAGACCCTTTGTTCGCCCCGTTCCAGGACCCTTCCTTTTCAACTGGGTGGCTGCTTGGGTGGCTGCAGGCACCAAGGCTGAGACGTTCCTTCCCCGGCACCGAGGTGAGGGAAGGCAAGGCCCTCTGGCTTCCCACCTGCCTCTCCCTCCCCAGGGTGGGATGCGGGCTCTCCTTACCGCTCTCTTCCTGAAGGGGACGCTCTGACGCCCAGGCCGGGAAGAGGGGAGAAAGGGAACTCACTTCATGAAGTGCCTGCAGGGAGCCAAGGACAGGATGGATACCTCAGTCACACCTCTGATCACCCACAGGAGCCCCTGAAGGGTGAAACGCCCCCAGGCAGCAGACGGGGAGGCAGGCTCCGGCACTGGGTCTGCGCAGGGCACCACAGGACGGAAACGAGATGCCAGCTCGGGGCTGTTGCCACAACATGCTGTTTCTGAAGGTTTCCCAGCAGATGCACGGTTTCTCCCAACTCTGTCTCCGCCCAGACCCACGCTGGGCTTTGGGATCGCTCTGCTCTTGAGCTAAGGCGGGAAGGAAAGGCAGTGGAGAAAGTTATTGCAAATCCGAATTACATCAGCTTCTCTCTTCCCAGTTTACAGCGAAATCGGATAGTTACCTTTATGCTTAATCAGCTCACTATGCTGAGGTCATTCTCCCAGTCCCCGGAGACAGTCCCCCTTCTGCCTGCCAGATGTTAGAAGGACGTGCAAGACCGCCCCTCCTCCCGACGCTCCTCCCCGCAAGGCCCGGAGCCAGAGGTTTGGACCCCGACCTTCTGGATACCTAACCGCTCAGCCTGTCCTGGACTCTGCTGTCTCTTCCTATTTTTTCCCCCTTTTCTCCTTTTTGAAAATATATTTTATTGATTTTTTTTTTTTTTTTACAAAGAGGGAGAAAGAGAGAGAACCAGAAACATCAATGAAAGATACACATCAACCAGCTGCCTCCTGCGCACCCCCACTTGGGATGTGCCCACCACCAAGGTACATGCCCCTTGACCAGAGTAGAACCTGGGACCTTTCAGTCCGCAGGCCAACGCTTTATCCACTGAGCCAAACCGGTTTGGGCTCTGCTGTCTCTTTCTGTGTCCCCCAGGCAGTTCACATGACTGGCCCTAGTGGCTGGGTGAGCTCACCCTGTGAGGTCAGAGGTGAGCCTAAATCTCTCACTGGTTGTCTGGCGTTAGGCAGTTCTCTGAAGCTCTTTGTGTCTCAGCCTCATCGCCCACCAAATGGGGAGAATGCCAGTACCTGCCTCACGGGCTGTTGGAAGGGCTGAAGGAGGCCACGCGCGCAGAGCAGAGTGTCTGGGATGTGTCAGTGCGGTCCAGCTCTCAGCAGCACAGGCTGTTGGGAGGACTTAGTAAGACAGTGTTTGTAAGAGTGCTCGTACTTGTTCATTCCTTTCTCCCCTGGCTCTCTCCCCACCTGGGGAATGACCATCTCACCCTAGACGGATCCCTCTACTGTTCTTTCTTGTATCTGGATTTGAGCTTTCCTGAAAAGATGGCACAGAAGCGTTCAAGGTTATTGTTACCTGCCTGAAGGTTGAACCTTCTTCTCTGTAGCACCCCAGGATCCAAGGCCCTTCTTTACCCTCCTTTTATTCCTTCTGCAGACCCCGGACTGGTCCTGCTTCCGGCCTGGGAGAGCCCACTGGTCATCTTGTTTCCAGGGTTCCTGTCCGTCTGGAGAGATGAGCTGACCGCAGGTTCTGGGATGTCAGTAGTTCACAGGCTCCCCGCATTACGTGTTTGCAGGATCTCCCAGGACTGCATTCAGACTGGAGTTTGTCCAGGCACAGGGGGCATTCACAGGAGCAGGTGTGTGCTTAGCTTCCCTAACCGCTGCACGTTTGGGCATTTCACAACATGTCTTTCCTCACTTCCCTGGTAAACTGTGCTGTAGGTCACCTTTTCCTCCCGGCTGTCCCTTAGGAACGGGGGAGCTTGCTGGGTTTGGTTTTTTCTTTTTAACTTAAATTCTTCATTGTATTTATGTTTTTAAATTGATTACACAAGTCTCCTTTTCCCCCCATTGACCTCTCCCCAGTTGCTCCCGTCCTCCAGCACATGCCCTCACCCCCCTCCTGTCTGTGTCCATTGGTTATGCTCATAGGCATGCACATAAGTCCTCTGGTTGGTCTCTTACCTCCCACCCCTCCGACCCTCTTAGGTTGAATGGTCTGTTTGATGCTTTTGGCTCTATTTTTGTTCGTCTGTTTATGTTGCTCATGATATTCTACAAATGAGTGAGATCATGTGATATTTATCTTTCACTGACTGGCTTATTTCACGTAGCATAATGCTCTCCTGGTCCATCCATGCTGTTGTAAATGGTAAGAGTTCCTTCTTTTTTTACAGCAGCGTAGTATTCCATTATGTAGATGTACCATAGTTTTCTAATCCTCTCATCTGCTGATGGGCACTTCGGTTGTTTCCAAATCTTAGTTGTTATAAATTGTGCTGCTATGAACATAGGGGTGCAAATATCCTTTCTAATTGGTGTTTCTAGTTTCTTGGGATATATTCTCCACAGTGGCTGTACCAGTCTTTATTCCCACCAGCAGTGCACAAGGGTTCCTTATTCTCCACATCCTCGCCAGCATGTGTTGTTTGTTGATGATGGCTTTTCTTTTACTTTAAATTGACAAACTAGTTCAATGATCTTAATGCAGGTACTAGAAGACCAACGTGATGGGATCTTTTTGTAGTGACTGTGATACTGATCATATTAATGACTAAATAATTGTTGATAATGGCATTCATAGTAATAAAGATTAGACAGTGTCCCTACCTCTTGTATTCAGAGTTTGCAAAATGTTTTTATGTTCATTATTTCATGACATCCTCATAGGAACAGATAAACAATGTATTATTAAGTGCATAATAACTGCATTTAATAGATGAGTTTCAGAAAGATGAAGTGATTGCCTTGATTGTCCTTAAAAAAAACAACAACAATTGTGCCCTTGCTGGTTTGGCTCAATGGACAGAGTGTCAGACTGAAGGGTCCTGGGTTCAATTCCAGTCGAGGGCACGTCCCTCGGTTACAGGCTCCTCCTAGGCCTGGAACCTGATTGAGGCTCCTGCAGGAGGCAGCCAATTGATGTGTTTCTCTGACATTGACATCTCTCTCTGTCTTTCTTTCTCTCTAAAAATCAATGAAAAACACATACTCAGATGAGGTTTAAAAACAACAACAATTATTAGGGTACACTTGATGTATGCTAAACTGCACATGGTTTAAATGTACACGCTGCTAAGTTTTGTCATTCATTGCTTTTGTTGAGTCACGTGACCTGATCTACATGCAAGGGGGCTGGGGAATGGAGTCCCTGCCCGAGCATCTGCTGCCCAACTACAGCTTTATACTATGGCAGGGGAAACAGGGCTTTCGGTGGGTAGCTAACTCTCTTTCATGGGAAGCCACAAGGTTTTAATGCTGAGGTTTTTCATGGCCTTGCTTTGCAAGGCTTCTGGTGTGCCCGTGTTTGATGAATGGTTGTTTTCATGGCTGCCAAGAGCTGTTGAGTAAGAATGTAACTGCAGGCATTCATTTCCTTGCTGTGTTTGTTGGACACGCAGTGTTTCACAGCTGGAAAACTCATTGCTCATGAGTACTTCTTTCCCAGGTACAAGAACATAGAGATGTGCTTACTGAATACTTTCAGAGCACAGGCAGTGAGTTATTAATCCCCAAATACATCCAAACACTAAGTTTAAACACCAGAGAAAATCCAAATATTGAAGAGGATCTAAAATACACATACCAGTCAAATATTTCTTTCATTAACCATTACTTTTTTAAATTGACCATAATTCATCTAACATAAAAATGTACCCAACATAACATAAAAACTCTCAGTTTCAAGTGTACAATTCAATGATTTGAGTATGTTCACAAAGTTGTGCGACTATCACAACTCTACAGTCCCAGAGCATTTCCATCAGCCTGTGCCCCAGTCACTCCCAATGCTTTCCTTCCCCAGCCCCTGGAAACCACTGATCTACTTTCTGTCTCTATGGATTTGTCTATCCTGGGCCTTTCCTAGAAATGGAATCACACAGTATGTGTCTGGCTTCTTTCACATACAATAATGTTTTCAAAGTTCATCCACGTTGTGGCATGTATCAATACTTCTTTCTTCTTATGGTGAATGACTTTCCATTGAATAGCTATATCACACTTTGTTCATCATCATTCTTTTATTTAAAAATTAACTGTGGCTGAAACCGGTTTGGCTCAGTGGATAGAGCGTCAGCCTGCAGACTGAATGGTCCCGGGTTCAATTCCGGTCAAGGGCATGTACCTTGGTTGCGGGCACATCCCCAGTGGGGGATGGATGTGCAAGAGGCAGCTGGTCGATGATTCTCTCTCATCGATGTTTCTAACTCTCTATCCCTCTCAATTCCTCTCTGTGTAAAATCAATAAAATATATTAAAAAAAATTAACTGTAGTGCCTTGCTGGTTTGGCTCAGTGGATAGAGCATCAGCCTGTGGACTGAAGGGTCTTGGATTCGATTCCAGTCAAGGGCACATGCCCGGGTTGCAGGCTCAATCCCCAATGGGATTTGGGGGAGGTGGGGGAGAGATATGCAGGAGGCAGCCGGTCAATGATTCTACCTCATCATTGATGTTTCTATCTCTCCCTCTCTCTCCCTTCCTCTCTGAAATCAATAAAAAAAAATTAACTGTGGCAAAATTTACCATTTTGGACCATTTTAAAATACACAGTTCAGAGGTGTTCGGTATGTTTATATTATTGTGCAACCATCACCATCATCCACTTGCAGAAGTCTTCTCGTTTTGCAAAACTGAAACTGTATCCATTAAACACTAACTCCCCATCTCCCCCTCCCTCTGGCCTCTGATAACGACTATTTAGCCTTCTGTCTCTATGAATTGACTAGTCTGGGTACCTCATACAAGTGAAGCCATGAAATATTTGTCTTTTTGTGACTGGCTTATTTCACTTATCATTGATGTCCTCAAGTTTCATTCGTGT
The DNA here is from genome assembly GCA_963924515.1 of Vespertilio murinus. Lineage (NCBI taxonomy): Eukaryota > Metazoa > Chordata > Mammalia > Chiroptera > Vespertilionidae > Vespertilio > Vespertilio murinus. The sequence continues at coordinate 18,909,893 of OZ004714.1, read as the reverse complement.
TGTAGCATGTGTCAGAATTTCCTTACTTTTAAAGGTTGAATAATAGTATGCATGTACATACCACATTTTGTTTACTCAGTTATCCGTTAATGGAAACTTGGGTTGCTTCCTCCTTTTGGCTATTGCGAATGATGCTGCCATGAACATGGCTGTACAAATATTTCTTTGAGACCCTGCTTTCAATTAAAAAAATGATATAATCTTTTAAAAAAAAGATATATTTTATTGTTTTTTACAGAGGAAAGGAGAAGGGGAGAGAGAGATAGATCATTGATTGGCTGCCTCCTGCACTCCCCCTACTGAGGATCAAGCCTGCAATCAAGGTACATGCCCTTAACCAGAATCTAACCCGGGAACCTTCAGTCCGCAGGCCAACCTTCTATCCACTGAGCCAAACCATCTACGGCCTGATTTCACTTTTTTTTTAGTATATACCCAGAAGTGACATTGTAAGATTACATGGTAATGTTTATTTTTAATTAATATGTTTAATTTTTTGAGGAACTGCCATATTGTCTCTATAGAGGCTGCATCATTTACATTCCCACCAAAGTGCACAAGGGTTCCAGTTTCTCACCAACTTGTTATTTTATGTCTTATTCATTTCTTTTAAAGCAAGCATTCATTGAGTAAGCACTATTCCGAGACTCTATACTTGGCAGAAACTGGGGCTGCCAAAGATGTCAAGTCTCAGGAACCTAGAGCACAATCAGGGAAACAATCGCATCCAAGAAATAGATTAAAATGCAAGGCAAGCTCAGCTGGCATGGCTCAGTGGTTGAGTGTTGACCTGTGAACCAGGAGGTCACATTTCAATGCCTGGGTTTCAGGTTCCATCTCCAATGTGGGGTGTGCAGAAGGCAGCCAAACAATGGTTCTCTCTCATCATTGATGTTTCTACCTCTCACTCCCTCTTCCCTTCCTCCCTGAAATCAATAAAAAAATATTTTAAAAAATGCAAGGTGCTAGGTGTTTAGTAGAGGTGGAACATGGTTCTCTAAGCACAGGGGATGGAATGAGGACTTGTTTGGGGTAGGGTTCTCAAAGGCCCTGACATTCAGCTGGATACTAGGGGGAGGGGGAGGAAGTCAGGGGGAAGGTATTGTAAGCCGACAGCACTTAGTAGCCAGCGTCCAAGATGGCCTGAAGCATGGCCCTAACTATTCTCACCTCCTGGTAGTCATGCTCTTGCAGAACCCACCCATTGTGCATTGGGACATTGAACAGTCCTCACTCAGGGAACCGATTGGATATGGTGAAAACGACAACGTGCCTTCTGAGGGATTTCAGAGACCTTGTGGCTGCCTGCCTTGCATCCTCTTGGATCTCTCACGTGGGGGAAATCAACTGCCATGTCGTGAGGACACGGAAGACGTCTTCTGGAGACTTAGCTGGAGAGGAGCGGAAACATCCTGCCAGCTGGTCAGCACAAGAGCACTTGCCTGCCATGTGAGGAAGCCATCATGGAAGCCAGGCCTCCCACGCTATCCAGCCTTCCGATGACAGACCGAAACCGCCTGGAAGCCCCTGAGCCAAAACTGCCCACCACACTGCTCGTGATTTCCTCACCCAAACCGCCCCAAAGCCAAAACCCAACGTGAGATAATACATTTTTATTATTGCTTTAAGCCACTAACTTTTTATTTTATTTATTTTATTTATTTATTATTATTATTATTGCAGCAAGCGATAATGTATACAGCTAGAAGCATGAAAAGATCTGGAATACAGGTGGTATACCACATGTTCAGTTCCAGACCACCACAATAAAGCAAGTTATAATAATTTTGCTGGTGGAGGGAGGGTCTTGCTTTCAGTTTGTTAAAAAAAAAAAAAGAAAGAAAGAAAGAAAGAAGGAAGGAAAATAAAAGAAAAAAGCAACCTCTGTGAAGCGCAATAAAGTGAAGCACAGTGGTATGCCTGCACTGTGAGATGGGGGCGGGGGCCGGAGAGGCCACAGCCAGGGTCTTGAAGTTTAGAGACGCTTCTGAAGCGCCGAGGTCAGAGTAATAGTGGGAGAGGGAGCCATCTGGTGGAGGAAGGTGTGTTTAGACATTCCCTTCACTTCCCATTCCTATTTTTCTAACTTGTCCTACCCAGCATTTTCTTCTGGGATTTCTCCAAGGGCCACAGTGAGGTTTATGAGTCAATTATGTGGCCGTACATACCATCGCTTAAAAATGCAAAGACTAACATCTCAAAGATGTCAGTTTAAGGTATTATCCTCTTTTACTGTTTTATTTTCTCCCTTGGTTTCTCCCACCTGGGGAAAGCATCAGTGGCACCAGGATTTGAGGCAAAGAATGAAGACTCAGAATGCTGGAGAAGGGAAAGAAAGCACTAAGAGAACTTGATTATAAGACATCTGAGTCAGACCTCAGAAAGCAGAGTACAGCTGACCCATCTCTAATTACCAGGGGAATTTTTTGTTCCTTCTAGTTGGCCACGACTGTTGTCCCTTTCTGGTCTTTAGAGGCTTCTTGTATTTTCCAATGATCCCCCCAAATAATATCTTAAGAGTTCTTGAATAATATCCCTCAATTATGTAGTTGCCAGAAGAGAGAACCAATAATACTACTAGCCACCGACAGCTTGAGGCCAGTGGCCTAGGCAGAACCAAGAAGGAGTAACTGAAATTTATCTTTGGAGTAAATTGCTAATGGTGAGATTTCAGGTAGTTAAGATATTGAAGAAAAAAATTCTTCTTTTATACTTCCTGTACACTCATCCTAAAGAGGCAGAATCCAGCAGACAAGCCTGGGCCGGCCACAGAGCCAAGCCCATTCCCTTAACAAGTAAGGGTGTTTCTGAATACAATTAGTGGTATATAGTATGCTCCCTTATCTGCCATTTTATTTTCCACTGTCTCACTTCCTCTGGTCCAAAATCATTAAATGGAAAATTACAGAAATAAGCAATTCATAGGTTTTAAATTATGTGCTATTCCGAGCAGTGTGATGAAATCTTGTGCTGTTTTGCTCTGTCTTGCCAGGTATGTGACTCATTCCTTTGTCCAGTATATCCACGCTGCATATGCTGCTGGCTCATTAGCCCCTTAGCTGTCTTGGTTATCAATCAGCTGTTGTGATATCACAGTGCCTGTGTTCAAATAATACTTATTTTACCCAATAATGGTCTCATAATGCAAGCATAGTGATACTGAGTGTTGTTATAATTGTCTTATTTTATTACTAGTTATTATTGTTAATCTCTTACTGTGCCTAATGTATGAATTAAAGTTTACCATAGATAGGCATGTTTGGGAAAAAAAACATAGTATACACTGAGTGGCCAGATTATTATGATCTTTGAATGCATAATAATCTGGCCACTATATATATATTAGAGGCCCAGTGCATGAATTTGTGCATGGGTGGGGTCCGACCAGCATGGCCAGAGGGGGGGATATGGGTGGTTGGCCAGCCTGCCTGCTGGTCAAATTCCTGGTCAAGGGGACAATTTGCATGTTAGTCTTTTATTATATAGGATATACACTGAGTGGCCAGATTATTATGCATTCAGAGATCATAACAATCTGGCCACTCAGTGTATACAGGGCTTGGTACTACGCTGGAGTTTCGACATCCACTGGAGGTCTTGGAACAAAGTCCACCACCCCAACCCGCTCCCCATAAACTGGAACTACTGTATGTGGGATTCTATCTGTCTGCATTCTGGCTGTTGGAGGGGGAAATGATTGCTTCCACCTGGGGCAATCAGGAAGGAATACTGACATTTGACTGCTGCTTAGATAAACAGATTGGATTTGGACCAAATCTGGAGTGGGGGAAGGGCATCCCTCCGCAAGCTCACGGCACAAGCAAGGCAATGCCTAAGCAATGGAGGGGCTCAGTTGGCTTAAGAGACTCTCAAAGAGGAGTAGCAGGGGATGAGGCCAGTAAATTAAAACTAAGAATGGTGGTGGTATGATTGGGGCACGAGAGTCTGTTGACACATGAGGTTTAAATCAAGCTTCCAGTTGCATGTTGGCTGAGTGACATTGATGAAGTTTCTTAACATGTCTCAGATTCCTCAACTGAAAAGGACGATAACCCTAATAGGACTACCTAAGATATTACCTATAGAGAACTTAGTCCAGTGCCTGGTGTCTGGTAAATTCTCAGTAAGTGCTAGCATATATATATTTTTACCTTTTTAAAAATATATTTTTTTAAATTAAATTTAGAGAGAGGAAGGGAGAAACTTCATCCATGGGTTGCCTCCTGTATGCCTCAACCCAGGCAGGTGCCCTGACCAGAATCCAACTGTGACCCGGTTAATGGACTGAAGCTCAACTATTGAACCACACCAGGCAGGTGCTAGCATTATTATTAACTAGAGGCCTGGTGCATGAAAATTTGTGCATTTGGGGGAGTCCCTCAGCCCGGCCTGCACCCTGTCACAGTCCAGAATCCCTCGGGGAATGTCCTGCTCCCTGGGGGATTGGGCCTAAGCTGGCAGTCAGACAACCCTCTGGCAGCCTGGGGACCCTCAGGGAATGTCCCACTAATGGCTTAGGCTAGCTCCCCAAGGACATCCTTAGTGCTGCTGTGGAGGCGGGAACCATGAGCCGGCTTCTGGCTGAGTGGCACTCCCCCTGCGAAAGCGCACTGACCACCAGGGGGCAGCTCCTGCGTTGAGCATCTGCCCCCGGTCATCACAGGCGCATCATAGCCATCTGTCTGTCATCCACCATTAGGGTCAATTTGCATATTACCCTTTTATTATATAGGATGCAAAGCCATCGGGTGTGTGCTTTGAGGGCGATTAACTGGACAACCAGAGAGGTGGATTGGGTTGGGAAAGGCTTGCGCTAGCACCTATGCACAGTAGCTGCTCAGTAATTGTATTTTCTGCCAGGCTTACGCGGCACACAGGTTTCTGCCTTTCGTGGGCTCAGGGTCCCGAGGAAGGGAGTTAAGCGCCAAAGCTGGGGGGAGGAGGATGCAGACGTGCATCCTTCCGTTCATCTTCTTTCCCACGGTTCCCTGTCCGAATCTTTCAGAGAGAAGCAGGGGAGGCGAGGGGCAGGGCTCCGGAGCGCCGGCTCCCAGGGATGCGCAGGCTGCGCGGCGAAGGGACCTCGCGCAGGGGCGGAGTGAAGTCGGGGCGGGGCTCCGGAGGGGAAGCGCGCAGGCGCAGTGCTGACGGGAGCGTGCACCTGGCTGGGGTGGGCGGGGCCTAACCCGGGAGGGGAGCGGGCCGGAGGCGGGGCGGGCGCGATGACGTCACGGGCACGCCGCCGCACGGCGCAGCGAGGAAGCGGCGGCGGCGGCGGCGGCGGCGGCGGCGGCGGCGGCGGCGGGGGAGGCGGAGGAGGTCCTCGGACCTGCGACTTCGGAGTGGCCTTGGAGAGCGGCGCGCTGTTGGGGTGGGGAGGGCCTGAGGGAACGCTACGGGGCCCAGCGGCCCTATCGGTACCCCCGGGCCGTCCCCGCCCCTCCCGGAATCTACCCGGCGGCGGCCGAGCAGGTGAGGTGCCGCCCGCTCCCCGCTCCCTCGCTTTCGCCGGTGGTGCGCGGAGTTGGGGGGCCCCCGCCACCTGCCGTGCCGGCGACCTTGGGCGTGGCCTTCCCCGGTCCGCGGGGCCCCGCCCGGCCCCGAGGGCTGCGGACGCGGTGGTCCAGGCCGCTGCCGGCGCTGACCGCCTGGACCCCTGCCTCGCGCCCGCCCTGGGTCCTCCGTCCCGCCCCGGCCTGGCCTGCGGGGGTTTCGGGTCCCCCCCCCCCCCGAGCCCCCTTTGTCACCCCCACCCCCGCCGTGAGGTCGCAGCCCGTGGCCTGGGGTGGGCTGACGTTGCCGTGCGCCGAGGTCCCGCCCCCTTGTTTTCTGCCCAGCGTTCGGGTAGGACTTTGAAATTAGGAAAGAGGGTGGTGAGCGTTTCCTGTGGCCCTCCTCAGCCGAGAAGGGAGGTGGGGCGTTCCAGGAGGCGATGGCTGCTGCTCCTGGGGTCCGAGGGGGGAAAGGGGGAGGTGATGGGCAGGGGATGATGGTCCGGAGAAGTTGAGAGGGGAGGGAAGGGAGAGGGGAGGGTGAGAGAAGGGGGGGAGGCGCAGAGGAAAGCATTGGGGTCCTGAGGGTGGGCAGTTCATTCACTCACTTGCCCATTGTAAGTAGAAAACAGGGGTGAATGAAAGACACAGTCCTTGCCCTGGTGGAGCTTAAAGCTAAGTAGAAGGGCAGCCTGGGAAGGCGGCGGCGGGGAGTGTTCCTCTGGTGTGATAGGTGCTGTCAGAGTGAGTGGGTAACTTTTTTGGGAGCATCGCGGAGGGTCTCTCCTAAGTCCGGACTGGATGTGCTGGCGAGGACTTCTCAGAGCAAGGCAGTGATAGTTAGGCCAAGCACCTGGAGGAGGAACGAACCGGGTAAACAGCGGGAGAAACATGTTTCCGGACTTCAGTTCTCTTGAGACCCCAGGCCGCGCGCCTCCTTTCAGTTTGGTCTTTATGGCTTATACTCTGGACGAAGGACGTTAGAGGGAAGAGTCCGAAGAGCCGGAGTTTATATCTGCGAAACTCATTGCACCTTCCCGAATGTTAGTTTTTTTTTCCTTTGTGAAATGGACATCCCACCCATAGCCGTGCCCCTCCCTGCCTCACAGGCTGGTTGTAGGCAGAACTTGAAATGATGCGGGGAGTCGTGTGTGTGTGGGGCATTGGAAGTGTGATGCAAATGCCAGGAATTATTATGGTTGCAGGATGCAGTCATCTGAGCGTGAGGGGTGTGGGCCCGAGGCCAGCCCCAGCGTGATGCCCGAGGCTCCTCTGGAGTCTCCACCTGCCCCTGCCAAGTCCCCTGCCAAGTCCCCGACGTTTGATCTTTTCAACTTGGTTCTGTCCTACAAGAGGCTGGAGATCTACCTGGAACCCCTGAAGGACGCAGGTGATGGTGTCCGGTACTTGCTCAGGTACAGACTTGGCAGAGCTGCTCTGACCTGCTGGGCTTCCTGTCTTCCCGCTCTGTGGTGGTGCTGGCCATGTAGGCAGTGGCCGGGCTGTCCTTGCTGCCCTGGGGAAGGTCCACTGGGCCTTTGGGCGTATTCCAGGCCCACTCTGTCTCCGGCCCGGCCCGGCCCAGCCCAGGAGGGGCTGGGCACTGGGAACCATCTGGCCTTTCATTGTGGTTTGTTCTTTGTGGTTGAATAAGCTCATACCTTCGGATTGTGAGCTAACCTTGACTATTGGGCCTTCTCTATCTAAAGTAGGCCTTCCCCCCTCCATTAATAGCTTAGTTAGTGATAAAATGAGAATATAATTTTGATCCTAAGTTAAAGAAATACAAATGCCTATGAATAAGCAGGTATCATTTTCCCTAATCCTTTAGGATTATAGATCTCAGGGTTTTTTTTTCTTTCTATTCTGCTTTGACTTTCATCCTATATAATTGTCTTTTTTTTTTTCCTTTCAGCTCAATTTATAAGAAATATTTCATTCTTTAATTTCCATTTTTAAAAAATATGTTTTTATTGGTTTTAGAGAGAGGAAGGGAGAGGGAGAGAGATATAGAGACATCAGTGATGAGAGAGAATCATTGATTGGCTGCCACCTGAATACCCCCTACTGGGGATTGAGCCTGAAACCCGAGCATGTGACCTGATCATACCTGGTTCATAGGTCAATGTTCAACCACTGAGCCATACCAATTAGGCATAAATGTATTTTAAATTACAGTTATATGCCATTTCACTTTCTAAATACTTCTCTTTGCCCAGATCAGTTTGGCTCAGTGGATAGAGCATCAGCCTGCAGACTGAAGGGTCCCAGGTTCGATTCCAGTCAAGGGCATGTACCTTGGTTGTGGGCACATCCCCAGTGGGGGGTGTGTAGGAGGCAGCTGATCAATGTTTCTCTCTCATCGATGTTTCTAACTCTCTATTCCTCTCCCTTCCTCTCTGTAAAAAATCAATAAAACATATATTAAAAAAAATACTTCTGTTTGTCTCTAAATAAGAACTTTTTTTTTCATAACCAAAGTAACATCATAGCTAACAAAATTAACAATAATTCTATGATATCTTTCTATACCCAATTCTTACTCAGATTTCCTCAGTTGTTCCAAGGATGTCATTTACAATTTTTTTTTTTTACCAAATCAGGTTCTAGTCCAGACTATACATTCTCTGTGGTTACTATGCCTCTTGTTTTTCTCAACCTTCTTTTATGACACTAACTTGCTGGAGAGAGGCTCACTGCTCCTGGGGCACTTCCTACACAGATGTGTCTGGTGCTTCCTCATGGTGCAAATTGCAAGGTAGAGGGAAAGGATTAGATTTAAATAAAAAAAATATTTTTTTTAACAAAGCTTCTGTGTTCTTAATATTTCATCTCAATGGGAGTACATGAACAGCAAGCATTCTTACTCTGGAGCCTGTGAAAGGGGCTTTAGGGGCATAGGAAGCTCCTGAAACGGAATGGAAAATTGTATGTGGGCATGTGTGTATTTCTAGGGAGAAGCTTCTAATTTATCAGATTCTCATAAAGGACCTTTAACCCTCTAAGATGATCAGGAGAGACAGGTAGGAGGCAGAGTGAGTTGAGTTGGGTTAACCTCTAAGTGTGCTGTTGAGCAATCGTTCTTACCTCAGCGTGGAAATAGTGGAAGATTTGTTTTTAACTTTTGTACCAAGGCCCTCATTTTCCTTATTCTTCCCAGAACCCCTTTAATTTATGGCATTGCCTCTGGAGATGAGCTAGTCAGTGTTCGAGGGCAGTGTTCTCTGCTGCTAGATCACTGTGCCCTTGGTGAAAGGGACAGTGAGATGCTATGAGGAGGGGCTCTTTATAATCCCACCATGACCAGCGATCTGAAATGAACTTCCGTCTTCCCTACGGAGAGCGTGGAGCTGTGCTCCCTGGTGTTTTCTACTGTGTGTGTGCGTGTATGCATGTATGAGTATAGATATATGTACGTATGTATTTGTATGTATGTGTGTGTGTGTGTGTGTGTTTTGCCCTTTTTTGGCCCTTCTCCTTTTCTGCCTTCTGGTCTATTAGAGTTCTTAAGTAACGTATTAGAAGTTTCTCCTTTATGAAATTAGAAATCAGGATGTGGCCCTAACTGGTCTGGCTCAGTGGATAGAGCCTAGGCCTGCAGACCAAAGGGTTCCAGCTTCAGTTTTGGTCAATGGCACATGCCTGGGTTGCTGGCTCGATCTCCAGGAGACAGCCAATCAGTGATTCTCATCATTGATGTTTCTCTCTCTCCCTCTCCCTTCCTCTCTGAAATCAAATGCAGAAAAGAAAGCTGAGGGTGTGGTGGGATTGATTACAGCTGGATGGAGAAAAAGCATCAGGCCCAAGATGCCCTCAGGAGCTGGTTGTCTCTGCGCCACTGGGAGAGAGCTCTGCTCTGTGAAAGTGGCTGTCAGATTAGTTTGTGTGCTGGATTGTTCTTTTCTTAGTAAAGAGGATTTGGTTGTGAAGAGGGACCTAATCTTGAGCGGTGGCTGTTAGGTTTGAAGCGAGAGCTGCAGGAGATTTTTAAAAAGCTCCTCTCCTCTGGGACCAGTGGCTCCAGTAGGTAGGTCCCGGTGGTCCGCAGTGTCAGTGAAGACAGATAGAGTGGAAGAGGCTTTAAGATGAAAGTGACTTCAGGGGCTGTGTGCTGCTTTTATTTCTGAAATGGGGTTGGCCTTAGACCTGGCTTTTAATCTGCTTTTACCCCGATAGCTGCCACTAAATGTTTTGGAGGCCTAATTAGGGGGGTACAGTTGGAATGCTTTGAATTTTAAGAAACAGGCAGAGAGAGGTATTAATTTCCTTGCTATAACTTAAATAAAAGCAGCACCTATTTTAGATAACTTCATTTAGTAACTCCAAAAGACCCAAATTAGAGGGGAAAAAAACCCAAACAAACCCCAAAACATTTAAGTTCTGAATACATTGCTTGTCAGCAACTTACCTGTTTATTTTTTTTTATTTTTTTCCCCTCTTCTGATGGATGACCTTAAATATGCTGATGCTGCCCTTTATTTTTTTAAAATATATTTTTATTGATTTTGGAGAGGAAAGAAGAGATAGAGAGAAACATCATGTTGAGAGAGAATCATTGATCGGCTGCCTCCTGCACCCCCACTGGGGATTCCTGGCCCGCCCTGAGCGGGAATCAAACTGCCACCTCTTGGTTCATAGTTTGACGCTCAGCTACTGAGTCCTGCGGCCCGGCTGATGCTGCTCGTTAGACTATGGGTGTCAGCTTCACTGCCACATCTGTGCTCCTTTTTCTCTGCTAAATGGTCCCTTTTACCAGGGACCAAGCCAGCCGTGTTTGCTTGTCTTCGGCAGCCTGAGTCTGGTCCTTCTTCCCTCATCGGAGGCTTCTGCTTTGCCATTAGGTGGTGATGGTGGGAGTTGAGTCTCTGTTTGCTTCCATCTGTTCCTGTTTATTTAGGGCATGTTTGCTGAGAATGCTATACCCTGGTTTTATCTTTATTTTTAAATTAAGATATTTTCCTCTTTTTGAAATAATACACACACATATATATATATAAAATAAATTTTAAAAATTGCAGAAATAGGAATAGAAAGTTACAAATGGGGTAAAAGAAATCCTTTATATTTTGTTCTCTTGATTTCTGTATTAGATGAATCTTGTGCAGTGAATATATGTTCTATGAAACTAAAAAAGAATGCTATATCTCCATAAAAATAAAGGAAAAATTTGAAGAACGTTTGTCATTGTCACCTTTTAAAAAGAATAGAACCATAGAACCTTTCAAAACACAGGTTAGTTGGTATTAACTAGTTTTCTTTCCTTTTTTCCCCCCTTTTTTCCTGAGTGCCCCAGGGGTTGGGTGAACTGCACAAACAACTGTCAACAAATGGTTGTTGGCATCAGTTCAGTGCTAACACGAATCTCCAGTTTGGGGTTCCGGGAAGAAGGAAACTTTATTCAGTGCAAAACAGCTCTATTGATTATAACACGGCACTGGCTATGAAAACAGCAGGCCGCGAGGCGGCCTGGGGGCCAGGCTCCTCTCTGGCTAGACAGCTCTGCTGCTGCTCTGCTCCTCTGCTCTGTGCGTGTGGGTCTGCCTTGCCCTGTGCTGGTCTGGTCTGCTCCGCTCTGCTCTGGCTCTGCTCTGTGCTGCTCTGCTCTGCTGTGTGCTGCTCTGCTGTGCTCTGCTCTGCTGTGCTCCAGTGAGGCATCTTTAGTGTTTCAGCCCCAGCCAAGGGGAAGCTCTCTGAGGTAGAATGGGAAAGTGCACTCTTCACTAGGTTTCTTAGTAGTTAATGTTATGAATGTTTCCTCTTCCTTGGGAAAGTGCTACAGGTCTTCTCGTTCAAGGACGATACCTTTTCTCACCCCAGGGCCCAATATGTGACTTTAACTCCTCTCCCAGTCACCTGTGCAAGGGAGAGACCCAGTTTCCATTTCTCCGTGACACCCTGAGCCCAGGCCCCGTCCTCTTGCTCCGGGTTTTACTGACTCACCTGTGCTGGCTCATCCCCCTTTCCACCTGGAGGAGCGCCCACTGGCCTTCGGTGACTAGAATTCTCTGTGTTGTAGGTGGCAGACGCCTTTGTGTTCCTTGCTGACCTGCCTGGGCCTCAACGTCTTGTTCCTCACCTTGAATGAGGGTAAGAACGGCTGCCAGGGGCCGGGTGTGGGTGTGAATGAGTGTGGGGAGGAATTCCGAAAGCAGCCCCCTGTGAAGGAGCCACTGGTCTTGTTCTGGAGTTGGCCTTCCTCTGTGTCTGCGTGCTGTCAGACACAGGTTCTGGAGGGACACATTCCGGGCTGGAATCCTGGCTGGGCTGGGGTGTGCCCTGACACCTAACTTTCCTCCTGTCTAAAGGGAGGATAATAACTGCTTTCCTCAGAGGGTGGTTGGAGGGAATGAGAGGATCTGAGTGTAACCCTTAGCTCAGAGCCTAACAGAGTAAGCAGCCAATACATGACAGTCCACCTTTATCCACTGCTGTGCTTTCTAAGGTTTCAGTGGTCCACTGTCAACCTACTGTGTGCTAGCATTGGCTTTAAAAAATATTAAATGGAAAGTTCCAGAAATAAGGAATTTATAAGTTTTAAGTTGAGTGCCAGTCTGAGAAGCCTGATGGCATCTCTCTGTGCCTCTGGGACGGGAATCACCCCTTTGTCCATGTGTCCATTCTGTATATGCTGCTACCTGTCACTCAGCAGGCCTCTTGGTTATCAGATTGACTGTCATGGTCAATGCTTGTGTTCAAGTAACACTTTTTTACTAAATAAAGGCTCCCAAGCACAAGAGTAGTGATGCTGGCAGTTTTGATATGCTAGAGAGAAGCTGTAAAGTACTTCCTGTAAGTGAAAAGGTGAAAGTTCTTGACTTAAGGAAATAAAATATCCTGAGATTGGTAAGCTCTACAGGTAGAACAAATCTTCTGTCTGTGAAATTGCCTAATTTATAAATTAAACTTTATCATAGATATATATGTATAGAAAAAAAAAACAGTTTAGCCAAAACCGGTGTAGCTCAGTGGATAGAGCGTCGGCCTGCAGACTGAAAGGTCCCTGGTTCGATTCCGGTCAAGGGCATGTACCTTGGTTGCGGGCACATCCCCAGTAGGGGGTGTGCAAGAGGCAGCTGATCGATGAGTCTCTCTCATCGATGTTTCTAACTCTCTATCCCTCTCCCTTCCTCTCTGTGAAAAATCAGTAAAATATATTTTTAAAAAAAGAGAAAAAAACAGTTTATGTAGGATTCAGTACTATCCACGGTTTTAGGTATCCACTGGGAAACATAGATTATATTCCCTGCAGGCAGGGAGTCTTCTGTGTCATTATTATTATAGTTTCCTTCTTGACTGAATGCTTTTTCCATTTTGGCTTCCAAGCTGATTCCGGGTCATTTGGGGATGGTATGGGTGAGGGGACAGAAAGGTAAGCTGAGGAGGACTTTTCCACACCTGGTGGTTTTCTGTGGCTCAGCAAACGAGCCCAGCAGGGGTTGCTGGACAGTCACCACCAGTAAGGAGCCTATGCCTCTGAGGCAGATGTGTGGACAGGGGGTGGCAGTATGGGTCCTGGGTGGTGATGTCTCTGGGGAACTGTTATGACAAGGTGTGCTGTGGCCCAGCCCTTTTTCTTGTTGAAATTGGCAGATGGCTGCAACAACAAAAACCCCAAAACAACAAAACAGCCGAACCCTCGGGAGATGAGTGAAGGACCTGGGACAGATTGTTCTGAGGAGCTGGGTCCTTGACTCATGTGTTCATTCTTCTGTTGAACCCACATTTCTCAAGGGTCTCCTTGGTTTTCCATGGAGAGATGGACCCAGTGGGTTGAAAACAAACCCATTGCACATAAGGCCTCCTATTGCTTCTCAGTGGGGCTCTTTGCCTGATTGAACTCAGATGGCATTACCAGGCTGTTAGGTTTTTTCCGGGGGGGGGGGGGGGGAAGGGGGATGTCCAAAGTAAATTAGTTCATATGACAGATATTTAGTGAGCATTTACTCTGTGCCCAGCTAGTGCTCTGTTAGCCTGCCTCCAGGGTACCAGAGTTCCTTTGGATTTTCTCTCAGCCTTACCATTTTTTAGTCCACAGTGGTCTGGGATACCCTAAAAGTTAAAGGGAAGGTTTCCAATCTGCCCAGTGGCCCAAAGGTCAGAATGTCGGTCATCGGGAGGCCCCAGGGGCCAGACTCCAGGCGTGAGCCACCTACTGTATGCTAGCATAGGCTTCTTAATATTAAAACCCACATTTGGTGCTGTAGCAGTGACTAGATAGACCAAGTCCCAGCCCTTAAGAGAATACATTTGTGAAAGAAATAACAACCATACTTACAATATGTCATATGATACGTTCTGTGAAGTAAAATAAAGCTGGGGCAAGGGGCTGGAGAGTGAGGGTGAGACGCTGTTTTCTGTGGAGTGATCGGAGAAGGCCTCTTGGGCAGAACTGGAGGAGGTGAGGGAGCAGCATGTGGACATGCGGGCGGGTGAGACGCCTGACCCTTGCTACCTGTTTACCTATTATTGATCCCACAGGTGCGTGGTACTCGGTGGGTGCCCTGGTGATTTCGGTGCCCGCCCTTCTGGGCTACCTGCAGGAGGTCTGCCGGGCACGGCTGCCGGAGTCTGAGCTCATGCGGAGGAAGTACCATAGCGTGAGGCAGGAGGACCTGCAGAGAGTTCGCCTGTCTCGCCCCGAGGCGGTGGCTGAGGTGAAGTGCTTGTGAGTATGGAAGGAGCCAGGGCGGTGAGGGGCAGTCACAGCGACACCTCCCACCTCACTGCGTGTGCCGGGCATTGTAGTGGGCAAACCACAGAGGTCCGTTTCCTTTCATCTTTTAACAGTACTGGGAGGTAGCTACTGGTATTATCCTTCATTTATGGATGAGGAAAAGGGCTTTCACAACTAGACATGGACTGAGTTGGGATGAGAATCCAGATCCAGCTGGTTTCACAGTTTGTTTTCTCTCCACTAGAGAGAGTTTAGGGTCTTGACTTAGCATGTGCATGCAGGAGCCACAGCCTGTGTTCAAATCCTAGCTCTTACATTTACGTGCTGTGTGACACTGAGCAGGTTGCTCAGCTTTCCTGTGCCTCAGGTGCTTTATCTGCTAAAGAAGATAATAATAGGCTTACCTCCGAGGTGGTTGTGCAGATTGAATGAGTGTCTAGTACCCAGGAGGCGTTCAGTAAACATTAGTCATGTTCACTGCTCTGTGGAGACACTTCTTAGAAGTGACAGAGCTGGTACTGCTGGAGAAGCACCTTAAGCCTGGGACACAATATTCATGTAACTCCAGTGGCAGCTGCCATTTAGTGAACCCTCCCTGAACTGGGCTCTCTTGACATACAGCAGGGTTCTCATCCCTCCCTGGGCAGCCAGAAAACAGTTATAAACAGAGCCCCCTCCTCCACCCCCCGAAAATCTGAGTTATCTGGAATGAGGTGTGAATATCTGGGTATTTTTAAAAAATCTTTTACTTTGAAATGATTTTTAACCTAAAGTCAACTGGAATGTATAGTTCCAGTCTTTATTAGCGTATAGATTGTAGTTAGTAAGCCCGTATATGACTAATCAAAGTGAGGTTGTGAAAGTAAAAAGACAAAACAAACAAAAACTAACAGAAGAGTTGCAAGAATAATACAAGGAACTCTCATGTGCCCTTTACTCAGAATAATTATCAACATTTTGCCACGTTGGCTGCATCTGTCCCTCTTTACACTATTTTTTCTTCTTGAACCATTTGAAAGTAAGTTGCAAACATCATGCCTGTTACTCAGATACTTCAGCCGTGTATTTTCTAAGAACAAGGGCATTCTTTTTTTACAAATACGTTTCCATTGGCTTCAGAGAGAGGAAGTGAGGGAGAGAGGGACAAACATCAATAATGAGAGAGTATCATTGAAGGGCTGTCTCCTGCACACCTCCTACTGGGGATCGAGCCCATAACCCAGACATGTACCCTGACCGGGAATTGAACCATGATCTCCTGGTTCATAGGTTGATGCTCAACCACTGAGTCACACTGGTCGGGCCAAGGACATTCTCTTATATAGCCACAGTTCTGAAATCAAAATTAGGGATGTTTACATTGATAACATTAACATTAGTATTATTATTTAATACAGAGTTCATAATCAGACCTTGTATTAATAAGGTCTTTTGTATAACTTTCTCCTGACCCAGGATCCAATCAGAATCACACATTGCATTTAATTTTTATGTCCCTTTAGTCTCCTGTAACCTGTAGTAGTTCCTCAGAGACCTTTGTTTCTCGAGACCTTGACACTTTTTAATAGGACAAGCTTATTATTTTGTAGAATTTTCCTCAGTTTGGGGTTGCCTGGTTCCTCGTGGTTAGATTCAGGTTATGCATTGTTGGCAGGAGGTGACAGTGACGTGTCATTGTCAGTGCATTTCGTCAGGAGATAGGTGATGTCAGTTTGTCTTGTTGGGGAGGAAGTACCTTTGATCCCCTGGTTCAGGTTTCTCCACGGTAAGATGACCCCTTTACTCATTAGAGTTAGTAATCTGAGGGGGTGCACAAGTAAATACCTTGTTCCTTATCAAATATTTACCTACTTTTAAATCCAGTGATGAGTCTGCCTTCACCAGTTTATTCCTATGATGATTGCAGAGGTGATTTTGTAATTCTACTGTAATTCTTACTTATTATCAATATGAATTCAAGATTTTTAAATTTAATTTAATGGCTTATAATCTATTCTTGTTATAGATTTTGATCTCAGACTGTCCTAGATTGGCCAGTAGTCTCTTTTTAACTGGCTTCTGTGTTCTTTCAATGTGCCCCCATCTTTTCTGAGTGCTTCCTTACTTGATGGGACTAGATAATGTTCAAATTCTCATACTTTCCCTGCCCTGGCTCTAGAATCAGCCATTTTCCCCAGGAGCCCTTCAGAAACCAAGGCCTGGGGGTTCACTGTACAAGCTCGTGCTCATTGCTTCTGGGGTGCAGCCACTAAAAAAAGCTCTCCAAGTGAGTCTGCCTTATACACATTGATCTGTCTACCTCCTGTCACTTATCCTCACAGCTCTAGTGTATCTGTGAGGTGGGTACCCTGCTCCTCATTTTATAGAGGAAAACGGCAGCCCTCTTAAGTAAAGGTAGGTAACTGGCCTCCTAGCAATAATTAGAAAGAGGCCGGAGCAGGAACCTTTGTCCTACTTCCACCTCAGCAGGTATTCCAAAAAGGGGACTGAAATGTATGAATGTCCTCCTGAGCTCTCCGGCCCCTCCCTCGGGTTTGAAGAGACTGGCCAGGCCAGCAGCTGTGCCTGTGAAGTCCCGGCTCTGCGGCCCAGAGCTCTGTCAGGCCCCTTGGGAGAGTGGGGCCGTGCTTGCGGCTCATAGACGCCCTGTGTCTGCAGCTTGATCCAGCTGGAGGCCTTCCTGCGCCGCCTCTGCTGCACCTGTGAGGCTGCCTACCGCGTGCTGCGCTGGGAGAACCCCACCGTGTCCTCACAGTGAGTGCCCCTCCGCTCCCCCCTCCGCTGCCTGGAGGGATTTGTCACTGAGCCCAGGCAAAGCCGCTGCCTCGAGGGCCCAGGACCCCTAGCTCAGGGGAAGAGAGGCTTGCAGGTGGGAGTGCACTGCTTTTGTATATGGCAAATACTTCAATAATAGAAAAATCACTCACCATGTGACCTCCCACCTGATGCAGCGGCTGATACCATGTTTAGATTTACTTCTAGAATTGGTCATGTGCACATACTCTATAGTTTCATAACATATGTGAGATTCCCTTTTTTTTCTTCCTTTTTCACTTACCATTATATATCATAAATGGTTTTCTTTGTTGCTGTATGACTTTTGGAATTATTGTAATACCAGATTAATATCAAGGGTGAATATGCTATGATTTATGGAACCGTTCTATCCTACATTTAGCCAGTTTTACTTTTATTACTAACCCTGTAGTGAACACATGTAAGGGTTTAGCTTTTGAGAACATTTTCTTAGAATAAATTCAAGGAGGGAACTACTGGGTCAAATGGAAGCAATGTTCTTAGGCCCTTTATCTATAAATGATAATGACAACTAATAGTTATTTAGTTTTCCCCTTGCGCCAGGCCCTGTGCTCAACACTCGCCATGTATTGTCTTACTCTTCATAATAACTCTAGGAGGCAGGCACTGTTTTAATCTCCACTTTACCTGGGAAGGAAGTGACACTCAGAAAACCAAGGGACACAAAGCAAGAAATGGCAAAGCTGGATGCAAAGCCGAGTGTGTCTCGTTCTAGCTTCAGAGTCTAGACCTGAGGAGTGTGGAGCATTGAACCAGTGTAGGTGGCCCCAGCCTCAGCCATTGTGGCAACTTCACCAGTATCCATGGTTAGCAGCCAGTGACTTGTTGGTAGTTGTCAAGCCTCCCATGTTGTTTTATTGTCCACTTGTTTGATTAGCAGATCTTGTCAGTTTGTTAACTGCCCAGTGCTATTTCTTGCCCGAGGCCTATGTGGGTGAGCTCCAGATCGTTTCTTCTGGTCTTAGGAATTTCTGATCCTGTGGTTCCTCTGTCAATCCAGGTTCTATGGAGCTCTTCTGGCCACAGTTTGCATGCTGTACCTGCTGCCGCTGTGCTGGGTCCTTGCCCTTTTAAACAGCACACTCTTTCTAGGGAATGTGGAGTTCTTCCGAGGTAAGCTCTGGGCAGATGGGGTCCTTTATCGCTGATCATCTATTTGCTATTCTTTCCACAAGGGGGCAGCACCAAATTAGGCCGGCTCCCCAGGGCTCTGGCTCTCTGAGATGGTTGGTGGGACACGGGAACTGCTACACAGTAGGGACCCCTCTGCCTTTCTGAGCAGGTGAATCCCTGCTTAGGTGATATGGTGGCTTCTGGGAGGGAAGGGAAGATGTTTTCCTGTTGCTGCCACCTGACTTTTGGGACACAGCCCCCCAGAGTTGCTGCCACATGTCTGTGTGATCCCAGAGTCCCTGTCTGCTGTCTGACAGCCTGAAGAGGCCCTGAGTCATAGGCGCCTGGGCCTTTACATATGTTTGGCTGATTGCTATATTTATTTTACTTGGTGTGGTAGGGTAATTAATGACAGAATCTATTAAGCACGTACAACATTTAATCTCTTTACAGCAATCTCATAGGGTGGGTGGCGGTATCTCTGCTCTTTATGAGGCTTAGGTTAGGTGACTTGTTTGGAATTAGGAGGGTGAGTCTTTCCTGCAGCAAGAGTGGGATGCTGGAGGAAGAGGCAGCCAGCAGCAAAAATGGGTACCCCCAAAACACCACTCATTTCATCCTGTTTCTGCCTCTGATCCCTCTCTTCCTGCCCTCGGTAGTGGTGTCTGAGTACAGGGCATGTCTGCAGCGGCGGATGAAGTCCAGCCAGGAAGAGGGTACCTTCCAGAGCCCACCGTCCCCGGATGCTGGAGGGAAGGGCGTTCTGCCAGACTACACGCCTGCACCCACACCCACGGAGGTGAGTGTCCCCCACCGTCAGGGCAGAGTCTGCTGTGGGCGGGTTCCAGCACCTTCTTGTTACCAGCTTGTTCATAGCACATAGCTCCTGGCCTGGCCTGCATGTGGTTCTGTTTCTCCCTAGGCCTCATCCGCTCTGAAGTGCTTGGTGGTAATAATTGTAATGATAATAGCTACTCTGTGCTTGACTGAGTAGGCACTCTGCTGTTCCTGGCACTTTATAGATATTAACCCCATGAGGTTAGGCTATTTCTGAGGAGGAGGTTTTGTTCTCTGCAGAGGAGAAGGCTGAGGCACAGTGGTTGCTGGAGGGCGGTATTGCCAAGATTCAGATGGCCCTCTGGTTCCGAGTCCATGCTCTCGACCCTGTGCTGAAGCCACACAGGTCCGCCTGGTCTTTGTCCGTCTCCCTGTCCCGCTAAGTCAGAGAGCCCTCTTTCCCATGACTTCCTTCTTTCTTGCCGTTGTGCCTTTTCCTCTGGGGCAGGAATAGGAGCTTTGGGAAACCTGAGTGCTGGCTCAGGGGAGGTGGCCTCTGCCTTAGGTGCCAGGGCTGCGACTCCTCCTTCTCAATAAAATCTCTCTTCCAGGACCTCACGCCAGGCAGTGTGGAGGAGGCCGAGGAGGCTGAGCCCGATGAGGAGTTTAAAGACGCGATTGAGGTGGGTGGCCCTTCTCCCCAGCACCCTCCACTGACCAGGCCATGTGGCTTCTCACATCCCAAATCTGGTTCTTAAATTCTCTTATCTCCAAGTGAGAAGCTGAACTTGCTCTGAGCTCAGACTCAGGGGGGAAAGGGGCCGCTGACTTGTGCCTGTCCTGTGCTGATCTAGCGGCCGTCCTGGCTGCCCAGGCGAGGGGGTGGGGGGGTGGGAGGACACCTCTGGGAGCCTCTGGGAATGCCCTGCTGGGGACTGGCTGCAGACGGGGACTTGGCACCTTCGATGTGGGGAAGGCAGATTTGGGGGAGGGCATTGCTGTGGTCCCCAACTATTGAATGAGAGCTGAAACATGCCCCTTTGGGGGGTAGGGAGGGGGAGGTTGGAGAAAGTGGTTGCACGGCCAAATCCTAGGTCAGAGAAAGTTAAACAGTTTTTCTGATTTTAAGACAGTAGTTCAAGCTGATAGTTTGTAGTGTTTTATTTGGCATACAAACCTTATATTTTTTGAGCCAATATTTAAAAATGGGGAGATTTCCGTGAAAACTGTGGATTTCCAATTTCTCACCAGCTCTGGTAGCCCTGAGTCTGCAGTGGCCCTGTAGCTGAGGAGTGGCTGTCACACAGTCCCCACCCCCACCGCTCCTCATGTTCCCTGGCCACTGAGTCCTAGTGGCAGCTGTCATTCTGTACATTTGTGCTATGGTTTTCTTACAGTAGGAAATAATTTCTCTTTAAAGTGGGAAATTGAGATATAAGAATGGGGTCTTGGGAGTTTTCACCGGGCCCATACCCTTTTACATCTGCCCAGTCCATTTACTCTTCAACCACGGAAAGATTTCTCTGGGACTTTCATATACAATTGTAGTCTCTGAATCTGGATGGTGGTGCTTTCAAGCATTTCTGTTTATAACTCACAGTAAGAAACACACTCACATCTTGGCCCAGTTCATACTTATGTTTATAATATGGTTAAAGCTTAACTGAAACAAGTTTCCTAACAGATGCATCATAAGGGATCTTTTCCTTCCTGTTCCGTTCTATTCTGTTAAAAGAATGACCCACTTAATCAATCTCACCCAGTTTGAAAAACAGGACACAGCTCCTCCCAAGCTTACTGGATGCTGGGATCCTTTTATGGGGGCCTCTGTTAATGTCACCCTCTGGGACTTGCTTGGACAGAACTCAGAGTAACACTTGAGCGTTTCCTTTGCTGGGGGCCCCCTCATAGCAGCTTCCTTCCTGCTGTCTCTCTCCCTGTTTTCTTCTCCCCCCCTGCACCCCGGGAAGCAGGAGACCCACTTGGTGGTGCTGGTAAGTGGGAGCCTGGATGAGGTGGGCGGGCCGGCAGGGGGAGGGGGGCCGCATCACCACACCTCGGGCCGCTGGGCTGGGGCCTCTGCATGCAGGCCCGGAGCCCTGCCACAGGTGGGGGGACTGGAAGGAGCTGTTCCCGCAGGAGGAGGAGGAGGGCGCCCCGTGCCCCGTGGAGGATGAGCTGGCCCTGCACGACAACGGGTTCCTGAGCAAGAATGAAGTGCTGCGCAGCAAGGTGTCGCGGCTCACAGAGCGGCTCCGCAAGCGGTACCCCACCAACAACTTCGGTACAGCCAGGGGACGGGGAGGGCCAACGTCTTGGAATTGTGGGTACGGGTTTGTGGCAGGAGTGGGGGTACTGTGGTGTTCATGGGCCCCACACAGTGGGATTGTGTGAGTGTGGGTTACTTCTTATCCCTCTGTCCTTACTGAGCTTGTGGGAAGAGAAGGAACTGGGTTCCAGAAATGCCACCCTGGGCCCCAGAGAGGGTGGTGGCCTGTCAGCGTCGGGTGGTTTCCAGGGGCAGATTCTGCTGGATGCTCCTCTTTCGGCTGAGCCTGCGCCTCTATTTCGGTGGGGCCTCGAAGCCCCAGAGGTTATAGGGACTGGCAGCTCTGTACAGTCCGCAGACGGCAGGCCCTCTGTCTCTGGATCTGGACTTTGCTCCCTGACTCCCTGCTCCCAGCAAGGAGTCTGGGCTGGTGTCCTGAGTCCCCATTTGGAAGGCTCAGGGGTGGGTGAGAGTTGAGAGGCTCAAGGCTGAGCTGCCGCCTCTTTCTCAGGGAGCTGTACAGGCTGCTCGGCCACCTTCTCAGTGCTGAAGAAGAGGGTAAGTGTCCATGAGGGTTCCCTGTTGGGTCTCAGTCCTGCCCCACCCGGGCACCTCCCCATTCACAGATGCCCCAGCTTCCTTGGGTGGGATCTGTGGGTGGGCAGGGGGGGGTGCTGAGGGCTCCAGGTGCCTGGGCTGGGATGGGTCGCATACCGACCTTGGCTCTTGTTGGCAGCGGAGCTGCAGTAACTGTGGAAATAGCTTCTGCTCCCGGTGCTGCTCCTTCAAGGTGCCCAAGTCTTCCATGGGGGCCACAGGTGAGTGGTGCAGGCGGCTGGGTCAGGGCAGTGGGAGGGCGTGGCTGGTTCCTGCTGCCTGTGGGATAGGAGTGAGGGTCAGTGATAGGTCAGGGAACTTGAGATCCTGGTCTGGCCCGTAGTAACACCTCCTCCATCACCTTTAACAATAAAAAATACAAACGTATATATATGATCTATCAAAATTATGATGGGTGATAATGAATGACTGTGACAGCTTCTTTGAATTTAAAACACTTCAACGTTAAAGCAGCGTTAGCCACACCACTGCGTTTCCAACCCCACGCCTGCCTTCCCCAGAGACCACCATCCTGAATTTTATTCTTTTCTTCATTGTCTTGGTAATACTTTTAATAAAATAAAGAAGAATGTCTTTTCCTTCTATAAAAGCTGTACATTATCATAGTAAACAAAACAGAACATACAGTGAGCAGAAGGCAGAGCTCCACCCGCACACAGGAGACACGCATACGCCCGCTCTAGAAAGGGAGCCCGTTTCAGACAGTTCCTCGTAATACAACGAGGAATCAAGGGTTTTTGTCTTTCCTTCTGGTCATGCAAGTAGCAGGTGCTTATACTGGAAGTTTTGGGAATTACTGCACAGAAGAAGAAGGAAGAGAAAAATAATTCTGTAATCTTACCACCCAGAGAAAACCACTGTTAAGACATCTTGGAAATTTTCCTTCTGGCACTTTATTTAAAAAACATGTTTAAAGGTGTTGAGTTGGTGGCAAAATAATTTCTAATGCATGGAACACCTGAGAAAGGCCTGCTGTTGGCATGGTCACCCCCAAAGTCCCTGTTCCCATGAAAAGCTGTCTCCAAGGGCAGGCTAGTGAGCTGGGTTGGCAAGGGTGTGGGCTGAGCAGTGGGTGGTCTGTGGGGCTCTGGGGGCTGGGGAGGTGGTTGTGGGAGTTGGGTCATGAGGAAGTGTCTCACCAAGTTCTTCCTCCTTTTCAGCCCCTGAAGCCCAGAGAGAGACTGTGTTTGTGTGTGCCTCGTGTAACCAGACCTTGAACAAGTGAGAAGAGGGGACGGGATGCAAGCAGGCGCCGGTCCCTGGGCCAGCAGTAGACCCCACTCTCCCTCCCCCCAGCCCTGTGTGGCGTGTGCTGGGCTAATGTGGCCCGAATGCCCGGTAGGCTTCCCTTCTCTGCCCTTGCTGTCTCCAGCCGGGTTCTGGAGCTGTCCCCACTCCTGCAGATGGTCAGCCAGAGGCGAGAGGAGCCCTGGAGGGTCTGGTATGTTTGCCTTGCTCTGTCCTGAGCCGTTACGGCCTGGGCAGGGAATATAAGCTAGAGGGCAGAAGAGAGCCATTCCTGGTCTCGATTGGGGTCTCTGAGGATCAGGAAAAGCTGGGAATACTCTGAGACCGGAGATCAGAAACTGGGAAAAGAGATTCTTCCTCCCGTGGGGCTGGGCCAAGACCTTTGCCTCGAGAGTCTGCGCAGGCCTGGCAGTGCCGTGCCCCGCTCTGCTGAGCGAATGTCCCCCCAGCACCAGGATCTCCTTATTCGCCCACCAACACTTTCAGGCTAACAAGACCAAAAGTGTCTCTGGAAACAGGGTTGAAGTTCCCCAGTTCCCCCTGAGGAGGCTGTGACTAGGGGGGCCTGGCAGAGTCCTTGTATTAATCAGAGCAAAACGTAGGCGTCCCAGCAGCTCAGAGGACCTCAGCCCCACCTTGCAGACGTCTTGGTGTGCAGAATCTCAGCTACAGCTGCCCTCGGCCCTGATGGGAGGGGCCAGGCACTCCGATCACGTCTGCTCCCACCGCTCAGAGCCTCGGCACCCCTCCCGGCTCAGAGCTACATTTCCCCTCCCCAGCACCTCGCCCACGTAGTGTGAGACCAGAGCAGACAGAGGTCCTGAGCCCTTGACCCTTGGCGGCCTGAGAAGGGTGTGAACTTGCCGAGCTGGGTCCTAGGTTCCAGGCTGTTCTCCAGCAAAACAGTCTTAGTTGTGGGACAGTCCACGGAGGGTCCCCATCCTCTCTCCTACAGTTTCACATTCATGTATGTGCTCTCTGGGGCTTTGTGTCTCTAAGCCATGAGCGGGCTCAGGCTCCCTTCCTTCCCCTAGAGCTGCCCTGCTTTTCGAAGTATTTATTTATTTATTTCATGGTTCCTGGGAACATGGCACAGACATTGGCTGAGGATGGGGCTTTGGCCCTGGGATGCTTCCCTGGATCCTGGGACTCAGAGCCCATGGGAGGTGGAGATGTTCCTTTACCCTAAACGGACCCAGGAGGCAGGATGGGGAGGCAAGGACCATTCTGGACCAGCTTTCTCGCCAGGCCAACCATCTAGCCTGGGCTGGGAAGACGGGGGCCTGCTCCAGGCCGGGGAGGGCCAGTCCCTGGGGACCAGGCAGGCCTGGGTGTCCCCTTCCTCAGGCTCCTTGTCCTGTTCAGAGATGAGCGTGAAGTACCTGTGCTTTGTTACACTGGAGAGGAACTAGAGGACTTCTGTGTATATGGAGAATTATCAATAAAAAGGCCTCAAGCTTCTTCTTTTGACCTGGTCCTTGCGTCACCCTCTCCCTAAGGCCGGAGAGCCAGCGCCCCCAGAGCCGGCTGAGGGTGCAGGCCTGGGCGGTGCCTGCAGTGGGGGGGTGGGGGGGGGTGGGGGTGGGGGGCGGGCATGGAGGTGAAGTGGGTGTGAGCGGGGGCAGGAGGAAAGCTGTGCCGTCCACAGGACAGGCTCAGCACATGTTCGCTGGATTGACTTGAGGCTCTGTCTTGTGACCCAGTTGTGGGGGCTGGGGTTGGTTGGGACTAGAATTCAGTAAACTAAGCAATGCAGGCTTTAGAATGGAAAGATTTTAGCTAATCCTTCTGAGAAAATAAAAAAGGATCTGCCCTAGGTGAGGCTGAGAGCCAGCCGGTAAGAGGATTGGCTGTGAGATGGGGGGACGGGGGTTGTAAGTAGTTTTTGAAGCCCGGGGTGTGGGGGTATTTACTGGTGGTCAGGCACTGTGGTGAGTGCTCGACGCACATTGTTTCATTAATCCTCACAGTGGCCCTGTGAGGCAGGTGCTGTACTTCCCCCCATTTTGCAGGTAAGGAGATTGAGGTCCAGGGGAGTAAGCAGTGGCTGTGAAAGGCCCAGCATGGCACTTTGCAGACCAGGGCTGCACAGGAGCCATGCCTCCAGATGGTAGGCCTGGGCAGTGAAGAAGGGAGTGTGAGAGCCTGCTGTGGGGTTAGGCTATGCGGCAGCCCCATAACCTCGGATTTAGGCGCCGGCTGTCCTTGCAGCTGTGGTCTGGTCTGGTCTGGGTGGATTCTGGGGAGCTCGGAGCTCCCCTGGTGTGGAGGAGCCAGCAGCTCCTCGGGGTCCTGAGAGCCAGGGAAGCAGCGGGACCGTGTCCTGGCACGTGTAAGGATGGGATTATTCACTTTAAAAAGTATTACGGCACCTGGTCAGTGTGGCTCGGTTGGGCATCGTCACGAACACCAAAGGTTGCTGGTTTGATTCCTAGTCAGGGCACATGCTAGGGGGCTTACAGGAGGCAGCTGATCCATGTTTCACTCTCTCCCTCTCCCTTCCTCTCTCTAAAAAACAGCCTCCACAAAACATGTAATGCAGCCTCAGCAGTCTGTGGGTCATCGGCTAGAGGAGTGGAAAACAAAATAGGGCCGTTGAGCAGAAGGGACAGGAGTGAGCACAGGCCTAGGGAGGGGCAGCTGGGGCTGTGCCAGCACGTCTCGTGAGGGCTGCATCAAGGGCAGGGCAGCTGGAAGCTGCTCCGACAGCCATCTGTCCTCTCACGCAGAGGTGACCTGCCCATCAGAGGATGCGTGTTCCCCACGGTGTTCGATGGAGCAGGGACTTAGAGCCTGCGTCAGTCAGGATGTCCTGGAGGTGGCCGGGGAGGGCGCTTGCTGTGGCCTGCTCTGCTGCCCGCTATAGTGACGCCGTTTGAGTCGCCGGAGGGGCCTTTCTGTGTTGCTTCACTCATCTGTAAAATGGGCATGAGAGTGGCAGTGGTCTCAGAGGGCCACTGTGAGGACTAAATGAGGTTGGAGTGCAGTGCCTGGCACAGAGCAAGCACTCTGTAAACACCAGCTCATTACCACCATCCTGGCAATCTTCAGAGAAAGAAAGAACAGCTCTTCCTGGGTGGCTTAGAACAGCGATTTATTTATTTATTTTTTTACAGTAGAAAATAACCTTAGTTTGTTAGTCAGGAAGGAGTCTCAGAGAATGGCCAGAGTGTAGTTGGAATAAGCCAGGTCAATATCATTTTATTTTGGGAAAAGGAAGACAGTGCCAAATGTTGGTGAAATGCAGACTGTGGCACAGTAGCTTGTGGGACATGGGATACAGGACGTGAGCACCATGGTTCCCATCATCTGAGGTCGGGAGCCCCACAGAGGGGAGCGAGGGCCTCCTCCTAATTTTACAGGTGGTGTGTGAGGGCCTGAGAGAGGCAGGCGGGGATCGTGGCTTTAAAGGACAGGGACCATTCATCAGGGCTGGACTGTGCCTTACCTCGGTGTGGACAGAGCTGGACCTGGGGTGGCCTGGAAGGCAGAGTTGGCTGTCAGTTTAAAAGATTCCTTCCAGTTCTCAAGCACCCAGGCGGAGGGGACAGGAGCCGGGTTCCGCTACAGCCCTGCTGGGGCCGATCTGCTGGGGCGGACCTGGGACGGGCTGCCAGCTCCCACGGCCTGGCTGGGTTTGAGGGTTCTGCCCATCTCTTTGGGGTTGGTAACGGTGGGAAGCAGGCTCTAGTGGCCCTGGGGGACCTTGTCCTGGCCATGCTTTCTAGGATCTTTGTGGTCCTTGATCACCTTCGATACTGAAGACAAACGAAGCTCCACTTTCATTCCCTTGTCTCCATGGAACCTTCAAGGAGGCCACCCCTTTGAGGGGCCTGGCTCCAGCCTCTACCCGAGTGCAGGTGGCCTTAAGATAATGATTACACCTGTGTCTAGTGTCATGTAAATGTTGGGAGAGTCCCCCAAAGCTAGGGTCCATTACTTATTCCATTTAACTGATGGGTACATGAAGGCCCAGAGGAGGGTGAGTAAGCGGCCCCAGGTCACAGCTAGGAAGCCACGGGGCTGGCATGTGAATTGTGCCAGAGGTACCTATAGATGCCTCCTGAGAGAATCTTTGGGGGAACAGCTGTCCTGACTGCTGTCACCCTCCCCTGTTGTGCCTTGGCCCCCCTCTAGCTCCAGGCGCTTCTGAGCACCGAGCTAACAGGAGGGGCCTGCCCACCCTCAGCCCAACGAAGTGGGCGCAGCCTCCAGGGGAACAGAGGCAGCCTTGTGGTAGGAGCTCACCCCACTCTGCCAACTCCCAGTGCTCCCCCTCCCCCCGGCCCCCCTTCCTTGGCTGGGGCTGTTTTAACACCCGGAGCAGCACATTCCATTCTCTGGCACCACTGGGGGCCAGGGACGCCGGATTGCCCTGGCTGCTGCTCTCCTCAGCGCCCCAGTAGAGCCTGCTGTCTGGGCTGGGACACTGGGTCTCAGCCACACACATTCCAGGAGCAACCACCCCCCACGTTGTATTTCCCAAGCAGTGAACTTTAGCTAGGATTACAGCCGACTAAACAGTTGTGGGATGTGAGCTTCCTTTGTGAGACCCAAGAGGCTGAGTGCTGACGGCGCTGAGAAAGGGAGCGGGGTCACGGTGGGCTGCTCTGGGAGTCCCGAGGAAAGTCACAGTCTGAGGCTGGCTCCTCTGCTGCAGTCAGGGCTCCCAGTTACCGCCCTGTGAGCGGGGGTGGGGTGGGGTGGGGTGGGAAGGGGTGGCAAAGGCCTGGCCGCCTATACCCCTCTGGCCTGTCCTTGGCTCAAGTCCTAGCACTACCACCATGTATAAGCTGTGTGGCCTTCAACAAATTCCTTAACCTCTCTGAGCCGCCTTACTAAAATGGGGACAATACTGCTACCTGCCTCATTACATTAAAGTGTTACAATGCTTTGAGTAGTGCCTGCCACCAGCATGGTCTTGACACTTACCGATTACTGGTATTATCTGTCTTCTCCCTTGCATTGGGGATATTTTTCCTGAAGCAGAAGTCCAAAGGTAGCTTCCACTCCCCTTCTGAAAGTGACAGTTCTGGCTTTGAGATAAGCTGTTCCTGTCTTTTCCCTGCTTCCCTTTCAGTAGTGGTTTCTTAGTTGATGAATAAGTCAGTGAGGGATGTATTGAGCACATATGTGCAGGCCTGTGGTAAAAAAAACTACCTACCACTTAACGAACATCTTCTAAATGCTGGGCATTGTTTCCAGGTACTTTTTCCTTGAAATATATTTTTATGGATTTCAAAGAGGAAGGGAGAGGGAGTAAGAGATTCTCTATCACCAATGATGATAGAGAATCATTGATCGGCTGCCTCCTGCACGCCCCCCATTGGGGATCGAGCCCACAACTTGGGCGTGTGCCCTGACCAGGAATTGAACCATGACCTCCTGGTTCATAGGTCTATGGTCAACCACTGAGCCACGCTGGCTGGGCTCCAGGTACTTTTCATACACTTTCCCACTTAACACTCAGCTACCTTGTGAAGTAGACATGATGACTCTTATTTTACAGCTGGGCCGTGTTCCCAGTGTCCCACAGTCCCCAAGTCACAGGATTGGACACCAGAACTGGGCTTTGCTACTGGGCTTTGCTACCTCTCCTCACCTGATTTTGAGTGTTTAGCCCCATCTTTCCTGTTCTCTCTCAGAACGCCTAGTGTGCCCAGCTGAAACGCTTGACTTCCTGCTCTCTTGCAACTAGGGGGCCCTGTGACTTCTGGCTGGTGAGCTAGAAGTGGAAATCTACCATGTGGGACTTGGGGAAATTACTATTTTCCTGATCAAAGGGGCCAGAGACCGCTGACACGCTGCTTTTGCTATGAGCAGTTCCCCACCTTGCTGCCTGAGTGTGGCCGAGAGGTTGGGAGGAGGCACCATGTTATAACTGTGAGCACAGAAGCCCCTGCTGGGTATAGCAGGGAGATAGAACAGCCTGCGAAATGCACCCTTCCCTGCTCCTCTCGACCTCTAGTGTGCAGAAGCCCCAGTTCCTTGGTGTTTCTGTTGCACGCAGTCAGATGCAGCTCTTCAGAATACACGGCCCAGATACCCAGATGCCCGCTGGCGCTCCAGCGGACTGCGGACCAGCCGGGAGGGGCCCCTAGGTGGGAGCATCGTGCCTGAGGAAATGAAGGGTGGGCTCCAGGCCGCCTGGTCTCTGGGAGGATCCCTCTCGGTCCCAGGGAAGGAACTGCCAGGGGACAGACAGACTGGCGTGTGGGGCGGGCCTGGCGCCTTCGTGGGGGCTGGGTGAGAGGGCTTTGCTGGGCCGGGTGAAGCGAGCTCTCCCCGCCTGCTCCCTCGCGGCTGCCAGCACCTGACAGAGGTCAGTATTGTGCTCCGGCCAGAGGAGGCCCGGTCCTGTAGGTTCAGTGGAAAAATCATCCCTGGTCCTGGTTGACCGTGGAAGTGTCCGTAAACATTTGGTCGGGGCAGGAGGCTGGGAGACAAGGGGCGGATTCAGGGAGCCAGGTGGGGCGGGCGGCGGCGGCTTCCTTGGAGGTGAGGAGGAACAAGCGGCCTCTGCTGCCCCTGGCCTGTGGGGAGGCCACCTGACGGCGGCTGATTTACGGGCGGGCTGTCAGACCACCTGCTAGCTCCCTGCCCGCGGCAGGCGGACGCCCTCCGGCCTCCTCGGGCCTCTGAGGCAACCGAGAGCCGCGGGAGCCAAGGCTCTCACCTCGGGAGCCAAGGCTCTCACCCCGGGAGCCAAGGCTCTCACCCCGGGAGCCAAGGCTCTCACCCCGGGAGAACGTGGCTCCTTGTCCTGGAGGAGCGGCGGGCCGTGATGGCTCGGCATTCCAGCTGTACCTTCACTGGTGAGGGAAGCCCTCTGGGGGTGTCCCCTGCCCCTGTCTCTGCTGGTGGACGCCCCTAGGGACTCTCTGGGCACCCCCTCTTCCAAGCACTGGCAATAGCCTGTGGCCTCCACTTGAAGGCTTGTCCCCTCCCGGCCCCTCAGGGAGCAGCCTCCGTCTGCACTGGCTCACTGAAGCCCCTCGGGCATCCTGGCTGCTCCCCTCCGTGCAGGCCTGCCCCGCGGCCTCCTCCCGCCTCCGGTGCGGGCTTGTCTGGATACCCGGATGGAGGGTCTCACCTGGGCTGCAAACCACCCCAGGGAGCATGGAGAAATGCCCATCTCGGAAGTAACTGCTTTAGAGGGAGGTCCAGTGTTCTGTGGAAAGCGGGGCCTGAGCTGCTACTTCATGCTGATGCTCCGGTCCGGAGACCACCATTCTGCACCCTCATCTCCACGTCGGGACCAGGGTGCAAGGGTGTCTGTGCGCTGAGAGTGTAGGACAGCCCGGTCAGGCCTCTGGCTGCTCCAAGGAGCTCCGTGGCCCGGCCTCTCTGCTCCTCGGAACAGGCGTTGCCCGAGGGAGGGAGACTCCTTAGGACGTGGGAGCCTTCTGGCCGGGGGAGGAGGCTGGGGAACTTGGCTGGCCTCAGAGACAAAAGATGGCCAGCTCCGTCCCTCCTGGGTGGGGACGATTGGGGCGACCCTTGTTGTGTGCTCTTGGGGGATCCCGCACAAGCGTGGACACTGCTGTTAGGCATTCTGAGTATGTGTGTGGACAGGCCGTGGGCTGTGACAAGGGCCTCTTTCTAAAAAAGTCCCTTCCGAACCTCCCTCTCCCTTGCTCTGGGGACCGCCCGACAGAGAAACCACCTGGTCAAAACCAACTGTTGTTTTCTTTAATTAAAAACTTAAAAAAAAACACCCATTAAACACCACATCCTACCTGCATCAGTCTAGTACCTGCGGCCTCGCAGCAGTAGCAATAATTTACTCGTTGTCAAGGTAAGGGAGGCATGCAGGGGCTGAGGGAGGAACCCCAAGAAGCAAGCTTACGGGAGGGGATCTAGGCTGGGCTTCTCTCCAGTCTAGGGGGAAGGGGCCTGGCAGAGATGGGGACAGTAGGGAGGCATGGCCGGAGGGCACTGTGACCCCAGTGTCTTTGGGGGCTATGAGAGGACACCCAGGGGCAGTGGGGGCCGGAGAACTGTCCTCCAAGTAGTTCAGCCTCATGTCCAGACTCCCCACTCCAAGGCGAGCTCCCCCCCCCCCCCCCCAGCAGAGGGGAGCTAACACCATGCTCCACTCCAGAAACTGCCTCGGCTGCTCACAGCCCCTCTCCCCTTCCTCTGTCTCTCCTCCCTGCCTACTTTTTAAGACTCTGGAGGTTTCCCCTTAAAAAAACCTTATGTTTAAGAGAGGAAGCTCCCAGATATCCCAAAAGCCCCCAGTCAAGGACGGCTCGGGCTCCATGCCCATCCCTTAGGGCCCGTGCTGGCTCTGGGGGCAGGGGGTGACGGTGCGCCCCAGGGCAGGGAAGGGGCAAGGCACAGCTGCGAGGGCCCCCCTTCAGTGGGGCTCGGCGGCCCCGTAGAAGAAGGGGTAGTAGAGGGAGCAGGGGTAGGAGAACATGAACTTGACAGCGAACTTCATCTCCTTGTTCTTCTTGTCCCAGCGGTAGACGGCCATGAGCAGCAGCTGCCCGTCCACCTTGCGGCCCATGACCAGGAAGCTGCCGGCCAGGCTGTCCAGCTGTGGGCAGGGGCAGCCCGCCCCGTTCTTCATGTGCAGGACCAGCCGCTTGGCGTCCTTGCGCTTCAGGGGCCCCGGCTTGAGCAGCTTCTTCTTCTTCTGGGCCCCGATCAGCTTCCGGTCCCCGTTCTCCATCTTGATCTCCTTGATGCGCATTTTGACCACTGTGTGTTGGGGGGGTGGACAGAGGACAGCATGAGAACAGCCGGGCTTGCTCAGGATGCTGGTGGCCCCACTGCTGGTGCCCGTGCCCGAGGCTTCAGTGGGGAGCCGCACACGCACACGCACACGCACACACACACACACGTTTTCATGTTTATGAAGCTCCTAGCACGAGTTGGGCTTTCTCGGACATTACCACGTTGGAGGCTGGAGGTGCGGGTCGTGGGAGTGCACAGTGAGCTGTCGAGGGGCGGGCGGTGTTGGGCTGTCCACGGAGGGCAATGTTGGAGGTGTGGTGAGCAATCCCAGGGTTTGGTGGGGAGGGGTCCTTGACATGGAGGGAAGCTGGACTTCATGTTCTCCGGGGATGTTTCTGAACGTGATTTCTGATTGTGTGTGTGTGTGTGTGTGTGTGTGTGTGTGTGTGTGTGTATGGTGTGGAGTGTATGTGGTGGGTACAAGTCGGTGTGCATATGTGTGTTTAAGTCCACACGCGTGAATGTGGGCTGCTAAGTGTTTGACAGCTGGCTCTGGGGAAGGGGCCTGCCCTGTGTCATTCGCCGGTTTCCGTGGGGTAAATACCCCCTCTATGATGCACGTATCACTGAGTGCAAGGCTGGGAGGCTGGCGTGAACACACCACCAACCTGTGTGCGACTGTAGAGTGGGTGGGTGGGAGTGTGTGTGTGTATATGAGAGTAGGGTGTGGTGTGTGGGAATGTGAGGGGGGGGGCACTGGAGGGATGTAGGAGAAGAGTGGTCAGAGTGTCCAGGGCCCTCCACGGTGACCACAGAGAGCCTCACACAGTTGGGGAACAGGGAGCCCTGAGCTTGGGGAGGAGTCCCTTGGGCTCGTCTCCCTCTCACTTCTTCAGGCCTCTGGGCCCCATCTCTGAGCGTCCAGGGAGAAGCCCCAGAACTTCTCCCCCCAGGGAAGGAAGCTTTTATGAGATCTCTTCTCTTCTTCCCTTCTCTTCCTCCCGCTCCCGCACCTCCTCATTTTCTCTCTTGGACACACACACCTTGTGATAGAAGAGTGCTATTCTCTTGCCAAACAGACTAGCAACATGAGAGACCTGCTGAAGTAGGATTTCACCTCTCTCTCTCTCTCTCTCTCTCTCTCTCTCTCTCTCGCTCTCTCACTCCCCCACTCTCGCTCTCGCTCCCAGATAGGGAAGCCAAGACACAAACAGGAGCTGACTTGGCGGAGATCAAGCTGGACCGTGTGGTCCATGCAGGAGCGGGGGCCTGAGTGGACTGGGCTCAGCTGCCCGGGAGCGGGGAGGCCCAGGATGAAGCCGTGGAGCAGGTGACCACAGCTCCCGGCCAGGGTACATGGGGTACCCGGGAGAGGACCCTGGGGACGAGGGGGCTGCACCTCCGTTCTGGGGCCCATTTCTCCCAACTGCTGCCCTCATCCATCTCAGGGCTCCGCCTGCTCCCCACACCGAGAGCCCAGCCCCGGAGCCCCCCCTGTGGATGGTGCAGGAGCCCTGGTCAGGGATGGTTTCTGAGGCCTCTGGAAGCCCCTGGGATGATATTAAAAAAGAGGGGCATTTGTCTGGGGAGAGGGTTCATGGTTATTACCAGTCTAAACGGGGCCCATAAGGCAAAAAAATTAGGATTCACAGTGGTGGGCGTGGACATATGTGTTCATCTATGTGCGTGTCGAGGAGGAGGAGGGGCGGGGGTGGCTGCGTGGGCTCCACACTCACCGAAGTCACTGGAGCACATCTGCTCCATGAGGCCGTCCGCGTTGTGCTCCATCTCACACTGGGCGCAGATCTTGGTCACTGGAGAGAGAGGCAGGGGTGGGGTTGAGGGAGGCTGGTGTGGGGACCGGAGTCCAAAGGGCCTCTCAGGGTGCAGGCTTGCCCCAGACGAGCCCCCTCTGCTGCGCAGCCTCCATTTCTTACCAGGAAGTGGGATGTGGCGGTGGTAACACCACCTGCTCACTGAGTGTGGACGGGAGAGGGGCAGGTTGGGCCGGGACAACCCTGGCGGGCACGGCTGCCCATGACCCTGCAGCTGCAGCGATTCCGTTTAGTCCTCAGAAGTAGGTATTTCTTTGTTTTAAGGACAAGGACACGGAGGCTCAGAGTGGCTACCCAAGTCTGCAGGATGTGAGAACCGAGCTTAGGACTCGGGATCTGTGACTCCCAGGCTGGAGCTGGGAGAGGGTGCTCAGGGGGCTTCCTAGGAGCACAGGGCCCAGGCGTGGGGCAGACTGGAGTCCTGGCAGGACAAGGACTGTGAGGAGGGGCGCCCACCCCTCTGCGTGGGCAGCCTTAGCGCTGCCGCGACGTCTGACTTTCCAAAGGGAGCCAGAAGTCTTAACTTTTATACAAAAGAAGGAGCTTTGTCTGTTACACTCAGGCCGCTGCTCCCGAGACCACTGCACAGCCCCATGTCTCTGTCTCCAGGCGGCCCCCCAATATGGGGGAAAGGGGCTCAGGCAGGGGAGGGGCCGGGTGGGATTCCCTGCTTCCAGACTGTAAACGTCGGCTCCCTGTTGGGGACTAAGCCGTCTTCACCCTCCCCTGCCTCCCTGTCCCATTTTCAACCCGAAGAGGGGTTCCCTGCTCTTGACACTCCGCAGCCACTGGCCCCCACCCAACCGAGACCCCCAGGAGAGGGCCTGGTGTGCAGGACAGGGGGCTTGGTGGTGGGTGGTCAGGGCCTGCTGAGGTACAGTTGTTTGGGGGGCCGGTCAGGTAGGAAGGAGAGCTGTGCTGCCCTCGGGGAAGTCCCAGGGTCGGACTCCTCGGGCTCCCAGAATCACAGCCCAGCAAAGCTTTCCTGCTCCGTGCGGGGCTTATCCCTTGTCTGGTGCTGGCTGGGGTTACTCCGCTTGGGAGGAGCCGGGAGAGGGGGTGAGGGGAGGCTGAGGCCAGGGAGGTATTAGGGGGAGTGGGATTTGGGAGGTGGGCGGGAGGCCGCACCTCGGATGTCAGAGGTTTCAGGAACTGGGTCTCTCTGTTTTACAGACGGGGAAACTGATGGTGAAGGGGCAGAGCCCGACTCTGCTCTTTCCTCTGCACTGAGCTTGCCCAAGGTCTCCCAGTCGGGGGTGGGGGTGGGGGGGCTGAGGAAGAGGGTAGGGAAAGTTAGGGAGAGGAAATGGGGAGATGGGAACCAGCCCGGGTGTGCACTTAGTCCCCAGATTTTCGCTACATCCCTCCCCGAAGCCCTCCTCCCTCCCAGGTTCCCCAAACTGGGTGGGAATCCTTGTCCGGATGCCTTGGGGTCCAGGTTTGTGGAGGAGGTAAAAGCATAGTTTGTCGACCCCCAACATTCTTGGGCTGAGAGAGGCAATAAGGCATTTATCAGGATGCCCTGAGATGAGGGGACAGTATTGGGGCCACCCAGGGATTCCATCGCTTGGGGTGCCGCAGGGAAGTCTGGAGGGGGGGTGGTTTCAGGCAGCTGAAGTGGGGAGAACCCGTGGGAAGGTCCAGGGCCGCAGGGAGGCTCTGCTTTGGCAGTGCGCGCGTTTGTGGGAAGGCGGGAAGGCCGTGGGAGACAATCCCGGGGGTGCTCAAGGCTAAGCGAATAGGGGTGTGTGTGTGTGTGTGTGTGTGTGTGTGTGTGTGTGCAGGGGCTGACACCTGTGGGGCGCTGTGCGGAGGGGATGGGGAGCGGCGTCTGTCCGGGCCCCCGGGACCCCCGGAGCGCGCGGGGGCGGCGGGCGGGGCGGCGCTACCTGGAGGCGCGGTGGCGGGCAGGTGCCCGAACTGCACGGCGATGCACAGGTCGTTGTCCAGGGGGAACTTGTGGCAGTGCAGCATCTCGGGCCAGGGGAAGCCGTAGGCCTCCATGAGCGGCGCGCAGCCGGCGCGCACGGCCTCGCAGAGCGAGCGGCACGGGTAGATGGGCTGGTCCAGGCAGACGGGCGCGAAGAGCGAGCAGAGGAAGACCTGCGTGTCCGAGTGGCAGCGCTTGGCCAGCAGCGGCAGCCAGCTGCTCGCCTGCTGCTTCACCTCGGCCAGGCTCTCGTGCTCCAGCAGGTTGGGCAGCCGCATGCGCTTGTAGCCCACCGTGTGGCAGAGCGGCAGGTCGGCGGGGATGTCCAGGCACTTGGGCGGCTTGGAGGGCGAGCGCCCGTGCAGCGGCTCCGTCTGCCAGCCGTAGTAGTCGTACTCCTGCGCGCGCGCCGGCGCCCAGCGCAGCGCCCCGAGCAGCAGCGCCAGCGCCGCGGCCCGCGCGCCCCCCGCCGCCGCCGCCGCCGCCCGCATCGCTGCGCGCCCCCCGCCGCCCGGTGCGCGGCGCCCCGGGTGCTCTCCCACCCCGTCCCGCCCCAGCCGCGGCCGGCAGCCGGCGTCGTCCGTCCGTCGGAGCGGGTGGCCGACTTCGCTCCCCTCCGGGGCGCACCCAGTGGGATCCTGGCGCCTCCCACCTCGGGGCTCCGGCCCGGGCCTCGACGCGCGCCCCAGCCAATCTGCGGCCGCCCGGCCCCACCCCGGGGAGGCGGCGGGGAGGCGGGGGGGGGGGGGCAGGGTGGAGCCCCGCCGGCCCCGCCCACCCGCTCCCGCGCCTCCCGCCCCGAGCCCGCGGCTGCGCCCCTCGCCGGCGGGTCCCCGGCTCCCCGGCTTCCCGGCCCCCGATCCGTCCGGCCTCACGCCTCTCCTGGAGGCTCCCTCACTGCTCCCGACGTTTCCCTCGCCCCTCGCCCTCGTCCTCCTTCCCCCTTATCACCCTGCGGCCCGGCCTCTCCTGTTCCTCTTCTCGCTCACTCCGCGCGCTTATCTCTCCGTCTGGGCCTCTCCCCTCCTCTCTGTTTTCTCTTCCCCGACACCTCGGGCCTCCCTCCTCCCGGCGGGAGGCTCCGGCCGGCCCACACCCTCCAGGTTCAGGCGGTCAGCTCTTCCCCCGGAGCTCCCGCCTGGTGCTGGGGCGCCTCCGGGAACATCGTGACCCAGTGGAGGCGAAGATGGTACCGTAACCACGGTGTAGTGAGTCCTTCCTCTGTGCCGGAGACCCTGCACCGCCCGGCACAGCCTCATCAGCTACTGTTCCCGCTGATATAGCTAATCCTTATGGGCTCACTGGGGGCCGAGTCTGCTCTAAGCCGATTGCATACATTACCTCATTTAATGTGCACACTGACCGCTCTCAGGTGGGCAGGAACTGTTCATAATCTCACTTGACCGATGCAGGCACTGAGTGAGTGGGGTTAAGAGAGGTTAAGTAGCCGAAACCGGTTTGGCTCAGTGGATAGAGTGTTGGCCTATGGACTGAAAGGTCCCGGGTTTGATTCGATTCCAGTCAAGGGCATGTACATTGGTTGCAGGCACATCCCCAGTGGGGGGTGTGCAAGGGGCAGCTGGTCGATGTTTCTTTCTCATTGATGTTTCTAGCTCTCTCTCTCTCCCTTCCTCTCTGTAAAATATCAATAAAATATATTTAAAAAGAGAGAGAGAGAGAGAGAGAGAGAGAGAGAGAGAGAGAGAGAGGTTAAGTAAGCACCGATGTGGGGACTTGAACCAGAGTCAGAGCCCGGATGGAAGCAGAGGTCTGGATTCTGAGTCTGAAGCCTTCATGGCTATGGAGGGCTCAGAGAGGGGGCGTCACCGGTCCCTGGTCACACAGGAATGACCTCTCTGCCCTAAGAATGTATATAAATTCCGCCCCAGGAGAGGACCCAGTGGGACAGCGTGCTTCCTCTGGGCACCGGCGGAGGAAGGAATTGAGGGGGATATCCAGGGAGGCACCAGCGAGGAGGCAGCCTCGAGAGCCTAGTTTTGGGGTCGTTTCCTTCTGTTTGGGTCCTGCCTTGCATTGGCTTTCCTGTGGGAGGAGTTTTGGAGGAGAGGCCTGTGGGGAGGATGGCTTGGACTTGATCTCCCGGCCTTTGCTGGGGAGGGCCCGCTGGGAGGTATCTTGTAGGAGGGCCTGGGTGCTCTGGGGCTGGCTGTGCTGGGGGGGGGGTGGGGTGGGAGTGCTGGGGCATTTGCCCCCGCCACACCTGCTCTTATCCGCCCCAGCCCCAGCCTCCCAATCCTCCCGATGTCCCCAAGCCTCCTGACGCCCATGGATCTGTCCTTGCAGCGGTAGCTGAGAGAAACAAAGGCCCACTCCTCCTAATAGTCACCGCACAGGGAGCACCCACACACACAAGGGGACACAGAGATGCAAAGGACATGGGCTCCACGTCCTCCGATCTGGCTGTGAGAAGAAGACGCACGGCGGAGGAGGCAGGAGAAAATTCAGCAGACAGCACCCGGGGTGGGGCAGCCTCTTGATGTCCAGGATGCCTCGGTTGGGTCCAGGTAGAACCAGCTGAGGGTATTTTCTCCCCCTATTCCCCTTCCCAATCCCCAGCGCGAACAGGTCCCGTGGACGACCCTCAGGAGGCGAAGGACTGGTCCCTGAGGGTCAGACAGCACAGTGCAGCTATGGCGCGAGAGTCAGAACTGCAGACAGACAAAGTCAGGTTCAAATCCAAGCGCATACTCATGGGGTGACCTTGGGCAAGTACTTAGCCATTCAGACTCTCTGTTTGTTTCCTTCTTTGTAAGCGGGGACCCCCTCGGCAGCGACTGTGAGAGGCAAACAAAATGATGTCTGGAAAGCAAGCCCCCTGCGCAGTGCCAGCCCATCATAGGCACCTAGGCGTGTCAGCTCTCCACGGGATGGATGTGTAATTATAGGGCAAAATGTGGGGTGTGCTCTGAAAGCTCCCCCAGACACCTTGGCCCTGGCTCTGGTTTGGGATTCTGCTCTCCACAGTCCAGCTCACCCCTCCGCCCGCCTCGGGAAGGTGGGAAGGCAATCTGGGGGGTGGAAGTGAGGCTTCTGCCCTCCAGGGGAAGTGAGGCCCTGGCACTGGGGGTGGGTGGGTGGGTATTGGAGCTCCCCAGTGGTTGTACAAGGTGCTGGCTCCTTGGGCAGCTAGCTGGCCATCTGTGCTGTTCTTGGAGATGCAGTGCCCGGTCTGGAGAGAGGGAGGCATGGTTCCTGCTGCCGGTTTGGTAAGAACTGCAGATGGTCCGGGAGCAGAGTGAGTCTGCACCTGGCAGCGCCGGGGGCTCGGAGGGCCAGAGGGGGCCGGGCTGGACTCTGCCTTGGGGACCCTTGAGGCTTCCAGACATGGAACCCCTGCTGAGATCCAGGAGGGGAGCTCTTCACAAGAATGGTGCCAGGTGGCGGCTGTGCCCTGGGGCAGTCGCTCGGGAAGCTCTCCTGCGGAGCCCCCGCCATTTGGCTCACCTGGCCGAGCCTGGCCGTGCAGCCCGGGAGGCAGGAGGCCGCACTCCCCCGTGGCGCCCCTTCCCGGTGCCGCTGTCCCGGGCCTGGGCAGCTGCGTGATGCACCTGGCGTGCTGGGCATCCATCCATCTCGGAGTGTCTGCCGTCTGTCCAGGCACACAGTTCCCCGGCTGGCAGAGGGCAGAGTTTGTTTAAAAGAATGTTTATTCACGGGCTGTTGTGACCAAAGTCCTGTGTAGATGCCTTGTGGATCAAGCTTGGTTAATTAGGTTATCAACTCCTACGGTTTCCTACTTTTTTATTGCCTACTTCCGTGGTTCTCCGAGTGTAATCAGGATTCTTCGGAGGGTCCCCAAGTCCCTTTCAGGGAGTCTAAAGGTTAAAATAGTACACAATTCCAAGATCTACTCAAAGTACAAGGTAGACCAATAGATTTTAGGTTAACAGTAAGAAAAGTTTATTTATTTATTTAAAAATATATTTTATTGATTTTTTTTACAGAGAGGAAGGGAGAGGGATAGAGAGTTAGAAACATGGATCAGCTGCCTCCTGCACACCCCCTACTGGGGATGTGCCCACAACCAAGGTACACGCCTTTGACTGGAATGGAACCTGGGACCCTTCAGTCCACAGGCCGACGCTCTATCCACTGAGCCAAACCAGAAAAGTTTATTGATATAGATTCAGAGTCTACATTACAGCCAACATTTAAGGAACTGCCGCATATCATTTTTTTGGTAGTATTAATGAAGAATACCCATAATATCTGAAAAGTCTATTAAAATACTCTCCTTTCCAACTACATGTCTGTGTGAGGCCAAGTTTTCTTCATATCATTCAACCAAAACAGTATCTAACCACACACTGAGTGCAGAGGGAGATTTGAGAGCCTGTTCTCTGTTAATCCACACATGAAAGAGATTTGCAAACATGTAAAGCAAAGCCACCCTTCTCACTAATTGCTTTGTTTTGTAAAATGTAATTAACTTTCACAAAATTTAAGTTAACATATAATGGGTTTATTTTTGTCCTTTAAGACAGATTTAGCAAATTAAAATTTTTTTCTCAGTTTTAATTTTAAACGTTGTAATTATTGATAGGTGTAAACCTGTATAACCAAAAGCTCTTTAATCTAAAAACTTCAATAGTTTTTAAGCCTAAACCGGTTTGGCTCAGTGGATAGAGCATCGGCTTGCGGACTGAAAGGTCCTAGGTTCAATTCCAGTGAAGGGCATGTACAGTGGTTGCGGGCACACCCCCGGAAGGGGGTGTGCAAGAGGCAGCTGGTCGATGTTTCTCTCTCATCGACGTTTCTAGCTCTCTATCTCTCTCCCTTCCTCTCTGTAAAATATCAATAAAATATATTAAAAAAATAAAAACTTCAATAATTTTTAAGAGTGTAAAAGGGCCCTGAGGCAAAAAAGTTTAAAAATTGTTGGTTTAGCTGAAACTGGTTTGGCTCAGAGGATAGAACATTGGCCTGCAGACTGGAAGGTCCCAGGTTCGATTCTGGTCAAGGGCATGTACCTTGGTTGTGGGCACATCCCCGGTAGGGGGTGTGTAGGAGGCAGTTAGTTGATGTATCTAGCTCTTTATCCTTCTCCCTTCCTCTCTGTAAAAAAAAAATCAATAAAATATATATTTTAATAAAAACCATTGTTGGTTTACTTATTCTGTTCATTTCTGATGGAGGTGTATTAAATCTACTTGGGTCATGAGTTTGTTCATTTTTCCTTTTCCCCTTTGAATCATTTTTATTTTTATTTTAAAAAATATATTTTATTGATTTTTACAGAGAGGAAGGGAGAGGGATAGAGATTTCAGAAACATCGATGAGAGAGAAACATCGATCAGCTGCCTCTTGCAACCTCCCCTACTAGGGATGTGCCCACAACCAAGGTACATGCACTTGACCGGAATCAAAACAGGGACCTTTCAGTCCACAGGCCGATGCTCTATCCACTGAACCAAACCGGTTTCGGCTGAATCATTTTTATTTTGAAGTGATGTTGTAAGGAGCATAAAGTTTCATGACAGTATGTTCTGGTTGGATTGTAATTTCCATCTGTATGAAATAGCCTTCTTTGTTTTGTTTAAGGCTTTAGTCTTGGGAATAATAATTCTACAAGCCAACATGTAGCTAGAACCTGCTATGGGCAGGCATACATGTGAAAGTCTCCATCCCTGTCTGCGTGGAGAGCATGAACACCCCAAGGCAACGTAGCGTAGCAGGAAGAGTCTGGGCTTAGAGTCAGACTGACTGGTGGTGACTGGTGACCACTTACTTCCTAGCAGTGAGTCCTTGGACATATGTCTGTTGGACTTTGAACATCACTTTCTTCATCTGTAAAATGAAAAAGTCTGTTATTTACTTGGTGATAGTGAAAACTTACTGAGATAAGGGATGAGAGAAGCACTCAGCAGAGTCCTTGGTGTCCGTGAAAGGGGACACCACAGAGCCACGAGCCACGAGATCCGCCCCATCCGTGCCTCCTACAGAGCACCCAGGAGAGGCAGCGTGGCCGTGGAGAGGGCACCAAGCTCGGGTTCAGAAGACCTGAGTTGTGTTTTCAATTTAGCAAGCCCCTCACCCCGAGTCCCGGTTTCCTCATCCCTAAAATGGGAGGACTGCCTCTGACTCCCATTCTCTACGAGGCGGTCTGGAGACTCAAATGTGTAACGAACAGGAAGGGGGTTGGGATGATGATGGAGGTGAGGTTGACTTTGTCCTGGGCCTGAAGTTGGGAATCTCTTCTGTCTTCTGCTGTGAGGAGGTCCTGCCAGCACAGACTTGCCCACCTCTGAGGAAGCTTGTGTCAATGGTCATTGGTGCAGTTCAACTCCAACATAAGCCACAATTTGGGGTGCAGTGAAGAAGGAAATCTTATTCAATGCAAAATAGCTCCATTGTGATACAGCACAGCTGTAGAACAACTCTGGGGCCAGGCCCCTCTCTGGCTAGGTAGCTCTGCTGAGCCACCACCTGCTCTGTGCTCGTTTGCTTCACTCTGCTCTGGCCAGGAGAGCAGCCTGGGTCTCTTCTTAAGCTGAAAGGTGCTCCTGGAGCCACAGGGGAGCTGGCTTAATGACAGAAGTCCCCACTCCTGGCTCCTGATTGGTCTATCCTCATGCAAATGAGAACTCCACATTTTCACAGTTTGACACGTCCAAAAGGCACTGTCCTGATTGGTCAGAACAGAGCCACTCTCATTGGTCAGAACTGCTCAGCTCTGATTGGACGGAGAAAGCCTCAATCCTATTGGTTGAAACAGGATTCCAGGAAATCTCAGAGGGCAATAACACAATGCAGGTGGGCAATTCAGCCAGGCTTCTCTGTGAAGTGCAGCTTGTGTGACCGGCCCCTGTGCAGAAATGGCTGGTAGGCTTTTCTTTTCTTTAATTTGAGCCCAGTTAGCCACCGGGAGCTCTTCCTCGTAGGTGTCTTCCCCAGCATTCTCCTGGGTCCACAGCTGGGATGCCAGAAGTGGGGAAGCTGCGTCTTGTCCTTATTTTAGCCTCCTGGGATGATCTGCACTTTACAATCTCCGTGTTCTCCTGCCAGGACACCTGCCTTCATAGCAGCTGCTCCGGAGTGCCCAGCAAAACCCGGGAAAATGGTCTGTGTAACAGGAAGCACTGTCAGTGCGGGCGGGGACCCATAGCAATTGTCCTCCCTCTTTCCTCTCCCCCTCCTCCCCCAGCCTTCTATCCCCCATCGTTTTCTGTAAGAGGAAACCAGAACTTGGCCTTCCTGACTCCCAGTTCAGTGCTCCTTCTATCACACCTACACATTGTTTCTCTTTCCAGTGCTTTAGCTTTATTGATTGCAAAGTCAGCATCTGTCCCAGAGGCCCCCTGTGTGCCTTGGTGTCAGTGGGGCCTGGTTGTGGAGGGGCTAGAGCTAGGCCAGCCGTGGGCAAACTATAGCCCGTGGGCCAGATTCGGCCCGTTTGGCTGTTCTATCCGGCCCGCGGAGCCGAAAGAGCGGAGGGTTCTCTTGCTCTCCCCT
This sequence comes from Vespertilio murinus, assembly GCA_963924515.1. NCBI lineage: Eukaryota > Metazoa > Chordata > Mammalia > Chiroptera > Vespertilionidae > Vespertilio > Vespertilio murinus. The sequence continues at coordinate 18,866,962 of OZ004714.1, read as the reverse complement.
CCGCTGCTTCACCAGCAGCCCACGATGAGAGTGCCAGCATGGTCAGGTTGCTTTTGTTCCGGCCCTCCGGTCCAGTTTAAGAACCCATTGTGGCCCCCGAGTCAAAAAGTTTGCCCACCCCTGAGCTAGGCTCATTGTCACGGACTCAAGTGGCCAGAAGGTCAAGCCTTAGTCCTCCCTTCTGTGAGCCTGGACACTGTCCTTCATGTGGCTCTGGAACGAAAGCAGAGGCCCACTCGTGTTGGGCCTGGGGTTTGGTCTCTAGCTCTAAGAGTGCCTGTCTGAAGCGCCAAAGAAAGTGGGATGGGGGTGGGCACTGCTGGTGTTCTCTGGACGGGAACGGGGATGGAGCAAATGCTGAGGAATGCTGGGTCCCAGCACACCTGGAGTCCGAGGCTGTGGCTAGTGGGCAACCCAGACTAAGAGCTTGCCAGAGCAGCTTTCAAATGTTTCGGTTCAGAGCATGAACTCTAGCCGGGGCTGGTTTGGCTCAGTCGATAGGGTGTTGGCCTGTGGACTGAAGGGTCCCGGGTTTGATTTCAGCCGGGGGCACATTCCTGGGTTGCTCTGGCTTGGTCCCCGGTGAGGGCCGTGCAGAAGGCAGCCAATTGATGATTCTCTCTCATCATTGATGCTTCTCTCTCTCTCTCTCTCTCTCTCTCTCTCTCTCTCTCTCTCTCTTCCTTCCTCTCTAAAATCAATAAAATATCTTTTAAAAAAATAAAAGAGCATGAACTCTGGAGCAGGACTGGATTCTCATTTCAACAATGCTACTTGACCTTCGGCAAGTTATTTAACCTCTGTCTTCAGTTTTCTCATCTGTGAAATGAGGATGGTAACAAGAATTCATTATAGGGTTATTGAGAGCATCCAAGTTCATTTAAAAATTGCTTAGAACGGTGCACACAGGAGGAGCTACTTATGTAATTGTTAGTTAATAGCATTGAAGAACGCTGTGACCGTGGCCTTCAGAGACGGTCGCCGCATGCCGTGGCTTCTCACGCCTGCATTTCTCTCGAATCCACGGTGCTCCCCCTCCTCACCCCGGTCCCGCCTCGCTGCTCCGGTTTCCTGGTTTTCCACTCTGTGGAGCAAAGCGGTCATTTCCAACTGCCAGCTCGATAGCCTCGCCCTTCAACTCCGGACCCTCAGTTGCTCTGATTGCTCTTCGCATGAGGTTCTTACCCAGGCCCCCGCTGGGCCAGGCTTCCCCGTGGGCGTGCCGGTAGAACTCCGAGCCTCCTTTTGCAGCCCTCCTTAAGTCATTGCTCAGCGTATCACCGAGTCTATTTCCTCAATGGCTGGTTTCCCGGGAGTCTGAGTCCCACAGGGGAAGACCTTGTTCCTCTAGGTTCTCCGTGCTCCTAGCTCACGGTCAGTCACATGGATGTTGCCCGAATGAATGACTACGTGGACGAATGAATACTTGGTGGCAGGAAGTGGCAGAAGAAAGGAGTGTTTGGAGCCAGATGGGCTCAGGCTGGAGCCAGCTTTCTCTCTCCCTTTTCAGGCTCGGTTGGAAGACTAGGAGGGTTATAGGATGAGTGTGGGGAGAGCTGGGGGAGGAGGAGTGCTGTGTGGAGTAAGCTGAGTGGTGTGTCATGGTGGCTGAAAGGCTGGGGTTGATGAACGAGCCCCCTAAGCTCATGTTGACTTCCCTCCCTCCCTCCTTCCCTCCCCTTCATTTCTGCATATTTGTTTAGGGTGTCATTTGGGCCTGGATTTCCCATACATCATCTCATTTAATTATCCCAATGGCACTGTGAGGGAGGCACGATTATCCCCATTTAAAATGAAAAAGCAGAGAGGTTCAGTAACTTGCCTAGAGTCACATAGCCAAGAAGTTGTTGGAATTGAACGCAGGACTTTCCTCTGTGGCTGGTAGATTCCTGCCTACATGTGAGAAATGGCTGGGGGGGAGTCCCGTCCTGTTAAACCTTGACTCAAAACTCCCCTGCAGGAGAGGGGGGCCAGAGCACTTCTGTGAGACCCAAATAACTGAGGCTGGTTGTCTGGGCCACTGCCCTCAGGGAGCTCAGGGTCTGGAGCAAGCATGTCAGACTCACTGCCTGTGGGCAGCGTGCAGCCCACAATGAATATTTTTGCGGCCCAGGAAATGTAAGAAACATTTTAATAAAAATTTCAATAACTTACTTTTTACAATATCCTGTTATATATAACTAGTGGCCTGGTGCACAAAATCATGCGTGTTGAAAGGAAATTAATTAGAAGAAATATTTTAATATTGATATTTTTCTTTTATAACAAAAGTGTCAACCAAATTCATTGTCAACAATGGCAGATGCACCAAAACCAGTTTTGCTCAGTGGATAGGCATGTACTGTGGTTGTGAGCACATCCTCAGTGGGGGGGTGTACAGGAGGCAGCTGATCAATGTTTCTCCCTCATTGATGTTTCTAGCTCTCTATCCCTCTCCCTTCCTCTCTGTAAAAAATAAACTATATTAAAAACAACAACAACAACAACAACAAAAAACAATGGCAGACGGAAACACAGTATGCCATTGGCACCAATGAGAGCTTTGTATCCTATCCTATCTAATAAAAGAGTAATATGCAAATTGACCATCACTCCAACACAAGATGGCTGTCCCCATGTGGACACAAGCTGGCCGCCACAAGATGGCTGACAGGGGAGGGCAGTTGGGGGCAACCAGGCTGGCAAGGGAGGGTAGTTAGGGGTGATCAGGCCTGCAGGGGAGGGCATTTAGGAGCAATTGGACCAGCAGATGAGCAGTTAGGCATTGATCAGGCTGGCAGGGGAGTGGTTAGGGGGTGATCAAGCTGGCAGGCAGAAGCAGTTAGGGGCAATCAGGAAGGCAGGCAGGTGAGTGGTTGGTAGCCAGCAGCCCTGGATTGTGAGAGGGCTGTCTAACATCCCTTGAGGAGTCCCAGATTGGAGAGGGTGCAGGCTGGGTTGAAGGACACACCCTCCCCCGTGCACAAATTTCGTGCACCAGGCCTCTAGTATATAGATAAACTTGAATAAGTAGACCTGCTTTCTGATTTAGCTAAACTTTTTCCAGCCCAGTGAAGCATCCCAACTTCTCTTTCAGGTAATTGTGAGCAATACAGCAGTAAATATCAACACAAAGCAGATTATTATTGTAGGTCACACAGGGAGAACAAAGGGTGAAATATTTAACTGTAGCAGGGTTTGACTATATTCTGCACAGTGAGAAAACCTGAAGTCATTTTCAAGTTCCATATTTCTTACTTCTTTTCAGTTAGGTCAAGTTTCTAAACTTTCTAAATCTCCATTTTCCAGCTAATGAAAAGAAAATAGGATTGTACTAAGTCTCCTATTTACCTACTCCAGGACTTCTGTGAGGATTAAATGAGATGAGGCACATGAAAACGAGATGAGGCACAGTAAACTGTAAAATGTTTGCACCTGGCTATAATGCAGGTCGGATTCTTGGGCTGAAGAAACTCCAAGGAGGCTAGTCATTAGGGAGAGAAAGCCAGGGTTGCTACATGACATCATTACCCGGATGGTCGTAAACTCAGCATATTAGCCTTTATATATAGACTAGAGACCTGATGCAGGGGGGAGAGGGGCAGTGTGTCCCTCAGAGCGGCCTGCACCCTCTCCAATCTGACATCTCTCTCACAATCCAGGACTGCTGGCTCCTAATCACTTGCCTGCCTGATCGCCCCTAACTGCCTCTGCTGGCCTGATTGTCCCTAACTGCCTCTGCCTCGTTTCCCACCACTGAGGCTTTGTCCAGAAGGAAGTTGGGCATCTGGAAGAGGGCTGGTTACCTGGTCTAATTAGCATATTACCCCTTTATTATATTATATAGATTATGTATAACAGGATATTGTAAAAATTAAATTATGACATTAAAAAAAAACATTTCTTACACATCGTTATATTGACTAGACTGCAGAAACATTCATTGTGGGCCCAATGTGGCCCATGAGCCACAAGTTTGACATGCTTGAAGTGGATAATACAAATTTAATCCAATTTACCCTAACCAGTTTGGCTTGGTGAATAGAGCATTAGATTGCAGACCGAAGGGTCCCAGGTCTGATTCCGGTCAAGGGCATGTACCTTGGTTGTGGGAACTCCCCAGTGGGAGGTGTGTAGGAGGCAGCTGATCGATTTTTCTAATTCTCCCTCTACCTTCCTCTCTGTTAAAAATCAGTAACATATATTTTTAAAAAATTTAACCTGATTAACTAGATTTGATTTAACTAAAACTAAATTTAAACCAGTTGGATGAAATCAATTTAATTGGATCAACTAGATTGAATCCAATTAACCTGATTTAATTTAACTGGATCAATTTGATTACAATTAAATCATTAAGAAAATTGATCCAATTATGTTGACCCAATCAAAAGAGGCCAGCTAATTGGATTCAATGAAATTGACCCAATTAACTTACTAAGCTAATTGGCCCAATTAAGTCATTAAGCTAATTGGTCCAATTAAGCTAATTGGTCTAATTAAGTCATTAACCTGATTGGTTCAATTAAGCTAATTGACCAATACACCTAGTTGGTCCAATGCACCCCATTCTTCCAATTCACCTTAATTTGTCTAATTAAGTCATTAAGCTAATTGGTCCAATTAAGCTAATTGATCCAGTTTAAGTAATTGGCCTAAACAATTGGGCCTAAACCCACAGTCGGCCATCCCCTGAGAAGTCCCAGTGTGGAGAGGGTGCAGGCTGGGCTGAGGGACATCCCCCACCCCCTGTGCACAAATTTCATGCACCTGGCCTCTAGTATTATTGAATAAGGAGAGAATATGCAAATTGACTATCACACCATAACAAGATGGCTACACCAACAGCAGAGGCCAAGTTCCCGTAATGAGATATAACAAGCAATCAGCAGGGACCCGAGGCTGTGTGGTGCTAGGCTTGGGCAGGGGCGGGGGACCTGAGGCTGTGCCCGCTGCCTGGTAGGCTTGACAGGGGACCTCAGGTCATGACCCCTGCCCCGGTGCCAGACTGGGGGACCTCAGGTTGTGTCTCCTGCCTGGCATGGCTTGATAGGGGACCTCAGGTGTGCCCCCCACCTCAGGCTTGAGGAACCTCAGGCCAAACCCCCTTCCTCAGCACTGGGCCAGGGGACCTGAGGCTGCACCCCCTGCCCGGCGAGGCTTGATGGGACCTCAGGCGGGGCCTCACATCCAGAGGGGCTTGACAGAGGACCTCAGGGCACACTTCCCACCCAGCGGGGCTTGACAGGGGACCCCAGGCCGTGCACCCTGCCCCGGTGCCAGGCCAGGGGACCTGAGGCTGTGCTCCCTACTTGGTGGGGTTTGATGGGGGACCTCAGGCCATGCCCCCTGGCCTGGGCCAGGGGACCTCAAGGCACACTCCCCAACCTGGGCCAGGGGACCTGAGGTCTTGCCCCCCACCCGGCAGGACTTAATGGGGGTGGACCGGTCAGGTCTGCATCTAGCCCAATGGGGGTGGGGCCGATTGAGTGAGACACATGTGGGTGAAAGGGGACTTGACATACCCCAGACTCTGGCAGGAGGAAGCTTTTCGTATACATTTTACTAATTTTCTTTCATCTCTGACACTTCTATTATAGAGAAAGGGCAAATAGCAATATTAAAATATTCCCTCTAATTAATTCCCTTTTAATGTGCATGAATTTCGTACACCGGGCCACTAGTCTATATATAAAAGGCTAATATGCTAAGTGTCTGGCCAACTGGGTAAGCAATGCTCAGCTTCCTCTCTCCAGTGACCACCGGCTTCCTTGCGGTTTCTTCAGCCCAGGAACACGACTTGCTTTATAGCCAGGTGGAAACACTTTACACTGTAACCTCATGTCTGTGAAGCATTTTCCTCATCTCATTTGATCCTCACAGAAGTCCTGGAGTAGGTAGATGGGAGGCTCGGTGGAATCCTATTTTCTTTTCATTAGCCAGAAGATGGAGATTTAGAAAGCTTAGAAACTTTATCCAACTGAAAAGAATTAAGAAATACTACCGAGTTTCCCCCAAAATAAGACATCCTCCGAAAATAAGACCTACTTCATGGAAACATAAGACATCCCCTGAAAATAAGACCTAGCGCATCTTTGGAAGCAAAAATTAATATAAGACACTGTCTTATTTTCGGGGAAACAGGGTAGTAGTGGACCTTGAAAATGACTTCAGGTTTTCTCGCTGCGCAGAATATAGTCAAACACTGCTGCAGCCCTAGCCAGTTTGGCTCAGTGGATAGAGCATTGGCCTGCGAACCGAAGGGTCCCAGCTTCAATTCTGGCCAAGCGCATATACCTGGATTGTGGGCTCAATCTCCAGTAGGAGGCAACCTATTAACAATTCTCTCTCACCAATGATGTTCTCTCTCTCTTTCTCTCTCCCTCCCTCCCTCGCTCTCTCCCTTTCCTTTCCTCTCTGAAATCAATACAGAAATATATTTAAAATGAAACAAAACAAAAAAAAAAACACTGCTGCAGTTATTTTACCTTTTGTTCTCCCTGCGTGATCTACAATAATAATCTACTTCGTGTTGATATTTACTGCTGTGTTGCTGACAATTGCCTGAAAGAGAAGTCTGGGTGCTTCACTGGGCTGGAAAAAAGTTTAGCTACATCAGACAGCAGGTCTAACTAAGCAAGTTTATTCTGTGTCTATAAAAAGCTAAGTTGACTTGCACATGCGAGGTACATACAAAGCTCTTGCTGGTGCCAATCGCACGCGTGCATTTCCATCTGTCATTGTTCATCACTTCCATTATAGAGAAAGGGCAAATAGCGATATTAAAATATTTCCTCTAGTTAATTTCCTTTTAATGTGCATGGATTTCATGCACCGGGCCACTAGTAGTGAACGAGAAGTACCCCAAGACGCTCAAACACGCTATAGCGTCAGTGTTCACTCTTGCGCAGTCCCAGGAGGCAGCCAGCGCCGGGTCCCCACGCTCAGCCCGGCTGTGGCTGGCCCCTGGAGACTCCAGGTTTATCAACTGTGTCAGCTGAAAGCCATCTTCTTCTTGGTGGTTCCTGGCCACCCAGGGCCTGTGCAGGCGCTGCTGAAGGTTCATAAACCATTCTCCATGTCTCCCCGAACCAACACGGAACGGTTCATTTGCCCGTAAATAAAGGAGCAGATTTATTTGCTTTTTGGCTGGAATGACATGCTTCCCTCTCAGGCTGAACAGAAGTCGATCGGCCGTCCATGCATCTTTGATTAATTTAAAAAACAGAGGCTGGGAGAGGAAAGTGAGCGGCCTCGCCAGGGGAAGGGTCGGTCAGAGAGGCCCCCGGGGGGTTGGGGTGGGGGGAAGTCAGGAAGCCCCAGGAGGTTCCCGAGGGCGGGACCCTGGAGGGGAAACCCAGGGCAGGGGTGGCAGGGGTGGGGGCCAGCTATGGAGGGAACCCTGGGCAAACAATGGCCTCATTAAGGAGAGGGGGCGGGCGGGGAGAGCTGCAGCCAGTGAACCTACTCCCCCCACCCAAGCCAATGGCCCGATTGTCCTCTGCGGGGGGGGGGGGGGGGGGGGAGAGCTGAGGCTCGGGCCTGGGAACTCGGGGCTCTTGCCCGGAGGGACTCCGCGGTGGTCACAGCCTCTTCGCCGGCCCCAGACGGGCCCTTCCGTCATCCACGCTGAGGGGGCAGGCCATGGCAGGGGCTACCTGGTCGTAGCTTCCCACGGGCAGTGCAGGGTGGGGGTGCCCCCAAGGGGCCCTCTGAAAAGGGGTTCCTACTTGCCTCCTGCCCACTTCTGGGACACCAAGGCCCTGGTGAGGTGGGTCCGAGACTGGCGCTGTCGGATTCTCCACTCGCCCCTGCTGTGTTGTGGCCACGGGCCGGTTGCTTGGCTTCTTGGGTCTCTACTGCTCCGGCTATAGAAGGAGGGGAGCCGGAACTGGTGTGGCTCAGTGGATAGAGCGCCGGCTTGCGGGACTGAAAGGCCCTGGGTTCGATCCTGGTCAAGGGCATGTACCTTGGTTGAGGGCACATCCCCAATGGTGTGTGTGTGTGTGTGTGTGTGTGTGTGTGTGTGTAAGAGTCAGCTGATCTTTGATTCTCTCTCATCAATGCTTCTAACTCTTTATCTCTCTCCCTTTCTCTCTGTAAAAAAATCAATAAAACACATTTAAAAAAAAAAAGAAGTAGAAAAAAAGGATAAAAGGAGGGGAGTTGAGATAGAGGAGTGCTCCACAGCTGGGCTTTGTCCTCAGGACGACCGGGCTGCTACCGGCTGCTGCTGGCGGGCAGGGACCAGGGACGCTGACTCCCTCCCTGCAGGGGCCGGCCCAGCCCTGCTCGGCCCAGAGGTGCCCTGCCATCGGGGCAGAGCTCGCCCCTGCTGAGAGCCGCTCGTAGATCAGTGCTTTTCACCACTGCTGTTTTTAAAGTAAGGTGATCTTGTTTTCACATGAGGCGGCCTGTGGGAACTCAGCTGATAAAACAGCCGAGAGGGGAATGTGTGGTTAGGCTGGGGCGGGGCCGGAGCCCTGCCCTGGAGCGTGCTCGTATCCCCTCGTGGCCCCTGACCGGTGCAAACCCTCTCCGAGCCCCGTGCAGCCGGCGGGCTCTGCATGGCGGTTCTGGGCGCCTGTCCGGATCCATCGGGCATCGGACGGAACCGGTCAGTGGCTGTGCAGTGCACCCCTGAGTCTACCCCATGGCTTTTTTAAAAAAAATTATTTTTATTGATTATGGTATCACACAATTGTCCTTATCCCTCCATTCCCATCCCAAACCCCTCCCTACATATCCCCCCACCCCCCTGTTGTCCACGGCCCCTGGCTAGGCCCATGTGCACGCACACAAGTCCTTTGGTTGATCTCTTCCCATGGCTTTTTGTTTTTGTTTAACTGTTAGAGGTGTGACGGGCGGATGAAGCTTGGGGTTCACCCCCCGTGGCTGCGAATAGTCCCGGACCTCCTGGGCCTCCCGGGAGGGGACTGGCTGACTTGGCATCACAGGGCACACCTGGACAGGAGAGAGGCTCCCACATTTGCAGTGGGAAGCAGTCGCCTTGGGAGCGGGTTAAAGTTAAAGATTCTTTCCAAAAGTGGGGACTTTTTTAAAACACCGAGGGAGGCAGGACAAGTTGTTAAAAATCTGGACTGTCGCCGAAACCGGTTTGGCTCAGTGGTAGAGCGTCGGTCTGCGGACTGAAAGGTCCCAGGTTCGATTCCGGTCAAGGGCATGTACATTGGTTGGGGGCACATCCCCGGTAGGGGGTGTGCAAGAGGCAGCTGGTCAATGTTTCTCTCTCATTGACGTTTCTAGCTCTCTATCTCTCTCCCTTTCTCTCTGTAAAATATCAATAAAATATATATTAAAAAAAAAATCCGGACTGTCCCGCCAAAAGAGGGACGTCTGGTCACCCTAGGTTAAAGACACGTTCAGATTGGGGGCCACCTGCAGACTCCGGTTCAGTGCAAGTCACTCCCAGGTGGTGCTGATGCGGTGGTGGTGGGGGTGGGGGCCAGGGTGAGAAAGGCTGGCTTCCAGGGTGGGAGGGCGGAGGGCGCAGTGCCTGCGTCCCTCTCCGGGCCTCCCCTGCTGGCCACAGCCGCTCACGGGCTCCTGGGCCTCCTGGAGGCTGACATGAGAACTCTCCCTCCTGGACTCTCCACACCGCCTGCCCCCTCGGCCTGCCCATGTGTTTCCTCAGTCGGTTCATGTCCATCTTGCCTTGCCCGGCACCCAGCTCGGGGCTCTGATTCATAGTGATGCTCGCGGACAGTTGCCTGTCTGGGCACCGTGCTAAGTGCTTTATTAGCTCGTTTAAACCGCTCCGCGATGTCAGGAGGTGGGCGTGACGGCCATCCCCATTTGCAGATGAGAAACCGGAGCGATCAGGGACCTTGCCCGAGGTCACTGGGCTGGGGCTCCTCCAGCTGGATCTGACCCCGGTGCACACATTCCAAACACCGGCGGGAGGGCCAGCCATCTCTCCTTCCGGGAGTTCATAATCACCCTCCCCCCCCCCCCCCCCCCGGCCCAGTCCGCCATGGTGCTGTTATTGGTGTTTTATTAATGAGGACTGGAGTCTTAAGACTTGCCGGGGGCTGCTGCCGGAGGAGAGATCCAGCCACAGCTGAGAACTGCTGGGTGCTGATGGGAGCGGTTCTCCTTTATAGGGTGTCTGGGAGCCACACCTGTTGGTCTGTTTCATCCTCCTGCAACCCGGGAGCTGTGCACCGTCCGTCCCCATTTTACGGATGAGGAAACCGAGGCTCGGGGAAGTGAAGGCGCGTACTCCAGGTCGCCCAGGCAGTGATGAGGATGGAGCCGGAACTGAACGGGGCTCAGACCCCACGCTTTTCCACTGTCCCACGAGGGTGGATGGTGCCAAGGTCAGGGAAAGGTTCGGGTCTTGTTAGCCTGAGATGCGTCCCTCCCAGCCCACCCGGGAGGGCTCTGCGGACAGCCCGGGGTCAGGGACGAAGAGGCCCATGCCCTCTTGACCGAGGGAGGTCTGTGGTCAGGCAGCCCCGGGTGAGGAAAAGGCGCATTCTTTCCCCTCCACTCACACGGCCCAGCCTCCGGCTTCCTGGAATGTTCGTTAAAATTCCAAATCGCTTGGCAGTAAGTCCTCCTCCCCGCAGTTTTCGCAAACAAACAGGAACCAAGTCCCCGTCAGCTCCCAGGCCGCACAGGTTCACACCCTTTCCCGCTTTTCGCGGGGGGCCAGGGCCCCTTTAGGAGAAGGCGGGTCTGAGAGGGAACCACGGGCTAGATACACGGACAGGACAGACAGACAGACAGACAGACAGACAGGGTTTGGTTGTTACCTCCTGGGCCCAAGCTCCTCTCGGAGGGAGGCAGAAAGGACCCCCGGCTCCATGCAAGACCCCAGGACAAGTGCCTGGCCTGCCACTTCCTGTGCAACCTTGGGGTTACCCTGACCGTCTCTGAGTCCCAATAGCCCCACCGCTTAGAGGAAAATGACAATGCCCTTCCATTGAGAGGCCAGATGAGAGCATGTCTGTGAAGAGGTTTTATTACTGCCATTGTGTGATGACCTGAGGCCAAGTTTGTCCAATAAAACTCTGCAGCGATGGAAGTTTTCTACCTCTGTGCTCCCCGGCTCAGTAGGCGCTGACCACATGTGGCCGCTGAGCACCTGGATGTGACCTGTGCTGCTGAGGAACCAAATTTTAAACGATAATACCGCCAAAACCGGTTTGGCTCAGTGGTAGAGCGTCGGTCTGCGGACTGCAAGGTCCCGGGTTTGATTCCGGTCAAGGGCATGTACCTTGGTTGCGGGCACATCCCCAGTAGGACATGTGCAAGAGGCAGCTGGTCGATGTTTCTCTCTCATCGACGTAGCTCTCTATCTCTCTCCCTTCCTCTCTGTAAAATATCAATAAAAAATATATAAAAATAAATGATAATACCTTTTTTTTTTTAGTGAGATGAAATTTACATAACGTAAAAGTAACCATTTCAGAGTGAACAAGCCAGTGGCATTTAGTGCATTCACACTGTTATGTAACCACCACTTCTGTCTGGTCACAAAACATTTCTGTCCCCCTTCAAGGAAATGTTCACATTCAGCAGTTTCTCCCCATTGCCCGTCCCCCAGTCCCCGAAACCACCGAGCTACTCTCTGCCTCTGTGGACTTGTCTCCTGGACGTTTCATGTCAACGCCATCACAGAGTGTGTGATCTTTTGTGCCTGGCTCCTTTCACTTAGCAGAATGCTTTTTTAAAATTTATTTTGTTTTGTTTTTAGAGAGAGTGGAAGAGAGAAAGAAAGACAGAAATATCAATGTGAGAGAAACACAATGTGAGAGATTGGTTGCTTCCTGCACAAGCTCTGACTGGAGGGCTCAGGCTGGGGAGGAGTCTGTAACCAAGGTACATGCCCTTGACCGGAATCGAACCCGGGACCCTTTGGTCCGTAGGCCTACACTCTACCCGCTGAGCCAAACCGGCTAGGGCCGTGGTCAGCAAACAGCGGCTCGTGAGCCACATGCGGCTCTTTGGCCCCTTGAGTGTGGCTCTTCCACAAAATACCACGGCCTGGGCGAGTCTATTTTGAAGAAGTGGCGTTAGAAGAAGTTTACGTTGAAAACATTTGGCTCTCAAAAGAAATTCCGATCGATCGTGGTACTGTTGATATTTGGCTCTGTTGACTCCTGAGTTTGCCGACCACTGGGCTAGGGCAACGGACTGTTTTTGAGGTCCGCCCACCTGGTAGCGTGTATCAGGACTGCATGCCTTTCAAACGGCTGAGTAGCATTAACTCTAGTTAATTTACATTTAAATGGCCTCATCTGGCTGGCGGCCACTGTGTTGGACAACCAGCACCTCTGAACTTCCAGGCAAGCGAGGAGACAGCACCTCCAAATGCCTGCTGACAGCTGAGGGTGCCCGGGCCGGCAGAGCCTGGGGGCTGGGCAGGCTGAGAAGGGTGCCCCCGGCTCCCGGAAGTAGCCAATGACCGCCGAGCTGCTTGTGTTATGGATGCTAACTCGTTCCGTCCGCGGAGCAGCCCTTGATGTAGGTCTGTCCCCCCACCCTCCCGGTTTACAGAGGGGGAGACTGAGGCTGAGGGTGACTGAGCCCCTCGCTCAAGGCCACACAGCCGGGAGGTGGGAGGGGATGGGTCTATGAACTTGGGTCTGGTCCCAGGGCCCGTGATCTTCACCACGAGGCTACGCAGTCTTTTCAGCCTGATCCGGGAGCTGCCCAGACGGAGGCAGAGCCAGGACCCCCCGCTGCAGGCAGGGGGACCCCCACCGTGTGTGCACAGACTCCCACACCCGGCCGCAGTGCCACCCCCTGCCCGCCTTTCTGAGCCGAGAGCCCCCTGGACCCTGGGTGCCTCCTGGGGACTCAGGAGAGGGGGGCGGCGGGGACGCCCCTGAACAGGATGAGGGAGTCACCCCCATCAATTTCCCATCGCTTATCAGGGAGTAGCCCGGCCTGCCGGGGCTCCCGGGCCCTCGTCGGGCCCCCTGCTATTAATTGATCTGGGAAGGAGACTCTGTTAATTGCAGACCCAGAGTCAACAGGCCGGGACGGAGGGGGCTGATAGCAGATAGCTCTCCCCGGCCGCCGCGCTGCCCTTTGCCCTTCGGGAAGGGGCAGTGGGAAGAGGCCGGAGGGAAGGGGAGGGAGTGGTCTAGGAATGTCTTTGGAGGAGGGGGCGGAGGACTGGCTCCTGGGGCCCCAGCTGGTCTGTGTGTGTGTCCTCCTGGAAATGGAGGGTTCTGCTGGGCCCCCGGCCTGCCGTGCCCGCCAAAGGGATGGGGCCCGAGAGACTGACATTCACCCTTTTCATCCCTCCCTCCCTCGTCTGTCCGTCTTGTTACCCCTCCCTTTTCACATCCTTCCTCCCGTCACCCACTCCCCCTTTTACCCACCTGCGTTTCTTCCCTCCTCTCACTTCATCCCTCCATCCTTCCCTTGTTCCAGTCTCTCCTCTGAAAGTCCACCTCCCTCTTCACTTCCTCCCTCCTCCCTCTCTCCCCCTCCAGCCCTCACTCATCTTCATACCTTTCCTCCCCTACAGGGCGACCGCGTGTTTCTTTCTTTCTTTTTTTAAAAAAATATTTTTTAAATTGATTTTCCACAGAGAGGACAGAAGAGGGATAGAGAGCTAGAAACGTCGATGAGAGAGGAACATCGACCAGCTGCCTCCTGCACACCCCCCACCGGGGATGTGCTCGCAACCAAGGTACATGCCCTTGACCGGAATCGAACCTGGGGCCTTTCAGTCCGCAGACCGACACTCTACCACTGAGCCAAACTGGTTTTGGCAACCACGTGTTTCTTGAGAAAGCTAGGGAGGCGATTGCTGGGAGTCCTCTGAGCCCAGGCCTAGGTTGGTGGCGTCCTCCTGGGTTCGGAGTCTGGCCCCTGCGTGGCCCTGGGGAGGGGGGTCATTGGCTGACTGCAGGCATGCGGGCCCTGGACCAAGGTTAGATGGAGTCGCCCTGCCTCACCTGGGACCCTCTCTCAGCCCTGAACTGCGACCCTGGACCAGGCAGCCTTCCTCCCGCCGCTGAGCCTGCGTTTGGGGCTGGTTCTGTGAGCAGCACCGCCCATCATCACCATGAGCCCGGCGGCCAGAGTTTGGGGTCCGACCCCCTCTGGGATCCCGAAGCCCACACATCCCAGCGTGCCCTGGGACAGCCCCCACCCTCGGGGCTTTCCAGAAGTTGTTCCATCCTGACGGAGCCGTGGGAGGGCAGAGCGCAGAGATTACAGAAGTGGAAAGCCAGGCTGCTCGCTGGGCCCTCACGGCAGGGTGAACAAACCCCGGAGCCCGTTCTCAGCTCACTCAGTGAAACAACCTGAGATCTGCGACCCGCTTCCAAACCTGTGCCCGCTTTCGAGGGGAGGCACCTGAGGCAGAGTCGGGGCAGGTGGCTCTCTGGGCTCACAAAGCGGGGCAGCTCAGCCCCAAGGCAGGCACAGCCCAGGGACCCCCGGAGTCAGCCGCGGCAGGGTCAGGATTTATCGAGCCCCCCGACCTGCCCTGGGCTTTCCACGTTCGGAGGAAACTCCGCCAGCCGGTCGGGTTCAGGTAGGAGAGCAAGATGGCAGCTGGAGACCAGACCCCTGCGGTCCCCTCTCCTGCCCCCCACCCGCCCTCCCGCGAGCGCCTGGGTTGATCTGGGGGGCAGAATGTGTCCTCCCAGAGCCCCGCCACCTCCGATTAATCCTTAACTGCCGCAGCTGGGAGATAAGATAGCACCAGCTCATTAATCAAGGCTGCCTGGCAGGGAGGCGGGGGGCTGGGTGAGACCACACCACCTCCCAGGTGGAGATAAGCCCCCTCCTCTGGGCTCCCGCAGGCCTGGCAGTGGAGGATGCTGGGAAGCTTGGCCTCGGGTGCCAGTCCCTGGGATCTGGGGGCGTGGGGGTGGGTGGCGTCTGCAGTGGGTACCGGGGCAGGGAAAGCTGGGGGAGGCAGCCCCTGGGTGCAGGCCAGGCTGAGAGGAGCCAAGAGCCCTGGGTTTCGGCCTCAGTGCTCCCTCCCCTGCCCCAGGTAAGCCGCTGCGCCTTCTCTGAACGGAGGGAGGGGGGCCGAAGAGATGCTCTATCACCACGAACGTGCGCAGGGACAGGTCCTGGAGCGGGCGAGGGGTGGGGTCACCTGGCAGCAGGGAGAGGGCAGAGGCCCTGCCTGGCTAAGGGACAACGGGCTGGGTGGGATTTGCTCGAGGACTGTGTTAGTCACGCTCACCAGAGAGCAAGCGGGTGGTGGTGGTGGTGGTGGTGGGGGGGTGGGGCCTGGGGTGGGAGGAGAGGGAGGAGCAGGCCCTGGAGCCACGGTGCCCAGCAGGGGGCCGTGAAGTATCTGGTGGGATTGTGGACCTGGATTCCAATCCCAGGCCTGTACCTTCCTGTGTAATCTTGGGTGGGTTACTCAACCTTTCCACACCTCGTTTCCCCATCTGTATAATGGGGACGATGATCATATTTCCCTGTTTTGTTTTTTTTTTAAAATATTTTTTATTGATTTCAGAGAGGAAGGGAGAGGGAAGGATAGACAGAAACATCAATGATGAGAGGGAATCATTGATTGGCTGCTCCCTGCACACTCCCCACTGGGAATCGAGCGCAACCCAGGCCCGTGCCCTTGACCGGAATCAAACCCAAGACCCATCAGTTGTGAACCGCTGCTGAAGAGCCCAAGGACATTCAGAAAACACAGATATTTACATGACAACTCATTAACAGTAGCAACATTACAGTTATGAAGTAGCAACGAAAATAATTTTATGGTTGGGGGTCACCACAACACGAACTGTATTAAAGGGTCGAGGCATTAGGAGGATTGAGAACCACTGACTCAGGAGAACTAGTCCTCCTCGGATGAAGAATTAGAAGCACTTGGTGATGCAGGGATTTTTTAGAGCCGCTTGACCTGGATTTGAATGCTGAGCACACTGCTTCGTGCCTCAGTTTCCTCATCTGCATGGCAGAAGCGAGTATCCATCCGCACGGCTGCTGAAGGATGGAAGAGGATGTGCTGCTGTTTTTGTCAGGAACGGGACCAGGCAGCTCTCGGGGCTGAGCTGCTAAAGGGCTGCCTTCCCTCTCGTAATGTGCTCTGTGGTGGAAGCAATGTCCCTTCCTGGTCTGGAGTCCTCCCCTGAGGCCTCGCTCACCAAAGACAGAGCAGCTGAGGCGTGTGGCTGCTCTGCCAGGCCTGAGGGCAGGGGCTGAGCCTCAGGGCACGGGGGCCCCTCGCTGCTGCAGGGGAGCCTGAAGCCAGACTTCCTGGCTGGCAGCAGCTCCTTCAAACCTCTCCCTCCTTCCTGCCTTCGCCTTGTTTTCAGGGTCTCCAGCCCGGAGGGATCTCCATGCACTTACCCACGTCCACCAGCAGAGGGAGCAGGTGCTGTGTCTGGGAGCCTGGGAAGCTCCAGGAGGCCTGCTGGGTGGGGTGGAGCGGGATGACTTGGAGCAGAGGGGACAAGATTGGGGGGCGTTGCCTCCCACCAAGAGGGTAATCTCTGGAGCCCTCGAGCCCAGGAGATGGGGTTGTGGGAAAGGGAGAGAAAGGATGGTGCTTTCTGGGCCGGAGATGTCTGATCTCAGCCCCTGCCTCCCCTGGCATCCAGAGGCACTGAAGCCATCGTGGTTTACGCCATAACCCATTCGGCCACCATGTGATAATCAGTAATAGCTATTCTGATTTGTTCCTTGCATACCTGTCATCATGTGCGGGGCACCTGGCAGGCACTGGGAGCCCATATGGACGTTCAAAGGGCTGACATTTGAGTGTGTGTGTGTGTGTGTGTGTGGGGGGTGGTCCCCCCTGGGACAAGGCAGGATGGAGTAAATTGCAAATGTGACGTCAAGGAAATTAAGAGAGGGCTGGGTAGGCGGTGACCGGGGTCTGTGTCTCTGCTCGCTCACCTCGATGACCAGTGGGATTAAGTGGAGCCAGTCTGAGAGTCTGAGTGGGAACTGCCCTTCTGAGCCCCGGGCTCCTGTCTTACCAGAAACAGCCAGAAGCCACCATGAGGACCTGGTATAGACAGCAGGGGCGTGGGGGGGTGGGGGGGCAGGCAACCCACTAGCCTCCGGCAGGACCATCCATGGAGCAAAACCCACTGGAGACCTGGAGGCAGACGGGCCTGGCTTCTCGTCTGGCCTGGTCACTTCCCAACTCCGTGACCTTGGCTAAGATGCCCGACTTCTCGATTTTGGCATCTGCAAAGCAGTGATCGGGATTCCTGCACAGTCTGAGCCCTGGGATGTGTCCATCCTAGCTCTGCCTCTGGCCAGCTGTGAGGCCTCAGGCATGCATATTAGTTTCCCATTGCTGCCACAGAAAATGGACAACACATATGTATTGTGTGGCAGCTCTGTGGGTCAGGAGCCCAGCACAGGTTAGCCGGGTCCTCTGCTTAGAGCAGCCGTGGGCAAACTACGGCCCATGGGCCGAATCTGGTCCATTTGGCTGTTTTATCCGGCCCGCAGAGCCCAAAGAGCGGAGGGTTCTCTTGCTCTCCCCTCCGCTCCTTCACCAGCAGCCCAAGATGAGAGTGCCAGCATGGTCAGGTTGCTTCTGTTCCGGCCCTCCGGTCCAGTTTAAGAACCCATTGTGGCCCTCGAGTCAAAAAGTTTGCCCACCCCTGGCTTAGAGTCTCACAAGCTGCAATCAAGGGTGAGTGTCACTGAGGCTTGAGGTCCTCTTCCAGACTCACATGACTTCTGGCAGAATTAATTTCATGGCAGCTGTGGAGCTCAGGCAGGCTGCACCTTCAAAGCCAGCAGGAAAGATCTCTCTGCCAGCTCATCTTTAGAAAGGCTCAGCTGAGCTGAAACCGGTTTGGCTCAGTGGATAGAGCGTCAGCCTGTGGAATGAATGGTCCCGGGTTCGATTCCAGTCAAGGGCATGTGTCTTGGTTGCAGGCGCATCCCTGGTGGGGGGTGTGCAAGAGGCAGCTGATCGATGATTCTCTCTCATCGATGTTTCTAACTCTCTATCCTCTCTGTAAAAAATCAATTAAAAAGAAAAGGAAAAAAAAAGGCTCAGCTGATTAGGTCAGGCCCACCCAGATAATCTCCCACAGATGATCTCAAAGTTAAATGTCAACATATCCTACATAATAAAAGGCTACTATGCAAATCGACCAAACAGCAGAACGACCGGTCCCTCACTGACCACCAGGAGGCAGATGCTCAGCACAGGAGCTGCCCCCTGGTGGTCAGTGCGCTCCCACAGGGGGAGTGCAGCTCAGCCAGAAGCCAGGCTCACTGCTGGCGAGTCGGCAGTGGTGGCGGGAGCCTCTCCTAAGGATGCCTGACAGCTGGACATCCCCCGAGGACTTCTGGAATGTGAGAGGGTGCAGGCCGGGCTGAGGGACACCTACCCCGGTGCATGAATTTCATGCACCAGGCCTCTAGTTCTACCCCTGTTTCCCCCAAAATAAGACAGCGTCTTATATTAATTTTTGCTCCCAAAGATGCGCTAGGTCTTATTTTCAGGGGATGTCTTATGTTTCCATGAAGTAGGTCTTATTTTGGGAGTATGTCTTATTTTCGGGGAAACACGGTATTATATTTTCTGGTCCCACCCACTCACAAAGGGAGGGCATTTATCCAGGCCATGTACACCGAGGGGCGGGAATCTTGGAGGACATCTTGGAAATACCAACCCTGACAAAAATGTTTTTTAACTAATAATCATGTAATGATCATTAATAATTATTTTAATTTGTCCCTTGGTTTTGAAGAAAGAAACACAGGAGATATTTCAAGTTTAAACATACTATTCGAATTCAGTTGACTATTTTACCGAAATTTTGCTGAGCAGGCTAAAGCACCCCAGTTCTCCACTCCCACTCCGCATCACAGTTTTCGATTTTAAACACAAGACAAACCTCCAAGCGGTCCTTAGAATGTGGGAGGAACTCAAGTTCCGATCTTTTGTTTTCATACTCAGTGGGCTCTCATTCTTAAATCTGAATTTTCTGTTTAAATGCGGAAACGTGCAGTCAGTCCCCTAGGGTTTGGGGACACACGCTGCTGCGCCTGAAGGGAGCATGACTGAGCCTGAGCAGCCAGGAACGTGCTCTGGAAACACGAGCGAGATGCCGTCAGCAGGTGGAGGGACCGACAGTGCACCCAGACAACGGAATGTGCTCAGTGAGGAAAAGAAACGAGCTTTCACGCCAGGAGCGGACACAGAGGCATCTTCAGTGAGTACACTGAAGGGAGGACGCCCATCGGAAAAGGCCACTTCCTGTGGGATTCCAACCACACAATGTTCTGGAAGAGTCAAACGCTGCGAGACAGCCAAACAACCAGTGGTGGCCAAGGGCTCAGGGAGGGATGAGCGGGTGGGGTAGGGGGGATTTTAGGGCCATGAAACTGTTATGCCCAGACTTCGTGATCCCCAAGGACCACCAGGGTGCCGAGTCCGATGCAATACACAAAAGAGCCTCTTCCATGCTAGCATGGGCTCTGTCCCACTCACGCCGACAGCATGGCGGACGAGAGGCCGAACTTCGACAAGTCCAGGGGTTTTATACGGGTGGTGGTGTCACTGCTTCGGCTGACCCTGATTGGTTGGGCGAGGGCTAGGGTCCTTACACAAAATGGAGGATAGCTCCGCCCTGTTCTGCCCTGCCCCACAATACAAAATGGAGTCAGGAGTTAGCCTCGCCCTGCCCTGCCCTCTCAAAACCATTAGAGATGATACCAGTCTGGTGGGCACTGTGCACATTGGTAAACATTCGTGGGACAGCCAAGGCAAAGGGTGAAGGCCCGTGGAAAGAATGGGCTTCAGCCAATAACCATGCATCACGTTGGTCCGTCCATATAGCAAGCATACCGCAGAAATGGAAGATGTTGTAAGCGTGGGAACTGTGTGCACTGACTTTGTCTGTAAACCTAACACTGCTCTAAAAATAGTCTGCTCACAAAAGACAGAAAAACCCATAGGGGTCCCACATCTGTGTGGCACAGGCTCCCCATAACCCGAGCTCCCTCAATTACTGTCACTCAGAATGCGACGCTTGTTAAAGGACAAGTAATAAAAACAATGCTCATTGGAAGTTAACATGCATTAAAGCCCCAAAGTAACCATGGCTCTAGTTTGGAACGAAGGTCTTGTTTAGAATTTAGACCTGCAAAATTTTTTTTTTTTTTTTTTAGCAAAGATAAAATAAAATTCTTATTTTATCTGATGTAGTTTAAAATGATATAGAGTTTAAAATTGCTGCTTGGCAATAATGAAATGGAGACCAGCTCCTGCTTTGTTTTACTATTGATTTTATTTTATTTTTTTTAGATATATTTTTTATTGATTTCAGAGAGGAAGGGAGAGAGAGAGAAACATCAACGATGAAAGAGAATCATTGATTGGCTGCCTCCTGCACGCCCCCTACTGGGGATCGAGTTGCAACCGGGGCGTGGGCCCTTGACCAGAATGGAACAGGGACCCTTCAGTCTGCAGGCTGACGCTCTATCCACTGAGCCAAACCACACACACACACACACACACACACACACACACACACAAATACATACTAGAGGCCCAGTGCACAAAATTCAGGTGTGTGTGTGTCTCTCAGCCCAGCCTGCACCCTCTCCAATCTGGGCCCCTCAAGGGATGTTCAACTGCCCATTTAGGACCGATCCCACTGGACATGCCTCTCGCAATCCAGGACTGTTGGTTCCCAACCACTTGCCTGCCTGCCTGCCTGATGCCCCTAATTGCTTTTGCCTGCCAGCCTGATCGCCCCCTAACCACTTCCCTGCCAGCCTAACTGATGCCTAACTGCTCCCCTGCCAGCTCGATTTCCTCTAACTATCCTCCCCTGCCAGCTTGGTCACCCCTAACTGCCCTCCCCTGCTGACCTGGTTGCCCCTAACTGTCCTCCCCTGCAGGCCTGGTAACCCCAATTGCCATCCCTTACAGGCCTGCCCCCCCCCAACTTCCCTCCCCCAGCCCCACTCTTTCTAACAGCCCAGGACACAGGACTACTTACTCCCTGTTGAGAATCCCTAGACAAGAAGAGTCTCGAGTCCTCCCGAGGGTGGCATTCTGTGAGAGCCTGTCATTCTACAATGCTCGGGCCTCAGTAACTTCATCTGTGGAATGGGCGAGGAGAGGGGAGAAGATGAGGAGGCAAATGGCCACTTCCTTCGTCTTCCCCAGCTTTGTGGGGAGAAAGGGATCCTTAACGTAGCTAGAGTCAGGGCCACGGCCTGCAGGTGGTCAGAGAAGGGACGGGGCAGAGGGAAGGAAGGAGCCGGGACAGAACTTTCCAAGGAATGAGCGGCAGGGGAGGCCGGAACCCAGAACATCTGGTCCCAATAGGGGCCCACCGCCCTTCCCAAGGCCCCGGCCCCGGCCCCCGGCGTTGGAGGTGGAGGCAGAGCCACCCCCCGAGCAGCTGGCGCGCGCGCCTTCATCTGTCATGATGCCCTCATTAGTGGCTCCGTGTCCATTGGCGGGACCTCATCAGCAGGGCCGCCTGACCTTTGGGGCGGCAGATGCTACATCTGGCAGGGCTGATCAAAGAAGCCGGGCCCAGCCCCTCCTGCCGCTCGTCCCTGCCAGCGGTGGCAGCCAGGCGGGTCATGGTGTGGGCGCCGAGGGAGGTAGAGGGAGGAAGTGTGGGGCTTGAGGGGAGGGGGGTCACGCTGCCTGAATTCACACCTGGTCCCCACGCTGTCTGTGCGACCTTGGACAAGACCTCTCTGGCCTGCCCGTTCCCTCGCCTCCGTCTTCCAATGGAGATGATGCCAGTGTCACCGGGCTGCTCCTCACGGTAGGGCACGGAGAACAGGCCTGGCGTCCCGTGGGCACTCAGTGAGAGGCAGTGCTGGTCTTTCTGGGCGGAGCGCTGCCTGTCTCTGGTCCTGGCCGGGGGCCTCGGATGCGTTCTATGTGGCTTCTGGAGTCTCAGCCGGTGGCCCCCAGGTCCCACGGTTGGCCAAAGCTCGTGCTCTTCCCCCCTCCTTGCCCGAGAGCCGTGTCCCTGAGAGAGTGGGGAGGGGACCAGCCGAGGCCACAGAGCAAGCACAGCCAATCCGGGCGCCTGACGTCTGTAAGGGGTGGGCACCCGAGCCCCCCCCAGCTGCCCTCAGCTGTGCCCATCCTAGGTCAGGAACTCGGAGAACCACTCTGCCACCTGCTCCTGGGCAGACAGACCCAGAAGGCTCGCATCCAGGGTTCCAGCGCTGCCTTCAGCTGCGTCTCAGAACGGGAGCCAGGGAGCCCGAGGAAGGAGCCGCCCAGCCCATAGGCTGGGAGGTTTCCAGGGGCCCACGGAGGGCTCCCCTGGGGAGGCTGCTCGCCGTGTGGAGAGGGTCTGGAAGGCCAGAAGGCAGGGCTGAGCCCTGAAGGCACACAGCAAGGCCAGCAGCCGCCCTGGGGGCACCTTCCACCTCCGGGCACAGCACCTGCTCCTGCCTGCCTGCCCCTGCTCACGGTGCTGGGTGCGGAGGGCAGAGCGAGGGGGGTGGCTGGGGGCAGCGGGGCTGGTGGCAGCCGCACTGGGTCTGAGGCCAGAGACCTGGGTCTCGCATCCATTAGCTCGGGGTGTATAGCATTTACGCGAACCGTCGTGACGGCGCTATCGCTGCCGATGTCAGCGCATCCATGATGGATGAGAGCCAGCAGTGACCGCGGCCACCGTTTCCAGTGCGTCCCAGGTGCCGGGCACCCCGCCAGGTGCTGCTGACGCACGCCCTCCTGTAATCCGCTCGGTCCGCGGAGGACAGGCCATCAGTCATGTTTCCGGAGGGGACACCGTGCCGGGAGGGCTTCCGTGACTGGCTCAAGGTCACACAGCGGGGACAGGGCAGAGGCGGGGCTGGCCGCTGTGTCCACGCCGTGGCCCCAGGCCGGACGTACAGAGCGTCTGTGAGACGTGAGCCCCTCGGACCCGGCCCCGGGCCTGCCTTTGTTCCCGGGCAAAGGCTTTTGAACACTTTCACCTTGGTTACGTTATAGGGGCGAGGCTAGAACCCACTGGATAAGGGATGAGACAGATATGTGTAAGTTCATCCATTATTCAATCAGTGATGATTGATTGAACCCCTCTCTGGGCTGGCTGCTCTCCCGGGGGCCAGAGGTATAACAGGGAACAGGACAGAATTAAGAAAAACTCCTGTTTTTTTGTTTTGTTTTTTTGTTTTGTTTTTTTGTTTTGTTTTTTTGTTTAGTGTCGATAGCATTTATTATTATTATTATTTTTTTTTTTTTTTGTTAATCCTCACCCAAGGATATTTTTTTTTCCATTGATTTTTAGGGAGAGTGGGAGAGAGAGGGAGGGACAGAGAGAAATGTCGAGGTGAGAGAAACCCATAATTGGTTGCCTCCTGCATGACCCCCAGCCAGAGCCCGGACCAGGGAGGAGCCTGCAACGGAGGTACACGCCCTTGACCGGAATTGAACCCGGGACCTTTGATCTGCAGGCTGACGCTCTACCCACTGAGCTAACCCAGCTGGGGTGGGGATGGCATTTATTCAGATGAGGAATAAGTTGTAAAGTGCTCTACCAGCAGCAGGGAGTGTCATCATTTTAAGGAATTATCAGCTATGAAACTGCCCCGATAAAGGGGCCAAAATATCACTTTAATTAACTTATACACCTGGGGCCTGGGAAGACGGGTCTGCATGCTCCTTCGGCAACCACCTAATTTGTTATTTTATTTTAGAAATATATCTTATTGGTTTTTTACAGAGGGGAAGGGAGAGGGATAGAAACATCGATCAGCTGCCTCCTGCACAACTCCTACTGGGGATGTGCCCACAACCAAGGTACATGCCCTTGACCAGAATCGAACCCGGGACTCTTCAGTCCACAGGCCGATGCTCTAGCCACTGAGCCAAACCGGCTAGGGCAGTAACTACCTCAATCAAATCAGAAGTTGGCGGGTGACGGCCCAGCACCAAATCCAGCCCACCACCTGGTGGGGTACAGCCCGGGAGCGGAGAACAGTTTCCACAGTTTTAAACGTAAATGTGAGAAAAGACCACAGAGCCTCGCGCTAGCACAGTTGTTCCAATTTTCCTCTTGGTTGGCGAAACCTACAATATTTACTATCTGGCCCTTTACAGGAAGTGTTTGCTGACCCCTGCTCCAAATTAATTGGTTTGGCTCAGACTGAAGAAGTGTGCTCAAGTGGAAACAAAACAAAACACAACACAAAATTGGAAACCCGCCTCACAGGGCTTAGTTCTGTGTCCCCTCCCCCACGAGTGTACGCTGGTTACATGAGGCAGCGGCCACCACCCCGAGGCCCTAGCCAGGGGTGGGCAAACTTTTTGACTCGAGGGCCACCATGGATTCTTAAATTGGACCGGAGGACCGGAACAAAAGCATGGATAGAGTGTTTGTGTGAACTAATATAAATTCAAAGTAAACATCATTACATAAAAGGGTACGGTCTTTTTTTTTTTTTTAATTCAATAGTTTTACTCACCAGATCTGGCCCGCGGGCCGTAGTTTGCTCAGCCCTGCCTAGGCATTGAGACCAGGACTCCGATGAATGCCGGTACGGGGCCGTGTACCGGGAACAAGTGATTTATTTTAGCATCTACATTTTAAATGGTGTCTATGCTTCCCGACCGGGAAGCTGTCTGGTTTAGAAAATTGCCCATAATAAATGCATGCAATAAATCCATTATTCTGAACCTAAGGAGAGGCATTCTCGTTTTATAAGAGGAAATCAGCTTCTCCTCATCCTCCCTTAATATACGTTATGTTAATAGCGTAAGACAATAGTGTTTGAATGGGTGCTAAATTGCCAGCTTGCCAAAATGCAATCATGGCTCTTATTGTTTTCCAATCAATCATACAAAAAAAAAATTAAATCCATTTGCTGGCCTCTCCCTAGAGAGGCCTCCTCCCTACTCCTCAATTTCCCAAGAATCCCTGGCGCTTCCTGGGTCCCGCAGGCGCGTCGTGCCGGGAAGTGCTGAGTGGGACGGTGTCTGGAGAGGGTGACTGTCCGCCCAGCACCCGAATTTCAGGCTGTGGACGGGTGGCCCCCGTCCAGGTGGCCCCGTGCGTCCCCACCTGCTGCGGCAGGGACGCTGTAGCCTGGCGCTCCTGCAGGTTGCAGGGCTCTTGAAGTTCTAGTAATTCTTGTTGTTGTTTTTTTTTTTCCCTTGTAGTTGTTACTAATCCTCACCTGAAGATATTTTCCCGTTGATTTTTAGAGAGAGTGGAAGGGAGAGGGAGAGACAGAGAGGTGCACTGATGTGAGAGAGGCACCTCGATTGGTAACGTCCAGCACACACCCCACCAGGGCCCGGAAACCTGCAACTGAGGTATGCGCTCTTTAAAAAAAAAATACTTTTTATTGTTTTTTTTTTACAGAGAGGAAGGGAGAGGGATAGAGAGTTAGAAACATTGGTGAGAAACATCGATCAGCTGCCTCCTGCACACCCCCCACTAGGCATGTGCCCGCAACCAAGGAACATGGCCCCGACCGGAATCGAACCTGGGACCCTTGAGTCCGCAGGCCGACGCTCTAGCCACCGAGCCAGACTGGCTAGGGCTGAAGTTCTGATTCTTTCAGTTGGCTCTCACTCAGTGCTTCAGGGGTTGGGTTGTAAGAGGGGATCAGCCTCCGCCCCAAGCGGTGCCTCCTGGTTGAGACTTCAGGGCCCAGAATTAGGACGAGCCTCGGGCATGCACCTGCCCTCTTTGTGGTGCCCGTGGTGTGATTTCCAGCAGATCTTGGCCGATACCAAATCTCTCCCCCGAG
The DNA here is from genome assembly GCA_963924515.1 of Vespertilio murinus. Classification (NCBI taxonomy): domain Eukaryota; kingdom Metazoa; phylum Chordata; class Mammalia; order Chiroptera; family Vespertilionidae; genus Vespertilio; species Vespertilio murinus. The sequence continues at coordinate 18,841,291 of OZ004714.1, read as the reverse complement.
GAACTGCTCACCGCGTCCCTCTTGGAGGCTGCAGGGCTCGGGCAGGAGACTTTGCAGATCCTTTGCCAATGTACCCCTCTGCTCCTCGGCAGTCCCTGTGGCAAGCCACGGGAGACCGGGAGCCATGGTCTTGGTCAGGCCCAGGAAGTCCTGGGCAATGACTCTGCTCGCTTCACCTTTGCACGAGGGGTTCCCGGGAGTCTTCCCCGTCTCCCTGCTGAGAACATTGGTCCCAGCGTGATTTGCTGGCTCACCTGGCAGAAGTGGCCGGCAGCTTCTGTTTTGCAAAGTTCATTCATCATTCATTCATTCAACAAAAGCGTATTCAGCATCTCCTATCTGTACGCTGGGCACTGTCCTAGGCACTTGGGACACACCAGTGAGCAAACCAGAAAAAGACCACCGCCCTCATGAGGTCACATGGGAGCATGCTTAGTGCTGCACAGCCCAGTTGGGGGGGGGGGAGGAGAGGGAGGAAAAGCAGGGGTGTGGGCAGAGGTGAAGGACAGGTCTCCGTGCATGTGTGTCCAGGTTGCTGGGAAAGGCCTCACTTGAGAAGAGACATTTGCTGGGGTCTTGCCTGCTGAGTGGGATTCGTCAAGGCACACAGGGGCAGGGTTGGGGAGCAGACTTCCCAGTTTCTTGCAAATCACTCAGCTCCCCGAGGGGTCCCTCGGGGGAAAAGGCACCTGTAGGGTGGGCTGAGCCCACGGAGGAGCTTTGAATTCCGTGCGGAGGAGTCTGGCATGCCAGGGACCCCAGGAGTGAGCAACCCTGGGGGAGCCGTTCACACGGATTGCAAGGTGAGTGGCACCCTCTACAGCTGCCTCCTGCCCCTCGCCCACCGGGTTATGGTCTCCTCTACCCCAGGGCTCTGTTCCAGGGCTGGCTGTGCGGTCGGTGCCTGCTGGAGGGCACCCTGACGCGCTGTCTCATCCCCGGCTTTTCTGGTGATCTCGCTGAATAACTTCTCTCCTTCCTAGTGCCTGCACGCCACACCTCCTGATTTAGGACCAGAATTCATTAGCACCTGCTTCCTTCTCTCTCTGGGCATCTTCAAGGGCTGGGATGGCTCCCTGGGCCCGTCTTTCTCAGCTCAGAGCGGTTCCATGTAGGCAGTGTTTCTAACTGGGGGCTCCGCTCCAACGCTGGGGGCTGTGAAACAGCAGCCGGGGCGAACTGGACCAGGTGTCCTCAGTTTGGTCCTTGGACCCTGTGAGCCTGCGTCCTCCCGTTGACAATAAACGCAGACGCCACCTCAGATCTACAGAATCTGAATCTCCGAGAGTGGGGCCTGGAGCCAGCTTTTTGGACATGCCCGGCTCCCCAGTGATTCTGATGGGTGTTAAAAAAAAAAGTTGGAGGACTGGCCCTAACTGGTTTGGCTCAGTGGCTAGAGCATCCTCCTAGGGACTGAAAGGTCCCAGGTTCGATTCCAGTCAAGGGCATGTACCTTGGTTGTGGGCACATCCCCAGTGGGGGGTGTGCAGGAGGCAGCTGATCGATGTTTCTAACTCTCTATCCCTCTCCCTTCCTCTCTGTAAAAAAATAAATAAAATATATATTTTTTAAAAAAGTTGGAGGACTGCTGTGTGGAACAGAAACTCCTCCACATTCTGGGGAGCTGGGGTGAGTTTTCCTTGATCGGATTTCATGCATTTAGCTCCCAGAGACAGTGGCACCATGGCTCTGGCCTCCGCCTGCTGGTGTCTCAGCCTCGGATCCCTGTAGCTGAGTGGCTGTGCAGGGCAGCAGCTCTTTTCGAGCCAGCTTTGGGTAATCGCGGGTGAGAGACACCTGGAATAGTGTCACAGCAGTGGGTCTAGCAGGTTCAGCCTTCTGTTGGCAGGCCAGGTACCCCAGGAAATGCTGAGACATCACCCCTTGGCCCGATGATGCTTCCTGCCACCCTCCGGGTCTTGGGCCTGTCCCTGCTTCTCGTCTGGTCTCATTCACGGGACTTTAATCCTGCAACCCGTGCCTATCTGCCCCTGTCCTTTGTGTCAGATAGGACACGTGTGGCAAGAAAACCCAAGCAGACTGTGGCCTAAACCATCATGACCCTGCATCATCTCAGTAAGAAGTCGGATCCAGAGTTGATGAACAACTCAAAGATGTCAACACGGCTCCTTTGACCTCTCTGCTCAGCAACCCTCACTGCGCTTGCTTTTCTTACGCTTACTGCCTTTCGGTGGCAAGAGAGCTGCCACCGCTCCGGCATCATGTCCTCCTCGCACAACCACATTCAGGCAGGAAGGAGGAGGAAGGGGTAGTTTCTTCCATTAAGTGTCCGTCTTTTTTTTTTTTTTTTTAATATTTTTTATTGACTTTTTACAGAGAGGAAGAGAGAGGGATAGAGAGTTAGAAACATCGATGAGAGAGAATCATAGATCAGCTGCCTCTTGCCCCCTACTGGGGATGTGCTTGCAACCAAGGTACATGCCCTTGACAGGAATCAAACCTGGGACCTTTCAGTCCGCAGACGGACGCTCTATCCACTGAGCCAAACCGGTTTCGGCCTTTTTTTTTTTTTTTTTTTTTAAATCAGGAAGCAATAATCCTCTAATCAGATTTGTCTTTATGGCTTGTAGCTAGACCTGGATGGTGATGACAAAGGAAACTGGGAAAGTGCCAATCTGGGGAAACCAAATGAGATGACTGTGCTGGCCCTAGCCCAGTCTGGGCTCATCTCCCGGGGCTACAGCGAAGTCTGGGACTGTAGAGAGGAAGTGGGGGTGACGGCTGTAGGGTAGATGCTAAAAGTGTCTACCACAGGCTTTCTAGTTCCCGGTGTTGCCATCAGCCTACTGGCTCACATTATTGTGTCCACTCCAGGCCTGTGTGAGGAGATGAGGTTCTGGCAAAGGCGTGGCACGGGACCCCGGCCTGGTCCCAGCCTCCTTTGTAGCCGCTGACGTCCTCTTTGAGGTCATAAAACCTGTCAAAAGGAAGAGATGTCCTCGTTCAACAAACCCCACAGAGCTGCACTCTCTGCCTGGCCTGCAGGGCACAAACAGATGGTGAGGCAGAGACAGCCCTCCCTGTGACACGCCTCACAGGCTGCTGACTGGAGATTCTTCTGAGGAGAAGGCTGACCACTAGTTCCTGTGAGAATATCCCTCCCCACAACTGGTGGGCGGAGTTATGACATTACTGGCATCTGCCACAGAGATATCCCCAAGACATTGAACCACCAATCAGCGTGTGCCAAAGTGCCTTGGAGCCCACCCCTTCCTGTTCCGCCCTGGGTCCAACCCTCTCCTGTTCCTCCCCTTAAAAGACCCCCAGACAAGCCACGTGTTGCTTTTCCTCCATGTCCATCTGGAGGCAGCCCAGCTGGGTCCTTTCTCCCCTCCCCACTCCTTCAGTTCTGATTTCTCTACCTCCGTAATGAGTCCCGCTTGTTACTGGGGAATGAACTTTACTTTAACATGTCTTGGCGTTCAGTTTTCTGTGCCCCAAACCTTACAGTTCCCACACCAAGTTATTCCCAAATCAAATTCGGGTAAAACTGTCTCTAAAGTTGGCTGTTGTTATAGACAAAGAATTCCACACGTTGGCATTACTTTCCTGGGAGCGGCATGGTTTCTTCTGATGGGCGCACAGACTCTAGAGCTGGACGCTGAGATTTGAGTCCTGGCCCGGCCACCAGTTCAAGTCCTTGAACGTCCCTGGGTCTCTGCCTATCCCATCTAAATGGGAGATGGTGTAGCCACCCCCGGAGGTTGCCATCAGGATGAACGGGGATGATGAGGCCAAAGGACTTGAGAGGGAGAAGTCGGCAGGGCTCTGGGGTGCCATGGGTATGTCTTGCTTTCTAGGGTTCTTTCATGAGCACGTTTTCCATTATGAATTTGTATTTGAACGTGGCCACCTGCTTGGCTGGCTAACTTTGTTAGGAATCAGTTCCACGGCTCATTTTGGGAGGACAGCTCATTGGCCTTTCTGCCTCTTTTTAAGCTTTTCCCAAAGAGCTGGTACCATGTCTCCAGCTTCTAGATTTGTGGGCACCAGTGAGAGGCCTTTTCCCTCTGTTCTTCCATTACTATTGTTTTCTTTTATTGTTGAGGTAAAATTTATATACAGCGAAGGCCACACATTTTTATGTGTGCTTGTAGTATTTTCATATATATATATTCCTGTGTAAATACCATCCAGATCAGGATATAAAACATTTCCATCACCCTTGGAGGCGGTCTCGTGCCCCTGCCCATCACTACCCCACAGTCCCTCTGCTCTGTCCCCACCATGTTGGGTTCAGTGCCATTGACCCGACTTGTCCTCACACCGCGCCTAAACTGTTCTTGAACTTCATATGAGGTGGCGTTATGTACCCCGGACCTCACATTGTCCCCTCAATACCGTCACTTCTATTTCTCTTTTTCTGATCCGTTTCTGGCAGCCTACCAGCCACTCCTTCTGATGGGCAGAGCTTCTTCCTCTGGCACATCACCCACCACCGTCAGCTTTTGTCCCTCGAGAGGGGCAGGTCCCTCAGATATTCCTCCTTCAGCAGGAGATGTCCCGGGACATGTGGATACCTCCAGCGGCCCCCAGAGGGGCCTCTCCTCCCACTTCCTGTGCCGCTGTGAGACTCGATGGCGTTTGCCACTGCCCCACTCCTCATGGCATCATCCCCGCCTGGCCCTGCAGACACTGAGCTGGTTTGGGTGGGAGAAATCAGGCAGAGGAGGGCCGTGGTCTTGACCTCCGGTTGGAGTATTCCCCTCCAGTCTTCTCGGTTCCTCTCCTCGGGGTGGCTGAGCTCATCGGACCCTTTCCTGAGAGTCGGTTCACAGCTGTGCTGGCGTAGGGAGGTGAGGGGGAGAGTAGATGCTGAGGTGACCCACTTAGGCACTGGGGAGAGGTTCTCAGGATGGGCCACCTGGATCCGAGTCCCATACTGTGCAAAACGCTGAACCTGCTGCGGAATCTGGGGGAACGCAGGTAGTTGCTGAGGTCATCCAGATTCCAGCACCACAAAGAGGAGGTGGCCGGGGCTTCGAGGGCAGTGAGGTCAGACACGAAGCTTGGCTTCTAGGGCAAGGCTGGGGGCCCCTCCACCTTCCAGCCTGCCCCCGGGGACTTGCTGTGAACACCCCCCTTCTGGGCGCAGCCGAGGGCACGAGAAACATCTTCTCCAGCCTCCCTGCCCGCCCCTGCACCTGGAGGAAAGGTCACGCTCGCCTTTGCCAAGCCTTGTCATTTCCCTGAATCTCTGAACCGTCTCCTGGGCAGGGGGCCAACTCCGGGGAGTGGGGCTGGCAGGCAGGTAAGGGCCACCTCATCTCCCCGTCACGCTCTCAGTCAGGGGGCCTGACAGCTGCTGGGCTCTGGCCAGGGGGCCGGACCGAGGCCCTGTGCCGGGAAGGAGGAGGACTTGGTGGTTTGTTCAAGGAGAAGCTGCTTTCCTGAGTTGGGGGCAGAGTAAGGGCCTGCTTTTCCCTCTGGAGCCTTCCACTGCGGTGGTGGGAGGTGTCTGCTGGGGTGGCCAGGGCAGCGGCTAGGCCTCGCCGTGGGGAGCGAGAAGGGAGCACTCTTCTCAGGGTCTTGCAAGCCACGGGGAGTGACCTTGAGGTGAGTGCCTGCTGAGAGAGGAGCCTGGGGAGCAAACGGTGAGGCCACCCTGCACTTGCAAGAACCTGAGCAGGAGCCGCCTTAAATGTCCTCTCACTTGACTTCTGCTAGGGACTCTGTGAGATGTGCCAGGATTGCAAGCAGAGGGGGCAGGCTGAGGCATCGAGGGCATTCTTTTTCTTTAAAATGTATCTTTACTGATTTCAGAGAGGAAGGAAAGAGGAAAAGAGAGGGAGGAACGTGAGTGATGAGAGAGAATCATTTGATTGGCTGCCTCCTGCCTGGCCCCCACTGGGAATCGAGCCCACAACCCGGGCACGTGCCCTGGCCAGAATCGAACTGTGACCTCCTGGTTCATAGGTCGACCCTCAACAACCGCGCCAGGCCGGCTGGGCGAGAACATTCTTATCTCCAGGACGAGACCACTGGTTCTCAGCCTTTGTCAAACGAACGTGGGAAACCCCTCAAAGCTTTACAAAACCCTGCCTTCTAGGCCCCACCCCCAGAGGTTCTGATTTCACTGACCTGGGGAGGCAGCCTGCCTTTGGGGTTCTGAAAAGCTCCCCGGGGGATCCCAGTGTGAGAACCTCTGATCCAGACTGTGCAGGGCAGGTGCTGGCTGCCGGTTTCCCTCTCAGTGGTTTCTGACTACCACGCCCGATGCAGACTTCACGGGCAGTACAAGGAAACCTCGCCCACAGCGGGAGGGCGGGAGGAGGGTGGAAAGAAAGCCTAGATTCCAGCACCAGGCTGTGCCAGGTGCGTCTTGTTCGTCATTTAACAGCCGGCCCCGGGGGGTGCATGTGCCCAGGCTCAGTTTATAGACGAGGTGCCCGGGTCGTGGCCACTCTGGCGGTGCCGTCTCTGCGGAGGCTGTGAGGCGGCAGAGCCGGGCCTGAAACTGGCATGGGAGAGGCGGATGCCACCAGCCGGGGTAGGGGTGAACGTCAGGACTCATTTCTCAAACAACGTGTTTCTGGGGTCGGCTGGGGAAGGAGATGGCGGCTTTGCAAAAAATTGAGCTCCCAGCTCCTCTCGGCCCGCAGGACAGAGGCGGGTGGGAGTAAAGGCCGTTCTAGTTTCTCCTCTCTCATCAGAGTCTGGTTGGAGACTGGCCTTGAGCCAGTGGCCCCAAGTGATTTTAAAGAAAGTACCAGTTTCGCCGAAGCCGGTTTGGCTCAGTGGATAGAGCGTCGGTCTGCAGACTGAAAGGTCCCAGGTTCGATTCCGGTCAAGGGCATGTACATTTGTTGCGGGCACATCCCCAAGTAGGGGGTGTGCAGGAGGCAGCTGGTCGATGTTTCTCTCTCATCGATGTTTCTAGCTCTCTATCCCTCTCTCTTCCTCTCTGTAAAAAAAAAATCAATAAAATATGTTAAAAAATAAAATAAAGTACCAGTTTCTCTCCCCCTCTCCTTTAAGCTAAATAGAATCCTGAACCTAAAGCAAGTTGAATAGCGTGATTAAAAAGAGCCCCATCCCCCCAGCTTCCGAATCCACACACACATTCACACGTCTGCACCCCTGAGTTGCTGCAGTTCTACCAAGTCATCGGATTCAACCAGGACATACTCACGGGAGGGTAAGTGGGGGAGCCTGCCAGTCACCTCATATTTGGATTACTGAGTGATTTTGTGGGGACCTGGTCCCAGCATCCGGGCAGACTCTCCCTTCCAGGCAGACAGACATCCCAGTAAAAGGCCAGGAGCATGTCACAGAGCTTCTGGAGATGCGGAGGGAGCATCTGAGGTGAGGCTTGGAAGATGCTGAAAGTTGCTGTTTAATAGGTGACCGTATGCAGAGCAATGATCACGCTGGCTCCCACCCCGCAGCCGCGCTGAGAGCAGCTTTTGCAGCAGTGGCACAGTGAGCAGGGTTCTGCCGCCGCCAGCTCCTTCCGCTGTCCCAGGGCGGCTCCTGCAGGAGCAGCCGGCAGGGAGCCAACACCAGGTCTCGTGTGGGGGACCTGTCTGTCTGGACTCCTGCCTGGCCACTTACTATCTCCCTCACCTTGGGCAAGGGGCTGAGCCCCTGAGTCCTGGTGTCCTCACAGACCCCCTGGGGACTTCTGCTTCTGTCCAACAGGGAGTAACAGGGGCTGGATTTACTTTTTCACCTGAAACAATTAAAAATAAACAAACTGACCAAATAGATAAAACTATGGTTTTCAAGTCACTGGACACTAGGCCACAAAGTTTAGTGACCCCAGATCATTGATGATCTCTGCTTACTGCTTACGAGAGTTTCTAGGTCGTGGTACAGGGGGAGGGGGCTAAGGCCAGGAGGGGAGAAACGGAAGTGTACTACTGTAAGGTTCTCATACTTGATGTGAAGTGGTATAATACCACTTGAAGGTAGATTCAAGTGGTAAGAGTAAGATGCAAATTGGCCATGCCTTTGTGATGCCCGCCAGCCAATCAGGAGTGAGTATGCAAATTAACCCAACAAAGATGGCAGGTTAATTTGCATAGGAAGGCGCTGAGTGGCTGGGTGTGGGGCAGGGCGCAGGAGTTCCACAATGCCCCAGCGGCTCTGGGCCTCTGCACAGCATGGAAAGGTGGAAAGGCGACTCCAGGTTGGAATGAAGGCGGTACCAGCAGCCAGGGGAAGGAAGGCACATTCTTGCACTAATCTTCGTGCCTTGGACCTCCAGTATGTTATAAATGCTAAAGCAACCACTCAAATGGCAAGAGCTTAGAGCCAACGAAAGAGATAAAAAAACTGAATCACCATAAATAACCTAAAAGAAGGTGAGAAAAGGGAATGAAAACAGATGGAACAAACAGGAAACAAAGAGCAAGATGAGAGACTCAAGCCTCACCATATCGATAATCACATTAAACGTGCATGGTCTAAACATAGTTTAGAGATTGTCATGTATTTTGGATATATTAACCCCTTATCAGATAACCTGGTTTGCAAATATTCACAAGTTGTCTCCCCATTTTTGTTGTTTTCAAGAAACCTACATTAAATATAAAGACACATATATATATGAAAGCTGAAAGAATGGAAGACAAATACCATGCTAACACTACTCAAAATAAAGCTGGGCTGGCTGCATTAATATCAGACAAAGTAGATTTTAGAACAGAGCACTCTACCTGGGAGGTCTGTATATGCATATCTATAGCTAATCTGTACCTATATTATAGGAAACCGTGGTCTTTGCCTCATTGGGTTTTGGTAAGAACCAACTGAGATAATATCTGGAAAAGTGCTCTGTAGACTGTAAAAGCTGGTACAGGGTGTCATTAGGCCTTAATTATTAGAAATTAGACTGTCTGAATCCTTGTAGCGAGCCAGGCATCTGGGTTCGAGCTATTTGGTTCTCAAGAGAAGAAGAAAATGCCACACACAGCGGCTTCGAGGGAAGGCAGGTAGGGGTGGCCAGAGTGGGTGGGGCCCAGAAACGTCAGTGAGCTTGTGCCTGGACCGGCACGCACGGCCTCCTGGTAAGTTGACTGGCATCTGCGGGAGCCAGGGGGCTCCCCTCAGCTGCAGAGGAGACAGGCCTGGGCTGAGAGGCTCCGCCCACGAGCCCCAGGAGCTCTGCAATCCCAGCAGGTGCGTGGCTAAAAAAAAAAGTACGGCTATGATGGTGCTAAACCATTTTTTATTTTATTTTATTTTATTTTATTTTATTTTATTTTATTTTATTTTATTATTGATTTTTTACAGAGAGGAAGGGAGAGGGATAGTGAGTTAGAAACATAGATGGGAGAGAAATATCGATCACCTGCCTCCTGCACACTCCCCACTGGGGATGTGCCCGCAACCAGTGTACATGCCCTTGACCGGAATCGAACCAGGGACCCTTCAGTCCACAGGCCGACGACGCTCTATCCACTGAGTCACACCGGTTAGGGTGGCGTGTATGTCTTTTAAATTGAGGTGAAATTCACAGAGCACAACTGACCATTTCAAAGCATGCGATTAGTGGCAGTTGGTGCAGTCACAATGCTGTGTAACCACCACCCTTCTCTAGTTTCAAAATTTCTCTTCCCACCAGGAACACCTGTGTCCCTTAAAGTAACCACTTCCCTTTCCTCCCTCCCCCAGCTCCCGGCAACCACTAATCTGCGTGCCTTTTCCATGGGTTTGTCTATTCCCGTCACTTTTTAGGACAGGGATCCTACAATAGGTGGCCTTTGCGACCGGCTTCTTTCCCTTGACGTGTTTTTCAAGGTTTATCTGAGTTGTAGCATGAATGAGCGCTCGGTTCCTTCTGTGTGTATACACTGGCTCGTGTGTCTGTTCGCCCACGGACGGACGGGGGGCTGTTCCCACCTTTTGGGCAGCCGTGGGGGGCGCTGGTAGGACTGTCTGGGGGCACGTGTCTGCGTGAGTTCCGGTTTTCAATTCTTCTGAGCATACATCCTGGGAGTGGAATTGCTGGGTCGTAGGGTGGGTTTATGTTAAAGTTTGAAAAAAAAAACCTGCCACACCTGTTTTCTACAGCCGCTGTACCTCCCTTTAGTTTGAAGGTGAGGCTATTCTAAGTGCAAAGACAATACAATACCATTACCTGGAAATCATGTATTGAGCTGTTGTTCTAAGGTAGTTTTAAAAATGGTGTCTGTTTATTGTAACAGTTCAACTAAGGAAATTTCCAGAAGACACACAAGTATTTTTTTGTGTGTTTCATCCTACTCCGTCCCCTGAGGCTGACTGGAGCTAACCCTGTGGTCTATATCCTTTCAGACATTTTCTCGGTATTTATATAGTTGTTGAACTTTTTTTTTTTACATAAACATGCCCTCCTATCCATGTTCTCTTGCTCTGACATCTTCCTGCCCTTTCTTGGACGTTGTGACAGTTGCAGTGACTGCTGGAGGCCGGCTGAGGGTGCCTGGACCCTGAGCTCGGAGGCCTGACCTTGCCCCGCTTTAAAAGTCAGCTCCAGGGATGACCAGGCTGTCCTTGGGTGGCTGGACAGCGAATGCACCGTTTGGTTCTCCTTTTGTTATCTGCATCTACAATTTTTTTCTTTTTGCTAACATGAATATGAATTGCTTTTGTAATGAGAAAGATGAAGTAGGGACGAGGAATTGAGGTCCCGAAGGCCCAGTGCACAGCTTGCGCCTTAATTTAGCCCTCACTTCATCCTTCTGGCTGCACAATGAGTTGTTTGTGTGTGTGTCTCCCTCGAGGGCGGACAGGGCTCCTGCTGTTGTTGCCCTCCCTGCGCCCGAGGAGTGTGCCAGGCACGCATGTGGCTCCTCCAGGCGTGGGGCTGGGGCCGCAGGGGGGAGGGTGGGCTCCAAAGACCTCCACGGGCCCTCAGTCCAGGCTCAAAAGGGATGTGCAGCTTCTGGGGGCTGCACGGTGTGTGTGTGTGTGTGTGTGTGTGTGTGTGTGTGTGTGAGGGGGGCAGCCCCTGCAGGCTGGTCATGCTCCTGCTCCCTGCGGGGGCATCTGGGCCTCCGGCGTCCGGGGGAAGCCGGGTGTGAGCTCAGGGGCAGCTATTTCTGTGGCCCAGCCAGGGTGCCCGCGGCAGGCGGGCAGGCAGGCGGGCGGCGCCCGGCGGAGGAAGTAATTAGAATGCTGCCAGGAGCAGAAGAGGGAGAGGCTGGGAGGCTGCGCTCCCTTTGCAGAGCGATATAAATAGCCGGGCTGCTGGCGGAGGTGGCGAGCAGTACACACACAGGAAGAGAGGTGGGAGCAGCCAGCGCGGGGTGCGGGGGCGGGAGCTGTCTTCTCGGGCTTGTCTGTCTGTCTGTCAGTCTGGTTTGGGAAGGTGCAGGGGAGTTGCACTGCTTGGCAAGGGACGTGTGATCGTGGGTACCTGGCCAGGTCCTCCTTTCCCTGCCTGGCGTTCTCCCACCTGTGCCCCCACCCTTGCGCCCCCCCCCCCCCCCACGACTAGCCTGCCTGGGCTTAGGAGCCGGCTGGGGGCTCAGACCACGCGCAGGGGCACCAGGACAGCCCCACAGAGCCCCACTGGTCCCAGTTTCTGGTCCCAGTCTTCCCACCAGGAGCTCTTGAGGGCTGGGGTGGGGCCGCAGAGCCCGGGTCATTTATAGCACCTCGGAGGGAACAGTCTCTGCTGGGCCGGGCACCTGACTCGCCCGAAAACACTTTATAAATAACCCGGAGGAGGGACGGGGGCTGTCCGCCCGACCTCCAGCTCCGGGAGCAGGTGGTGGGCACCACGGCCCGGCTGGGGCTTCCTGGACATCCGGGCACAGCCACCAGGTCGAGGGGTGCTGGGACGGCGGCCGTCAGCTCCTGGTAACTGGGGTTACAGTGGTCCCGGGGCCCCCAGGAGTCCTCCTCTCAGCTATGGTGGTGTCAGCGGCCCTGCCTTCGGGGTGGGGGGTGTACTGGGGGGATCTGCCCGGGGAAACTGAGCCAGGCTGAGCTCTACTTGCTGGGTGGCCCAGGATGAGCGCCTGCCCCTCTCTGGGTAAAAGGAGACGTCGAACTAGGGCAGTGGCGGGCAAACTGTGGCTCTGCTGACTGAGTTTGCCGACCACCGACCTAGACTCTCGATTCCAATAATTACAGGCTGTTGTTGTTCCCTGTGATCAAGCCCCTCTCCCAGTGGTCGGCAAATTCATTAGTCAACAGGGCGGCAAACCGTGGCTCGTGAGCCGCAGGTGGCCCTCGAGCCGCAGTTTGCCGGCCTCTGAACGAGCGAGTGCTGAGTGCCAGAAGCCAATTCTAGCTTGTCATAAATTACAAGAGTTCCATCAAAAGGTTGATGGGACTTGGGAGGCTCGACAAGGGTTGAGCCCCATATGTGGTTTACCTGTTGGAAACGGCTTAATGGCACTTCCCCCGAACCTGGACAGGATTGTTAACTGCCAGGCAGCTCCGGGCATTTCATTGCCTCCTGTTGGCCAAACACCTGAACAGCTGTAGGCTATTTCCCTAACTCACAGTGCTTCTGTAGCCACACCCTTTGAAGTGTGTATCTCCACCGTGCCTTAGGACAAGTTGTGTTCAATAAAAGCTGGGTCCCGAGTCTAGGAAAGAGTCTTCAGTTCCTTTAGCTGAAGGATCCTCGGACCCCCAACGCCTTTCAAAATCACCTTTCGTCTTTGGACTCTTTAATCGTCTACGCATCAGCCCCTTCCTCCAGAATGCTGCACCCTTTGTAAGGCTGGGAAGAGAGCCCCGGAATAGGGCGCCCAAACAGGGGCACCGACGTGGCTGAGGTCCTGGGCAGGGCTCCCATTTTTGATTCTGGCACACGTTATAGTGTGGTTGCGTGCCTCGCCATCATCCCACGTCACTGAGAGCTGTGTGCTGGGGGGTGGAGGAAAGGAGGAGGAGGAGTCTACCCCCCCCCCCCCCCCCCCCATCGAGCCCCGTATACTCCATGAGGAGAATCACTCTCTCCTTGCTCAGGACCAGGAGACCAGGGAGCCTGCCGGCCAGTGGCAGCCGCAGAGACCGGGTCTGCAGGGTGTGCTTGGATCCCGCCTGAGGCGTGTCCCCGAGGAAGCAGAGACCCTTGACTGTGTCCCAAAGGAAACTGGTTGCAGACGGCCACGTTCTGTGACAGGACATCGTGCCTTGTGAGGTAGGGAGCTCTCTGTCCCTGAGGGAATGCTCTTCTGTAAGGCTGAGGAGGAAGGGGTTCCCCGCTGAGTGCGCTTCAGGACTCCTGAGGAGTTTGTCAATGATACAAACCCCCAAGTCCCCCCAACCTACTGCGTGGGCCCCCCCAGGGGTGGGGCTTGGAGCTCTGAGCGACATGGCCCCTGTGTGGCCCTGAGGCTCTGTGGCTCTGTGGCTCAATGGTTCTGTGGTGTGGACCTCAGAGGGCTCTGGGGCTGAGTACCCCAGCTTCCCCTACCTACCCTAAATGTGTCACCCCAGCCTTTGGCAACTCCTGACGTGGTGACAATAGATGAAGATCACACGGCAACCTCAGGAGACCAGGACCACAAAGCTCACTCAGTCAGTTGCCTTGGCAGCCACCACAGAACCTGGGCAAGTGGTGTCCTGGGAGCCGGTGAGGACACAGAGCCCCGGCATCATGCTTTTGGGCTTCCCGTGCCGAACGGGTTTGGTGTCTTTTGAGGGAAACAGAACCAGACAAGACACTCAGCTCTGCCAGTCCATTCAAACTCAGGCCCTGACCAGGGGGCGCCCAGCACAGCCGGGTGTCTGTAAGGTGCCCCCCCCTTCCCACCAATAGCTCCCGTCCCATTTGCTATGGCCTGTGGGAGCGGCTGACCGTCTAATACATTTTCTGTTATGGTGTCCCCTCTGGGACCTGCAGGAGATGCCTCTAATTCCCAGGTGTGGCTCCTGGACCCGCAGGCTGGCAGGGGTGAGATTCTGGAGTAGGCCAGCCTTTAGTCTCTGAATTTCCTCCAGAGGAGGGGAGACTCACTGGAAAGAGGATGAGATCGGCTCCCAGACGACCAGGGCTGGAATCCTGCCTTGTTTACCTGTCTGTGTCACCTTGGACAAGTCGTGTCACTTGTCCGTGTCACCTTTGCCCATCTGAAATCTGGGCGTAGCCAAGGTACCACCTTCCTCTTAGGGTGTCTGTGAGGATTCAGTGAGATGAGGTATATGAGGCCCTCGGCTTGGGGCACCGCGTGAGGGCTCAGCGAATGAAAGCGCTACAGCTGCTTCCGGAGGCGGGTCTGTCCCTCCCACAGAGGGGTGAGCTACGGCCCAGCCTGTCCCAATCAATGCTGGTCCCCTAGTCCCTATCCGGGTATGAGGCCAGCCCTCCCCGCCCCCCCCCCCCCCCCCCCAGCCTGGCTTCTGACTAGCTGTGGCTCGCTATGCAGAAGTGGGGTCCTGAGGTGGAGGCCACCCCCTCTACCTGGTCCTCTGCCTGACTAGGCGGGGCCTCTGATGGGTGGGCCACCCTGGAGCTCACGAGGAATCCCTGCTCGTGTGTTGGACGGATCCTTCTGACACCAAGTGACTTCAGTTTCAGGAGGACCCCCTGAAAGATTCCAAGTTCCTGCACCTATGTGCAAAAGGACCCTAAAAAGGGAGGGAGATCCAGACACATATGAATGGCTGTAAGACAGAATTGGCAGACCCCAGGGTGCCATGCCTAGGAGAGGCCTTAGGGTCCTGAGGCCCCCCCCCCCCCACCCCTTCTAAATGATGGGGAACCTGAGGTCCAGAGAGGGTCCTGTCAAATGTCACACAGCTGGTCAGACCCTGAGCTGGGATTCAACCCCGGGCTTCCTGGCTCCTCGTCCACTGCTCTCTCCACTGCGCCCCGCAGCCAGGACACTGGGCCTGGACTCCGGCTCTCTCTCACCTTAGAGACTTTGCAGCTAACCACTGCACCACACCGCCACCTTCCTCTCCAGCGCCTGACCCCAGCCTTCTAGAACAAGGCCATCATACTTAAGGATCCGCTGGGCTTGGTGTAAGATGGGTTTAAATGCCGTTAGGGCTGGCACCCCACTCCCCTCTATTAGAAGCTGCTTTCCCTGGGAGGAGATAGTTCCTGCCACGAAGCCTCGAGTCATCAATTCCATTCACACAGTCACACCCGCTCAGGTCATCCAAAGGGCTCCACCCTGGAGAGCTTCACACCCTTGCATGCAATGATCCTCTTCTGCTCAACCTGGCAAAGCCGAGGGTGCGTCTTTCCATTTGTTATAATTATTCCATTTCCCCGGTTCCTGCGTGGTTTCAGATATTTCGTCTCTGAACAGCCTCTGATTCCAGGGTATCTTTTGGAACAGTGGTTGTCGAGAACGCCATGATGCAGTCAGGAAAGATCTCAGTCGGAGCAGATAGAGGAATGGAGGCTGCTCCCCAGCCCCGGGCAGAGCTGTGCCCAGGCTGCCAATCACAGGGCCATCTAGGTCTTTTCTCTCTCTCTCTCCCTGAATACCCAGGCTGCCCAGATACCAGGCTGAAGGCAGAGGGGGCTTACCAATGTCCCCCCCTCCCATCTCCCTGGCACAGAGTGTGGACAGAGCCCTCTCTGAGCAGGGATGTGGGTTTGGATCTGTCTCAGCCTCTTCTCATCAACCTGGCCTAGTTTTCATTCAGTCAACAGATGTTTGTTCATACCCAGCACATGTCAGACCTAGAGCTAGGTACTAGGAGACAGTGGTGGACAAGAGGCAAATTGTGCCTGTCCTCAGGGAGCTTATGTTCTGCTACTGAGAGAGATAGGAAACAAGCAGAGCAACAGATGGAGGTGAGCAGGTGAAACGCGAGGAGGCTGGAGTCCAGGGAAGGAGGGTGAGGGGGCCACCTGGTGCGAGGTCCGGGAGGGCTCTGAGCAGGGGCATTGGAGCTGAGACCTGAGGTGTGAGGACTCTGTCAGGGAGAGAGTGGGGAGGTGGGTTTGTGGAAGAGGAGACAGGATGGGCCAAGTCCTAGGCAGGAAAGACCGGGAGGAATGGATGGTCAGTGTGGTGTGAGCTCAGGTTGGAAGGGGAGGCATCTCAGACTGGAGGAGTTTATGGATTATTGCAAGTGTCTGACTTTCCCACGGACTCCCTGGGTGACCTGGGCAAGTAACTTAACTTCGTGAAGTCTCTGTTTTCTGTGGTGGAATGGAGGTAGTAATCCCCCCTCCTAAACTTATTAGGAGGTTTTTTTTTAAAATACATTTTAATGATTTTTTACAGAGAGGAAGGGAGAGAGAGAGTTAGAAAATTGATGGGAAAGAAACATCAATTGGCTGCTTCTTGCACACCCCCTACCGGGGATGTGTCCGCAACCAAGGTACATGCCCTTGACCGCAATCTAACCTGGGACCTTTCAGTCCATAGGCTGATGCTCTATCCACTGAGCCAAACTGGTTTTGACTTTTTTTCTTCTTCTTGTACAAACAGTGCTGCTATAAACATTCCTGTTCATAACTGAACACACATATGCAGTGGTGTAAATCTAGGGGTGAAATTGCTGGAATTATATGGGATTGTGCTAAAGTATTTTCCAAAGCAGCTGTGCCTACTGATACTCCCATCTGCGGTATAGAAATGCTTGCATTGCTCCAATGCCTGCCTTGGGAGTCTTTGTAAGCTTTGCTAATCTAGAAGGTAGTATCTCATTGTATTTCCCTTGATTTTCTGGTGTTTTCCCCAAAGCAGCCACTTTTGGCTTTGCTGAAGTTGAGGTTATTTACTCTCTTCTCTTCAGAATCTTTTCTCATGCCTATGACCTCTACCCTTCACCTATGGCAGAGAATGGAATCTTCGTTCTCTCTCAGACCTGGTCCTGTCCTCTCTCTTTTATAATCTCCCTCCTTCCATGACTTCTTATCATCCTCAGCATTCCTCTGCATATGATTTCCAGACTTCTTAAATGAGTTTATGGTAGAAAGTTTTGGTCACATCTAATCTCTGGCTATTTTCAACCTCTTCTTCCTTGCCTCCCTCTGCCTGTAGAGCCTGGAAATGCTAAACACTTTGTGGTTTCCCTTGCAGCTAGAAGAAGCCATGTGACTGAGTTCTGGCCAATGAGACGTAAGAGGAAGTCTGTTAGGGGGCTTCTGGGAAATTTTCTCAAAAACTTATCTCCTGAGAAAAGGAAGTAGGATTCTCCCTTCCTTCTTGCCATGGATGTTTGGAGCTGCAGCAGCCACTTGCAACGGTGAGGCAATAAGTCTGAGGATGAAAAACCAAAGTGCTTTTAGGGTGTTGTAGAGAAGGGATGAAAAAAACCTGGGTTCTGGAGGACATTGCTGAGCTACTGAGCCAAACCTGGAGACTCCCCTCTCCAGACTTCCTGTTAATGAAATGTCTTTATTGCTCAAATCATGTTAGTAGGATAATCTTTTTGCAATCCAATCATCTGACTGGTAGACTGTGTAGATTTTTTCCTTGTTTTATTTTTCCTTTCTAGTATTCGGTTAATTAGCTCCTCTTGCACTCTTCCAAATTGCTCTCTGTATTCCCTTGGCAATGTGATTCCTGCCACTCCAGTTGCTCTTGAATTTTCTATAATACTTGACACCATTCATCCTCCTTCCAGAAGACTTTGCTTCCTTGGGCTTCTGTGATGAATTCTCCAGGGTCCTGGGCCTCCATCTGCCATCTCTTCTTCTTGCATTGACTTCTTCTCACCATCGACTACCCTTGCTGAACTCCTGTTATGGACTAGGAGTCACACATGGCTGTTTCCAGAGGTTATTTTATTTACTCCTCACAAAAAATCCTTCAACTTAGGTATTATCACCCCAACTTTACACATGTGGAACCTAGGCTCTACAAGGTTAATTAACTTGCCAAGGGCATCCCATTAGTAAGTGACTTGCTGGGATTTGATCAGAGGTGTCTGACTTCAATTGCACCCTCTTGCCCAAAGCTAGACAGAATTGGTTCATTTCTCCTAGCTCCCAAGGTCAAGAGACCCATTCTTATGGCATTAACTATCTTACAGAGAGACCTCCCAGTTCTTAACTTAGAGTCTTGCAGTCCTTCTATCCCTAAAAAATCATGGAAGTGTCTCCTGTCCTTTACTTCTGGCATCTATAGAGTTTCCTAGTCTGCCTTTGTGATTTCTGACCAGGGCATCTCCCAGCAACGAGATGGATGAGCAGTCCTGCATCCTCTTTGTCTTCCCCCTCCCTTCCTCATCTCCTGTACTCAGTTGGAAGCAGCAGCTTGTGGCGATTCCATTGGAAATGTCTCTTGAGTCTGTTCCTTTGCCCTCATTCCTAGGCAGTGACCTGCGCCTCCCATCCCACCACTTGGACAGCATAGTAGCTTTTCTTCCGGCTTCAGCCCCTCCCCTCTAACCCACCCTGGATGCTCCCAGGTGACCCGGTCCAGTACACTGCTTTCCTTGTGCCCTCACTGTTTTGGCTCCTTTGCAGGCCCCCATTGCCTCTCTTTAATGGCTTTTCATTATCTGACTCCAGCCTGGTGTCTCTATGGAGTAGTTCAACTCAGCCAGCATGGCCTGCTGTTTCAGATATACCTTCCTTAACTTCCAGCTGCCCATTTGTCCATCCCTGCCTGTCAGCCTCTAAGTATCAAGCACCTCATCTTTCAGGAACTTCCTCTGGTCCCTTGGGCCAGGGGAAGACTCCGTCACCAGACCACTGGGACCTCCCCCTTCTCAGCTTTCCCTCAACACGCATTGTCTCCATGGGTCACGGGGGCACCTGTCAGTTGTTCATTGTGTCATGTTTTATGTGAGTTTCCAAAAAAAGACAGAAAAGTCCTTTAGGAATAGGGCCATGTCTCTCCTTGCCTGAGGCTCAAGGTTGGAGAACTGAATGGAGTCATTCCCTTTCCTGTAAATACACCCAGTTTCCTGTACAAATATCAATTGAACACCTACTATTTTCCAGAAACTATTCAGAGCACTGGGAATGCAGTTAAGGAGACACACTTCCTGCCTTTGAGGGGCTTACCCTATATAATAAAAGGCTAATATGAAAATTGTCTCCTCAACTGGGAGTTCAACCAGGAGTTTGACTAGGGGGTGGGACTGGCCAACCTCCCCTCCTCCTGGCCAGCCCCACCTCCTATCAGCCCTGCCTCCTTCCCAACCCCAATTCTAGGCAGGATGGGTGGATCCCACCCATGCATGAATTTGTGCTCTGGGCCTCTAGTGTTCTAGTAAGGGAAGACAGACAAATAAATTTTAGAAAATATGATTATTTTGTAGGGCACGCATAGGGTGCTCATAAAAGGGGCACCTAACTACAGCTAACAGGCCAGAGAAGGCTTCTCCAAGGAAGCAAATTTTATTATTTTATTTTTTATAAGTCTAAATTTTTATTATAGTTTCAACAAATAATAACATTTTAGCAAAAACAATCAGGATAAACAAAATATAAGGAAAAAAGAAAACTGTACTTACTCAAGGAAGTAAATTTTACATTGGTATCTGAAGAGAGTTATCCAGGTGACGAGGAGGGAAGAACATCCCAGACAGAGCATTTGTGAAGGAAGGCTAGAAAGTTATACCGAGCTTGGCACACCTGAGGGGTGGAGACACAGAAGTCCAATGTGGCTGTGGCTGGCTTGGGGGTGTGTGAGGGAGAGAAGTGGTGAGGAGGGCCTGGGGGCGATGGGCTGGATCTCTGGAACAATAGGAGTCCAGGGGGGTGTGGCCTTGGTGAAGAGGAAGCTGTATGCTTCAGCTTTGGGGAAGGAAGCTGTAGGTATGGGAGGCGGCTGGGGGCCCAGAAGCTGGACTAGATGACCCAGAGGCAGGGAATGGTGAAGTAGCTCTCAGAACTCTGAAGACTATGGAAACATTCCAGTCGTGGAACCTGCCCTGTGACCTTGCCAGTGGTCCGGAATCTCCAAAGCTCTATAGGAGGTTACCGCTCAGAGCACGGTAAGATGAAGGCCCTAAGAAAGGCGCCCACAAAGCCTTGTGTCAGGAATGGGATGGTTCAAGAAAGGGTTCCCGGGACTGATGGGCTGTGAGATGCCTCTGGAAGGTGGGCGGGCTCAGTACAGCGTTCTCTCCTTCCCACCAGTGCCCAGTGCCCATTGCCAAGGCCCAGTGCCAATGGCTCTGGCTCTCATGGTGGCTGCTACCCCTGGAGGAAGCACCCGGGCCTCTCCTTCCACAGCAGGGGCTGTCCTGGGGAGAGGGGGTTGACAAAGGCCATTTCCTCAACATTCATTTCCTTCCCAGCTACGCTCCTTCCCAGGCAATTGGACCAACTTGTCCAAGGCCAGTGAGTCTGAACTGAGGTCTTTATTACAGCGCCTCTCCCACTGTCCAGAAAAAATGGTGTATCTTCTATAAAATAAATATTTTCATTTATATACATCCCTTCCCATAGAACAAATCAGATGTAAAATGATTGGTTTTAACCCCACTCAAGGGAACCCTGCTTCTTTCTCTCCCTTTTCCAGAGAGTTTTGCTTTAATTCAACCAATATTTATTGAGCCAGACACTATTCCAGGCATTCGGGATCCATCAGTGAACATAACACAGCTCCCCGCCCGAGCTTCCAATGTAGCGGGCAAGACAAGTGGGAGACATGATAAGTGACATTGTTTGCCAGAAAATGCGGTGATTGCTATAGAAGAAGAGCAAGAAGGGGACGTAAACAGAGAAGTTCGCTTTTCCCACGAGCCAGCCTTACTTCAGGGGGAAGGAGGATGGGGAGAGTGAGAGGGAAGGAAGAACTAGGAAGGGCCGCTGCTTTTCTTCATAAGCCCTTGTTCCTGGTTGGGATTCCAAACTAATTCCATGTATTACTAGGGTAAAAATCAAACAGTGCTGTGAACTGTAAGGGGAGGGGAGGCTGGCAGGGTGAGCTCAGCTCTTCTCTGTCATTACAGAAAACAGGACAAGGTTTCTAAAGTCAAAGAGTCAAGAAATAGAAGTACACACATCCTCGTCAACCATGCCAAGAAAACGACGGGAAGAATTTCAAGCGGAAAGAGCCAGCAGAGTGAAAAGGCGTTTCTCCTAGGGAAACATGACTAAAGGTAGGAAGGCACAGGTTAGAGGAGGCAGGGGACTCTTGTGTTTTATTGTAAGCCTTGTAGTGTGTTACTTTGATGGTTAAACAAAAACACATTCTTCTGAACCCTAGGGAGCCCATGGGGGGGGGGGGGGGAGAAGTGTCTCGGGGCTTTTATAGGGAGTGAGGGGGGAGGTAGAGCAGGTACGTTCTGCCTCCCTTCATCCAGATCCACTTTCTTTCATTTGTTTTATATAGCTGACTTTCATGCAAGATTTTGTTTGAACAAAGGGCTCTGCAGGTGAAATTGGTTTGAACTCCAGGCTCCCTTTTGGCTCTCATAATGAATGTTGCTTTACGAGCACCTGTTACCCGCTGTGCCCAAGCCTATATATACCGTACTTTCTCAAAGAATTTCCATCATTTAATCGGCAGCCGTGGGGTTCCCCCCGGGTTTGCTATGGTTTGAAGTGGCTGGTGAGTTTATGCGGTATGGAAGTGTGGTATGGAAGTGGGACCCTGCCGTCAGTCATTTGACGATTGTTGCTCCGGAGCCGCTGGTAGAACGCGGGCCTGTGCCTTTGGGTGCTCTCCCGGGCGTCCGGCACAGTGGCTGTGGGAATGACAGGTAGGTTTTTGGCTAAGAGTCCCCTGCTGTCATCCCAGGATCTGCAGTGTCTCCTAGGGTGGCTGTGAATTCTCATAGAGAATTGCCTCCCACTCCACTTCCCCTAGGGAGGGAGGAAGGGTGGGAGGGAAGGGGGGGGGGAGAGAGAGAGAGAGAGAGAGAGAGAGAGAGAGAGAGAGAAGCAAACAGACTATGAATAAAGTTAAGAAAGGGAAACTGCTGAACCCGAAACCAGTTTAGCTCAGTGGAGAGAGCTTCGGCCTGCCAACTGAGGAGTCCCGGGTTCAATTCTGGTCATGGGCATGTGCATTGGTTGCGGGCACATCCCCAGTGGTGGGTGTGCAGGAGGCAGCTGGTTGATGTTTCTCTCTCATCAATGTTTCGAGCTTTCTATCCCTCTCCCTACCTCTCTGTAAAAAATCAATAAAATAAAAAAGAAAAGAAAAGAAAGGGAAGCTTAGTCACCTCCCAGTGATTCCACTTCCAGACATGTGTCATGGTCTGCTGCTCTGATACTGTTTTTCAGGGTGGGTTCCCTTCACTCATGTTTCTGGGGCCTTTGCAATCATCCCTATGGCTGCCCGGCAGCTGCTTTCTTAAGTTTGAGGTTCCAGAGGTTCTTCGTTTCCAGGCAATTTTCATGCCTTCCTGGCTAGGCACGCCTGTTTCTTTATCTGCTGTCTGTCTGGGTATATGACATTAGTCTTTGAAGTTCAAGCTCAACCATCAGGCAGTTGTAAAACCTTTTCAGAAAAGAATCCCAACTCCGAGGCAACTATTTCCACCTCAGCACGTACCGCAGAGCCTGGGCGTCGCTCGATTACGTTGTGTTAACCTCGGGGAGTTGGAAACACCCCGTGGCCATCTTTCTGACCGGCACACAGTAGGTGCCCACTGAGCTGGAAGCACGCCTGCTGATCTTTTCTGTGTGTTAGGAAATCTTGCTGGGCCTGACAGAAATGTCACTGTGGGAAGAGCTCCAGCAAGTCATCTCCATAAATCTCTTCCCGTTTTCCTCTTGAAAGGCCAGATTCGGAAAAGTCAGGTAACATCTAGACAAAGCTCCCCCTGCTTGGAGGGACCCAATCTAGGGAGGGAGCCTAATTGCCACTGTTTTATAGATGAGAGAGAACCGAGGCTCAGAGAGATTGAGACTCATATTCACACAGTGAATAGCAGAGCGAGAGGTTACAACCCAGGTCATCTGACTCCAGAGACACTGTTTCCCACCACACACTTCCTCCTGGTCCCCGCAACGTGCTCTGAGAAGACACCCCGTAACTCTCCAGACCGCAGTGTTCCCCTCAAGCATTCATGCAGTTGTTTTCCTCCCAGTCCCAAGGGCTGAGTATGTCCATGGCTCCCTGCTTTTTCTTCATCTCCCTGAGATTTGCTGGCTCTCTTCCTGTCTTTTCTGCAGTTTGCAGGAGTTCGTTTTTCTCTCATCTCTTTCTAGATACCATGATTTCCAAATCCTTCCATTGGTTTCTTCCTCTGGCTGTGGTCCTTTTTGGGGGTAGTAGTGGTGGTGGTGGTGGTGGTGGTAGTAGTAGTGGTGGTGGTTGTGGTTGTGGAGACTTTCCAAGGCAGCCGTAGATTGGAAATGATAACGGTGAATTCATTAGTGGGTCTTCTTTGATGTTACTTTGTAGGCGAGCTCATTGATTTATGACAAAAACATCAAAGAGCTAGGCTCTCGCGCAGGACTGGTTGGTTCCGAGGCGGCTGGGTAATAATGATTAGTCAGATTAGATCTCAACATCTCCTCCTGCCTGAAACGTTCAAGTCCCAGTGACTGGAGTGTGGGAACATCCCATCCAGCAGCATCCCACCACAGCCCTGAGTCAGCACAGTGTGAAACTCTGTGGGCCTGGCTGCTTGGCCTCTTCTTTGATGCCTCCAAGCCTTGAGGTCTGTTGCAATTGTTATAATAGCCCTGGAGGCAATGTGGTGGTAAAAGGCTGAAGCTGTTAAAGTCTCTCTCCAGTCAGGGGAGCTGGATATTAAAAGGGATCATCATCCTTTTGTTTGTTTGTTTTTGTTAATCCTTACCTGAGGATATCGCCCACTGATGCTAGGAGAGAGTGGAATGGAGGGGGAGAGACAGAGAGCAACCTCAGGGTAAGAGAGACACATCTCCCACACGTTGAGCCTGCAACTGAGAACCTGGGACCCTTCTGTACAAGAGCTGACACTCCACCCACTGAGCCAAACTGACTGGGGAGGATCTTTCATCCTTGTGTGGATCATCTCAAGGTTCTCTCCAGAGTCTTAGGCTTGTAATTTCAATTACAAGCAGGAGGACTCTCTTTGGGTGACACAGGACAGGGCCAGCGCAGGCATGGCACATAGCAAACTTTCCATATATGATGGCTGAATGTACTTATTGATGAAGGTCATGAGGCATGGAGTCTCTGAATAGTTGAAGTGGCAGAAAAAGTAGAGCTTAAGCCTTTGCTTATACTACACAACATCCTAACACACATCTCTGGCCATTTATTCTGCTTCTACCATGAAGGGAAAAAATTTCTGTGCTCCCCTACAAAGCTATCCCCTCCTTGTTTGCCCTGGATTCCATTACCTGCTGGCTTATTAAGGGCTTGGTTCTGCAATTAACCCTCTCTTTCTGAATCATCCATGTTTCCCTCTATACTACCGGTAGATTATTCCTATCAGCATACAAATAAGCTCTGATGTCTCCCATCTTAAAAGAGCCTGCCTTGCTTCTACTTGTCCCTCAAGCCGCCATGCTGCTCTCTGCTCCTTTTACAGCAAAATGTCTCTGAAGTGTTGTCTGCACTTTCAGTATTTCTGCATCCTTTCTTCTTCAGACCTACGGTACCTTAATTAGGATCTCATCCCCTTTTCCCACTAACATGGCTCTTAGCAAGCTCACCAGTGACCTTGTTGCTGCTGTAGTCGGAAAAGGGGCCACATACTAAACCCGACAAGCTCAGGGAAAGCCACATGGCAGCCTTACAAACTCCGAGGCGGAAAGGAACCGCATCGTGTGGTCTGAATGTAAAGCCCCCTAATGAAGAGCAGGTCATGGTGGTTGGGTAGTCCCGCCGCCGTCCTAGGCCTGTAGCTTTCTTGACAGAGGTCAGTCTTTATTTTTGAAATTGTCACTTGTCTTTGTGCATCTAAGATAACATGCCTTCGAAATGTCAGAGTAATTGTCTTTTCCAGACCCCTCGAAGACGTAGCACAAGATAACAAGAGAGCACATTGTTATCTTGTGGCCCACATACCATCTCTCTGTGCTGTAAAGGTTAACCATCCTGTGCTCACCAGTGGAAAAGAACCATGTGTCTCTCCACTTTGCTTTGTATCCAGTCTCAGAGACTTCCCTGCTTTGCTTTCTCCCGCCTCCTTACTCTAACACCAATGGATTCCATGTAATCCTTCTTAAGTTTCGTCCTTTGAGTCTATGTATGAAATAAGCTGCAACACCGCCATTCTCCAGAGCACTTTTTCCTCAATCAGTTGAAATTTTGTTTCCCTGCAATTGCCATCAAATAAACCCTTAGAAGACTTTTTCTTGAAAGGGCATTCAATGGCCATTTCTCAGTCCTCCTCTTATTCTACACATGAGCACCACTCTGCACAGCTGGTAAGGCTCTGTTACCAGGTGTCTTGCTTGGCTCCAGGACATCGATCTCTCTTGGGTCTTCTCCTACCTCACCGGCCACTCCTCTCAGTCTCCCTTTGTCTTCCCAACCTGTAAGTAACGAAGTGCCCAGGATCAGTTCTTGGACAAATTTCCTAGCTATACCCACTCTTTAGATGATCTCATTTGGTCCCATGGTTTTAAATATCATTCACATACTGATGATGCCTGAAGTTATATTTCCAATCCTCTACCTCTCCCCTGAACCTCAACTGCCTACTCTACTTAGATGTATAACATGCATATCAAACTTCAAACCCAAATCAGCTAAACCCATCCAAAACTCTGTATTCTCCATCCTTACTAAGCCCTTTGTCTTTCCTGCTCAAATTTTCAGTGGCTCAGATTTCAAAACTTGGAATTATTATTGACTCTCTTTTAGACAACACCCCCAATCTATCCACAGATCCTGTCAGCATTTCATTCAAATTATATCTAGAGTGTGGTTGCTTCTCACCTCCACCCTAGTCCAAGCCACCCCCGTATCTGGCCTGGGTGATGCTATCAGTCTCCTAATTGGTCTCACTGCTTCCATCCTTGCCTTCCCCAACCCTAGTATCCAGAGTAATCTTTTAAGAAACTGCAATTAGATAAGGCCTTGCCTCCACTTAAAATCTTCTAAGGCTTACCACCTCACTTGCTGAATGAAATCCTAAGACCTTATCAGGGCCGACAAGCCCTCGAAGACCTGGTTTCAGCTACCTTTGTGATCTCAGCTCCCACCTCTCCTCCCCTTTCCCACACACCAGTCTAGATACTGGTTTCCCTGATATTCTTTGAAGATGCTAAACCCATTCCTGCCTCAGGGCCCTGGCACTCTGTCCTCTAGTCCTGATCACTCTCTCCCTCTGTATCTGTATGCTAAGTCCTCTCACTTCCTTCAGGCCTCACCAAATTTCACCTTCTCAAAAAAAAAAAAAGCTGTGGCTATTCTTTCTAAAAGAACCCCTCCTCTGTCATACACATACTCTCTCTCATGACTATGCTTTATTTTTCTTCCTACCAATGATCATACCTGCACATATTTTATACTATTTTCTAATGTGTTACTGGTTGTTAACCACATTAATATGTACGTTCAAACGAACAGAGTCTTTGTGTGCATTTAGCCATTGTTGTATCCCAAGCTCCTAGAAGAGTGCCTGATACATACAGTAAGTGTCTGACAAACCGATGTTGAATGAATGGACTTACTGAATAAACTCATCTAGGTCTCATCATCAGGTGGAGAGCATGGTTTTCAGACATTGTCTAGTTAATATGATCAAAATCAAGTGTGAGGAGCCAGGGGAGTTATACGTAGAGATAATCAGATTATGCATTTATTTAATGCCAGTGACCACCATAGGATTCAGTTATTTTCAGGTTGTTCCTTGATGTTTACTCATTCGTCAAATTCTAAGGCAGAACAAAACACCTGCCAGTAACTACATTGGCATGTCCTCGGGGACTCAGTGTGTTCACCTGTGAAATAGGCAGTGGAGCTATGGTTACTCCTTGGCTAGTTTATGGTCTACAAGATGCTGGAGGGAGGCAGTACCCCCATCCAGGCCCTGGAGCTTGACTGCCCATCTTTGAATCTTGCCTCCATTGCTCACAAGCCACAGGACTTTGGGCAACTTACTCAGTCGCTTCCTTTGTAAACTGGGAATAAGGATATTAAGTCAATTATTTATTGTTAAATAATTAATAATTCGATAATTTTTCATTCAAATAACAATGGTGAGGATTACATATATGGTAACACATGTAAAGTACATAGCATATGGCCTGGCACATAGTAAGTGCTCAATATATGTTAGCTATTAAAAATGAAAAGCTCTGTGGGAAGTTTTGAGGGGATCATTGCTATTGATGTGCTTTAGGAGCAATAAACTAGGTTGGCAAACTCATTAGTCAACAGAGGCACATATCAACAGTACAACGATTGAAATTTCTTTTGGGAGCCAGATTTTTTAAACTGAAACTTCTTCTAACACCACTTCTTCAAAATAGACTCGCCCAGGCCGTTGTATTTTTGTGGAAGAGCCACACTCAATGAGTCAAAGAGCCACATGTGGCTCTCGAGCTACAGTTTGCCGACCACGGAGTTAGGATATTAGATGACACGAAATCTTTAAAGGTGTGTTAGTAATGTTGAGATTGTGTAGGAGACCGCCCTTATTCTTAGGAGACCCATGGTGAAGTACTTAAGAATAAAGCCTCCTAGTGCCAGTCACTTCCTAGTAACCTGGTGGAAGGTACCTCCATGTTTCTGCCCGTGTCTGTTAAGCACATACGGTGCGATGTTAACAACTATTGACGCCAGGTAGGCAGTACAGCTTATCGTATTATCCTTCCAGCTTCCCTGTATGCTTGAAAGTTTCACAAAACACAAGGTTGAAGGGAGAGATAAAACCACTAGAAGTCGTCTAGCGAAGTCCCACACGTTCTACAGAAATACGCTCAGATGGGAAGAAGCCTGTGCCTCGGGCCACACAGCTGGTGAGGTGGGAGGCCGAACCCGGTTCTCCGGCGGCCCCCTCTCTCCTGTGTTTGCTGCTCTAGGCCCTCAGGCCGCAGCGGGCAGCAGAGGAACGCGGCCAGCTCCCCCTCGAAGGGACAGGAGCAGCATGGGTGGGTGAAAGGCGCCCGTGTCGGTGCTTTCTTTTTGTTCATCAAGCCAGTAGGTCATCTGGGTGGGAAAGTGGGATGTCGAAAATGCAAAGGCAACCCGGGAGCCGGACCTGCCATCCTTGGAGAGTGGGCCCACCAGGTTAGCTCCACCAGCTGGTGGTTTTGAGTGGCCGGCGTGTGTGTGTGTGTGTGTGTGTGTGTGTGTGTGTGTGTGTGTTGTGTGTGTGTGTGTGTGTGTGTGTATACTCTGGTGGTTCAGAGGCCAGCGGTGGTAGGGGGGTGTGGGGGGTGTGGGGTGGGAGGGCAGGACCAGGAAAGTGGCAGAAACAGACTGGCTTCAATGCTGGAGCTCCTTGAGAAAAGGGACCAGGGACTCAGGGGGAGGAAACCCGGGAAGGTATTTAAAGGAAAGAAATGACTCTGCGGCCTGCAGTATCCTCCGCTAGCGACTAGGTTCCAAGGCAGTGAGCAGGAGAGAGAGGGGGAAGAGGGAGGGGAGCCCAGGGAAGGAACCGGAAAGGAAGAAGAAAAATACACCGGAGAGGCAGCCTGGACCACAGCGGGGAGGGCTGGGGAGGAAAAGGTGTCGGACCGGGAGCCGCGGGGCGAACGGGCCGAGGACCCTCGGCCTCTGCTCGTGGGGTGTCTTGCCCCAGAACCGTCCTGCCTCTCTCTCTCTCTCTCTCTCTCTCTCTCTCTCTCTCTCTCTCTCGAACCGTCCTGCCTCTCTCTCTCTCTCTCTCTCTCTCTCTCTCTCTCTCTCTCTCTCTCTCTCTCTCTCTCTCCTCCGTGTCTGCCGGCCCCGGGAGGCCGGAGCGAGCGCGGAGCTCCCGGCGCTTTGCCGGGGGGAAGGGCGGGAGGGCGGAGCCTCAGCGCCGGGGCGGGAGCCGAGCGGCCGGCCGCGGGCGGGCGGGACTCCTCTCCGGCGGGAGTCCGGGGGCCGCCGCTTCCCCCTCCCGGTCGGCGGAGGCGCCTGCCCCCTCCTCCCCTCGCCGCCCCCACTCGCACCCCCGCCGCTGTCAAACCCGAACCCCGCGGTTGGTTGCCTGCAGGAGCGGCGGCGGCCGGCGGACCGGCGAGGAACAGCCCGGGGCGCGGCCTCGCCTCGCATCAGCACCGCGGACAGCACAGCGGCCCGACCCCCGAGCCCGCGGCGCCCCCCGCCCCCCGGCTTTCGTGATTACCTGTAGTTCCAACCTCGTCAGTTTCCAGTTGAAGAAGTGGGGGCCCGGAGAAGGGAAGACTTTCTACATTCACGTGGCCAGGACGAGCACCTGGCTTCCTGCTCCTAGACCAGGGGCCCGTCTTTCCATCAGAGCTTTTTGGTATTTCACAACCGAGCCACGGGGGCCGGAGAGGGCCAGGAGACACAGCCTTGCCTTGAATCCTGCTCTTCGCCAATGACAGATGATGTGTGTGCTTTCAGTCGATCTTGGAAATGAAGGCTCTGCCATATAAAGTGTCTTTGATACTGTCTTCTAGCAACTCCTCAAACTCCTCAATACCCCCACAAACACTCTCGGGGGGGTGGTGGTGGTGGTGGGGGAATCCCTGATTCCTCAAAGCCAGGACAGCGTCCTGAAGCTCCGGATATTGTTAGGGCTGGAAATGGTGTTGGCCCCTCCCACTATGGCAACTTTGAGAACCTGTGGGTAAAAGCCAAGAGTAAATGGAACTGCCTTATGTAAGGTGGCACCCTAAATTCTTTAAAAAAAAAAATATATATATATATATATATATATATATATATATATATATATTTTATTGATTTTTTACAGCGAGGAAGAGAGAGGGATAGAGAATTAGAAACATCGATCAGCTGCCTCTTGCACACCCCTTACTGGGGATGTGCCCGCAACCAAGGTACATGCCCTTGACCGGAATCGAATCCGGCACCTTTCAGTCCGCAGGCCGACGCTCTATCCACTTTTCGGCGCACCCTAAAATCTTAATGGCGTGATACAATAGAGGTTTATTTCCCATCAGGTGTTGCTGATCAGCAAGCAGGGGGATCTCCTCTAGGCTGGGATTCAGGGACTCAAGCTCTTTCCAACTGTGGTTCCACCTTCTTCGTTTCTACATGCGTCTCCCTGGGTTTCTGTGGAAGGGGAGAGATCGCAGAGGAGTGGCTGGTCTTTATGAGCCAAGCCTATAAAGGACATTTATCACTTCCACTCACATTTCATTCAGTCCCATGGCCACACCTAACTCGCTGCAAGGGAGGCTGGGACTTAATCTAGCCGTGTGCCCAGGAGGAAGAAGAGGTGTCTGTGGTCAACAGCTAGCCAGTCCTTGGAGACACATACCGTCCTGCTAGCTCACAGGGCACCTGTGTGAATTCAGACAAAGGAGGATGTTGGAGGGGAGGAAGCTGAGTCCATGTCAGAATGGCCGAAGCACTGGCATTTCCTTTTCTTCCCATTTTCACCACATTTTTTTCTGGAATTGGACCCACTTTAGCCAACCTTCCAAGCGGCTCCCTACCCTAGTCATGTCCACTTCCTTTGCACCACTCACCAAGTTGCCAGAATGATCCTTCCGGGGAGGGGAATCCATCCTCAAGATGGACTGGCTCGTGTCAGTGGGTTAGGAAGGTGGAAAAAGGCCACCGTCCTTTTCTTTAAAAAATAAAACAGTATAAAACCTTAACCAGACACAATGATGAGTAACTTATTTATGGAAGCAATGCATTCTTTATTTTTCAGAGTCACCATAGGATCCTAGTAGATGTCAACGAGACATCTCAATGGAAACCTTGGTTAGAGGAATCAAGAACTATTAAGACTAGAGGAGTATTTATACGTTATTTAATCTAATCCCAATCCTTTGGGATTGCATCTCTTAGGCAGAACAAGGCTCACCTGGAGTTAGGAAGGTCTTGAATGATGGTCAGACTCTGATTTGCACCTTTCAGGAGCTTGACCTACCAATTATCTTCTCCTATTACCATATTGGCCATCTTTTTCACGTTACTTATTCTTTCTGCAGCTTTTAAGCAACTCTTTTCCATCTTAAAATCCTCCCCTCCAAAAACCCCTCCAGTAATTTAAAAAAATCCAATTCTCCTCTGTATTATTCCCAGTGTTCCTGTCTGATTTGCAAACCAACTCCATACTTGCTGAAACCTGCCTCCAGTGAAGTCTCCTCATTGGAGTAGACTACCTTCTCACTGTCTTCATTACTTTGCCCGAGCTTCTCCCTCTGTCTGGGTTGCCTCTTCCTCCCTATTATTGCCCCCTCCCCTGCCCCTGCCCCTGCCCCTGCCACTGGTAACTGCCGGCCTTCCTTTATGACTCAACAGGATTCCAGGAAGCCTTTCTGAGCCTGTGCTTCTGGGTAAGAGGCTATTTCTCGGTAGCATTTATCACAGTCAACTTCATTATATATTTACCTGTCTCCCTCCCTGTAGCTCACAGACTGCCTTCTGCTCGGCGTCCCTGGAGCCTGGCATTAGTAAGGACTCAATAAAGGAACGCCGGGTGACTGAGTGGACTCGCTTTAATTACACTGGATGAACTGGTTGTGTGTGCACTCCGCCTTTGGGGCTGGTCTCCACGTGGCTCTAACGGCTGGCATGTTGCGCCCAGTGGGTTGCTTGTCTGGAACGTGGATGAGAGGCCGGAAGTGGAAGAAAGGGGCCCTGTTCTTTGGAGTTGAGTCCACTTCCCACAAATGCTAGTCTGTGTCGATGCCAGGTCTGCAGGTGTGGACAGGGGACAGAAGTCGCCCCCTCCTTCCTACCAGGGCAAGAAATTGCTTCTATTTCTGGCTTCAGCCCCCTTTCTCCACCGTTTTCTCTGGGGCCTGGGACATCTGTGGGACTCTCCTTTCCTAAGGTGAGAGGTGCCGGACCTGAAAACCATTCCCGTGCTCTCCTACCCAGCCATAACTTGACTTGGCCTGAACCCGAATCTCCCTGAGTTCAAGGGCACATCAGGTACCTCTGCCCACGCACCCCTCTCTCCTAGACCTGCTGTAAGCTCCACTCAGTTTGACACTTCACCTTGTTCAGTACTGGGCCCCTAAGCCAAGGCCTGACAAGTTGTGACCATTTGATGCTTGCTGAGTGAATGGAAGTATGGAGGCCTCACCAGGTGTGTGTGTGTGTGTGTGTGTGTGTGTGTGTGTGTGTGTGTGTGTGAGGATTTAGGCCAGCCACCAGGAAGTCTTTCCCTCTAGTTAAAATTTGTTTCTGGCTCTGTTGATGGTTCCAGAACCTCTCATTTTGGCTCAGTTTGGCTCTGCTTCAGGCTTTTTCTAGATTTTTCTGGGCTTGCTCGAGGCATCTCCTGGGGTGAACTCTACAATCCTGCTTGCTCGTGACCTTCCCTTCCTGGAGCACATGTAGGGGCCTTGTCCCAGTTTCCCAGGAACGTTCCTGAATTTAGCGCCGAAAGACCCACATCCCGCTGAAACCGGTTTGGCTCAGTGGATAGAGCGTCGGTCTGCGGACTGAAAGGTCCCAGGTTCAATTCTGGTCAAGGGCATGTACATTGGTTGCGGGCACATCCCCAGTTGGGGGTATGCAGGAGGCAGCTGGTTGTTGTTTCTCTCTCATCGACGTTTCTAGCTCTCTATCCCTCTCTCTTCCTCTCTGTGGAAAATCAATAAAATATATTTTAAAAAAAAAGAAAGACGCACATCCCCAGTCGCCCTCCGTCTCGGACAGACCTGGAGGGATGGTCACGGGACGGTCCCCTCTCCGTCTGCGCAGGTGCACAACCTGCAGGAGCTGCGGCGGAGCGCGTCCCTGGCCACCAAGATCTTCATCCAGAGGGACTACAGCGACGGCACCATCTGCCAGTTCCAGACCAAGTTCCCCCCGGAGCTGGACGGCCGGGTAAGGACGTCTGTTTCTAAGCCGGGGACACAGGCCAGGGCGGGCCTGAGGGGCTTATTCACGTGCACTCCCCCCCCCCCCCAGGATAAAAGTAGTGTATGACACATCACTGATTCAGCCACTTCACACGGAAGAATTAAAAAAACAACAACAGCCAAGACCAGTTTGGTTCAGTGGTAGAGCATCGGTCTGCGGACTGAAAGGTCCCGGGTTCGATTCCGGCCGGGGGCATGTACATTGGTTGCGGGCACATTCCCCGGTAGGGGGTGTGCAAGAGGCAGCTGGTCGGTGTTTCTCTCTCATCGACGTTTCTAGCTCTCTATCTCTCTCCCTTCCTCTCTGTAAAATATCAATAAAATATATTAAAAAAATATAAGGGTGGGGAGGCAAGCTGGAGAGAGAGAGAGAGCTGGAGATAGGGAACCGTCCGGGGTGGCCTGTGGGGTGAGGTGAGACCTGCGGGAAGTAAGGGAGGAGGGGATGGGGACAGTGGGGTCTGGTGGAGGAGGTTCGGGCCGGCGTGTTCCGGAAACAGCAGCATGGTGGTCGGTGCGGCTGGTGTGGGGCGGCGTGAGGGGCAGGGGGGGCGATGGGCTCAGCGGGGCCCAGGGCCCAGGGCCAGGCCGGGGAGGACTTCCTGGGTCCCGCTTGGGAAGAGCTGGAAGGCTTGGGAAGCTCTTGCTCAGAGCTGACCTGGCTGGGCCGGGGGGCAAGGAAACCAGCTCGGAGGCTGGAGCGCCACGCAGTGCTCCCCCCTGGGAGCGGAGGGCGGTCCTGCCTCTCGGACGGGAGGAAGGGTGAGGGTGAAGTGGAAGAAAGCCGGGCACAGAGGGGGTGCCGAGTGAAGGTTAGCTGAGATGATTACCGATGAGGGTGGGCCAGCTCCTCCGCGGTCCAAACACGCGGGACTGTCTCGCTCTGCGTGAACCCTTGTCTAGGAGCAAGGATTCCTGGGAAGACACTTCTGAGGTCTCACCCAATGCTCTTGTGCCGTTGAAGTCCCTTCCAAACACAGGGAGCCCCCACCAATTATGTCCTGAGCTCTCACAGCCGTCACAACAGAGATGGGGAGTGACAAAGTCTCTGAATTCCTGCCGAATGCATCTACATTTGGGATATTGTAGGAGTTTCCTGTTTCCAAGGGAAGCCAAGTAGGATGAAAACAAAATTCTTTATTTGTTTGTTTTAAATACTATTTATTTATTTATTTATTTATTCTGATTTCAGAGAGGAAGGGAGAGGGAGAGAGAGATAGAAACATCAATGATGAGAGAGAATCATTGATTGGCTGTGTCTTGCACGCCCCCTACTGAGAATCGAGTCTGTAACCTGGTCACACACCCTTGGCTGGAATGGAACCTGGGACCCTTCAGTCTGCAGACCGACACTCTATCCATTGAGACAAAGCAGCTGGGGCCCAAGTAGCATTTTTATTCCCATTTTACAGATGTGGAAACTGAGGCTCGAGTGGTTAGATCATTAGTCCAAGGTCACACAGCTAGTTGATGGCCAGGTCTGAACCCCAGCTCTCCTGATTCCTAGTCCAGAGCTCTTTCTGCTCCTTCACCGGCGCCCGCAGCCCCTTGGTCTTGCCCGTGTGCTGCCCCCACCCCTGGTGTGGTCCTACCACTGCCCTCACCTCAGCCGGTGACCGTTCCCACCCCAGGGAGGCTGACTGAGCTCGGCCTGGCTCTCTGACCCTCT
Source organism: Vespertilio murinus (assembly GCA_963924515.1). Lineage (NCBI taxonomy): Eukaryota > Metazoa > Chordata > Mammalia > Chiroptera > Vespertilionidae > Vespertilio > Vespertilio murinus. Next base: position 18,806,918 of record OZ004714.1, on the reverse strand, counting down.
CTCCCTCCAGATTGAGCGGCAGCTCTTTGAGGAGACCATCAAGACCCTCAATGGCTTCTACGCAGAGGCGGAGAAGATTGGGGGCAGCTCCTACCTGGAGGGCTGCCTGGCCTGCGCCACGGCCTACTTCATCTTCCTCTGCATGGAGACCCACTACGAGAAGGTGCTCCCCCCCCCGGCCACCCTGCACCCCCTCCCCAGGGCTCCGGCCGCACCTCATCCTCAGTCGGCCCCTCTCCTTGCAGGTTCTCAAGAAGATCTCACGCTACATCCAAGAGCAGAATGAGAAGATCTTTGCCCCTCGAGGCCTCCTGCTCACGGACCCCGTTGAGCGTGGGATGAGGGTTGTATCCTTCCTGTCTGTTCTGAGAGTGTGTGTGTGTGTGTGTGTGTGTGTGTGTGTGTGTATGAGGGGCACAGGGCTGCCAACCAGTAGGGTCTGGGGTGAGGCTGCCAGGAAATGATGGGACCACCCTAGGGTCTTTAGGGTGCCCTACACATCTGGTCACCAGCCCTCTCCCTTCACCGTAAGTCATTGGTGCTTGTTTGTGAATTTCAGGTTTGCTTTTATTTATTGAGCTGCATTTACTCAGTGCTTAGTACATGTCAGATAGCAGAATAAGTGCTTTGAAACTATGGGTCCATGTGATTCTCACCAACACCCCTATAACGTGGGTAACATTATGTCCCTTTATAGGTAAGCACACTGAAGGTAAGTCACTGGCTCATGGATTTGAGTCCAGGCCCAGTCTTAACTGCAAGGCTGTACCCCCCCTCAGGGAATATGCAGATCGTCACCTACATTTCCATATTTACAACCGGCAGTGGCAGCAGCAGAGGTGTGATGGGGCATTGCCTTCCCCTGATCATTGGGTTGCTTCCTGCCCCTGAGGACTCCCAGACTGTGAGATGGGACAGGCTGGGCTAGGTCCCCCCTCCCCCTCCAGTGCATGAATTTTCATGCATCGGGCCTCTAGTCCTGTATGACAACACCACATCCCCGGCACGTGCTGTCCTGGGATTCAGTAATTAGACACTAGAAAGTGGGCTCCTGGTCTTTCTGTGCACCCTCACAGTGCCTGGCCCTGCAAGTCTCCAGAACTGAGCTGAGTGTGCAGATGGGGCTTGGGGTCTAGCTCCCCAGGCCTCGGGTTCTTCCTGTCTAGGAAGCAGGGCCAGCTGTGCCTCCCGCTCCCCAGCTGGCCTCCATCAAAGGTTCCCGCGTCCCTGCTGGCAGCTGGCAGCCCTCCTTAACGCGGCCCCAGATCGAGATCTCCATCTACGAGGACCGGTGCAGCAGCGGCAGCTCCAGCAGCGGCAGCAGCAGCAGCGCCAGCGGCAGCAGCAGTGGCGGGGGCGGCGGGGCGGGGTCCCGGTGACTGGCCGAGACTCCCTGCAGGGAGGTGTATGGCCGGACCGAGGGCCTTGCAGACCTGCGGCGGCTGCGCTACCAGAGCACCCGCTTCTGAGTCAGGCTGTGGGCCCACCTGCTGCCCGGGGCGGGCGGCAGGGGGACTGGCCAGCGTCGGCTGCAGGCCATCAGCCGCGCACCCTGCCGTGGCCCCGGGAAGGACGGTCCTCTTCCTGACCTGGCTCTTCCCCGCAAGGCTGGGCCGGGCCACACGGAGGCTGGGGTGGGGACAACACAATCTGGACAACCCATTTCTTCTGCAGCGGCTGTCTCAATAATACCCCGAGAGGGCCCAGGCGTGTCACACAGAGAATCCCCGTCCTGCATGATTCCTCACCCCTCATCCCACGTCCCCAGGACACCCTCCCCGGGGGGCCCTGCGCCCCGTGGCTGACTCGCCGTGTCTGTGCTTCCTGATGCCACGCCGGGCCTCGGCCCGTCTGTGATCCGGCCTCCACCCGACTGGAGGCCTGGGGAGATGGGATGGTCGGACCACAGGCACCGTGGTGGAGAGCTGGCTGTTCAGTCCCCTGCTGAACCCCTTCAGACCTGGGGCTCCCTGTCCCCCACCCAAAGCCTGAGGCCACGTTGGCCTTGCCAAGAAGCATCCAATTCCCCGGACCCTGTGGGCAGCCAGGTGTTGGTCCTGCGACACAGCCTGGGCTCTGGGAGGGGGTGTGGGGCTCGGGGAAAGGCTCCGTGGAGAGATGCAGCCTCGGGGGCTCGAACCTCCAGAACCGAAGCCAGCTTCCCGAGGCTCGAACCCGCGCGTACGTGAGCATGAGTGGGGGCGCCTGGTGGATGAATGTGAGTGCACTCTGTGCGTGAATGCACATGTGTGTGTAGGTGTGTGACTGCATGTGAGTGCACCTATGTGTGTGTGCCCACATGTGAGTGCACGTGTGTGTGTGTGTGTGTGTGTGTGTGTGTGTGTGAGAGAGAGAGAGAGAGAGAGAGAGAGTGCACTGTACGTTCCCCCCCTGGCTGCGAGGCCGATGACTGCCCCTCTCTGCATCCTGTCTTACCTTCCAGCGCGACGGTCTGTGATTGCTGCTCTGTGTGGGCCCAGCCTGTCCCTGTAAATACACGTCCTCGAGCCCCTGCCCCTGCCCCTGCCCCTGCCCCCGCCCCGTGGCTGCCCCTGCCCCCGCCCCTGCCCTGTGGCTGCCAACTTGGCTCTTCTTCCAGGCCTTTTCCCTACCTGCAAGGTTCTCCTCACCTTCTGACGCCTCTGTGTACATTCTAGCAGAAGGAAGGTTGGGGTTCTAGGAGAGCAGAGGCCCCCCCCCCCTCGGGGCCTTCTATGCCCCCGTCCCAGCCCCCATGACAAGGCAGCAGGGCCACAGACGCCGCCCGCTCAGCCCGCCCCCGCTCCGGGATTCCCTAAGGCTGAGAGAGGCCGCCTCGGACGTTCCAAGGAGCCGGCCGCCTGCAGGGGGAAAGGCAAACCTCCTTCTCGAGAGGAAAGAGGGACATCCAGCCCACAGGTCCCTGTGCGGAGGCTCAGGGGTGCCCGTGGGAGGACGCCGCCTGTCCGGGTGCCTGCAGGTGCACCCTGGAGGCTGCCTGCCCCGGGGGCAGGAGGTGCTGGGAGGCGAGAGGAGAGACCAGCCGCCGCAGGCAGCTTTCTGAAACCGGAGCGGGGCCTGGATTCCTTGGACCCAGGAGCAACGTGCCCACCCGGAGGGATAGGGAGGGCGTCCCAGCTCCTGAGCCCAAGTGGGTTCTGACCCAGTCACCCGAGAGAGCTGCAGTCCAGCTCCGGCCCCCGGCCCCCGGCCTGAGCCGGCCCCGGCCCACCGTGTGACCGGGCCTTGCTCTCGCCTGGGCCTCTCCGTGGGGTGGCTGGGCCCAGGGGATGCCGTGGCCCTTTGTTTTGTTATTTCTTTTTCCAATAAAAGGACTTGCTGAGCTTGAGGCTCTGTGCTGCTGCTCTCCTTGTGTGAGGGAGGACAGTTCTCTGCCCCAGGATCGCGGGGAGGGGAGGGGAGGGAAGGGGAGGTGCTCACCCACCGCACGCTGAGCAGGTGGGCTGAGTGGCCTGATACTGCAGGATAGATCTGTCTTCTTTTTTTTAAAAAAAAATATTTTATTGATATTTTACAGAGAAGAAGAGAGAGGGATAGAGAGTTAGAAACATCGATGAGAATCATCGATCAGCTGCCTCTTGCACACCCCCTACTGGGGATGTGCCCTTGACCGGAATCGAACCCAGGACCTTTCAGTCTGAGCCAAACCGGTTTCGGCTGGACTCTGTCTTCTTAAGCTTGTGGTCTAGTTAGGGGCGGGGGGGAGGAGGGTGCATTCCAGATCCCCTAATCTGTAGCTTAATGGGGCACTGCGGTCTCAGGTGGGGATCCCGTTAGACTGAAAGCCAGGTCAAAGGTAAGAAGTGAATTAATTCAACAGATCCCCGTTTCCTGAGCCCTTACCTCGGGCTGGGCCGTTAGGTGTTGGGTCACACAATTCGTTCAGTTCTAAAGACTAAAAACGTAGGTGGGCGATGGATCCTAGCCGAGTTGTGTCTTGGGTTCCACAAAATAACGTGTATCGACCACCTACTTACTGGGCGCCACACACTTTGCTAAACCCATATGCTAAAGCCGGGAGGGGGGTTTCACGATCATCTAAATGAGGTAGAACGGAGGCCCAGAGAGGGTGAGTGGCTTCAGGCCCCACAGCTGGTGGGTGATGATAATGCCAAGGTTAGAACCCAGGTCTCCTGACCCAGGGCTCACGCTCACACCGAGGGGTGGCACCCAGGCGGGAGTTGCCTGAGGATGCAGGGAGGCGGGGGTCACACACTTGAGAGGCTGTCACCCAAGGCTGGGAACAGCAGCTCCAGCGTCTGGGTAGAGGTGTGGGGAGGGGTTCCCTCGGGGCCATGCTGAGCACTCGGGGTGGCTTCCACACTCACTGTTCCTGAGCGGCAGCAGCGGGGGCCTTGTCCTGAGCCGTGGGCAAGCCGGACTCACGGCCGCTGCTCAGACCTGGGGGGTGTGGGGACTGTTACAATGGAGGCTGCTCCTCGGGGTTCATTGCGTCTGTTCTGTTTGCGGCCACGTTCTTTGTATTGTTAGCAATAATAAAATAACAGTAGCCGACACTTATTTAGCACTCACTGTGTGCTGGGCACTAGGCTGAGACTCTACATAACTCACCGTTCAATCCTCACAACAGCCCTCTAGGCTGTGGACTGGTGCAGTGCTCCCATTTTACAGGTGAGGAGACCGAGGCTCACCAAAGTTAAGCAACGCGCCCAAAGTGACACAGCTAGGACGTGCTTGGCATTGGAATCTAGACAGTCTGATTCCAGACCGTGGGGGAGACGATGGATCCAGGTCCAGAGACTCCCCCCTTCTGCCCCCAACCCCGTCCCTGCCTGCCCCCCAGCAGCTTGAGATCCTCAGCCGTCCTAAGGTTGGGGTTCCCCAGGTTCCCAGGGGAGGACTTGGATCTGTGCCTGGACCCTGAGGCAGGTCTGGGTCCTCCAAGCCCAGGCATCACAGGAATTCGGGTGGACTGTACTCCTCATGGACCCCCAGGGGGCAGCCTGGTGGAGGGCAGGGTCGGGAGCCCTCATTCCTGGTGTTCCCTCTGCGGGCTGAGTGATGGGGGGCGTGGCCTCTCCTGGGTCCGGTTGCAGCCAGGTGCCTGCCTCCTGCTTGTCAGCCAGAGACAGGCTTCCTCAGGCCCCAGGAGCAGAGAGCCCCGCCCCTGCTGCTTCCCCCTCATTATCTCACGACTCCACTTTCTGACTTTGGCCAACGGTGGAAGGGGGGTGTGTTGAAAAAAATCAGTTTACAGGAGCTCGTGGTGCCCCCAAGTGGCGGAATCGTGCACTGCACCCGGACATAGGCCTGGGTCAGAGCTGGTCCTCAGCTGTGGGTAACTTCCCCATGACCCCCAACCGGCAGCGTCTCCCACCTGCAAAGACTTGACTGCGGCTCCCAGAGGCTGCGGGCGAAGGTGGAGTCTGGACGCCATGAGGTGAGTCTCCCACAGCCAGCCCCGGGGTGGGGCCCCTCTCCTGGAGGTGTGTGTAGCCTGGGGGACCCCGCGGTCTTCCAGTGAGGAGGGTCCCTGCAGGGGGCACCCCCACCTGGCTTTGGCTTTACTGCTCACGGAGGATGAAGGCAGTGCACTCTGGGTCGGATCCGAATGGGATCTGGATTCGTGACTGTAGCATGGGGTGGAGACGCCTGGGGCCTCAGTTTCCCCAGTTGCAAACAGGGGTACGAATGCTTCACAAAATTGCCTAGACCCGTGCTTCTCACGCTTGGCTGCAATGGGTGTCATCCCAGGAGCAAGAGAAACTGCTGAGGCCTCGTCCTACCCCCAGATTTCATTGTTGTGCGGGTGTAGCCTGGGCATCAGGGTTTTTCAAAGCTCCCCTCTTCCAGGATACTACATGGATTGGGGCGATCACTTAGTAAGTTATAGAATGTCCAACCACTGGGTTATTCACCCGGAAGGAATAGAATATGGTATGTCAAGTGTAATGGAAAAATAAAAAGTATTAAAAAAAAAAAGGCACGGTCGAGAGCCCCTGGTTTGAGCGGCACCTGGAGCCCACGAGCTTTCCACAGGCCTCGGACAATCTGACACCTGAACGTGGGTCCCATGAAAGCAGCCAGACAGAATGAGTGAGAACTCTGCCACCCCACTCACAAAACAATTAAGGCACAGGCAAAACTAATCCACGGTGTTAGCGGCTGCCCTGGGCTGGGTGGGGGGGAGGGGGAGCATGCAGTGAGGGGAAGGGGGCCTGGTGGGCTTCTGGGTGCTGTCCTGGGGTGCTCGTGAGAATCCACGGAGCTGTACATTTAGGGTCCGTGTCTTTTTCTGAAGTCTGACACATTTCAAGGACATACACCGAACACGTTTATTGGCTCCAAAATAGAAAAAGAACGCACAACATCGAAAATGTTTTATTACGCATCAGCTGGTACAAAAGACAGCACTGTGCCCGTCAACTACAACCCAACACGCGTGTGTGTGTGTGTGTGTGCGCTTTCGAGCGTGGCTGTGGACAGATAGGAAAGCATTTGATAGGATGAGGGATGGGGTGTCCAAGAGCGAAGGTCCCCAGTGTTTTAAGAAAATCTTGAAACGGCCCAGGCTTATCCCAGGAGCGCCGAACCTTGACCCTCCTCTCCCGCGCTGGTATGCAGAACGATGTAGCCTTATCTGGGGAGGAGAAGGCACCGCTTTCAGGAGATTCTCAGGGGTATGTAACCTCCCACCCCCATCCCAGCAAAAGGCTGGACGCAGCTGCCGTGGAGAGGAGGGCGAGAGCTGGCTGCGGATGTGCCTGGCATGAAACAGGTGTTCGGTAATGTCAGACCCCCCCCCCCCAGGCGGGGCAGGGTCCAGCCTTCCGAGGCCCCACGGGACCTGCTCAGGCGACTGCGGGAGGGTCTGTCCCCGTGGCAGCGCCCGGGCCAGCTGTGCCGAGCTCCCAGCTCTTCCTCGGAGGGGCCGGACCGGGGCCTGTCTCTTCAGCGCCTCCGGGTGGCCGAGCCTGGCGGGCAGCGCCCCGGGGCAGGGCTGGGACTTGGCGCTTGCGAGTCAGGGAGGACGGAGGAGGTGGGCGAGCGTGAGGGTGATGAGGGGGCTGCACCCCTTTGCAGATGCCCTGGCACTTCACGTGACCATCCTGGGCCCCAGCTTTGCCATTTGCAAAGTGAGAGCATCATGCCCATGCATCTTCGCAAATGGGAGCGTTCCTCCGGCGTTAAGATGTTATTGTGATTGCGGAAGTTACCCGAGGACCTCATTATGCAGTGGCCTCCTAATGGAGATTTATAGCCAGGTTCCGGATTCCAACATAGAATAAACAGGCATTTACCCAAGGGTTCACTGGTCCCCTAACACGTGCCAGGGATGCGTGGGCACATGAATTAGCATTCCGTTTGGTTCTCTGGCACTCTGACGGGCGGGCACCCTCCAGCCCCTGTTCTATAGACGAGGACGCTGATGCTCCAGGGGGTCAGGTGGCTTGACAAGCGCCACAGCCAAGAGCAAGGACTTGGACCTCAGTGTCGGACCCGGGTCCACTCTCCTCCTTCCAGTGTCGCAGGCGGAAGACTCTGTTCTGCCCAGGCTGGCTCCTAAGGACGGATTTCACCCCCAGAGAGGAGCACGCGGGCAAATGCCGACCACAGATAAACTAGCTTTGCAGGGCCACGAAAGGGCTCATTTTTCGGAGTAATTCAGGTTATCGATTTCTGTAATGGAAAGGCGACCGGGGACCGGTTACCGCCTGAGAGCAGTGCCGAGCGAGGCCCCGGAGGGGAGGCGGGACGCGCAGCCTACAAGATGCGCGCGCGTGTGCATGTGACAGCCTCCTTCTCTCTGCGCCCAGGTCCCCGTAAACGCTGGCAGGTTGGGGAGCTGGCCTTGCTCGTTTCCACCACCGCCCTCGCCTGGTGCCCATGCCTGCCACAGTGCCTGGCCCTCGGCAGGGGGAGGGAGAGGCAGCCCGTGGCAGGCTGGCAGGAAGGAAGGGATACGCGTGCTCAGGTGTGGATCCCTCAGGCTCCGGGGCAATCAAGAACAGCTTAGCAGGTGCAGACAAGTGAGTGGTCACTGAATATGACTCAACGGCGGGTGGCCACTGAACGCCTCGATGAGAGGGTAGCAGCGGTGACCTGGGCCGGCCCTGTGCCGGAAGCTGCTTCCAGCACCGTTGCCGTGGCTGTGACCTGGCGCCTCTGCTCATGACCCCACCTGTCCTGGGAGGGCAGGCGGGGGGAGTGTGTCCCACCCACTCAGCCCTGCCCGTGACCCCTGAACACCAGGATTCTGAGGTGGGCACATCCTTGTGGGGCTGAGTGTTTTGCCTGGAAAGTGCAGGCCTGGAGTCCTAGAGTGTGAGGTACCATAAGCAGATGTATGGACAGGCAGACGGACCGACAGATGGATGGATGGACGGACGGGTGGATGGACGGGTGGATGGATGGGTGGATAAGTGGATGGATGGATGGATGGGTGGATGGATGGATGGATGGACGGACTGACTGACCGATGGGTGGATAAGTGGATGGATACAGAAGATGACTGATGGGTCACAGGTGATGGAGAGGGCTGCCCGGCGTGAGATGGATGCCCGCTGGCCCTGGAGTGGCAGGTGGATGGATGGGTGCTGAGGGGCCCTGTGCTCCCAGCGCAGATCAAAGACAGGCCGGAGCTCTCCACGGGGAAGGGGCTATGTACGCCGGTCCCCGAAGGAACCCCACATTTGTAACTCTGAGTGATAGGCGTGTCTTGTTGGGAAGGATTCTTATCGGTCCCACATCGCCCCCGTTGGTGACGTATGGGTTCTTGTCAAAGCAGGCTCTGCCAGAAGTGGACCCGGGAGGTCAAAGGGCCCGGAACGGATTGTACAACATTACCTGCATTTTATCCACCCAGGCGCCGCACTGAGCTCCTGGCGTGGTGTACCTCACAACAGCTCTGTGAGGGGGGCGGGCTCTGTGTTGTGGGGAAAGACACTGAGGGTCAGAGAGGTGAAACAGCTTCTGTGGAGTCCCGTACAGAGCGTGTGGGCTGTGTGTCTGCGATTCAGGCCCGAGTCCAGCTGATCCCAGAGTCTCGGGGGAAGAGATAACTTTTTTTTTAAATTTGATTTTAGAGACATGGGGAGAGAGAGAAGCATCAATTGGTTGCCTGCAACCTGGGCATGTGCCCTAACGGGGAATTGAACCGGCCACCGTTTGGTGCATGGGGTGACACTCAACCAGCACACTGGCCAGAGCGGGAAGAGATAGTTTTAAGGAGAGAGGAAGGAGGGAGGGAGGGAGGTAGGATTTCCGGCTGTGCTCCGTGGCCCAGGCATGGTTCCTCCGGCCATGGGGTGGGCACGCACCCTGACGCTGATTCTGGGAAGAATGGGCGCTGCCCCCAGGTATCTGAAGCTGCGATACAGTTGTGCTTCTGAGACACCCGAGCTTTCTGGACGGGAGGCAGGGCGGGCCAGGAGGTGCCCAGGGCAGGAAGGAGTCAGATTCCCAGCCAGGCTGTGTCCTCGGAAGTCACTACTCCTTTTGGGGGGGGCAGTGAGGGGGAGACTCAGTCTCCTCATCTGCAAAGGACGGGGCAGGAGAAGCCTTCTCAGGAGCCTCTGGATGTAGTGACGGCCCAGGGCGGGGTCCCCAGGCACTTGACCAGTTCCCTGCAGTGACTCCTGCCAGCCATCGATGCCACGCCCTCCCTGCTGGGTGTACCTTGCTTTACGATGATTCTCCCTGGGACTGAGGACTGGGCTGAGCACACACAGTAACTCTGCGAGGTCGGTGTTGTCCTCACTTTACAGATGAGGACACAGGCTCGAGGACAGCTCACCCACTCCCAGTCTTTGCTCAAAGGCCTGCTCCTCAGGGCCCTGACCCACCCTATTCGGGCCTCTATCCCATCACCCCCAATTTGCCTTTAATGCTGCCCTCCCTGACCCCCATAGCACGTGTCTCCTTCTGATTCACTACAGACGTACTGCGCTGGTCAGGGCCCGCCACCGGTCATCAGCCATCAGGAATCTGCCCATGTAGCTTACCGAGGTCTAGCCCAAGCCAGCCAGCGCTGCCCAGGGACAGCTGGTTCAGGAATTGGCTCAGGCGTCCCTTACCTGGCGGCTTAAGAACACAGGAGCCAGGCAGCCGTGGGTGCCAAGCACAGCTTCTGCCACCCGGACAGCCATGCGACCTCTGCGGCCTGTTTGTTCCGGATCCTTATTTCCTCTGGCGGTTAACGCAGACCCAGAGCGCTTCTCTCCGAGGACGGACGTGAGGATTAGTGGAGAGACAGACGGAAAGCTCTCGGCATATGGTAGGCGTTCCACGAATGGCAGCTCCATTCCCCGGGGGAAGGCTGCTTTCTCCTCTTCTTGGCTTCTCACGGTTCTCTGACGGCTGACCCTTTTGACCAGTTTGCTGTTCGGCAGTAGTTCCACAAGAGGACAAGCCGCGGAAGGAGGGGCTGGCGCCATCTGTGGAATCAACCGGCCCCTGCTCCCTCGCCCTCCCTCTTCCTTCTTTCACGAGGTGCCTGTTGCCAAGGAGACGTAGCATCAGCCCTGACAGAATGTGGCTGGGGTCTGGCCCGCACCGAAGGAGAGGGACAATGGGTGACCCTGGGGAGGCTTGCCTCCTGGGCCGACAGTGTGTGTGTGTGTGTGTGTGTGTGTGTGTGTGTGTGTGAGAGAGAGGGGGGGGGGGGAGGAGTGGGGTGGAGGGCATTGTTCTGGAATCTGCTGGAAAAACCCAGCTGGCTCCCTGAGGAAATAAAGTTCCTTCACCCGCCTCCATGCAGCTTGGGTGGGGTTGTGGGGGGAGAGGGGGGACTCGCAGTCCAGTGGTGCTGGGAGGGTGTGATGCCCAGTCCCTGGGAGGGGGCCATAGCAGCCAGAGTGACACGTGATCAAACTCCTGGCCCTCAGAATGGCACCTCCCCAGAGCAGGCTGGCCACTGAGGAGAAAGATGCTCGAAGAGGCCCTGTTTGGGGGATCCACAATTCTGTGTCCTCGAAGGCTGGCCCAGTGAGAGAACGTGACACGGGCGCTGCCGTCTCTTCTTGCAGCTTGGACGAGACTGTGGGGAGACTGTCTCAGACCCCAGGTCCTCCAGGGGCTCCATTCCTTCCTTCCCCCCCAACCCGTCGTCCCTTGACCCTGGGCAGCCCGAGAGATGTGGCTTTTGCCTAACCAGTGAGCCACCCATGCGGGGAAGGAAGAAGCAGAGGCCCGAGCACCGGCTGGGGCTGGACTGCCCTGTGGAGCCTTGCCGTGCGTGCGACTCCGGAAGAACCACTCAGTGTCTCTGCGAAACCGGGACGATCAGAGCACCGGCCTCTCGGGTGGCTGTGAGGACGACACCAGTTGGTTCTTGAAAAGAGTTTAGAACCGGTGCATACACTCCGGGCTCACTAACTGTACGCTACTGTCGTCATTTTACAGGGCGCGTTCCTGGGAAGAGGAGTATTCTCGGGCAGAATGAAGATGGGATTATTTTTGTTATTTGGTTTTTCTTGGAAAGAAAGAAAGGAAAAGGAAAAAAGGGACGTTCTGGCAATGCTGGTCCGCCTTCCGGCTCTGCTGGAGTGAGTCCTGGCTGCCCCCTTCGGAGAGGCTCAGCTCCCGCATCGGCACGGGCCCGCCCAGGCCCATTCCAGTCCGTGTCAGCCCCAAGGCATGTTTCTGTTACAAATTCCATGTTTCTGTTACAAACTCAAATCCAGCGTAAGCCAATAAAGACGTCAGGAGTGGGGCTAAGGGGTAAAGACTGAATTGTCTGTGTCTAGAAGGGGAAGGCAAGAGTTTGCCCTCCCATCCCCAGGACCTCAGAGGGGGGAGCGTTAGAAGAAAGAGGGGGGAGGGGGGAAGCCAGAGCCTGACAGCTTGGGTGCTGTTCTGAGCCCACCCATCTGTGTGTGGCTGGTTCAGCACAGAACAGTCCATGGACTGGGGCGCTGGGCTCCTGGCCCACTGGGAGGCCTGGTGTTTCAGAGCAGATAACGTTGAGTTGGTTCACTACCTACTTGTCCTCTGTATCTTTTAGCCTCATGTTTCTTCCAACACAAACATCCTGGGGTCAGGGGACTGGGCCATGCATTGGAGGGACCTTGTCATATTCCTTGTTTTGTGTGTGTGTGTCTGTGTGTGTGTGTGTGTGTGTGGTGGGGTGGGGGGGGGCGGGAACGGATGATTTCACGCAGGAGGTTCTCAATGAATGCTTGAGAAATAAAAATATGAACAAATGTTATACTGGCAGCAACCCTTAAACTTAGCTAGAGCTTTTATTTATTTTATTTTATTTATTTACTTTTAATATATTTTTTTGATTTTTTTTTTTTACAGAGAGGAAGGGAGAGGGATAGAGCTAGAAACATTGATGAGAGAGAAACATCAATCAGCTGCCTCCTGCACACCCCCTACTGTAGATGTGCCCGCAACCAAGGTACATGCCCTTGACTGGAATCGAACCTGGGACCCTTCAGTCTGTAGGCTGATGCTCTGAGCCAAACCGGTTAGGGCTAGCTAGAGCTTTTAGAAAGCCCCTCTGAGTCCCATTCCTATCCCATGCACCGGGCTATGGTTGGAGGAAGGCAGGGTGGGGACAGCAACTTACTGCTGTATGTCAGAGCCTAGCTCAGTACCTGGCACACAGTAGGTATTCAACAAACATTTGATGAGTAAGGGAGTGAATGAATGAATCTGATGAAGAGCCTTCAGGATCCTGTAGTTGTGCTCTTAAAAGCTGGAGGGATTTTGAACTCCCCTCAGTAACTCATCTGGCCTCACTGACCAAGTAGGATAAAACAGCACACGTGCGGGGGTCCGTGGTTAGTGCCGATAAGCCATCCTCGGAAGTTCGCTGTCACCCTGAATCTCGGACGTCCTTGGCCGGCAGCCTCCCCAGCTGTCCTGTCCCTTTTCCTGGTGCTGTGTGCGCGGCCGGTCAATGGACACTATTGTCTTGTCATTTACCATTGCATTTGGAGCCATCACCTCTGTGTTTTGGGTTTTACTTATCTTCTATCTTAGATCCATTTGTTTGTTTCTAAAAAGGCAGCATCTTCGGGGATATCTGGGGAATAGTCTGCACGGTGACAGGGCTGTCTGATACCTGCCCTGACAAGACGGCGTGTGGGCGAGTGCTCCGGCCCTGGCTCGGACACCAGCCCGCGGTGACCTTGGGCAGGGCGCTCCGTCTCGCCGAGCCCCATCTCTGGGCTCTCTGAGATCTTTCGTTCTCTGTCCACTCACAGGAGGGGGCTTCCGGGGAGCGGAGTGATTTTTAAGTGGATGTACGCTTTTTCTGTGAAATGGTAGCTATTTTTATTGGAAAACTTTTCATTTAAGCGCCTGTGCTGAGTGTAAAAACAGTACTAGCTACAAGCCATTTGTATTTGGTGACTTATTTGGAGTATTAATATTATATCAGAAAATGGCAGTTTTTTTTGTTAAATATATTTTAAAAAGGCTTCTGCATCCTTTTAAAAATATATTTTATTGATTTTTTTTTACAGAGAGGAAGAGAGAGGGATAGAGAGTTAGAAACATCGATGAGAGAGAATCATCGATCAGCTGCCTCCTGCACACCTCCTACCGGGGATGTGCCCGCAACCAAGGTACATGCCTGTGACCGGAATAGAACCTGGGACCTTTCAGTCCGCAGACCGACGCTCTATCCACTGAGCCAAACCGGTTTCGGCGGCTTCTGCATTCTTAAGTGTGATTTTATCGTATCTTGGGGTGACATTTTTCCCGCCCATGAAGAACAGATCTGTGATTTATGGTGAACTTTCACACCGCGGCTGGCCATGAGACTACTCTGTGGCTGTCCGTCCTTCCCAGAGCTATAGGAGCTTCTAGTTTCCAAGCATGCTGTGGGGGAGACCAGGTTGCAAGGCTCTTTGGAGAACTCCGGGTAACCTGAGACTAGCCATGCCTATGTCCAGCCACACACTGGGGTGTCTTAGGGGGAAAAAGGGCCCTCAGGGATACACCAGCCCAGTTCTTCTCTGGATTTGGAAAACCGAGGCTCTGAGTGGAGAACTGGCTTTCCCCAGGTGAAAGGCCTCGAGGCCTCCCTCTGTGTTCTAGACCTCGGTGATCCCACGTTCCTTACCTGGTGCAAACCCTGCCGCCCAGATGCGATCATCGGTGCACATACCCAATCCATTGTTTGTGCCCAGGGGCATGGACCTTTCCAAGCACCACAGGATGATGGAAGGGCCACTGCTAGCTGGGCACTCCAACCAGCATGTACTCTGCCCTGGACACATTTCTTTCCCCCGCCAGCTAGGCAGAGAGTTTATTGGCATCATTTCTCCAGAAAGAGGCTGGAAGACTTAGTTCAAACTTTAACATTTTTATCAAGAATCCCCAAGGACCACCCTTTTCTCCTCCCATTGTCACCCCCAACCCCCATCAGGCTTTCTCCACTGTAGGAAGTCAGGGCGCACAGCGCAGAGCAGCCCAGGCCAAACCAGCAGGCACATGATGCATTATCGAATCAACCGAGCAACAACCACCCGAGAGCCATCTTTGTTAAGGGCAAAACGAGCCACTCACGACACAGGAAGATGCAGGAAAGACAGGACTATCTGGATTCTTCTGGAGTGAGGGAGGCTGGATTGGGGTTGAGGGGGCACTTTCCTGTTTTCTCAGAAAACATGCAAAGAAAGGCTCCACACGCAACTGAGGTTACACGCATATCAATATTTCCAAACTTCCCTTTTCAAAGATGGCCGCCCATGCTGTCCATTCAGAGGGAGCTTGCAGCAGAACCTCCGGGCGTGGAGAGAGACAGGTGGCAGGAGAAATTTAGTTTTCCACAAAGGCTGTTAGGTTTTTTTTTTTCTTTCTTTATTGTTGGGATTTAAAATGCATATAACTGAAGGCAAAGTCCAAGGCCTAGAGAAAGATATGAGGCCCGAGAGAGAGGCTCTGAGATTCTAAAGGCGGCAGAAGGATACCCACCTAAAAAGGCCACTTGAGCTGCAAAAAGGGACGGAGCAGAGACAGAAAAAGGGGAAAAAGAGAAAAGGGGGTGGGGATGGGGTCGGGGAGGGGGAAAGTGTTTGGGAAGAAGAAGACACATAAGTACCAGTTCAGAAATTCAGACAAAGATAATGGAGCGGGAGCTAGTGTGTACCCCAGGTAAGAATAGATGGGCTGGCCTCCAGGTAAGAGCATTTGCTTTAGGAAACGTGAGAAGGGAGAGATGAGAAGAGCAATGGCCGGAGAACAGAGCACCCCAGGGGCCCTTCAGTGGGTGGCAGTAGTGGTTGAGCTTCTCCAAGCCTCTGTCATGTCTTCCTAGAGACTCAACAGGGGTCTCAGGAGACTCCACCCGGCCAGGAGAAGGCAGGGACTGGGGGACCTTGATCTGGGGCCTCCCTAGAGCTCCCCAGCAGACGGCAAAGTCTTTTTGCTACTCAACTGCGGCCAGGGCTGACTCACCCACACAGGCTGTGCCGTCTTCGTTGGGCTCGTAACCCCGACTGCACTTCTTGTTGGTCCGACATCTGTAGCTTCCATATGTGTTGACGCACACGGGCTTGTCTCGAGGGCACACGAATGGGAACTGGATGCATTCGTTGGTGTCTGGAAGGGAAGGGAAATCGTTCACTCAGGAGGGTGCAGGCCCTTGCTCAGGCTCTGCTGTTCCACCCACTCTGTGCCTGGGACATGTCCCTCCTCTCTGGGCCTCAACTTCCTCACTTCAGTCCCCTCGGCTGTGCTGGACCTCCCCGTGGTAGGGGTGCTCAGGCTCAGTCCTGGGTCTTCTATCCACCATCCTTTACCGAGGTGGACCCTTCAGAAATGAGTGATTCCAGACTTCCTGTCTCCAGCCACAACCCCTCCCTGGGGCTCCCGACTCGTGAGTCTGTCTAACACGCATCTTAAACTTAGTAGTAGGTCCCAGATGGAACTTTAGATTCCCTGCAGTCCTCAGACCTCTCCTGCCCACTGCTCCCATCTTCCCTAACTCAATCAATAATCAAACAGAAACCAGGGGTACCCAATTCTTTCTTTTTCCTTATCAATGTAACAACAGATCCCATTCGTTCTGCCCCTATGGTATCCCCCTTGTCTGTCCACCTGCTTCTCATTCTCATTCTTCTGCACCAGCCATTCCCGGCCAGCACTGTCTCTTGCCTGGATTTCTGCAGCTGCCTCCTGACTGGCCTCTTGGCCAAGTCAAGTACCAGTTCAGAAATTCAGACAAAGATATGGAGTAGGAGCTAGTTTGTACCCCAGGTAAGAATAGATGGGCTGGCCTCCGGGTAAGAGCATTAGTTTTAGGAAACGTGAGAAGGGAGAGATGAGAAGAGCAAAGGCCGGAGAACACAGCACCCTAGGGGCCCTTCAGTTGGTGGCAGTAGTGGTTGAGCTTCTCCAAGCCTCTCTCCAATCCCATCTGCAGTTTGGCAGCCAACCCCATCTTGTGAACATGTGACCATGTCACGCTACTCTCTTGTTCCACTGTGCAGACACCTTTCCGGGGCTCCAAGACTCTCCCGGACTTGGATCTGGCTCCTCTGTCCTCTCTGGGTGCATCAGCCTCCTTGCTGCTCCTCTGACATTCCAGGCCCTTTTCCTGCCTCGCGGTCTTCCCTTCCCTCAGGTGTTTCCATGGCCAGACCCTTCTCATCCTGTAGGTCTCAGCTCAAAGGTCCCCTTCTCTGAGACCCTTCCTGACCACTCTGTCTAGAACAGTCTCCAGGAAGCACCTTGCTCAACGGGTTCTTAACTCATCTAG
This sequence comes from Vespertilio murinus, assembly GCA_963924515.1. Lineage (NCBI taxonomy): Eukaryota > Metazoa > Chordata > Mammalia > Chiroptera > Vespertilionidae > Vespertilio > Vespertilio murinus. The sequence continues at coordinate 18,790,240 of OZ004714.1, read as the reverse complement.
TCCAGCTGTTGGGTCATGTGTGTGATGGTGTGTCTCACCCTACTAGGATGAACACCCTCCAGGGGAGGAGCTTGGCCTTCACTCCCAGCTCCCCACGTGGGGCCCGGCGTGTGGGAGGCACACACATGTCCACTGGAAAAGGAAAAGGAAGAGGCGGCTGGATTGGGGATCTCACAGGGACCTTCCAGGGCATGAGGAAGATGCTGGAATTTCTGTGTGTGTGCACCGTCTGTGTGCAGTGGCTAGAGTGGGGACATGGGAGGGTGGAGGGGACTCATTTTCTCCTCAGGCCTCTTAGAGCCATCCTCCTCCACCTTCTCACCTGAGGAAGAAGCCCACACAGTGCCCTCCACGGAACACTTTCTCCCTTCTCTTGGCCTGGCAAACTCCCCGTCACCCCTCAGGTCTCAGCTTACACCTTAACCTCTCTGGGGTGTCTTCTTGAACCCTCCTAAGACTGGTTTGGGCCCCTTCCCTCCCCCACCCCAGCCTCTCACACTCCCAGTTAACTTGTGTGCCTCTCTCATGAGCCCTAAGCCCTGGAGAGGGACTATCTGTCTTGTTTACTCTTGTATCTCAGTTGTAAACACATTTGCCTGGGGCGGAGGGACATCTGCAGAGTGAACTGGGGAAGAATGCTTCCTGAGGGCTGAAAGGCAGGAGGCGATCAGCCAGTGGGATGGGAGACATTTGTGAGCCTTCTGGATGCCGAGCCTCCCACTCCAGTCCTTGGGGGGCCTTCCCAGAGCTGCCGTCCTGGCCGTGCCTCAGCTCCCTGCCCCCTCACCCCCATGCTGCTCAGGGCTGCCGCCTCCTTGTACGGAGACCATACTCCCACTCCCTGGTTTGCTCCAGTGCCCTCGCAGTTCCACCGGCTGGCCAGGCTGAACATGCCAGCTCTCCCTGGGGCCCTGTGCCCACCCAGCCCCCACAGCCCCGGCAGCCAGGCCTCCCTGTGGACACTGTCCAGGCCGAGGTGCGTCTCGTGGCCATCCTCTCTGCATTCACGGCACACGGAAGCTCTTCTGCCAGTTCCCAGAAGCGTGGTGATTCAGCCTGCCGGGCACTCATGTCACTCCCACCTCAGTGAGTCACATGGCGGTTGTCTTGGCATCTGGAGCCCCGGGGACATACAACAGGCTCCCCTCCCCACGTTCTGCCCCTGGTCTGCGACCCGGGCCCTGCCAGGACGCAGGCTGGCTGTCCCCAGAGAGAGCCTGGCCCCCGCTCCACCCCCCCCCCCACCCGGTGCCTGCAGGCAACTCACCCATGCAATGGCCACTTTCCTGCTGGGAGAATCCTTGGCCGCACTGCAAAGTGGGCAGAAGCAGAGACACTAGTGAGTTGAGAAGATGGCATCTCGGGCCCTATCACAGCCACAAAGCAGCTGTCACCCCGGCCCCAGAATGAGGGATGCTCTTAGCTCTGGGCCTGGAGGGGGTCCCTCTCTGCCAGGACTCCTTCCCTTGCACTGAGAATAGGGCAAGGACGGGGGTGGGGGTGGGGAGGCCAAGAACAGATTCAGTCCAAACTCCTGCTCATTCCCCTCACGCGGGACCCACATGTGACAGGCAACAGAAACTGAGCCCGAGGGGGGGTGCCAGCTGGGGCACAGGGTGATGAGGGGTGGGAGAAGCCTTCAGAGGTGTCTCTGCTCACTCCCCACACCCTCTTCTCCGAGAACCTTCCCCACTCCCAGGCTACCCTCCCTCTACCCCCATCCCTGTGGGCAAGGCCAGCTGGACCAGGGGTGGCCATCCCAGCGGGAGGGTGAGTCAAAGACGTGGCGGCCAGAATTTGAACTGAGGCCGAGGCAGATTTGGAAACCTGGTGACTCCGGGCTGTGGGGGCTTTGCTATGTCTATACGGGGGTTTCGGGGACAGCAGACTGGTGGCAGGCCAGGGAGACCCCAAACAGCACTCTACACAAGGCAGAAAATGTCAGCTGTCAGGCCCGCGAGGGAGGGGCAGTGACCTCCTCACCCCCAGGACAGTGCACCAATGACAAAGGTCCTTGAGTTCCTGGGGCTGAGGCCACTGAGCTGCATGGTTCCTTAGCTTTCCATTGGACGCTGTGAGCTCCCCTACACGTTTCCTTAGAGGTACCCCCCCCTTCGGTGTGATCTGGGTGGGCTCCTGTCATTGCAACCAAGGGACCCGGTCAGAGTCAGAATCCAGAGCTCTTTCTCCAAGAGCTCCGGGCGGCCTGGCCCTCCGTCAGCGCTAGCACACGGCTTGCCAGGGATTTGGGAAGAGCTGGGAGGGAAGCAGGGGACCTGGGGTCAATTCTTAACTCTGCTCCCAACCGGCTGCACAGCCTGGTGGGGTCTCCCACTTGGCCTCGGTTTTCCTCCTCTGTAGAATGGGTGCAAAAGTACCTGGCCTGCCAATCGATACCCCCGGATTCCTGCGAGGAGCAGCAGAGACGTGGTGCATGCGGGACTACTGTGCAAACCACAGACGGTGGGTCATCAAGAAGGCTGCCCTTTGCTAGGATTCCCATCACTCCAGAGGCAAAGCCTGCAGATTCCCGGGACCCCGATGGATTTGGGGATGCGGCCTCTTTTCTGGCCATCAGGCCCGGGCACCTTTCTCACCTCCAGGGGGGCGGGGTCCTGAGCTCTGTCCTCCTCCCGGGGGTAGGGGATCTCCAGCACTGAGTTCATCTCCCCGCTGGCCACGTTCCGGCTCGCCACCCTGCCATCGGGCCACGTCACCTCCACGCTGCTGGCTTCATCCTTCCCTGAGGGGCAGGCGGAGAAGAGGTCAGGAGGGGGCTCTCGTTCACGTCCTCGCCCACGGAATAAGAGACCCGAGCCGAGCATGGTTCTGAGCGCTGGGGGAGCAGCGAGTGTGCGGAGTCCAGCGGAACTGCTGTGGGGGTGGTGTCTGTGTGCCGCCCACATGGCTGTGGGGGAGGGAAGCGAGGCTGGAGTGGAAGGCACTGAACTTTAAATTTGATTTAGTCTTAATTACATTACACCACGCCCCACGGGAAAGAGCCACCCCGGCTGGTGGGTGGCTACCATATTGGGCCGTGGCCCTCGAGAACTTTCCGTGGACAGGCCGGTCAGCAGGAGGCTGTTTTGGGGAAAGGGTAAAGCCTGGCGATGAACAGCTGGCGGTGGAGTCCTGGGTTCGAATCCTGGCTGACCCCCTTCCCTGGGAGGCTGGAAAGAACACGGTGGGGGTGTGTGGCTGCCTAGGAGATTCGGGGGACACATCACAGCTCTGCTGTATCATCGGGAGCAGGCCACACATTCACCGTTACATTTGTGTTTATATTTGTATTTATGTGTACAGCCTGCTACGGGGAGGGCTCTTTTTGTCTCTGGGAACGTCGTGGTTTTCAGGGAGCTTCCACTCTAGTTGGGATAGACAGGCAAACAGATGAACAAAGACGCGACGTCCGCCATGGGCAGGTTCTATGGAGAAAGTGAAAACGGAAGCGGGGTGAGGGGGCAGGGACTGGCTGGGGTCGGGCTCCAGGGGAGACGGCGTCTGGGCTGAGCTCTGAGTAAGAGCTGAGGCGGTTGAGACCCAGGGGGCGGCGGGCGCCGGAGCAAGCCCACTCCGCGAAGCGAGGTGCGGACAGACGCGGCAGAGAGGCTCGGGGACACTCCCGCCGCCTCCGTCGAGCACGTCCACGGAGCCCTGCCCCGCACCGTTGGCAGAAGACACGTTGGGGAGATTTGTCAGGTGTTTAGGCATTGTCAGAACCGCCCGGCTCCCTGCGGACGGCGCCGTGGCAAGGTCAGGCTAATGGTGATGGATGGGGTGGGAGGAGGGGGGGCTGGGCCTGCCGGTGGAGAGGAGCCGTTCTGGTCGTTCCCCGGGGAGGAGGGAGAGCGGTGCAGCCGTGCTATCAGCCAGCCGAGCGGCCGGAGGGGGCGGCCGCTCAGGAGTCCACACACACTTACACACACACACACACACACACACCACACACACTCACATACACACCACACACCCACACACTCACACACACACACACTCACATACATACCACATACACCACACACACACACCACACACCACTCACACACTCACACGCACCACACACACAGTCACATACACACACACACACACTCACATACACACACACCACACATACATATACACCACACACTCACATACACACACTCACATACACACACTCACTCAAACACACACTCACATACATACCACACTCACACACACCACACACACACACCACACTCACATACACACCACACACACACTCACTCACACACACATACATATGCACACACACTCACACATACACACACCACACACACACACCACACCACACACACACACCACACCATACACACACACACACTCACACACACACACACACACACACACACACTCACACACACACACACACACACACACACACACACTCACATACATACCACACACACACTCACACTCACTCCCCCAGCAGCACTCGTGGGCGGAACGGAGAACGGCTCACCCACGTGGAGGTGTCCTTTCCCCTGAATGTCGGCAGACCCTGAGGAAACACGTGGGCCCGGAAAGCGCCCTTTGAATTGATGGCAGCTGTGGGCCGTCCTTGTCCGCCCCTGGACTTTACGGGGACGGACACGCCGGGGCAGAGGGTAGTCTGTCTGTGAAACATCCTCCCGTGTCAAAGGGCTCCCTGATTTCAGAAAAGGCGCGGAAGCCACGCCCTGACTTCCACGAGGCGTGCTGTGGGGACTCCTGTGCCGCGTGGCTCTGGGGGTGGGCCTGTGGCCGCATGGGGTGCGGGAGGCCCAGTCTGCTCGGACCCTCCCGGCCGCCCTGCTGCTGTGGTTCCGAGAGGGCAGGCCCAGCTGCCGCTCTGGGGGTCAGGGTGAGCGGCCGCTCCTCCTCTGGCAGGCGGGCGGCAGTGTGGGGGGGGGGGGGCGGTGCCCGAGGAGCAGAGACTCCCACGAGCAGCGCCGCCCTTCCTCCCACAGAGACCCTCCCTCGCAGGCCGCCCGCCCTCTGGTTTGGGGGTTCGCTTTATTCGGCTAGAAGACATTTCTCAGAACCACCCCCACCCCTCATTCTGTAACAACTCCTTTTGGGGAAGGGGGCAGAATTGGGATTGGGTGGGGGCTGCAGACTTCTGTAGGGTTTAAAGCGCTTTCTGGAAGCTCTGGCATTTGTAGGCTGTGCAGTGTCCTTATGTAAAAAGTAAACATTTTTTCCATAAAAAGAAAAAAAAAGGAGACAAAGAGAAGCAACTGTTTGTCACCTAAGCCAACAGAACAGCTCCATGAATACATTCCCCAGCCTGGCTGGAGTGCCACAAATAACTCAAAAGAGTCGCCGCATATTCATGGAGGATCACAAATCTACATCCCGGGTTTGCCGCCCATATTTCTGAGTCCTGCTCCCTCCCTCCCTCCCTCCCTCCCTCCCTCCCCCCTCCCTCCCCCCCCTCTTCCTCCCTCCCTCCCTCCAGACCCAGGGAGGGGCTGGGCGTCTGAGATAAGAAAGCCTGGCGAGCAAGTCTCAGTGGGACTTGCTCCCCGGCCAGCCGGGGATTATTTTGCTGACTTGGGTGCTCACTCTCTGGGGCCCCAGTTTTTCCATCTGTAAGGTGGGGGTATGACCTGAGCTGCTAGCGCTTCTGGGAAGCACAGTTCCTCCCTGGACAGTGAGTCCTGCCCCCCCGCTGTCACCGTCCGCACCTCCACCCCCATCGCCTCAGACGTGGGGCACCCCACAGTTCCCAAAGGGCGTTCACTCGTTGGCCACCACACAAGGCAGTGTGTTCACCAGACTCCGCCAGTGACTCTCCAGGACAGCACATCAGGTGCTCGGGCAGCTCCATGCGGGAGCTACTGGTTTTACAATTTCCATTTCAGAGTGGAGGGAGCTGAGGCTAGGAGAGGCGAAGTGAATTGCCCAGCCACCCACCTAGGGAGTGTGCGACCCCCCAAAAACCCACACCTGCCGCACGCACCCTGTTCTGCTGGCCAGCCCCCACCCCCACCCCCGGTTGAGCATCCTGCGGGGTCCGGGGCTCAGCAGGGAGCAGACAGGCCCTGGCCCCGTCCCCTGGGCGGGCAGCGATGAGGGTACGGGCGGCTGGGAGAGTGCCGCCACAGCGTGGGGCCCGTGGGGGGAGAGAGGAGGGGGTTCGCAGTCATTCTGGTTGGGTGTGGTGGAAGCGTGGGGGTCTGTGAGGCAGCGGAGGAGAGGAAGGGGCGCGCCAGGTGTGCTAGGTGCAGGGTGCAGCATGGCTGAGGCATGAGGTGTGGGGAGGGCCTGTGCGCTTGCCGGTCAGGAGAAGCGCAGACTGAGGGAGCAGAGCCTGAGAATGTGTATTGGGTGGGAGAGGAGATGGCCAGGGACTTTGGAGCCTGAGTACCCACTTGCACCTGCAGGGGGCGTGTTATCCCCACTCCTCAGATGCAGACACTGAGGCCTGGCGAGGGAAAGCGAGCTGCAGGGCTGGGGGGGAAACACTGGCCCGGCTGTTCCCTCTGCCCCAGACGTCGCTGATCTTCACGTGGCTGCACAGCCAGGGTTCCCCCAGGGCGGCCCTTCCGTGGCCTGCGTGGTGCCGGGCCTCGGGTCTGCGTGCGGAGGGGGCCCGTTAACCAGCCACCGCCCCCTGGCAGCTCTGACAGGACCGAGGCCAGGGAGGCGCAGGGAGCTGTGCTTTGCAGAAGAATTACAAGCGAAGCAGATGGCGGGGATACAGTTGGCGGAATATGTTTGCACTTTTAATAAAGCCGTTTTCACGTGGGCCACTGAATTTTCCTTCCCTAAATGAGCACCAGCCGCTCGAAAGGCAGCTCTGAGTCATTTGCACACAACGAGCTGAAAGGAAGGCGGTGTGTGTGTGTGTGTGTGTGTGTGTGTGTGTAGGGGGTGGGGTGGGTGGGGGCTACCGTCCATGCCTGAGGTGGGCTGGCAGAGAGTCGGGGAGCCCCTGATGGAGGCTGCCAGGGGGGGGGGCAGGTAGATTACTGGCGTTTGTTTTCATATGTTGGGTTTTGTTGGGCTGCCCCAGCCCTCTGCTAGCCAGGAAATGAAGACCGGGAGTGTGGAATACGCAGGAGTGGGTGTGCAGAAGCTACCGGGGGCACCCTACAAGGGCTGCGAGTGGAAACACTTATTTATGAGCCTGGTGGGTCCTGGGCACCAGGAGGAGCGGGGAGAGGCCAGGGTGGGGAGATGGCGGGGATACAGTTGGCGGAATATGTTTGCACTTTAATAAAGCCGTTTTCATGTGGGCCACTGAATTTTCCTTCCCTAAATGAGCACCAGCCGCTCGAAAGGCAGCTCTGAGTCATTTGCACACAACTAGCTGAAAGGAAGGCGGTGTGTGTGTGTGTGTGTGTGTGTGTGTGTGTGTGTGTGTAGGGGGTGGGGTGGGTGGGGGCAGGGGTGGCCGGGGGAGGCTAACGCCCCCGGGAGGGTCAGTTCCTCGGGATGGAGCGGAGAGTGCTCAGTGCAGGAGTGGGCCCTCCGGGAACCCCCCCGGACAAGAAAAGATCCAGCGAGGTGCCTGGATGTTTATGGCGTGGTTCCGCACAGCCCAGATCCCACGGATTTGGAGCCCAGGGGAGGGCCCGAGAAGCCAAGTCCTCTGACCAGACGCCGCTCAGGGCTGACTGAGCAAGGCCTGCAGCTCCTGCCAGTGCAGAGATGAGCTGGAGGATGTGCTGGGTGGGGGTGGGGAGAGGGAAGGGCGGGGAGAGGGGGTGTGAGGAGGAGGAGGCACCCAGGAGGCTGTCTGCTGAGAGGCTCACGTATGCACCCATGTGCATGTCCACACGCTCAGTACCCCTGGCTGCAAGGTCGGGAGGAGGCCGGGGTGACCCATGGAGGGAGGGAGGGAGGATGCAGGGGTGAGCAGGCGTGCTGTGAGTGCGGGGTGGGGAACTTCCTGCAGGCCGCTCCCTCAGCGACCTCTGCCTTCAGCCCGGCTTCGAGCCCCACACCCACTGCTCTCCCACTGCTCTCGGTGATGCCTGTCTCCAAGCTCTGGACACGCCCCTTCTTACCCAGAGCGTCACCACCAAACAAACCGCTCAGGATTGACAAACATCAAGCTACCCGTCAGTAGGGGACTTGCTAGATAAATTATGAATGCTTCCGCACAATGAAATACTGTGCAGCAAAAAATTAAAAAACAGAGCTGCCGCACGATCCAGAAATCCCACTTCTGGGTATTTGAGGAAAAGGAAAACACCGACCGACTCAGAAATATGCACCCCTATGCTCACTGCACATTATTTGCAACAGCCCGGAGATGGAAGCAAACTAGACGTCCGTCAGCCGCTAATAAACGAAGGGGACGCGTCACACGCGCACACCGTGGAACATTACTCTGCGGCCAAAGGAATGAAGCTTTGCCATCTGGGACAACATGGAGGGGGCTGGAGGGTGTTACGCTGAGTGAACCAAGTCAGACAGAGAACGACAAATACTGCCCCTGGGACCCCTGCTTGGGGTGACCTAGGGGTGATCAGGCCAGCAGGGGGACAGTTAGGGGTGATCAGTCTGGCGGCGGCGGCGTCGGGGGGGGAGGGGAGTTAGGGGCGATTAGGCAGGCAGGCAGGCAGGTGAGCCGTTAGGAACCAGTGGTCCAGGATTGTGAGAGGGATGTCTGACAAATACTGTCCCTGGGCCCTGAGCTCCTTCGAAGCCACCTCCCTCCTGTGTCTCCCCGCCCCCCCCGCCCCCGCCCCCCGTGCACAGCAGAGCTTGGCTCTGGCTTTCCCAGGTCCCCAGACCTGCTCCATTCCACCCGCCCTCAGCCTGGCCCCGGTCTCCGACAGTCTGGCCCTGGCCTCCAGGCTCTGCTCCCGCCAGACCATTCCCTGTGGACACACTGAGCACCTCCGTTCTGGGCCTTTGTTCAAGCCAGCGCTGCCCCCGAAAGGCTCTCCCCAGCCCCCCCTATGCACACCTTCTAAACGCCCACCATCCTTCTGGACCTGGTTCTGGGCCCACGTGCTTGGGAAAACTGCCCAGAGCAAAGCGAATGTCTCCTTCCCGGTCCTCCCGCAGCCACTGGGCCGGGGGGATGGCACATCCAAGCCTGCTTTGCACCGAGTCCCTGTGTCCCTCTGCTTCTCTCACTGGACTGTGAGCCTGGGGGTGGGGGGTGGGGGTGGGGCAGGGAGCTTTTCCTCTTTGCCTAATCTGCCTCTTGCCCCGTCTCTGTGTCTCCTGGTCTCCTCCCCCAGGCCCATCTCAGTCTGTCTCCACCCTGTCCTCTTTCCTCAACCCTTCCTCCTGCCCAGCCTCCCCCACGGGTCCCCTCCCTCCTGCCCCATCGCTGGCCCCTCCATCAATCAGGAGAGCCCACGAAGAGCCTCATGGATGTGGGAGTCTTGGGGCTGCAGGGATGGAGCCTGTTTGCCCCTCGCTCTGACCCCGGCTGCTGGCCCTGCTGCCTGCGGAGCCGCCGTGGGGACTCTCACTGCCAAGCCCAGGGCTGACCCAAAGGGCCAGTCTCAAAGAGCAGCCTTCCTTCGTGCCTCTCTGGCCATGGATCCGGGCAGTAGAGAGGAGTGTGTGCAAGGGGCCGGCCCGTGGAGCGGTTGGAGCCAGAGTTCAGACGCGGAACAAACCCATGGCTTGCAAGATGCAAGGATCGGCAGTCAGGAGGGGCTCCCACCAGGTGCATCGTCCATAATCCTGAGCATGGGAGGCAGATGGTCATGGGAGGCAGAGGCTCTTGGGCCCCCAGGATCCCACCAAATGGCCTGGCCCGGGCTGCCCAGGGCGAGAACAGGAGTGTTATCTTGGAAGGGTCCCCTCAGCCCAGCCTGCACCCTCTCCAATCCAGGGCCCCTCGGGGGATGTCCGATTGTCAGCTTAGGCCGGATCCCGGCAGTCAGACATCCCTCTCACAGTCCTGGACCACTGGTTCCTAACTGCTCACCTGCCTGCCTGCCTGCCTAATCGCCCCTAACTGCCTCCCTGCTGGCCTGATCACCCCTAACTGCCTCTGCCTGCTGGCCTGATCCCTCCCCAACTGACACCCCCCCACCCCCCGCCCCACCGGCCGGGTCGCCCCATGTGGCCTGCTGCTCGGTCATTTGGTCGTCCCTCACTAACCCCCCTGCTAGCTTGGTCGCCCCACACGGCCTGTCCGGTTGTCCGTTCTGTTGCGATGGTCGCTTAGGCTTTTACGTAGATTATAGGGCCTCACCAGGTGCTAACGCAAGTGAGAGGATGTCTGATATCGAACCTAGGTACATTTGACTCAAATGCTTTCTCAACCACTGTGTTTCAGTAAAGACACTCTTGGGTCCCCACTTCCACCCCCCAAGTGTTTCTCAACGTTTTTTCCATGACCGCCCCTCCTCCTCCTCAAGAAGCCTTTCTAGAATTTTATTTTCCTAATCCCCTCCCTCAATTGTGTTGCTTTAAAAATGTTGTATTTTGAAATAGTCATAGAGCCACAGGCAGTTGCAAAGATACTACTAAGATCCTATCGCACAAGCTCAGCGCCAGAAAGGGGACGTTGGCACAAGGTGTGTGTGGGCGGTTCCATGTCATTTTTACCGTGGGTGCAGATGCATGCAACCGCAACCGCAACCACAGTCCGGAGACTGGACCGCCCACCACCACCAAGACCTCCTGGGGCTAAGCCCGTACAGTCCCACCCACCCCTCTCCCCTTCTCCATTTCTACCCCCACCCCCAGCAACCACTGATCTATGTTCCATCTCTACAGATTTATCATTTTGAGAATGTTATATAAATGGGATCAACAGGATGTGACTTTCTGAGATTGGCCTCCCCCCCTCACCATAACGCCCTTGAGAGCCATCTAGGTTGTGCGTGTCAATAGTTCATTCCTCTTTGTTGCTGAGTAATAGTCCACGGTGTGGGCAGACCACGGTTTGTCGAACCGTTAACCTATTGCAGGGCATCTAGGCTGTTTCTAGTTTGGCCCATTGCAGACAAAGCTATTATAAACCATCTTGTATAGGTTTTTTTTTTTTTTTTGTGGACATGAATTTTCACTCATCTGAGAGAAACTCCCAGGAGTGCGATTGTTGGATCTGATAGTAGTTGTGTGTTTAGGTTTTTGTTTTTTTTTTAAAAAAAGAACTGGCTACGTGCTTTCCAGAACAGCAGTGCCATTTTACATTCCCGCCGGCAACGTGTGAGATCCAGTTTCTCGGCGTCCTGGCCCGTGCGTGCTGCTGTCACCCGGGTTTGGTGAGGCACTTTCGCCACCGAGCCGACTCTCAGGAGGCCCGGGGCACACACAGCCTGGTGGGGGCCAGTGTCTGAAGCACAAGGCCACAGCGGGGCACGTGGAGAATTAAATACGCTGACCCCCCCCCCCCCCCCCCGGTGAAGAATCTGACGGAGGCCCTGGGGCCAGGACCTCTGTCAGAGGCGGGCACTCCCTCCCGAGCTCACGTTCCCCTCGGAGCAGGGCTGCCTCCCATGGTCCGTGTCTCCACCGCTGTCTGGGCACCGTGGTGCCCGGGAGATGCTCCAGCTGTGCCTCCCCACATCCCTCAGCGCGATGTGGGATGCCGTTTCAGGACCCGCTGTCCCGTCTGCCCGCCCTCTCCGCTGGCCCTGACTCACCCAAGCCGAAGTGTGCCACGGGCTCCATCTCGCACAGGTAGCCCGAGCCGCCGTCGATGATCCTCAGGTGGGCCCCGCTCTTCTTGGTGTAGAGCACGACCTTCGCCCCCCTGGCGAAGGCCCCGAACCGGGTCCGCGGGACCACTCGGAGCCAGTTGTTGTCGAAGCCCTGGAGGGAGGGAGGCAGGGGGCGGGCATCAGCCGGGTGGGCGGAGGGGCGGGACCGAGGGCAGGAGAGAGAGAGAGGGAGGAAGAGGACGAGAAGGGAAGAAGGGGCGGAGGAAAGAGAGAGGAGGCGGCAGCGGGAAGGTGAGTGAGGCAGACAGGTTGGCGAAAGAGAAAGGGTGGAAAGAGGGGAAAGCCAACAACCCCAGGAAAGACGGTTTGCGAAGTGCCGTGACGTTGCTGGGCATTTTTTTTTGCCTCCTCCAGGCCCCAGCTGTCCATTTCCTGCCACGCGTCCCCGGCTCCTCTGCCCTCATTCACCCTGGGCCCCGGGTCCCCGCGTCCCTGCACACCTGGTTCCCGCGGAAGACAGACAGCGGCTGAGCCATGGACTCCCCGTGGGACAAGATGAGGTCCAGCATCCCGTCCCCGTCGAAGTCTGTCACCACGCCCCCTGCAAGGACACGGATAGCACCGGCCAGGAGACCCCGGGACCGCCAGCGGGGAGGTGCGGGCCTGAGACTGCGGCGGCCACCCCGCCCTCCCTTCCTCACAACCGCCACCCCGCGCTAGGGATTCCGGGAGGAGGGTTCCCGTTCCACCCTGGGGCTTCTGCACGGGCCTGGGGCCTCTGGTGATTCCGACCACGAGGACTTCTTCCCGGCCTCTGTAGTGTACACGCCTGTTACACTGGCACAGTTTTCGTCAATCTGTCTCTGCCTACACACGGTCTCCTTGGGTCCTCACTACCCTCAGAGAGGTGGAAGGGCAGCTGTAACTGTCCCCATTTTACGGATGTGGAGCACAAGACCCCAGAGCAAGTACCTTTTCTGAGACCACTTCCTCTCTGACGCCAGGCTGAGCGCCCAGAGGGGAGGGTTAGACTTCGGGACCCCGGCCTCTCCTTCCTAATCCCCACCATCGCCAGAGAACCCGCTGCCCACAGATTCTGGGCCTGGGCGAATGGACCGCCCCCTCTGCTGCTTCCCGCCGGACACTCTCTGGGGCCCCCCCCTTCTCCACTCTCGCCCCTGCTGTAGGGTCTTAGCCCGCCCTCCCTCACCCTGGACAGCCAGCGGGGAGCACTGAGGCAGGGGAGTGCGCCCTCACCTGTGCCCCGGCCCTCGGGCTCCAAGGCGTCGCCAGGATTGAGCTCCTCGATGAGGGGGTCGCCGTGTTCCCTGCGGGTGACGCTGTCGGAGGAGAGACAGGCTGCTCACGGACGAAGAACTGGAGAGACAGGCTGTTCACGGACGGACGAGGAACTGGCTGCCGAGGCCGGCACAGGCCCCTGGACCTAGAGACCTGCTTCTTACTCCGGCCTGAGCATCCCCGGCCCCGGTGTGGGGGCTGCCCCCTGCCTGCCGACGGGGCCACTCTTTGGTTTGGACCCTGTCTACACCCTGCCTGTCCTCTTCCTGGGTTTGAATTCACATGGGTAAAAACGGACTTTTCCTTTTCTTTTTTTAAAAATTTATTTAAAAAAATATATATTTTATTAATTTTTTTACAGAGAGAAAGGGAGAGAGTTAGAAACATCAATGAGAGAGAGACATCGATCAGCCACCTCCTGCACACCCTCTACTGGGGATGTGCCCACAACCAAGGTACATGCCCTTGACCGGAATTGAACCTAGGACCTTTCAGTCTGCAGGCTGACGCTTTATCCACTGAGCCAAACCGGTTTTGGCTGGACTTTTCCTTTTCTAACAGACGACTTAGAGACAGCCTGGGGAAGGGCAGTTGATGGATGGATAAGGGACAAGGACACAGCTACCTGCAAATGACCTTCACTTCCCTTCAAGTGGCTCTGGATTTTCAACTTCCGGATGGTACCCAGGGTTCAAACCCCACTCAAATGTTCCCCCCGCCCCGCCCCCCAAGTTCTCCCTGGCCGTCCAGCTAGAGGCTGTGCCTTTCTGCTCCACCTTTATCACTCGCCTGGCCTTTATCACTCCCTGCCTTGTGTTAAGGCTTTGTGTGAGAGCGTCTTATCTCCCCGGCTAGACTGCGAGCTCTCTGCAGGCTGGGACCATGCATTATTCATCTCTGCATCTCCCACCGCATCGAGCGGCGTGTCTGGCTCTCGGAGCGCTCCAAGCCCAGGTCTGTGGGGCGCACAGGTGAATCCCGGAGGCCACGGGAGGGAGCGGGGCCCTGGGGTGGCCGGGGTTCTGCCTGTTCTGACTCTGAACCTCAGGAGTGTTTGTTCCAGAGACGTCCTCTGTGGAACTCCTGCTCTCTCCACACCGAGCTGACTGCTTCCCATGGCTGTGAGCTCTCCTCTCATGTTACTCTTTCGATGCTCCCAGGCTTGGGTCTCTACATGTATGGCACAAACCTGGGGGCAAACCGGGGCCTAGGGGGGTTCTTAATCTCCCCCACCCCCCCCACACACAGACACACACTGCAGGTGACTGTTGTCCGCCCAAATCTCAGAGCCACCAGAGGCCTGCGGTGTGGCCAGTGCTTCCAGGACGGGACCGAGTCCCCCGAGCTGGAGCCTGTGGGGTCTGGGTGGCAGGGAGCATCGGTATAACCATAGGGTGTCACAGGGCTAGCAGATGCCCTGAGTCATGTCCTCCACCCACACAGGGCGTCTGTGCTGACATCCCTGAGTGCACTTGGCTCGAGGTGTGTATGCCTCAGCCTGCTGGCACCCACTCTCCCTTTGATGCTGCCACATCTCCTGGTCGCAGAGACACCCCTTGGTGCAGGCGACCAGGCAGTGAAGGGTTCCTAAGGATAGAACCCAGCAGCTCCCTTGCATTGACGATGTCGCCGAACAAGCTCTCCTGCAGCGGCCTGTGTGTGCCGGGCAGGGCGCGGGGCCTCGGCTATGCTGGGCATCGGGAGGAAGGAGCCCAGGACCCGGGACCACAGGGCACCTCACGCAGAGTGCCCAAGGCCAGCTGGGCGAGGGGGCGAGGGGCCGAGGGCAAGCCCATCCAGGTTGGGGTAACCAGAGCAGGCTTCCTGGGGGAAGGGCTAGCGCAGCTGAGACAAGCATCCATCCCGAGTGAGCCCACGTCATCCCGACGTAGAGGGCGTGGGCAGCATGAGGGCCCAGGGCCGGCACAGCCCAGGACCGAGAGAAGCTGGGGGCACCGAGTGCTTCGTGGTAAATGGGGGTTCGAGGGGGGGGGATGTGGAGGCCCGGGGGCAAAACCGGTAGGTGTGGAATGTGCCAAAGAGGAGCTTCTCCAAGGTTTCCAGGGGAGGAGGGGTGTGGCCAGACTGGCATTCCCAGCTGCTTGCTCTGCAGGACTAGACACAGGGCGAAGGCGGGAGGAGGGTGCAGGAATCCCCTGGAGGGAGAGAGGGGGTGGCAGAGGGTGGAGAGAGGAGAATGGACGGAGGCAGGTTCAGAGGGATGAGGGGTGTGAGCATGTACATCCCGGGGGGTGTCTGTGGTCCTGCCGTTAGGAACAGGGCCCCTGTGCTCTCTCTCATCCAGCCTCCGGTTTGGGTGCTGCGTCCCGAGGTCACCCTAAGCCAGGGGTGGGCAAACTTTTTGACTCGAGGGCCACAATGGGCTTTTCAACTGGACCGGAGGGCCGGAACAAAAGCAACCTGACCATGCTGGCACTCTCATCTTGGGCTGCTGGTGAAGGAGCGGAGGGGAGAGCAAGAGAACCCTCGGCTCTTTGGGCTCCGCGGGCCGGATAGAACAGCCGAACGGGCCGAATCTGGGCCATAGTTTGCCCACAGCTGCCCTAAGCGCTGCTGGAGGACCTGCAGACGGTGATGCGTCGATGCTCCAGTGCCTCCTACACGGAGACCGTGTTCCATTCACAGCGGGGACAGGTCGGGCTAGATTTCCAGGTCCCAGCTGGGCGGGGGGCCTCAGATGGGTGCTCCAGACCCAACCGTCTGCACGGGGGTTCGGGGCGTGGCCACGTCCCGGGAAGCAGCTTCCATTGCTGCGATGTAGATGAAAGCCTACGAATTCACGGGGCAACTGCGTGTCTAAGGACAGCCCTGTGCCAGAGGCCCTGGGGGTTGCCGGGAGGGAGGCTGGGAGGGGGCCGGCGGGCAGGCCGGTGGGAGAGGAGGTGTCTGGGTTCTCGGGCCTCTGAGATGACAGCGCCGGCTCCTTGGTGAGCAGGGGCGCTGGCAAGTGACACTTTATTAGCCAGAGAAGGAAAGCGGTGTCTCTGTTAACGAGTAATTGATCTTCCGCAATTAATCTGGAAGTTGTGAATAAGCTTTTTGCAAGGCACCTAATTAGTAAATCTGGTGCCTCCGGGGGGTGATTACACCCAGTCAAAGATGGATGCTTTGTTAATACTTATATTTTAAGTGCACTTAGTCACAGCGCTCACCTTTTGTTGGTGGTCGGGACCCTCCTGGAGGGGGGGATGGGACCGTGGGAGGCCCAGCAGGCGATCGGGCCCATTCCCCCGAACCCGAGGCCCCCGGCCTGCCCTCTCCTCCCCACCTGGCCCCGAGCCCCACGGGCGTGCTCTCTGCCGGGGCGGGGCCAGCTCAGGCTGCATGGTTCCGAGGCTTGTTCCCCAACAGAGGTTCTCAGACTTCGTGCCTGGTGCCTGATGTGCGTGGGAAAACTAGAGCTTCCGCCTGGCTGGCCTGGCTCAGTGGTTGAGCATCGACCTGTGAAGCCAGGAGGTCACGGTTTGATTCGGGTCCAGGCACGTCCCGTCAAGATTGCGGGCTGGATCCCCTGTGTGGGGCGTGTAGGAGGCAGCCGATTGGTGATCCTCGCTCATCACTGATATTTCTAGCTCTCTCTCCCTCTCTGAAAAAACATTAAATATATATATATATATATATATATATATATATATATATATGGAGAGAGAGAGAGAGAGAGAGAGAGAGAGAGAGAGAGAGAGAGAGTGTGTGTGTGTATGTGTTTCCTGGGCCTCACATGCTGAGACTTGGATTCAGGAGATCGAGGTGGGCCCCGGGCTTCTACTTTAAGTGAGAACTCCGGGTGATCGAACCCCTCTTAGACAAGTGTCCCCTCCAAAAACCCGGTCCTGCCTGCCGAGGCACATGCCCAGATGCTTGCGGATTTCTTTCTCTAGGTTATTTCACTTACTTGTCTACCAGCATTTCCCAAAGGATGTCTTGCAGAGCACCAATCGCAATAGGAAAATCTTTGAAAAAAATGTCCTTGATCAAATCTATTTGGAATATTCTACCCACCTTTTGGGAAGTAAACATACGCATGGCCATGGTAAAGGCTCTGAGAGGTCCTGCAGTAAAAAAAATCTGCCTGTATTTGCTTAACTCACGCGTACTTAAACAGAGGTGACTTTGTAACCACTTTTTGTGTTTTTTTTTTTTTGTGTGTGTTTTTTTCTGGGCACACTTTGGGCCACATCCCTCTGCCCACGATCCCCCCCAACACCAGGAGGCCCGCTTGTTGCCCAGAATTCACCCTCCATGCCTGCAACCTCTTGCTCAATCTCTGTTCTTCCCTCCTCTCTGTTCCTTCATCAGGGTACCATCTTCCACCTCAGCCCTCGGGACGCCCCTTCTGAGCCCTGCACCTCCCTCCTGACCCCCTTCCCCCGCCCCAGCTGCCAAAGGTGAGTGGGGTGAGTGGGCAGGAGCTAGCCGAAGCGTCTACCGGAAGAGGCGGTTGGCCGAGGAGCTTCGGTGGGCGAAGTTGTTGAAGAAGATCTCCAGCTCCTGGTCGTTGTCGAAGTCGGCGGCGATGACGGTGCGGACAGGGGAGGGCATGGAGAACTTGGGGGAGGCGATGTCCTGGGAGGAGAGAGGGCTTCAGGTCAGCAGTCGGATCCGTGGGAGCCTGGGAGGGGGTGGGAGGCCGGTTGGCCCGCTGGGTGGGGGTGGGGGTGGTGCACGCACAAAGGTAAGGCAGCTTGACCTGGCACCTCCTCTCGCACCTCCCAGGTAAGGGCCCCGGGGGGCTGTGTGGAGGACCCCAGAAATCTCAGGCTGCGTGTAGAGCAAGGAGGTAAGAGGGACAGTTCCAATTCACATCCGTGAAGCCCTTGGCTTTTCCTAACTGTTATCACACGTGGCCTTCTCATCCTCACCTGAGGAAGCACAGGCATTAGCGTTCCCGTTGCACAGGTGAGGCAACTGAGTCCTGGCGAGCCCATAGCCGTAGCTAGTAAGGAGGGCCATGGCCAAGGCTTCCGATGCCAGAGGCTGTGCCCCACTCCTCCTCGGTGAGAGGCAGAAGCTGGGAGGATACAGAAAAGAGCTGAGCATCTGAATCCAGACTTCTCTGCTGACGAGCTGTGTGATCTTCAGGCAAGTTACGAAACCCATCGGATGCCACCGAAGGTGACCAGACATCCTGATTTTTGCATTTTAAAAAAGTCCCGATTCTGCCGAAACCGGTTTGGCTCAGTGGATAGAGCGTCGGCCTGCGGACTGAAAGGTCCCAGGCTCGATTCCGGTCAAGGGCATGTACCTTGGTTGCGGGCACATCCCCAGTGGGGGGTGTGCAAGAGGCAGCTGATAGATGATTCTCTCTCACTGATGTTTCTAACTCTCTATCCCTCTCCTTTCCTCTCTGTAAAAAAAATCAATAAAATATATATTTTTAAAAAGTCCCAATTCTTTCCAAAAATCGGGACTTTTTAAAAACGCCGCGGGACGCGGGACAGATTGTTAAAAATCGGGACTGTCCCGCCCAAAGCGGGATGTCTGGTCACCTTACGCTTTCCTCATCAGCGAACGGCCATAGTGGCCCAGGTTCGAGGGCTGCGTGTAGAACGGCTGGCCCGGAGTGGGCAGGGGCAGAGCTCCGGCAGCCTGTCCTGGCCTGCTCCCGCTCCCAGCCGCGTGGAAGGGGCGGTGGCTGCCTTCCGTTGTATTTTTGCTGCCTCTGTTTGATTACATTGCTTCTTGGGCGTCTTTGGATGTTTTTTTTAAAAAAACGTTTGCTTTGGAAGGTTGCCTAGATGCTTGTCCCCGGCTCAGGGGGACCCCAAGGCTCTGGATAGCCCAGGCGGGACCCCCAAGCGTGGACAGGGCCTGGAGAAGGGTCCCAGGTGTGGGACTTGCCTTTGAAACAGGAGGAGTGGCTGCCTAAACCCCAGGGCCCAGGTGGAGAGGGCTGGGAAGGGCTCGGGGGTGTTTCCAGGAGTGCCCCCTGCCCCGCGCCGGGGCCTGCCCCCCGGCCCTCGTCCTGCGGGCCCTGAACACTGGCTGCAGGGGTGAGCGGCCTGGGACCGCTGGCGAGCTGCCTGTTGTGGGGAGGCCACGGAGGGAGGCCGTCCCCATCAGCTCAGTAATGAGGCTGACTAAGAGCCAGGCCAGCTGGCCAAGGAGGGCCGAGCAGGGCCGTACGGGCTGGGGACCAAAGAGGACTCAGTCTCTCCAACTCGTGATTGCGCTATCGATCCTGTAAAGATGGAAGCCGGCACGGCCCCCGTGGGGCTGGCCCACCGGACGCCTGGGCTTCCAAGATAATGTATGTGCAGCTCCTGGCCCACGGAAGGCACTTGGTAAATGTGGCACCTGCTGCTGCTGCTGCTGTTGTTGTTATTATTGTTATTATTATTATTGCTCCTGTGAGCTCTGGGGAGGAGCCACCAGAGGGTGAGCAGGGCTTGCACACCGCCGCTGGGGCTGGAGCGTTCTTCGCTGGGGGGCTGCCCTGCGCCTTGCAGGCCACTGAGCAGCCCCCCTGGCCCCTGCAGACCAGATGCCCGCAGCCCGCTCCATCCGCTGGTGACGGCCGGGAAGACACCGCTCGGTGTCTCCGCCTGGGGTCAAAACTGCTACTGGCAGCGAACCTGAACCGTTAGAACAAAAAGCTGACCAAAGGCGGAAATCATCCCCATCCCAGGATCCGTGGCCCCAGGCTCAGGGCACGCCTCCTCCCCACCCAGGGAGCTGGCTCTCAAGCCTCGGCAGGGAGCCAGCGGCTGGGCCTGAGCACCCCAGGGTGGCTGCCCACGGGCCGGGAGCTGGTGGAAGTCACCCAGACACAGGTGCCCGGAGACTTCCCTGGGACCCTGGAACCTCAGGCTGACGCAGACCTTTCTCGCTCCCTTAGGGGTTTTGGGCAACCCTGAGTCCCCAAGACCAGCTTCGGCCCTCCTCTGCCCTCCTCGAGAGAGCCCCGAACCCCAGCTCCTCAGGCTGGTGGCACCTCCATGACCTTCGAAGGATCCTTGGCGGCCCGGCCTGTCTGACAGCTCGCAGAGGGCGCGCACAGCGCGGAGGGGCCTGCCCGCCCTCCGCCATTGTCCCGAGGGGCAGCTGCTGGACCTGTGGCCTCCACCCCCTCCACCCCTACTCCCCACTGCACCCTGGGCCGGAACCTCATTTTGCAAAGCTCAGGCAGGGGCTGCAGGTGGGGTTTTCTGCCGCACCCAGAGAACAAAGTGCCCCTCAGAACCTCCTTTGTGCTCTGTCCATATTGGGGGGCTGCTACTGGCTCTCTCTCTCTGCTCCGGCCACGAGAGCTGCTACAGCAGCCAGGGCCAGAGGCATCGCTGTCCCCCAGATGCTGCCTTCCTTGTGGCCCCCCACCCCCACCCTGGGGTGCTGCAGAGCCACACGCGCCTTCTCAGCCTGGTGCAGTCCCAGGACCTGCAGGGCCACTCGGTGCTGGGAGTTGGGGGGGGGGGGGGGGCGCAGAGAGAGAGGCCCCTTCTTACCCGGAAGCGGACCTTCCCGTGGGCGCTCATCTGCAGGTAGAGGCGGTGCGGGCCGTTCCAGTTGCCGTAGACGATGTCCACCTTGCCGTCGCGGTTGAAGTCCGCCAGGGCCACGCCTCGCCCGTGCTGGTGGGGGTCGTCCACGCCTGGGAGGAAGGGCAGGAGCCTCAGGGCAGCGCCCCCCTGTGGCTCCAGGGACGCTGACCTCACAGGGGCTCCGTGATGAGCCACAAGGGAGGTAGGTGGCCCTCGGCTGTCCCCGCCCCCAGGGGATGGGGAGACGCCCCACGGCAAGTCTCAGAATTTTCCCACAGGGCGGGAGGTGGGCCAGCCGTCCAGCTGCAAAGGAACCAGAACCTGGTCTTCCAGCACCGTCTGCCCGGCAGGCAGCATTATTCTTACTCGGTTGTGGGGCAGCCTGGAGGAGGCGAGGGGGAATTCTGGAACACGGAAGCTCTCCCCAGCCGCCCCCATACTGCCCCCGGGACACATTCGGTGGGCCAGCTCTCTTTCGCTGAAGTCTCTCCGTGGCTCCTCCCCAGGACTCTTGGGTCAAGTTCAAATTGCTGCAGGGAAGACAGGTCCCTGCCCACCCTTCGCTGGTCTCTGTCTGGTCCTACTCTCCCTCCTCTCCCTCCGATTCCTAAGCACTGGCCATCCCATGTTCCTCAGATGAACCAAGTACGGTCTAGCTCAGGGCTGGGCAAACTACGGCCCGCGGGCCGGATCCTGTGAATAAAACTATTGAATTAAAAAAAAAAAAACCCAATGCCAAGACTGGTTTGGCTCAATGGTAGAGCATCGGTCTGTGGACTGAAAGGTCCCGGGTTCGATTCCGGTCAAAGGCATGTACCTTGATTGCGGGCACATCCCCGGTAGGGGGTGTGCAAGAGGCAGCTGGTCAATCTTTCTCTCTCATCGACATTTCTAGCTCTCCTACTTCTCTCCCTTCCTCTCTGTAAAATATCAATAAAATATATTAAAAAAAAAAAACCCAAAAGACCGTACCCTTTTATGTAATGATGTTTACTTTGAATTTATATTAGTTCACACAAACACTCCGTCCATGCTTTTGTTCCGGCCCTGCGGTCCAGGTGAAGAACCCATTGTGGCCCTCGAGTCAAAGAGTTTGCCCACCCCTGAGTGGGCCTTTGCTCAAGCTGGCCTCTCCTCCTGGGATGCTCTCCTCCTGGCTCTTGGGCCCTGGCTCCTCGTTTCTCTTCTGCTGTCATCCACAAGGTCCCCTCCTCAGAGAGCCTTCCCCGGTCACTCCCATGACAACGGCCCTTCCGCCCACTCTGCCATACTCCCCGCCACCCCCCTCCCCCATTCCTTCCCTGCGCATTCCGTGTGTGCAGGTCACACGCGTGACCCCGGCCCTCTGGGGTTTGCTTGCTTAGGGCCAGCTTTCCTCCCCGGCCTCAAGAGACCGTCTTCTTACTCACCTGTGCTCCCCCCCGGCATCTGTCTCAACGCCTGTGGCGACTTAAGTCGTTTTCAGTAAATACTTACTGAATAAATAAAGAGGCATAAATAATGTACCGGGAGGCAACCGGGGACGCTGGTGACAGCGGAGGAAATGCCGCACCCTGACAGAAACCCACAGCGTGCCCAGTGAGGTCTGGGGCGCGGAAGCGGGTGTGCCCAATGTCACCGGCTCATGCTGTCCTTGAGTCTGCCAGGGGCCAGCGGGCCAGCCCTGAGCCTGGGGGAGGGGGCAGGGTGGCTGTGCCCAGGAGGCCTGACTGGGCTTGCCCAAGGCAGACATGTCCCCTGGGGCCAAGCACGGAGCTGAGGGATGGTGGGTGCGGCTCTAAAGACCCCCGCTGACGTGTTTTTTTTTTTTTTGGGGGGGGGGCAGACTGCTGTTGGTCATCAGGCCGTCAGAGAGAGCAGGCGACAGGACAGTGTAATGGGGAGTGGGAATCCCAGACCCTGGGACACAGGGAGCTCTTGCCAGAGGCAAACATAGAGAACCCGAGGTCAGGGGGCCAGGAGAAGGGGGTGCCGCCCACCCAAGGGCCTCGGAGGCTGAGCACCTCTGGGGGAGGGGGTCTGAAGAGTGGGGGTGGGAGATGCAGGGGAAGAGGCAGGGAGAGCCAAGCTTGAGAAAGAGAGGGTTTGCAAAGAAATGGGGGTGGCCTCCAGCCTCTGGGATTAATAACCCATTAATTCTCTGCCAAGCTCCCCAGCCCCAGCGTCAGTGGCCTTTTGTGCCGGCCCATTCCTCTCCTCCCTACGAGGCACCTTGACAAGGAGCCGGTTCCCTTTCACGGGAATAATCGGCACCGGCTGCACTTCACAGCGGCATCTGTTTGGGTGATGAATGCCCTCTTGACATGTCTTGTTAAACCCCTGCAATCATTCCGACTTTCAATTACGGGGCCTCGCACCTTTCCTCTCTCCTCCCGCCGGATACCTTCTCCCGCTCCGACGCGCCGGCTCACCTCTGCTTCCATCCCTTTAGCACCTTATCAAACCCTCTAGGTCCTCTCCACCACCACCTCGCTTTCATCTTACGATTTCCAGCAATGAGAAAATTTGCTGCCGGAGTGTACCGCCCTGGGAGGGGCGAGCTGATGGGGAAGGACAGGCCAGGGGAGCTGCCTCCAACTTTAGCTCTGCCTGGAAGGAGAGAGGGAGGCAGGATGGGGAGCTGACCAGCTGCCTGGGTGTGTGTGTGTGTGTGTGAGGGGGGTGTGTGGAGATGGGACAGTGGTCAAAACGGGGACTCTGAGCAGAGAGCTGGGGGAGAGGTACTCGTACGGATTGGCACAGGTGCAGGTACCGGATGGAGCTTATAAGACCTTTGATCTGCCGAAACCGGTTTGGCTCAGTGGATAGAGCGTCGGCCTTCGGACTGGAAGATCCCGGGTTAGATTCTGGTCAAGGGCATGTACCTTGGTTTCGGGCACATCCTCAGTGAGGTGTGTGTGTGTGTGTGTGTGTGTGTGTGTGTGTGTGCGTGGGCGTGCAGGAGGCAGCTGATCGATGATTCTCTCTCATTGATGTTTCTAACTCTCTATCCCTCTCTCTTCCTCTCTGTGAAAAATCAATTTTATATATATATATATATATATATATATATATATATATATATATATATAATTTTTTTTTTTTTTAAAGAAAGACCTTTGATCTATGACTGCAGATCTTTCACTCATGGGCAAGGCAGGAGGGCCTGGGCAGGGAGAAGTGGTTGGAGGGCAGGCTGATTATATCCACCGACTGCCATTGTGTCCATCCTACCATTCAGCAACATGCTCCGGGTGACCACTGCCGGCCGGGCGCCGTGTCAAGAACGGATGGTACAGAGCCCGGTCCCCGTAGACAGAGCTTACCACAGCACCCGAGAGAGAGCTGCGTGCCGGGGCAGTGGGAACAGAGGAGGGAAGGCCCGTCCCTGCCGTGCGGCACCGAGAGGCGTCCCCCGTAACCCGTGAGCCGAGCTCTGCAGACACAGAGGGGGAGGGGGCACTTCCGGGAGGGAGGGCGGCGGGTGCAAAGGCCCTGGGGGGAGGAAGGGAAGCAGAACCCGCTGGAAGCCCGGAGTCTTACTATCTTGAGTGGATTTTTATCCCGTTTCTTATAACAGCTGCCTGTGTCTGTGTCTGTTTCCCCAGCTACCCTGTTTCCCGGAAAATAAGACAGTGTCTTATATTAATTTTTGCTCCCAAAGATGCGGTAGGGCCAAAACCGGTTTGGCTCAGTGGTAGAGCGTCGGTCTGTGGACTGAAAGGTCCTGGGTTCAATTCCAGCCAAGGGCATGTACATTGGTTGCGGGCACATCCCCGGTAGGTGGTGTGCAAGAGGCAGCTGGTCGATGTTTCTCTCTCTCATCGACATTTCTAGCTCTCTATCTCTCTCCCTTCCTCTCTGTAAAATATCAATGAAATATATTAAAACAACAATAAAAAAAACAACAACAAAGATACGCTAGGTCTTATTTTCAGGGGGACGTATTAGGTTTCCATGAAGCAGGTCTTATTTTCGGAGGATGTCTTATTTTCGGGGAGACACGGTAGAATGGCAGCGCTTTGGGTGAGTGTGTAAGACCGGGTGGGGTGTGGTGGCCCTCGCCTCGTGCAGGTCAGCATCCCCAGCTCTCAGCACCAGCCTGGCGGTTAGCAGGAGCTCAGTACAGGGTTACTGGATTGGACCGAACGCTTAAGGTAAATGTGGGGAGGGGACAAGGAGAGAGGGGGACTGATGCTGAGACTCCAGCAGGGGCTCAGAGGGACATGGGCCAATTCAACCTATGGTTCCGGGGGAAGTGGGGGCTGAGGGCACAGGCAGCGGCTACACTTACCAGCGCTGGCAGCTGCGTCCACGAAGGTGCCATCGCCCCGGTTATGGAAGAGGAAGTTGGGCCCGTTCTCGTTGTCACAGAAGATATCGGAGGCGCTGCTGCTGAGGATGGGGCCCACGCTGACACCCCGGCCCCCTGGAGAGGACATGGACCACAGTAAGTGGCAGGGGCAGAGCCCCAGGTCTGTGTGGCGGGCCGGCTGCCCTGAGGCCTGCAAAAAGCTGGGCTTCCCTGAGCCCAGATCAGGGCCTGAAGTCCCCCAAACCCATGTGGAGGGGACCACATGGATGTTGAGGCACGTGAGGAGCGAGACGAAGTCACTCTGTGCTAAAGGAATGGGTCCCTGGACAGCAAGATGCTGACTTACTCTTAAACCCAGCTCTCACCATGTGTGACACCCCACCCACACCCCAAGTCACAGAGATGTGGGGCGAATTCCTGTTCTAAGAATCCACAGGCATCGGCTCCAGCTACAGGTGCAAGATGCCTACCTTGCTTTGTTCGACTTTGGGAGCAACCTGCATGTTCATCAACAGCAACTGGCTGTTGGATTATGGCTCACCCAGATGGCAAACCCTTCTGTAGCTCCTAGAAAGACGGCGCAGACCCAGATGTATTGACTTGGAGGAGTACCCTGGACACATTTTTAAGTAAAAAGCATTTCAGCCCTGGCCGGACGGCTCGGTTGGTTAGCAGTGTTTCCCAAAGTGTGGTATGCGTACCCCCAGGGGTACGGGAAGAGTTTGGTGGGGGTATGAGTTGCACCAGAGTTTGGTGGGGATATGCACTGCACCATGCTTAGCTGCGCCTAATTCTATGTTCTCATGAGTCAAGTCAAGACAGTCTTGTGAGGCGTGAGATGGTCCAGTGTGCAAATAAATATTATTTATAATATAGCTTTTATTTATATTTTATTATGAATAATTTTATTTTTCATTTATTATTATTTTGTGTATGTGCCAAAAAAATAAAAAATAAATATATTTTGATTGTTATTAAAATACATTCATTTTTTTTTGACAAGGGGTACTCAGCGTTACGAAAATTATAGAAGGGGTACACATATGTCAAAAGTTTGGGAAACACTGGGTTAGAGCATTGTTCTATACACCGAAAGGTTACAGGTTCAACCCCCAGGAGGCAATTATCGGTGTTTCTTTCTCATCTCTCTCTCCCGTCCTCTCTAAAAGTCAATGGAAACATATCCCTGGGTAAGGATTAAAAGGGAGGGGGGGGGGGAAGCAATTCACCAAGTAATTATATTGTATAATCTTACTTTTCTTTAAAAAAAAAATAAAAACACATGATTTTTCTGAACATGTGTGTGCCAGCTTGTTCTTGAGTGTGGGAAAAGTGGGAAAAGCTGCACCCTGAGCCACCTTGGCGGCTGGGTGGGATCAAATTTGGGGAAGGAAGAAAAAAAATGATAGTTGGTCTTTTTCATGAATGTCTTTGTATTGTTTAGCTTGTTCTAACAAAAATTGTTTCTTTAGTTTAAAAGGAAAACATCCAGTGAAGTATATTGAAAAAAAGAAAAAAAGAAATCAAGCCAGCCAACATTAGGATCTGAAGTCTCCAAGATCAAATTTGGGGTACCCATGTCAACAAGTCCAATCGTAAGACATCTTGAACAAACCACCCCAACTGGTGGGGTTCAATTAGGCTCTGAAAGCCACACCCCAAACATAGGACATACCATGTAGAAAACAGCCTGACCAGGACCAGGACATGGACTGTAGCCCTAGAGTGGCTTTTTACAAGACTTTGGGCGATTTGCGGCACACTTTTAGCCTCAGTCCCCTCACCTGCAAAATGGGAAGTGTGTGTGACCTGCTTTTGTTCCTTCTGGGTTTTGTAGGGGATCAAGTGGAAGGTCTTTGTGAATCCTACCACCTTACTACTCAGAGTCAGGCGCTTGGACCCGCCGCGGGGGCATCACCTGGAGCTTGTTAGAACGCAGGTTTCAGAGCGGTCAGGCCTTGCATTCCAACAGGATCCAGGGTGGTCTCCGAGCACAGTGAGGTCAGAAGTGCTGCCATGAAGGCCTTTTCAGTGCAGAATAATTACAGGGGAGTCGGAAGACCTTGATTCGTTTTGAGTAACAGAGAGCTCGGGCAGACGCCAGTGATGCTGAGCCAGGCGCTCCCTGCCTGCGGCCTCTGGGCGCAGCACACGTTTCCACAGAGGGACCATGCCACCCGAGGAGGTAGGTTTCCCCGGTCTCCGGACTCCTCCTGTTCTCCGAGAGATGCCCCTGAAGGAAATCCGCGGGCCTCTCTCATCTGTGCACGTACATACGTGGAGCCTAACCACCGGGCCAGTGTTTGGGGACGTGGGGGCCCGTCCGTGCCTCCCCATTCCGCCCAGGTAATCTAATTAGCTCTCACTGAGAGCCCGAGCCTCATAAAAATTAAGCCACTAAGTCCACGGCGCTGCTGGGGGACTTCATTCAAGATGCGGCCAGTGCTTTTCATTAGGAGAGCCCCAGAGCGGGGCGGGAAGCGCTCAGGCGCCTTTGCTAAAGCCGGTGTGCGGGCGGGGTGCCGGGCCACAGCCTGTTCCCAGGAGCACTGAGTGGCTGTCGGCAGCTGTCCCCGCCGCCCAGGGCCCTGCCAGACTCCGGCCCAGCAGCAGGCCTCAGGGGGCCCCTGGAAATTCCGGGTGGGGCTCCGGGACTGGCCGCCATCACTCCACCCTTCTTCCCCCGGCACCGTCCAATTTCCTCCCCGCCCCTGGCTCCCAGGCTGTGACACACTCCCTTCATTTTCTACAAAGCAGGTTATTTCCCTCTTGGACAAATTTCTAAATCTTTCTAATTAACTAATTGGGTTGGGTTGAAGCCTTCCACCATTTGTAACCTGTAATTACTAGAAAATTGCCATGGTAACCACACTACTAATTAGTGACAATTTATTGCCATGGCAATCGGACCATAACAGAGACGTTACCCACAACTCCTCCTCCTCCTTGGCAAGTTGGCCGCACGGTTGGGAGCAGGTGAGTGGACCGCTGGGGAGCCGGCCTCTTGGGCACTGGCTCCAGCGGCCTCAGGTGGCGGCGGTGGGCAGAGAGGGGGCCACCCGGGGCCTGAGGCAGGGGCGGCCGGACGTCTGCACCCCTCACGGGTGCCGCAGGGGAAACTCTTCTCCCAGGTCGATCGTGTACATCTCTTTAAACCAATAAAACCCATCCATCCTAAGTGCAGCCTGACACCCCACTCCCGGCCCGGTCAATGCCAGAGGCCCTTACTCAGCAAGTATCTTCTTCCTGGGCCTTCCCTCCTCCCCAGCGCCCCCCTCCTCCGTCCTGCCTCCCTGCCCCGCTCCCTGAGGCTCAGCACACACCTTACGGGGGCTGCCAGAGGGCGGTTAGGAGCATCTTTTCCTGGCCTAGGAGAAGGCGTCCCAAGAGTGATGTCTAGTCGACATCATGAACTCTTATCTACCAGAGGCAGGGCGTCCTCTCGGGGACTAGCAGCTCCCCGCTGGGGCTGGCGAGGCAGCACTGCTGCTGGCGGGAAAGACTGAGGGTCAGAAAGTTCGAGCTGTGTGACCTTGGGCGCGTTCCCGGGCCTTTCTGAGCATCTCATTTTCCCACAAGAGAAAGACGGGTGATAATAATAGTCTTTGTCAGGGCTGTCAGAGCTGGTTTTTGGAAGGTATCTGGGAAAATGTCAGGTGCCATACAGTCATTAGCTGGGACTATTTCCCACCTGCCGGGTGACTAATATCCCTTCCAAGTTCTCGGGGTTCTGCGGTGGGGTGTGAATGCTGCTCCCTTGCCCATCCCTTTCCTGCCAGCGGCTTCTCCGCCCACCAGACGGGGTGAGGGAGGTGGCGTCACAGGGGGAAATGTGTCCCCATGGCTCCCCCCTCTCCCTCCTGCCACATTCTGGCACCCCCTTCGATGATTTGCTTATTGGGCCTGAGCCCCATTCACCCTCAAGAACCGCACCCCTCAGCCTCTGAACCCTGAACGTGGGTGATGCAGACTCAAGTCCAGTTGGGGTGTAGGTCATCCACCTCTCACACCACATCCGGGTCAGCACCCAGGGGTCCAGGGTGTCGGGCTGTGGGGTGAGGAAGGGAAAGAGGTTTGGGGGAAGAGGGTGTCAATACACTGCTGAACCACCCCATACCACGGGCCTGAGGACCCAGGGACTGAGAGGCAGGGGGACTCTGGTGCTAGGGGAAGGCCTGTAGGTTCTTGTCCCGCCTCCGCACCCTCTCTGGCCACAGGGACTTGGAAGTGTGCTCTCCAGACCTCCGTCCCACTCCTACCCTGGGAAAGGGTGGGGGAGTGAGATCCCCAAGGCTCCTCCCACCTCCCTCCTCAGTTCATCCTTCAGGCTGGGCTGTCGGATAAACACGGTTGGGAATAGAATCCTGGGCCCGTCTAGACTGGGCACCGTGGGGCTCAGGCGAGGCCGGTCAGGAACTGGGACCTGTGACAGTGGACTGCTGAGACCTTGATAGAAATAGGATGCTGGCCGAACCCGGTTTGGCTCAGTGGTAGAGCATAGGTCTGCAAACTGAAGGGTCCCGGGTTCAATTCCGGTCAAGGGCATGTACCTCGGTTGCGGGCACATCCCCAGTAGGGGGTGTGCAAGAGGCAGCTGGTCGATGTTTCTCTCTCATCGACATTTCTAGCTCTCTATCTCTCTCCCTTCCTCTCTGTAAAATATCAATAAAATATATTAAAAAAAAAAAGAAATAGGATGCTGGTGGACACCAAGGCCCACAGGCTGCCAAGCACATCTGAGATATTGTGAAAGAGGAGCAAAGATGCTAGAAAACATAGGCGTGGAGGAATGGGCAGTGTGCACGTATGTGCATCGGAGAAGGGGGTGTGAGGGTAAGGACAGAAGCTCTCACCCTAAATCTCCTGAAAGTTCTAACACGTAAATACACCGTGTTGGCGCTCCCAGGAGCCTCTGTGAGCTCTCAGATGCCGGACAGGGTCCTGAGTGTATGAGTGAGCAGGGCACTGGACAAGGACATTCCCATGATCCCCCGTCCTCCCTAGCCCGTTCCTGCAGGATGCCGAGGGGCAGGTAGGCAGGAGGACCGGCTTCAGCACTTGTCTGCTGGGACCCCACACCGGGGCACCAGGTGGCTACAGGAGGGACGCTGATCCTCACGGTGCACTGCCCCCCGCCCCCCTCCCCCCCAGGCAGGGAGGGGCTGGAAGGAGCTGTTCCAGGAGAGAGGGCAGGTGGAGGAGCAGCAGAATGAGCTCCGCTGGCAGCCTGTTGTTCCGCCTTGTGTACACGTTTCATCTCACCTCACCTCACCTCACCGTTTCCGAGGTGAGGAAACCGAGGCCCGGGGAGGCACGAGAGCAGCCGGCGGGCAATAGGTCCCAGTCCAAACCCATGTCCGCGAGCCCCCAGAGCCTAGGTGATCCCCACAGTGCTCCCTCCAGCACGTCTACTGAAGTTCCCCTCAGCAGGGAGCTACCTGTACTTCTGAGGGACCCAGAGCAGCCAGGCTTGACATTTCTTTAACGTCTCTTATTTTAGCTAAAGGAAACGTGTGCCAAGTCACATTTGTGTCGTATAGCATCTCCGTGTTTTGAAGAAAAAAAAAAAAGTGATGTCCCTTCCTGTCAATCATCTAGTGCATCTGATAGCCTGTGCACCTCGGGGCTTAGGGTACCCCTGGCATGGTTCCCAGGGGCCTGCCGCTCCAGCCCAGACGGTCCCTGGGTGTCAGATCTGGCTGCACTCCCGCTGCAAGGCCAGAGACCCCCCCACCCCTACCCCCGGGAAGTGGGGAGGCTTGGCAGCCCCCCACCCCCCGCTCTGCTGCCCCTGGCCACCCCTCCAGAGCCGGCTGGTGGGGATCCGCCAGAGGCCTCAGCTGGGCTTCAGGCATCTCCGTCTCCTCCAATAATGACTTCCTATAAATCAGGCCTGCCCTCGCTTTGTTCTGCACCGCTCCCGGCCAACAGCGAAATTCCCCACCCAACACCATAAATCCGCCTTCATTTTCTTTCCAAATTTCTTGTAAGGCTTCTTTAATCACCACCTTGCAGCCCAGACAGATGCTCCCTTAGAGGGTGGGGCCAACATGCAGAGTTCCTGGGGAGGGGTGGCCGTGGGGGGAGGAGGGGAGGCAGGGTCAGGGAAAGGGGAAGAGAGGGACTCGGGTGGAAACAGGGAGGAAGAGGCGCATGTCCGGCCATCTCATTTTCTTACAGCAGGGGCTGCAGGGTAGAGCTGGGCGGGGGTAGGGGGGTGAGGGGGGAGGAGGGGGCTTGGGCACACACGGAGAATGCCCGCAGGGCAGGGGCTCGGCCTGCTTGCTTTGTGCTTCACCCTGCGCCCAGCATGGCGCTCCTTACACCCAGGAGATGCCCGGCAGGGGGCGCTGGCACCACTGTCGGAACTTGGGGGGAGTAGCGTGTTGCTGGTTGCTACACTTGGTGGGCACGGCCTCTGCGCACGGCCCGGTGCCTGGCACGGCCCATGTTTGCCTCCTTTTGCTACCACAACACCCCCATTTTGCAGGGGAGAAAACTGAGGCCTGCAGAGGGGGAGGAGCCTGCCTCCAGGCTGCCCGGAAGGGACACGGTGCAGGCAGGATCTGCACCTGGTGCTCTGGCTCCAGATGTTGTCCCAGCAGCTGTTGGGTGGCTGGTTCAGCGAGCTCGCAGGGGCTGAGAGACTTGCCCAAGGTCACCTGGGCCCAGAGGCAGTGCAGACCTCTTGGTCCCCCCCATTCCTCCTCCTCGGATCCCGTGCCAGCCTCTGCCATGGGGGGGAACTAACTCAGGATTCCCATGAAGGGTAGTTCCCCCACACTGTCCAGGCTCCAAGAGGCTGTGGGCAGCCGAGGAAGTCAGGGCTTGGGATTCTCATCACACCAGAAGCCATGGGGTGTATGCTCTCCCCAGGTCCCTCCAGGGACCCTCGAGTCCCCCAAATCCCCAGAGAGGGCACGCTGGCCACTAGATGGCACTGTGACCCAGCAGAGCAGCAGCTGCCCACAGAGTAGACAGTCTGGAGAGGTCTCTCCTCCTCCTCCCGCTCTGGAGGAGCTGGACAGCCAGTGCGGGCAGTGCCATCACCCGGCCGGCCTGCTGCCCTGGTTGCTGGGCCTCCCCCTGCTGCCCTGGGCACCCCGGGCCGGGCAGCTGCTTCAGCCACAAAAGCCAGGGGCCATGTGAAAGCCCGAGTGGGGGTCCCCGGGGTGCGTTCCCCGAGTCTTGCAGACTCCAGCAGGATGCTCAAGCTGGAGGTCATGGGAAAGGTCAGCCGGCGGGGCGGGGCTCTCACGGCTAGTTTCTCCTCACCCTCCTGTGTGACCCCGGGCAGGTCCCTTCTGCCCGTGGACCCCGTTTGCGCTTTTGTAAGACGCCAAGTTCTCTGAGGTCTGCCCAGCAGAGGGGCGTTGTGTGGCTTGGCTCCCTGATGGCACGTCGGGCTGTGGCTTGCTACCTTCCCAGCCCGCTCAGGGCCCTGCACCTCCTGCCTGCTTCCTCACCCCTT
Source organism: Vespertilio murinus (assembly GCA_963924515.1). NCBI lineage: Eukaryota > Metazoa > Chordata > Mammalia > Chiroptera > Vespertilionidae > Vespertilio > Vespertilio murinus. The sequence goes on along the minus strand of OZ004714.1, from coordinate 18,758,086 downwards.
CCCAGCCCCGTGGCACTGGCCACGTGCCAGAGTCTCGGCAGTCAGGCTGGGCTGCGGTGGTGGTCCTTACATTTGGGGTCCATTCCTGGGACTGTGTGTGTGTGTGTGCGTGCGCCCTCTCAGGGCTAGCATTCTAGCCAGATGTCCATGAGTTGTTAATGGAATGACCACAGAGGCTGCAGGGTAGGGTTGCTGGGGGCTTGGCAGACAGGGCCAGGGTGGGCTGCGGAAGGCGGGCAGACATCGCAGTGACGTGGTGGGCCAAATGCGTTCTTGCCAGCCAAATGGCTTTTGGAGGTCTGCAAGGCTGCTCTAACGTGTCCTCTGGGCACGCCAGCTGCCCCGGCCTGCCTGCGTGCTCTGCGCAGAAGCTGCCTGCCTCTCCTTGAGCCGCCTGGTCCTTCCCGCACAGCCTGGCACCATTGGCTAGTGCTCCCACCCCCACCCGTGCTGCTCAGCTGTCTCTCCTTGGCTCCCCCCATCCCCCTCCTCGGTTCTGCCAGCCTCTGCCAGTCCCGTCAGCGGGAACAGCGCCCCCTTCCTGCTCAGACCCGGGGGGCCACCTCCTGAACTCTCCCCTTCAGTGCCGAACGCTCTCCCCCAGGCCCTGCCTCCCTCCCATCTCCTCGTGTTCAAGTGCTGCGTCTCCCCGGCCCGCCCTCCTCCTCCTGCAGATCAAGGCACTTAATTGCCAAGCCAGCCCAGCACGCAGGCCTGGGACCGATTCGGGAGAAACAGATTGTACAAATCTAGGCTGAAGCTCCTGCGTGGTTTATCCCTTTCCCCGGGAAAACATAGTTTATTACTGACACACGCAGCCTCTCCTCTGCACACGCATGTGTGGGGCTCTGGAGGGCCCTGACGGGCTTGAGCTGTGCAGACTCAAGTTTATTGTCTGGTCATATGTCCCCACAAAATTGGTCAGACAGGCCGCTATCCATCTCACCCTTTCACCCAGGTGGAGAGCCGGGCGAGAGGAAGGCATCATAAACGCGGGGGAGGCTGTGACAGCCTTTTCTGGGTAGGAGTTTGGGATTGTGCCACCATACCGGTGTCTGGACGTAGGGGGTGGGGTGGCCCAAATGACCCTTCCACAGCCTTCCCCGGCCCAGGATTCGGACACCAGGCAGGCTACCACCGTGGAGGGCTATATTTTGGGAAGGTCGACCCGTGAGAGAATGCCTCCGTCCAGGGGGCGGATGCGGTGCGAGTGAGGCTGGGGTTCACGTGAGACGTTGTTGTGCACCGCTCTGGCTCCCTGATTTCTGGCACCCAAAACAGGAAACCGGATCGCTCTGCCCTCAGCAGTCTATTGGCAGATTGTCAGAGTTTAGTCAGCAGCCGTGCTGGAATTAGAAAAACAGCCTTCCCTAGAAAGATCTCCCTGTCAGAGACTCTGACAATAGGCCCCCCCATCCAGAAAGATGTGGGGTTGGGGGGGGCGGGGGTCGAGGGGGAGAGGGCGGGGGGAGAGCTTGCCTCCCCCAAAAAAGTGCCGGAGAGCTTTTGGAACGAGAGCACAATTCTTTGAGCCCAGTTATCCGAGACGGGGCCCGGCTGAAGCTCAGGGATTTAGCTAGCACTCGACTCCTGGCTGCTTATGTGTGAGTAAATAATTTCATCTGCTGCTTGGCAATAAAGAACGCTTCAAACCCCGGCCTTTGCGACTTGTCCGTTTTACCTCCTGCAGAACCCGTGCGCCCGCCATGTGGGTCACGGCGGGGAACGGGGCCGAGGTCCCATCAAGGACAGGATGCTGCTGCTGAGGCATTCACACCTTATGTCCTCTGTGCCCCTCGGGGCCCCCCACAGCCCTCACCTGCCAGGCATCTATCTCACCAGCCCTCAGAGAGGCACCGCTGGAGGGGCCCTCTGTGGGTGGAGGGATGGCGTCCAGTCTTCATCCTCCCTCCCCGGGGACACCCACTCAGCCTCTCCCGTGGCCTCTGACGACCTAGCCCCTCACCGGCCCCAGCCCCCGACCCCTCCCGCTCATCACAGCCTCCCGTGTCACTCGGCTTACCTGTGTACTTGCTGACCCCGGCCTCCGCAGCCACATCTCTGAGCGCCAGGACACCCCGGGAGAGGTCACTGGCCTCGGGGTCCATCTCGATGAGGGCATCGGGGCCCACGTTCCCGTAGGCATAGTTGGCGATGTAGATGGAATAGCGCCCGGAGCCCTGAGGAGGAAGGGAAGGAGGTGAGCAGGCCCCTCTGGGCTCACCGAGGTCTTGCCCCCAGAGAGCAAGCAGCTCTCCCCCTCCTCTCGCAGGCCCATAGCTCCTTTGTGGGTGGGGTTCTTCCCCCGGGGCCTGGTGTGCGACGCATGGTCTTGTAGGCTGTGCCCTGCACAGCTCCAGAGCGCTGCTCACCGGGGCTACGATGGGGGTGATGCCCCCGGAGTCCCCCCCAAAAAGCGACCCTCCTCCTCTGTCCATCCCGTTCCAAAAGAACACATCCCTCCCTCTCCCCCACGCCACCTTCTTACAGACAATTTTCTAATGTGCCTCCCTCCAGCTGAGCTCTCTCTCCAGCTGCCAGCCAGGGTAGCTGCTCAATAAATATTTGCTGATTGATTGATCTACCAGTTCCCATTATTCTCAGCCTCTCTCCCTCTCATTCAGGCTCACTCCAGCCAAGATGACAAGCAAATTCCCGAGACGTCTCCCTCCCCCCCCCCCCGGCCCACCCTATACTTCTTCGTTCCTCTGTCGCGGCAGTAGCGCGGGAGGCTCAGACACGCAGGGGGCCTCCCTCCCTCCTCCGTGCCTTTGTTTTCCCCCCCCTCCCACCCCGCACTACACAGAGAGGCGCATTAGACCCCTCCCGCCTTTACAGCGCCGTCTCTTCCAACGTTCTCCCTTTGCGTGCTCCTTGTTGCCGTAGCCATTCTCGTCTGTAGTCCGCACACCACTGCTGATGAGCCCGTCTGCTCTGCCCGTCATTATAATGGTGTTATTTCTCCACTGGATGCCTCCCCTCCCCCAGGAGACCCACGCGGTTGCTAAATCAGTGTTCTGGCTTTCCTCTTCACCCCTCTCAACGGCTCCCTCCAATTAATCAGGCGGTAGGTAGTTCTTGAGCTCTCACTACGTGCGAGGCGCTCTGTGCGCTTCAAGTCTCTGAGTCTTCGGTTGTTTATCGTCGGGGTTTCCAAGGCAAGCCACGCGTGCACACAAAGCAAACAAACGCCAGGGGAACTGCCGAGTTCAAGACAAGGGCGCGCTCGGTCAGCCCCTCTTTTCTACTCTCCCGCCTGCTTCCGTGTCTTACCCACTGACCCCGAGGGCAGAGCCCCGTGCCAACTAACTGGTCCCTGACGTTCTCTCTTCTCCTTTTCTCTGGGCCTACTTTCTTCGGGAGAGCTAACGAAGAGGCACTTGGTGGGTGAGGTCAACAAAGGAGCTCGGGGTGTCCGGGGTGTCCGGGGGGGATGCTGACGCATCAAGAATCAGACAGCTACATGCACATTTTATTTATATATAAACGTAGAAATACCTGGCGTACTCGCTGACCCCAGCCTCAGCAGCCCCACACCTCTGAGCACCAGGATGCCCGGGGAGAGGTCACTGGCCTCGGGGTCCATTTTTCAATGAGGGCATCGGGGCCCACGTCACCGTGGGCATAATCACATCTATACTAGCATGACTGAGCAAGTGTGCACGAGGTCTCCTGGGTACCCAGAAGAGGGGATCCTCCCCCCCGAGGAAGGGCACCTCGTCGTCGTCGTTGGAAATTCAGAAAAGGTTTTCTACGAGGAGGAGCACCAGCCGGGTGAAGTGGAGGGGAAAGACGAGGCAGAGCAGGATGTGTGCGGGGAAACCACGGCAGGCGGCGGAGTGGTGCTGGGATGTGAAATGGAGGGGGTAGCGATGCTTGCTCCCTCAGGGCGTGGACGCCCTCTCGCTTTTGGTTTTCTGAGTCTCTCTCCTGCTCCCCGGGAACCGATGCTCCCCAAGCCTCTTTGCTCAAATGGGTCCCCGGAACAGCGGCATTGGTGTCCTCTGAGGTCACACCAGCGCTAAGAGCTCCCAGGCCCCACCCAGACCTGCTGAAGTGAGACCCCCCTTGACAACCCTATGCACACGGGAGTCGGAAATGCACGGCTGTACAACATGGCATCACGGCTAGGGGAGAACTGGGAGCCGTGGTTCTTTGCCCCTCACAGGAGCTTGGCGTCCGTGGGTGGAATGATTGGGTAAACAGTGAGTGGATGGGGCCAAAGGGGAAAGTCACCATCGCTGTCACGGGCGCCTGACCCCACCAGCTGTTAGCAATTTCATGCAGAAATGTGCAATTAAAGCCCAAATAAATTGAGATGCACTCTGCTAGAAATTAGGGTATTTATACAATTCACTTATACCTACTCCCCGACTCCCATGTATTGGGGTGACTTGAGCTGGCAGACATAGGTGCGTGACAGCTGCAGGAGGCGGCAGAAATCCACGGGCGAACTTGAACACAGCCATTTTGGGAAGCTGAGATGGAGGTCATTCCAGGAAAAGGCAGATGCTTCTAGAGCTTTGGGTCTAGGACAGTAGGCCTCGATATTTAGCCTAACACGCGGAGGGCTTGTTAACATGTGGATGGAGGGCTCCGTCCCAAGAGTTTCTGACTCAGGGACCCGAGACCTTGCGTTTCCAACAGGTTCCCAGGGGAAGCTGATGCTATGGGTCCAGGAACCAGCCTTTGAGAACCAGCACCGCCGGTCCAGGGCTATTAGCCTGGGTCCTAGTCCAGGCTCTCCCCCTAACTGGCTCCTAACTGGTCCTGGGGCAGATTCCTCACCCCCTTCCACCGCATCCCCTCACGCCTTCAATGGGGATCATATTCTCCCTGCTTCCTGGCAGGGCTGTTGAGAAGATAACGCGAGACCACGTATGTGAAAGGTCTTAGAAAGATAAAAATGCTATATAAACATGAGGCATAATCATTATCGACCAGGGTAACGCAATCTCTTGTAAGAGATTGGCTTTGAGCTGGATCCAGAAAGGTGGGTGAGTGACGACGAGGCAGCTGAGGATGAAGGGCAGGCAGCGTTCCAGGTTTGGGGCTGAGAACACGTGGGGGCTGCGAGGGCTGAGGGAGGGGACGGCAGAAGGGGAGGGTTGAGGCTTGCATCCGGTGAGGTGGCCCTCAAACCTGAGCCATCTGCGTCACGTTCACCTGCGGAGCTAGCTGAAACCCAGATGGCGGGGCCCTACCCCAGGATCTCTGATGCTGGAGGTCGGACTGGGTTGGGGCCTGAGAACTTGCATGTCTAGCAATGTGGATTCCGCTGGCTGGGGACCACACTTTGACTAAAAGGCTCCAGACAGGGTCTGGGGGGGGGGGGGGAGGCTGAAGAAGGCGCAGGGTGAACGCCATCAGAGGCCTCGTGGTTAGAAATGTGTGCCTGATGCTGGTTCACTCCGAGGCAGGGCAGCTGAGGCGTGAAAGGGCACCTGGTTCACTTTCAGGCGGGCAGGACTCGATTCTTTTCTTTTTTTTTCTTCTTTTTTTTTTTAAATATATTTTTTTAATTGATATTTTTTACAGAGAGAAAGGGAGAGAGATATAGAGCCAGAAATATCCATGAGAGAGAAACATCGACCAGCTGCCTCTTGCACGCCCCCACCGGGGGGGATGTGCCCGCAACCAAGGTACATGCCCTTGACCGGAATCGAACCTGGGACCCCCCAGTCCGCAGACCGACGCTCTACCGCTGAGCCAAACTCGATTCTTGGCTTTGCCTGCCGCGCACGACGGGGACCCAGGTCCAGTTGCTTAATGGTGGCACCCAGGGTTAGTTTCCGTGCCGGTAAAAGGGGGGATACTGAGGGCCTCTACCTCATAGGCTTATCGTAAGGATTTAATAAAACGATGCTTATACACCACTCAGCCCAGGGCTGGGCATGGGGTTAGCTTGATAAAGGGCAGCTATTATTGCCACGATTGCTCTCGCGTTTCCCTACACCACGCTGCCTTCCCGGCTCTCAACCTCCAGAACCTCCAGGCTGGTGCTGACCTCCCCCTCTCCCCGCTTCCAGCGGTGGGGGACTCAGAGAGCAGCCCCTCTGCTGGCGGCAGATGGGCTGAGGCCTGGGCTGAGCAGGGACTGAGCGAGCAGCTAAGTGCCCGCCTATTGCGCTGGTGCCAAGGCCTTTTTTTTTTTTTTTTGCATTTCGCATGGCGCCTTTGTCCTGTTGGTTAAACGTGTGGGGTGTGCAGATGACCTTGTTAGGACAGAGAGTGCATCTCTTTGTGATTAACCTGCAGGCCCTCCCTCCAGCCCCAGGAAGGCGCCCACCTTAGCAGGGTGGGGGAAAAAACCTTGTTCCTGAAAGACCCAGACGGGAAGCCAGCGGGAGACGGAGCACAGGTCCCCAGCAGCAGCCGCCGCTGGCCTGGCACCGCTTAGACCCTCCCCGCTCTCTGGGGCCCCGCTCCCAGAGCCGCCCCCCCTCCCTCTCCCTCCCACCAGGCAGGAGTCCAGGTGGCACAGATTCAGGTCAGGGCTAAATGTGGCTTCACAGCCCAGCTTGGCTCCTCTTCTCAGCACCAGCTTGTTAAGAAATAAATATTTATACCTGGCACCTGCCTTCTCCCAGGTCCCGGAGCCCCTGCTGTGAAGGTTCACGCTGAATCCCCAATCCCCTCTGTGCCATCTCATTCCTGACGCGAGCCAGCCCCCTTGCCCCCTGCCCGGCCACTGCCCACTCCGACCGGGCAGCAGCTGGGTCCCTGATTTAGTGACGACAGTTTTGTAAAGACAAGCGGGGGGGGGGGGGGGGAGCGGCAGGGGAGCAGGTGACAGGAGGGATAAATCATCTCCACAGGACGCCTCCAGCTCTGGCCAGGGGGCTTCTGGGATGCATGCCCGGTGGGGGTGGTCCCCCAGGGCGGATGGCTGCAGCTGCTCCTCCTCCTCCTCCCCACTTGGCCTTTCTTCCCCCGTCCTTCTTGCGGGGTGGACCAGCAGGGGAAGAAAGCATTGACAGAGCTATTGACTCACGGAGGTACTTGTGCACCCTCCCACTCACCCACCCGTGAGCCCCTCTGTCATGCTTTCATGTGTTGGATAACTATTTCCTGGGGGCCCCGTGGCTCAGCACTTGGCACATAGTAGGCGCTTAACAAATGTTAGTTGAATGAATGAATAAGCACGAGGTTTAGGGCTAGGAGATTCCAATTCAGGTCGTGGCCACACCACCAATCCAATCTGGGTCCTCCCTCAGGCCAGTCGCTGCCCTAAGCTGGTCCTTGGCGACACTGCCCAGCGATGACAGCACCTGGCCAGTTGCCTCACTGGCTGCTGGGAGGGAGGGGCCTCATGGGAGACAGGCTGTGGAAGTGCACTGCCACTCATCCTGCAAGTCTCGGTTGTTCCTCCATAGCAGCACCTACTACGTGCAAGACACTGGGAGCGCTGAGGTGGTCCAGTCTTTGGCTCTGCTCTTGAGAGCCACCCTCTGTCTGGGGACGTCTGCCTATTGGCTCCCTTCCAGCTCTCACATTGCTGCCCCCCCCGTCCCCTCCCACGGCCCCGGTCCTCCATGCACCCCTGAACTCACCGTCCTGTCCACGCAGGCCACGGAGCGCCCGGCAAAGAGGCTGGCCACGCCGCGGGCCACGTTGACCTCGTCGCTCAGGATGTCTTCCCACCTGCTATTGCGGAACTTGAACAACTTGTCTGTGTACGTGGCCACCCCTGGAGAGAGGGGGAGGAGAGGGAGGTCGGTGGGCCAGGGCCCAGCTATGTCTCAGCATACCTGCCACAGGGTTGGGGCCACTGGTCGGGGCGGGGGGTCATTTGCTCAAGGTGGACACTCTTGCCATTCTCACTCAGGCAGGGAAGACTCCTGTGTTTGGGGCCACTCAGGTATTTTCAGCGGAGAGCAGAGACTCTGAGGCCTATGAAAACGGCCAGGCCGGCCTCAGACGCGACAGAAGTGACGTGGCTGCTACTACGTGTCTGAGTGAGCCTCCACATTGGAGATGATGTCCCTGTCTGCACGTGCTCCTACGTCATCAGCAGGGAGACCCAGGACTGCCACTATTTCAGGACCCAAACTCAACCCAGAATGTCTTTCCCCAGGAGCTGTTCCCTACATTCTCTGCTGGACTGCAGGACCTGCTTGGGGTCTCAGAAGAAACGGGGTGTGTCTCCAAGTTCTGATGGAGGAAGGGGCTGGACGTTTATCTCTGACAGGTCTGTCCCCTCCACCCTCGGGGAACCAGGGGGCAGTAGGGTCAGCACTCAGGCAGCCCTGGGCGGCCCCTGCTCCCAGGACTGGGGAGTCCTAGAAGGTAGTGGTCTCCATCTCTCTGGGACCTTGAGCCCCTCAAGAGCTGGGTGGAGGCTAAGGCCCCTGAGCTCAGGGGGTCTGCACCACACCACATGCCACATGTAACTGTAGGAGGTCTCTGGCCTTCCGAAGCGCCTCCTGGGGACACGGTGAGGAACTTCCAGGGGTGGGAGCTCAAGTCCTTCTGAGATCACGAAAGCAGAGCTCTCCCCTCGGCCCTCACCCTTAGCTTACTTCTTGCAAATGTGAGGAGGCCCATAGCATTCCTATTTCAGGAGGGATCATATTCTACCCTGAAGGACTTGCCCAGGAAACACAGGAGGAGAGGAGCAGCTAACGGAATCGGGGAAGGGAACTTGGGGAAGAGTGGACTTGGGGATAGAGCTCCTGGACTTGACTCTGGCTGGCCCGGGGGAGAGGCAACGGGCTTCGCATAACGGGAGAAATGGGATGCAGTGGTTGAGACCTCAGGGTCTAGAACGAACCAGCCCAAGGCTCAGTCTCCGTTCCATCCACATTCTACTTCTAGGTTTTAGTTGTTGACGTTGAGGAAGGTGCTCAGCGTCTCTGAGCCTCATTTTCGTATCGGTAATTGGGGTTGACAAAAACTCCATTCAAGCCCTAGCTGGTTTGGCTCAGTGGACAGAGTGTTGGCCTGTGAATTGATGGGTCCCAGCTTCAGTTCTGGTCAAGGGCACATGTGTGCAGCAGGCAGCCAATCAATGATCTCTTTCATCACTGATGTTTCTATCTCTCTCTTTCTCCCTTCCTCTCTGAAATTGGTAAAAATACATTTAAGACAAAGAAACAAACTGCATTCAAGTTTACCATAAAGAATAAATGTGAAAAAAAGAATATGATGATGCAATTTAAGGTTTAGCCTAGCACCCCCCAAAGTGGTATGTATTAGCCAGAAATAATGATTCCAATTTCATAAATGAAATGATGTTCTTAAGGTCCTTTAGGGTCATAAGGTCTGCACCGCAGGGGTTTGTGAGAATCTGAGTGGGAATGAATGAATGAATGAATGAGTATGTGAGAGTAAGCAAGTGAGAGTGGGAGAGGGAATGTGTGAAGCTGAGGAGCAAGAGAGTAAGAGTGAGCACGTGTGAAGGGAGTGTGAGTGTGACCATGAGTGGATGTGTAAACGTGAGTGTGAGTGGGTGAGGGTGAGGGCAGTGTCTAACGAACCCCTCCAGTGGCTCTGCCCAGGAGAGGACAGTAGGGTTTGCTCTCTGGCTGGCCTCACACCACAGGAGCCCGTGGGGGCTGGTGCATAGGCTGCGGGGTCTGGAGTCGGTCTCTGGGATGCCCCCCGGATGCCCGGGAGGGAAAGGCCCCGTGTGAGCAGAGCGGGAAGCAGGTCCGGGCGCCCGGCAGGTGTTTGCTCAGGTGGAGGCTGGGCTGGGAGCCGCAGCGGGCTCTGCGCAGAGCTGCTGTGGGCTGGGCGGGATGCTCCTGGGGCAGCTGCGGAGCCGAGCCCTGACAGGAGCACAGGTGCAGCTCTGACGGGGGCGCCCAGGGGCCCGGGCCGGCTCTCTCTCTCCTCCCAGCCCTCGCTTCCTCTGCGAGAGTCGGGGTGACAGCTGTGCACCCTCCCCACAGCGTTGCTATGGGAATTACAGGAGACATCGCACTGAAGTCTGGCCCCAGGTCTGGCACCCCAAATTGTTCACCAGAAGCTTTGCACCCCCGGGTTCACAGCCCCTCGTCATAATCCCTGGGGGGTCAGAGGCACTTAGAAATTTAGATTTTTTTTTTTCTCCTTCCTGGCTTAGAAACCGTGTAACGGTGCACACACCGTTTATTACACAACACGTCCAGCAGGGACCAGGGTGCCACCCCATAATTAAGCGCATTAATATTTTTGCAGTGAACTATATGAATATTCACACCAAGTGGGGGTAAATAAAGCCATAAATAGCTCACGTCAGCTCAGGACAGGTTTTGCCATCAGTTCTCATTTTCCTGCAAAACGTAACAAAAAAGCACTGGAGGCTTTCGGAGCGCTCTGGATTTCAGGGCGGCGGTCAGGGACCGCAGACCCAGGCTGCCATCCTGGCGGCTGCACCGGAGGCAGTGGCAGCCTTGTCATCGCTTCCTGGCGCCTGGGGGACCCCCAGGGGCCCTGCAGGCTGCCGGCTCTCCAGCCTCCCCCAGCAGCCAGCGACCCTTGCCCTTCTCTGTCAAACCGGAGCCCCCACAGACCCGTCCTTCCAGCTAGTCTAGTGTCCCCCCGAAGCACCGAGGCTCCGTTTGGCCACAGCCTGGGCCAGGCGAGAGAGCAGCTGCCGGCAGCCGGGGCCCCGCGTGGCTCTGACGGGCACCTCTGCGTTCCGGGGGAGAAAGTGCTCCGTGGCCGAGCTCCCGCATCCGCTGGACGAGAGGAGAAAACGGGCCCGGGGTGGCCCTCACCCCCTCTGCCTGCCTCATCGCTCCAAAGACAACAACATTTCCCAAAGTGTGCTTTGTGGAACCCTGTTCTCACGAGGTAGAAAAGACCTCGGAGATCACTGGAGCTCGGCGAAGACCATACCTTCCACCCCCCTCTCTTGGAGTTTCCACAATGGACGTGAGTCTATGAAAACTTTGAAAAGTCCTGCTATAAATTACTTTTTATGGAATCCAGTCTTTCCCCAGCGAGCTCGGCCTCAGAAGAACCCCGTTGGGCAGCTCACCTGTCAGCGTCCTGTGGCACGAGGGCCGTTCTGAGCACGCTGCTCTCCTAGGGTGCTTCTGTCTGGCCAGAGAGAGGGGTAGGGCTTCCAGGGCTGTGAGCCGCCCCCCCTCCGTCCCAGCCTCCTGGCTTCGGGGCCGACTGGGGCCGCCCAGAAGAATAAACTAATTAAGGTAAAATGTGCAGCGGCGATGCGGAGCCTTGTAGATCATAAATGGGAACGGCAAAATCAATGGCAGCCCTTCTGCAGGCAGAGGCCCGAGGCCTGGGCGACGGGAGGGATGGGAGCCCGTGATTTAGGAAGAGCAAACGCTCTGGCAGCTGCAACCTGGGTAATTAGGTGTGTCAGGAAGACAGATAAACAGCGAGCTGTGCGGGTCGATGGCACTGGCCATAAACACCCGGCGCCGGCCCCCCGGCCCATGTCAGCACCCAATCCTCCCTCTGGCTCCTTGTAGCTGCACTCTGCCCTGGGTCCCGCACGGAGTCGGGGTGGGGTGGGGGTGGGGGGGGGCAGCTGCTCGGGAGAGGAGAGGCTGCTAGCTGCCGAGGAGAGGGGTTCTCCTGAGTCCCTGGGGGAGATGCTGAGAGGGCAGGGGCCTGAGAGAAGCGGGAAGGGACTCAAGGGCAGGGCAGGAGGCTCTGGAGGTCACAGCCCTTGTGAGGGGCACCTCTGGGGACTTCCATTCCCCCTCTCCCCCCATGACTTTGGCATCCTGGCGTTAAAGGAGCCTTGGAGGTCTCAGAGTCCAGTGGAACTGCCAGTGGCTGTAGGCAGCCAGTTGGGAAGGCCCAGTGGGCAAGGCTCAGGTGAGTGCCAGCTGCTGCGAGAGGCCCCAGGAGAAGTAGGAGTCTCTGCCCAGGACCCAGGGCACTTATGGTTCACTTGACAGCACGAGGGACAGACAGGTAGAGGAGATGCCGTGGGATCGTAGCAACACTACTATTACCCAGCATTTCTACAGCACCGTCCATACGCCAGGCCTGCCACGTATTAACCCCCACTCATCCCCAACACAGCCCACAAGATGGGTCCTATTTTTGTGCCCGTTTTACGGATGAAGAGGCACAAGAGACAACAGGACTCGCCTAGGATTCCACAGCTAGCAGAACCCCTCAGGGCAGGGCAGGACAGCGCATCCTGGAATTTCGGTGAAGTCAGGATGGAATAGGCCAGTGGTTCGCACACTGCGGCTCGAGAGCCACATGTGGCTCTTTGGCCCCTTGCGTGGGGCTCTTTCACAAAATACCACGTGCGGGCGCGCACGTACAGTGCGACTGAAACTTCGTGGCCCATGCGCAGAAGTCGGTTTTCAGCTCTCCAAAGACATTTCAATCGTTGTACTGTTGATACTTGGCTCTGTTGACTAATGAGTTTGCCGGACCACTGGAATAGGCTACAGTGATCAGGGAGGGTTTCGTGATGGAGGAGGCAGAGTAACAACAGCAATGACTGGTTTATGGAGCACTTAGTATAGCCAGGCTTTACAGGAAGCATTCCCGTTTTACAACCATCATCTTGACTACATCCTGTGGCCACCCTGAGAGACAGTGCACTTCATTTTACAGGTGGGAAATGGAGGGGCAGAGAGGTTAATTGGCCAAGGTCACAGAGCCAGTAAATGGCTGAGGCAGATTCAAACCCGGGTCCGACTCCAAAGCCTGCGCCTCTGAGCCTCGCACTGTATGGCTTAGGCAGGCCGAGGCGGCAGGCAGGTAGCACAGACAAAGGCACAGAGGGGCGCCGAGCTTGCCTAGAGAGGAGGGTTTGTGCAGGTGGAGGAGGAGGCATGGCAGGGCAGCGAGACCCCCTCCTTCTCGTACTGAGGGCGGAGGGGTCATTGGTGGTTTCTGATCTGGAAGACAGTGAGATTACCCAGGCAGTGGAGTGAGTGGTGGGCAAGCAAGGGAGCAAACGATGGGGCGGCCACTTCTGTAGTGGCTCATGCCCGATCCAGGGTGATGAGAGTGGGAGTGGAAGCGGTGCTGGGAGCAGAGAGGGCAGAGCTGGGTGTGGTGGGGCAGAGCAGGGGAGTGGTCCACAGTGTGGTGGCAGGAACAGAAGCAGGGGCCTTGGGCCAGCCGGGGGTGGCAGGAGCCCGCCTTCAGACAGCGTGCATTTCAGGTGGCCGTAGGGTGGCTGCGGAAGGCATGGTGAAGAGGCCACTGGCCGTGAAGGAGGGCAGCGTGCAGAGCGGTGGGTGAGGCTGGAGCGGGGGCAGAAGGGAAAGACCAGAGACACAGACTGAGTCCCAGGGAGCAGATGCCTTTGTGTGGAGGAGGAGGAGGAAGAAGGGGCAGAAATGGAGGAGTCGTCAGACATATAGCAAAGGAGAAGGTTCTGCCCTGAGGGCAGTGGTGTCAACCAGGCAAATGGCACTCCATTCCCCGTCCCTTTCTCCCCTCCACACCCAGCTCTGCCCCCAGAGGGCAACTTGGAGCTACTGGGAGAGTAAGTTTGGGCCATAAAAGGCTCTTCCTGAGGATCATTGGCCTGAGCGCCTCCTCCCCCAGAGGCCGCCCACCCTCAGGGAGACGTCCTGACCACGGCCTGGAATCGGTGAGTAAATGTGTGGCAGGGCGGAGGCTCAGCCTCGTTCATAAGGCAAAGGGAAGACGGCCGAACAGTAGGGTTCGGGAGGTAGCCGAGCCTGACCTTGGGCAGTTCATGAACTTGTGTTTTTCTTCTTTGTAACATGGGATAAGGAGAATGGCCACCTATTCATCAGGTTGCTGTGAGGATTAAGTTGGATAATGTAAGTAAAATATCTAGATCGGCACCCGGCACTTGGTAAGTCCGATAAATAACAACAACAATGCCATTATCACCAGCAGCATCCTTATCCTCGCAATCATTACCTTCTTCATCCTCTTCCTCACCACCACCACCACCACCACCACCATCATCATCGAGGGAATTACAGGGCATGACCACTGAAGGTCCTTGTGAGCCACATCCCAGGAGGCAACTGTGACATTCCGTGTAAAAATGCTTTGCATGACGTCGTCAGTGAAAAGCCAGCAGGCGGTGGTGGCCGCGGGGAAGGAAGAATGAACTCAGGCAAAGGACGGTTTTAAAGAAAATGAACCCAGCCTTCGCTGGGCCCCCCGATGTAATTTCTGAGCCCTGTCTTCCTTCCCATCCCGGGATGAGGGGACCAGTCTGACCAACCCCTGCCCGGCGCTTTGCTCACATTAGCTTATTTAGCCCTCTCCACTGCCACATCAGGAAGATGGAGCCTTCACTTTCCAGCGAGGAACTGGGGCTCGGAGGGTAAAACCATTTGCCTAAGGTTGCACAGCTGTCAAGTGGCAATGCTGAACTTCAAATTGTGGTCTGCCTGCAAGGTTTCCCCTTGACTCCCCCCCCCCCCCCCGACCCCATGCATATGAAAGGCCTGGGGTGGGGGCTGGTGGAGGGAAGCCCTCAGTTCCCTAGGATCCTAGTTCTGTGTTACGACTGAGGAAATACCCTCTGGGGCCCCGTTCTCTTCATGGCGCTGCTCTGACAGCCTCGCCCATTCTTGCTGCATATGGGGCGGGCCCTGTGTGAACGGCGCACAATAGGGGCGGGGGGGTGGGGGGTGGGGCAGGGAGCCCGAGCTGTTCACGAGCTCATGTCCCCCAGCCGGCCATGCTGGGCGAGCTGGAAATCAAGATTGGGAAACATCAATTTGAGGGAAACATCACTGGGGGAACAGGGGACCCTAGAACCTAGAGGATCCTAGGGAAAGAGGGCGGAGACGCAGGGCCGTGTACCCGAGGCTTTCCCAGGCCCAGGAGGTCCTGGACATCCTGTTAACATGCAGGGAGGGTGGTTCAGTGGGCCCGGGGCGGGGCCTGAGATTCCGGTACACGTGAGCTTCCAGCTGTGGTCAGTGCTGCTCAGAACACACTCCGAGTAGCAAGGGGTAGGTACCCGGATGCGGCTGGGCCGAGGTCTAGGTGAGGAAGCTGCTGGACGATGGGTGTGCTCGCTCTCCAGAGCAGATGGCTTGTCTGCTGAGCAGGCAGAGGCGGCCGGGAGTGCATCCTGCGCCCCCCAACTCCCTCTCTTCTCCCCGGCACGGCGACTGACGCCTCCTCTCTGAGAGGCTACCAGAGCCCCCGCTGAAGGTATAACGCAGAGCACAGACGCCATCAAAGAAAAGGGTGATAAATCCAAGTCCATAAAAATAAAAATTTTCCGCATTGCAAAACCCACCGTGAGCGAAGACAAAAGAAAAATGACAAACAAGGGGGAACTATTTGCAGCTTGTACTGCAGACAGAGAGCGAATTTTCCTAATTTATTAAAGAAGTGTTACAAATCAATAAGGAAAAAAATGGGCAAAGGCTATGAGCAGACAAGAGATTCAACTGTTTAAAAAATATGTTCAGCCTCTTTCATTTTAAGAAAGATGAAAGCTGAAGCCACACATAGGTACCACTATTTGCTATCAGACGGGCAAACATTTTAAAAAACGATGACGCGCGCCGTGTTGGCGAGAACGTGGGGAAGTGCTCGCTTGCATCAGGGCTGATGGGATGTAATTGGGAATGTCCCTTTGAAGCACAATTTGGCAATGACTATCCAAACTGCACACGTATATGCCTTTGATGTAGCAATTTCATTTCTATGAACTTACAGAGAAACACCAGCAATTGTGGAAAATGGCCCGTTATACAAACTTATTGATTTGGTGGCTCTGTTTGTAAGGGCAAAAGATTGCAAGGAATCTAAGTGTTCATCTAATAAAGGACCCATTCAATGAGTGGAAAATCTATACAATGGAGTAGTCTACAGCCACAAAAAATGAGACATCTCTTTGGGTGCTGCCATGAAATAATATATTAAAAAAAATGAGGGGCAGTACTGAGTAGAGCATCCTACTATTTGTGTAGAAAAGGAGGGAGGTATGTGCAGGTTGAAGAGAGCAGACTGGCAGGGACCATTCTCCTCAATGGAATGGGTAAAAATGGATGAGGCAAGTGGTCGGGCGCATAGCTCAATGCCAACTCATCCAGTACCCACACCCCGGTCACCCCCAGATCACACGAGCAGGAGAGCTCAGAGTCCTGCAGGGCAGCAGCCGGTGGCCAGTGCAGGATTCCTGGGGGATGGGCTCTGACTGGGAACTGCAGGAGGCCCCGGGCTCCTGGGTGTGGAAGGAGGTGCTGGGACCAGCCTTTTCTTCCCCTTTGGCCTGCACGCTCTTCTCCATAGTGTATACCAAGTTAGTGTTGCCTGCAGCAAACTGGCTTGTAGTTTTCCAGGTCAGTTCAGCCATAGCTGGTTTTTGGGACCTGGCCCTCCTGGGATTGTGGTTAACCTTTCTCTGTTCCCTCCCTCTCACCCACTCTCCAACTCTTTTTAAAAAAATATATATATATTTTATTGAGTTTTTACAGAGAGGAAGAGAGAGGGATAGAGAGTCAGAAACGTTGACCAGCTGCCTCTTGCACACTCCCCACTGGGGATGTGCCTGCAACCAAGGCACATGCCCTTGACCAGAATCAAACCCGGGACCCTTCAGTCCGCAGGCCGACGCTCTATCCACTGAGCCAAACTGGTTTCGGCCACTCTCCAACTCTTAACCCCTGACCCATGCCCACCTGGAACCATCATCTGGGTGGCCAGCTGTTTACACTATGGATGGTCCTTTTCTCTTTCTGCTCCGAGAGTCTCTCTCCCCAAGGGCGAGCAGGGAGGCCTCTGGAACCTCTGCCCAGGACACTGCTCGAGGCTCTGGCTTTCTTCATGCAACAGAGTTAGAACCACCACTGCTTAGAGGGCATTTCTTCAGTCCTAGACGCTATAAGTGCCTTTCCTTCATTATCTCATTTGTTCATTCAAATGTACGTATTCAATGTTTACCACATGACCTCAGAACGTTGGTCCTGGAGGTACAGCAGCAAACACGACAAAGTTTCCATACCCGTGGAGTTGAGCAGAGGCGAACCGCAAACAAATGCATCGCATGCTTTCGGACAATGGTAAGGGCCATGGAGAGGAAGAAAGCCAGGGGAGGGTAAAGGAGTGACAAGGGTACGATTTTAAGGTGCTCATCTGAGGAGGGGCCTGAGGGAAGGGAAGGAGTGAGCCTTGAGAACAGTGGTGGGGAAAGCAAGTGAAGGGAACAGCGTGCTCGAAAGCCTCAGGTGGGAATTCGATGAGTCAAAGGAAGAGTGGAGGAAACAAGGTCAGAAAGGCAGCCTGGCTCAGGGCAGGAGGGGTTTTGTAGGCAAAGGTCAGGGCTTTGGAGAGAGTCTACAGAGCCATTGTAGTTGAGCTTATGAAAAACAATTTTAATGTATTTTTTTTTATTGTTCATAGTATTACAGATGTCTCCTGTTTATTTCCCTTTTCCCCTCTCCTCCCAGTCCCTATCCACCCTGCCAGGTCTTCACCACCCTGTGTCCACGGGCTATGCATATCTACATATATAAAAGGCTAATATGCAAAGTGTCCCCCCGGGAGTTTGACTGGGAGACTGGGAGTTTGATGGCTTGCTATGGCATGTGCTGACCACAAAGTGGGGGGAGGGGGAGGGGACACAGAACGAAGGAAGAGGGCCAGCAGGCAGAGGGCCCCGATTGGCCCAGATTGCCGGTCAAGCCTAGGGATCCTACCCTTGCATGAACTTTGTGTACCGGGCCTCTAGTAAGTATATAAGTTCTTTGGTTTATCTCTTCTTGTCCCCCAAGCCCCACATCAGAGCTTATGAAATTGATATGACTTTTCCTGCTCTACAGATGAAGGGTTTGAGACCGAGAGAGAGAGATCAAATATCCTGACCAAGGTGCCCAGTAAGTAAAGGGAGGATCCCAGGTTGTACAGACTGACCCCCTCGTGGCACTGCCAGGATGCAGGTCTAGGCTCTCTTCCGGACACTCCAGTGCTGACATTCCAAGGGCTGGCTGAGCGAGAGGACAGGGACTGTCCTGCCACAGGTCCTTCTGATGCTCTGCCACAGCCTATAGGAGCCCCCAGTCATATGCCAGGGCAGGCGGGGGCTGGCTGGGGGGGCTCCTGGAGAAGACCTCAGGTTACCGCGGTGGGTAGGGTGGCAATGCCAGTGGACCCTGGGAAGTGCTGACACAGCACAAATGTCCGGAGTCCACACCCCGCCCACTGTCGATGAATCAATTGGATCACTCAACTGAAAAATTAACTCAAACCCTCAGACATCCCTCACACCCACAGAAGGTCACGAGGAGGTGCACGCCTGAGGCTGAGGCTGCGGGGCACCACCTTCCTCACCCCAGCCCTGGGGGCCCAGCCCCAGCCTCTTTGAGGAACACTTGTGCCCTCAAACCCAGGAGGCCCAAGACCTTGGAGGGGTAGGGGAGGGAGGACTCCATTTTGCCTGTCTCCCCTATTTTGCCCTCCGTTGGCAAAACCTCCTCTCAGGCCTAATGGCTTGTGTCTTGTCTGCTCTTCTGGATCCACTTATCAAGTTTTAATTGTGCTGTTAGGCTGCTCAAGGTCTGGCTGGGCCAGAGGAATGCACAAAATGATCAAGTCAGGGGTTTTGCCTTCAAGGAGCTTGGAGTCCAAGGGGCTGGGAGAGGGGAGCCAGGTACCTAGAGAAATATAAGGTCATGTAGGGGGGCAGAGTGTAAACTTCCCAAGGGCAGGATTTTTTCTGTTTCATTCTCTGGGGCATTCTCAGTGTCTAGAATAGTGCCTAGCACGTAGTAGGTGCTTAATAAGTATTTGTCCAATGAATGAACGCATCAGTGAAGGAAAGGGGCTACAGTGAGGCCGGGCATGGAACTAAGGTGATTCTGGGATAGTGGTGCTCCCCCCCCCCCTTCTCCAATACACACGGAAATCTGATAACTGAGTCCCATCCGCAGAGGTTTGGATTGGGCTGGACCAGGGTACACACTGGGCACTGGGAGTGACAAAAGCTCCCCAGAGGTTTCTAATGTATAGGCCTTGCACCACCGGCTCTAGGATTCACAATGGAAGACGCTAAGAGAGTGGGAGGAGTTGCTGTTTGAGAGGCGTCTGACAGGTCCCGTCCCAGGTGCTGTGCTCAGTGAGGAGGGAGGAGAGCCCGCCCCTTCCTCTGGCGACCTGCCGGCAGAGCCCGCGTTGAGCACCCCCTCCCAGAGTTCTCCCTGTCTCTGTCTCCCTGACTTCCTGCGGACTCACCCTTTCCTCAGCCGTCCCTTGCAGCGGCTGCTCCCCCTCCTGACATTGTCCCACATTAAAGGGTTGATCAGCCCATCAATTAATTGTGTCCTAATCCAATCTTGGCTTGGTTGGAGAGAGGGCAGTAAATCCAGCTGGGTAATCATGCCCTGATATTTGTGTAGGGATAATTACTATCTCTCAGGCCTCACTTGGTGGCAAGATGAGATGAAAACCCATAAAACACCACGAGGGGCTGTGGCTCATTGTTTCTTGGCGGCACAAGGCTGGCGGTCAGCCAGCCAGCCCTGCCCTCCCCTGCCCCTGGCACCAGCCCCAACCTCATCTCCAACCTCGTCCCCTCCCATTCATGCAACTGGCACGGCTCAACACCAGAGGCAGTCTAGGGGTCTGGCGTGGGTTCCACAACCAGCAGGGGCCACATCATGGGCCCTGGGGACAGCCAGTGTGGGGTCGGGGAGAGGAGGAGAAGGTGGTTCTCATAGCCAGGCAATCACCTGCCCCCAGGAGGTGAGAGCCATGAATACACAGCTATGAAGCATATGGTATCATTCAGACCAGCCCGAGAGCCTGCTGCCACCTGGAAGAACCCAGTGCACATCCCAGCTGGCCTCACAGGGACATGAGGTCCTGCATCCTCCAGGAGGATGCTCTGGCTTGAGACTCCCCTAAAGATGCGATGGCCCCATGGGAGAAGACTTCATCATAGTGCAGGGCTGGGCAAACTATGGCCCGTGGGCCGGATCTGGTGAGTAAAACTATTGAATTAAAAAAAAAACCCAAAAGACCGTACCCTTTTATGTAATGATGTTTACTTTGAATTTATATTAGTTCACACAAACACTCCATCCATGTTTTTGTTCCGGCCCTCCAGTCCAGTGTAAGAACCCATTGTGGCCCTCGAGTCAAAAAGTTTGCCCACCCCTGTTGGGTGGAGGGCAGCCCTAGAGGATATGAGAGATAGGGGCTGGGAACCACCTGCAGCCCCAAAACACGGCCCCCCAACTCGAGACATACCGAGTACCCGCTACGAGCCAGGCTCTCTGCAGGGCCCCGAAGATACAGGGTTTAGTAAGAGCCGTGGTTCTCAACCTTCCTAATGCCTCGACCCCTTTAATACAGCTCCTCATGTTGCGGTGACCCCCAACCATAAAATTATTTTTGTTGCTACTTCATAACTGTAATTTTGCGACTGTTATGAACCGTAATGTAAATATCTGCGTTTTCTGATGGTCTTAGGCTCTACAGCACTGGTTCTCAACAAGGTCACCTAAGACCACCGGAAAACACAGATATTTACACTACGATTCATTAACAGCAGCAAAATTACAGTTATGAAGTAGCAACAAAAATAATTTTATGGCTGGGGGTCACCACAGCATGAGGAACTGTATTAAAAGGTCGTGGCATTAGGAAGGTTGAGGACCACTGCCATAGAGTGTCTTGGTTAAAAGGATACAGCTGGAGTCAGACCCCTGGGTTCGAGTCCTGGTATTGACGCGTTTGTGAGGCCTTGGGAAAGTCATGCGATCTCCTTGTGCCTCAGTTTCCTCAGCTCAGGAGTGAGGTACACCAGTACCTAACCCAATCAAGCTACCGTGAGGCTAAGTGAGGTAATAATAATTATGACAGAGTGCTTAGATCAGGGCCTGCTTCAGTAGCTGCTATATAAGTACTACCTGTCACCACCGCTGCTACTAACATTGAGCCCTCTGCGCTTCAGTTTCCTTCCTCCATTCCTTAGGACCTCGCCCCTCAGAGTGTGGTCCCTGCACCGTCAGCATCGTCACCGCCCAGCGTGCGTGAGCAGTGCAGGGCCTTGGGCCCTACTCACTGCTGAGTCAGAATCCGAGTCTACACGAGACCCCCAGGTGACTGGGATGGGCGCTCTGGGCTAGAGGAGGCTCCGTGAACTCACGGTCTGTCCTCCTTAAAGTTGTACCCCCCACTGCCCAGCCCCTCTGGCATGGAGCAGGCAGGTGCTGAGCAGGAACCTGTGGTGTGAACAAGTGAGCTCCGGCCACAGCTTTCATCTGCGGGGCCACTGAAGGATTTCAAAGCATTTTAGAAAGGCCCCCTTGAAACAGCGTGGAGGGCAATTACGGGGGCCATTTGTTGCTACTGTGGCCACCTGGGTGAGAAGTGCTGCGTGGCTGAGCCTGGCCGGAGCAGTGGGGACGGAGGGAGAGGGGGAGGGAGGGGCTCGGAGGACTGGAGGCGGCTCCTACCGGGAGGCCAGAGGCCAGAGTCTGAAGTTAAGGACTGGGCTTTGGCTCAAGGCCCGCCAGCCAGGAGATGAGGGCTGCTTCGGGCACGAGAGGAGAAGGGGCTCTCCTGCGGGGACAGAGCAGGGCCCTGGAGGCAGTGGGGGACAATGCCCAGGGCGGCCAGGGTCCCCAAGGCCCTGCCCCCAGCTGGCGCGGGGAGGAAGAAGGAGGAAAGCAGGAAGAGGCCCGAGGCCCCAAACGCTTACCTGAGAAGGCATTATTGGTGTTGAGGAAGTAGATCTCCTCCCGGCCATCCCCGTCGATGTCACAGGCCGTGACCCCGATGGCGTTGCCCTGCCGGTCCCGCAGCGCGTAGTAGGGGGAGCTGCGCTTGTCCACGGCGATGTTCACCAGCCGCCTCTGGGCCCGGTCGTACTTCAGCACCAGATTGGGGCCGTTGTACCTGGAGCGGGGAGGAGGGGGAGGGACATGGGGGAGGAGCGGTCGGGCCACGGGCTCAGAGTCCTCCCCGAGAGGCCAACGTGGGGCAGTGCGGCCCCACAGGATTCCTGGGGGCCCCTCAGCAGCTTGCCCTGAGGGTCCCTGGGTGGTTGATGAGCGTCCATGGATTAGAGCATCCAGGTGAGAGTCCACTGGGCCCTCAGGGAACACAATCTAAGAGGCAGGGGAGTGGAAACCAGCGACAAGCCTTTTACCGCAGGCTGCCCTGAAGAAAACAAGAACCTCCCAGAGCCAAAACCGGTTTGGCTCAGTGGATAGAGCGTCGGTCTGTGGACTGAAAGGTCCCGGGTTCGATTCCGGTCAAGGGCATGTACCTTGGTTGCGGGCACATCCCCAGTGAGGGGTGTGCAGGAGGCAGCTGGTCCATGTTTCTCTCTCATCGATGTTTCTAACTCTCTGTCCCTCTACCTTCCTCTCTGTGAAAAATCAATAAAATGCAATTTCCCAAATTCTTAAAAAACAAAACAAAACAAAAACCTCCCCGACATTTAGCTTGCCCGTTTCAATGCAAAAGCCACTTTCATACGTAGGATCCTATTCCTTCAAATCTAACAATTGGGAGGGGAAGGAAGGCTGTATAATAAACCCATCTTACAGGTGAAGCAACCTGCGGGCTTCATCAGGGAAACAAAGGCTCAGGGGCAGTTCAGTGCCCTTCCCAAGGGAAACCAGCTAATAGGTGTCAGGTGCTTGGGCCCGAACCCAGGCCCTGCCTGCTATCCCAAGAGCCCTTGCGTGCTGCGCCGAGGAGGAGCCGAGGCGTTGTGGGTGAGGCTAGGAAGGACTCTCTCCCGACAGAAGCCCCAGCGTTTAAACAGTACGTATGAAATTCGCATCTCAGACGGGAGATTACGAACACATCTAACGGCATTAGCTGATCCTGCCGGGCTTTAACCAAAAGATTAAAGTTCCCATCAGTCCTCATCTTTCCCGGTTTCACTCCGCAGCCCTGTGGCCCCAGGCACGGTCTTGCCTCAGGGCCTGGGCTCTCGCTGCTCCCTCCGCCCAGGATGTCCTTTTCCTGCACATGTCCACATGGCTGCCCCCTCCTTCCCTCCCGCAGGCCCTGGTTCAACTGCTGCTTCTCGGTGAGGCCCTCCTGTCCACATTCCTGAAACTTGCAACCACCTCCACCCTGCCCTCCTTATCCCCACCCCCCCTGCTCTTTCCCCATGGCTGTCACCACCAGCTGACCATCTGTCTCTTCTTGGTCACCTGTTCCTTCTCTGTCCGATCCCACACTGGAATGTCAGCTCCACGAGGACAGAACTTTCTGTTGTGTTTCCCAGGGCCTACAACAGTGCCTGGCATACAGAGGTGCTCGGTAACTATATTTGTTGAGTGATTCAATGAGTGAGACCTCAGAGCTCACGTGCTCAGTCATAAGGGTTTCGGTGCCCCACGGTTGATTTCTTCCCCTCACGTTTCCACCTGGAAAAGGTGGCATGCCCCAAGTTCACCCCCCGGGACCGCACAGCCATGAATGTGCGAAGGCCTCTGTCTGCTCCTGGAAAACCAGCTTGCCAGGCTCCATGCCCTGGTCCCTGGTCTCCTGCCTTTGTTTTAACCCGAGCATGAGCGTCCCGAGTTCAGCTGCCAGCCTCTGGATGGTCCACGTAGAGGGCGGGAAGAACTCCCCAAGGTCTTGGAGAAAAATCACTTCTTGCTTCCTTGAAACAGCTCCAACTTGGCCCTCTCCTTCATCACCAAGTGCAGAGCCAGTGAAATTTGGGGGATGCTGAGCAACTGGCCGGGAGCCTTCTGGCACCCACAGAGTGTGAAAGGGGAGACAGAGCTCGTGGGGGTTGGGGAGCTGAGTCAGCACCGGGTGATGGAAGGTCGCACATTAGACATCTTGACAAAGATTGTGTGAGGCCTGTGTGAAGGACGCGGCGTGACCTAGGGGATGCTTCTAGGCAGGAGCGACAGTAAGTAGCCTTGGGTTCCAACCCTGTCAGCAGCTGGCTCCAGCCCCCAGGGGCAGGAAGAGCCTTCTGGGTGCTCAACACTAGTCCTCCAGGCCTCTGGGTCTTCTGTTTGCCGCTGTCCCTACTGCTCCTCACAGACACTGAGTCCTAGGGTTCTGGGCCTCGGTAAAAGCACTTCCACAAGCATTGTCTCACCCGAGCCACACATAATCCCAGAAAGAAGATAGATAAGGCATTTTTCTAGAAAAATAAACTGAGAGTCAGAGAGGCCAAGTGAGCTGTCGAAGGTTACCCAGCTCACACGGCAGTGCTGGGCCTCTAACCATCTCCAGGGTCCAAATCCTGTGCTCTTTCCATGTTGCCTATGATGCCAACACTCTTAGTTCTCTGCATTTTAAAACATGTATTTCAGAGAGAGAGAGAAAGAGAGGGAGAGGGAGAGGGAGAGAGAGGAAGGGAGAGAAAGGGAGAGGGGGAGAGGAAGGGAGAAGAGAGGGAGAGAGGGAGAGAGAGAGAGAGATAGATAGATAGATAGAGAGAGATCAATGATGATAAGAGAATCATTGATCGGCTGCCTCCTGCATGGCCTCTCACTAGGGATCAAGCCTACAACCCTGGTATGTGCCCTTGACCAGAATTGAACCCGGAACCCTTCAGCCCGCAAGCTGATGCTCTATCCACTGAGCCAAACCAGCTAGGGTTGCATTTAAAAAAATATTTTTATTGATTTTAGAGAGGAAGGGAGAGGTAGAGAGAGACAGAAACATCACTGATGAGAGAGAATCATTGATCAACAGCCTCTCACGCTCCCAACTAGGGATCGAGCCCACAACCCAGGCATATGCCCTGATGGGGAATTGTACCGTGACCTCCTGGTCAGCGCTCAACCACTGAGCCACATTGGTCAGGCAGTTCTCTGCATTAAAAAAATTTTTAATGACAGCCTCCCCCAGAGTAGTGATGGTGAGAAATGCCTGAGAATTTCATGTAAGCAGTGGCGATAATAACCCTACATTTCTACAGCACTTTACAATTTACAAAGAACCTTCTCATCCTTGATTTCATTTGTTTCTCGCAGGTCTTGACGCTGCCAGAGGTTAGTTTTGTGACTTTGGGTGGTCAGAAACCCATGTTCTGGGCTTCTCTTCCACAAAACGAGAGATTTGGACTAAATCAGAGAGTCACAAAAAGGATGTCAGTTCCCACACCGATCCTGGCCTGGGGAGCTGGATGTACGGTATGTGAGATTTCATGCTTCTTCTCTGTGACACCTGCCAGAAACTGTGGGGCAATTCTAAAAGTTCAGGAGACTTTGAAGCTCAGTTAAATGGGGTTAGGCAGTGGGAACAGGGTCCATGCTCTTAAAAAGCAGTTGTGACTTCATCATCCCCAAGGCTGGGCCAGCAGGCAGAAGCGATGGGCTTGGAGGCAATTGGGAAGCCTGCGTGAGAGGCACCAGCAGGGCACAACCCACAGTTATGTGAGTGCCATCCGATGCTGGTGCCAGTCTGCTGGGACAGGAATGCTATGGGCAGGGAGGGGGGGCCTGGGGGTTGAGTCCAGAGCAGCCTGGGTGTGGGCTTTTGGCCCTGCCACTTTCTGGCGCTGACCTCGAGCTTGATACTCATTCCTCCAAGCGTCAGCCTCCTTATTACTTCTACATCTATTGCTACATAACTCACAGGATGGCTGTGAAGATAAGAGTGTGTGACAACACTTGGTAAACTGTGAAGAGTTACACAGTCGTATGTGCTCATCATTATTACAAAAACAACTGAAGCACAATCTCGAGAACCCTCCAGTGATCATTTTGAGAGTTTCCAAACACAATCTAGTATTTCTCTCCCAAAAACATCCCACCCTGATCGCTCATCCTCTGTGGGTGTATTTCTTTATTGCCCTTTATTACTAATGTTCTCAGAGTTGTCTTCACAAGCTGTCTCCAGGGTCTCTCTGCCCATTTACCCCACCCCAGCCCACACCCTCCTCCCCCCAGTTCCAGCCAAGCCACTCTTGTTACTGTCATTGGGAGCTTTTCTGTGGCCACATCCAAGGACCACAGTCTCCCTTAGTCTCCACCACGCCACCTCCCTCTTGAAACGCTGTTCTCTTGCCCCTGAGGTTGCCACCCTCCTCTGGTTTTCCTTCTCTCTCCATGCTTCCCCCTCCTTTTCCCCCATATAGGTTCTTCCTCCTCTCTCTGCCCTCTTGATGTTGGAGTCCCCAGGCTTGGTCCTGGGTCCCCTTCTCCCTTTCCTGCCCCCTTTCACGAGGGGATAATATCCGTTCTCAAGACTGACAACTCCCAAATTTATGTCTCCTACCCAAATCCCCAGTCCAAGCTCAGACTCATATATCTGACTGCCTACCTGACATCTCTCCTTGCACCCGCACAGTCATCTCTGATGGAACGATCGATCGCTCACCCCCCCCCCCCTGCCCTGCAATGCACAGCCAGGCACTGAAGTCAGAGTCCTGGTGCCAGCCTTGGTTTCCCCATCCCCTTGTTTTCATATTTAATTCATCAGCCAATCCTGCCATTTCTATCTACATCTTTCAAATCTTTCTCTTTTTTCTTCCCCTACTGCCACCATCTCTGAAGAGACTTCTTTCTCTCTTTCATCAGCCTAATCCCCCATACCATCGCCATAGTCATCTTTTTAACACACAAATTGGGCCAGCCACTCTCCTGCCTTAAACCCTCTGGCGGCTCCCCATTATGCTGGAATGGAACCCAGACCCCTTATCGTGCCTGGACGGGGAGTCCAGCGTGGTTGGTTGCCCGAGTCGCTGACCTCCTCCAGCCACCCTGGCCCTGGGCCCTGGCCCCTCACAGAACTGCTCCCTCTGACTAGGACACTCTCTGCACTTCCTTCTGGCTTCTTCTCATCCTTTAGGCCTAACCATCAAAAGCAGCTCAGAATAGCCTTCCCCTGGGGGTATCCCCGGTCCCACTCTTGTTTGGTTATCTATGTGTTGCCCATGTCTCCCAGTAAACAATCAGCTTCATGAGGGCAGGGTCTGTGTTTGCCTTGTTCATTGCAATCTTCTCATTATCCAGCGCATCATGAGTGCTCGAAAAGTACTTGTAGAGTGAACAGGAGAGAAACAGCCTATAGCAGGTTCATCATTGAGTGGATGAGCAAAAGGCTGACTGAGCCAACAGTCTCTGGATTGGTGTTTGGCCCTGCACTTTCATTGTTCCCCAAAGATATATATATATTGACAGAGAGGAGGCCAAGCCTGGTGTTCTGGATAAGAGTGATAAAAAATAATAAAATGTTATAGATACAGAGAATCAACCTTTTTTTCTGTTCAGAATCATTGACCCATGTGAAAAAATAATCTTAGACAGTTACATAAAGAAAAGCCAGATAATAGGGTGTAATAATTATTGGGTACCTACTCTATGTTTGATACTGTGCTAAGTTTTATGCATGAATAAAATTTTCTAATTTGAAAGATATATAAATTATGATACTTTGAAAAGTAAGGATAGAGCCCAAACCGGTTTGGCTCAGTGGATAGAGCGCCGGCCTGCGGACTGAAAGGTCCCAGGTTCGATTCCGGTCAAGGGCATGTACATTGGTTGCGGGCACATCCCCAGTAGGGGGTGTGCAAGAGGCAGCTGATAGATGATTCTCTCTCATCGATGTTTCTAACTCTCTATCCCTCTCTCTTCCTCTCTGTAAAAAATCAATTAAAAATATATAAAAGTATAGAAAACTTCTTTCATTTAAAAAGGAAAATAATGAAAAATATTTAGCTATTCAACATTATAGTCAGGAGAGAGAGGCAGGGCAGAAAGAAGAAACAGATGTATGTATACACATGAAAGATAGAGACACATAAAATAAAATAAAAAGTGGAAATTGAATAAACCCTGAGCAGAGAGAGAAAAACACATGCAGAAACATAGACTGGCTCATACAGACACAGAGACACAGAAAAGGGGACATGCATGCCTGTAGAGACAAATGGAATATCAACAGGAACCCAAGATATTGTCATAGAGAAACAACCCATCTCTGAGGCCATTTTCAGCATTTCCTCTAAAGGCATAAGAGGAATTCTTAGTCACTTCAATACCCTTATTCTATAGATAAAGAAAGTGAGTTTGGTCACTTCAATACCCTTATTTTATAGATAAAGAAAGGGAGTTTCTGGAAAAAAAATGACTTTCTGAAAGTCAAATACCTCATCGTTAGACTAGATAAACCAAAGGCAAACTTATCCCTTAGCAGGGATCAACAAAAGTATGGCCTTTGGACCAAATCTGGCCTGCTGCCTATTTTTGTAAATAAAGTTTTATTGGAACACTTGATATGTTCATTTATTTGTACATTAAGTATGGCTGCTTTTGCTATACTGTAGAGTTCAGTAGTTATGATAGAATGTATGGACCAAGAGTTGAAAATATTTACCATGTGGCTCTTTGCAGAAAAAAGATTTCCTATCCCTGACTTAAAAGGTTATCAGCCTTATATGAAACCTATATTAAAAGTTCTAAGTGATCATTATCAAAAAAGAACTCAAAGTTAGAATAGTGTTAGTAAAAAATAGATACAGAGAATCAACCTTTTAGTGGGAGTCAGCATTTGGAAATACACCATTTTTTTGAGATAAGTATTTCAGGGAGAATATAAGTTGAATGCTAGGAAGACGTTAGGTCTTAGGAAGGAGACTGTGAATCAAAATAATCTGCAGATAAAAGAGAAAAGTTGCTTTAAGAAGAGAACAGTGTTCTCTACATGGGGCTTGTCTAAGGCTTAGAAGTAAGAGCGTGTTCCTTCCCTCGCAGTGAATGAAGTGGTTAAAGGGGTGTGGTGGAGGATCCCCACAGAGGGCTGCCATCTCCTTTTTTCTCCGCGGGCACTTCTTACTCCAAGCAGAAAAAGGTGGAATCCATTTTGCCTCCCCTCGAATGAATCTGGACTTGCCTCAATTAGCAGCATATACTAGAAGTGATGTTGGGCCAGTTCTGGATCTAGCCCTTAAGAGACCTACTTTGCGTTTGGTAAAAGCCAGTCACCGCGATGGAAACTTCACTCCCTTGAGATCACCATGCTCTGACCCAGCCCAATCTAGTCTCGTGGAGAGGCCCCGGGCAAGAGCACCGAGGCACCAGCTCTGGGAGCGAAGACTTCGCCAACAGTTGGATGCAGCTGAGTGAGTGATACCAGCAGGTGTCGTGTGGAGCAGAAGAACCATCCATGTGAATTTGCTCACATTTTTGACCCACAGAATTGTGAAAAATGGCAAACGCTTTTTAAGCCACTACATTTTTTGGAAAAGAAAGTACATAATGATGACCTATGATTTCAGACCTGAGGGGAAAAGGAATTTTACGGCTGGAAAGTAAGAAAAAGTATTGTTCATAAGTCAGTGAAATTCTCTAGGATAGCCATTTGAATTTCCAGCAGGCAGGTCTCCCCAAGGGATGCCTGGATCTGTTGAGTTGATACTTGCATCTCAGAATATCTGAGAATCTGTGCAGAGCCTGAGGGTAGAAAGGTAATAAGAAATACAAGAACTCCAGATACCTGTTTTTTTTTTTACTCCTCGTTCTCATTCTTCATTCCTTTTTAGCCACGTCCATTTCCCATTTTGAATGTACAGCCTTTAATATAGATGATTTTTTGGAGATGTGTTTCATGCTCTTTTTTCTTGGCTTACATATTTTAATTCAATGAAAGCCATCAAAGTTAAACAGGACCAGAACACACATGGGAAAGCATTCAAACAAAAAGATTCATGTATTGTATCCCAGGATAGGATATATCCAGAGGCCAATTTAAAGGAATGGAAATTTTGGTAATGGGAAGGTTTTAGGTGTGGTGAAAACTCTGGGGGTAGGGATTTTATTTTATTATTTTATTTTTTAATATATTTTATTGATTTTTCACAGAGAGGAAGGTAGAGGGACAGAGAGTTAGAAACATTGATGAGAGAGAAACATTGACCAGCTGCTTCTTGCACACCTCCTCCTGGGGATGTGCCCACATGCCCTTGACTGGAATCGAACCTGGGACCTTTCAGTCTGCAGATCGACGCTCTATTCACTGAGCCAAACCGGTTTTGGCAAGGGGGTAGGGATTTTAAAGGGGAATAAATTGGGTAAGTCTGTAAAGAGCATCCATCCCAGAAAACAAACAAACAAACAAACAAATTTGACCCTGAATTAGGCATAAGGATCTAAAGGCATAAGGAACTAATTAGGGTGGAGAAGACCTCACAAATAGATGAACAAGAAGGAGAAGGTAACTTTAAGATGAACGATTTTGTCCTAAGGGGAGGGTGGTTTTTTAAGAAAGGAATGTTTGGCATCAGAAGGTCAGAATAATCTACAGTGATGAGTGTCTGTAAAAACTCCGTGCAGGCTGACTGATTTATACCTTGTTCTAAAAGAGATCTGTGCTCAGCATGAGCTCTGTGCTCTTGGAATTTCTTTTATGTTGGTGAGCATGGAAGCACCCAGGTGACCATTTGCCATTCTATCCCCCACCATACTTGGACAGTGCCAGAAAAAAAAACAGGTTCTCTGGTCGTGATATTCATGATGATGATGATGATGATGATGATGATGATGAAGATGAAGACCATGCCTCCATTCTTCAATAAACATGTTTATCTCAGTAAACGAGGAAGACAAGGAGGCAGGAATTCCATAAAATATCAAAGGAGGAATTCAGGTGACAGATGGAGGCCATGGCAAGCAGAATCATTTCGTTGCAAGTGGCAATCACTGCACCTGCACTAGTTGAATAATTTATTGGCTCATATGTCCACATAACCAGACCATCAAGGGTACAAGTAGGCTTCTGGGCACAGGGAGTTTGGAACCAGGGTTCTGACCAGAAGGCTGCAGGACCTCATTTCTCTTCCCCTCTTCCTCTTTTCTCTGTCTCTTGACCTCATCATCTCACAGCATCCTGCTTCACGAGGCTTGACCTGTGTGAACACTCGCAGCCTCATACTTCAGCTTCAGCAGAGTGGAGATACTATCTTTTCTCGGTTCCAATGGGAAAAACTCCAGGGCAGGGCTATGATTGGCCCAGGTTGGGTCAGGTGTCCATCCTCAGAGCTGGGAGTCTATGATTGACAGCCTTCCACTAGTACCAAACCTAGTGAAAGCAGCATCTCAGGAGCCACATGTTTTCAGGAAGAGACGAGGAATGTTTCTCTAGATAGACATTCATCTGGGTCTGCACATTCTGGAGGCAAACTTGCAGGGGCCCACTGATGGTAGGCAATGACTCCCTGGAACCACCGAGTCCCTGTGTCCTGAGATACATCTCAAGATCCTCCCAACCCCCTTTCTGAGCCCCAGAAAGAAGTAAACACAGAAAGTGGATGCACAAAGGGTATTGACATTCTTCCTGCTCCTGAAGCCTCTGTTCCAGGCAGCGTTGCTGGGTGTGGGGAGGCAGGCGGACCCTGAAGGTTGGCAGCGACAAGCCTGATGTGGGGAATGAGGGGACACCAGGTGAGCTCTGGCCCAACTCTGTGGTCAACTCTCCACGGACTCAGGAAATCACTTAACTGCCTGGCCACAAAACACTTTAAATCTCTATTCAAACTTTCCTCCTTCATGCCATCACTACCTAGAAGCTTTAGCTAAAAAGCCATTGGTCTTTCTCTCTTTTGTTTGAAGAAATGGGCCAGTTTAGTGGGGCAAATAGCTAATGGATACTTCAGTCTTCTTTAAGAGTAAAAAAAGATAAACCAATCATTCTCCACCGAGTTCATTCTATCCTCTGGAATCCTATTGCCAATCTGGGCACGCTATATGGCATAGGACATAATTCTCCCCTCACAGATCCTCCAGCCTAATGTGGCAACTAAGGAGTGTCCCCAATCCCCGATTTTCAGGAGAGGGATAGGTGATCACTTCTCCTGGGGTGAAGTCTTTGTTAAAAAAAAAAAAGTGCATTTGATCTAGAACTTGAAGGATGCTTAGGACTTTAATATAAGATATAGGAATTAGGCATTTACAAAAGAAAAAATGTGAACTATGAAGCAGATCAGGGAACAGAAAAACATGCTTAGGCCGAAGCCGGTTTGGCTCATTGGTAGAGCGTAGGTCTGCGGACTGAAAGGTCCCGGGTTCGATTCCGGTCAAGGGCATGTACATTGGTTGCAGGCACATCCCCGGTAGGGGTTGTGCAGGAGGCAGCTGGTCGATGTTTCTCTCTCGTCGACGTTTCTGGCTCTCTATCTCTCTCCCTTCCTCTCTGTAAAATATCAATAAAATATATTTAAAAAAAAGAAAGAAAAAAAAAGAAAAACATGCTTAGGGAGTAGGTGGAGAGTACAGAGATGAGTGTTGGACAATAGTGAAAATGAGTGGAAGGCAGATTAGAAAGTACATGACATCCAAGACTGTGGAAGATGTGGCACATAAACCAGGACTTTAGAGTTTGTCTGGGTCTGCAATGACTCCCTGGAGCCACCGAGTCCCTGTGTCCTGGAGATACATCTCAAGATCCTCCCATCCCTAGGAAATGAGGAGCCACTGAGGGATTCTGAGCAGGGCACACCATTATATCAAATTGTTTGGTGGTTGCATGGTGAGAGAATTAAAACAACAGTGCAGAAGAATGAACATTTCTCTGAATTTTTCCAAACACTTCTGAGCTCATTTGAGGAGGTTTACGTTCCTTGCAATCCAATGACTCCTAAAACCGGGCAGAGTCAAGAATGTACAGAACTCAGGAAAGCCAGGGTTAAAAAGAAAGGCATGGCCAGCAGTGCTAAATGCTTTCCAGAGATTTAAAAAAATAAAATAAAGGTGAAACAAGCAAGTGGAGTTGATCATTTGGAAGCCACCGATGACCTATAAGGAAGCTGTTTCCATATGGAGGAAAGAGGAACTAGATTGAGGGCATAAGATAATGGATGCATAACAATGGATGCACTAGTGCAGATGACTCAGTGAGAACAAGAAGGAAGGGCCCAGGAAGGCCTAGGTCTAGGATACTGGCCCTGGGACACGAAGTTAAGTGATGGTTTCGGCACGCTCGGGGGCCTGTACATGTTTGCGGGAAAGAGGAAAGGACCCAGGAGGGCAGTGGATTTAGCGTTCGCCTAGGCAAGATGTGTAGAAGGTGGAGGGGAACAGCATGGGAACTGCCAGCAGATGGGTTGGGCTTGAAGTCAAGAGAAGAGGAGAGGAGGCCAGGATAGGGGAAGAAGACAGGATGAGGTGGGAGACAGTGACTCGGAAGTTGATGCCCAGAGACCTCGGTCTGCTCATAGGGGAATAAAGAGGTGAGGTTCTTAGCTGAGAGGAGGGTGAAGTCACAGCTTAAGGAATGAGGAAGTTAGAATAGCAACTGAGGGGCGGGCAAACTTTTTGACTCGAGGGCCACAATGTGTTCTTAAACTGGACCGGAGGGCCGGAACAAAAGCAACCTGACCATGCTGGCACTCTCATCTTGGGCTGCTGGTGAAGGAGCGGAGGGGAGAGCAAGAGAACCCTCCGCTCTTTCGGCTCCGTGGGCCGGATAGAACAGCCGAAAGGGCCAGATCTGGCCCTCGGGCCATAGTTTGCCCACGGCTGGGCTAATACATAGCCCCTTTCCATGGTAAATAGGGCATGCAGGGCGCAGACCATGAGGCTGAATTTGGGAGATGCAGAGGGCAGGCTGTGGGACAGGATTAGTCTTACAGGTTGCACGGAAGATACAGGAATGAAGCAATCACAGCAGGGAGGCCCGCGGAGTCAACCTGGACCAGAGGGCACACACAGGGTGAGGTGGAGTCGAAGCAGGGCTGCCTGAGGGAGCTGAGTTCAGGGTGGGAGCAGGTGAGGGCAGGTGTTCAGGGCCTCAGATCTGAAACGGGAGCTGCCTGCTCTTGGCCCTGGAGAGTGGCTGAGTAAAGGACGCGGGAGCATCTCCTCTTGGGAGTGAGGCGGATCCTGTGGGGGCAACACAGGGCAGCAGAAAGTGCCCTGGAGCTGGAGTTAGAACAGAAAGGCTGAGAGGCAGTAGAGCTCCGCGATGAGGAAGTTAGCTCAGGAGTCAAGGGCAGACTCCAGCTGTGTAGGTTCTCTTGGACAAGTCACCCAGCTTTTCCAAGCCTCAGTTTCCTCATATCAGCTCCCCTGCCATAGGGTTTTGCTGAGAATTAAGGTAATTCCTATAAAGTTGTCAATACAGTACTGGGCACAGAGAAAACACTCAATAAGCACTCGTTAGTATGTCTGTCTTCTTCTCCCATATACACTCAGTCAATGGAAACTCGATAAATATTTTTGAAAGAATGAGTTATTATGATTATTTACCTGTGTAGCCTTGAGCACAGGAGACTGTGAGCTTTATGGAGTCCTGCACTATATTTTATTCTTCTAGCTCCTAACACAATGTTTGATAAAGGAACCTGATTACATTCACTAGAATTCAGTTTCCTCATCTATAAAGTGGGGCTAATAACATTTGCTCTACCTCAAGGTCAAATGAGATAACGCATGCAAACGGTGACAGAGCTGTAGGTTTTGCACGCGTGCATATACACACACACATGCGCATGCGCGTGCCCACACGATATACGACTGCTGTCTGCAGCAGAGGCAGTGTCTGCCCCCGTTCCCCCCAGGGGGCCCAAGCTCTTCTACCCCGTTTGACAGGAGCTGAATGATAGGCCCGTTGAGCTGCAGGAATGCCCTGTGAGAGGAAGATTCGTGGAGTTTGTTGAGGGCCTCGTCAGAAGGCGGCTGTGGTTTTCTCCAGCAGGGAAGAAGCCTGGAGGTGGGCACGGGGCTGGACATGAGGTTTGCAGGAAGCCTGGCCTGATGCCTGGCTTTAAGTCAGCCTGGCCTGATGCCTGGGCTGGACAAACAAGGAGATAGAGGTTGCCAGACAGGTCACAGGCCCTGGGGAGGGAGCGAGAACAGATAGGTCTTGCCTGGTGAAGGGCAGGGCTGTTGTGTGAAGACAAGGACCAGGTAGACTCTTGCTGGCCCAGCTCCTGGGGGAATAGAGATGGCCATCGTTAGCTTAGAAAAGGCCCATCCTTGTAGCGCAGGATTGTGTCCAATTAGAGTCTTAGCTCAGACTCTCTACCTGGGTAGCAGGTCCCTCTTCGTGACCATGAGCACCTCCCCTCCCCCCCGATGACTATCTGCTTGGAATTTCTTCTACAAGTTACTGCTGGAGGCCCCCTGTCCCTTGTGCCTGTCAGGATACACGGGCCAGGCTGTCCATACACTCTCTCCAGACCCTGTGGATATGCTGTCCTGATTGCTGGCCTCCACTTCCTGTCCACCCTGGGATCCCACCCCAATGGGAAAAATCAAGTTCCGCCGGTTCCCCCTCATGCTGCAGCTCACGGGTGCATGCCTGGCTGTGTCTTGTGAAATAATGGTTGGAGGAGGCAGCAAAAGCCTCCCAGTGGCTGTGAAGTGTTAACTGATGAATTAAACTCTTCGTTTTGATTTGAAGGAAATAGTCCTAGAAGACACTCTTGCTTTAAAAAAAAAAATATTAAGCTGCCAACTACGAAAGGCATTCATTCGCAGGGGTCTTTGTTGCCAAGCTGGCTTGAATTCCCTTAGCCACGCATTA
This sequence comes from Vespertilio murinus, assembly GCA_963924515.1. NCBI lineage: Eukaryota > Metazoa > Chordata > Mammalia > Chiroptera > Vespertilionidae > Vespertilio > Vespertilio murinus. Next base: position 18,722,755 of record OZ004714.1, on the reverse strand, counting down.
ATACTCATCAGAATCCGGCTGTGCGAGCAAATGTGCACTCGAGTTTAGGGGCAGAAAAAACGTGTGTAAAACATTAGTGAGAAAGTACCAAACATACCTATTTATTCTTTGAAGTGCTTGTAGTATAAAAATGACCTATCCGACTGGCATTTAAAATAAACAGTTATTTTAATTACAAATGAAAGGTACATGACTATAATCTAAGATATTAGGTATCACAGACAATTTATATTTGAACCATCCATCTAGATTAAAGCCCCGCTAGAGCCTGGTGCATCCTGATTACACAAGACTAGCAGGCAAATCCTCGCTCCTCACAGTGGGGGCGGGGACATGTGGCATTGGCAACACTGGGGAGCAGGTTAAAAATGCAAAATCTCAGGCACCAGATCTCTGAGTCAGAATCCGCATTTTAACAGAAGACAGGGTGATTTACATGCACATTCAGTGTGAGAAGGGCTGGTCTGGGTCAGTGTTTCTCTAAGAGTAGCCTGTAAACCATTTACATTTATTAAAAATGCAAATTCCTGAGCCCCTCCCAGACCTACTGAACAGAAATGTCCAGATACAGAGCCCAGGAATCAGCATTTCAAACAAACTCCCAGGTGGTTTTTATTTTCATGGAACTGTGAGACCTACCCCTAGTCCTTCTTATCTTATGGAGATCCATTAAGGACCAGTTGACATTCGATGTTTTGAGCCCAGTGCAAAAGGATTTGGATGGATATCATGTCTGCCATTAAGGTGTTTAAAATTTTTTCATATATATATATATATATGTTTTTTACAGAGAGGAAGGGAGAAGGATAGAGAGTTAGAAACATCGATGAGGGAGAAACACTGATCAGCTGCCTCTTGCACACCTCCCTCCTCCTGGGGATGTGCCCGCAACCAAGATACATGCCCTTCACCAGAATTGAACCTGGGACCTTTCAGTCCACAGGCCGACGCTCTATCCACTGAGCCAAACCGGTTAGGGCCATTTAGGGGTTTAAAGCGACATTGCTATAGCTGAACACATAGAGGACAAGCTGTGGCATAAATACTGAGGAGTATTTTTATACTACAAGCGCTTTAAAGAATAATCATGGTATTGACTAATTCACAATGCATTGAGTCTCCCTTTGGCACTGAATACATCACGTGGTCTTCCTGAGGGGAAGAAAAACAGACACATTGTCCTCACCCTTCCTAGTTCCCCTAGAGCCAGGTGGACTTCTACCTAAGGGACACTCATTCTTTTGGGCTACTGGGCAGACCCCAGCCCATGGCTCAGCTGTTCCTTCAGAAAGAGAGAGACAGGGACCATAATGTTCTCTTTTAGAGATAAGAGAGAAACAGCCAACCTCTTTTGGGATTCAATGTATGACAAGTGGAGATGGGGAGCATGTGATAGGAGCCTTGCTGGAGGCCTCTGATGACTCAGAGCTTAAATAGCATGAAGACCAGCCCTTAACCTTGGTCCTTTAGTGAAAGAGTGTCTAAGTTGGGCTAACCTCGCCCAGATCTTGGGACTTGCATGCGGTTACGTGGTGCTTTCTGGTTTACCAACATTATGACTTTATTCCCTCATGCATCCAATCTGATGGGGTCATTATTTATCTCCCTTCCCCCTCGAATGCAAAACCAGAGGTTATTCATGTGCCTATCACACAGCCGGCAAGTGGAAGGGCTGAGCCTTGCCTTTGCTTCTTCTGACTCCAACCACCAGCCTTTATTTGTCTTCTATTCATGAACTAACATATTATTTTAACTAGACCAGGGACTCCTTTTGGCAAAGCTCTCTCCATATTATACTGGCAAGTGCAGCGTGAGCACGTGATAACCCCTCAGCAGGTTTAGTGGCCAAAAAAAAAAAAAAAAAAAAAAGAGTTACTGCTTTTTTACTTTGCAGCTCTGGCAAATTCTCAGAGGTGTAGGTGAAAAATCAATGCCAGATGGCTCTCGTGGAGAAGACTCCACGGCTTGGCTGCTGTGGAATCAATTGCCCTGGGAGGGACGTCATTGCAGCTGAAGGATGTGGCAAGATCAGGCTGGGCTCTGGACCACACGAGCCCCGCGTGGCAGCCCAGCCCTAACGCGGCGCAGCTCGGCTCTCCATGTTCACGGCGGACAGGGAGGTGAAATGAGGGAGGAGGAGCTGCAGAGAGAGCAGCATCCAGAGGCATTACCGCTCGCCCTGAGAGACCCCTCCAGGCCTGCGTGTGGACGGTGATGAAGCTCCACGGTGACAGCACAAATAAGGCTCCTGTCCACACCATCATTGGGCTCCATAGATAAATGCAGACCTGCTGTCAGAAATGACAATCCGGGTGTCACAAATAACTGACTCCACGTTGGGATCGCTGGAGCTGAGGTTCAGGAGCAGAGTGGAGACCCGAGTGGAGATCCACAGTGACCAGGAGGGATCTTGAAAGCTGCGAGGACTTTTTTCCAAACCCTGCTTGCCCGCGTCCAGGAATGATGTGTGCACCTCTGATGTTTTATTATTCTCAGGATTCCAGCATGGGCTCCTGCCTCTTTGCAGGAAACAATTCCCGTACTCACAGTATGGGCTGGGGCAGTGCGCCCTGTATTTGTTTCCTAAGGCACCACAGCAAATTAGCAGGAACCGGGTGGCTTAAAACAGAAATTGATTCTCCCACAGCTCTGGAGGCCAGAAGTTCAAAGTCAAGGTATGGGCAGGGCCGAGTTCCTTCCACATGTTCTAGGACGGAACCTCCTCCAGCTTCTCCTGGCTATAGGCATTGCTTGGTCTGTGGCCATCTCACTCCGCCTTTGTCTCCTGGTCACGTTACTTCCTCCTCCTCTCTCAAACCCCTCTCTGCCTGTGTCTTTTAAGGCAGTTATGTGATTGCATTTAGGGCCTATCCAGATAATCCAGGATAAGCTCTTTTCCCCAAGATCACTGACTTAATCTCATCTTTGGTCATATAAGGTAATGTTCACAGGATCCAGGGATTAGGACATGGATGCATCTTGGGGCTGGGGGGTTTGCACCATTCAAACCACTACAGGCACCTCTGAATTAACTCTTATATTCCCAATAAACTATCACAATAGTTAGGATCACAGTAATAGTACCTGAGAAGTATGCTAGGTGCTTCATGCACTCATTTAATCTTCCCAACAACTCGGGAAAGCCAGTATTTGTATTCCCATCACAAAGAAAGAACAAAGCTCTGAAGTCCACACTCCTTCAGATTCTCCAAAGGTTTCTGGTTTGTGTGTTTGGGGAAGAGGAGAGGATGAGCCCCTCACCTTCTTCAAACACGGCATGTCCACTCTGATCTTATTTAGACGGGAGGAGGGTGCAGATTTCCTTTATCTTCCAAAGGGTTTCACCGAGAGAGAGTTTGCACAGCACAGCTCTGCACAGCCTTGCATTGTTTTGGGCAGGGACCCAGGTTCAGGAGCCCTCTCTCAACCTTGTTCCCTGTCCTTGGGCAAGCTACCTAACCTCGAGTTTCTCACCTGTGCAGTGGGAATGGTAATAGAATCTACCTCAAAGGGTTGTCCTGAGAACTGAACGGGGAAAATGCACCTCTCATGTTTAAATAGTGCTCCATAAAGAATGGTTATTAATTCCTGTGTTATCTTCATTGGCTTATGCATTTCTCCTACTGGTCAATCCCCCTTGATCTTCAATCTGGGACCTCTTGAAAGTGAAAAATGTTTATCCAGAGTAGGTGGGTCCAGCTGTTTCCCCTCACTTTCAGAGGAGAGGGTGGCATCAGTCCAGGGTAGTGATATGCAATGTCACTCTTCCGGTTCATGTAAGAGGGCGCTGCCATCCACACTATACCCAAAGGGTCTGAGTCACATGGATGGTGATGAATTCCCGGTACAGCCATAGACTCACACAGGAGTCCCCAAAGAGGCTGTGATGACAAAACTCACAAAGGCCGGGCCCTGGAGCCAGGCGTGGGACTTTATTGACATCTGTAGTAATTGCAGGCTTATTTATCGACATCTGTGAGGTTCTAGATGACCTTAGGCAACAGCTATCTCAGTGGCCAAGCCCAACTCACCAGGAGGCGCTACGTAAGTGGCAGAGAGATGCTTATATGCCTCTGTGAAGGGCTTATGATTACATTTCCTCCCAGATGAATGAAACATGTGAGTTCCAGGAGGCAGGCTGACTGACACCAATCTCTTCAACCTATTCCAAAACAGCTGCTTTAAGTACAGGTCCTGATTGAATTTTGGAATGTGTCATAATGAGAGCTTAGCATTTATTGACTGCTTACCACCTGCCAGGCACTGGGCTGAGGGCTTTATCTGCATGTTCTCACGTTTCCCCCAAATGAACCTATTATCCCTTTTTACAGACGAGGCACAGGAGGTCAAGGGACTCCTTGAAGGTCACTTAGTTGTGAAGTCGAGGTGCCTGGTGCAGACCGGGCTCTGCGGGAGTCTCTGGAGACTCCACTCGGAGACCCGGGCCGAGAGAATGCACACTGCCTGCTCCTGTGCGTCTCCATGTTGGGCGGGATCTCCTCCTGATCATTAAAAATGAATGTTCTACTCAGTCGCTGTGGTAATTAAGCAAAGCAAAAACAAAACAAGAAAACACCACCACCGTCAACAAAACCCAAACTAACAAAAACTTGCCTTGGGCCAGAGTCGTCTTCTCTAAATCACATAAATCTACAACTCTAGGCTCCCCAAAGGAACGAGCACTAGCACAGACCCAACCCGTTTCTCTGGAGGCACACTCGAGTGCCAGGGTGACAGGTATGCTCTCAGATGAAGGACGACTTTCTAGAAAGTGCAATCTGGGGAGCAGGGCACGCACTCTAAGAAAAGAGGCACCACTCTGAGAAAGAGGAGGGAATTTCCAAAAAGACGTTGGGACGAGGGTGTGCCTGGCCTCGAGGGGCCCTCTGCAGGGGGCCATGGGAGACGTGTTAGAATGAGGAGAAGGAGGTAACGGAATGGAGATGTGGCGAAATGCAGTGAGTGGTAACGGAAGGAGTATGTTTTGAGGGTGGCCCTGGGAAGGCGGGCTTGTTCTTAACAGCGTCAGTGCTGTCTGCCCACAGTAGAAGCAGCAGTTGACAGTCACTGAATACTTACCGATGAGTGGCGTGCACATCAATGATCTGGTTTAATCGTCACAAGAACTCTATTATAAAGTAGGAACTATGATTAGCCCCATTTTACTGGTGATGAAACTAAGGCTCCGCAAGGTTAGGCCAACTTGGCAGAGGTTGCACAGCTGGAAAGCAGCAGAAGCCCATTCAACGAGCCTGGGCCTGTGGGACCCGAGAGCGCATGTTCTTACACAGCTTTCATCTGGCTAGTCCCTGGACGTAGTCTCCTGGAGGTGGTACGTTTTTGATGCAGTGGGGACTGTCTCCTTGCGCGGACTACGTCTGTTGCATTACAGTGTGAAGGGCTCTGCACACACGGGAAGTGGGTTTAAAGTGCGTGAGAGACTCACTGTGGGTTAGGAGGGGATGGGGGACAGGCTTAGAAGCAGGAAGTGACAATGACATTCATTAATATGCATCCTAACCACTCACCACTTTCTGTGTTAATCAGCAGTGGATTTGAGTTTGGGGGGCCTGGGGCAGGCCCTATGAGGGGGTCTCTGCCCGCCCATCCCCGTACCATCACCAAGGCTGCATAGGGGAAGCTCTCCCTTCTTTGTCTCCTTTAACCCCTGCCAGGGGCCTGTGACACCCCGAGCAGACAACTGGGGGCTACTGGAAACAGGATACTAATACAAGTGGTAATTCCGTGGTAAACCTCTGGCTCCCTCAGCCCAGGGCACCTCAGATGAAGGATGTGTTTTAAAGACAGAGAACTGGGCATTCTGTGCCTTCACGGGCTAGAGGAGAAGTCGGGCACATCACATGCCAATTGGCAAAAGAAAGGGGACAATTTCTTCTCTTTCAAAGTAATTTCAGTGCATTTATTGGGGATAGCAGTGGGGGACATTAGAAATTAGTCACCCTTTTAAGTAAGCCGCGGTCCCTTGCTGCCCTAACCCACATCCTAAATTACACTCAGAGAGCTAGAGCGTGTCATTTTTTTTACAAAAATGAATAAATTTTATCCTTTAGAGCAATTTTAGACTCACAGCGAAATTGAGCATAAAGTACAGAGAGTTCCTATATACCCTCTGTCCCCAAACACCGACAACCTCCCCCATTACCGACATCTGGCACCACAGCGGTGCATGTGTCACAATCGATGGACCCACGGGCGCGTCCTCATCACCCAGAGTCCACAGTGTACATCAGGGCTCACTCTTGGTGGCACATTCTACGGCTTTGGAGCATGTCCCTTCTTTATCTGAAAGGAAAACGCATAAAATGACTGGCTCGTGGCCACCTAGGAGGGAGAAGCTGCGGCTATCATGAGCCCCTCACCCCTCATTGGTGCTCACACTCACACCTTCTTTGCCAGAAAATACAATCAACTGGTCTCCCAGGGACCATATAATGAGAAGAGAGGCAGAGAGAATCCACAGGGATGAAACTAACAAGAATCAATTCCACGGCTTGGAAAAAAAAAAAAAGGGACCACACCCCACTCCTGCTGCTTCAAGGTGGACTGACTGATCAGTGGTTTATTCTCACCCCAGAAGACACCGGAATGAGACTGGAAGACTGGAAATCCGGCAACAGCAGGACTGTCTGTGCAAACCTCGGGGCCTGTATTAGCAGCGGGTGTAAAGAGCATCAGGTTACTCTGCGAGTCAGAATGACATGATGTAAGAAGCACCAAGCCCGTGGATCAGGGGTCCCCAAGACCACCCCCGGTTCAATGATTCCCTAGGAGGAGCCTCAGAACTCAGCATACGGAACGCATGGCTGAGATTTATGGCAGTGAAACGACATCAAGTGAAATAAACAAAGGGAAAAGGCGCACAGGTCGAAGTCTGGAGGAACAAGCTTCCAACAGCCCCCTCCCAGTAGAATCGCACAGAATGTGCTCAGTTCCCCCAGCAACAGGCTGTGACAACATGTGGAAAGTGCTGTCTGCTTAGGAAGCTCATTAGAGACTCGGCGCCCGGGATTTTTATTGGAGGCTGGTCACGTCGGCACACTCTGCCTAGCACATACCAATACTCCAGACTCCCAGAAGGAAAGCAAGTAGTATTTGGCACAAACCACAGTTTATGCAGGTAGTTTAGGCACAGTGAGCTACTCATATCAGTCCTGGGGATAGTGGGAACTCTCCCCAAATCCAAGTTCCCCTCCGCAGGTCAAAGACCAACCTTGAAAGTGGGGTTTACTAAGGGTAAGTGGGGTTTACTGCTCTGCTAACTCTCTTCTGCACAGCCTGCTTCACCGTTTGACACGTGGTAGGTGTTCAATAAATTGCAATTATCATTTACCAGCAGCAGTGCAGTTGTGCACCTTTCTCTACAGGAAGGAGAGCTCCGCCTACCAACACCAGTGCCCTCCACGTCCAACCAGGTGCCACTTAGGGACTGAAGAACACGTGCACACACCTATCTGTACACGCAAGTGTGTATCTAAGACAAAAAGTAACTGTTTACATGATTAACCTTTTTTTCTCTTCAACTGTTGAATCATTCTTCTTTCATCTCTGGTCGTAGCCTGCCATTTACAATTCTGATTAACAAGTTTGTTTTTGTTTGTTTGTTTTGTATCTTCAACTGAGTCATTGGTTAAAAAAAAAAAAAGTTCATCAAGTCAGGACCAAGGACAGAGCCCTGGACACTTGACTTAAAGCCTCCTTTTACGTAAAGCTCTTGAGTCAACCTTTAGAAATGATTCTGCGAAGAGAACGATCATCTGCCTCATGGTCACTACAATAATATGTGAGGAGGCCATTAACTGCTTCGTTAAAATAAAAATAAGCTATGTCTCCAGCATTCTGCCAGTCCACCAGGAAGCAAGGTTCGTTGCGTCTGCAGCAGGTGGCTGGCTCCTGGCGATCACCCACTGAGTCTTAAAAATTTATAAGCCATTTGTTTGAACTTAATGTTCTTTAATGGACAGATACACTCTTTTTAAATTTTCTCTGTGTGAAACAAGCTGCCTGTTCTCGTCTTCGACCGGGGGTCCCCCAGCCTCTGGGACGCACCTTGTCTTGTGACTTTAATGCAGATGGTCAGGTGTGCACCTCACCTGCCTTTGGCTGCAGTTCCCTTAGTAGATTATTGGTTCTACCTGTTCAGGTCTGAAGGACCCTTCATGGAGAAGATGGGAGTCTACAGAAGTTCAAAGTTCTACCTCCTTCCTATCCCCTGACATTATGCTCCACACTACCAACAACCCATCCTTCGTATGTCAAAGAAGAAATATAACAACATGCAACACGGCATTTCAGGACATCAGTAACTAGGAAGCACAGTAATTAAAACCACCAAACTGCAGGGACAGGGGGGGGGGTGTCATCATATTATTCTGCCTACTTTTGCATATGTTTAATATTCTTCAGTATTTTTTTTAAATCAAAACCCAACAATGAAAATGGCCCTAGTCAGTTTGGTTAGTAGACTGAAGTGTGCTGGGTTTGATTCCAGCCAGGGGATGTACCTTGGTTGCTGGCTCAATCCTAAGCCCTAGTTGGGATGTACGGGGAGGCAACCAATTGATGTGTCTCTCATATCGATGTTTCTCTGTCTCTGGCCCTCCCTTCCACTCTAAAAGTCAAGGGGAAAACATCTTGGGTTGAGGATTAACAACAACAGCAACACAATGAAAATGATTTCAGCAATATTAGAAAACATAAGTTATCAGTCTGGATCGTGGGTCAGAGGGACAGGAGGGGAGAGACTAGGCATGTAATGAGGAAGTAAATAAACCAAGTAGACACAGGATCTTGGGAAAATGATCCACTTCTCTAGGGCTTTACAACCCTAAACCCAAAAGCCAAAAAGCAATTTTTCCTTGCACTCCCTCCCCTCAGGGTGGTGGTGACCTGAGGAATAGAATTCTGATCCCGTTTAAGCACAAACACCTCACCGCTCACAGGTATTGATCTTACGCCTTCCCCTACAAGAAGCACCGACCCCAGGCTTGCATCTAATTTGAATAGGAACTGGCTCATTTCCATATGTACCTAGTGCTCCTGTCTTCACTGTGTCTGTCTACCCTAGGTGGTGGTATTCTTTTTCTTTTTAACTTTATTGATCATGGTATCACATAATTGCCCTCATCCCCCCATTCCCATCCCAAAACCCTCCCCACATATGCCCCCACCCCCCTGTTGTCCATGGCCACTGGCTAGGCCCATATGCATGCACACAAGTCCTTTGCATACAAGATCCAAGAAGACAGTTTCCAGGCCTTTAACGTTCTTCAGAAAGCCCTGGAACGAAGCATCCGTGTCCTGGCCAGGCAGGCTCCACGCCTGCGGCTCTCCTTCCCCCAGGGCCCGTCTGCGGTGGGGCCTCAGGTCACCAGGGCTGGGGCGCTCTGCCCAATTTCCTGGTCCACACCCCAGACGAGAGAAAGGAGAGAGCCTGAGAGATCAGAAGCAGCCTTCCTGAACAAGACCAGGAGGGGTGGGTCACCGCTAGCCTCCCGGGGGAAGTCTCTGATCCACGGAAAACAGGACACTCTGTATCGGTAAGAAACACTCAGAACCATTTTTCAAAATTAGCAGCTGTAAAGGAATGAAAGCCGATCACCGTCCAGAGCGCACACAGACTCATTCCACCCTCAGAGAGCCTCACAGTCATTATTAAAGAACACATTCCAGGACATAATATTACGCTATTGATTGCTGTTTGTTTCGATGTTTAATTCAGAAACGGCTCGGGTGGGGGGGAGCTTTTAAAATGGAACGGATGCGCTGAAGACCTGCACGAACGTTCCAGTTTTCCGCTGGGTTTCACAAGGAGCTTTGGGGCTGCTGTGGGGGGCCAGGGGCTCCTGGTGCCCCCAGGGTCTTACAGGCGGGGACGTCAGGGGCGGCTGCTGAGCAGGGCTCTGCGGTCTTTCCACAGAAAACGGAAAAGGTGCAGAGTTCCACATGAACCCAAGCAACATCCAGTCCCTCTGCCACCACACGCATTAAATGATCTGGGACCGAAATTCAATACACACCTCAGGCACTCTTGCGGAACGTTACCAAGCGCATCTCGCCGGCATTAACATCCCAGGAGGAATAGAAAAGAAAAGAAAAATAAAGGCTCTCCTCTGAACAGAGATAAAGGGGGACCACAGTGGGAAACCCCACTTGGATGGCAGGCCCCAGGGTTCCAAAGGTGCAGCCGGGCCCACACTGCAGCCCCTCCTCCTCGCCCTGAAGCTGGCAGACAGGGAGGACCCCGAGGGTGTGCAGAAAATCCAGGGACAAGCAAACCCTGAGGCCAGACTTAGAGGTGGCCCAGTCCTGGTGTCATCGCCACTTCCTGTCCTCTCCACCTCTAAAACTTGCCTCGAACCAATCCCTCCCCCCGACCCTAGTTCGCATCTTCTTTATGCTCCCGTGTTCTCTCACTTGCCTGGACCCCTGGTTCTCCTATTGTGGTCCCCTGAACCAGTGGCATCACCGTCATCTGGGGACTGGTTAAAAATGCAAATTCCTCAAACCCCAACCTCGACTTCTCCCATCAAAACCCTGAGGATGAGGCCTAGCCAGCTATGTTTTTTTAAAAAAGGCCTCCAGGCGATTCTGATGCTCATTCAAGTTTCAAAACCACTGACTTGGACGATTGCAACAGTTTGGAAGCCTCCCGCTTCCAATCCATTTCCCACTCTGCCGCCAGAGCCGTGTTCTTGTGCTCTCAGTCAGTGGTCGGCAAACTCATTGGTCAACAGAGTCAAATATCAACAGTACAACGATTGCAATTTCTTTGGAGAGCCCAATTGTTTAAACATAAACTTCTTCTAATGCTACTTCTTCAAAATAGACTCGCCCAGGCCGTGGCATTTTGTGGAAGAGCCACCCTCAAGGGGCCAAAGAGCCGCATGTGGCTCGCCAGCTGCAGTTTGCCGACCACTGCTCTAAGTGTTTTGAAGTCTCACCCAATACTCTTTGAAAACAGAATGAACTACTTGCTAGTGATACTAAGGGGCCAGTGCATTACGGTGGGTGGCTGCTGGGAGCCTAAGAACCCTGCCATGAGTATCTCCTGAAATGCGGTCCCCAGGTCACCTGCATCAGAACAACCCGGAGGCACGCTAGAAATGCAGAGCCTCAGGCCATGCACCCCCATCCCTATTCTAACACAAGGGACTTGGGGGACAGTCTGGACATAAGTGAACCCTAAGTGTCCTGCTCCCCCATAGTTATCCTGCACAGTGATGCCTGAGACCCACTGGAGTGTGAGCTCATCTTGCCCACGCTGGTCCCTACAGCAAACCCACAGGCTGCTCCGTGACAGGCCATCGGAGAATGAATGAGTGAGCCCTTTTCTATGGAAAGGATTGAGGTGGGGTAGGGTGTCCCATAAAACACTCACAGCAGAGAAAGGAAGCCACGGCAGAGACAGGCTTACCAGATGTGGCGCCAGCTGTTGGCACACAAGAAACAAGCCTGAGTGTGAAGAGAAGACAGAAGTTTCCAGCCACAAAAACCTGACATATCGGCTTTGGCAAGGCTTGCCGACCGTGCAGCGCCGATAACGTTATTAACGCTGAATGCATTTGCCTGACCTTATCAGGCCGTATGAAGAGCACGGGAGTCTAATTAAGTTCAGATGCCAGCACCTCTAACTTCTTTCTCGCTAGCGACCGGAGCCCATCATTTACCCTGATGTTCCTGAAATGATTGGTCTTTAAAAACCAAAGGAAGTTGGTCATTAGCATGTGTAAGGTGCTTGTCATGATTTGTGGTGAGACCAGTCTGGCAGCCAGACACGGAGGGTATTTCATTCTGCCTGGCACAGCACCCGCCGGCTGGTAGGAGACCCAGCCTTATCACCCCATCACACTCACCGCAGGGCGCTGTGCCGCCGCCATCTCCTTCTACTCAACATGCACACAGATGGATTGAGAGGGGACACTTGATGGGCCTGCGGATCAGATGGGCAGATGACAGAAGCTGGGGAGGAAGCCAGGCTCCAAAAGGGATCTGTGAGCCGGGAGTAATTTACAGGGGCCGATGGCAGATCTCACATTTGGACGGTCTCCAGCCTCAAAACAAATATTAAGTAGTCACTTAAAATAACTGCAAACACTTAACAGAGGACTGTGGCCAGAAATAGTTCTAAGAAACTTTGGACATACTAATTCATTTACTTCTCAACACCCTGTTTAGTAGGTTCTGTTGCTATCCTCATTTTTTTAAGACTGAGGCAAGAGCAATTAAGGAACTTGCCCAAGGGACTGTAAATATTATCACTTTTTTTTTTTTTTTTTGGTTACAGTAATGATAGTTTATTTTCGTTTTAATTTGCTTTGCTGGTTGAAGATGCACGAGGGTTGGGACTGGGTGAGAATAGGATTGGATCAAATGTGTCATATGTTGCACGAAAAGTCAGGGAACCCTAAGGAGTACTTTCCTCCTGGCGTGAGGAGGAGGCAAGGCCTTTCCCACATGTAGGCTTGATCGTACACGGGAGAGTCTGATGGGTAGTAGGATGGGTTGCGGGACAGGTGCCAGAGCCCCTGAGACAGAATGCACCCAAAGGAAAGGAGTCTTTCCAGAAAAAAACAGATCCAGCAACAGAGCCCAAGGGTTGGAGGAGAGTGGGCCTTTGGTGCTTCCCAGCCTCTGGGTTTTGATTCCGTTGCAGGATGCTCACGTGATATCTCTTTCCCTAATCCTATGTAATAAAAGGCTAACATGTAAATCGACCAAACGGTGGAACCACCGGTCGCTATGACACGCACGGACCACCAGGGGGCAGAGGCTCAATGCAGGAGCTGCCCCCTGGTGATCAGTGCACTCCCACAGGGGGAGTGCCCCTCAGCCAGAAGCTGGACTCACAGCTGGCGAGTGCAGCAGTGGTGGCAGGAACCTCTCCCGCCTCTGCAGTAACACTAATGGCTTAGGGGAGCGGGCCTAAGCCATCAGGTGGGCATCCCCTGAGGGCTTCCAGACCGCAAGAGGGCGCAGGCCGGGCTGAGGGACTCCCCCTCCCTGAGTGCACACATTTTGTGCACTGGGCCTCTAGTATACCTATATATTAGAAGTTTTTCTTTTATTTATTCATGCAGACATTTCTCTATAACAGTAAGCCTTAGAGAATAACCCATGAAAGTACTGCATTTCTGGAAGCTGGAGTCCCAGATCAAGGTGCCCGCACACCTGATGTCTCATGAGAGCCCTTTTCCTGGCTCTCAGATGCCATCTTCCTGTGGTACCCACACAAGGCGGAGGGCAGAGTGGGAAACGCATTGCTTGAACTTCCTTCTTCAGTTCCACCAACCAAATCTCCCCTTTCTTTGTAGCTGCCAAGTGTACTTGACAAAGACTCCACTGATGGAGCATTCACTACTGCCCCCAGAGACAACACCCCTACCCTCTTTTTTTTTTTTTTTTTGGTAGGCTTCAACTTTAAAGGAAGTTATTTCTTATGTCGATGGTAGTAAAGTTGTTATTTTAGAAAGGGGTAGTGGAGTTTGAGATATTAATGTAAGGCGCCTGCTCCCCAAAGTACCAGCCATTGAAATCACTGTGGGCTATATAACAGAGATACAGTGTATGAATTGAAGTGGGTGACAGGTGTTCTCCCCTGGGTTGTGCATCCACATCATGCTATGTTTGGTTCTGGGCAAGTCGATGAACTTGGGAGGCAATTGTCTAGCTGAGATTTTTTTGGAGGAGGGTGATCTGGTCGGTGAGAGACACTGCAACCAGGACTCAGAAGATCTGATGAAGGAGATGTAGATATCTGACTTGGAAATGAGGAGACAGAGGGTGTGTGTGTGTAGGGGGGGGGGTAGGGTTGGTGAATAAGATGGCTGTGCTGGAGAATGGATTCAGGCCAAGGGCAAAGCCAAGGTAAGTAGGTGGGCAGGAAAGGCTGATTTTCTTTTTCAAGTCAACTTTTTAGTTTGGGGTAGTTTTAGATATACAGAAAAACTACAAAGACAGAGAGTTCCCATATACCCTACACCCAGTTTCCTCTAGCACTAACATCCTATATTAGTACTTTACATTCATTGTAAGTAATGAACCAGGAGCAATACATTTTCAACTAAAGTCTATACTTTATTCCTTATTTTTCACCTTGGTCCCCTTTTCTATTTTAGACCCAGGTTACCACATTACATTTAGTTGTCATGTCTCTACAAACACATGAGGCTCCTCTTGGCTGTTTTTTTACTTTCCTTGGTTTTGATGACATGGACAGTTATACTGGTCAGTTATTTTATTGAATGTCCCTCAATTGGGATTTTCCTGATGTTTTTCTTGTGGTTAGACAGGGGTTATTGGTTTTGTGAAGGAAGAGCACAGAGATAAAGAGCCACTTTCATCCCATCTTATCAAAGGTATGCACTCTCCACATGACTTGTCCCTGTGGGTGTTGACCTTGATAACCTAGCTGAGGCCGCGTCTGCCAATCCCCCCCCCCCCTCCACACTTTCTATGCTGATTCCTTTGGAAGGAGGTCACCATGCAGTGCCCGCACTTAAGGAGCAGGAAGTTATACTTCACCTACTTGAGGATGAAGTATCTACACCTACTGTTTGGAATTCTTCTACCTGGGAGATTTGTCGACTCTCCCTCATTTATGTGTTTGCTCAATCTTTATTTCTATCATCTAGATGCGTTGAGATTTATTTTATACTTTGGCTGATAATCTAATGCTACTTTATGTTCAAATTGCTCCAGCTTTGGCCATTAGAAGTTCTTCCAGTTGGCTCCTGACCTCTTTGGCATGCTCCATCATTATGGTGCTTTTTTTTAAATCACTTCCTCAAATTCTACCACTACCAGATGCTCTGGGTTCATCTTATACTTTCCCACCCTAGTCCCAGAATCAGCTATTTCTCCTGGAAGCCCTGGTTCCCTGTATTCAAGAATGGTTTTAGAAACCAAGATCGGGGGGCTAGGTATGCTTGTTAGAAACCAAAATCGGGGGGCTAGGTATGCTTGTTAGAAACCAAGATCTGGGGGCTAGGTATGCTTGTTGATATTGGGGTGTCCACTGCTTCTAGGCCCTTTTGGCAGAGCAAAAAAGTATTCTAACTCTCTCTCTCTCTCTCTCTCTCTCACACACACACACACACATACACACACACACACACACACACACACACACACACACACACACATATATATATATATTAGATGCCCGGTGCACAGGGGGTGGGATTCCCTCAGTCCAGCCTGCACCCTCTCCAATCTTGGACCCCTCGGGGGATGTCCGACCGCCCAATCCCAGGGATCAGGCCTAAACCAGCAGTTGGACATCCCTCTGACAATCCAGGACTGCTGGCTCTTAATTGCTCACCTGTCTGCCTGCCTGCCTGATTGTCCCTAACTGTTCCCCCTGCCAGCCTGATCACCCCTAACTGCCTCTGCCTGCTGGCTTGATTGCCCCTTACTGCCCCTCACCCCACTGCATTTTAGCCTTTTATTAGATATGTTAATCATATGTATCTATATTAAGCTAAACATGAGTTTACACTGATGTCTACAACTCAAATCCATTACCACATGAATCATTTTATCCTAGGGGAGGCAGATTGCTAAGCAACAACAACAATTCTGTAAGGTGATGGATGTGTTAACTAACTTTATTATGGTAATCATTTCACAATATACACACATGTCAACTCATCATGTTGTGTACCTTAAAATCACACAATGTTATATGCCAATTATATCCCAGTAAAGCTGGGGGGGAAAGTACATTAAAAATAACATTTTGCAAAAGTGGAATGGGTTGCTTCTGGGGGCGTTGGGTATTCCGCCACGGAGTGCATTCAAGCAGACGGGGCAGCTACAAGGAAAGGGGAGATCTGGTGGTTGGAAGTGGAAGAGTCAGTTCAAACTTGACTACGTTCAAGGTCCCTCCCCGTGCTATGGGCTGCTGAAACAGAAGGAGAGGGTATGTATGGCTTCCCAGACAAATTTATTGTTTTCTAGCTTCCAGAAGTCTAGGATTTGGGCAAGGAAGAAAGAGCTGGCATGCATGACAAATAAAGGAGGCCCTGTCCAACAGGTAGGAAATTTATGGCATTTGTAATCCAGAGAAGAGAAAACAGTCTTAAAATATAAATGAAACTCAAAGAGATTTTAAATTCACAGATGTCAGCCAGAATGTATTGTGAAAAGGGAGTGACGCTGGCTACATGTGCCAGGGGACTGACATCTTAAGGATTAATCCTTCTGTTTCTCTAAGAGTCTTGGGTGTCCATAGTCGGAGGGACGATTCCTTACGTTTTATGGCCGCAGCCCAGGGAACATGCGTAGCCCAGAGTCCAAGAGAAAGAAACGAGGGATTGACAGTCCTTGAACACACACAGAGGGCTGAATTTCCCAGCCGCTGCCCCATTTTAGGGTGACAAAAATGGAATGGCTACCCCACTGTGTGAAAGAGGAACCCTGCCTCAACTAGCAGGTCTTTCTTCCAGCCACAGCCTTGTCCAAAAAAAGACCATAAATCACCTTGGGAGGAAAGAAGAGAGATGAAGGGATAGAGAGGGGCGATTGGGAGCTCTGTCGCCCCACCCCCAGAGATTTGGAACCAGCACGTCTGGAAACAGGCTCTGAGATTTATTTTTAAAATAATCTCTCTTAGGTGATGTCGATACGGGGATTTCTCAACCACCTGTGGAGCTAGCTGCACTGGTGCTCTTAGTTCCAGGGTTTGTCCAGGACAGCCCCCCGCCCTTCCTCCTATGTCAAAAGTGACCTGGTTTGAGTGACAAATTATACGGGTCACTCTTCTTAATAGGGATGAGTCCCTGAACCACACAGGGAAGAAATCATATATCTGCAAAGTATCCTTTTGGCCAAGCATTGCTATGCCATCCCTGATCCAATGGGAGAGCATATTCACCAATGAACAGGAGGGTTCTCCATGGGGGATGGGGAGGGGTTCATATTGGGGCAGGGAGAGGGTTCTAGAATCTTCTGGGGTCAGGGTCTTGCGCGGGGAGGACAAGGAAAGATAGATGGATAAAGCTCCCCAGGCACTCTTCCCTTTCCTCTGGCCTTTAAGAATCACTGCTTAGGGAAGGAGCTTGCGCATAGCGACACTGCCGCCATGCCAGCCCAAGCCTCCCTCTGGGCCCCTTGCCCTTCCTTTCTATTTCCTCCTTTCTCTTTTTCCTCCTACATTTTCCTGTGTCAATATCAAAGGGCTGTCGATGTGAATCGCCCAGTTGATGATGGCTCTCGAGATTAAAGAGTTAGCTGATCTTTGGTCAAAAGTAACCATGGAAATCTGAGACATTAACGGTTGCCTGCTGAGGACCCTCTGATGGGAAGCTCTCAGATTCCTTCCACGCTCAAGAGAGATGGGATGAACTGCAGGCCCGCTCTGCATAGCCACTGATCTGAAACACAGACGTGATCACATCTCTGTCCCCACCCCTGCCCGCTCCCAGACTTGTAACCCTTGAGATGCCAAAACCACGCTGAAAGGTGCAAGTCTCGCCTGACTCTGGAAGCAGCAGGCACAGTCCCTGGGCTTCTCCTTTCTCTTCCGTCCATTTCCCCCCTCCATGGTGACCTCACACAGCATCAGGGCTTTAAATACCATCTCTACGCTGACAACTCCCAAATTTATACCATCTCCACCCAGGACCTCTTCCCCTGAACTTCAGACTCATATATCCAACTGCCTCCTCGACATGGCTCTTGAATGTTTAATAGACATTTCAAATGTTACTTGTCAAAAACTGAGCTTCCAATCGCCCCTCTAGATTCACTCCTACTGTCTTCCTTTTTTCTACTCCTGACCTCCAGGGGCTCAGGCCCAAAGCTTGAAATCTTGCTTGACTCCTCTCACATGCTACATCATCAGCAAATCCCACTACCCCTACCTTCAAATCTATGCAGATTCTGGTCCTTTCTCACACTTCTCCTGCTCTGGTCTAACCCCCATCATCTCTCATATGGATTCATGGAGGAACTTCCCAACAGTTCTTATGGTTTCCCTCCTTTCCTTCCTTCAGTCTATTTTCAACATAGAATTAGAGCTAGCCTCTGAAGTGTGGGTCACATCACCCCTCTGCTCAAAATCCATCTCCTATTGACTCCATCTCACATTAGGAGAAAGAAGCAAGCAGCCCTCAGGGCTGGCACAGTCTGCCGCTCTGGCCACACTCAGACCTGATTCCTCCCTCTGCTCTCCTTCCTCACTCCGCGCAGATCCCACGGCCCCTGTGTTCCTGCCTCAGGGCCTTTGTGCGAACCGAACCCTTTGCCTGAGGACCACGGCTCC
Organism: Vespertilio murinus; assembly: GCA_963924515.1. Taxonomy (NCBI): domain Eukaryota; kingdom Metazoa; phylum Chordata; class Mammalia; order Chiroptera; family Vespertilionidae; genus Vespertilio; species Vespertilio murinus. The sequence goes on along the minus strand of OZ004714.1, from coordinate 18,704,472 downwards.
CTCCCTCGCCTCCCCCCCAGCTGGCCTCAGACTCCTCAGTGAGGTTTCCCTGACATCCAGCCCCCAACACTTTACCTCTCCTTCCCAATTTATCTTTATCCCTTAGCACTTACACCATCTAACGTATGACATCACTGGCTTATTATCTTGTTTAATGTCTCATTCCCTCACTGGGATGTCAACCCCGAGAGAGCAGGGGGGTTTGTTTGATGGTTCACAGCAGTATCTCTAATGCCTCCACAGTGGCTGATGGAAGATAGGAGGTTCTCCAACAATGCTAGTGGTTGTTCAAGGGAGCTATTCATCTATGAGGAGCACATATAAAGTAATAAAACACTACATATGTAATAGGAAATGATTAGGACACAAAAAGACAACTTATGAAGAGGAATCACATCTGGCTAACAAAAGTATAAGAAGAAGTTTCATCTTCATTAATACTCCAAAAACTGCATACTAAAGCAACGATGTTGTATTTCTAGTATCAAAAATAAGCCAAGTAACGATATCCAATGCTGACATCCACGCCTATACACGGATAGAGGTAGTCAACATTTGTATAAAGTTTTTGGAAAGCACTTCACATATATATCAAGAGCTTAAATTTTTTTCATATCTTTTGATCGATGGACTAGAGAAATCTAATCTAGGCAGAGTCCAAAACTCAGATAAAAGCTTATTATGCACACCGATGGATGAATGGATAAACAAAATGTGTTCTATATTCATACAACAGAACATTATTCAGCCTCAAAAAGTAAGGAGATTCTGACACATGCTACAACATGGGTGAGCCTTGAGGACTTGAAATAAGCTAGACACAAAACAAATATTGTATGACTCCTCTTTTTTTTTTTTTTTAAGAAAGTGATTTCTTTCTCTTTTAAAAAAATATATTTTATTTATTTTAGAGAGGAAGGGAGAGAGGGACAGAAACATCAATGATGAGAGAGAATCATTGATTGACTGCCTTTTGCATGTCCCCTACTGGGGATCAATCCCACAACCCAGGCATGTGCCCTTGGCCGGAATCTAACCTGGGACTTCTCAGTCCGCAGATTGACGCTCTATCCATTGAGCCAAACCAGCTAGGGCTGTACGACTCCTCTTATACGAGGTACCTAGAGCAGCCAAATTCATAGACACAGAACAGTGACTAGTAGAACAATGATTGCCAGAGGCTGGAGGAGGGGACGTTGGTAGTTACTGTCTAGTAGGCAGAGTTTTAGTTTTGCAGGATGAAAAGAGTTCTGTGGGTGGTCAGAGGTGACGGTAGCACAGCACTGTGAGTGCTCAAATGTCTCTGAACTGTGCACTTAAGAAGGGTTAATGGTTTAGATGCTAAGTTTTATGTGATGTGCATTTACCACAATTAGAAAAAAAAGCTATAGGACTGCCGCTAAGTTCACCGATAGTTTATTTGTATCTCTTGGAGAGAGAAAGGGTCACGTTTTTGTCAAAGATCAGTCTTATACCATTACAGTGTTTAGCGCACAGTGTACACTTACCTCTGATAAAAATATAAAAAAACAAAGTAGTCAAAACTTAACGCACACCGGTTTTCGCTGAGGGAGTAAAAGAAATCAACATAACAGCTATGGCTAGGGAAAGGACTGCAGGGCGACTGTGAAACATTCACACAATGGAATATTATGCAGTTGGTAAAAAAAAAATCATCTTTACAAATACTTTTACAACCTGAGGAATTCTTGAGGTATATAACTCTAAGTGAGGAAGCAGGATACAAAATTTGAAATACAGTGAGAACTTAACTGGGGGGGAAAAAAGAGCCTCATTTCATCGATTCCAAGGCACAGATTCATTTCCCCCCACACTCTGACTCTCTGAAATGGAACGAGTCTCACTCTCTCTGAAAAGCAGCATTGTATCAAATGTAATTGCACATTCTTAGTGGCACATCAAGTAACAGCATGCTCCCCAATGATGGTGTCTCCGATTGTAACGCAACGCAGTGCATGGAAAGAGGACTGAAAGTACTGTGCCAAACCGCTAACGGGGATCGTGTGTGTGTGTGTGTGTGTGTGTGTGTGTGTGTGTGTGTGTGAATAGTTTTCCTTTTTAAAGGAAGTTTCTGATGAGCTTGTATAGCTTCTGGAATCAGAAGGGAGGGGCGTTTGTTAAAAATATCTCTCCAATGACTGCTCACTGCCAGACAGGATGGAGCACAAACTCCTCGGCCCCCGTGCCCTCTGGCTTCTGCCTGCTTCTCGGTGATTTCTCCCTCCCACGCGCTGGCACCAGCACGTCATCCCCGGATCTCCACACACACAGCCAGGTCTTCCATGCTGCCATCGCCGTGAAAACGCTCTTCCTCCTGTGCCGGTGTCCCCGGCCTCCCACGGATGGCCTCATGCTTCTTGCTTGGAGGTGCAGCGAGCCTAAGGACAGGTGCTATAGGGGTTCATGGACCTCCCCCCCAAAAAACGAAACTATGCAGAATTTTGTCATTGTGACCGAACTGGGGAGACAGCCACAGCATTCTTTGTCTCGTAAAAGACCCGTGACTGGGAAAAAAGAGGTTAAAAATGACTTCCCTGCCGAAACCCGCTTGGCTCAGTGGATAGTGTCAGCCTGCAGACTGGAAGGTCCCAGGTTCAATTCCGGTCAAGGGCATATACCTTGGTTGCGGGTACATCCCCAGTATGGGATGTGCAAGAGGCAGCTGGTCAATGATGATTCTCTCTCATCGATGTTTCTAGCTCTCTATCTCTCTCTCTTCCTCTCAAAAAATGACTCCCATGACCTCACCTACCTCTGATTTGAAGATAAAATGCCACGTACATTTCTATCTGCCCTCACAGAACTTCTAAACAGCGTGGTGTGTGAGGGAGGTATTTTTGCTTGGGGAGGAGGCGTTTCTTTCTCTTAACTCACAACTCAGCCTGCTGGGCCTCCATGCTGGAGGAGGAGGGGAAGACGTCGCAGGCTCCCAGGAAGGGGTGTCTGTGTGTAGGAGGGAGGGTCGGGTCTAGGGAGGAACTGCCGTGAAACCATGGCCCAGGGGGAGGGGGCGGGCAGGGATCGCCCGCTGTGCGTGCGGCACCCAGGCTAACGTGGCCGCACATCCCCTCTAATCTCCACGCCGAGGTCTGGCGGTTCACGCCCGGTTACTGCTCCGGCAGCAAGGTCATCTGCTTACACCGCAGACAAATATCAGAGACAGCAGTGCTCAGGGCATTCCAGTACAGGCCCTTCTCCCTGGCCGGCGCGTCAGCCAGCCTCTCCCCTAACCCTGCCCATCCCCTCAAGAAATAAAGAGAAATGATCTGGAGGGAGAAACAGCTCTGGTGGAAATGATCTCCAGGGCCGGGAGATAGAAAACAGACTTCATCCCCGATTCTCCGCATCTCCTCGGCGCCCCCTGCACCCCGCCCCGCTCCACCTCTGGCCCCCTTCCGGGGGGGTGGGGGTCTCCTCCCTCGCCTGTGGGTGGAGGGGCGGCTCTGGACTCCCCCGGTGATGAGGGGGTCAGGGAGGACCAGCGCGGATCCTGAGGCCAGCATTATGCTCCCTGCTCCGAGAGAGGGAAAAAAGACCCCTTTCTTCTGCTTGATATATTTAGTAACGACCTTAAAGAGTCTGCAAGGCTGAATGAATTGGTGCATCTCGCTGCATTGGAAGCAGCTGCCACAGCGGCGCAGACAGGAGGAGGGAGAGACTGAAGAGGGGCGGGCAGGCGGGCAGGAGACGCAGGGAGGAAGGAGCGGGAGGCAGGGGAGGAGAGAGGGGGAATGCGGAGAGCGGTGGGGAGGAAGCCAGGAGGATGCGCTGGCGGCAGGGAAGGGCTGTGGTGTGCCTGAGCCCCGGCTGTCTCCGGCGCCGGCCCGGGATCCAATTGGGGTGACTCTGGAGGGGCCGGCACTGGGGGGGGGGCGGCGGTGGGGGCGGAGGGGTGGCAGCCACAGCCTCCGCTTTCCTTTGGCTCCATGGCGGCACTCGAGGGCTGTGTGAAGGAATCCTATTTGCTCACCAGCAGCATCTACACATTTGGATGTCGGCACTGAACACAAAATGCTCCTGGACCAATCCCAGGACAGACAGGGGCCTGGGCCCTGGCTGGCTGGCTGGCTGGCTCTGGGCTGGCCCTCGCTCTCCTCTCAGAGACTGTGGGGCGGGGGCGGGGGCAGCTCCGGTGCCTGACCTGCCTCCAGACCCCCCAGCTTCTGGGTACGGAGATGTAGGCTTGTGGGGGTGGGGGGGCGGGAGGGGTGGGGATGGGGAGCTTGCAGACATTGCTTTCTTCCTTTTCTTCAGGGAAGCAGCTCAGAGATTCAACATCCCTTGGCAGCCGAGAGGAGGAAGGGGATTAACCCTGCTGGCTGGCGCGTTGGCCCCGGTCAGCGCGGAGCCACCTCTTCCTCCTGAAGGGCAGAGGGCTGTCAGTGGCACCATTTCTGTTCAGCCTGTCAGCCTCATCTCTGTGGCGTCCCAGTGGACCCTGGAGCCAGTGCCAAAGAGGGGCTCCTTCCAGGCGACACAGCCTCACATGGGGGGCGGGGTGGGGCGGATCTGAGCCCCAACACCCATGCAGAGGCCCTTCCGAAAAAAGAAAAGCTACTTTCTCCTCCGCACCAGGCGCCTCCCTCAGCCCTCTGAGGGAAGCAGGGGCACCTGGCTGAGTGTCCTGGGTCCATGTGGTGAGTGAGGAACCTCCTCGCGGCTGCCTCCTGGGCCACGAACAGCCCCAAACCATAACACCATGGAATAAAGAGCAGTCACCTCCCTCGGTGTGCCTCCCCCCACAACCTTACATTGTAGGGCTCTCAGGGGACCATGGACACAGCCCGAAGCTGTGGAGAGGAAGAGAGATGGCTTAGCTGGCCTCTAGGACGGAAAAGACTCTCTGGGCCAGCCGTGGGCAGACTATGGCCCTCGAGCCCGATCCGGCCCGTTCGGCTGTTCTATCCGGCCCGCGGAGCTGAAAGAGCGGAGGGTTCTCTTGCTCTCCCCTCCGCTCCTTCACCAGCAGCCCAAGGTGAGAGTGCCAGCATGGTCAGGTTGCTTTTGTTCCAGCCCTCCGGTCCAGTGTAAGAACCCATGGTGGCCCTCGAGCCAAAACGTTTGCCCACCCCTGCTCTGGGCGGAGGAGTGGCTGGCTGGGAGGGCCCGTCCTTGGTTTTCTAGAGCTCAGGCAGGCAGGCTGCCCTCAGAGAACCCCTCAACGGTGGCTGCTGCGGCGGTGTGTGTGCGGGAGCCGGGTTTGCATGGGGAGGAGGCGTTCTCTTAAGCCGAGCTCCCCTAGAGGGCCTTGCTGATTAGTTGGCTGAAAAGCCCACAGCGAGGGAGTAAACAAACATTTTCGGTAGATCCTCAGTGCTTGCTCTGCTCCTCACAAAGCTCCACAGAGTTGATTAGTGATTTTAAAATGAGGGTAATAAAAAGGAAAACAAAACGTCTTGTACTTCAAGGCAACAGGCTCCGGCAGTTTGCAGCCTGGCCGTGGGTTCCAAGGCTACCTACGTTCAGATTCCACCCCGAGCCCCCCACAAAGCCCTCCGCTAGGCGTTGGCCCAGGGCAGGTCACTGGACCTGTCTGGGCTCCCCCTGCCTCACCTTGGCCAGCTGTGGGCAAACTACGGCCCTCGAGCCGGATCTGGGGAGGTGATGATATCGGTCCCATCCTCACGGGGCTAACGAGCTGATCAAAGGAGCCAACACATCGAGAGCACTTAGAACAGCATCTGCTACGTGGTAACAGCTTAATAAACAGCAGATCCCGTTCATCTCTCGGGGGGGAAAATAAATGTTGATCTCCTCCGGGTTGAAATTCTGTCTATGCGATGGGCCACCCAGATGCAGGGCCACCCCGTCCATAAAAACCTTCCCAGACTTCTCCAATTAGAATTAATCTCCTTATCCACCCAGCTCCCAGCCACACTCTGCTCCTGCCTCGAATCCTTAATTTGCTGCCTTCCCCGTTGCACGCCAGGTATTTTGCGGATGTGTCTTTGGGCTCAACGCTAATAGATTGCGATCTTCTTGACAATAAGGGACTGCACCTTACACGTCTTTATTTCTCCTCAAGTGATTAGCGAGGTCCCTTCATGCCGCTCACTAAGCATGTGGTGAACTGAGTGGGATGTAGACAAATACGGGCCGGCCCCAGTCATTTTTGTTAATTTAAGCCTATGGATCGTCTCAGCGAAAGGCGTGACGGAGATAATTCCCCAAGTGGCTCACAAGAGTCTTTTGCCAGACCTTCCGGGTGTCTCAGGAGAAGTGGGCGTGTTTGCCGAGCGCTATTCTGCGGTTAGCATCCACTTGCCGCGCGCGACCTGCCGAATTAGGTACTGGTTTGCCTGCAGTTTACGGGCGAGTTAGAAACAGCGGGGCCAGGTGGGCCCATGACCGCTGAGCGGGCCCGGGGTGACTGGCAAAGGGGCCTCCTCTGTGGCACCTTTTATGGCAGTTTCTAGAAGTCTTTCGGCAAGTTTGCTCATCGGGACTGGAGCGGATGTGCGATGCCCGGAATGCTACGGTCGGGGAGGAGGTCAGCAGTTCCAGGAACACTGTCTGGCACGTGAGCGAGACGGGAGCAAGGCTCCAGGGCCGCTGATGCGTCTCCACGGCTCCTTTTTAGGTTCAGCCCTGCTCACCCAAGGGGGCAGGCCACTGTGAGGTCTCCCCAGTCAAATCTTGTCACCCCCCCCCCCCCATAACAGTAGCTAGTTAGTGCAATGCCACTCCTGGGGTTAAAAAGAAAGCCAGACGTGGACCCTCTGTACCAACCCTTTTCCGGGGAGAACGTAGCGGGGGCTCTCCAGAGTACGAATAATCCAAATTTATGCCTGAAGAACCCTGGGGAGGGACATCGGCTCCGAGGTCCTGACAGAAGCCAGATCTGGTTAGCAAGGCGACCGGAGAACCGGAGGCAGCTGTGCCATCCCGGGAAGCCGAGCCGAGCCGTGTTGGCTTTGCGGGGCTGATTTTTGCTACCACCACTGAAAACCTAAAATAACTCAAGAAGCTGCCTCTGGGAAGTGATGGGCACTTCGTGAGTGTACGTCAGAGTGGCAGGGCGCCAATACGCTGCGGCCATCAGCATGTGCGGCCTGACGCGGAGGCTCTGCCCAAGACAAAGGGAGGATTTCACTGCGGCAGCCGGGGCGCTGGCCGGCCTTTCTTGGTGCTCCCGAGGCGGCGAGGCGGCCCCCCGGCTGTTCCCAAAGTGTTCCATCCGTGTCTGGGGGAAATTCATCCTCGGACACCGGACCTCTGCGGAGGTAGGAGGTGGAATTCCAGGGACACCGTCCACCCGATCAAATAGCCAGAATGCAGAATAATGCCCTGAGGCAGTGTTTCCCAAACGTCTCTCATGATGGGAATCACCTGGTGGGGTTGTTAAAATACAGATTCCTTAGAGCACTAGTTAAGTATACAATTTTACCTTTATGAGAGCCTCAAAACAGCCCTGTGATGTAAGAGGAATGATTTTATATATATATATATATATATATATATATATATATATATATATATATATCCCCCTTTTAAAATATACATCTCCATTGATTCCAGAGAGGAAGGGAGAGGAAAGAGAGATAGAAACATCAATGATGAGAGAGAGCCATTGATTGGCTGCCTCCGACATGTCCCCTACTGGGGAATCAAGCCCACAACCCAGGCATGTGCCCTTGACCGGAATCAAACCCAGGACCCACTAGTCTGGCAGGCTGATGCTCTATCCACTGAGCCAAACCAGCTAGAGCTATATTCCCATTTTTGTATAAAACAAAACAAAACAAAGGTCAAGGCTTATTCCCCAGGTGACAGGCTAGGTAAGAAATGGAGCTTCAGGCAGTGCACCCAAGACTTTCATGTGCACACAGATCACTGGGAACCCACATAAAAAGCAGTCTTATTGGTATGTCTGCAGCAGGGCTTGAGAGCCTGTATTTCTGATGAGCTCCCAGGCGATGTCACTCCTGCTGGTGCCACACTTTGGGAAACTCTGCTCTAAAGCACAGACTCATCCTGGCCGGGGAGCAGGGCTGGGTCATCCTATGTCCACGTTGGCATGTGTAGGTTCAGTGACAACCACAATGCTAAAGCAGTTGTCCGAAAAGGGTGCTCTCCTGACCAGCTCACCAGCCCCGCCTGGATCTTCCGCATCAGAAACTGAGGGACAGGGCCCTGCTGCCGCTTCCGGGCACCCTCCTGGCGACTGCCTCACACCAGCGGGAGCCCCACGGCCTTCCAGGAGGGAGGGCTTCCCCTCTCGGTCCCCACTCTGGCCTAGGAAGCACCTTCGGGGCATCACATTTTGGTGTTCAATCGGGAGCTGGGGAGCGAATGGCTGAAAGAGCCGATGCCATACTCTGCTGGGTATTTTCACTGTTCTTCTTTCAGGCTGGTTGCTGGGCTAACGTGGAAGCCGGTTGGCGAGTGATTCTTCCTTTACCAGTGATTTTTTTTAGAGCAATGATTTTCAACCTTTTTCGTCTCGAGGCATGCAAAAACTAATTACCCAAATTCTGTAGCACACCAAATATATACATATATTTGCCGATCTAACAAAGGATAGGTGCAACTTTGGTTTGTTCCTATCGGATGGCTATGGTTGTGTCATTTTTTTAACTTGGCAATCTAAGGGAAAGGAGGTCAGTGCCCCTGACGGAACAGTCACGGTATTGCACGTTTTAAAAATTCTTGTGGTGCACAGGTTGGAAATCACTGTTTTAGAGAGTCAAGACTGATTTAATGTTAATCAGCGAAGGCGGCAGAGCCGTGGTTCTCTTCACTTCAGAATCACCTGAAGCGCTTTACCCTGCTGACGCCAGGGTCCCACCCCAGTCCGATTGAATCAGAATGTCTCCGGTGGAGCCAAGCACCGGGATATTTTTTTATAAGCTCCCCAGGTAATTCTAACTTGCAGGCAGGACTGAGAACCACTGCAGTGCTCTCTTTGATAAGAATCACCAGGGGCACTTGTTAAAACTACCAATTTCCAGATCTCTTCCCAGGCCATCCTATTAGAGAAGCTCAAGGGACCGGGGCCGTCTCTTTCACAAAAACCCTGGGTGCTTCTGCTAAGCAAGCGTGGGGCCAACCGATCAAACTGCCTTGCAATTCACATCAACCTCAGGGAAGTTCTTAGACCTCCGTTTCCTTGTCTTTAAAATGGGAAGGGGGGTCGTTTTCATCAGGGAAGGAGGATAGCTGAGGAGTACACCGGAAGATTCACGCGAAGGGCTCAGCACCAGGCACACAGTAGGTGCTCAATAAATACCGCTTGCCACCTTCACCCTCATAAGGTAGGTTTGGGGAATCTGTATCTAGCAAGGCATTTGCTTCCATGTCAGTTGTGGGCAACTGTTTGACTCCCGCCTTCCCTTTCAATCAGAAACCTTACCTACCATTGCTTCTAAGCACTCAGTACCTCCAGTACTATATAGTCTACACCCCAAGCCCCATTCTCGCCGACTGAAGGGTGGGCTTTAGTCCACTATCAGCAGTGTCTGGGAGGAGGTCCTGGGATTCACGTCCACAAAACATCACACTTTCTTAAGAAAAATGAGGGGCTAGAGGAAGCGGCTGACGCAAGTGTCATAAAAACAAATCAGGTTGGAATTGGAAAGACACCTTAGATCATGTAGTCCAACCTCCTCGCGCCACAGCCAGGAGGGAGAAAGCTTTTAATTTCCAGCAAACTGACACCAACTCAGAGGGAGAGAAATTGAGACATCTATAAACCAGGGCAGAAGCTCAAAGAAATTTGGCACAACGAGATGAAAAAATGACTCCATGGAAACATCTAGCATTCCTCCACCATTTTACGACACATGTAGATCTGAGTGTCAGACACACGCACAGAGCACGTGGAGTAGCCACCAGCCCCCTTGTTGCTCCTGGGTTCAGAGCTGCTAAATAAGAACGAAGCTGTCTCTCCGCTCCGGAATGAGCATTTCGGAGACCTTCTCAGTTAAGACAATTATTGAGGAACACATTTTTAACTCTACCCTGCAACATCAGACAAGAGAAACCTGCAAAAGCCCTCTGGTTCTTGACAAGGTGCAGAAAATCATCAAGCAGCTGCAAAAACGAGTAAGGCATCATGAGCCCATAGAATTTCTCCTAAAATTTTCCAAATTCGGTAAAGAGAAGCACGTAATTGCTCTCCCCATTCTCATCTTGAGGATCTAAAAGGCTGAAAAAAATTCTTGGGTGATCCTATGGATGCTGTGGTTGTGATCATTACAAGTTTTTCCTGATTATAAAAAAAATACGTGCTTTGTGCAAATTGTACAAAAATTGAAACTACAGAAAAGCTTAAAGAAGAAAATTAAAACCAACTGTAACGCAACCACCTAGAATAATTAATACTTTTGTCTATTTCCTTATAATCTTTTTTTTCTGTGCATATTTAAATGTTTTACCAAGCTACAACCATACTGTATGAAGTCTTATATTATGCTTCTTTCTCTTAATTGTGATATCATATTTCTCTCATGTCCTTAGATATTCTTTGAATACACACACACACACACACACACACTTAAATATGTATTTTATTGACTTTTTACAGAGAGGAAGGGAGAGGCAGAGAGAGTTAGAAACATTGATGAGAGAGAAACATCGATCAGCTGCCTCCTGCACACCCCCTATTGGGGATGTGCCCGCAACCAAGGTACATGCCCTTGACCGGAATCAAACCTGGGACCCTTGAGTCTACAAGCTGACACTCTATCCATTGGGCCATACCAGTTATGGCTGAATATATTTTTTAAATGATCACATAGTATTTTGTCATATTGGTGTTCTGTAATTAACAACCAGTTTATTAATGGGTAATAAATTTGCTTCTTTTTTGCTATTATTAAAAGGTGAAACAAATAGCCTTGCACATAAATTTTTGATCATATATTTCTGATTATTTACCTAGGACAGAGTTATAGAAGTAGAATTATAGAGTTAAAGGGTCTGTGTATTTTTAAGGCTCTTAGTACCTTTTGACAAATTTATCTTCAGACTTTTGAACTCCCAATAGCAGTTTATGAAAATATCCACCTCTTAACATCTTTGCCCACACTGAGTAGTGTAATCTGCCTAATGTTTTGCAAGTTTTGTTACCCAAAATTACAGTCTGATTTTATTCCCATCTTAAAAATTCTTAGTAAGATTGCATATTATTCTCTTGTCTCTTGTCTCTTGTTCATTTGCATCTATTCTTTGGTGAATTACTGGTTATGATTATTTTAGAAATTCTTATATGGAGTGAAATTACGCATATTACCTTATAGGAAATTCCTATACAGGACCGCTCATGAGCTTTCTCCTAGCATCTGTGGCTTTAAGTCATGTGGTCTCACACTTACAAATGGTTACTTTTGCCTCTTGCCTGGGGCAAGAAAAATCCAGAACACATAATCCTATTCTTTTTCACCTTATCTGATTTCACAAAAGCCTCCGACTCACTCAAATGATAGCTACTTTTGGAAGATGCCCATCAATACAAAGGTCCACCAGCATGTCAACATTTATTTTCTCCATGACGCTCTACGGGCAGAAATCTTTGATCAAACGTACACGTTCAGCCCCTTCAAGGTCATCTCACTGAAGTCAAAAAGGTTGGGCTTTTGCCTCAGTGCTCCCTGACATTTCTCTTTCTGATGGTGAGTTGTGTCACTAACCATCGCCTAGCATGAAGTGGAATCAGTCGGTGGGCAGTAAATCTGTGCCGATTCTGAGGGGAGAAGTAAAACCCACTCCGATCTAATCAAATTTAATCATCAAGCTCAACAATGCTGCTGCTACTGCTGCTTTAATTTCAGTAACAGATCTTCACCCAACTGTCAACATCATTACCAAAACCCATCGGAAAATTGGATGAAAGTGCAGCACGTAGACAATCATAATCCCCCGTCATCAATCTCTAGCTGTCCCCAGTTGACAATTCAGATTAGGGGTGAGCCTCGAGGGGACACACTTTGTAAGTCAACTTTACACAAGAGCCATATTAACCCCAGGAGCACCTCAACTGTATACATTCAGGCACTGGCCAGCGGAGAAACAGGGAACCGAAGAACGACTCTTCATTTGAACAAAGCTTTACTGTCTTGCCTGTCTGTCATGGAAGACATGGCATAGCTAAGAACTGAAGGACCTGAGAGAGCTAATGTACATAAAACGTTTTCCAAATGTATAGAATAAATGAGCAAACAACTTTTGACAAGCAAAAGCCGGGGGCGCTGAGCAAGGGTGGTCCATAGCAATTCTGCTCATACACCAGGTGGACTTTCAATTCTAGACTCCTGAGATGAACCATATATGCGTAGAGCAGTACTAAGCATGCTCAGGAGGATGGCAGGATAATGCTCTCAAGAATAAATGTCAAATGACCATGAAACATGTCCAGGGGCAATGGTGCTGTCCCCCGTGGGGAGGGAGCCCATCACTAGATTCCACCCAAAAGCCACAGGATGTTAGAGCTGAATGGGACTCCAGAAATAATCCCATTCACCCACAAGCACTTAGTGAGCACCTACGTCGTGTCAGGCACTGTGCCTACACTCAAGGAAGCAGGTTCAGAGAGGTTAAATAATTTGTGCAAGGTCAGACAGACACTTAAAGCCAAGACATCCACTGAGAAACCTGCATTTCAATTTTTCATGACAAGAGATAGAAAAAGAATGTTTGACAGAAATGAGTTGCAGAACAAATAAATAATCCAAGACGGTCTTGGAGCTCGCCGAAAGTAGAGATTCCCTCTCTGTTGGCTGTGATCTTTGATCACAAAAAAACAGAAATTGCCAGATACCAAGATCCAACAGTCAATTCACTCTTCCTTTTTTTTTCTCCCTACCAAAGGAAACATCAAGAATGACCACATTTCTCCTGCCTCCTGCCTGAAAGTGTCAGGATGGCCTAGGACCCTGGACCTGGCAATGGCGTGGGGCTGGGTGACAGTGGACTTATCCATTCCTATGGTTTGAATGAGTCTGGACACAACCAGGTGACCACATCAAAGTATCAAAGTGGGAGTGCGGGTGGGAGAGTGTTCTACTTATTCTAATGTTTTAATTTGGGGCCCATAGTGTCATCCAAACACACACACACACACACACACACACACACACACACACACACACACACACACACATTTTTATTTTGGGGATGTAAGGACAAGCCTTTTCCCAATCTAAGAGAAATTTACAAAGCAAGGAAGCATGACGCCTATACAAGAGGCACTAAAGCAGGATTTGCTGATGGATGTTATGTGTTCTCTTGTTTTAGATTTGCAGCCCATCCTCCGCCCAAGGACACCTATCCTCTTTAAGAATAACAGGTAAGAGTCACTGCCTGTTATACCTCACCTCCTTCCAACGAGAAGGGGAAAAACTGTACCTGGCCATGTCTATGGGATGAACTTGAGGGGGGAGGATTCTCCGGTTGTTCGTAGTGGATTTTCCAAAGGGTTTTTAAAAAGAAAGTCTAATTTTTAGGCTTAGAGACATGTTCCCACCATGGAGTGTGACTTTTAGATAATGAGATGGGCTACTTAACAAACATATCAGAATACAGCCATGAAAATGAGTATCTTCCCCCTCCTAAGCAGTCATCCGGAGATGCCAGATAGTACATCACGGCTGCTGCCATTGTCCCAGAGACTTCGGGAAGTCCCTGGAGGACTTTCTCCAAACCAACGCCACGTTATTTGGGATAAGCACAATGGCGGCAGATCCTCATCCTGCGAGGCTGTTTTATTTCTGGAAACAGTCAAAAGGCTTTCTGGCGTCTGTAGCCAAGCCTAGTGAATAACCAGCTGATTGAGCTTGTCATGTTGCTTTGGGTCCAAATTGAGGCATCGTTATAAGGTCACGTGCTGTTGTGTGGCACGGAAACAGCCCCCAAGGCCACTTCAGATGAGCAGGCTCAGCTCTGCTGGAGTGATGGCAGCGCCGCTGGGCCAGGTGTCTGACCTTCCAGAGGGCTCCCGAGAAGAGGAAAAGCACTAATTTGGGCAGGGGATGCTCGGTAACAGACACGGACTCCTCCGCCTAACTACCGTGAAAAGGAAACGGATCGGTAGACTAGGGGGAAGCTTGCTGATTCAAAGGGAAGGGTAGGGCCAGGCTCAGAGCAGACAGGTCCGGAAGGAGCCAGAAACCTCTGACGGCCTAGCTCAGGCGCTACGGCAAAAATGACTACATTTCCCTCGTGTGTTCCATCCTTGCTTCGCTCTTCCTAAAGCGACAGTGTCGGGGGACGTTCCAATGGCAGGTGCTCAGGGCTGGTGCCCGCCTCTTGGCTCTACTCCTCGGCATCTGCGGGAAGCACCTCCAGGGACCTTTTTGGCTTCTGTAGAGTGAGGGCAGGAGTCCCTGGTTACCTTTTCCCCAAAACTGCCCACAGAAGGGGAGAAACAACTTCTCACGAGGCAGCGTGAGTGTTTTTAGGAAGAGAGAGTCAACACTAGGCACCAGAAAATGACAAACAGGTACCATAGCAAGTCCCGCTATTATTAACTAGAGGGCGGGTGCACAGATTCGTGCACCAGTGAGGTCTCTTTGCCTGGCCTGAGGGGATTGGCTGAAACCAGCAGTTAGGGATGTAGCATAAAGTGAAGCAGCAGGTGGCTGGGGAGGAGTCCGAGCCCAGGCAGGCGCTGCACCATCCTGTTCATCCGCTGCCACTTCAGCTCGGTAGGCTTGCTGCCCCTCCTCTGCAGTCTCTGTGTGCCCATCCTAGGGCGATACCAGCATACTCATGACCGAGAAGTGGCTGTGGGCTTGCGCCCAGTCAGTCCTGATGCTGATCCCAATCCCAGTCCTGGTCCAGCTGGGGCGGGGGAGGGCGTGCAGGGGGAGTGTCTGCAGGAGAGGCTCACCAGCCATGAGCCAGGTGTCTGGCGCCTGTTGGTCAGCTGAGTGGCGGTCCTACTGTGGGAGCGCACTGACTCCCAAGGGGCAGCTCCTGCATTGAGTGTCTTCCCCCTGGTGGTCAGTGCATGTCATAGCTACAGGGCAATTGGTCGCTTAGGCTGTTATATATAGAGATACTTCTGCATAACGTTATGTGTAAGATTAAGCTTTGCTCTATTTGTCAACAATTTTTATCATTTTGTAAATTACAATGGTCTCCTCAGCCATCTCCAGTTTTATTTTATTTTTTATTTTTTTAAAAATATATATTTTATTGAGTTTTTATAGAGAGGAAGAGAGAGGGATAGAAAGCTAGAAACATCTATGAGAGGGAAACATCGATCAGCTGCCTTTTGCACCCCCCCCCCCCCACTGGGGATGTGCCTGCAACCATGGTACATGCCCTTGACCGGAATCGAACCCGGGACCCTTCAGTCCACAGGCCAACGCTCTATCTATCCATTGAGCCAAACCAATTTTATACGCTGATGGAGACTTTCCCCTGTGTCTATTATTGACTAAAAACTCAATGGGTCTGCAGTCTGAGCCAGACTCTGTCCCTCTCCCTTGAGCACTCTCGAGTCCAGAGGACAAGCTCGGCTCTTCTCCTCTACCCAGGGCAGAGATCAGGTGCTCTCCTGTCTGCGTGTATGGCTGCCACAGCTGCATCTGGCAGTCACGTGAAGCCACACCACGAGGCTGTGATGATGGATGAGCTGGGGCAGGGGTGAGAACAGCCTTTGGTCAACCCAAAGGTACATGTGTCTCTGCAAAGTGCCAAGGTCCCCTGTGCAGACCGAGTGCCCAGGTGAGAAAGCCAGCCCCAGCCTGTGCAGGGGTAGACCATCCCGCAAGCCCTGCACAGCGGGGACAGCCATGTGCATGAACCAAGACCAGGGGTGGGCAAACTTTTTGACTCGAGGGCCACAATGGGTTCTTAAACTGGACCGGAGGGCCGGAACAAAAGCAACCTGACCATGCTGGCACTCTCATCTTGGGCTGCTGGTGAAGGAGCGAAGGGGAGAGCAAGAGAACCCTCCTCTCTTTCGGCTCTGTGGGCCGGATAGAACAGCCGAACGGACCGGATCAGGCCCGCGGGCCATAGTTTGCCCATGGCTGACCAAGACCATTGGGAACATGCAAGGCCCTCTGGGCAGTGGCTGACCCACCCACCTACCCCCTTCCAACCACCCCCACTCAATCGCTTACCCTGCATGAAGATAAGATCTCATTGTGAACTGCCAAGAGTTCTGGGTAACTCATTTGACCTCAAAGTTCCTGGCCAATAAGTCACTATCTCCCTGTTGAGTTTCTCCAGGAAGTTCTTCCAAGCCAGAGTACCAGCAGAGTCACAAAGCTGGCCTCCGTCTCTAAAATGCTGTCTACGGAGGCCCTGAAAGCAATGAAAGCTTCAGCGCATGGGGAAGAGATGGGCCCCGGGAGAGAGGAAGTGTGAGGGAAGATGCGGCTGTACCCCAGCTAGGCACACTGGGGTCTCATGCAAGGAAGGGCTCAGGAGTGGGAAGAGGGCTGCTTGGGGGTGAGCTGCACAGAGGGCAGGAGACCGGGTACACAAGCAGCCTGCCACTATGCAAGAGAGAGAGAGCAAAGGTAGAGGGCTGGAGCCGGAGGTCTCGGCAGGGACCCTCACCTCTCTCAGCCTCAGTTTCCTAATCTGTAAAATCAGGGCAAGGCTTCCCTTCAGTGGTTTGACCGGAGGTGACATATGAAAGCCATTCAGCCCCGTGGGCAGGCAGGGCAGGCGCCCGATGAAGGCCAACTCTGCCTTCCGAGAAGCCAACGTTATACGGAGCTGTGCTTTCCAAACGCTGAGATTCCACGGCACAGTAAAATGTCAGAACACACACTCTGCCACACTCACACGGGATTGCCAGTGTTTTATTTTGCCAACTCAGGACAATAAAATATCAACAACTACCACCTACAATGCGATAACCATAAAAACATTTTTAATACAAGAAAAATCTTAGAATTAAAGACATCAGTCCTGTAGATGGAATATTTTTAGCTTTCGGGGGAAAAAATTATATCATCTTTTATTTAGTTAATTTTGCTACAAAGTGAAAACTACTTTGTTCTAGACTGGCCAGGCTCAGGAACCAGTGGCCGGGAGGAGAGAGGAGTTTGGGTCCTGGAGCCAAATAGGCCACAATCTCCTCCCAGCTCCGTCCTTACTAACTGCGTGACCTGTAGCAAGGGACCAGCCCTCTGGGTCTCCCTTTCCTCCTTTATAAATACGAAGCAATAGCACCTATACCAATGAGACTATGTGGAAAGGACAATGCATAGGGTTTGCCACATAGTAGGTGGTCATTAAGTGCTAATGCCGGGCCCTCCCCAAATTTAAGATGTCTGGGCCACTTCCGGTTCTTCAAACTCTTAGTATATTAAAAAATGAAAAGGAAAAAAAAAAAGCTCAACCAGGATTGGCAAAATCATTCACGTACTTCCAACAATATTTATATTAGAAGGAAATATTTGGAACACACCCACAACACACAAATCCACGTCCAACGCCTCCGATGTGAATCCACGCATCTCACGTGTGCGAGGTGGAGGCCCTGCCGCCCGTGAGGCCCTAGTGATCTCCCTTCCACGCCACAGTTCTCGTGACTGTCACACTCCAAGAACTCCGACACAGCAACTTGACTCACCTCCTTTCTCTTTTGTTCCTCCTCCCCTGGCTGGAGTTCATCTGGAACATTCCTCCGGACCTCTCTACCATTAGTTCATAATTCTGAGCATGCAAATTTTCTTGGAGCTCTAGCTGGTGTCTTTTTTGCATCACTGGATCTCAATAGGTTTTTTTTTTATATGTTAAAAAAAAAAAACAGCTGAAATTGAGGGTTAGAAAGGAAGATAAATGGCTGCGAAAGTGGATGATGTAACCGAAGGATTATCGGGTGGCCTGGAAAGGGGAAGGGGTCTGTGCCCGAGGCCTCTGGGGGCGGCGAGGTGATGAAGGCTTCCGGTTTTAATACACTAAGAGTCTCAAAAACCAGAAGTGACCTAGTCCTCTCAAATTTTGGCACAGCCGCGTGGAGATTTATCCCAAGTGGTCTTTGTGTGTGCGTGCGTGCGTGTGGGCGTGTGCCCCTTGTTTCTCAATAGAAATTCTAATTTCCTGTCTCTTTGTTTATTGCTGAGTGCCCCGTGAGAGTGTCAGCGCCATAAGAGCAGGGACCGTGAATATCTTGCCCACTTCTGTGTCACCAGTGTTGAATACAAGCGTGGCCACAGAGTAGGTGTTCAATGACTTGTTTGCTGAGTAAGTGACTAACTGTGTGTATGTGCTCAGCGCTTTGCCCTCTTGGATCTGGGAGCAGAAGCTACTATATTTGGAGGATCAGCATCCTCCCTTTCCCATCCAGACAGTTTCCTTGAACCACAGGGATGGGCACATGCCATTCAGAATCCTTCCCTTGTAATTAATTGGAACTTCCTCTCTGGTGGTCAGGCTGGGAAGGCACATGCCCAGTAGCTGCTGGTGGTTTTGACTCCAGACTTCGGGAAGAAAAATGCTCTGAAGTAATTAGGCTGACAGGCCGAGATACAGAGGCAGGAATGAGAGGCAAAATGTCAGAAGAAAGGGAATCAGCCATGTTTGGACTCTGTCTCCTGTCAGTCCTGACATCCCCACGCTGCCCTCGGGCCTGCTTCCTCAGATTGTCTTTGTTATGTGAGTTACCTCAACATATCTCCATTGGATCCTCTCTTTTTTTTTCCCATGGGGAGGAGGAGAAGTTAACAAGTGTTAGTGGCTATTGCAATCAAAAGAGTTCTGACTGCCCTGGCCAGTGAGGCTCGGTTGGCTGGAGCGTTGTCCCATGCACCAAAGAGTCGTGGGTCTGGTTCCCAGTCAGGAATTCTGTAGCACTTCATGAGTTGCAGGTTCGATCCCTAGTTGAGACATGCATGGAAGGCAACTGATGGATGATTCTCTCTTACATTGGTGTCTTTCTTTTTCTCCCTTCCTTTCTCTAGAATCAATGGAAAATATGTCCTCGGGTGAGGATTAAGAAGAAAAAAAAAAAGAGTTCTGAAGAATCCAGTTTGCTGAAGATGAGAACTGACCAGAAAGTAGCACTCAGGTGTTTGCTGAAAGGTAAGACTGAAATATCTCCTGGGTGGGTGTGAGGTGAGCAGATAAGAAATAATGACGATGGGAATGGTAGCTAAAATCTGAACACTTTCCATGGTTCAGACACGGGAACACGCACCTGGTGTCATTATTTTTGCTTAACTGCTACCACAGGGCTGTGACGTGGGTTACTGCTATGACCTCTATAGACGAGGAAACCAAAATGCAGAGACACTGGGGAACTTGTTCTAAGGCCCCACAGCTGGGAAGAGAAGGAGCTGGAGTTTTCATGCAGGTTTCCATGACTCCATAATTTCCCTTCTGTGTCCTAATTTTCCTCTCTGTCTTCTCCCACTCCCCTGCTCTCTCATCCTTCTTCTCTACCTCTTGTCTGAAGTCTCTCATATGCTCTTCTTTTAATGACCTTCCTCTGGCTCCTTTTAACCCCATTCTTTTCAACAGTAAATGAGCACATCTTTTAAGGCTGTGGTTTTCAACGCTTGTCAAGTATGAAGATACCTTCTTAATGTTAAAAAATGTCCATATAATAGCAGCTGTGTTTTATTGCCTATTGATAAAACGTCCATGCACAGATGAATTCTCAGATGCCTTGTAATAACTCTGTGATCTCTAGTTTGGCACCCGCTACTTTAAAATATATGGAAGAATCCATATAACCATCCCTCTTACTGCTACCTGGTTGGTTTATTATAATATAGAAAAAGGCTTATAAATGCCACCACAGAGCTCTTTTTTTTTTTTTTTGCCCACTCTCTGCCTCGAGGCTACTAATTTCTTCAGAAATGTGGTCTTTTTGTCCCTCTTTTAATATGCTTAATTATTTAAGAAGGCATGAACTATGGTACTTACATTTTATATATCACCTCTTGGTTATTCAGGGGCTGATTAATTCATAGGTTGCCCCAGTCATCTTCTTCTTTTTTTTTCCCTATCTCATTTGTTTTATTATTCCATTTCTTATTAGCGTCTTTTGGCACGAATGGACAGTGGGAATGAGAAATGATCCTGGTTACAAATCCTGAATTTTGAAAAAAGATTTGGTTGGTAGAAGTTGAATTCTTTCCCCAAGTATGAATTTCTTTAATTCATCAGGCATATTGATTCTCTCTGAGCACCGTGAAGGCAGGATTCGCTGTTGTTCACCACTGACCTCCAGGGCTCAGCAAGGTGCCTGGCACACGGTAGCTTAATAAAAAACTGTGGAATGAATGAATAAGAGCTGACTAACATAATAGGGGTAAATAAACTTCCTCTGAGGTGGGACATTGATTTATAGGAAGCCAAGTAAAATACAAGACAACTTATTTTAGAATTGCATGCCCGCAGACAATATGACATGAAAAAAGTTTAAATGACTGTGCTAAAAATTAACAACAGATGATATGTAGTTCTAATTAGAAGACAGAAAATGTTCCGCACACAGCGCTGTATTATTTCATTGATGGAAAAGTGGGATAGAGGGACACTGGTTTTTCTAAGATGAGGGTTGGTCTAGACAAATTGTTTCTGTTACGTTAGGCATTACATAAATATAATCACCTTCAACACACTAACAAATGAGCCTTTAGTGTCTGCCATGTGCTGTGATAATCTACATGCCTAATCTCATTTGTTTTCACTACAATCTAGAAAGTGTTATCCTTTAATCAGCATTAGAAAGTAGCTACTGTCCCTGAAAATTTCTTTAACGCTCCTGATTAAAAGAAAAATGTTAGATGCTTTTAAAAAAATTATTGATTTTTAAAGAGAGAAACATTGATGCGAGAGAGAAACATGAAACTGTTGCCTCCCGTACACACCCAGACTGGTATTGAACCCGCAATCTAGGTATGTGTCCTGACCAGAAATCAAACCTGCATGGACAATGCACAAATCAACTGAGCAACCCGGCCAGGGCTAGCTCTCTAGATTTTTGAACTATGCATAAACTTGTCTTTTCCCCCCCTTACTTCCTAATTTGTAAATTAAAGCTTTATTTTCCCATAAAATGTTAGGTATGTTTGAAAGACTGACTTAGATTTTAAATAATTTAAGGGAAGAGAGACAGAGAGATAAACATCCATCAGTTGTCTCCTCCCCAACACACTCTGACTAACTAGGGATTGAACCCGCAACCTGCGTATGTGCCCCGATCCGGAATCAAAACCATGACCTTTCCATTGTATGGGATGACATTCCAAACAAACCACAGAGCTACACCAGCCAAGGTTGACGTAGATTTTTAGATATGTCCTTGGAAATTGGAGATATCTGTTATGTCACTAGCTCTTGTCTTTTGATGTCAACAAACTGTCTGGAAAGGAAACTTTTATAATGATATTTGCCGTACTTTTCAAAATCATCCTAATTTGTGGAAGCAAAATGGTTTGCATGTTGGTGGTATTCAAGGTAGGACGGACAGGGTTCAGCCTCTGTGCCTAGTCCATAGATCTGGTGCTGTCCAGGAACCAGGTGCTGAAACGTCTTTAACCAAAGCCCTCCCAGGCCAGCCAGATGGAATGGTGGCCCATGGGAATTGGGGGAGTGCAGCCACTCCATGGGCTGGGGCAGCTGCAGCTTCCCAGGCTCGGGAAGCAACTTGCAAAGATGCTGGAGTGCCTGGAATTAAGGACTATCTTATTTGGAGGGGGTTGGAGGAAATGGCTAGATTTCTTCACCCACCCCCCTTCTTGCATACTTTGCGTTAGCTTGGAGGGAAGGATATGAGCAATAGATGACAGATGGAAAAGTATAATTTTTAAAAGGCTGGCATTTGTACAACTGGGTAGTGGTACATTGTGGAGCATTTCACTGCCTCTCTGAGGTGTTAAATAGGAACCAGGAAGAACCAGGACTGGGGGCTCGATGATGGCAGTTCTTTGGGACTACTCAGTCAACAAACAATGATTGTGGTTTCATGAAAGGGGAATGAACACAGAGATAAGTAAGAGAAAATCAAACCTGTAACCTCATAGGGAAATTCCATACAAGGCGAAATAAACCTATTGCAATCTCAGATGCAATGCAGTGTTTATAAGAAACTGGAATATTCACTGGGTAATGAACCTGATAAGTGTGCTGACCGTGAAGTGAGCATCTCCTCTATAGCTCTTATGCCATTCTGCTCTGTTATTTCCACATATGCCTTATCTCTCTCCTGACTAAGATGGCTTGAAGGAAGGGAATGTATTCTTGTATCTGCCAAAGCACTGAGCACGTAGCTATGCACACGCAGGTAGGAATGTAGGATTTATTTATTGAATTGATTGATGCTGCTCTCAAACCTAAGGCTCTTGAAACAATCTCTTCTGAGCATAGCTAATGCTTAATTTTTTAAATAACCTAAGATCCTCCATCCATCCATAAGACTCTGGACTATTTAAGTTCATTCATGCACTGAATACTGACTCTGTGCACAGGTGACGGGCAAGTTCCTACCTCTAGGAGTCTGCAAGCTAATGTGAGAGGGGAAATGTTTGAAATAATTCTTGGTCAGTGTGTGCATATGGAAAGTTTACTGTTTAATTAAATAACATTGCGACATTTCTTTGGTTTGAGGTCCAATAATATCTAGCTAGCGAAAGTCCTCCAGAAACACAGGTTAACACTAATCACAGATCATCAACTGCTCTTACATATTCTTGAGAATCTTTCATCTGACGAGGTAGCCACAGGATCTCCTTTGGGGCTAGTATAGTTATGCTCTGGTCTGCAACACACACCAGACAGGGTGGTTGGTTGCTCTGGCCTGCCCTTGCCTACATTTACAAGTCATTAATTGGGGCATTAGATGAGAAAAGTAGCTCTAGGAAAAAGAGGGGGTGGGAGGATTCTTTAGAGTACGCAAAGTGCTCCCAGAACTAAGGAAGAGAGGCAGGAGACGTGGAGGTCCGGGGACTTCAGGGACAGGAGCCATGGCTTCGATGCCCCCAGGACTCTCTCCTCCTCTTACTTATGGATGTCATTTCCATTCTCCCAGGTTCCTCGTGGGTAAAGGACATGGGAATACCCATGGTGGCTTTGTGATATATCCTTAAAAATAATGATTTAAGAACAAAAATAGAGGCAAAAAGTGGGATTTAGAAAGCAAGAATCTTCCCTCAACCCCCCTCTTTAAAAAGCCCCTCAACCAATCAGTTTCTTAAAATGCACGAATGCACTACCGGGAGATCTGAGGAAGATCTGGGGGAGATAAGAGATCAACCGAAGGACTGGTATGCATACATATAAGTACAACCAATGGACACAAAACTCTGGGGAGGGAGGGCATGTATGGGAGATGGGTGGGGAGGAGGGCAATGGTAAGCTATGTACACATATACTACCTTAATAAATTTAAAAAAATACAAATAAAAAACTAAAAATAAAAAAAGAATGCACTACCACAGTAGGGTATTTCAAAACAAGTCTCTTAGTTGTTTATAGGAAGAAAAATATTAACGAAGATTGCGGCCTGAACAACACAATTCACAAACTTAGCAGGCGTATACAGAATAACAGCTACTTCTCACCATCTCTAGGACCCTCAGCGGGTCTCCGGGCCTCCATTTCCCCAGCTGCAAAATGGGGACAACACTATCTACAATGTTTTCATCAAATCTGAGGTGTCATCCGTGATAAGAATCACCATTATTTTTCATACCTCTAAGGAAAAACACACACAATTAAATGCAAGCTGCCAAGTGTAGGTCACATCTCGATTTTAGTGATGTTAAAATGTGAAAAAAAAGAGGTTAACTTAGATTTAGCTAAATGCTACATACCATATGGGCTGCTGTGATAGTGTAAAATTAGACGATGTAAGTAAAATACAAGGCATATGTTCTTTTGCCCTCTGTCCCTTTATCACTTTAGTCTGCAAGCAGGTACCCGAGGGAGTGCATGGCAAAAATCTGAAGTGGGGAAGGTTTGTTTCAGCTCCTTCACATCACTGCATGTTTTCCTAGATACCTGCACCACAAAAGTCACCTCTTCCTCAGAGGGAAAACTGTCGTCACTGCAGCATTCTTGAAAGAGAGGGACTCACCAGGTCAGGAGGAGACAGGAAAGAAGGGGCATGTGAGAGAAAATGCAAGAAAGGGAGGCAGGGTCAGATTGGCCACCCAAAGCAGAAGTGATCCGCCCGGCCGGTATATCCATGAGGAACCTGAGAGAATGGATCCACCCAGCCAGGAGGTCACGGTTCCATTCCTGGTCAGGGCACATGCCAGGGTTGTAGGTTCAATCCCCAGTTGGGGATGTGCAGGAGGCAGCCCATCAATGATTCCCTCTCATCATCATCCTTCTTCTCTTCTTCTTCTTCTTCTTCTTCTTCTTCTTCTTCTTCTTCTTCTTCTTCTTCTTCTTCTTTCTCCCTCTCTCTCTCTCTCTCTCTCTCTCTCTCTCTCTCTCTCTCTCTCTCTCTCTCTCTCTCTCTCCAGTTGGGGATGTGCAGGAGGCAGCCCATCAATAATTCCCTCTCATCATCATCATCATATTCTCTCTCTCTCTCTCTCTCTCTCTCTCTCTCTCTCTCTCTCTCTCTCTTTCCTCTCTGAAATCAATAATATTGAAGTGAGCTGAAAGCGGTTTGGCTCAGTGGTAGAGTGTCGGTCTGCGAACTGAAAGGTCCCGGGTTCGATTCCGGTCAAGGGCATGTACATTGGTTGCGGGCACATCCCTAGTAGTGGGTGTGCAGGAGGCAGCTGGTCAGTGTTTCTCTCTCATCGACGTTTCTAGCTCTCTATCTCTCTCCCTTCCTCTCTGTGAAATATCAATAAAATATATATTTAAAAAATAATAATAATATTGAAGTGATCCTGGGAGTGGAAATGGCATGTGCTCCAAGAGAACTATGTCATGTGCTTGCAGTTGGGCAAGGACGGGGAAGGAAGGGGGAGAAGTCCCGTTGGCTATAAGACTATAAGGTGGGAAGGTCGCCCTTTTCTCCAGCCTGCTGCGTGCCTGTGCCTTCTGTGGGAGCCTGAAGAGGGACTCGGGGGACAAGGAAGGTCTTCCAGCCAGCCCACGACTTTAAAAAAAAATGAGGAGAATAGAGTTTTAAAGGGAAGTGACTGGAGACAGGGCACGCATCCACGTTCTGAATGGGTGACAGAATCAGACTACCAAAAGTAGCTTTGCGTTTTCAGCGGAGGTAATTTTAGTCTTAATTGTATTACTATTTTGGAATGGCTTTTTATAAATACTCTTCATTACTTTGTGAAAATCCGTTTTTTAAAAAAATGTTATCTAAAAAAAATAATTTAAAACAAACACAAAGTCCAACTAAGCCTAAAGGTCTCCCTGACCTGGAGAGGCCTCTGCCCCCGTGAGACGGACCTCGTACCACCTGTCCCTCCGAGGCCACACTCCTGGTTCTCCTCCGACGTGGCTGTGTTTTCCCCACCGAGGGCAGCCAGAGCTTTAAAAGCTCTGAGTCACTGTCCCCACCTCCAGCCACACCCCATCGGGTGCCACACAGTGAGCGGCAGGGTGAATTGACACAGGCGGTCAGCAAGGGATAAGGTGTGGTTTTAGGGATTCCGCCCCAAACGTCACATGATCCTAAGATAGGGGATTGCCATTGGTTAAAAACAACACGTTAGTTGGTGGTTTATTAATCGTAAATATATTCTTTTAAATAATATGCTTGTGGGTGGCTTATTTATGCTACCGCTGCGAAGTTATTAAAATAATATTATTAAATTCTCCGAGGTAATGGCCATCACCTCTCTGAAAAATGGCACCAAGCACCCAACCTTTCCCTACCATATTAGTTTCTTATTGCTGCTGTAACAAATCACCCTGGGCTCAGTGGCATAAAATGATACCAATTGATTATTTCACAGTGTATGAGAAGGCCAGCCTTGGCTTCACTGTGCTGAGATCCAGGTCTGGGGTTCTAGAGGCTCTAGCCCATAGGAGTAAATCTGCTTCTTTGCCTTTTTCAGTTTTTAGAGGTCGCCCACACTCCCTGGCTTGTGGCCCCTTCCTCCACCTTTACAGCCGGGAATGATGGGTTGAGTCTTCCTCACATTGCATCACTGTGGCCTCCTTTTCCACTTTAAGGATTCTGAGGTTACCTTGGTCCCACTGGGCTAACCCAGGGTAATCTCCCCATCTCCATCTCAAGGCCCTTAACTTAATTATGTCTGCAAAGTCTCTTTTGCCACCTAAGATAACATAGTCATTGGTTCTGGGATCAGGACACGGCATCTTTGGAAGAGCAATATACTGACTACCACACCTTGCTCTGAGCATGCGTGTGTGGCTAGGGCCATGGTCGGCAAACTCATGAGTCAACAGAGCCCAATAGCAACAGTACAACGATTGAAAATTCTTTAGAGAGACAAATTTTTTAAACTTAAACTTCTTCCAACACCACTTCTTAAAAACAGACTTGCCCAGGCCGTGGTATTTTGTGGAAGAGCCACACACTCAAGGGGCCAAAGAACCACATGGGGCTCGTGAGCTTCCCTTTGCCGACCACTGGGCTAGGGTAATCACATAGAGGCCTCAGACCTTTGAGCTGTCTGTGACTTGGGGTGGGGGTGGACTTTTGGTACACTGCTTATGGTTGCCCAGGGCTGGAGAAAGGGTGGGAAACCAGCCTTGCGTTGTTTAGTAACCTTTTTGGAAGTTTTAAGAATGGCTTAAAAAGCCCTGGCTCCTGCTCCAGCTCATGTCTTATCGGTATTCAGAATCAGGGGCAGTCCCTGCCCCACCAAGTAGAACTGGCACCCCAACCCCTTTATTCTTCCACGATACCGACAACAATGAACTCCAGGGTTAAAGGTGACTGATTTAAGAAATATATTTTTGCGGAGGGGGCTTTAGGGGAAAGTTCTTCTAGCCGTTTGAATTAGAAAGTATTGAAGTTCCTCAATCCAGTTAACAGAAGCAGCTCCTTTTGCAGATGTAGAACGGGGTCCTCGTCTCTATCCGCTTCTTGAACTATAGGATCTACATAATGAAGTTCAGACCCTGGCGCATATGTGGCTGTACACACAGTGGTGCTTGAGCAGCCGTTGAATTCAATAATCCCAAAGCTCACCTTTTATATCTAGGTTATGAATAAACAGAAAAAGATTAAGACTGGAAAAAGTTTGGCCATGTGTACTAAGATTTGAACTATACGTGTCATTCCCAGTATTTCTACTTATTGGCATTGATCCCAGAGAAATAATTGCATATGAGTGTAAGGATGGACATACAGCCATGTTTGTAATGGTCACCGATCAGAGACAGTATAAAGGTTACTGGAAGAGGGGTAAAACGAATGTGGGACATTCACCCAGAGCAACTTAAAAAAATAAGCCACAGCTGTATGTTTGAATCATGAACATGTTACACAGTGAAAAAAAAAGCAACTTTGGAACAATATACATCAGTTTGATTCCTCCACAAATTATTATGTATTTTATAAATCTATATGTTGCATAGAAATGTCTAGAGGTATAAACACCAAATTAAAAACAGTTGTTATTCTGGAAGAGGACAGGGAGAGGCTTAGAGTAGGGGTTGGGGCCAGTAAAGATAGATTTTTATTTTTATTTATATTGTGTGCATTATTTTTTTCAATAAAATGTATTTAGGTGCTATCAAAATATAAAACATATTTTAAATTAAAAAAGAAAGATAAAATAATTAAACATATTAAGCCATAGAAACTGGTGATCAAATCTATTAAAATGTTATATTTCACAAAGCAGCAGTTAGAACTGGAAGCTCAAAACGATTTCTCCTATTTCGTTAGAAGTGTGTGTTTATGTGGGTATATATACATCTATACTACATATATCTAAATATGTTTATGTGGATGTTATATCTATCTACTACGTACAGACTACATATGTTATATCTATATATGTTTCATCTACCTATATATACTTATAATAAAATGTGTAAATGCCGCTTTGGTTAAATCACAGGCAAATATCTTATTCTTTATCATTGTTTTTATTATTTATCATGGAAAAATATCTCCCAAGTAATTATGAGTAATCTGGTAATTGAGTATAATTTTCCTTTTAAATAATTCAATTAACTTCAGTAAATTAAAAAAGTTTTCTGACATAGTTGCAAAATTAAGAAAAAAAATGAAACACAGCTTTCTGATACGTAGCATCCCTTTAAATGAAATCCTTCCAAGTGTGAAGAATGCATTAAGATTTTATCAAATGAGTGGCTCTTTGTGGGGAAAAAAAGAAGATCTAAATTGTGATTTAAAGTTTACTACCACTACAGTCTCTCCATTTGAGCAAAACTCCTGTTGGAAACTGATGGGGTGGGGGGATGTACCTCAGACCTCTGGGGATAGCCCAGGAAACAAAGGCTGCTCTAAAGGAATTGGGCAAGGTTGACACCAACAGGAATTCCTTTCCAGACTAGAGGAGACTGGAGATTGGGCGTTTAGTTCCACTGAGAAAAGGGGAACCAGTCCTGAAGATCCTCCACGGTCTGTGCATGCGCACATTTCTCTGGGGTAACCAAACGCTCCCCTGACTCTGCAGGGTGGAGACTGTAAGCAGATTGAAATCACGCACCTGCTGGTCAATGGATAAGCTCTCCACATGCGGTGACACTAGCCCAGCTGAGGTGCGGGGAGCAGAGCTAACCCATTTCTTCACACCCCCTTTCCCCCCCCCTCCACATCCCCACAGAACAAAGGGCGGTCACTCTCTGCTCCTCCCAGAGTCAGATGTATGCACACACCGTCCATCACAATTAACTTAAGAATCAGAAACACAATGCACACTCACCCACAGCATGCTCAGAATCAATGCCATCAATACCCAGAACGAGGATACCAAAAAAAGCAAAACAAAACAAACCTATTCAGAGAGTAAATACTCAAAGCAACAGGGCTTGAATCAGACACACCACAAGGTCAACAAATCCGAGACAAGTTCAAGTGTGGGCACCTTATAAACTGAAGAGCCGGGCATTATCCCGGGAGGAAAACGTAAATGCCTTCCGGGGCCAGCGGATGGGAACGTCTATAAGATAATAGAGAATGAGCCTCTATTGAGCTGGACTGCAGGTGCCCCAGGAAAAAGCATTCACATCCAATTTTTAAAAATTTCAATCCCTGCGACAGGACTCTTAAACAGAGAGCCCATAATCAAACGGAGAAGAAACAGAGCTAAATACGGGTGCAGAGCAGATGAAATAGAATAAAAGCCAGTCAGAAATGTTGCCAAGGAGTGCATAGGGAATGAGAGGCGGGGCAGTGACCCTCGCTGCCATTATTAGAAAGGAGGGGGGGGGCTTCTGGTTTATATCTTCAAAGGCAACAGAAAAACTAAGGTTAAAAGAAATGGCTTACTAAGCTCTACTATGAGGGATTGAGATGAGTCAAATAGAGTCTTGACACAAGTAATTGAGCCGGATGACAGAAAGAGCACACATTCTTATGGAAGACTCTAAATACCTACAGGGAGCCCCCCAAAACTATACACTGAGTGGCCAGATGATGATGATCTCTGAACGCATAATAATCTGGCCACTCAGTGTGTGTGTGTGTGTGTATGTGTGAGTGTGTGTGTGCGCTTTGTAAAATATAACATTTTAATAGATTTGATCACCAGTTTCTACAGCTTAAGATATTAAATTATTTTATCTTTCTTTTTAAATTTAAAATATGTTTTATATTTTGATAGCACTTAAACACACACACACACACACACACACACACACATATGTGATGCATGAAATTGTGCATGGGTGGAGTCCGGCCAGCCTGGCCAGGGGGAGGGGACATGGGCGGTTGGCCAGCCTGCCTGCTGGTCCAACTCCTTGTCAAGGGGACAATTTGCACAGTAGCCTTTTATTATTTAGAATATACACTGAGTGGCCAGATTATTATGCGTTCAGAGATCATCGTCATCTGGCCACTCAGTGTAGGTGTGGCCTAAGTGGAAGGCCAGGAAGGGGTGAGCCGAATGACCTCCGAAGGTCCCGACTTAAATACGTCTATATAGTCAACCCGTGGTTATCCGGCCCAAAGAGGAAGACAGTGACAAATCATCCTACGCCGAAGATAATAAAAAGTTATATTTGCCTTTGGAATGTATTTTGGTACTTAAATTAGAACGTGACTTTCCGATGCCCTGAGAACTCACAATGCTTCACAATAGCCACAAAGAAGGCCTGACCTGGGCCTGGGAGGCTGCCCAATTTTGCCATCTTGTCCTCCGTGTAACTCTTCTTCTTTGCTGGGGTGAGCAGTATCATCTTCCAGAACACCCAGCAACCCAGGCTTTCTCCGACAGGGGCTGCCCGGATCACCCCGGCCCAGGGAGAAGAGACGGGGTCTTTCCCGGATCTCGGCATGATCCAGGATCAAGACCCAGGATGGTCTGGTTCTGGTTCCCAGAAGATGGGTCCAAAGAGCCACACAACCCACAGTGAGCAGCAAGCTGGACAAATTCTAGACATCTACTCTAGGCTGATTACAAATGAGAGCCTAATCCTCTACCTTAGAGGACACGAAAGCCCATTTCTGGAGAGAAAGAGCAGAAGACTTCGTTGGAAAGGAAGGTGAAACGAATGCCTGGCATTTGGAAAGAAAGGAGCTGCACACACGGGAGGTGCGGTGGCAGTCCAGTGCTCACCTAAGGCTGGTGGGACGGAGACCCGTTCTCAGAGCCCCCTGTCCAAGAAGAAAGGAGAGCATGCTCACAGTAGTGACTTGTGGGCCCAGGAGGAGGGGACAGATGGTTACCTGCTGTCCTCTGTCCTCTGTCCGGCCCCAGGCTCTACAAGGGGAGGCTGGTGTTACCTAGCAGGAAGCAGGGCCAACCAGACACCTCGAATGCATTGAAGTCCTTTAACCAGAGACTCTGGCAGACTGGTACGTGGCTGCAGGAGGCAGGCCTGGGTCCGGAGCATGTCTCTCCGAGTCGGAGAGTGACTGGACAGTCACAGGAACATAGACAAGCTGATTGACCTCAACCCTGCTCAGGTCACCTCTGGCCACTTCTATTTTTCCTTTTTCTCTCACACTCTGCTCTTCAGCTTTTCCTTCTGAAAAAGCCCAGACCTCTGCTGTGTAATTAACATGAAATAAAACTTACAGTGCAGTTCCTCAGTCATGGCAGCCACATTTCAAGTGCCCAACCACCACATGTGGCTGGTGGACACCACATTGGACAGCACCAACACAGAACACCCACGTCATCACACAAAGTTCTACTGGACGGTTTGCTAATCCAAACTTTTAGGTCTCTAGAAGGTAGTCCCTTCCACTCTTCACAGGGTAGAAAAAAGAAGAAATACACTTTTATAAAGTGTCTTTTTTATACAATAACACGGCTGATCTTCACCACTGTCCTGGGTGTTGGCGGGGAATTTCAACATGTTCCAAAGGGCCCATCAGCGGTGGGCTAGCAGGCTGTAAGGTAGGGAAGGTCAGCCTGTTCTCCAGCCATACCTTGTGGGAACTACACAGCTAAGTAGTTTGCACAAGGCTCACAGCTGTTGGATGATATGGTTATAATTAAAGCCAGATCTCCCATTTCTAAGGTCAATGCTTTCCACTGGTACATGCAACTGCCAGCTACTTTGGTCAGTGCTGCCATGAAAGCTCAGGCCTCCCAGAAGAAGGCTGACAGCTCCCCGTAGTGTGTGTTGTTGACTGAGTGATTGTTGAAGTGATAACTAAACGTCGTACAGTGTAGTTGAGCAGCTGTCGAGTTGGGGGGCCTTGGGGTTCAAATCCTGACTCGTCTGCTTACACCACTTACTGGACAGAGGGCATGTCACTCGCCATCTTTGAACCCAAATCTCCTTTTCTCTAAGTGGGGATGATAGTAACTTACTTTATAGTGTTGTCAGGACGATTACATAAGGCAATGCCTGTGAAAGGCTCAGCACAGAGCCTGGCACATATTAGTGCTCAGCACGTAATCATTATTAATGTAGTTGGCAGGATTTATAGTGCACTGTCACATGCAGTAAGTGGCCTGCTGATGGTGGAGGCTTCCGGGCGAGAAGGCATTACAGTCATCACAGTCTCCATTCTTACAGAGATGATCTGAATCTCAGCAAAAAAGGGAGTGATGATCAAAATCATGCAACTAGAAAGTTGTAGGTCTAGGGCATGAACTCAAGTTATTGGGACTCCAAATCCCATGCTCTTCTTGCTACCCAACGTTGCTTCTCAGGAGAGAAGGGAGCAGTGGGACCAGGGCATGTTTTAGAGGAAGTTTAGTTATCCCTCCTAACCCCATCTTCCTCCCCGCTCCTTTGAAATGGACAGTTAATGGTTCCTTAGTGTCATGTAAAAGGCCGTACAAACGCAGACTGAGGATCCCTATCTCTTAACTGTCGCCATTAAGCCCCTCCGACAGAGATTCTAGAATTCCACTGATGAGGAAGTAACTACACCTGCATAGCTAAGGATATGAAGAGAGGATCTTGAAGCCAAGCATTCAATTTTTCTCCCTGGAAAGCGTGGAACGAACACCTTTCTTGGATCTACCCTCCACCCCCACACTGCTAACACAAAAGGCAAAGCAGCAGCATACCAGCATCCGCTGAGCCCCGCTGGGCCCTCTGGGTGAGGATGCGTGTGGTTGCAGGCCACTGGACTCTGGAGCTGTTACTCGGCTTTATCGCAGTCAACGCTGGCCCATGCATCTACCAAACTCAAGGTGGGAGGCACTTACCCTGCCACGACGATCTCAAAGTCCCCGTCGTGGTCCACGTCCGTAACTGCCACACCGTAGTTGAGCTGGGTGGGGTTGCTGTCATAGTCGGGGGGCAGAACCGAATTGGTGACTGCCGTGAACATGGGTTCCGCTCGCTGCGACCCCTCCGTGGGGGGCAGGAACCACAGCAGCAGCAGCAGGAACAGAAACATCCTGAACATCTGAAACCAAGAGTTACAAACGCTACTGAAACGCTGAGTCAAAGCGGCCCGGGGAACGCTAACCCCTGGCAGACCCAGAAGCGCCTTTCTCCCCCGGTTCACGAAGGGCCTGGCAAGTCCTAGACTGCCACTTCGCCCCAAGACTGTTCTGACCCCCCTCTTTAACGCTGCCTTCTGCCCCCATCACGCCTGGCCACCCTTAACCTGCTCTGCCTTTTCTTTTCTTTTTTAAAAAAAAATATATTTTATTGATTTCTTTACAGAGAGGGAGGGAGAGAGATGGAAACATCGGTGAGAGAGAAACATCGATCAGCTGCCTCCTACTGGGGATGTGCCCGCAACCAGGGTACAAGCCCTTGACGGAAATCGAACCTGGGTCCTTTCCGCCCACAGGCTGATGCTCTATCCACTGAGCCAGACCGGTTTCAGCTCTGCCTTTTCTTTTTTCGATAGCACCTGTCACTCTATATAACACACACTGTGTAACACATCCATCCACCATGTCTATTATTTGTTGTCTGCCTCCCTCCGCTAGAATGCAAGC
Source organism: Vespertilio murinus (assembly GCA_963924515.1). NCBI lineage: Eukaryota > Metazoa > Chordata > Mammalia > Chiroptera > Vespertilionidae > Vespertilio > Vespertilio murinus. The sequence goes on along the minus strand of OZ004714.1, from coordinate 18,671,092 downwards.
TCCACCAAGGCAAGGATCTTTGTCTGTTTTGTTCATCCATATACCCTAAGCTAAGGATAGCATCTGACACATAGATATTTTGCCGAGCGGGTGAAGGAAGGAAGGGAGTGTAGAGTGTAAACACACTGGCCTCTCCCATACTCTGGGAGGAAGATTGGGAGGATGAAGAAAATAACAGCTGCTAAGCGGTCCGGGGGCGGGGTGAGACTCCCACGAGTGTCCAGGTCTAGAACAACAGCGAGGTGCGAAGGGTTATCTTTCTGTGGGTCATACCCCAGAGGTGGTCTGGAGGGAACCTGACTTAGCAGGTTTCCCTGGCCACGGTCCCTCCCCAGACAGCTGGCCAGGGCCCCCGGACCAGCAGGGAGGCAGTTAGGGAATGTATCCCAGCAGGGCCTGGCAGGCAGCACATCCTTCACGTGGGGAAATTAAAGCGTGGCGTGCGTGTTTTATTATAAATTAATTATGTATAATCCACTGTATAATTCATTGTTATATCGCTAACATAACTCAGGGTGTTGCCGAGCAGCCTGGGGCCGTGGGAGCCCGTGGCACACGCCCAGGAGACAGATGAGAATGGCCAAGGAGTTGGAAGGACTCCACCCTCCCGCCCCCCTCCTCGCTGGCAGGGGGAGACGCTCAGAACGCTACAGATGGCACGGCCCTGAGACTCTGCCCTCGGGCTTCGAGTCGGAACCACGGAGCGCCGCGGAAAGGGCTCGGCTGGCACCAGGCCGGCTCGGCCCACTCCCGCAGGCAAGGTGGTGCCTGCCTTGCCTTCCGAAGGCGGCAAGCCCCTTCCTGGTGGAAACCTCTCCCGCTGCCTTGTCAGTGCGCCTGGCAGCCGGGAGAGCCAGGCTGAGAGTGGCTGACGTCTTAATGAAGAGAAGATCTGAAGACTGACTCCCCATTACAGAGGCGGAGGCTCCTGCCAGCAAATCAGCCTGCTCCAGTTCAGGACTCGGGAGATCAACGTGAAGGGCGCGGGCACTTCAGCGCCAGCATGACTCGGAGGAGGCCTCCTGGCTACCTCTTGGGTGAGGCGGGAGAGAGCCAGGGGCAGGGTCCCAGTGGAAGGGCAGAAGGAGACCTTCGTGGGAAGGAGGTTCCTGTGTGGGAAGGAGGTTCCTGGAGCGTCTTCGCAGGGGCGCGTGTGGATGCTGCGCGATCAGAGTGAGGTCAGTTCACATTACAGAAACGTCTGAGCGAGACAGCATCTTCCACCGGGCTGGCTAATTACCAAAGGCAAACGCCGTCGCTGGGAGAGTTTGCAACTCGGCAGGAAGTTTGGTTGGATAAAGGAAACTCATAATTGGATTAATGAGCAGCTGGAGGGGTCGGAAATGAGAAGCCAAAGAGTATTTACGAACCAGTGCAGACACGCTGAACTGTGGTGAGGATCTGAAGGTCGCTCGGCCTTTCAAGCCCTGACCTCCATGGTAGGGGTGGCAAAAGCGTTTCAACTTGAGATCCAAATCCGACTGATTGGCAGGGGCTGGGAAGGGCACTGGGACCAGCTTCCGGCGTTTGCAATGGGCACGAAAGAGGCAAGTGGCATCAGGTAGGCCTTCCGGAAGCTAGTCCGTTCCTTCCGGGCGCCCTACCTGCGATTTGGGTCACTGCCCCCAGGGAGGCAGGCCCTGCCAGGGTGACACCAGCCACTGGTAGGAATTTTCTATGGAAGGCCACGAGGGGTGAGAACCATGATCCAGCCTCATATATATATATATATATATATATATATATATATATATATATAATTTATTTTTTTTACAGAGAGGGATAGAGAGTTGAAACATCGATGAGAGAGAATCATCGATCAGCTGCCTCTTGCACACACCCCCCACTGGGGATATGCCCGCAACCAAGGTAACATGCCCTTGACCGGAATCGAACCTGGGACCTTTCAGTCCGCAGGCCGACGCTCTAACCACTGAGCCAAACTGGTTTTGACTTGATCCAGCCTCTTGATTTCTACCTTTGCTGTGAAAAGTAGAACTCTTAATTAAAGGAGCCGTACGAAAGAAGTAACTACTCCTGTCCATTTCTAGAAAAATAACCTACAGCGAGATAAAAAAGAAATGCTGCACCCCGTGGGCTGACCCCTATTTTGCCTGGTGACCTGGAGCAAGCCACAGTCTCACTGGGTCCCAGCTTTCTTCTCGGAAATGGAAGTTTGGGGCTAGATCTCTCAAGTTCCTCTTCAGCTCTAAAATTCTATAACGGATTCAAGGACAGGCAAAGAAAGGCCAGCCTTTGTCGGTTTTTCTCCCCGGTTTCTCCTGTAAACTTCAGACCAGCCTGTGGGTTTTTCCCTTCCTGAGAGTATTAGGCATATTTGGAATTCAGTGGCTTTTCAGGGGTTCCTTCGTGGGGGCCACGGACAGACAGGAACCAGCCACCATGGGTGTGGGACCGGAAGTCACCTGTCCTGGGCAGAGCACGCACAGTCTGTCTCCCCAGCGGGGCAGGGTGAGAGTCGGCGGGGAGGGCATGCACTTTGCATTTCCATCCTCTGCCCTGTGGGAGGCGCCCGATGCACCCACCACCCACCGGGGCTGCTCAGTGCTGGCTAGTTAGAGGATGAGCCGTGGGCCGGCGCTGATGGTGGATCAGGAGACAGTGATGGTGATGAAACTTAGGGAAAGGTCTGCAAATACCCACCTCTGCTTTCAGGGCCCAGGTGAAGGAACTAATTGAAACGCGACTCAGCATCCTGGCCACTCAGAACTGTCCCCACACCCACATCGGGGAGTTGGTTAAAATGTTGAATCTGGGGCCGCACCCCAGACCCACTAAGTCAGAACATGCGTCTTTAATAAGATTTCAGGTGATTCAAATGCAACTTGCCATGCAGTTATTTTAAAAACTGCTCTTTGCTTAAATCAATGCGTTCTCGGAGTTGTAACATGCTTACAAATCACCAGAGGGTCTTGGTAAAATGCAGATGTTTTATTTTTACATCGATGAGAGCCGGGGACAGTGAAACCAGGAAGGGCTTCGAGCAGCTGCCGGAGAGGGCCTCGGTGCGGCTCTGCTCTGGCCCCCTACAAGGGTTGTGGGGAAGACTGGGCGTAGGTGGGGCTGCTCTGGCTCACTGGGAAGTCAGGGGAAAAGGGGGGGTCTTGGAGACAGGTTCAGGGGGTCAGCCTGGGACGAGCCGCCACTGCCCACTGCTCCCTGGTTGCAAGTCCCGTGGGGACGCTTAGAGTTGAGGAGACGAGCTTCCTGAGAGGGCGTGGGCGTGCTCTTGGGAGGAAGAGCACCGGTGAAATGCAAATTCTGACTTGGTAGGTCCGGGGCCAGGCCTAGGATTCAGCATTCTAGCAAGCTGCCCGGCGGTGTCCAGGCTGCTGGTCTGCAGGCTTCACTCGCAGCAGCAGCAAGGCCAGACCAACGAAAGGTCCTACACCCGAGATGCCCAACAGAACCCCCCGGAGCAGGCGATTTAGAAATATGCTGCTGCCCACGTCCTTCAGACTTAATTGGGTGTGTGTGTTTGTGTGTGTGTGTGTGTGTGTGTGTGTGTGTGTGCGTGAGAGAGGGCGGGGCGCCGAGGGCTGCCTATTTTTAGAGACTTCCTAGATGGTGTTGACGGGCAGCCTGGGGCTGAGAGCCACTGCCCCAGACTCACGGTCCCCCGATGGGGAGTGCAAGTTGCAATCTGATTTGAAGTGAAAAATGTTTCTGCTACTAAAATTCATCACCGGCTTGTTGAAGTATACGAAGAAAATCTATTTAGCCAGAGAGCGTCCACGGAGGAGGAGGAGGAGGAGGAGGAGGAATGGGGGGGGTTGGGGAAGGAAGCTAAGCAGGATGGCGCCGCCGTGGGCACCCCGAGTGACCCCTCGCTTCACACGGCTGGCTCGGGGAACCTCCTCTCGCATCCCCGCATGAGCCTCTGAGTCCTTTGGAAGAAAGGTTAAAAATAGAACTAAAAAGTAGGTTGGACTGAACTTTGTTTTTCCTGAACACATGTGTGGCGAGCGCCTGCGTCCAGAGCGCGGGGAGTGGTGGTGCTGGCGGCAGGCCCCAGCGCAGTGAGGAGTGTAAGCGGACATACGAGGAGGACATCCGGGGCCCAGCCGCCTGCAGGGGGCGAGGCTACACGGCCCGAGCGTGGACCCAGGGGTGCAGGGCCAGCGTGGCAGCGCCCCAGTAAGGAAAGTGGTCTGCTCCTACAGGGGAGACGGGGGAGAGGGCAAAGAGGAGGGTCTCCATGAAGGCGAGAGATGATAGGACTTGTGCTTCAGGCAGTGGGGAGAGCTGCTTTGTAGTAACAGTTTCTTAAAAATGCTCTCTAAGCAAACTTCCTGAACGCGCCCCAGTGGGATGACGAGAGAAAAAGGACAGGACCCAGAGCCTGGAGTCGGGGACCTCGGTTTGGATCTTAACTCCGCCATTAACTCTCTGGCGGCCCTGGGGGTATGCTCCTTAATCGGTTTGATCTTCGGAGTCCTTATCTGCGACACGGGAACCCTCTGAGGTCCCGGGGTCCGGGGTTAAGTGAGCTGGCGGAGGCCTCGGGGGGAGGGCCGGGCAGGCCGGCCGCTCCCTGCGTGCTTCCTCTCGTCCGGCCGGCCTCGGAGTGCGCTGAGGTCAGAGAGCCTTTAGACGCTGGCGGCGGGTCACATGCAGCCAAACTCAGTTTTCTGTGGCCTCGGGACTTTCCTGGATTGGGTCTGGAAACTGGTAACCAAGCAACCCAGATCTCTGATGTGGGGCCAGGCGGCTGTGGGGAGAGGCTTCCAGGGCAATTTCCAGGGCAAGCAGTTATTTAGCAATTACCGGAAGAGCCAAGGACACCACCTTGAGCTCTCACAAAGGCGACAGCCCTGAATGCTGCAGACACTGGGAATGAGCAGGGGGCGCGGAGCCTTTCCCGACGCTGCAGGGAGGGGGGGGGAGGGCAGAGGCCGCCCTGCCTGCGCTGGCCTCCGGATCTGCACAGAGACCCACAAAGGAATAATGCCCAGAATGAAGGCGTCCCCGGACAGGAGCTAAGCGAAGCGGCCCTGGCTCGTCCACTCACAGCTCACTTCCCGTGGGTCCTCGATGAGCCGGGATTGTGCTCAGTAGCACGGGGAGGTGGTGGGGGGTGGGGGTGGGGGCACAGGGAGAAAGCCAGCCAACGTTGGCAATACAGGGTGAGGGGTGCTGTGGAGGAGGGAGCACGGATCTCTAAATGAGCTGGGAGAGGCTTCCTCGAGGCAGGGGTATAGCGAACCCTCAAAGGATGCTCAGAAGTTAGCTGGGCAGGAAAGGCAGGCGGCGGAGAGGAGAAGGAAGAGAAGACAGGGAGCAGCCTCCTCCAAGGTCTGAGGAGCCGCCAGCTGTCACCCCAACCTGCCCTTCCAGCTCTGCCTGGTCAAAGGCCCCGATTCCTGGGGCGAGAGGGAGGGAGGCGGGGGAGCATTCACTCCCCAGCCCTCAGGTTTCCATCCAGAGGAACTTGCATCAGACCGGAGCAGTGGTTCTCCACTGAGGGTGAGTTTGCTTCCCCCCTCCTCCCAACCCAGAACATCTGTCAATGCCTGGAGACATTGTTGGTCGTCACAGCCGGGGAAAGGGGGGGGGGTGCCCCTGGCATCTAGTGGGCAGAGGCCAGGGATGCTGTCAAACATCCTACAATGCCCAGGACGGCCCCCGCCACGAAGGATTATCCAGCCCCGAATGTCAAGAATGCCAAGACTGAGAGGCCTGGATTAGCGCAGCACTCTGGCCTCCTCCCTTCCCGCCCACCCTCCTCCCCGGGGCGGGAGCGGGGGCTCCTCCGATTGACCTGCGAGGAAGAAGTGGGCACGGAGAGCCTTTCTGCGCCTGCCTCCCTCCCCGCAGACCGCTCTCTGCCACGCACTGAGCGGGCCAGGCAGGGTCAGCCCGCCCCCGCCCCCCGTGGACCCCACTCCGGAGCCTGGCCTCCCAAACAGCTGTATCTGTAATGATGCATTTTAATCTCCATCTGCCCGAGCCCCGCCTCTCCTCCCCCTTTCTCTCTCTCTCCATTGATCCTGGCTCTGCAGGGAAGCGGGAAGCTATTCCCCGGGCCCCTTCAAGTCCCAGCACTGCCACTCACGTTGGAAATCTGGTGTCCTATCCGGCACTTGCTTCCCCCTCGTTCTTTGCAGCCACTGGCCCACGGAGTCAGTTCTGCCTCACGAATCTCCCCCCGGAACTGCCCCGTCCGTCTGTCCCCACTGCCCGGGATTTGCCCCTCGGCCCTTCACCCGACAACAGCAATACCTGCCCACTGCTCCCCCACCCTCCTCTCACCTCCCTTCCACGAGGCTATCAGAGAGCTCCCTTCCCAAGTCTCAGAGCTGACTGTGTCGCTCTTTAGCCTAACTCATGGGACCCTGTACCCAAGACAAACAGGAGTTTTTACTGCAATTTCATGTAACAAGTCTATATGAGGAATAGTTCAGGTGGCAAGTACTACCCTGTTTTCCCGAAAATAAGACAGTGTCTTGTATTAATTTTTGCTCCCAAAGATACGCTAGGTCTTATTTTCAGGGGATGTGTTATGTTTCCATGAAGTAGGTCTTATTTTCGGAGGATGTCTTATTTTTGGGAAAACACGGTATTACTATGTGAGGAACTGGGTAGTCATAATAGCACCTGCCATCTGTGCCAGATATCACCACAACCCTTCATATGGGTTTCATCCTCACAGTAACCGTGTGAGGTAGGCACTCCTATTGTCCCCGTTTTGTATGAGAGAAAACTAAGGCCCAGAGAGGTGAAGTCACCTGCTCAAGGTCACACAGCTCGTACATGGCGGAGCCAGGGTTTGTGCCTAAGCCATTTGGCTCTAGAATTGGTATCCGTGGGCACGAAACAGTCCCTCTCGCTACACCACACTTGTCTTCAGCCACGTGGGACGGGAAGACAGTGGGAGAAGCGAGCACCTCTGCTGGGGCAGCGGGGGAGGGCCTACGAGAGAGGCGGCGGCGGGGAGCTGGCCAGAGGGGCAAGGTAGAGCAAGGGTCCCAGGCTGAGGGGCCCGTATGTGCACGGTGGCCGAGCAGGACTGTGTGGTTCAATGAAGCTCTGCATGGCTGGGGCACGGGATGGGGGCAGGACAACTGGGGGAAGGGGTGTAGTAGCTTCGGAGGCTGGGTCAGACTGGGGAGGCCTCGGGAGAGACACGAGCCAGAAGGGTCAGAGAAATGACCTGGCGAGAGTGGTGTGTAGGAAAGAACATTGCAGCCGCAGGGTGTGAACAAGGCCATGGGGCTGGAAGCAAATGCCATGGCCAAGTGGGAGAGACAGCAGGAGGCTGCCATTCGGTCATTCGCTCACTCACTCACTCACACACTCATTCATTCATTCCATATGCTTGTGTACGTACTCTATGCCAGACACTCTTCTGAATGCTGGGAAAACAGCAAGAATAAAATTAAGTCCTTGCCCCCTCAGAGTGTACATTCTCATGTCTCAGTCGCTGGCATTAGTCACTGGCGTGTCTCCATCCTGTCCCTCCCCTGTCCCTACCTGCACGGCCAGCCCGGAAGACAAATGCTAGACCTCCTGCACCTTCGCACCTCCCTGGGGCACCATGTCCTATGCGTCTTCCCAGCACCGGGGAGCTACGAGGCTTCCTCCTCTTCCCCTCTACCTGGGAGAGAGCTCCAGGCGCTGCCTGCAGCTGCGCGCAGACAGAGAGGAGGCTTGGTCCTGCTCCAGAAAAGGCAGATGAAGACTCCAGGGACCCGGGCGGGGAGGTGCCACAGAGACCAGCGGGCTAATGAAATGGCGTTTCTGAAAGCGAGGGGACAAATGCGGACGCCTCGCCTTATGCACAAGGCCTAGCAGGTCCGTAATAAGTATTATTAGCTGCTCAGCCCTCCTGGTCTGTAAAAGGGGGAATGAAACGAGACAGGGTGAAGTGCCGAGCGCAGGGCCTGCCAGGCCGAAAGCCCGTGCACGGTAGGCGGCGGCGGCGGCATCAACAATCGGGACTATGAGCACAGCTAATCGATGCTGGTGGAATGAATGAAGGCATCTCAGGAGGCGGATCCAGGCCCACCAGGTGCTCCCCTTCCAGGAGTAGCTGCCAAATGCTGAATGGAGCGCAAGGGCCTGTTGGACTTTGAAGAATAGGCTTGCTTCTGTTTCTAATTTGTCTAGGAGCCTAGCGGAGTTCTTTGACTTTCAAAATACTGCTTTTCAAATGAGGAGCCCCTCAGTTGACTGTAATACACACATCCATTCTTCGGGCATTTTGCGGGAGCCTGTGGGCCGGGTGGGGAGTGATAAATAAGACATGGCTCCTGAAGCCAAAGAGCCCGCAGTCTACCGGGAGCGAGTCACCACGCAAGGGGGAGGAGTTGAGTCCAGACAGAGCCCACAGGAAGGAGGCATGCGCCCGCGAGGCGGGTGGGACGGGCAGGTAGGAAGGGCTCCCGGAGAAGGGGAACGGGGATTTCGAGGGGAGCTGCATTCCGGGTGGGGGAGACCTCCGGATCGAGGCATGGCCTTGATGGAGTGTGGTTGGTGCGCGCCACAGATGCAGATGTTGCTGCTGTAATGCAGTGCCGGGATTGGAGGGGGGGGGTTATGGCGTGGGAGAGAAGGTAGGATGCAGGTGAAGGCAGAGACAGCTTTGCATGGAGGCAGCCGCTGGGGCCTGGGGAGCCCGCTGTGCCAAGGTACCCGGCCTGGAGTCATGCCAGTGGGGAGGTTTTGACGTTGGGCCAAACCAGGATGGGACTTGCGTTTTAGAAAGGGCATTTCAGATTGGGGGCGGCCGTGTGCAGGCCGGCCAGGCTGGCCGAGTGTCCGGGAAGTGAGGGAGATCTGGACATCCGGGATGGGGTGGGGGCGGGGTGTGGTGTGGGAATGACCTCCAAAGTTCTTTTCCAGGCCTGCGTGTCTCCGTCCGGGTCAGATTCCTTATTTTTCCCCCTAAATCATTTAAAATGCATTGTGGACCTTGCTATTTAAAAGCATCCGCCCGCAATCGTCTTGTGAAGCAGTGATCTGCTCCCTGTTCTGTCTTCAGCGGAAATCCAACTGATCGTCTACGTACTAGTGTCTGCTTAGAGCCACGGAACCTGCACTCAGCCCCTGGCAGCGGCCTGGGGGGAAGGGGCGGGGGTGGGAGTTGGAGTGGAATGAGCACCCAGGGCCTGGCTTTGCTCGTGGGGTGGGCCCTGCCCGGGGTTCTCAGACGCGGCTTGGTCAGTGGGACCTGTGGGCGTTTACAGAGCCCTGATGCCAAGTGCTAGCGCTGGGGAGAAGGGGCCAGTCCAGCTTGAAGATCTGCTTTAACACCAAGAACCGCCTCTGCCCCAGAGCGGCCACCCGCGCTCACAGTTATGCATTTGTTCACCCCCGAGCGCCCAGGGAGCCCCTTCCTGTGCCCAGCACCGGGCCAGCCACTGAAGTCAGAGATGAGAGTAGACACAGTGCTTCTCCCACCACACGGCGTACACGGCAGCCTCTCTCCCTCTGGGGCTCTCATTCCCCCACCCGGATGTACACAGCTTCTCCAGTGTGAGGTGCGTGACTCCATTCAAAGCCGAGACTGCGGGTGGTGAAAGGGCCTTCCCGCCCCCTCCTCTGGTGACCAGAACGGACCTCCGGAGGCCGAAGGGCCTGCCCCGGACATGCAGGACATGCACGGAGAAACAGGAACGGGATCGATGGCGTGACCGCCAACCCCCAATGTGGGAAAGGAGGGGCATAACCTTGGTCCTCTAAGGTGCGTCTCAAGTGACTTCCTACATCCATTCCTGAGCGCAAGACCAGGGACGGGCCTTCCGGGAGAACACCAACAGAGGCCGCTCCCACCAATCCCACAAGCCCCCCTCTTCCCATGCGGGGTGGGGAGGATTCGGGGGCCCCAGCCTGGGGTCCCTCCCGAGAGCTGTGTCTGGACTTGCGTGTCATGATGTGTCTACCAAAGGAGGTCAGGGCAGGGGTGCCAACAGGACGACACCTGCACTTGGGGCTGCTTTCCACGTGGGTGGAGGCTGCCGGCAGGGAAGGGAGTCCCTGGAGCCCCTTCCCCCCTCCCCTCCCCGGGCAGCGGGACACCCTGAGCTCAGCAGTGACCCCGGCGACCTTGTCACTGCACGTGTCGGGTGCAAACAAAGATAAGAGGAGCTGGGGACAACAGCAAGGGTCATTTTACACTCTGCACTCGCGATTCTTCTGCGGCTAATTAAAGTGATATGTCAAAATGTCCCTTGGAAGGCATCTTTAAGTATATGCCTGTTAAGTAAACAAGGTTTTACTAATTAATAAACACACCTTGCCATCCCTCCTCCGAGTTCCTTGCAGAACTCCCTGGTGCCGGGAGAGCTGAGCAGGAGAGGGCGGGAGGGGGAGCCGCCACCCCCCCCCCCGCCCCCCATTCCCGGAGGAGTGGGGACAGATCTAGTCGCTAGTCATCTGCGGAGCTATCAGTTTCTCCTCCGGATGTTGATCAGATTTCCTGGGCTGGAACCGTCTTACAAGGCTAGGGCCCTGGAACTTTTCCAAGAAGCAAATGCTTGACTTCTTACCAAGTCAACATGATTTCTTTCAAGGAAAATTTTATCTGTTAAGCGACTATGGTTTTTGAAGGGCAAATCTTGGGACGTTAAAGACAGTGACTCTGATATGCTTATCGTCGGCTAAGACCACCCCCACCCCCCCACCCCCGCCCCCAGCACACACCCTCACAGAGAAGCATGGGATTGCGGGTAAGATGCACCCAACAGTCTGCAGTGAGTCAGTGGCGTGGCCAGAAATAGAACTTTGCAAACTCCCCAATTCTTAATAATAATAGCCATATTAATAGTCCCTTTGTCAGTTTCTAAGTGTTTTCACAGCTCACATTTTAATCTTCATAACGATACTGGGGGATGGCTAGGGAAGCCCGTCTCAGGACACAGCGGATCCGAGTTCCAGACCAGCTTTGCCACGCGCTTGCTTTGCCGTGTGACCCTGGCTAGTGCCTTCGCCTCTGGACCGCAGGGTCCTCAGCTGAGAAGTGGGGCAGTTGGGTGGGAACACTTCTCGGACCCCTCTCGACTCTCACGTGCTCTGGTTCTGTGCTGCATCACCCTTCCGGTCCCGGGTTTCCAAACCTTGGTTGGCACTGTTGGCATTTTAGGCCAGACATTTCTTTGTCGGAGGGCAGTCCTGGGCACTGTAGGATGTTTCGCCTCATCCCTGACCCCTACCCCCTAACATGCCAGTAGCCCTCCCTACCCCAGTAGTGACAAGCAAAAATGTCCCCAGAAATTGCCAAATGCCCGGGATGCAAAGCAACCCCTAAAAGCCACTGCCCAAGGACTTCAATAAGGTCAAGATCTTGAGTGACTTAGTGGGAAATTACCTTTCCTCTCCTTTCTCTTCCGCATCCCCTTTCCACCTTTACACACACGTTTTACACACAACCTCCCAGCTCTTGGCTGCTTCCTATTTCTTAAACGCCCCTAAATGGTCCAGGGTGCGTTTGGTGTGATAATGAGCCAATTGATTTTGTATTCTCTCCTAAGGAGAGTTCACAGGTTTGCGTCCCCGAAACAGCCAGCCAGGCTCCCCAGAAATCCCTCGCAGAGCCCCAGCTGGCCTGGAAGCCTGTATCTGCAGCCTGCAGGAGACTCGGCGAACACGGATTTGTCAGCACTCTTAAATCACCGGGCTCCGAGGAAGGCTTCTCCCAGCACAAAGATCCTTCCCTGGGAATCAATAGCTCAGGGCCTTCCATCACACTCAGAATTATCCTGGGACTTGTAAAATTTATTTTCCCCAAGCATGGCAAAACCCAAAAACGAAAGGCCCCGCGGTGGGGGGAGGGAAGACGGCAAGGAAGGAGCCCGGCCGAGAAGGCCTTGTCCGTCAGCCCAGACGTTGCTGTGAGCAGAGGCAGATGTGCGAACCTGGACACTCGGTCCCGTTTGCTGGGAAAAGGCCCGGTGTGGCTCCCAGTGGTCCTCCGAGAGGATCCCCTCCCAACCGTACGGCGCCTCTGTGTGGCTCACCAAGGGCAGAGGCACGGGAAAGACCGTCTTCCCTGATCGTCGCCATCCTACCCTCGTCACAGGGGTGCCAGCTTCAGCGTTTTGCAGAGGAGGAAGCAGACATGCAGCGGTTGTGTCCAGGTCTCTAAGCCAGTACAAGCAGGGGAGCCAGATTCCAAGCCTGTATCCTATCTGCTATTACACAGGGCTGTCTTCCCAGGGAGAGTGGGGTACGGGTAATTAATTCTCTAGCGGGGCTCAAGAAAGAGGCGACTTCTTTTCTCAGTGTCGAAGGCCACTTCTCAAACTCTAAATCCTCTCCCCCATTCAAAAACAAACAAACAAACAAACAACCCCACCAGAGGTCCCGTGCTATGTAATTATATTCCTCAGACCTTGTCCAGAAGCAGACCAAGCTTTGGGGATGCTGGCACAACTCTTGAGCTAAAGCTGGGAGCTGGCCCGGATCTCCAGCACAGCCTCTCAGACCCCACTTTCGAGGGGGAGCTGCTGCTCTCTGGTGGACCACGTCATCCCACTGCCTCCCTCCTCCCCCCCGGAAGGTAAAGACCCAACTTTCCTGTGAGCCTGGAGGAGAAGAGGAATCCCGAGCATCTTCCCTGGCAGCTATCACCCCCCTGGGTGAGCCTGAGGGGCAGACGGGGACCCACCTCTTGGAATTCTGCGCGGCAGCCCTGGTTCCTCCTGGGGGTCACTGCCAAGGCCCAGGGGCTTCACACAGGGCGCTAAGGAGCCGGGTGGAAGGGGAAACGGAGGAGGGGGCAGCCCACAGGCCACTCAGCAAACCCCCTTCCCAGGCCCAGCTCAGATGTCGACAGCCAGATTCACAGAACAGACAAAGGGCAATGGAAAATGGTAGACTCTTCCGAGACACCCAAGAAGTCCTAACACAAGAACTTTGCAAAAATAGAACATCCTAGCACTCCGACCTTGAGCTGGGAGCGGCGAGATTGGGGGAATGGGCAAACTCTCCACTTCACCCAGGATCTGAGTGCTGGGGATGCAAGACAGAGAGACCCCGCTCCAGCATACCTTAACGAAAGAAAGGAAGAGCTGCAGGCCTGGGTTTCAAGACAATGTGAGGCAGTGGGCACTTCTGATTCCATAATGAGGTAAGGGGAAATAATAATTAAGAATGTCTATTTCCTGCTTTTGCCTAAAAAATGTATATGTACATTATAAGAACTTCATCTGCTGCTCACCTCCTCATTCTAAATAACAGGTTCAAAGGAATTTCCCCCAAATTACTACATTCATTAATTGACCTATTTCTGATCAATCAGTATTATGAGTACCTACTGTGCAGGGAACACATGTCCATCTCCATAGTAAAGAGGAAGCAGGTCACGGAGTGGAAAGAGCTCTGAGTAGAGGACGAGGAACCCCTAGGATCCAGCCCTCTCTCTACCACCAAATAGCTACCTGCTATGCACCTTTATTGGGTTTCCATTTCGTCATCTGTAAATTACGTGTGCAGGTGAGTGTTGGAGGTGAAATGAGGTTGGACTGGATACTCTTCAAGATTTCCCTCTCCTAGCTCTAATGGTCCTTGGCTTTGTGAGCTCTTCATGCGTCCAAAGAACACGCCAACATCAAGCACACGGGAAGGACCTCAGAGGGCGGCGGGTGGGGCTGAGGACCAGCTGTTTCCTTGGAATGTTGTATTTGCGTCTGCCCCATTGCACCTGAGATCACAGGAGCAGCCTTAGTCCAGGACGCAGGGGGTAGAAAGGGTATCAGTCATGAAGGTGACCGTCTGGGCGCTGTGGCCCGAGCTTGCTTGGAACATTAAGTTACTATGGCCAGTGAAGGGCAAGAAGCCAGTCCCTTGCCCTGAGGTGGGTGCCTTTGGCGCCCCCTACCGGAGGTCAATGAGCCCGCAGGACAGCTTCATTCACATTGGCAGAAGGCAAGGAAGACCGAGAACTGGAGGAAGACTGTCACAGCTCTTTAAAGAAGAAGACCTTCCTGGTTCGTGGTCCTCTCTCCATGGACGTCCATGCTCCCCTCCTTAGAATTACAGGGGCCACTGGCCCACACATGCACAGGGACACTCCTGTGCAGCGACGGGACCTCTTAATCAGACACCAAGGTGCCAGATAATAAGCATCAGAGTTCAAAACACCAGGTGCAGCCCAGATGGAGGAAAGGGAAGAGAGAGTAACCAGCAGGCATTTTGCTGTACAAATCCCCAGTGGGGGAAAAAGTCCTGGGAAACGCAGCAGGAAAATGTTGACTGTAGGCTGAGGACCGCTGGCTTTGGGGATATGGATGGACAGCCCCCATAAAAGATCTCCAGGCTGAAGTAGCTACTGTAGGAGTTCAACCCCTGCCCCCCCCAACCCCTTATTCAGGGACGGGGTACAGGGGAAGGATACAGCTCCAACTGAGCAGCCCGCCCTTTGACCTTCCCCAGAGACCATCAGTACCAACTGGAAACCGGAATGTTCAAACCGTGTTCCATGGTGCCCGCGCCAAGACCCTCAGCCCGTTCCGTTGCCTCTTAAATTAACGTTAGGACCTGCTGCCAGAAGGGTGGTTTTAATCAAGTCAGAGGGAGTGAAAATGCCTCTTTGAGGGCCATACTGGATCCACCGCCATGTTCCCACATTCCCATCTTCCGCCTCCCCTTCCTCCTGGCCGAGGGTGAGGTACCGTGTGACTCTGAATTTGCTCCGAGTCAGCCTCGGGTGTCTCCAGCCCGAGCCGTCAGGGTAAAAAAAAGCCAACAGCGCTTCTCTTCCTACACGAGTTCTCTCCCGATTCCAGACAGCATCACGAGGCTGTCCTCTTCCCTTCCTTTCCACATGGCTCCACTTGGGAACTCTCACACCCCATCCCAGAAAACATTTCAAGTGTGACTCCAGGATGTGTCCTGTCGGAAGGGCTCAAGCACCTCCTGGGACACAAGGAAGCCACCCCGGGTGCACACCTTACCTCCATCACCTCCACCACCACCATCACCACCAGCACCACCACCACAAGCAGCAGCAGCAGCAATATTCATTAGTCATGCCCAGAGGAAGGGGCGTGCGCGCCCCGCAGCCCCCGGGAGCATCGCCCAGCCGCCCCAGAGCCTCCCATCCAGGCTGGGATGACTTCGGATTCTGGAGTTGGTTTCCGCAGAACCGGGACTCTAACCAGGGCGCCCGACCACTGTCCCGGAGAGAAGTGCGCTGCATTGCTGGGCATGCCCCCAAAAGCCTGGCCTGCTACCCCTCCAAGCCTCCACGGGTCCCCCCGCGGGGTGCAAGGAGGACCTCCGGCTCCCGGCGAAAACCCCTGGACCTGGCTCGCCGGAGACGGGCGGGCGGAGCGCAAGGAGACCACACCTCGGTCCAGCAAAGGCAGCTTCCAGCGGGGCGAGCGGGGCTGGCTCCGGGATCTCCGCCTGCCGCCCGGCGCTGGGCCGGGGAGACTGGCTTCCCCTTCCCCGGGGAAGCAGCGCCAGCCCCCGGGTTCCTCCCCACGCTGGAAGCTCGGGCACGGCAGCTTCCCCGGCCCAGAGCTGAGCCTGCCTGCCTGCCTGCCTGCCTGCCAGCCTGCCTGCCTGGGTGGTTCCCCGACACCCCCAGCCCATCCCTCCTCACCTGCTCCGCCCCTGCCGGCCCCAACGCCCCCTCCCCAAAACCGCTGACCTCCAGGGCGCCCCCGGTTGCGAGCGCGGCCGCCCCACACCTCCGCCCACACCTCTCCGCCACCTCCGGCCCCGGTCCCGCCTCGCCCCCCGCCCGCGGGGGAGGCTCCCTGCGCGCCAGTCGAGTCCGGAGCCTCTCTCTCTCTCTCCAAGTTGGAAGCGGAGCCTGTGCCGCCGCCGCCGCGGCGGGGGCTCCATCTCCCGGTTCCGAGCGGGCGGCATCCCCGCCGCCGCCGCCGCGGCGCGCCGAGCGGGAGGGGAGCCTGGGGCGGGAGAAACTTTCTCCGCCCGGGGGGCCCTGGCGGAGAGGGGTCCCGGGCTGGGTACTCACGCGGCGGCCAGCGCTGGGAGTCATCCTCCGGCTCGCTCTCCCCCACCGCCTCGGGGCGTCGGAGCGCGCGGGCGTCCGCTGCCTCCGCTGCCGCCTCTGCCGCCGCCTCTGCCGCCGCCGCCGCCTCGCTGCGCCCCGCCGGTCCCGGGCTGGCCTCGAGCCTCCCGCCCCGACGTCGGCCGCCGCTTTATACAACTCCACTCGAGCGCGCCCGGGCTTATGTAAAGGCTGGCGGAGCCCCGCAGCCAATGGCGCCGCGGCTGGGGCTCGCGGCCGGGGGTGGGGGGCGCCGGCGCGGCCAATCGCGGCCCGGGGAGCCGGGGAGCCGGGAGCCGGGAGCCGGGCGGCCGGTGGGGGAGGCGCGCCGCCCCGCGCTGATTTAGGAGTCGGGATTGCGGCGGCGGCGGCACCGGCAGGCAGCGCGGCCGGCCCGGCCGGGCCCCGCGGCGGGCGCTGGGGTGGGCGGTGGCGGCGGCGAGGGCGGGGGTCCCCTGCTCCCCGCCGCGGCGGCGGCGGCGCGTAACCTTCAGGAGGCAGCGGGGCCGGGCCGGGGAAGCGGGGGCGCCCGGCTGGACGCTGGGGACCCCGGGCCCGCGGGGAGCTGGGGTCCCTGGGGAGGCAGCGCTGGGGAGGAAGGCAAGGGGGAGGGGAGTGAAAGGAAGGGCGGCGACCCCCCACCCCCACCCCGCTTCCCCCACGCCTCCGCCGGGGCCCCGCGGCCACCCCCGCGCGCAGGGCCGAGGGTGGCGGCGGCGGGAGCGGCGGCGCTGTCTTCGCCTGTGCGCCCCCCACTCCCACCCCCACCCCAGGGAGCGACCTGGCGGCTCCGGGCCCGGCCGGAGCGGCCGCTGGAGCCACGCAGATGGCGAGATTTCGCGCTGCGGAGCGAGCGAGCGAGCGAGCGCCGAGCCGATCTTGATCGGCGGGGAACGTGTCCGAGCGCCTCTGGGACTGCTCAGTATGGAGAGCGGAGCTTCGCGACGGCCCCGGAGGGCGGGGAGCCGGCGAGCGCGGCTCGGAGATCTGGCGCGGCGGCGGCGGGGGCGGCGGTGTCCGTGGTGCTCGCGGCAGCGCCTCCTCCCTCCCCCGGCCCCCCGCCCGCCCGCCCGCCCGCCCGCCCGCCCGCGGCGCCCCCACCCCGCCCGCCAGCCCCCGGCCCGCCCGCCCGCTCCGGTCCCACGCGCTCCTCCAGCCTCCCTCGCCGCTTTGCGCACAGGTACTGCTGCCCCCTCCTCACCCCGCCCGCTGCAGCCGGCTGGCCGGATGGATGGTCTCAGCTTCGCAGGCCCCGGGGGTCCTGGGGACGGAGCTTGGGAAGAGCGCGCTCTGGGTCAGCAGTGCCCCCAATGCCCCTTGTGCCTGGCAGGAAACCAGCCCAGGTCGATAACGCTTAATTCCTTTACTGAATAGAGGAATAGAGCCCTGCACATTAATGGGCGCCCGGGAAGGGTTTACTGAGGGAATTTTGAGCTTCTCGAAGTAAGGTCTTCTTTGGGGCTCTGAAAGTTGGGGCAAGGACAGCAGGGCTTGGGAAGAGAAAGGCCTGGTGATATGCCATCAGAGAGGGAGGGAGCAAGGACCGTTCCCCATCTAGTGACGGCTTTGTCATCACCGCCCGGGCACCAGGACGCTTCACGATTGAAATGACTCCAGTGTGTTTTTTACGGAGGGCCCGCCAGCCCCTGACCGCAGAGCCTCCTGGGCCTACTTTGGGCCCTGTGTTTGAGGTCTCTGTGCTTGTCCTCTGGAAAGAAGCAGCTAAGTAAGCACAGGGAATCCTTCTAGCTATTTTTTTTTTGGGGGGGGGGGAGGGTGCTGGGGGAGAGGGGGGCTGGGCTTGGATCTAGCTCAGGTTCTTAACCCTTTGAAGATTATGGGCCCTTTTGAGAATCTGGCAAAAACTATTGAATCCTTTCTTTAGAAAAATACACACACACACACACACACACACACACACACACACCTCGAGTATGATTTCAGGATCATTGGGGACCCCGAGTCTCTCTCAGAGCTCTCTCTGCCTGGTGTAAACCTGTTTCTCTAGTGGTCTAAGGCAGTAGTTTATCATGGCCCTTCTTTGGGGGATCACAGCACCCTTTTGAGCCCGTTCAAAGAATCTGATTAATGAGTCTGCTTCTCAGGAAAAAGAAAAAGAAAAAGAAATGCCCAATCATCCATGTTGACATATAACTCCCAGGGGTTTATGGGTCCTTTAAAACCTAACCCAGGGCCCCCAGATTACACCTCGTCTCCGAGCAGCAGACAGAGCCGGCTCGAAGGGCTCTCTTCCACGAGGAGTTCGGCTGCTCTGCACCCGCCACGTCACGCCGCCGCCCTGTCTGAGGGCACCCAGTCCTGTGGCGACGGCCCTGCCACCCGAGAGACCATCTCCGCACTTGCCTCTGTGTCGTGGTCCCCGCCGCGCGCTTCGTGTGAAAATAAGTCGCAGGTTGTCATGTTCTGTCCGATCCATGAGCCTTCCTTCCCCAGAAGCCAGCTCGGGGTGACAGCAAGTGAGTGGTAATTAACCAGCTTCGCTCAGTCCCAAGCACCTGAGCACACCTTCCTTGGTCTTTGTTCTCACCTCTCTTTCTGCGGGGGGAGCTGTGAGCAGCAGCCCCGGCTGTGGAGCCTGCCCTCACCTAAACCTGCCGGGCTTCGTAACCAGCAGGGTCACGATCGATGTTAGCCACCCATCTGCACAAAGCAGCTTCGTACAGATCTCACACCGGCCTGCAGCTAGCCCCCGGAAGGGTGCAGCAGACCAGAGGCGCTGGGGAAGGACAGAGGAGTGCAGGAAATGACGGAGACATTCTCTCCTCGGAATCCTCCAGGAAATGCAACCTGGTGTTAGCACTTGAAATTGCGAGGGCTAAGTCCTGGTCCTGTAGTTTCCAATTTCTCTAATGTCCTCCACGCCCAAGCGCTCAGCTCGTGTCTGTGTCCACTCGAAGCTCCAGCCCTGCCCTGCCCATCTCGTGGTGGAGGTCTTACTCACAGTTGCACACCCTGCTTGCTCAGGGCACATGAACACTTTATAGACTGAATTGTGTCTCCCTCCTCCAGACTTGTATGTTGAAGCCTTAACTTCCAATGTGACTCTATTGATTTATTTGTTTGTTTGTTTGTTTTTGCTATAAAAGCTTTATTGTTTCATTTGGTCCAATGTGTGGGAGAGGGCCTCAGGGTGGTTAAAAGAATGGCCAGCCCACGGGGGAGCGGTGGGACCCGGGGGAGCCGTGTGACCCAGAGGAGCCGTGTGTCACTTTGTTGTACTTCCCTACAAAAACAAATGGGAGAGAGTGTCCCACTTGAAATTCATATACGGAAAAAAAGGAAAAGAGAAGAAAAAAAAATCTGAGGAACAGAATAAACTGGTGAATATAGTAGAATCAGGGGCAAAGAAGGGGAGTGGACTGATAATTATCAGGGGGGTAAGGGGGTGGGGGAGCAGTGTGAGACTGGATTGAAATCGTATAACCAATGGATGAAGACAATTGGGGGGGGGGAGAGGGTAAGGGCAGAGGGTAGGATGGGAACTGGGTGGTAGGGAGCTTTGGGGGAGAAAAAGGAGAAACAATTGTAATAATCTGAGTAATAAAGATTTAATAAATAAATAAATAAATAATAATAAAAAAAGAATGGCTAGCAGTGTGGGGAGAGGCTCAGGTAAAAGCCAGACACCAGGGGACGCAGAGGGCCCCTCGAAGGCCTCTGGCTCCAAAGGCTCCTGGTCGTGCAGGAGGGTGAGCCTTTCCAAGAGACCCTCGCCCACCAGCTAGGGGGTCTGGGGGTCCGGCCAGCTTTGGAGGTGAGCCAGGTGTCACCCATCTTCTTAATGAGGCTCACCTCCTCGCCCCGGAAGTGGTTCTCCCGGAAGTAAGTCAGGAGCTGAGGGGCTGAGCCAGTAGAACCAGGGCCTGCAGCTCCCAAAGGGCCTGGTCAGGTTCCTCTCCAAGGCCTGGGCGGCCTCGATGGTGCCCTGAGTGTTACCCCCTCGTCTTGGGGGGGCTCAGCCCGTCCTGGAGAGAATGTGGCCGCCGCGCTGGCTTTGCAGCTTGAAGAGCCACTCAGCGCCCTCCGCTTCTTCTCCGCCAACTCGGGGAGCAGTGGCCGCAGAGCAGCCCGGAGAGAGGTAGGTGGGCGCCTGCAGGTGCAGCCGGGCGGTTGAGGGCAGCTTCCCTCGCGGTGGAATAATTCTGACAGGTTTGGGAGCTCATGGTTGTTCGGCAATAAGGAGTTACAGTAGAAAAAACAACAACAACAGATTGTTGGCTGGCCCGGAGGTGGTTCTGAAGCTGGTGACTGAAGAAGACGCAGGAGGGTGTGTCTGTTCTGTCCAAACACTGGGGAAGCAGGAGGCAGGTCCCTGGCTGTCTTTGGAGAGGGAGCCTTTACGGAGTCAGTGAAGTTTAAATGAGGCCAAAAGCGTAGGACCCTAATCCTCGGGATTAGTGGCCTCACAAGGAAAGGAAGAAGCACTAGGAACCTCCCTGTCTGTGTGCACAGAAGAAAAGGCACCTGAGGGCACAGAGAGGCGGAGCTCTGTTACAGCAGCCCCAGTGGGAAGCGTTTCCAGCACACTCCTTACCCTTGCCATCGCGTCCAGCCTCCTCCCCAAACGTCGACTCCGGCCATTTTCACTCCTGTGAAGCCAGGCCTTATTGATTCTGGCACACTCTCCTCAAATGTGATTTTCATCTTTTGATACCCAGACGAAGTCTCACCTCTCACACCACTTTCCAGATCTGCTCTAGGCAGAGTGCTTCGCCTCCTCAGCTCTCCCGCAGGTGTGCACCATCCGGCATAGGATGCATGTTATTCTGCGTTCTCCCAAATTGTGTCTTACACACAAAGCCCGGCCTTCCTGGCAGGATGAAAGCCCCTTTGAGTCCAGAGTTTGTAGCTTATACAGTGGCAACCTCACAGAACCCAGCGTGAAACTGGGCACAGAGGGAACGCACAAACAAATGTACTCCTCAAAAAAAAAAAAAAAAAAAGTTCTGAAAAGGTTACGTAGCACCTCATGTTCTAAAAGCTCAAGTCATTTTGTGTCTGCCATTCCAGTCATCCCGAAAGCCGGTTGGAGAGGGGCCCTCAGGAACTAGTTCTGTCCTACAATCCAGGCCGGGGGGGGGGGGGCGCCCCAACATTGCTCAGAGTCACACAAAGTCTCCCAACCAGAAGACGCGCTATGCTTGCTTCCCGCTTGGCTATCTTCTCTCTCCAGATGGAGAGGGAAGGGTGGGGAAGCTCAGATGTTTGAGACACTTCTGTTCCAACAGATCCGTTGCACAAGGAGAGTTGGTACAGTCCCTCCAGGCTTGGAGCCAGAGGTGTTTTAGAATTTGGAAGGTGCCGTATATTCTGAAACATCCCCTGTGAGGCTTGGGCAGTATCTCATAGCCGGCCACGTTAATATCTCGGCGGTAAAACACACGAACGTTCACACCACGTGGCTCGAGCGCCTTCGCCTCAGTTTAGGTCTGGCGTTTGTCGCTCGGTGAGTTTGGGCACGACACCGACAAAAAGGCTTCAAAACCCACCTCCTGGTTTCCCGGGATTTGGGAATTTGAGAATTACAGAGAAGGGCGGGACCAAGTTGGATTGGATTGCAGTCCGTTTTTTCCCCTAAGGAGTAAGTACACGTGTGTCACATGACTGTGCGTTTTAGGGGCCCTTGTGCTATGAGTGGCTTATACGTGGAAGACATAAGGAACGGACTTCTGAGGGAGGCAGGTGGGCAGTGAGAGTGACAGGTGTTGTTGTAGGGTGGCCACGGACCACGGTGGACCTCCATGTGGTCAGAGGAGTTCAGAAAAGCTTGAATTTGGAGCGCTTGCTGCAGGCGAACTTCTCCAGGTAGAGTGAGGGCAGGCCTGAGAAAGGAGGCGAAACAAAAAGCAGGACATGACGGAATCCTAGAAAAGCCTGGTGGGAAAAGTCAGCACTTTGGGGGCTGGGAGCCTGGGGCAGCCATGCAAGCAGATGTCCTCTCACTGTGTTCCCCTGGGTCGAG
The DNA here is from genome assembly GCA_963924515.1 of Vespertilio murinus. Lineage (NCBI taxonomy): Eukaryota > Metazoa > Chordata > Mammalia > Chiroptera > Vespertilionidae > Vespertilio > Vespertilio murinus. The sequence continues at coordinate 18,649,127 of OZ004714.1, read as the reverse complement.
AGGGCTTGGGCGCTTTGAGGTTCTCCACTCAGGATGGGTGGCTTTGATGTGAAAGAGGAGGACAGTAAAGGGAAAGCCACAGTGGACCCCTAACCACTTGGCTCTCTCTGCCTGCTTATGATGCTCGGCCAGCAAGACCCTCCACAGTCAGGGGCCTCCCTGGACTCCAAGGTCCACAACAGGGAAGCCTCATCCTGAATCTTTTTAAAAATATATATATATTTTATTGATTTTACACAGAGAGGAATTGAGAGGGATAGATAGTTAGAAACGTCGATGAGAGAGAAACATTGACCAGCTGCTTCTTGCACACCCCCTACTAGGGACGTACCCGCAACCAAGGCACATGCCCTTGACCAGAATCGAACCCGGGACCCCTCAGTCCGCAGGCTGATGCTCTATCCACTGAGCCAAACTGGTTTCGGCTCATCCTGAATCTTAAAGTTAGTGTGGCTCACTTCCATCCTGCTTTGCTTTGCATGCCAAGTCCTCGTATACGCTCTTGCCTTTCTCTTCTGACAGAGTTCTCTGCCTGGTACCCCCAGTTCCAATAACTGGGTGCCTGTATCATGTCCCCATCTTGTTACCCTCCTCTGGGATCCAGGCACTTGGGGACTAAGAGTCTGGGGTCCAGATACTCTCCTCTCCTCCCCGTGGCTGAATCTCATCGCCTACCACCTGCTGCCTCACTCTCCTGATATCAACTGTCTTCTTGAGCCTCTGCCAACTGCCTCATGCCAGCTTCCTCTGACATGCCCTCAACTGGCCTCACTTCCCATCACTTCCCGCTGCCAGGACCTCCCCCGGTCTTGGCCCTGCTTGGTGTACAGGTCTTGATCCAGGTTCCAGTCCCTGGTGGTCTGGCATCTCCAGCTACCAGCCCAGCCAGGTGTCTGACAGGCACGGGCTCACAGTCATGGCTTAAAGAAGGAGAGGGGAAAACCCTGTGGCAGGGTGGGGGGAGTGGCAGCTGGCAGGAGGCAGACGCTGGCAGGAGGCAGTTGCAGCAAATGCCAGGGAGCTCATGGGCTAGGGGTGTCTTGGCCAATTTCAACCTAAAGGGGGAGAAGAGAAAGGGTGAAAAGTGAATAGGAGGAAGTAAACAAAGGGAGGGGAAGGATCAGGAGGAGAGAGAAAGGGCAGGGAGGATGTTAGGGCAAGAAGCAAAGGGTGTGGAGAGAACGTTTCTAGTCTGAGTTGAATGTCTGAACTGAGCATGGGGATTCTTCTCATCAACAAAGAGTCAAGCATTGACATGAAAGAAGATGGAAAGGATAATTGAGCCAGTGTGCGTGTGTGTGTGTGTGTGTGTGTGTGTGTATGTATGTGTCAGACAGATAAACAGGTAAGCAGACAGACATAGGGAAAAGAGAGAAGTGAGGAGGAGTGAGAAGATAGACTGTCCGGAGAGGGTAGAAGTGGAGGGCTAATGAGAACAGATGGGCAAGAACTGATGGCCTCTGGGAAAAGGGTCCATGTTTGAAAATTGCCAGGGAGCTCATCAGTCAGGGATGGTTGAGCAGTCCCTTCCCCCCACCCCCTAACTCTGCTCCTCTGGGTTCTTCCCTGGTTTGTCCTCAACTCCACCCTCATCTTGACACCGCATTCCATTAATGATAGAATGGATAGAATGGATTTCTCTCAGGTTCAGCTTCAGGGTTTCGGGGGGGTATTGTGATAATCTGCCAGATCAAGGGTACGATGGGGATGATAAAACCCATGTGGGGGCTTTTCTAAGAAGCACGTGAGGTGACGCGTGCAAAGCGCTCCTCCGCCGAGCGCCTGGTACGTACGCGGTGAGCGTTCCATGCACGGTAACCGATGTCATTCTTCTCTGCCCTCCGGTCTCTGTTCCCAACACGTCCCCTCCGCCTGCCTGTCCTTCCTTTGAAATGCCACTCTTTCATCGCTTTCTCTTTACTCCCAGACCTCTAGCCCCTGGAAGTTGTATTCTTACAATGACAGAGCTGTAGGTGCCTCTGCCTTCATATTCTCCTCACCCAGATCTATGGGATTCCTTTCATTTGTGTAGCATTCAACAGAATTAAAAAAAAAATCCTAAGTGAAGGCTCAGGAAGGCGAAGTGGCCTGTCTGACGAGGCCCAGCTACGAAAAGGCAGAGCTGGGACACCAACTTAAGTCTCTTGGGCAGTGCCCACTGTCCACAGAGGCCACTGATGGCTTCTTTCCTGGTGATATTCTTGAGGATAAAGGCCTGGCCTTATCGTTCCCATAAACCCCTTTAGGGTCTGGCTCACAGGAGGCCCTCAGCCAGTTGTCCATTGGTTCATTTCTTCCAGGCGCCCGAAGATCTGCGGGGTCACCTCTTGGCTCAGCCCCACCTCTGCTGGCAGGGTCCATCGGCTCCAGGGTCCCTCTGCCCGGGCCTCTGAGGCAGGACCCGGCCCTGCCCCTCGGCCGTGCCCGCGCTGAATGAGGGCTGACCAGCGCAGAGCCAACATCCCACCCTCCGGTAAGCAGCGAGAAAAATCACGAGGAATTATGGTTGTTTAAGCGGAGCTCAAACTAGTAGAGAATAAAAGCAGCTCCATGCTCATAGCAACAGAAAGGAATTGAGATTTCATGAAAAGAAGGCTTTCTTCTCTGTGAGAGTTGTGAGATGTTAGAACGAGATTCCTGCAGAGGTTGTAGAAACTGCTCCCCTGGAGGTCTTTAAGAGCCGGAGCACAATTCGCTTTTCAGCGGCGGCGAGAGAGGTGGATGTGATGGCTGCGAGCGCGGAGCTGGGGCGCGGGCAGCAGGGAGGGGGGGTTAGATGCTTGGGAGGCAGGCACGGGCTCCAAGGCAGGGCCAGGGCGTGGGGCCGGGAGGGGAGGGCAGGCCCCAGGGACACAGGGGGTCCGGGTCGGGCAGCAAGAACAAGAGTTCTGCGTGGAGAGCCCGCAGGCGGTTGCCTGACCTGTCTGTCGCCGCCTGCCGGCTGGGGCCACCAAGCTCGGAGGCAAGGAGCTCCTTCTGGACCCCCAGGGGCCGATGGGACCCAAAGGCTGAAGAGCTGGCCCACCCAGCCATTAAATACAAGCAGCTGAACCTGAAGAGCCCTCTTTCTCCATGTTCCTTACCCAGGGCGTTAGGGCCAGAGGGAGGGGACTGCAGGTCCATGAATTACCCCAGATAAAAGCGCCACATCTTCCTGGAGCATCTCCATTTCTACTAGATGTGCTAGGGATTGGGAGCAAGAGGAGGAGTGGCAGGTAATTTCGCAGATAAGAAATGGAAAATGCACGTTTCATTTTCAATAATTCTGGGTATTTCATGGAGTCGGAGGCAAAAATTGCGCACGCATCTCTGAGACAAGGTGGGCGTGTGTGATGACCCGGTTTGGGGCTTTTAGAGTACCTGCGTGGGGAAAGTTTTACCAGGAGTGCTTTCTATTGGAAACGCATTGTCTCACGCGCTGTCTCCCCCGGTCATTCAGCGGCGTTTAAGCACCTTGTGTGGGTCAGGCGCGGTGTCCTTGGGAACAAAGAAGCGGGTCTTTATGCTTTCCTTGTGGTGGGGTTGAGGAAAGAGGCCCAAGATGGAGTGCTCCCTCCCTGACAACAAGACTCACCTGCGGCAAAACAGGATTAGGGACGTGGGTGCCCTTTTCCCCACGTGGGGCCCATTCCATTGGGCCTGCCGCCCTTCTCATGACTCTGCGATTCCTCCCCACGCTCGTTCCCTTCCGGGACATGCATTGTCCTGTGCTCCCTCCCAAGAGCCTTCCAGGCAGGAGGGGCCGGTCCCGGGCAGGGGGGAAGCCCAGGAAATCCAGCCGGTGCCGGGCCGTTCTTCCTGCCTGTGATTCTGACACGCTCCGCCCGCGTTTCCAGATAAGGACGTTAGCACGGTCGCCAGCCTCCCCAGGTCACGGGCAGAGTGGGGCCGGCAGAGTTCTGGCTCAGTGCACAGCCCAGGGGCGATGTCGGGGATGTGATCAGTTCTCAGCATGGCCAAGGATAGATGGGCCACCAGCCAGCATTTATCTGGGACTGGTTAGGCGTAGGCTCTGGGTTAGGCTGGGGGAGGGGGGGGGCGGAGACAATGGTGAATAAGAGCTTTTCTGCCTCCAAGGATCGTACAGTGCAGCAGAGAATCGATGCCCAACTCGTCAGAAAGAGGGAGGGATAGGAACAGGCTGGGGACATCTGGCCAGCAGGTGATGCCCGCACCCCCTGCATCCTATACTCTCTGCCTGGGAACAGGGGCAGGGGCAGGGGCAGGAGATGGCTCCCTGACTTGGTTACTGTGGCTATCCCTTCTTCATCTCCATCTCCATCATCTCCATCATCTCTATCTCTATGTAGGACTCTCTCTTCTCTCCGCTTCATCATGATTCCTGAGGAGTCATCCTCTGTCAACTGTTCTCCTTTCTCTGCAGTTCCCCAGCGGTCACCCAACCAAAGCCACCAAGGCCGTGTTCACAAGCTGACCCACCTAAACAATGGTTTACAAATGGTAACAGTACACCCTTGGCAGCAATTACATGTGCTGCATGCTGTTCACTTGCTTTCACTACTTTAGTCATCCCCACAAGCCTATGATTCTATTATTAGGTCCATTTTACAGATGAAAAAGCCAAGGTTAAGTGAGCAGAAAGCAAGTCACTCAAGCACACTCTAGACAGCCTCTAGCCATTCCACACACCGTACCTCAATTGGGCCTCACGAGGATACCAGGGGATAGGTAGATGGGGAAATTGGGGTGGATGATGGAAAGGGAGATGGTGGAGATGGAGATGATGGAGATGGGATGATGGAGATGAAGATGGAGACCAAAGGCATTGCCAAGCTCTATGGCCAAGTGGTGACTAGAACCCAGGTCTGACTCTCAGCCTGGTGTTCTCTCCATTACATGGCGCTGCTGAAATCAGAAAACACTGTACCCAAGCAGTCTTGGGAGGATCAGGTCTTTGCATCTTCCTATTGGATGAAAGCAAGGACAAAACAGTCATGACCAGGCACTGATGCAACTAGAAAAAAGCTTGGAAGACTGCCACCTGGTGGCTTCCTCAGCGGCGGAGGCTGACACGCCCGGGGCCTGTGCGCACTGGCCTTGGGAGTCTATGATAAGACGTTCACAATAGAAGCTATGACTTACTGAGCGTGTGCTAGTGCTCCACTAAGTGCTGTGAATGGCTGCTCTCGTTTATTCCTCACATTAACCGTGTGAGATGGGCCCTATTGTCCTCGTCCCCATTTCAAAGGTGAGGCTCAGAGGTCACGTAGCCTGTTCAAGGTCACACTGCCGTGAAATCTCAAAGTTGAGTTTCAAGTCCAAGTTTGTCTGACCCCAGGAGCTATTTCTCCTTCATCGCTCCTAACCCTGCCTCCCCATGCTTTATACCTACCTTCGGGCCGCTGCCTACCTCTCCCATCTCAGCCCGCAGCTCCTCACCGGCTACTCATGATGCGGGTCTCCGCTCACAGAGGTCATCTCCTCAAAGATGCTGTCGATGCCGGCCAGCCATCCAAGGTGCTCCCGTGCAAGCCCAGCTCCTCACTGGCCCAGGAGCTCCCTGCATTGCCTCCTCGGGGCTCACCGCCCTCTGAGATGAGCTCATTTGTCGGTCTGGGTGCTTGCTTGGTACCTGTATTCCCCACTGGGAATGGCAGCGCTGTGGGGGCAGGGATGCCCCATCCCCAGTACCTAGGCCAGGGGTGGGCAAACTTTTTGACTCGAGGGCCACCATGGGTTCTTAAACTGGACCGGAGGGCCGGAACAAAAGCAACCTGACCACGCCTGCACTTTCATCTTGGGCTGCTGGTGAAGGAGCGGAGGGGAGAGCAAGAGAACCCTCCGCTCTTTCGGCTCCGCGGGCCGGATAGAACAGCCGAATGTGCTGGATCCGGCCCGCGGGCCGTAGATTGCCCATGGCTGACCTAGTGCAATGCCTGTGAGGAGTGGCTATGTAAATACTTACTGGATGAATGAATGGAGTGGCCGGAGAGAAGAGGCCCTTGGACTGGTACTTCATGCATTAAACTCAGAGGTCTTCTTATCTGCTCTTGCCTCCTTCCTCTTTGGGCCACTCCCCTATCCATCCGGGGCCAGAGGTAAACTGAGGCCAGAGCTAGGACTTGGTTTAATTAGACAGATGGGCGTTAAAATGGCAGGATGCATTAAACACACACACACACACACACACACACACACACACAAGAAGCTTTCTCTCTCTTGTCCTCCGTATTTGATATAGTTGAAGTGTTCGTTTTCCTTTGTTTGTTTGTTTTGTTTTTGGTAGTGGCTGTTGTTAATTCGTGTAATTAGTTTGTACCTGATACACATGGCTCTTGGCCCTTTAAAAAAAGAGGCTTACTTGTTCATTCAGGCCTGGAACCCGTTCTGTTCTCCGACTTTATTACTACTTCCGCCACCACATTCAGGACCGGGGAAGGTAGATCAGCATCTCGGGATTATAAACTGCCTGCTCTCACTCACCCACGTGTGGACGTGCGCCAGCAAACGGGCGCGGGCCTGTGCATTGGAACAGAGGCCCGGGCTGGTCCGGAGACGCCCAGCCCCAGGCGCAGTTCCTGAGATGGGCTGGGCCTGCGAGCGAGCGGAGCACAAATGCTGCTTGCAGATGAGTGTGTGCAGCCGAAGACCGGAGCGGCCTCGGAAGGGAGAAACCACAGCGGCTAATGGTCATTAGAGCCCCACTGATGTGATGTCAGAGGACGAGGAGAGCCACCGCCCCAATTACACGGACCCGGAAAACCGCGCTCTGCGCTGGCAGCCCCACCAGGGCGGTGTGGGGGGTGAGCGGCATTGGGGGGGGGGTCAGCGTGGGCGTGGAGGGGGCCACCTGACCTCTCCTCCGGGCTTACCTCGGTCTCGCTGTCTGTCCTTTCTTAACCCAGAAAAACAAGGCAGAGCTGGCTGGTCTTTCCGATTCCCTGCAGCTCTGATGTTAGTCTAGGCCTTTCCTGGAGGGTGGGGTCGGCGGGGAGGAAGCTGATGTCGATGGGATTTCCTGCAGGACCTCAGGCCCTCCCTGGCATGGTGTCTGTTTTGCAGAGGAGAAGGGGAAAATGAGGTTAAAGGGATGCGCCTCAAGTGCCATTGCGGAGACATGACGGAGCTTTGCCACAAGGCACCTGGCACTCGCGCACCAGCTCCACCCGAGCTCCGGCATATCCAATTCCTAGAAGTAGCCCTCGCCCCCTGAGGAGCCCTGCCCGGTCTGCACGGTGATGGGGGGGGGGGAGGGGGAGGAAAGAAGCAGGGCGCAGCTGGGGCTGTCAGATTTCTTGGTTTATTTCAACACCATCCGCTAGCTCCTAATTAGGCAGCCCAGGGGTGAGATGCTAACGTGGATGTGAGTAATGAGCAGCAGACCTCGTGTCGCAGGCCGACCCTGGGTACAGGACACGGAGTGGCTCTGTAATTATGCCGGCCGGGGTTTATCGGGGGCCTCCTCCGTGCTGGAGACGGACAACAACGGCAACAGCAGTCACACAGCAGCGGCCGCCGCGGAGGGCTCACTGCGCACCGGGCAGAGCAACGCACCATGGAAGGGAGTCAGAGGCCTCTCCCCGTGATTCTGTCGAGGAGATCAGGGCTCAGTTTCTGGAGAGTTGAAGCAAGGACGCCAAAGTCAAACCAACAGGATTGCTACGAAAGCAGCAGTTAACCCCAAGAAAAGCCAGGAGCCATGTTTTCTGAGCGAACCATCAGGGCTTGTTGGTTGGATGCCTTGACGGGGGAGGAGGAGCAGGCTCTCCGAACAGCCCAGGGGCTGTGGCTGTCCGTGTGGCTGGCTCGCAGCATCGTTACTTCCCCCCTTGGTGCCCTCTCTGTTCCATGTCCACCACACCGCTCTCTGGCGCCCAAAGCCCTCCTCCTGCAAACGCTCATCACTCTGGCCTCCCTCCCGCAGAGCATTCTGTGCTCCAAAATTATGGCCTAGTTTACTATATAACTGAATTGACCAAGCTCAGGCTGAACACCCCCCTCCACGTTGTAATTCATACTAAGGTGTGAGTGACTAACGAGCCTCCCCCCACCCCCCATTACATGAAGGTGTTTGTTCTTTTACAGAGAAGCGGTTTATCCACCACACAGCTCTCCCCACTAGGATCCTGGCTGGCTGGCACCCTAGGCTCTGTGGGGGTAGGCAAAGAGAGAGGCCACCCTCCCCGAGGGGCTGTGTTCTGAAGGGAGCTATTTATAGCCTCTTTCCTATATCGGAGCCAAGCTCAGTGGCACAGGGGAGCTCTTGGCAAACCCAAAAGGCACAGCACCTATCCCACTGGCATTATCTCGCCCTTTGGGACCCCTTCTTGGGTGAAAAACCGTTTTTAATAAGGCTGTAATTTTGTTACGGGATTTCGTAATTAAATATCCTTAAAAATAATGAGGTTGCAGGCCTCTATCTCCCAATTTATCACCGACTTAATGCCCCCAGTGACGCAGCGTTTAATCAAGGATGTATCCGCAGTGTAGCTCCACGAAGGCCTTAGAGGTAGGAAGTGCTCTGAATTGATCACGCAGGTGGCTCTCTGTTCTTGAGGTGTTCCTCTGTTTACCAAGTTGCAAAATACATGGTGGTTTCTTAGTCGGAACAATCTCTCTCTCTCATCCCGGCCTTCATCCTGGGCCCAGGGGCCCCTCTCATCCTCAGAGGTAAATCCATCCATCAGCTCCTCCCCACAGGTTCAGAATTGGCTTTTTTTTTTTTTTTTTTTTTTTGCGGGAGCAAAGTGCTCCCCCTGCTGGCGGAGGGCAGCCACTACAGCAGTGTGCAGCAAAATCACAACACCTTTTGGACTTCTTTCAAACCACAGGGTGAGCACCTACTGTGTGTTAGGTGCAGTGCTAAGGGATATAAAGATGAGAAGGACCAGGACCCTGTCCTCAGTGAGCTTAGTATCTTGTTGCATAATACATTATAACAACCTATTCATTTCAGGGTCATAAAGAAGGGAGAAATTCTGTCCACAGAATTTCTGGTGTTGATAGTGTTTTACTTGCATCCTCAAAAACAAAAAACAGTTAGATTTCAGAAAGTGAAGAGGGAGAGAATGGGCAACCTAAGGGGGTCCTGGAATGTTTGAGTGAAAAGGACCCAAAGCATCATATACTTTAAAATCTCCTTTTATTTATTTTTATTTTAAAAATATTTTTTGTATTGATTTCAGAGAGGAAGGGAGAGGGAGAGAGAAACATCAATGATGAGAATCACTGATCGGCTGCCTCCTGCACGCCCCCCACTGGGGACTGAGCCTGCAACCCAGGCATGTGCCCTTGACCCAGGCACGTGCCCTCGGACCCTTCAGTCGGCAGGCTGACGCTCTATCCACTGAGCCAAATGCACTCGGGCCTTTAATCTCCTTCTATAAGTGGGGAGAAAGGAGCTCAGAGAGGCCAAATGCCTTGGATGTAAGAGAAGGAACAGAAGCTGGAACCCACGTCCGGGTTCACCCAGAGTTCCAGGCTGAGGAGGAATGAAGGGCGGGTGGGGGTGGGGAGGTGGGGCGGGAAGGGGTGGAAGTCTGGATATGTTGGGGAAATGGAGAATGGAGTCTGAGTCGCTGCCACAAGAAATCCAACCCCATTTACAGAGGAAGTGAAATGGTCTGGTTAATTTCATTTCCTAATTAGATGAATATCCAGCAAAAGGGCTGTATTGTTAAAATGTTGATTTCTAAAAACTTCCTGAGATGTTTTATTTCACTTTTCTGCCTTCGCGAGCAAAGTAAGAGAGCAGATCACTCATTGATCTTTCTGGATCCTGCAGGGTCTTGCAATATTTTAGACAGAGAGAGTTATACAAGCTTGTAGATACAGAACCATCAATGGGTTCTTTACATCTTTCACGGCAACATACTTGCCTGCCATTTGTCTCTTTATCACCAGCCATAGTCTTCAGGCTTATGTGTCGGTGTGGGGAGGTTGAATTAAAAAAATATATATGATTAAGTGATGGTCCTGGCTCACTTTGCTCTGATTAACTGAGGTTTCGCTGGGTTGTCGAGGGTGGTCCTGTGAGCCTCCGGCACCGCTCTGGTCAGGGGGGTTTCGTTGAGGAGCCTTGCAGAATTCCTGGGCTTGCTTTGGAAAGGGCCCGGGAGGACATCCCACTGACGATACTGGCTGGCTTAAGCCCAAACTCTTCCCATTGAGGCTCTCCCCACCCAGAAAAGTTATGCACAGTGGCCTTGTCTAAATGGGGGCTTGGTGGGATTTGGCCTGGGCGTGGTAACCAGCCTCCCAGATGGCCCTCGATGCTCCCCTCCCCTCCCCCCAACACTCATGCCCTGGGCAGTGCCCTCCTACCTCATACCAGGACTGATCTGTGCAACCAGTAAAATACAACTTCAGTGATAGGATGCTACTTCCTAGCTTCAGTTACAAAAAAGATGTTGCAGCTTTCTCTTGGTGACTCTCTCTCTCTCTCAGGCTACTTGCTCTGGGGGAAGCCAGCTGCTGTAGCACGAAGACCACTGGGAAGAAGCCCAGGGTACCGAGGCCTCCAGTCAACAGCCGGGTGAGTGAGCTTGGAAGCAGAACTTCCAGGCCCCCATCGAGCCTTCTGATGACCGCCACCCCGGCCTCCATGACTGCCACCCAGGCCTTCATGACCAGATCCCCGGCCCGCAGGAACTGTGTGACATAAGAAACACTTATTGCTGTAAATTGCTAATACTCAGGCTATTTTTGTTGCACGGCAATAGAAAACTAATCATATACTTCTCAAGAGAACTCCCTGAGACAGGGAACCCCTAGGCCCTGCTCTTTCCCAGAACCCAGCTGCCTGACCTGGAGTAGTCTTGACATCCTGGTATATTAAATCCAGGAGGGGCCTGGAACTTGGCTCGTCTAGTCCCCTCGTTTCACAGATAACAGAGGAGCGTCCAACGGGGAAGAGGCTGTGTGTGGAGCCACGCTGAGGCAACAGCTCGGGTCTCCTGATAGAAGGTCCAGCCTCTCCTCTCCGTAGTCCCACTCCCAGCATCTAGTCAGCTTCCCAGGTCCCTGTTTCAGTCTCCGAATCCGTATAAAGTGCCTACTGTGTGCTAGGTATTGTGTCGGACCCTGGGGCACTGTTGAGACTCTGGGCATCTGCGGGATGACTGGTCAAGTTGTTTGAATGTCATGTAATTATTACAACGAGTGAGTGCATGACTGAATGTAAATGTGAATAAAAAGGACTGGATTGCATCAGGGGATCCTCACCCTGGTCCTTGCCTGGAGGAATGTCCTGACTCTCTCCTTTGTCATCTTCTGTATGTGAAGGCTCCAGGCCGATGTGCAGGACAAAGACTTAGGTTAGGATATAGAATCTTATGCCTTAACCGGTGTGGCTCAGTGGATAGAGCATCGGCCTGCGGACTGAAGGGTTCCAGGTTTGATCCCGGTCAAGGGCATGTACCTTGGTTGCGGGCACATCCCCAGTAGGGAGTGTGCAGGAGGCAGCTGAATCGGTGTTTCTCTCTCATCGATGTTTCTAACTCTCTATCCCTCTTCTTTCTTCTCCATAAAAAAAAATCAATAAAAAGAATAAAAATATATATAGAATCTTAGAATTTTAGAACTAGAAAGGACGTTGGCAGGTGAGCGTGGAAGTCACACAGGAATAGTGGATCCCTTTGAAAACCAGGTGAATCTGTGTTCCCCCTTTAACCGCATTCATAAGATACCACATACAGTTTGGGGAGATTCCTAGAACGTTTGAAGCCCATCCCTGGATTCCCGAGGGACCCACAGGCCAGGAACCTCGGGGCTGGTCTACCCACCTGTGACTGTAGGTGAGAAAGCTGGGACCCAGGGGAGGGGAGGAACTTACCCTACATCACACCGCAGCTCAGGGGCGAAGCCCGAGCTTGAACCAGCTCCCCCGAGGTCTGGCCCAGCGCTCCCCACAGAGCCCCGGCTTACAGGAATTACACTGCCACCAGGAAACCAGCCCCAGCTCCTGAAATACAGAACTTCAGGAAATCACACACTGATATTTGTTTTCTGTTAATATCTCTTGGAGGCAGACAGAGTGGCTCAAATGACCAGCTCTGTCTCCAGCCCTAGGCTGAGTGGCCTCTCTGCCGGCTTGCTAAAACTGAGCAATTAGAAAGCACTGGAGAAGGAAACAACAGACCCAGTGAGTGTCCAGGACGGGAGCGTGGTGGGAAGTGTCCGCCCCTAAAGCCCAAGGACATTCGGCTTTGCTCTGCCCGGGGGCTGGTCCCGGGTGGTCACGGGCTACCTCTGCTTTGGAGCGGACAGTCCACGTTTAGACAAACGTGGCTTCTCACGATCACCTAATGGAGCAGCTGAGCACAGTGTCAACGAGCAGGACCTCTGAAGCCAGCCTGCCTGGGGCCAAAGCCACGTTTTGCTACCTTTTTAGCCGTGCCACCTTGTGCTACTAGCGAACCCCTCTTCTGACCTGTGGAATGGGGGCCAGGATTGCCCTTTCACAGGCTTGTTGCCAGGATCAAATGAGTTTTTGTAAAGTGCCTGGAGCAAAGGCTGACATATAAGTGCCATATCAATGTGTGATAATTAAGGGCATAAAATCCATACTTCTTCAGGCATTCGTTTTTATCTGCTGGGTCCTTCAGAACAGAGGCCACTAAACTTAGTAAAATAGAACATATCCTAGCCCAGCCAGTGTGGCTCAGTGGTTGAGCATCAACCCTATGAACCAGGAGGTCACGGTTCGATTCCCGGGTTGCAGGCTTAATCTCTGGTAGGGGGTGTGCAGGAGACAGCCAATCAGTGATTCTCACCAGGATGTGTCTATCTCTCTCCCTCTCTCTTCCTCTCTGAGTCAATTAAAAATAGCTGCACTAATAAAAGAGTAAGATGCAAATTGACCATACCTTTGCAACGCCCACTAGCCAATCAGGAGCGAGCATGCAAATTAACCCAACGAAGATGGCAGGTTTATTTTCATGCGCAGGTGCCAAGCGAGGGGGGGGGGGGATGCTGGTGACAACACAGACGTCCAGCACCACCCCAGCCGCTCCGGGCCTCTGGGCAGCATGGAAAGGTGGGAAGGTGGCTCTGGGCTGGAGCTAAGAGGTGGTGCAGGCAACCACGGGAAGAAAGGCCCATTCTTGCACGAATCTTCTCTAGTGTATATATATATATATATATGTGTGTGTGTGTGTATATATTTAAAAGGACACATTCTAAAAATTCAACTTTATTGAAGTATAAATTGTCTACAATAACATTATCTGTTGTATTCAGAAGGATGAGTTTAGACACATTTATATACGTGTGTAACCACCACAGCCAGGATATAAAATGTTTGCATTATCCCACAAAGCTTCCCCGTCCCTCATCCTAGTCAACCCCTTCACCCCAAGCCCCAGGCAGTCATGGTCGGTGCCACTGAAGGTTATGATGGCCCGTCTCTCTTAGGGAGCAGGTGTGGAGCTGCCAAAGCATGTGGGTACATTTACTTATGTGTTACATGTGTCCTGCTGTCCGTCACTCTAGGAAAACTTAATTTCTGTTTTATTTAATTTATTTTTTTAAGATTAAAAAGAAAAGAAAAGAAATCTTAAGCAACGAGACAAAACGTGAACAATTGGTGAATCTGGTTGAGAGGGGATTTGAGAGGTTTTTAAAAAAGTTCTTGAAAGCTTTCTGCAAATTTGGCATCATTTCAAAGTAAAAAGTCACGACAAATCAAATTAACGGATGTCGCATAGACAGAGCCGCCGCTGCCCCCTCGGAGCGCTGTTCATTCTCAGAAGCCCCCGGGGGAGTTTTCTAAGCCTGCCAAGGCCCCAGCCTCCCCCTGCTCAGAGGGATCGGCGCTCCGAGGGGGCGGCCGAGGCATCTGCTTGGCACCTGTGATGGAGCCGCGAGGCCTTTGGCAGGAGAGAGGCCCTCAAGCTGGCTGAGCCCACACCGGCCTTTCGGGGTAAGCTGGGCCAAGCTTGAGTTTGGCGGGCAGAGAGCTGGCTCAAGGGTGGCAGGGCAGATGTGTTTGCGAAGCGCTTTGTATCCACGAAGCACCTTACGGCTGAAAGCATCCTTTAGGACCAAGGCGGCTTAAAAGCGAATAAATATGATATAAATATGCTATAAAGCACCAGCTAATTATAGCTGCTGCTGCTGCCGCTGTTACTGCTACCAGCTTGGGTGACCACTTGTCTCAGGTGCCTGAGACTGTCCCAATTTTAGGGCGGAAAGCCCGGGGCTCTGGGAAAATGGGGGCAGTTGGCCACCCCAGAGCCTGTTACGAGTGATTTCGTTGCCGCGATCCCTCCACTCACCACATGTTAGTCTGCGCTGGCTGCTCTGAGACACACCAGAGGCTAGGTGGTTGGAACAACGGTTTATTTCCTCCCCGTTCTGGAGGCTGGGAAGTCCAAGATCAAAGGGAGAGCTCGCCTGCTGCAGACAGCCCCCTCTCTCTGTGTTCCCACTGGGCCTTTCCTCTGTGTGCACGGGAGGGAGGGATGGAGGGAGGGAGGGAGGGAGGGAGGGGAAGAAGGGAGGGAGGGAGGGAGGGGAAGAAGGGAGGGAGGGAGGGAGGGAGGGAGGGAGGGAGGGAGGGGAAGAAGGGAGGGAGGGAGGGAGGGAGGAAGGGAGGGAATGTGGAGACTCCTGGTGTCCCCTTCTCTTATGTGAGCACCTAGTGCATCCGGGGAAGGCCTCGCGCCTACCAATCTATTTAACCTGAATTACTTCTGTGAGGGGAGGGCTTCACCGTGCGCGTTTGGAGGGCACCATCTGCCAGCCGGTCCGACTGCCACCACCACAGCCATAACCATGCCGTCCGTCCACCTGCCCGTGGCGCTGGCTTCCGCCAAACCTGCCTCCTCCGGAGGGGGACAGCTCCGCCGCCGCCGCCCCAGACAGTCTCCCGCCTTTACCCCCTTCCACTGCTCCCCCCACCACCTTTGGCTCTTGGCACGTTGCCGCTCCCTCTTTGTGTCCTATCTCATTGAACACGCTTCCCTCCGCCCTTTGCCTTGGCCGAGGGAAACCAGGCACCTACCTGGCTCTCACAGGAGCCGGCTCTGGGAGCCCAGAAAAGGAATCCCCAAGAACTGGCTCCTGCCAGAAGCCTGTCCCCCCCTAAATCACTCCCCCAGGCCCCCCCGCCTTCCCCTGGACTCATCACGACGGTGGCCACGACAGCCGTGGGCGGCCCACCAGGCTGCATGGGGGGCGGGGGCTCAGGAAGGTTAATGAGGCTCTGGCTACCACTCCTCCTGGAGGTGCCCATCACCCCGAGTGCCCCAGAGCCCCGTGCTGGCCTCTTCCTGTCGCCAGGACATCATTAGAAATGTTAATTATTAATTATCACTAAAAGCTCTTTTTGCTGCATTGCTGATCTCTATTGCTCTCACTATCTCTCTTTCCCCCCCTTATTTTCTGCAACCGGATCCTGGTTTCTGCATCTCCCATTTTCCTTTTCGTCCTCTTCCTCCGATCACCTCTCACCTGCAGGGCGGGAGGTGGGGTATCCTGGGACCCGGCAAGAGGCACCTACATACCCTTCTGCTGAGTCGTCCTGGCGAGTGCCAGAAGACTTAAGGACATAGAGACTGGGCAGAATCTGAGTAAGAATTGGGTTCTGATGTTGTGATGTATTTTTTTAAAATATATTTTTATTGGTTTCAGAAAGGAAGGGAGAGGGAGAAAGAGATAGAAACATACAAGATGAGAGAGAACCACCGATTGGTTGCCTCCTGCACACCCCACACTGGGGACTGAACCCTCAACCCAGGCATGCGCCCTGACCTGGAATCGAACTGTGACTTCCTGGTTCATCCATCAACACTTGACCGCTGAGCAACACTGGCCAGGCATGCCGTGAAGTATTTTTGATGAATTTAAAATCCTCCCATTCCCTGCACCTTCCCTATACCTCCAGCTCGGGTGCTGAGGCCCAGTTTTGTGGGCAAACTCAGGGAGCCGCCTAAAGAGATGTCATTTGAAGGGATCCCTGGGAGGATTTCCTCGCCAAAATGCCTCCTTCCCCCTCAGGAGGTAGCTCATGCCCCGCGTTGTCACTGATGCTCTGAGAGGCGGGGCTCTCCCCAGGCCACACAATCAGTGAAAAGAAGAGTTTGGAATCAGGAGGACTGAGCCTGCATCCCTGCTCTGCCATGCGCCTCCTGTGTGGCCTTGGACACGTGCGATGGCCTCTCTGAGCCTCTTCTTCAAAACAGGACAGCAGTCTCTCCCTCTGTGAGTGACTGGGGAATTTAGTGAGAGCATGACCTCTGCCTCTGAGGCTGGCATATTGGGGGGCTTAATAAATGTTCATCTCTCCTCTCCTCTCCTCTCCTCTCCTCTCCTCTCCTCTCCTCTCCTCTCCTCTCCTCTCCTCTCCTCTCCTCTCCTCTCTTCTCCCTCCTCCTCTTCCTCCTCCTCCTCCTCCTCCTCCTCCTCCTCCTCCTCCTCCTCCTCCTCCTCCTTCTTCTTCTTCTTCTTCTTCTTCTTCTTCTTCTTCTTCTTCTCTCTCTCTCTCTCTCTCTCTCTCTCAGATGAAAACTCCCGCCTCTCCTTCATGCGACAGGGCTGGGAGGGTTGGATTCCTGAGCACCTGATCTGGGCCAGCCACACTTCTATACCCTTTCCTCATATGAACTCATTTACTCCTCATAACAACGCTCTGAGGGAGGCGTTGTTACTGCCATCGCTGCTTATGAAGGAGGCAAGAGACAGAGAACAGCTGGACGGCCCTCCCGAGGTCCTGTGCTGGTCAGCAGACAAGCTGGGACCGGTTCGGGATACCGTTCAGGGACTGGCACTGTGTGGTCCAGGAGCGTAGCCGCTTGCCAGATCTGGTCAAGGAGCTCTTGATACGTGGTTAGTCTGAATTGGGATGTAACTTAATCGCAAATTATAACCCCAGTTTCAAAGATCGTATATATAGAGAGAGGGTGTAAAAATAAGTCATTAATAATTTTTAATATTAATTGCATGTTGACATAGTAGTATTTTGGATATCTATTGAGTTAAATAAGATATGTTATTAAAATTAACTTCGCCTTTTTCTTTTTCTATTTTTTGATGTGGCTGCTAAAAACTGTTCAGTGACCTATGTGACTCGCATTATATTGTTACCCGACTGCGTAGCCTAGACCCCCTGCTCATGACCACCCACAGAACTGCCTCCGGCAGAGAGGATTTGTAAATACTACAGTGCTAGGTTATGCCACGAGAGGCAAGTCACCGCCAGACCCCAAAGACGGATTCGTAGGGCTTTGTCAATATCAGGAGTCCCCTTATTAAGGCATAGACACCTCTGAGGCTGCTCCAAGCCTTTGCCAGGGCATCCAAGGAGTGGCCCAGCCGAGACTGAGCCTGGACCCACCTCCCTGCCACCCACATTAGACGCAGCAGTGAGAGAAAAGTGAGCTTGTCCAAGACAAATGTTGCTTCTTAGTTCTGCCCCCGGAAGGGATGAGGCTCACATCTAATTTACCCGGCACCCCAACTGGCTGTTTGGAGACCCCAGGGGCGGGAGAAAGGGGCGGGCTCAGTGGTGCCCGGCTCCTCAGGACGACCGCCGGCCCGCTCTGCCCGCAGGTCCCCCGGCCGGTCCTCGTGTGAATATCTCCAGTAATAGGGGGAGTCTGCCCAGGGACAGGATCCTCGACTTCTTAGAATTGTCTGCCTTTTCCCGAGCCGCCCTTTGCAGAGTGCTTCAGTTGCACAAATTCCTGGGCCTATTTTCTGGAGCTGTGCCTGTCACCGTTCCAGAGAGCATGGCACCCAGCCCGGTGTCCCGCAAAGATCAATGGAAGCCAAACCTCCGGGGGCAGGACCCAGGCATTAGCATCTGCCTCTCTCCCTCGCTGTCTCTTTCCCTCCCATCCCCCCCCCATTCTCTTCCCCTTCTACATCCCTGTCTCTCTCTCTCTCTCTCTCTCTCTCTCTCTCTCTCTCTCTCTCTCTCACACACACACACACACACACACACACACACACACACTCAGTGCTGTAAGAACCAGACAGACCCACAAGCAGGGCTGTCAGCATGGTGTCACAGTGCCCAACAGTGTGATCAGTTGTGACATGCGCTGTCAGTAATTTTTCCTAAAAATAAAATGGCTAATTTTGCAAATTACTTACATCTTTTTTTTAAAAAAATATATTTTTTAAATTGGTTTCTGAGAGGAAGGGAGAGGGAGAGAGAGATATAGAAATATCCATGAGGAGAGAGAATCATTGATAGGCTGCCCCCCGCACACCGCACACTGGGGGATCGAGCCCGCAACTCAGGCATGTGCCCTGACCTGGAGTCAAACCATGACTGCCTGGTTCAGAGGTGGGTGCTCAACCACTGAGCCACACTGACGAGGTGCAAATTATTTACTTCTTAAACTGTGCAGGTTCAAGATTACTCATGTAATAGTGTCACTTTTACTCACTTGCATTCCTGGGGACATTCTTGATTGGAAGAAAAGAGTGTGTGGTGTCACTGCCACGTGGTGGGCACTGGGCACACCCGTGCCCTATTTTATCTCTGCCCAGAATGGTCGAGGAGAGGAAAGAGCAGGTCAACAGTTGTGTGAATATTGAATACTTACTTTGTGACTGATGTGCTAAGAACTTTATGAGTATTATCTCATCTGATCCTCACACTAATCCTTGAAGGTAGAAACCATTACTAGCTTCATGTTTCAGATGAAGAAACTAATAACAGAGGTTAGGTAACTTGCTCCAAGTCACCCGGCTGGCAAACAAACCAGAAAGGTCCAGGAGAGGTAGGTAGGTCTGTCTATCTTGGTAGACTTTAGTTGTCCCAGACCATCAGGAGGCTTGTGTAATCCTAGTCTAGGTACCCAAACAAGGGGTCTCAGACCATTGTCCCCATGAGTGGTCCCCAGAACCTAAGAACACGGGGAACAAGGCGAGGCAAAGAAACAGGCTATCGCCCTTGGTACTGCAGTCCCAGTCTCCAGGGTGGAGTGCCAGGGAGCCACGCCGGACCTCTTGGAGAACTTGCTACCTCATTAAAGACCACCTAAAACCAAAGCCAGCCATAAGGCCCACTCTGCCAACTTCCATGCACAAACCTCCACCCAATTGTTGGCTTTTAAGTCAAAGGGAAAAACCATACATGCCAGCAAGAAGTAGATAAAAGTCTTTTGTACACTGTGGATTTATTTATGCCTGTGCTGCTCAGTCTGTACTGTAGTCAGCATCTTCAGACCTGACGGTCCATTGAACACTCTTCCTGCTGAGGTTTATGGGGGAGGGGGGCAGGAAGAGGAGCTGTGACATTTCCTCAGCCCCCAGACCCTTGCTGGAGGCCAGTCACCACCACTAACATGACTTTGTTGTGGCAATGGCAACCTGTTGTAAATTCTTTCCTTTCCTACAAGTTATGGGTGGGAAGTCTAAAAATAAGGGTCTGCCACGGGGATGTGTGTGTCCCGTGTGTCCCAGCAGGTGAGGGGAGTCGGAATGGTTGGTCTGGAGGCGTCCACAGAGGAAGTTCACACCAGCTTCCACATGACAACCCATCACATGGCGGAAGCAGCACTCACATGCCCCTCGATTTGCTCCTTCTCCCGGGTCCCAAGTTTCCTGGCTCCCTCAAGACTTCTTTATGGAGACGCACCGTCTGGCTGCCGTTCTCAGGATGCGCTCCAATTTCTCATTTCCTTCTTCCCCTGTAAAGCCCGGGGTTGAGTGTTGTGCTCCAGACAGGATTGGCCAGTTCTGAGCACGTAGAGGCCAGGTGACCATCTAAACCAAAGACACTCTACCTTCCTTAATGTAGCCAAGACTGTGCTCACGCTATGTATCATATATCAACCACATAGCATAGTTGGGCCCGGCTGAGCTAGCGGCCAGTTTACAGAATAACAAGCAAATAGGTAATTTTCCCGTGGACTGCTGCCAAACCAGGTCTCCCCCATCCGGTGCTTGTGCAATTAATTTTTAACCTAAATGCAGAACTTTGTATTTCTCCCTTCTCGCTCCATCATGTTGGTTTCAGCCCGGTGTTCCTTCCTGTTGAGGTCATTTCTTATTTCCATTCTGTCATCTGTGGTGGTAACTGCACTTCCCAGCTTTGTGTCTGCCGCAGACTTGATTGGAACACCTTGTAGGTTGTCTTCTGAGTCACAGGTAACAATGCCAATGAGGTCAGCACCAAGGGCAGAGCTCTACCGCATGCCATTAGAGACCTTTGGGTTGACACAGAAAAACTAATCAACATTCTTTGACTGTGGTTGTTCATCCAGCTATGACTCCACTTCCTGTCCTCTGACCCAGTTCTCATTTCCCCATCTCATCCTCAAGGGCACCAGGTAAAGCATTTGTCAAACGCCACGCGGAAATCAAGATGCATTGGGTCCATATCATTGCCTTGATTTGCTGCCTGAATGAGTAGAATTGCTGCTGACATGTGATGGGCAAGACATTTATCTGTCTGGGGGGTGAAAAAGAAAAATAAGTGTGTTAATGACTATAAAGATAGGGATTCACTGTGGAAAATGCAGGGAAGCCGCCTTAGCTAGTTTGTCTCAGTGGATAGAGTGTTAGCCTACGGATTGAAAGGTCCCAGGTTCGATTCAAGGGCACATGCCCAGGTTGTGGGCTCGATCCCCAGTAGGGGACATGCAGGAGGCAGACAATCAATGATGATTCCCTTTCGTCATTAATATATCTCTCTCCCTTCCTCTTTCCCTCCCTTCCTCTCTCCCCACTTCCTCTCTTAAATAAAAAATATAAAAAGAAAAAAAAGAAGCCCATTTAAATAGAAAGACAGCATCTGGAAAAGTAGCTAGGACTCCAAGAGAAGTAAAGTTCAGTTGGTCATCGGGTGTGAGAGTCAGAGACAGAGCTTCAGGTGGCAGAGAAGCCAAGAGAGCAGATGCAAAGTAAGTGCTAGGAACACCAAGGAGCCAACGTGGGCATGCTCTGAGAGGGTCCAGGGCTTTGACACAAACGTTTCTGCTGTGCCCAGAGCTTGCTGGTATTGGGAGCTGCATGGGACCTGGGGTGGTTTGGCCTGGTTGTAAGACCCCAGTCTGGGCAGGCTGCTATGATAGATCAGTATATCTAAACACACATTTTTTCCTGCTCTACATTGGAAAAATGCCAGTATATCTACATTATCCAAATGCTTCTTTTAGGCAAAATCCTTTCCTTTGTTAACCAAACAGCCCTATGATTATGCAATAAAATGCTTGCTTTATATTCCAAGGATCCCTTATATGCCAGGATGGGCTTTGTACTCAGGCAATTTGGCGTTCAAATCAAAGCCCCGTCACTTGTGGCTGTGTGATATTGGGCATGTTATGCAGTTTTCCCAAGACTCAGTTTCCCTGTCATAACAATGTCTACCTCATGGTACTGTTGGGAAACTACATTTAACATATTTAGATATTTAACACAACTAAAATGCCTGGCAGGTAGTTGTAGTTGACTGTAGATGTCAGTAGTAACTGTGTACCCTTGGGCAAAAGTCACCCACCTCCTCCGAGTCTCATTTTTTATCATGAACATAATGGTGTAAGAGCTGTGAGAATATAAATGAAAACCATTTTGTAAAGTGTGGATTACTTAAGAAATGTGAAACTCCTCGTGACCTGCAGGTTGCTCAGGAAAGCCTGACTCTTCTATGTACCCGCTAACTCCAAAGATGTGCCCCGAGTTGGGGATCCAGGGACAGCCTTCCGAGGGGACTGTGATACCTTCAACATGGTTGTGAGAAAGCTGTTGTGAGCCTCCCTATGCAGCATAAGCTCCTGGGGAGAGAGCCCACTGCTTCAAATACATTTTCAAAGGGGACCTCAGTCCCCCAAAGGTCAAGAAATACTGCCCAATATTGCCATTCAATGGGAGTGTGTGGAGTTTCTTAAGCGTGTGGAGAGAGTCAGCGCTGTGACCATCTGGGGGAAATTCAAGATAGGGGCCCATTTTCTTGGATCTTTCTCCAGCGCCCAGGAATCCAAGGCCCTACCTGCCTGACCTTGTTTGTTTCTAGAAGCATAGCACCTGAGCCTAAACCAGCTATTCATTCAATTCAAATAGTCCTCCCCATCTGCAAAGGTCTTTCATGCCATTCCCAGAGTAATTCCAAATAAACCGGTAAAGCTCACTTAGACTGATGGCCCCCATTTTGATGACCCCAGTAGAGCACTCATCAGGTTTCCAGGTGTGTCCTTTCGGCGTCATGGTCTCTACTGATTGGCTGGTGCCAGGCAGGAAGGTCCCTGCTCTGCAGACTCATGCATTTCTTAGTGAAGCCATTGCAGCTGGTCCTGGTGCCAGCCAGTCAAGGGATCTCTTACCTGGTTTTGCTGCTTTTCTGGGGCTGGAGCTGAAACACAACAAGGCCTAGAGGTTATCCTTAGGGGTTCATACTTATGGGGAATGGTTGTGATAAGGGCCCACGTGGAAGTAGCACGAGGTCACTTTTAGGTCCCTTGTTCTTCCAACAAGGGGGTCTACTGCATGACTAGGAGCATGGCTATGGAGGATCTGAACCACATGGCCAGTGATATGAGAGGTCAGGGGATCTAAATGGCACGATCAGTGATATGACCAGGGAGGGTTCAAACTGTATGGCCAGTGATATGCTAGGGGTGGAAAGGTTACTCTGAGGCCTGGGGGATGGAGGTGGGGGTTCGGGGGGGGGGGAGACGGGGGTGGGATCCTTGTTTTCCGGTTTTAGCTGTTGCTAGGCACCGGGGCTTTCTGTCCTGGTGACCTTGCTGTGCTCGTGCCTGTCTAACTGCTACCACAGTAGGAGCTCCGAAAGGTTTTCTGAAGCAATGTGGGCAGACGGGTCAATGGATAAGCGTAGCTTCTTGGAATTGTCTGGGTGAAGGCAGGACCAGTGAGTGATCTGGTGATTTGCTTCGATGGGCGTGTCTGGCCATGGCTGGGTTCTCTCCCTTCAGTGGGGACAGAAGAGGGAAACAGAGGATGAACTTCCTCCTAGAAACCTAGTTGTTAGCCTTCCCCTCAGCTGCTGAGGTTTACAAAGGGTTTTAGGAGTGTCTAGGAAGGTTCTGCCTGCCCAGAAATGCTATTCTCAAGAGCAAACACAGAACAAGGGAAAGAGAGGCTGTCTGTGGCTTGTGCAGAAAGTGCCTATAATCTATTCAGGGAGGCGAACCAGGGCCTTATCCCTCTGAGCAGGAGATTAAAGGCTTGAACTTGTGATTGCTGCTCAGCTGGGGACCTCTGCTGTAGGCTGCCGACAGGGAGCCCGAGAGCACAGAGAGCACAGCTGCCACTGGAGAAAGCCAGCGTGGGGGGACCGCCAGTGGCGGGCTGTTGAAAACAAATGGGGCAAAGAAACAATCCTGATGCTATCGATTGGAGCTGATGTTTGCAGAACAGCCGGAAATGACTTACTTGCCTCCAAAACCAATGGGGAAACTGAAATCAGTGAGTCTAGGGTAGACCTCCCTGAACCCTGGAAAGGGTTTTCACATCCCCAGTCTTCTCCTCCCTCCCAGAAATACCGCACATTAACCCACCCACCACCTCATCGCCCAGCCTGGGTTTAGGAGGTAAGATCCGTACTCCCTGCTGCCCTTCTCTTTCCTCCTCTTTATCCCCGGATGGCCTCCAGCGTTAATGTCTTTCTCAGCCTCCAACCCGCCTGGCTGCTGCCACCATCACATCTGGCCCCTGATCTCCCCTTGTTGCTGTCTCAGGGCTTCTGCTGTGTGTGTACCAGGATGTGGATGAGCGCCTTCCCTCCTCCCGTTAGCTGAGAAAACACTAGGGCTTTTGTTGTTTACTTAAAAGGAACTCCACTAGTAAATTACCAAGACAAACCAGGAAAAGAAAGTACAAAATCCTAGAAAGGCTTGAGTCTGCAGAGTAGGGACCTTCAACCAAGATAACTCGGTATTAGCTCAGTGAGCACAGCCTACTGGAAGCCCCGGACCCAAGTCCTTCCCTCTCCTCCCCACTCCTCCCCTCTTCTTCTCTCCCATCCCCTCCCCTCCCTTTCTCTTCCCTCCCATCCCTCCCTTCCTCTTCTCTCCTCTCCCCTCCCCTCAACTCCCCTTCTCTTCTTCCCTTCCTTTCCCTTACCTTTTCTCTTTTCCCCTTCCTTCCTTCCTTCCTTCCTTCCTTCCTTCCTTCCTTCCTTCCTTCCTTCCTTCCTTCCTTCTTCACTCACCCTACCCCACCCTGTGTTCCTCTGGGTCTTTTAAGAAGCAGATACCAAGATGGGATTAAAGGGACATCAATTCTCTTTGGGGAAACATCCGTGTGGAAGAAAATGGGGAGGAGGCTAAAAAAGAAAACAAAAAAAAGGTTGGGAGAAGCAATGCAAGCCTGACCTGGAATGCAAGAAGGAAGACTGAGCAAAAGCATGCTTGACTGCCCTGCAGTCTAAGGAAGGTTCAGCAAGGCTGTCAGCAACCCCGAGCAGGGTTGGCTGGCTGAGTGCTCTGTCTCCTGGGCATGGGCCCGCCGAGCATCCCTGCGGTGCTGTCAGGGCCGGAGCAGCCCGTGGGAAGCAGGGCCTTGGTGGCAACTGGGGGATGGGCTTCAGAGCCTGGCACTGGGAGCCTTGGTCAACCCCGTCCCTGCAGTTGGCAATCTGTCAGGCTTCCTCTGGCTGCCATGACCCCCTGGTTCAGCATGCTGGAAGCCAGTCACAGACTGATTCTACCCTTCAACGGACTCTCTCTTCTCTAGTTTTCCTTTCCGTGTCTACATGGCTTCTACATGTACACTACAGCCTTCTCTGCAATGCCTTCTCTGGCTACCCCGTCTAGAATTTCAACTTTGTCTGACACCCCCCCTGGCCTCCTCCCTGCTTCATTTTCTAACTCATCACCTGTTTGTCTTCTCTGTTGTGTTTATTGTCTCTCGTCCCTACGAGGATATACGTTTCACGAGGGCAGGAATTTATGTGTATCTTGTTCAGTGTTGTATGCCCAAAGCCAACACATCACCTGGACAAATGTCAACTGAATACACAGGTGTCTGTTGTTCAGAGTAACTTTGAGCTCAGTTTCTGCAGCAGCTGTGTGGACCTTGGGGGAAAGGGTTGCCGCCTTCCGAGCTTGAGAGCTTCACCTCCCTTTCTAGGCCTTGGAGAGGTAGGTGCTACGGTGCAGGGGTTTATAGCATGGGGTTTGGCAATGGACAGATTCGGGTTCTGGCCCCAGCTCTATCACCAGCCGTGTGACCCTGAGCAAGGCACTTCACCTCTCTGAGCCATGGCTCCCTCACGGGTGAAATGAGGACAACAATATAACAGTTAGGATGGTTTTAAGGTTGAGAGAGTTCTGATTACCCCAGCTAAGTCTTGAAGACTTCCTACTTAAAAGTCAGCTCTCACTAATGGCTTATCAGCAAATTATTCCTTCTACTGAGGGAGAACTTCAAATTTCAGCACACTTCCCTAGGTCTTTTGGGGTCTCATGCTTTCTCCTACTGTCACCCCCCTTCTTACTCCCCAAATACTGGGTAAGTTTTTAGGATTCCTAGGTTTCCATCATGACTAATAATTACCATTTCCTGTGGGCAGCTACTCTTGCATACACTATCACGTGACTTAAATAATTATATGACTTAAATAATGTGATGACAGGGACTCCATATCAAGTTCCCTGCTATACCTCTGGAGTCTGTCACTGAGTAGGTAGGTGTTCAATAAATGTTTGTGAAATCATCAGAACCAACTGGTAGGTGGTTGTTATCATCCATACTTTACAAATGCAGAGACCAAGACTTGTCCACAGTCACACAGTAAGTAAGTGAAAGAGCCAGGATTTACACCTAGATCTGTCTCATCTCCAAACCTGACAGTTTTCAATTCTGTGGTGCATTTTACAATCCCCAGAGGAAGAGCTCAGGATGGAGGTGTGGGCTCATGGTGGTCTAAAGACTCAGCCAGTTATAGAAAGTATCAGGAAACTCCCGTTTAGTGTTGGGGGACAGCATGGCCTCACGAACACTTTGCCATTAACTTTTATTGCGAGCACATAATTTTCTAGGTTGAGTGAATCATTTTTGGCTGGCAAAAGACACCTCTCTTCATTTTTTTTTTCTTAGCTGCTCCTGAATTCTTGACAATGTTGAGTCATTCCCTGGCAGGACATTGCCAATATCGTGGCAGCCGGGACAATTAATGTAGGACAAATAGCTTAGTTAGCTGACCCATTGGTTTTCTTTTAACACGGTGCAGAGTTTAACCCTGTTTTAGGCAGTCTAGAAAGATTGGTCGAAGTCCCTTAATCCTGCGCAGAATGCTCTCAAAGTCTCAAGGGTGGCAAAAGATGGTTGGAAGACTGGGGATATATTTGTAAATTTGCAAATGATGAAGTCTTTTAACGATTCAAGCTGGGCCATTTATGCTTGAAATAAGGCTCAGGCATGCACACAAATACATAAACACCTTATGATGAAAAACCTGAGCTTTTATTGTACAAACAGCTGTGTTTGCTTTTAAATGATGAAATTAAAATACCTATAAGTAGAATGTGGCATTGCCTAGGGACAGTTCTTTGAGGATCAGAGGAAGAGCTAAAGATGTGGTATGGTATTTGAGAGGCACCTCAAAGGCTCTTCTTTTTCAAAGTCCCTACCCCCCCACCCCGTTCTGCTTTGGGGGTTGTGATTTCTCACCATTGGTCACTGGAAGAAGGTGTAATAGTGGGCCTTTCATTAAAGAGTAAGGATGCAAATATGGTGGCAGCACATTAACACACTGGTGCACAATAACACTTCAGTCATTTTAAGTGCCAAGCTAGCCAGCTGATAGATAAGCTGGAAGGGTACAGTTAAGAATAAAGTGTAGTTTGGCTGTGGAGTGGGTATTTGTTTTTGCCTGCCCAACATCTTTCTAGACACTTTCCTTTAGGGAACCATCCCTTCTCTAGTCTTTGTCTAAGGAATTTCAGTGGACATGTGATAGGCTTAGCCAACCAGAGCATTGCGTTCTCCTGGCCATTGAAATTGGTTCAAGAATAGACATGTGACTTGAATCAAGCCAATAGGAGGCTTGTGCTGGAACTATAAGACGGGAGCTATATCTTAGGGGGTTGCTAAGCTAGTAAAGTGAGCTATAACTGACCATGTTGCATTTCAGATAAGCTCAGGACATTGGAATCCACACACTGCTGACCCTGGTGCTACATCAGCAGACTCCTGGAATCTGTTCTCAAGTCTCTATCTCTGGATGCAGTGCTTCTGACCAGAGGCAGGGGAAGGTGTCTCCATGTCTGAGGTCAGTTGAACACTGAGTAAAACTGAGCCTCCAGTGTTTTTTGGGGGTGTGTGTGATGGAACAGGGACTAGTAATCAACAATTGTCCTGTTTAGTCCTATCCACATCCTATAGGAAATTTTGTTCCATCTCTTTCCTTCTTTATTCTGTGGCTCCCCCAAATCCTTATTCTGACACCAATCAGAAGCTGGGTGGCAAAGGCAAGTCAGTATAGTCTTTGCCTATCTTCAGCTCTTGGGGTTCCTGGCTCCTTGATGCCCTCTAAAGGAGGGAAAGGGCTGCGTGGCAGATTTAGAACAGGAGGTGTCATTGTGAGCCAGGAGGCCTGATTTCTAATTCCAGCTCTTGTAGACCTTCATTCCTTGGTCTTTGAAAAGTCTCCCTCTCTGAGCTCCAGGGGCTTGTTGATTCTATAATTCTGGAAACTAATAAAGCAAATATCTCTTTCTCTCTCTGTCATCTGGGAAGGCTGAACATTTGGCCTCTGTGCCTTGTGAGATGCTTACAGTCTCTTTGGGCTGACCCCTGCTATTCACACATACCCTCTCAGCCATACCTTCCAGTACATGCCTGGAATTTTTAGTTGGGAAATCTAAAGTTGGCAATAACTTTAGAGGAGACCAAAATATTGGGTCACCAGAGACCAACAGAGGATTCAATAAATGAAACTTCAGCATTTAAAAGATTCAAGTTCAATTCCCTCAGAAAAGTTCCTGAAAATAAAGATTATCTACTTAAAACACCCAAAGATAGCATTTACGAAAAAGGCACTTTGCAGGGAAATCAATCTTAATGTTGCCTTTCACAATTCCAAGTTCCTTATGCTCTATTAAGAAGTGGCCCCTTCACCTTGCCTTGGGTCTCTATTCACCAGCACCCTCCCCAAGTGGATCCACTTTTGCTTGGGGCTTGTCCTCTTTTCTGTAGTGATGGTTATGGGAAAACTGGAGGATGAGCTGTGGTACAGCTGCCCTGAGCTGCACACTGATATCGGGAAGGACCCTGGTCATTTAGTTCCCATCTTTAAGCAATGACAGCCAGAGGGGAAAGGTAGTGAGAGGAATGCACAAACTCCAGCTCAAAACCCAACTTGAGGATTTTTCTATCAAGACTCTTGTGCAGAGAAGATCTTTTAGAATCATTTGCCTACTACTCATGGAGTTTTTCAAGGAAAAGGAATCAGAACCTTCTCACTGTCTTGGATTAATTTTTTTTTTTGTAGTTTACAAGTTGGGAAAATATCAAGTGATAAAACAAACAATGATATTATTTTCTTATCTAAGATCAGCTTTTTTTCATTATAGCAGCATTTATATCCATTTGAAAAATAGTGAGGCATGTGTGTAAGAGGCATATTATTTATTTATTCTATAGATTTTACTGACTTTGCAGACTTGGAGTTCCCCTACAATAATCCTGGAGCCCATTAGGGTCTATTGTCTACAGATTGGAAATTGCTGTTTTACAAAAAACAAAAAAGGTATTGAGTGTTTCCTACATCTCTGTTGCTATCCTCAGTTGCATACATTCCATTAGATTCTCATGACAACCTCATAAAATAGATACTTGTATTATCCCCACTTTATAGATGAGAAAATATGTTTAGAGGGATAAAATAATTCACTGAAGCACACTTAGATAGTAAGTGGCAGAGTCAGGATTTTGAGTCACATATTTCTGATTTCAAACCCATATTCTTAATCATAGAACTAGAATATGGCCTATATTGCTATATATTCTTTGTTGCTGACTACTTTTAATTTAGTTATTTGTATCCTGTCTATATTCTGGCTCACAGAAAAAGCTCAATAATAGTTTTTTAACTAATTGATTAGTGGTGAGAGTGGGTTTTTTCCCTTTAATTTTGATTTCTATGTTTATACTGCTTATTCCCAAATAGAGGCATTTTAGCCTTCTTGAGCATAGGCCACCAAAGTTCTTAGATGGCCTTGGTTGACAAATATAATTTTGAATTTTGAATTCCAAGTCAGAAATTAATAGGTAGATGTCAGAGAAGGAACTGAACTTGGAGACTCGCCATCTAATTAGAGAGCTTGATGAAGATTATTTTGTTTGCAAACCATGAGTCATCCTTTTCCCCAGAGCATTCAGTTAAGCTTCTTCATTATCACCACCACATCATCATCACCAAAATCATCACCATTTAAATATATTTTTATATCTCCTTATTCTTCCAGGGGACTTTTCTAGATTCTGAAGATAGGTATATAGAGGTATGATATAGATTCTGTCCTTGAGAAGCTTACAACCCAATGGGGAAAACAGGGAAATCTTCCCTGTGGAGGTGCATTTAGCCTAGGCTCCAGAGGAGAATTGATTGGACAAGAGGGAGAGCAGAGTTAGGATTTGTACTATTCTAGACAGAGGGAACAATCTAAATGAAGGCAGTGAGATATGGATGTTCATGCCTAGAGAAATGTAAGCAATAAAATAGAGGGTGTTTAAGAGTTATAACCCATTGGAATATATTCCATGGGGTATGAGGGAGGGGTCTGACTTTATTTTTTTCCATAGAGATGATTAATTGTTATTGAATTGTCAATCCTTTCCCCATTAATAAAAAATAACATCTATTTCTTATCCTTAAATGTCCTTAAATGCTTTGGTTTGTTTCTGGATTCTGTTCCATTTCATTGTCTTCTTGCTCTGTACCTGAGCTAATGCCACATTATTTAAGTTCATATAGCTTTGTAATATGACTCGACATCTGGTAGGACAAGTTCCTCTCTTTGTTCTTTTTCAAAATAATTATGGCTACTCTTGCACATTGACTCCTCTGTATCAATTCTAGAAGTTTCTAATCAAATTCCCTGAAAAAAATCTTAGGGGGCAAAAAAGGAATGCCATGAGGCATAGAGGGAGCGTAATGGGCCATGAGGCTGGTCAAGTAGTGTGAAGGTCAAATGATGAAGACTTAGATCATCGAGCCAAGACATGCAGAGTCCATAGCACTTCTGGGCATGTCTAAAGAAGCGAGGAGAACTTCTGGCATCCTGGTCCCTCTGTTAAGAATCTTGTCTGCCATGTCTGGCACATGGATTGATGCAGGCTGGTCAGAACACCCATGTCCCCAGAGCCTTCTGTGTCAGGGCTGAAGAGAGAGCTCAGTGTGTGTTGGAAGACCAAAGAAAGCCTTGTCCATCTTGCTTACTCAGAACTCAGAAGTGACCTGGATTAGAAACCCTGAAGCAGCTCCTTTCTCTCTGCCTTGGTCTTTTCACTGCCTCTGCCCCTTTTCACAAGCAGCCCTCCCTGGCTGCCATCTGTCATAGTTACAGATGATTGGACAAGGATAAGGAGAGAGAGTCAGCCGCCCATTGTGTCTTCCTCAGAAGACTAATGTCAGCCCTGGATCAGAAATCACGGGAACAGCCCTGGCCCTCGAGTAAGGGGAGGGCCCTTGGGACAAGCCTCTGAGGACAGGCTGTCCTCTCATGCATCCCATTCCATTAACTATAGGACAGAGACATGTGCGCAGGGAGGTACCCCTCTTCTGCTTGCCTTTCCAATTTCTCTTCGGTTTTTATTTGTTTCTTCATTCAACAAATGTTTATTGAATACTCGCTACGTGTCAGGTGTTGGGTAAACAATGTGAACAAACCAATTTGTCGTTTGTCCACATGGAGCTTACAGTCTGGTGGGTGAGCCAGCCACAAACAAACATACACACACACACATGTTTTCTTCTCTGTTCTCCTCTCCTCCAAGCACAATTCTTCCTCAGGAAGCCTGCTCTAGAGGTGGATAGAGGTAGGTGGGGGTGGTATACCAATATAAAAGGCACCCCAGCCTTGGTGTTGGAGTGGGAGGGTAATGGGTGATTTCTATGTGTAATGGGCCATCTGAAGAGGTCCTGAGGATCTTACCTTTGTTTGCATTTTTTCTGACCTTACCAGATGATTCTTGTCTCCTTTTTTTTGAGAGTCAGATATATATATCCCATGTCTGATGACATAAACTATAGGGAAATGGAAGAGTTTTTCTGATCTATATAAGGGAGAGGAGAATGGTGACTAATTCTATATCCAAGATGATGGGGGAAGAGGACAGGATATTCTAGCAGAGATAATCTACAAAACATCCTCCCTCAGATGGGTTCCTGGTTCTAGTAACTATGATATCATGTGTATGATTGAAGTTTTGGGCCAGCTCTGTAAATGTGGCCTTGAGCACAGGTGACCTTCTGGAAGGCAGAGGGAAAGGAGCAATATAGACCCATGGCAAGGAGCATCAGACAGCTCTTGACCAGAGGGAAAAGTATGAAGAACGTTAAATGGAAAGCTTTGAATACTTGTGCATGTGGAATTTGTTTTAAAAACAAATAGCAAACTAGAAGTGTGGCCTTAGAGAAGTCACGAGCTATCGGTTTTTACATTTATAAATAAATTGTGGTTGGGAAGGTGGGATGAAGTGCCGAGAGTGATATTTAATGATTTCTAAGATTTTTGCACCTTTGGTATGATGTGATTCTGTTTTTATCCCTGCGGAGCAGGCACTATGTTGTCTAGAAATGTGTAGACGAAAGTTTTTGTTTTTGTACATTTATTTTTGGAGCCTATAGGCTCTTTGAGAGCAATAGATACAGGAACTTGCATAAAGTTTTTTTGGATGAAGGAGAGGGAAAATATAACATATGAAAAGTTCCCTCTTCCCAAGGAGCCTACTTCTGGGTTAGAGAGACCAATTAATATACTTGAAATAGTTAAAGAAGTCTGCTAGGCAATCCATATTTAAATTCTGAATTCTGGCTTGACTCCCTGGTTCCAGTGTGGACAGCTCCATAGTGCTGAAGGTAGAACGATAATGAAGTGAGTGCACTTTCCAATTCAGTGTTCACCTACTCACTCATCCCACAAACCGTCACTGAGGGCCTGTTACACTCAGGCTGCATCCAGGTATAGTAGGAAAGAAGTTGTTTTTGAATATTTTAAAGTTGAAGATAACCTCAGAAGAAATGATCAAAAACTATCACAACACAGATTTCCAAGAAATATAGAAAAGAAAATTTCAGTTTAAAAAGTTGAAGTCAGAAATGTTAGGAAACTTTTTATACTATGTACCATCTGTTGAGTGTCTACTAAGAGCCAGGCTCTGTACATACATTTTTTTTCCCTAAGTAGTTTTATAAGACAGGAGCCCAGAGAAGGTCTGGGTCCACAATCACATGGCTTATAAGTGGAGCAGGACCAAGGCCCACATTTGTTTCCTTCCAAAGCCTTGAGTCTTTCTCGATCTTCATGACTCCCCCATAAGTTCACCATGGGAGGAAGAAACGTTTTAGTCTGCACACTGCTTATGTAAGCTTACAGCGGGGAAGACCAGCTCCTTTGTTCCACTTTCTTCTCTACATGTTTTCTTGCTATCTTGGACCTAGGACAGCACCAACTGGTGGTGAGAGGGAACAGGGAGTTCCCAGAACTATTTGAGGTGTAATAGGCAGAGATCTTTCAGTAGGATAATAACTACTCCAACTTAGCCTAATCAAAAAAGTAGGTAATTAGCTTATAAGAGTAGGAAGTCTAGGTATAGATCCAGCTTCAGATATGCTGAATCTTGGCAGAGAGGAGGAAAAGAAGGATGTGTGTCACATGATATCATCATAACTCTGCCCTTCCTTCAGCCCTCATCTTCTGTTTTGCTTTATTCTGGAGATAGGCTCTCATCACGTGATGACAAGATGGCTTCTGGGAGTCCCAGAATCACACTGTCTCTGAATTGCAACACTAGCAGAAAAGTACCTTCTTTTATCTCCATTTCTATGTGTCCCTTATAGAGAACATTCTGATTGGCCCTGTTTAGGTCACGTGCACCTACTCTGATTGATCAGCCTGGGTCTCATGGTTTTACCTTGTGGAGAGAGAGGGCATACATGGCATATGAATGATGGGTCAAATGGCATCAACTGAAGGGAGGCAAGGCCTTTCTGAGGAACCAGAAGAAAGATGATGGGGAGTCAGACTGGACAAATGAAAGTGTTACTCTGGATCCCTGAGTGGAAACACACAGCCCAGGACACAAGGCCAGGGGCTCCTTAGATGGTCTTATCTTCTGAGATGGAAATGGGGAAACTGTGGGAAACATGCCCAGGAAAGGTGAGCAGCCCAGCTCAGAGGGGTCTTCAGAAAAAAAAAAAAAAAAAAAGCCCCAGATCCTGGTTTTACCTGCAGAGTTCACCATGTTAAGGCAGAAAATCAAGCTTAGCCACAAAAACAATGGCCCCTCTCTTCATGCAGTTCTCTGCAGTTCACCATCTCCTCCTCAGAGCCTTATAACCACTCCGGCTGGTAGTAAGGCAGATGGCACTTCCCTGTGTTACAGGTGAGGAAATTGAGGCTCTGAGAGGCTAAGTGACCTGCTCAAGGTCACTCGGTTAAGTTGCAGAGCAGTTACTATCAATCAGCTCTCCAGCACCCAGAATTAATTAAAGGCTCAGGAAAAAAACAAACAAACAAAAAAAAACAACCCAACCACCACCACCAACAACAAAAAAAACCCCAACACAATCAAGATTGGTAAGTGTTGGGGAGAAATCTCATTGGCCAGACAGAAAGCTGCAGAGAGAACAGCTCTGCCAGTTGGAAAGGCAAAAACAGGAAGCTTGGCCCAATTGCCCAAGAAGAGAACAAAGAAATAGCCAGAATTTATAGGTGTGAGAAGAGAAAAAATCAAGGAAAGAAATGAGATGCAGCCTGCAAAACACATAAAAGGAAATGGAAAAACATTCTTTAAAATACACTAGGAACAAGAGGAAGATAAGGGGGAATGTTTCTTCCTAATAGATGATGAGGGAAAGCTGATAATAGATGACACCAGAAATGCATAGGTTTTTAATGCTTTATTTCTCGGGTAGCTGGAACAAACTGCATACAGACTAGAAGGCAGGGGAAAAAAACTGCAAGGTGGAAGGTAAAGGAAGCTGCCTGCAGGGAACGAAAGATCTGGGAACCCTGGAATATCAAAGCTGGAGGGACTCTAGATGTCATCGGGCCCCACCCCTCACTTAACAGACAATGAAGCTGCTTATCAGCGATAGAGGGTGAGCTGCCCAAGGTCACTCAGTTAGTAGTGGAAGAGCCAGGCTTTTGGCTCCTGGTTCAGTATATTTTTCTGGCACCTTTGGGAGGTGGAGAGAAGGGGAGAGACAGTGGTGGATAAACCAGGACATAAAATCCTGTATGGGAAGTAGGCAAATGTACAAATAAGCTTGATTGAAGGCAGGGCGAAGGGCAGGATTTGGGCAGAATCATGGGTATAAGGTAAGGAGGAAGCTGCCTTGACATTAGGGTTCAAGTCTGGATGTTGCTCTAGCCTCCAGACTGCTGCCAGTCTGGTTCTTTAGGGTCTCCAGTTGTTAGACTCTCTCCGATGTGCAATCTCTGGATTACCGACTGTTGTCTGAGGCTTGGCTGCTGCCTGTCTTGCTCTGTCTCTTGAATCTGTTTTCTGTGGCCACAATTATACTGTCTAACAAACCTCCCCTATAATCAGAGGCTTAAAACAATATGCATGTATTTAGCTTGCTGTGGATAAGCAACTGAGGCTGGCCTCAGCTGGGAGATTTTCCTCTAATGGCTGGGTTCGTTCACATTTGTGGAGTGGTTAGTTTGCTGGTGGCTCATCTAGGACGGCTGCCACTGGGTGCGCTGGATGACTGGGATGTATGAGATGACTCAGCTCCCTGTCCAGTGTCTTGAAGGTTAGCCCAGACATATTCTCACGACCAACAACTCCCCATCATACAAGGAATGGAGACACAGAAGTACCTTGAAAGTTTCTGCTTGCAAATATGTTTGCTAACATTTTGTTGGCCAAACCAAATTACATGGTTGAGTCCAGAATCAGAGTGGGAAGCACTACAGAATTATAGGGCAGAGGGTGTAGTTCAGCAAGGGTATTAACTGGAGGCATTAGCACGGTCAGTCTACCACCAGGCCTCCGCTCCCAGGGTCTTTGGTTCTGCTGCCATTCTCTACTTCCTACCATCCTGGTCCTGCTTGAGTGAGCTGTTTTTCTGGCTCCCAACCCTCATTGTTAAGTTCTGGGCTGCCTGGGCCCCTTCAGCCCATCTGCCTGTTGAACAGTAAGCTGAGTGCCACACCTTGATTCCGCCCTAGTAGACTTTTGGATATCCCCAGTGAGGGTAGAGACGAGGACACCGCATGCTCAGAACTGGTCTCCTGCAGCTACAGTCTCAGAAGTGGTGCCCTCCAAAAGCTCTTGAACTGGGAACCCCTAAATCTGTGGGAAACTATCAGTTATTCACTTTCAACTCTTCCAATGCCCATGGACACATGCCAAGGGAAAGCCAGGTAGGTCCCCTGAAGCCTTTACCCTGTGTCCACAGCTCCCTGGACTCTGTCTTCTGAAAGGGTATTATGGGCTGAATTCTGGTTCCCCCAAAGTCATACGTTGAAGTCCTGATCCCCAGGACCTCATCGTATCACTGTTTTTAGAGACAGGTTCTTTAAAGAGGTTAACGAAGTTTAGGTGAGGCCATTGGAGTGGCCTTACTTCAATTGACTGATGTTCTTATATGAAGAGGCAATAAGGGCACAGGCCTGCATGAGCCCAGAGGAAAGACCATGTAAAGACACATGAAGGAGAATGGCTGTCTGTAAGCCAAGGAGAGAGGCCTCAGAAGAAACCAACCCTGCCTACACCTTTATCTCAGACTTCTGGCTCTAGGACTGTGAGAAAATAGATTTCTGTTGTGTAAGCCAGCCAGGCCGTGGCACTTTGTTATGACAGTGTGGGCAAACTAATACAGAGGGGGAAACCAGTGTTGGGTGTTTGACTAAAGACATCAGGATAGTTGGAGATAGTCCTCCCTTCAGCACCACTGTTCCTGCCCCAAGACTGGGAAGCACTCAGTAGAGACACCAATCCTGGTTTATGTGAAACCACCTCCTGGTTTGTATTCTGAAGACTGAACATGTCCTGACCTCTCGCTACTTGATGAGCCACTGGTCAGAGTGGACCTCTGCTTCCCCCAGACAAGGCTAAGTTTCTCTCAGTTTTGACTTCTCTACCTTCTTGTGCCCAGCCCTGTACCCCCTTATGTCCTTCTCCTCTGACATCAGGCCAACTCAAGTGTTCATCTCCTCGCCTGGGATTCTACTGTGAGATCAGGTCTAGATTTTCATGAATTTAGGATGTCAACACCCATCCTCTACTTTCTGTCACCTTCTACAACATACACCCTCCACAACATACACTTTCTTCTTTAAATTTTTTTTTTGTTAATTTCATAGAGGAAGAGAGAGATAGAAACATCAATGATGAGAGAGAATCATTGATCGGCTGCCTCCTGCATGCCTCTACTGGGGATCGAGCCCACAACCCGGGCATGTGCCCCTGACTGGAATAGAACCTGGGGGACCCTTCAGTCCACAGGCTGACACTCTATCCACTGAGCCAAACCAGCTAGGGCCACAACACACACTTTCAAAAAAAATTAATGCCCCAATAATTTGAGAAAGGAGGAATAGTATGTTTCAGTACAAGGCAATAAGGAAGGACCCCTTAAGTTCAGAAGCAGAATAGCCAGTCAAAGGAAGGATGCGGAAGCACAGTTTAGATGGCAAGGGATGGGCTGGTAGCAGGGAAGAATTTGGTGGCCACTGCACCGTCAGAGTGAAAGAGCCCTGGACCAGGAGTCCAAAGACCCTGCTCTGAATCTGGTTCTGTCGGTCAAGCACGTGCCTATTGCGTAGGATGCTATATGCCACTTTGCCAGGTGCTGGGAGTACAGAGGCGAATATGGCAGACATGGACCCTGCCCCCAAGGGGCGTTCACTCTCTCTCAGCGTGACACGGGGCAGTTAGTTCACATCTGAGCCTCAGTGTCTCCGTCTCGAAAACAAAAGCGTAGACCATGATTTCTAATGTTCTTTTCTGCCCTACCATTCCATAAGGGCTGTCATCAGGTATGAGGCGTTGAGGGCTTGATTATGACAGCGGCAACTCTAAAAATGGGAAGGGAGGGATGAGTCCAGGAACATTTCCAAGAATGGATTGACATTTTGGCTATGGGAAAGCAGTGAATCTGTAGAGGCAAAAGTACCTGAGATTGTTAACCCGAAGGTGTCATCAACGCGGAAAATGGAAACTGGGTAAGCAGTGAAGATGAATGCTGGCACAAATTAGATTTTTCTTGGTAATTATACAGGCAAATGGGTCAAAACTATGCTTATGTGATGTCCTCCAAAGAGGGAAAAGTAAACTATATAAGTGAGAAGGTGTGTGTGGAGGTGGGGGAAGTACTCGGTGGTACATCGTGCGTTTGGATGAAAAAGATATTGAAGTCTCAGCAGAAATCACTGTGGGAATTGCACATAGAGGGGCCGTTCTGGGTGTGCGCTGGAGGCCTGAGGGCTGGAGAGGAAAATCGCCAGCCCGTTGCTCCATCCTTGGGGCAATGTCCTTCTTAACAGCATAATGTTTCATCTTTTTAGGAAGCTGAGCACCCCGTAAACCAGTCAGATAGCAGTGGCCGCCATTTATTTAGTCAACATGATTGCAGCACACTTCATGTTCCAGGCAAGGATGCAGAGATGATGAGAGGGTTCCTGTTTATAAAATTTGAGTAGGGGTGGGCTGGGGAAGTAGACACATGACTGAATCTAATGCAGGCGGCCGGTGACTTGTGCTTAAAACATCCTTGTATGCATAGTGCTGGTGATTAATTCTTATGGCCAAGCTCTGGGAAGACTTCATGGAGGAGGTGGCATTTGAGCTGGCCTTATGTGCAATCAATATGGGAAGAAGGAAGGTAAATGAAGGGACTCGTGGAAGCATGGTCTGTAGGCTTTGGCAGGAGGAGAAGAGTGGAGGCTGGCATGGAATGAACTAGGCCAGTGGTCGACAAACTCATTAGTCAACAGAGCCAAATGTCAACAGCACAACGATTGAAATTTCTTTTGAGAGCTAAAGTTTTAAAAATTAAACTATATAGCCGAAACCGGTTTGGCTCAGTGGATAGAGCGTCGGCCTGCGGACTGAAAGGTCCCGGGTTTGATTCCAGTCAAGGGCATGTACCTTGGTTGTAGGCACATCCCCAGTAGGGGGTGTGCAAGAGGCAGCTGGTCAATGTTTCTCTCTCATCGACATTTCTAGCTCTCTATCTCTCTCCCTTCTTCTCTGTAAAATATCAATAAAATATATTTTTTTAAAAATTAAACTATATAGGTAGGTACATTGTTATTAACTTAATTAGGGTCCTAAGCTGGCCTTTGCTAAAAACTCAAGGGGCCAAAGAGCCACATGTGCTAGTGAGCCACGGTTTGCCGACCACTGTACTAGACCATTAGTTTGGAGGTGGCTCTGCGGGGAGGTGGGGGGATTGGGGGGAGGCGCGTGTCTTTCCCAATATGACCTGGATATCTAAGCGCCCACACAGGACAGAACCAGATACATTGATTTAATTTAAAACTAAGTGGGGCCACCACACAAAAGATGAAAGAAGCTATGAGAGTGGGGGAGAGTCAGTAACAGGACAAGGAAGAGGAAATTTCAAGCGGGAGGATGTGGGTGGTTTCAGACAGTGCTGCTCCTTAGGAAGGGTGAAACAGGCCAGTGCGGCTCCGGAGCCTGAGAGACCGCATGCTGATGAGCTGCTTGGTCAGTGAAGCAAGGAGAGGAGCTGGGATGGTTGCTGGAAAGATCCATGGGGTCAGAGGAGGGAGGGGGCCAGGAAGCGAGCGGCCTGGGAGTCCCCAGCTCCTACCTACACTGCCCTGCCTGAGCCTGAGGCTGGAGGTGAGGGGGCTGCAGGCTTGCCAGGACCTGCAGGGAGGGGTTGTGGACCAGCTGGAGGCCTCTGAGCAGCGTGGAGAGTGATCAGACTACCTAGCACACACAGCTGAGCTTCTGCAGACTGCTTACCTGGCAGGTACCGCAGACAGGGAACAGTTGCGAGCCCAGACCCCCATTCTGCTCCCACTGCTTCCTCCCGAAGAGTCTGCCTTCCTTCTCCTCCTCTCCTCTTTGCTTCCCTCTCATCCTCCCTATCACCTCTCTGCCTTAAACAACAACAACAACAACAACAACAACAACAAAACACCCAGGCTCAGTTACAGTTATACCCACCTGGCTCCCACCCCAGAACCAACCTGCACCCTGCATAGGCCAGGCAGGGCAAACCTTGTTGGCCGCTCCATTCTTGTGCTCAACACCCCCCCCCCTCCCGCCCCAATTGATGACATGCCAAGTGGGGTTTGGGGTAGGGTTCTCAAGTTCTTGGTAAAGCCTACTCCCGACACTGGCCTATATTCTTTTCAGCCATAATTACCTTCCTAATATCAATCTCACCTTCTTTCTCTTTGTGTGCTTAATTTAATCCCCAGCCTTCTTTCTCAATAAGCTACCACTTACTGAACAGTTATTATAACATCAGGCTTCGAGTTAAACAAGTCACTTTAATCCTTACGACAACGTGGTAGATAGATATTATTTCCCCCATTTTTTTTTTCAGAAGAGCACACTGAGCCTCAGAGAGGTTAGGTAACGTGTGCAAGGTCATACAGCTTGGCAGGGCCCGTGCTCCATTCCATTCCAGGCCTACCCGATTCTGCACCTGCACTAACAAGCACCACTGTGGACTCCCTTTAGCCTTTACAGCCTCATAGGTTGTCTTTCACCTGGGAAGAAAGGTCAG
Organism: Vespertilio murinus; assembly: GCA_963924515.1. Classification (NCBI taxonomy): domain Eukaryota; kingdom Metazoa; phylum Chordata; class Mammalia; order Chiroptera; family Vespertilionidae; genus Vespertilio; species Vespertilio murinus. The sequence goes on along the minus strand of OZ004714.1, from coordinate 18,609,304 downwards.
AATGGCCTCTTTCCTTCAGACCCATCTCCCCTCGCCTGGAGTCCAGCCACCTTTATTTTCAGCGCCGTCCACACTTCTTAATGTACCCAGCAGAGCTGCATTACCTACACAGAGGGGTCATTTCACCACCAGTTTTTCAGAGTGAGGGGAGCAAAGGCAATTTGGCAGCAGAAAGGACAGCTCAGACAGAACACCCGAGGACAAGGGCAAGGGAGGGAGTTGGTTCTATTTTTCAGCGCTGGTGACTTTATTGGCAGGACAAGGTAACCAAGCGTTGCCAAAGCTAGTTCATCAACCTCCTGCACTTCCCTCTCCAGCTCCCGTCCTGATCCAAGCTGGTTGGTGTCCCAGGGGCAGCTGCTGGCTCCTGTCTGTGTCTGCTACCTCATCTTCCCTCCAAAGCTCTGATTTCCTTCCTTGATAATCCAGAGATGATGATAATTACGATACGTACAGCAGTCTAACACTTAAGATGCGATTTTCACAGGCAGCATCTCGTCGCCACCTTAGTAATGAGGCCCTATTCCAAGAAGTAGCTTTCGGGGGAAAGGCCTAGACTGCACTCTAAAATGCTGCTCCCCCATCTCTCCACCTGCATGCAAGTCTTCATCTCTCTCCTTGGGAGCAAGTTTGAACCCCAAGCTCTAATTTTTGCCCAAATAAGTAGACTCTACTATTACCTTGGTGGGAAATGGTGCTACCTCTGTTTAAGATATGGAGAGACTGCTTGGCTGGTGTGATTCAATGGTTGAGCATGACCTAGGAGGTCGCAGTTCAATTCCCAGTCAGGGCACATACCAAGGTTGCAGGCTCTATCCCCAGTAGAGGGTGTGCAGGAGTAATCATCATTGATGTTTCTTCTATCTATCCCTCCCCCCCCCCCCTTCCTCTCTGAAATCAACACACACACACACACACACACACACACACACACACACACACATATATATATTAAAAGATATGAAGAGTGTGAGCCCCAATGTGGTTATATCCTGAGTGAGGGTACACAGCTATTAAGCAGAGAAGCCAAGATTCAAACCTGGGACTCTATCTACCCTGTGATTCTCCATTTCTGCAATGCCTCCTGGGGCGATGTTTGGCCTGGGCCACAATGTACAAGCAGGATTTTGGTGGTGAGGGCAGGAGTGTGAGAGGCATAAAGGTGGGATAGTGCATGGCAAGTGGTTTTGTACAGCTGGAGGCCAGACGGGCTGGAGGCTTGGTGGGAATGTGGGGCCCCACTACAAGGGCCTTCTCTGCCATGTTTGAACCTCATTACAGGCATGACCCATGGGGAGCCATTGGGATTCCGAGGTGGGGTGTGGGAGCATCTAATCTGGACTTTACAGTAGGTGGGATTCCCGAGGGAAATATCTGACATTTCAAGGAAACAGCCAATAACAGTCCTTGGAGATTCTAACGAAAGAAGTGAAGTTGAGTTTAGTGTTTTTGTCCAAGGAGAATCTCACTGGAGCTGGGGTGAGTCCGAGGCTTCTTGGTCAGCAGTAGGGGAACTCATATGTCCCAAGGGGCCCTTGAAGCTGGGCTCTTGGGAGCTGGGCTCTTGCCTGGACCAGGGAGCATAGAGAGAGGATGGGTTCATGGGGTTCCCATCCACTGAATGACCAGGTGTCAGGACTTCCAGGAAGAGCCATGGGGGTGAGAAGAATTACTTTCAGTCCTCAGGACCTGGGAGGGCAGGTGCGCATAGATTTGGAGACAGGAGCCTGGACTCTCAGGACAGTGCTGCGTGGACTCTGTGAACTCTTTTCAGGGAGCCGGGGGCTGGCCTCCCATGACCTTCTAGGGAGCAGGAGGAGGGCCTTGATTTTCAACATGAGAGCCCTTGAGAGAGAAGACTCGACGGATTTCAGGGTTCCAGCCTCGGAAGAGGATGCTGAGGATATACCTCCGGGATTTGGCTCCTTGACTTCAGTTAGGCAGTCAGTCAAAATCAGGCAGGTTCTCAGCTGGGGAGCTGGGAGCAGTTTGGAATTCTCTCCATGAGTTGACCAGGCCCGCCTCATACCCTACCCCCCTTTCCTGCCTCATAGCTCACTATACTCCAGCCACACTAGCCTGTTTCCTTCCTTTCACTCCTATGCCCTTCCCTGTGGGGATTCACACAGTCTTCCCTCTACTTGTTCCTTTCCCCTCGTTACCCCTACTTGTCCTTTGGCCCTTTGGGGCTTGGCTTAGACCTAAGGGCAGCTGCTGAGCCTGGGGTATCCCCTACGCTTGGCACATGGTGGGTACTCAGAAGGGTGATGCTCTCTGGGGTCAGAATCTCCGGCTACTGCACCAGATCTGGCATGAGATTACCCTGAACCATCTTGGATCTGGGTCTGGCTGGGCATGAGCGCCAAAGGTGGCAGTCCCAGCATCCCTGTTAACTCCTTCAACACTCCTATGAGGTGTAGGGCTGATGTTGGAAACCCTTTCTGTGGATGAGGGAACTGAGGCCAGATGAGCGTAAGCGACTCGCCCGAGGCCACACCATTGGCAGCACAGCTGTCGAGTTGACTCCAAAGCCCACGGTCTTTCCACGTCCTCACGTTGCTTCTCATTGCCTTGTTCCCTAGGAAGAGCCCAAGAGAAGGATGTAATGCAAAGGTGGGTAACGGCTGTCTTTTACCTGAGCCAGGAGTCCGCTGTTCTGGGAGATGTGATTGGGTCCTTCATCCTCTGGACAGGGTTGCGGATGAGCTGAACGAAGAGGATTCTTCCCCAGTCGTTACCCAACTCTTCCCTGTACCAGGCAGGCTGTACCCAGAGGCCAGAAAGTTTATTGAGAAGCTTCAAGCATCTCTGCCCCCAAAAGAGATACTAACAAGCAATGGGGCATTTGTCAAAGGTAAAATACAGGCAAGAGGAACAAAGAGAAGTGAGTGGGAAGCGGGGAGAGGAAATAAGAGTCCAGGGGCTGGTGGACGTCAATGAAAGACAGAATGACTCAGGAAGAGGGATGGGTGCCCTGGGGGAGGGCTTGGGAACAGAACTGGATTGGCGAGCTGCAATTTGTGAAGTTTACAGATAAATCTTGGTCCTTTCAGCAAAGCTTATCTGTAATGGGCTCTGCTGGCTGAGGCCCTGTCTCCTGTAGACATAAATCATTTTCTAATTTATAACATGAATAATTGATTTTGCCTCTGTAGCCTCAACAATAAATCTCCCGATCACACATGCATAAGAAAATAATAATAATGAAAGCGATCAGGATATGCCGCCATCGATTAACTGTGAGAGGGGCCACTTGACTCGCAATTCATGCTTTAAGTATTCCAGGTGGCACCGTGCCCACAAGCCACTTCTGCCCCTTGCCCCCCTGGGCCCGCCTGTCACTCGTGGGGAGGGAAGGGGAGGAAAAGTTGGGTCTGGCCATGGCTGGCCACAGACAGGATCAATTCAAAGGTTTCCTCAATGGTTATTCATTCATTTAGCAGCTATTTACTGAGCATCTTTTGCCTAGAAGGTCCCGGGACAGGTGCTGTCCAGGGCAAAGCAAGACCTGGTATATGAGTCCAAGGAGCCTGTGACCCAAGGAAAGGGCAAAGCGTGGGACACAGGATTTGGTTTTCAGGAGGGACAGAGGGGAAAGAGGCTTTCACTGTTCTGTTGTGGTCCCCTGCAAGCCAGGAGCCCCAGGACCCTCCCAACTCTTCTCCCTCTCCCACCAGGTCCTGCAGATTCTGTCTCCCCAAAGCCCTGAAATCTGTCCACTCCTCTGCACTTCCTGCTACAGCCTCCATCGTCTTTCTCCTTAGCAGCGTAATGACCTAAATGGCTTCCCTGCATCCCTCTTCCCTCCTCTCTCCTGTCCTCCCCCCCCCCCCCCCCATATTCTCTTGTATCCAGAGTTTACCTGTAAAATGATAAGTGGGCTTTCCCACAGGCCTTTGGTCCGAGCCTCCACCCTTCGCTTCTCCAGCCTCACCTGCCAGGACTCCTCTCCACTCAAAGCTTGAGACGCATTCAACTTCTTAAAGAATCCAAAGGTGTCCTGTTCTTCCCAGCCTCGGAGATCTTTAGGTGTTTTTTTCTCTGCCTAGAATACTTCCTCCCCACCCCTGGCGCCTCCTGTTCCCCTCCCTTGGTCTCAGTGGAAACATCACAACGACCCCATCACAACCCTGGGTGAGATTTCCCCGAGAAGCACTCCTACCCTCCCTGCACTTGTTCACATCACACATCACGTATTGGTAATTTCCTGCTCAATATTTTCCCTTTCTGTTGGAGATACATTTCAGGAAGCCAAGATGCCTAGCTCTGTTTGCCACTGTTTCCTTAGGACCCCTCCGAGTGCCTGGCTCATAACAGGTGCTCAATAAATGCTTATTGAATAAATGTTCCTACCTCCAGCCTAGTTCCTGCATAGGTCATCCTACATAGTATTATTATTATTTTTTTTTGTAAATACCATAGCCAGATTATCCTGCTGTTTGAAAATCTTCACTGTTGCCAGTGCCTGTGTATGAAGTACACATATTCTGGCCTGGCCTCGACAGTCGCAACCTGTCCTATTCGGTCATTCCAACTTCATACAACACGAGTCCTCTCAATGGACTCTCTGCTCATTTCCTGAAAAACTTGGGTCCGATGCCAACTCTATTAGAGCACTGATTTCCTTGCTTAAACCTCTGATGGTTCCCCTGTGCTGCCGGAGGGAAGAGGAGGCATTGAAGAGTCTTAAGTGGGAGAGTGATGTGGCCAGATTTGTTTGGGCTTGGGGTTGATTTGTTTCTAAAACTTCATGGGGGGTGGATCTGAGGGGCGAGGGGGTGCTGCAGGGAAGCAGGCCTTCCACTCTGAACACGACCCTAGCCCTGCACCTCCGATCCATGGGGCTCGCAAGGGGCCTCACAGTGATTCATCATCAGGCTTAGATTTATATCCGGTCCGTGCCAAGATGCTGCCGCGTTATCCACTCAGTTATACCGCTGGCCTGGCCCCTGGGACTGTGGTTTCCCAGCTCCTTGGATCCCTGGCCTGCGTCCCAGGGTCTCCCTTACAATGGAAAATTAAAAATAGAAGCCGTTTTTATAGTAGAAGGGAAGAAGCAAAGGACCTAAGCAGGGTTTGAATAGACAGAAGTGGTACCTGGGGGGCTCTCTGGGAGCATGGGGACTAGCCCAGGAGGCTCTGAGCACATGGAGGGGCAGAGGCCTGGCCCTTTGGCAGGAGACAAAGTATTCCTGGTGGCATTTGAGAAAGCTTGGCTTCCCTTTCCTCACCCCATCACAACCTCTGTCCCCATGCCTTTACTGGCTCTGAGCCTGTGCCTTACCCCAGGCTCCGTCCTCATCCCCAGGGAGGCCTCGTGTAGCCATCAATCTAACACGGAAACATTAGAGAGCGCTAAGGGGTCATCAAAGCAAAGCTGGACAGTAGAGAAGAGGAGGGGGGTGTAGTAGGGACTGGGGAGGGCAAGGATGGAGACCCGGCCCTGGGTATCTGAAGGGACGGGTCGCCATCCAGGGCCACCCACAGCCCTTTCTGGATGATGACCCCTGGACATTCCTGCTCCCAGCCGAAGGCCACTGAAGGTGCCCAGGCGACCCCATGTGCCAGGAGGACTGAATCACAAAGTCGAGACAAAGTCCTTGTCTAGATCTTGACAGTGTGATCTAGACAAGTGTGATCTTCCAGAACCATAGTTCCCTCATATTTACAAGGATAATTCCTTAAAATGGTGGGATTTTAAAAACCTCAGGTTTCACTTCCATGTAATAAATCACACAGCTGTTAAGTATACAGCTGATTAATTTCTCATATGTGTGCACCCACCTAACCATCACCCGGATCAAGATACAGAGTGTTGCCAACACTGCACAGGACTCCCTCAGACTCTTCCCCATCAGTACCCACCGTCCACTCCATCCCTGCTCCACTGCCATTTCTGATTTCTGTTAGTATCGATTAGGTATAATATTTTAAAAATTTATATAAAACCATGTACTATGTGGTCCTTGGATTCTTTTCCTTGGGGGAAATTTATATAAAATCATATAGTATGTGGTATCTAGGTTCTTTTCCTCGGGGGGGAGGGTTTGATAATGATCCAATGAGTAGTTCATGTCAAAGCACTTACTGTACCATCTGGCATACCGTATGCACTCCAGGAATAGCCAAGGGAGTCATGGGGTGGTTTGATCCAGAGAGACCTGGCTTCACAACCATCTCCATACCTCGACGGCTTTGTGACATTCTGAGCCTCAATCATCCCATCTGTATGAGTGAGTAAGGATTGCTACCTCCTGGGGCTGTCCTGAGCATTAAGTGAGATAAAGAAGGGACAGCGCGTGAAATGTCCATTCTTTGCTCCTCTCCACCATGGTGCCAACACCAAAGCCTCGGACTTTGTTCTGGAGGGCCAGCGACCTTGTTATATCCCCCGTGGTTTTCAAATCGCATTTCCTGGGGCCTCAGGACCCTGCAGCCACGAATCAGAGGCTGAGGGAAAGGCAGAGAAGAACAGGGGAAGGAAAAAGCTTAGCAGATGGAATTTGATTTTTCTACCCCAGGTCAACCAGAGCAGCTCTGCTGTCATGTGTTTGAGAAGTTGGGGGGGGGGGGGATGGCATTTGCAAAAAAAAAAAGAATTCTGCTTCTAAAAAAGGGCTCGAAACCACTCTTCTATTCTATAACCACAGAGTGTTGCCCAACATGCCAGCCAGATGTTGCATAAAAGGGAGGACAAATGAGAACATAGCCATGCTAATTGGTTAGACCTTTCTGAAAACCTCTCCAGAAAAATGCCCTACGCTCCAGTACAAGGACACTGTAAAAGGCAACCAGGAATGAATAAAGCAGTTCCTTTTTTTAAAAAAAATCTTTGCTCCAGTATCAATTGCTTCTGAGGGACAGCTACAGTTCTATTTCTTTTATGAACTGAAATACAGCAAGATAAAATTTTAGAGGAAAATCTTTATGATTGCATTGCTTTAATATGGCAACAATAAACCTCATTAAAACAAAAAGTCACCGTGCACCTCTATTGCTTTTGTCTGCCAAGCAAGCATTTGCCCATCTCTGGCACCAGCACCTCATTTTCCCTTTGTGGAGCCACCCCTTCCCCACCCTCGGTCATGTGGGGGCACATTTAGTTTCAAGAATGCACACCTGACCCAGGCCTTGTCACACAGAGAACTCCATCCCCGTGGCCATGGTGATTGTCCAGGGAAGGGCATCACACAAGCCGGGCCAGTAAGAGCACAACCTGGGGCTTTTTGTTGAAACTGGTGGGAAAGTGAAGCGCTTTTTTCTATTGGATTTGAATTTTGAGCTGCTGGGGGCCACCGTGGTTGGAAGGCCTGCTTGAGAGCACAAAGAAAGCACAGGAGCCCGGCCAACATAGCTCAGTGGTTGAGCGTTGACCTGTGAGCCAGGAGATCATAGATTGATTCCAGGTCAGGGCACATGCCTGGGTTGTGGGCTCAGTCCTCAGTGTGGGGCATGCAGGAGGCAGCCGACCGATGATCATCATTGATGTTTCTATCTCTCTCTCCTTCTCTCTTCCTCTCTGAAGTCAATAAAAATATACTTAAAAACAAAGCAAGCACGCATAGGAAAAGAGCTGAGAAATCAGAAAAGGCCATATCCTGAATACATTTCAGCTCCTGGATTCAGCTATGCCTGAAACAAGACCCAGTGGTGCATGTTTCAGTCACTGGGACAATAAATTATTTCCCCCCTTAGAGATTTCCTTCACCTGCCACCAAATAAGCCCTTTTCAACATTCAAGGAGATCAAAGCCTAATCATGTCAGTGCATTTGCCTTCAAAGCTGTCACTTTGGGAAGCAACACTTACTCCAAACTATGTTGTAAACCTTCTCACTGAGATGATCCTTAATACCAATTAAACAATAAAATCTATCCTTACTTTATATCATTGTAAAGGAAGACCAAAGGTATTATATTAGATCACTTAGTTTACCAGGCTTAATTCTGATTCACCATATTCAAATTCACTCTGCCCTCAGAGGATGGAGACCGACTGACTGGGATGGCAGCTGAGAATGGACTGCAGTCACTTCTGAAAGTTGGCATTTAGCTTTTCAAGGTGAATGAGAGGAAATTAATTTGCATAGATGTACTATGAAATATCAACCTCATTATCTTTGGTCTTACCTCAAAAAATAATAAGCAGCGCTTGTTCCCCTGGCCTCTATTGCTCAGTGAACCATATGGACTTCATCTCCCTCTGGTCTTGGTAAGAGAACTCATATCCCCATTTCACAAGCAAATCAAGGCCAACTTACGTTCAGAATAAGGGTTTTTATGGAGCTATGTATGTATAAGCTGTGCTCTGGCCCTGACTTCTGGTGGTCTCTTTGTTGAGTGGTTCCATATAGTATTGGGATCTGGGCAGGGACAGAAGGGGCCGACAGGAAGCAAGATGAGGAACAAGGGAGGGGGCAATGAAGCAAAGACAGTACTCATTAGGAAGAGCTAGATCAGTTAAGATCCGAGGAGACACCAAGCATCGTCTGTGTTCCCCGCATGTTAGTGTGAGCATGACATCGGGAGAGAGCCAGGAGGAACCTCAAGGCTCCTGGCTTCCAAGCTCTGCCCAAGAAGACGTGTCTCGCCGAAACCAGTTTGGCTCAGGGGTAGAGCGTCGGTCTGCGGACTGAAGGGTCCCAGGTTCGATTCCAGTCAGGGGCATGTACATTGGTTGCGGGCACATCCCCAGAATGGGGTGTGCAAGAGGCAGCTGGTCGATGTTTCTCTCTCATTGACGTTTCTGGCTCTCTATCTCTCTCCCTTCCTCTCTGTAAAATATCAATAAAATATATTTTTTTTTAAAAAGAAGACGTGTCTCACTCTGGAGAGGTTTACTGTATCCGAGCTATTTAATCCTCCCCAGCAGTTGGGCAGGCTCTGGAGATAATAAAAAAAAGAAGGTAACAGAATGGATCTGCAAAGCCTTTAATACACAGCATTAAAAGGTAATGGGAAAATCGATAGGATTGTTCAACAGGGTCACCTAACTGTCAGCAGTGCTGTCATTAGTGGGACAGTTGGTGCTCGACCATGGCGAAGCCGCGGGGCCAGGCACCGTCATCAGGACCGAGCTTGACCTCTTCGGAGCTGAGGTGGCTTCATGGACTCTTGGGCTTCTTACTAGAATCAGAACTCTAGGGGATGGCCTTCTTTTCTTTTATGGGCACACCCCACTCTCTTTATCATGGTGACTGTATAATAGCTATCATTTATTGATCACTTTCTATGGCCAAGCTCTAAGCCAAGAGCTTTCTGAGTTGTTGCATTTAATCCTTATAACAACTCTCACCATAGTTTCCATTTCACGTGCCAGTACAGTAAGGTCCAGAGAGACACGGTATGCCCCTGGGCATTTTCTAGGAGAGAGGGTGGGTGGATTAGCATAGAACACAGGATGTGAGAGCTGGGGAGGGTCTCACAGGACATCTGACCTGACCCCTCGGGACAGAGAAGTGGGGTTGTCTTACTTGCCCAGGGTCACACAGCTGCTAGGCAGAAAATGTACAATTACAGAGCAGCCGCCCTACCTTTTGGTCCTGTCGTTCTCTGTCCCCATAGGTCTCAGCGGATCATTTCCATCCACAGAGCACACACTCCGCTGGCTTTGGATGTTGGAGTCATCCGTTGTAATTAAAGAGATGGTCATTTAGGAATTGTTTCAATTTAATGCAAAGTTACTAAAGCCACTGTGTGTGCTGGGGGAGAGGATGTCGGAGAGCAAGAAGGTCTGCTGATTGTTCTTAAACATCAACAGCATCTGGCTGGGAGAGAAAAGTATACAGACCTGAAACAACCTTAGAATAATGCTAAGACAAATAAACATGAGGGTGTGTGATGCCAACCATGCACGCTGAGTACTAGGGAATTAAAAGTGATGGCAAGCAGGCTCAGCCGGAGGAGGTTTTGCGGAGGTGAAGAGTGGAACGGGGCTGGTGAAGGGAGGACTGAGATTAGAGAAAATGGGAGGCAGGGCTTGTCTGGTGACAGAAATCACGTGAACAAAGGCCTAGCAGGGGTGGGCAAACTTTTTGACTCGAGGGCCACAATGGGTTCTTAAACTGGACCGGAGGGCAGGAACAAAAGCATGGATGGAGTGCTTGTGTGAACTAATATAAATTCAAAGTAAACAACAGCCGAACGGGCCCGCGGGGCGGGCCGTAGTTTGCCCACGCCTGGTAGGCCCTAGTGGCTGGAAAGAACTGGTGTAGAATGTTGGAACTCCAGGAAAGGAGGATTCCTGCTGCCAAAGCGGGGACACATCGGTTGGGGGGGCAGGGGAGCTTAGAAGTTTAGACTTTGTGTGGAAGGCAACGTTGAGCCAACAGAGATGGTTAAGTAAGGTAATGCAAGATGACAGCCGCGGATGTAGGAAGATGTAACTGACGCGGCCATTCTAGACTATTATATTGGAAAGCTGGAGGACGGAATTCCATCTGGACAGGTAATGAAGGAAGTCTTCCAGGCATGAAGTGGTGGAGGTGGCGTGCGGGCCAGGAAGTAAACAGGAGGTGAAGCCCGAGAGGCGGCAGGGAAGGGGTCCCCGGGTTTGGCGTAAGGGCTGAAGGAGAGAGGGCGTCAAGTGGAACTCACATGTTACAGGCTGAGAGCCGGGGGCGGGGGGTGGGTGGTGGTGGATGATGGCACACTGGGCAGTGAGAATTTAGTTCAGGGGTGCGGGGTGGAGAGGGGAGAGTTATTTAGGAGGAGAGAGATCAGGCCAAACAGAAATCCGAGGGAAAGGGAGACAATTGGGGAAACAGGCTTTTCTTCCTTTGGACTTCTCATGGGGAAAAAAATATCCATAAAGGATAATTTCCCAAATGTTTCCTCTCCTTTGACTCACCTCCAGTGCCTTGTTTTGTGAGCAGTATGGAGAAGGAGAGGGGATGGACCCCGGACTGTCAGCGCAGGCCTGGGACCCTGCTCTGCCGTAACCAGCCTGGAGCCCGGGGCAAGTCACTTAATGCCAAGTGACAAATAAATATGAGGGTGTGTGATGCCAACCACATACACTAAGTTCGAGGGAATTAAAAGTAATGGCAAGTAGGCTCAGCCGGAGGAGGTTTTGTGGAGGCCAAGAGTGGAAGTGGGCTGGTGAAGGAAGGACCGAGATGAGAGAAAATGGGAGGAGGGGCTTGTCTGGTGGCAGAAATCACGTGAACAAAGGCCCAGTGACTGGAAAGAAGCTGGGGTGAAACGTTGGACCTCCAGAAAAGGAGGATTCCTGCTGCCGAAGCAGGGAATACTAAGACCCACCTCACGGTGTGGCAGGGAGATCAGGTAAGAGGCACGCCAGGTGCTCACCGGCGTGCTCTGCACACAAAGGCTCCATAGGTGACAAAACCAGCTCTAACATACGGCACCATCCAAGTCCCACACCACCGAAATGGCTCGGGACGCCTGCAGATTGTTGAAAGCAGGCGGAGTTGGAGGGAAGGCTCTTGGATGGGATGAGCAGGAGCGCCTGGGGCAGCCAGCACCTGCCATAGGGACATCTCCAAGATAGTGAACCACCAATTAGCACGGGCCAGAGTGCCCTTGGGGCCCATCCCTTCCTGTTCCACCCTGGGCCCAACCCCCTCCCTTTCCGTCCTTTAAGAAGGACCCCAAGCAAGACATGTGCCGCTTTTTGGAGGTGGACCGCCATCAGCCCGGTTGGGTCTGATTTCCTGTCCCCTCTCCTCCCCAATTCTGATCTCTCTACGTCAAGTGGAACTCACATTACCGGGGAATAAACTCTACTTTCAAACTCCTTGTTCTGTTTCCTGTTTCCTTTCAAACCTAACATGTTGGTGCCGAAACCCGGGAGGAGCTCGCCCCTGTGTTTCTCCAAGAGCAGCTGGCCGCCTCCGGCCTGGGTCTCCGGGGGACACGGCAATGCTCTGGCCCTTTGCTGGCCAGGAGGGCCGGGGGGCCGGGGGGGCTACGCTTGGAGCTGTGTCTTTAATACACTCCACGGGTGATTTAAACTGAAGTCTGAGAGCCACATTTTACCCGCTAATACGGATCTCCTCGGGAAAGTCTCCGGGTTATGTGATCACTGCCGAGGGGATGGGGATCTCACTCCCCACACTGGCCCGCCCATCTCTTTAGGGCGAATTTCCTGTTAATAAGGTTCCTCCCAGCCTCACGACCCTCTCAGAGAGATGAGAAGGCTGGGAGGGAAGAGAAGGCAAGTGGAATCTGGCAGCAGGGAGAAGAGAGGGACTGAGGACACGAGGAGGGATGGGAGCTGGGAGGCGGAGGAGGCGGGAGACAGAGGGCGGCCGGCCACCGGGGCGAGGAGAAGGGAGCTGGCACCCGCCATGGTGCAGCCGTGCTGGGTTATTAAAGGAAAGAAGAATGAGCCTCTATCTCTGCAGAGCAGGGCAAGAGTCATCAGCAGACGTTATTAAAATCCTTTCCTCATCAGCGAAAGGCACTTATCGCTCTTCATCAGCAAAGCTCTCTCTCTCTCCTCTCTCTTTTTTTTTGAAAAGGAAAATCAACCGAACAGGTGGGGACTGTCCTTTCACGCCTCCCGTGAAAGAGACCAAGGCTGTCTCCTGACAGCCCCCAAACTAATGTGGAGCTCACAGAGCTCCCCCCGAAAGGCAGGAGAGGGGCCTCGGCATCTTGGTCCTGCATCCCCAGGGGGACTTCTCCCCGGCGGCGGGGGGGCTGTGCGGGCAGCAGAGACAGCAGCCCCTCCCTGGGGGTCCGGGTGCCAGTGATGACTCCCTGCAGCTGGGGGGCCTGGCTCCCTCAACAAGGAATCGTTCAGAAGGAGCACCGCGGCGTGGCTGCAGGGAACGGGGCCTCGTCCGAGGAGCAGCCTCCTCCCGGGCCTCCCCACACTGGCTCTCACTGCTGCCTCCTGTCTCCCGTCCCACCAGAGGCCTCTCGCTCCTGGACACATCACCCCCTTGCTGACAGGAGCTCCGGACTTGCTCACCGTGACAGGAATCCATCCACACCCCCGAGCCCAGGCCCTTAGCTCAAGGCTTTCCCCAGCGTGGCCCCCCCAGGCACCCTCCAGCCTTCTCCCCACCTGGCCCTGCCAGGCTGCAGGCAAACAGCACCCCTCACTAAGCAGCACCCCAAACCCACACTGCCCCGGCATGCCCCCCTGTTTTTGCTCTGCCTGTAACGCCGCCTTCCTCCTTCCTCTCTGCCAGGTGATCTGCTCAGTGGCCCGGCTCAAAAGTCCCTTCCTCTGGGAAGCCCTCCCTGACCCCTCCAGGCAGAACTAATTATTTCCTCTTCCAGGCTCGCAGAGCAAGCCTGCCCCTGTTTTAACAATTAACACATTATGTTCTAGTTGGTGGCCACTTCTTGGTTTGGTACCGTGTCTCTCCTCATTACAGGGATTTCTGGCAGGAAAAGGGGGGTGGAAGGGCTGTTGTATCTTGCTTCTCCGTGCCTTCCACAGAACTGGGCAGAGTTCCTGATAGAGATACCGACTCGCATGTGCTGATGATGGCTCGCCCGGCACTCTGAAGGTCCTTCCTCTGCATTATTCCATGTGACCCGCCAGGTGATGAGGCTGGTTCGCAGGTGAGGAAACTGAGGCTTGGGGAAGAAAACGGACCTGTCCAAGGACCCATGGTTAGACTATAGCAGAGCAGGAATTAGAAATGAGGGCTGTCTGAGCCTCATAAAGGTTTGTTCACGGACTGAGTGAACCACCTCCTCCCCTCACCTCAGGTGCCAGCAGCCCCTTGGAGAGACTGGCAGAGGGACCTGGCATGCTGTCCAGCTCAGGAGCCAGGTCCCATTGACCCACCCTCCTCCCCATGTCTGAGTTCAGACTTCCTCTGCTTCCACGGTACCACCCTGCTCGCTCTGAAGTCCTTTGTTTTCTCCCCTACAAGATAAGGATCTAGAGCAGCTGTGGGCAAACTACGGCCCGCGGGCTATATCTGGCTCATTCAGCTGTTCTATCTGGCCTGTAGAGCCGAAAGAGCAGAGGGTTCTCTTGCTCTCCCCTCAGCTCCTTCACCAGTTGCCCAAGAGAGTGCCAGCATGGTCAGGTTGCTTTTGTTCTGGCCCTCCGGTCCGGTTTAAGAACCCATTGTGGCCCTCCAGTCAAAAAGTTTGCCCACCCCTGCTCTAGAGAAAGGTCACTGTCACTTTCCCAGAACCAGCCCCCATCTCTCAATCACGCACACTCTCCCCAATCCATCAATCCCTTCAGCCAGCCCCACCCTGCCCCCTTCTCAATCCCTTCCTCAACCTCTGCAGTGTAGTCAGCACTTCAGCTTCTCTCCTCCCCAGCATCCCAGCCCCCAGTGCTGTCCGGCCTCCAGCTGAGCCCCGGAAAACCCGCCCAGCAGAGTGTCCAGCTTCAGTTAGCTCTGCAGGGGGTCAGAGCCCTGAGCAGTGGCCACCGCGTCTCCCTTCACTGGGGCCTTCAGGCGTAACTCCTCCTCTCCTTCTTCCCTAGTCTTCTAGACCAACTCCAGCTTTACAATTTTGTAAGTTTTCTGAGAACAGCAGCTGAATGTTTTCCATCTCTACACGTCCCACAGGCCTCGTCCAGAGCTGTGCCCTGCGTGATACCCAGTGAGTGGTGAGTGAAGGACTTCCGGGAGAACACTAAGAACATTACACGAATACATCCTCACGCACATCACTCTCCATCTTAATATATCCCATCCCTGCATCAGTCTGCTGCTTGTTCCCTCTGGTTCTAGAAAGGACGCTGTCTCTTCTCCTCTGTCATCCTGACCCCTCCATCATTACTGTGCCCGCCTCCTTGGGCTGCACCTCTCCAGCTGCTCGAGGGCAGGCCAACAGCTCTGACGCGCTCCCCACGCCCCATGTGTTTCTTGGGCTCTGGCACACTGAATGGACCCACAGAATTCATGTCATGTCTAGACTTACTTAGCAAAAGGTAACTGCAAATCAACCATATGCTCCACCCTGCAATAGAGAAGAAATCTGGTTCAGGGCCACCGGGTGGGGGGCAAACCACATTGTTTTGTTCACTGTTGGTTCTCTAGTGCCTAGAACAATGCCTGGTGCATGACAGGCACACAGTAAGTATTTGTGAGGCAAATGAATGAATGAATGAATGGCCCTTGTGTTCACTGTACTGTCTATTCACTCCAAATACATTGACCTAATATTACTATCCTTCTACCTCTTTTACTCCCAGGAGCTCTCTCCATCCTCCCCTTCAACCACCACTCAATTATTTCTCGTCTTCTCATCGTCCTCATTTCTGGAACACCCATCTGGGCACCAAAGCTCCCACTCCTTCATTCCCATTAGCGCAACCTTTCACCTCCTTCCCCACTCACCCAGTCTTCAGCCTTCCCTCCTCCCACTTTCCTTAGTCTTCCTGTTGGTTCTGTCTTTACTCATCTCCTTACAAGGCGCCATCATGAAGCATTTCAGCGAAGAAGTTGGTCATCTCTTAGTGACCTCTGCCTCCTGACTCGCCACCTTAACAGTCTTTGGCTCAGAATGTTCCAACTCATTTTTTTCTTTCTTGCTGCAAAGAGAGATTTTTCCAAGAGCCCTGCAGATCAGCCTCATTACAAATGCATGCTTACTTGCTTCAGCTGTTTGGCAACTCTTTAAAAAATGTGTATTTAAACAATTTTCTAAAGGGGAAAAAAAATCTCTTCACCTTCTCACACCAACTGTTTACATAATTCAGTGACCTTTTATGGACCCCATCATTGTATAAACATCATTTTTCAAGGTAGAAATCAACTTATCCATCCTATTTCACACTCTACCTTGTTCACCTAACATTTTTCTGTATGCACTTTCTCGTGTATTGACAGGAAACTCATATTTATCACTTGAAATGGTTATATAGTATTCCATCACATTAATGTTCCATAGTTTGCTTAACCATTGCCCAATTGTGCAGCATTTGGGTGGTTTCCAGGACTTTCTTATTATGAACAGGGCAGCAATACACATCTTTTTACAAAGAGCTCATATTTCCCTTTCAGTTATTTCCATGGTATATATTCCCAGAAGAGGGATTATTGGGTCAAAGGCTAGAAACACTTTTATGGCTTTTGTTGCAAGGTGTCAGACTGTTCTCCAGAAAAACTGTACTAATTCGTAGTTTTCCAGTCTCTTTACTCATGTTTTGTACTCTCTGAATTAATTCCTCCAGCTGTGGTTCCAAATCTTCCGGGCCTCCTGGGGCACCCAGCCACCCTCACCCCGCAGAGGTGATTTTACCGAGAAAGTTACAGGCACCAGTTCCCCGAGTTTCCTCAACTTCCTTCCACATCAGCGTGTCTATCTTCACCCTGGCTCCCCCTGAGGCCGATCTCTGATGCAGAGGCGTCCAATTTTCTTTCCAAACAAACCTCTCTGCCTACGTATTTGACCTCACTCTCTTCTGTCTCTTCAAAAACCATGCTGCATTCCTTATTCCACTCTTTTACATCATCCATCTCTCCCTTTTCTCCTGCTCTTTCTCCACAGCCTGCAAATATCCTCAAGTCTTCTCTTTCCCTAAAAGCAATAAGCCATTTTCCCTTCTACTCCTGAACTGCTCTCTTTTTCCATCACCATCCATCTTCCTGAAAGAATAGTCTAAGCGACGTCTTCTCATTTTGCAGTTCCTCCTCAGTCTTTGGCTCTTTCATTAATGACCAACACTCAACTGAAGCAGCCACCTCCAGGCCACTGATAATTTTCTTAAATCGCCCGAACAAACGACCTTTTATCAGTCATTGTCCCCACCATCTTGTTGGCTATTGTATCCTCACTGAAACTTTCTCCTGTCTGGGGTTCCACTGGCAGTGCAATTTTCTTAAGAGTCCCTATCCTACCAGTGTTGTAGCTCTAGAAGAATCTGTTCTTGGACCTTTTAATGAACTTTAAATGATCTCTAACTCCCATTGTACAACAGACAGTAGAGTTGGGTAAAATTGATCCCACTTCCAGCTTTGACTGACCTAGGCTCCTGTCATAGTGATGGTTCAGGTGAAAGCAGGCCAGAGCAATCAACATGTGATATTTTACATGTGACCTATGGTGACCCAATTAGGGCGAAGTTCAAGACTTTGCGCAGTTGAGAGAAGCCAGTTCTTTCTCTTCTCTCGAGTGTAAAGGATAAAACATATAAACCTCATTGCTGTTGGCCACCATATTATAACCCTGAGGGAATTTAGTATGAAGATGATGTTAAAACACAGAACAGAGCATAGAGAACTGAAGCATCATGGATCCAGATCCCTGATCAAACCATGCCTGAAGCCCACTCCACTGGGTTTTTCAGTTCTCTATGAAAAATAGTCAATAAATTTCTTGGATTATTTAAATCATTAAGTGTAGATCTTTTCTATTATTTACAATTGAAACATATAACCATTATAACCTTGTTCACTCTTCTCCCTTTATACTCCCATTGTATAATATCATTGCTTTCACCCACTCCATTAGCTTCCATGATCACATCTATGTAGGTGATTCCTCTATACCCCTAGTTTACACCTGCCTCCTCACCTCCAACCCCAGCAATACTAGCTCTTTGTTGAGTGGCTGTATGTGGTCTATGAATCTTTAATCTTAGCACTTATCACCAAAATTTTCACCACCACCGCCAAATCAACCTTACGTCCCTAATTCCCCATATTTGATTAGTTAGTTGCTCAAGTTTGAAAGTTTAGAGACATCCACCTATCTTTTTTTTAATATTCTACAGCCAATCAGCTACTATGAATTCATACTTTCGCCTCTGGCTGCAGCCCAACCTTCATTAATTCTCTCTCAAGTTGATTTATCTTCCAGTTGGTCTTCTTACCTCTTAGATATCTCAACTTTTGGCCTTCGCTATCAGAAACACCTTCCTAAAACACCAAAGCAATCAAACTAAGGATTTCTCAATGTGCTTCAGATTGAACCCCAACTTTTAATCCTAAATCTAAGTCGTCTACTGCAGGGTCTTTTCATTATCTTCCTAGTTTATAATCCCGTTACTCTCTCATTGGTGTCCCTTTTCCCCCCACACCTTGCTGCCAATGAGTTGAACTGTACATGGACCACCTTCCCTTAATATTTCATGTATTGAGATCCTACTCATCACTTACGACATCTCAAAAGACATCTCAATAATGTATATCCTGACTGATTTCCCTGAATAGGTAAGTATTTCTTTTTTTGAACCTGCAGTGTGTTACTCATCAGAATAGAAAAAGCTGACTTATTTTTACAGCCCCTAAGCACGGAGTACAGGACCTTGAAAATAGTAGGTGCTCAATAAATACTCATTAAATTAGCCTGAATCAAGGACAACCTTTTGGAGATAAGATGACATAGGAAGATGCCTAGCAGTCTTATTTTTTACCTGGATATTCACTAGAACCACTTTTTTTCTTTTTTATATTCCAACTAGGGATTTATCAAGTTGACAAATATTTATTTAGTGCTAACTTAGTGCAAGTTAACACTGGGCTTTGAAATCCTGTACCCTGAGGTGACTCAGAATTATGGTTTGCAGAGCGTGGCCCATATAGATGTTCCTGGAAGCCGAGGGCTAAACTTCCTTTCTGCGGTGTTAATATTTAGGACAAGCTTTGAGCTGCATGGCTATTAAGGCTAGTGGTGGTGGTGGTCGGGTGGAAAGCATGGACTAAGAGTCCATAGACCCAAGTTCTGCACCTGGATCTTTCACTAACAAGCTGGGTGACCTTGACAAGTCTTTTCATCTTCCTGGGATTCTATTGCTTCTTTACCTGTGATGAAGCAATACAGTTAGGTTGCAGTATTTCTCAAAATGCAGCCCTCAGAACGCTTTCAACAGATTCCCCGAAGTGATTTTTAACAATGCAACTTCCCTGGACTCCAGCCAGTGCGATTGGAAATGAATCTTTGGGGTTAGGGCCTAGGAGTCTGCGTTTGAGCCAGCTCCCAGGTGGTTCTTATTCCCACTCAAGTTAGAGCCTCTAGAATTTTAAATTACAAGGTTCCTCTGTTCTAAATTGTTACTGGATTAAGTAACAATTTTAGTGTTTTTCAGTAGGATGGACGAGTGAGTAATCAAAGTGTCTATGTCGAGAGAGGTTAGAGAACCCCTATTCCAGGGCTTGCTACCTAGGCCACAGCCAAGGATTACGCTGCAGCGGCTCTCCTGTCTGCTTGCTTACCTCCTTTCTTATCCCGCCTCCCTCTTTCCCTTTCTCCCTTTCCTTCTTTTCATTCTTCCCTTCCCTTCCCTTTTTTCCTTTCCCATCCTGTCTTTTCTTCCTTCCTTCCTTCCTTCCTTCCTTCCTTCCTTCCTTCCTTCCATTTTTTTCCTTCCTTTCTTCCTCCTCCTTTACTTTCTCATTCTTTCCAAAATCCCTTTGGTACCAGGGTAAATATATCATTAACAGTACACTCATTTGCACTTACCTAATATGCTCTCTTAAAGATGAAGTCTTTCCGGCTCCCTCCATCAGATGTGAGCGTTTCCTGGTCAGAACTCTCAGAGCACTTTGAACTCCTCTTAAGCCATTAATCATACTTTGCCATGTAGCATTTCTAGGTCTACTCTACTGTATACCCCTGAGGAAAAAGACTCTTCATTTTTATTCCCCCCTTTACAGTGCCTAGCATAGTGCTTTGTACATGCCAATAATATATTTTATAGTTATGTAGTATAACCTGGTTTAATAAGTGTTTTCACAGACGGTGGTGAATAGCAGACCCTAAATAAGAATATGCTGAATGGATGAAGGAACAAGTTCCTCTGTTTTCCTTATCTTATTCTTGAGCTTGTCTTACCTCCTTCCCAGAGGCAGGATTGTACAGTGGCACGTTCCCCTGACCTTGGAGTCAGAGGCTCGAGTTTGAAATCCTGTCCTCCCTCCTAATGGCTGGGTGGTCCGGACAAGCTGTTTGCCCTCTCTGAACCGGCGCTTTATCTGCGAGGTACACATACTAATGCCTTATTCTCCTGGTTAGTGATGATTAACTGCAATTACGTGTGAAGACAGGTGGCACGCAGCAGATAATTTAAAAATACTAGTTAAATGAGATTCTCCCCTTCCCCCAACCCTTTACCTTCACTACGCCGTCCCTCAGGACAAACACTGGCTTTTCAAATTCGTTCTCTCCAGATTTGTACGCTGTGTCTTGGTGCAGTGCATACAAAGACGCGCGGAATACATTTTGTGGCCTCTTAAAAATAGTCAATGTCATAAGGTGAAACACATATGGAGAACACTCACACTGAAAGGAGCGGACTGCATTTCTCAGGATTCTTTGTTGGGAGGCCCACAAAACCAATTCAAATAAGTTTAAGGAGAGAAAAATTTATCGACTCCTGTAATTGGGAAGTTCTAAAGTGGGTTTGGCTTTAAGCACAGCTGCACCCAGCGGTTAAAATCCTGAAGCCAGGATGCTGTCTCTTTTCCTGCACCTCTGGGCCCTGCCTCTATGGCTCTGGTCTCAGGCAGGATCCCTCCCCGTTGGTGGGAAGAGTGGCTACTGGCTTGCAAGCCAAAAGGGAGAGAGGCCCTTTCAATCTTTGTGTCCCCAGGGAAATCTCAGCAGGATTCTCATGGACCCTGCTTGGGTCTTGTACTCAAGCCATTGGGTCCAAAGGTCATGGCCAGCCTGGGTCACATGCCCATCCCTGTGGCCCGTAGGGGAGGACACAGTGGTTGACAGTCCCTCAGAGCACAGGAATGAGGGAGACGTAGCTCCTCCAAAAGAAGGGGTGTCGGCAGACAAAACCAACTTGTTCAGCGCACAAGTAGAAAATGTACCATTTCCCATAAGATGCTGCTCCAAGCTTAAAACTGCCTACTTTGTATTATTTAAAGGGGCCAAGTTCATTTACTCATTAATTTATTCATTCACTCTTGTGGGAAAAACAAAACTATTTTGAATGTGAACTAAGCCTCAGGCCCAGTGCCAAGGGTTGGGGTAAAGCAGAGACTGTTCGTCAAAGATGAACATGGGCTTCCTCTCCTGGAGCTTCCAGTCCAAGGACAGACCTCAGACCTCTTACGGCACGGACTGCTGAGGTTCCTACAGTAACTATCCCTCTCACCGCACGGACTGCTGCGGTTCTTAAATATTTGGCATTAAGTGTGACCCTTGGCTTCCAGTAACGATTTACAAAAGATTTTGGCTATGGAGTCTGACCTGGGAGGAGGGTCACCCATTTAGCACAGTCAGTGTTGGCTGCATGGGCCTCCCCTGGTGGAGATCAGAGACTCTGAGACGGTGCGATGTAAAGCATGTAAGGCCGGCTCCCCACAGAAGCCTGTGCTGGGTGCTGGAGGGGGCACAAGTGGGAGATTGGGATGGGTTGTTTTGTTTTGTTTTAGTAAAAAATTGTTTAATTGTGATAAAGTACAGAAAGCATAACAGTTAGCCATGTTTAAGTCTGTGGTTCAGTAGTGTTTAGTGCACGCACATTGTGTAACCAATCTCCAGAACTTTTTTTATCTTGCAAAACTGAAACTCGGTACCCATCACACCACTCTCCAGTCTCCCCTTTCCCTGCCCTTAGCAACCACTATCCAGCGTTCTGTCTCTACGGATTGGACTACTCTAGGTACCTCATGTAAGTGGAATAAACAGTATTTGATTGGCTTAATTAAGTAATTATTTTTTTCAATATACTTTTTATTTATTTCAGAGAGGAAGGGAGAGGAAGAGAGAGATAGAAACATCAATGATGAGAGAGAGTCATTGATTGGCTGCCTCCTGCACGCCCCCTACTGGGGATCGAGCCTACAACCTGGGCATGTGTCCTTGACAGGAATCCAACCCAGGATCTATCAGTCCACAGGCCGAGACTCTGTCCACTGAGCCAAACCCGCTAGGGCGACTGGCTTATTTAATACAGCATAATGTCCTCAAGGTTTATCCCTGTTGCAGTCTGGGTCCGAATGTCCTTTTAGAGGTTTATAAGATTCCATTGTCTGTATACGCCACATTACATTCACCTACTTACCCATCGATGGACACTTGGGCTGCTTCCACATTTTGGCTCTTGTGAATAATGCTGCTGTGAACATGGTGGGGAAATCGGTTTGGATGGCAGGAACCTGGGTGTTCGGGAGCTTAGCAGAATTCACATAAAGTGGGACCTGGAGCAAACCTTGTGTTATCAAGAGCAGCGTAAGGCTCAGGGTGTCCTCCTCTGAGATAGGCTGGGGTTAGGGGGAGGGAGGGTGTCCTCAGACAGAGGAAGTGTCTCCACATTTCAGAGAGAGGGCCCAGAAGGAAGAGGAATACCAAACTTCATCATCCGCACACTTTGTCCAGCTCTGGAGCCGACTTCACACTTTGTTGACCACTCTTGGTCAGGGTCACGAGAGATGACCCCAGAATTCTAGTGTTGTACTGATTACTTGAGGAGGGACCTTTACTCAGTCCTCAAGACCCGCCTCCTTCCTCTGCGGGAGCCTTCCATCAAAGCTCTCCCAGCAGCTGCTGGCCACCCAGGCCCCCAACCCCCACCGCAGCAGAGCCCTGTCTCCCTCCTGGGCCACGGCCCAGCCCCAATTACACTCTTTTTTATTTTATTTTATTTTTTATTTATTGCCAGAATTGCCTAAATCAGAGTTGGTAACTTATCTGTTATTTATCTGTTGTCTACGCCAGACTGAGGTTTGGGAGTCAGCCTTATGCTGAGTGCCTAGCGCTGTTCCTGGCACGGAAGAGGTTCAATGTGGCTTTGCTTGAAGGGAGAAAAGGCGGGCTGCGCTGATTAAACGAGGGGCCCTCGGTGATGCCCAGCATCAGTAGTGGCCTGTGAGCTAGAGGCTGAGCCAAATAGAAGAAGAGTTTTCAGGGTTCTTTGAAATGGCTCCCGAAGACAAGGGAATTGCTTGTTGGAACTGGGCGACCCAGGAGCAGGTTTCAAGGTGCAGAAGATCAATACTGCTCCTTCCCAGGAAACAAGCAGAATCGATGCTGGCTGCCCCAGCTCTCTGAGCAGACCTGAAGGCCACGGGCCCACGGATGGACGTGCCATGCTGATTTTGTATGCTGCCGCAGTGTGTCCCCGCTTGGGAAACTGGGAGACACTCCGTTGTATTTCATACCGGCGATTGTACCTGGGCCACTGAAGGCCTCCTAGCTAAGTACACAGCATCAGAAGAACACGCAGCTGAAGGGTTGAGAGAGTCCTGAGATATTGGGGCTGACTTTCTTGCTGCCATTCCCTAGTCCTCTCTACCCACAGCAGACACTGCCCGTTGGCATCCACACCCTGGCTTGCCGAGCAGCATGCAGCCCCAGAGTGTTCTCACAGTGTTTCAGACTGCCCCTGCCAAACATACATGGCTGGGACTCAATGTGAAAGCTTTGCCTCTTCTGAGCTAATCCAACATACCTTATTCGGGTAAGGCTCCTTTCTATGGCTTTCTGGAGCCGATTCATTGTTGAAGAGCTGGAATTGTTCAACCTCCAACTCAATGAAAACACATTGTTTTTCTAGTCAGGAAAGGGCCCGGACTAGGTGTTAAGAAGGCGTTTCCTTAAGTAGGTCAGAAACGTGCTCCTTGTCATTTCTCCCATTGGTCCCCCACCTGCCTCTGGACAGCACATAGGAAGGTTCTCTCTGTGTCCCGTGACAGTTCTTTCACTACCTGAAGATGGCTGTTGTGCCTCTAATATTCTCACCCTCCCACCTTAGTCTTTTTCCTCTGGGGAAATCTAAGTGTTTTCAGCCATTTCTTTCTTTCTTTTTAAAAAAATATATTTTATTGATTTTTTTTTTTTACAGAGAGGAAGGGAGAGAGATAGTTAGAAACATTGATGATAGAGAAACATCGACCAGCTGCCTCCTGCACACCTCCTATTGGGGATGTGCCCTCAACCAAGGTACATGCCCTTGACAGGAATCAAACCTGGGACCTTTCAGTCCTCAGGCCGATGCTCTATCCACTGAACCAAACCGGTTCCGGTTTCAGCCATTTCTGAATAGTATTTTGTTTGTAGACCCCTCAACTCTCTGGTTAGCCTGTATGGCCATGACCCAATTTGTCTACATTCCTCTTAAATTGTGTGGCCCCATATGTGCACAGTACTTTATTTGTTATCCTATTCATTCAGACTACAAGCCAACACAAAGGGACATTCAAGTGAGTCTTGGGAGGTGAGAAAGAGTTCACCAAGTTGACAAGGTGCATCAAGGTGCCTCTAGGCAGGGAGAACCTCTATGAAAGTGTGACCATGACTTTTTTGTGGTAGGGCATGCAAACACTTGTATGGACTAAGTTCTATTATTTTTTCATGACTTAACATTATTCTTAGAATTATAAAGGCTGAGAGTTTCAAAGTTCCTTAAAAAGTACAAACATCTGGTGATTGAATTGCCAGCTATAGCATTCCTTGTGAAAGATCAGAGGTCTTGTTATAATATTGGTCATTTTCAAAGTTATTCTAGTCAAAACTGGTTTGGCTCAGAGCGTCGGCCTGCAGACTGAAAGTTCCCAGGTTTGATTCTGGTCAAGGGCATGTACCTTGGTTGTGGGCACATCCCCAGTGGGCACATCATGTGGGCACATCATCAGTGGCAGCTGATCAATGTTTTTCTCTCATCGATGTTTCTAACTCTCTATCCTTCTCTTACTCTCTGTAAAAAAAATCAATAAATTATAAGACAAAACAAAACAAAACAAAATTATTCTAGGCATTGTGTGAGCCAGTAGACATGAGTTCCCCATCTGAACAACCAAGGTGGAGGGACAAAGACAAATAAACTCAGATTTCTGTTTCTAAGAAGACTACACTCTAGTGGGTGGAGGGTGCACAAAAAAAGGTAAAACAAATGGTATAATAGAATATGGGCTAAATATTGTGGAATTATAGAAAGAAAGGTAGTATTTCCAATGAAGAGAGCAGAGATGGCCTGTTCTGTGTCTAGACAACAGCCAGAGCTATCTCTCTAAAAATCAAAGCAGACTACATTACTCTCTTGCTCAAAGCCTTTCTCCGAGATTTCCCAGCACACTAAAAAATAAACTCAAGGTTCTTATACTGACACATAGGCACCTGGCCACCTCTCATGATTCCATGAACTTTTGCATTTTCAAATATATATATATACTAATAAAAGAGAAACATGCAAATTGACCGTACCTCTGCTTCATCCACAAGCCATGCCCACCAGCCAATCAGGAGTGAGTATGCAAATTAACCCAACCAAGATGGCTGTGGCCATGGAGCCAGCAGGAGACTTGGGTTTCCTTGGCAATGGAGGAAGCCAAGCTTCTCGCCTACTCTGGCCAGCCCTGGCCTCCTCTTAAGGCTATAATATTTCAATTATAGAAGATAAATAAATCCCAACAAAAATAGCCGTAGCCACAGAACTGGAAAGAGCAGGAGGCTTGGGTTTTCCCTGGTGATGGAGGAAGCCAAGCTGCTTGGCTGTCCCTGGCCTCCGCTTAAGGCTACAAAGTTTCAATTATAGAAGATAAATAAATCCCAGATATCAGGGCCTCTGCTTAGGTCACCAGAGGGTGTGCCAGCCTGCAAACCACCACAGGCCCATCGCCCAGGCTGCCCAATGTCCCAAGGGAACCCCTATCCTGATCTGGGACACCCTTCAGGGCAAACCAGCTGGCCCCCACCCATCTACCTATCTAATAAAAGAGTAATATGCAAATTGACTGTCACTCCAAGACACAAGATGGCTGACCCCATGTGGGCACAAGATGGCGAGCAGGGGAGGGCAGTTGGGAGGGGCCTCACTTCATTCAATTTCTGCTTAAATGTTAGTTTTACAGAGAGACCTAAAACCTACCTCAGCCTTGATTCATTACTTGCTATGCTCTTACCCTGCCTTATTTAATAACATTTGTCACTGCCTGAAATTATCTTTATTAATTGACAGTCTCCTGGTAGAATGGAAGCTCTATGAAGGCATGGGTTTCATCTGTTTTGTTCCTGTTGTATCCCCAGTGCCAAGAATAGGGCCCCTGGCACACAATAGACACCCAATAAACATTTGTGGACTGAATTGGCGAATTACCCTTCTTGATAGCCTATTCTAAAATTATAGCAGATATTAACATTTGGTGTACTTGACTATATTTTTATAGAAATAAGCCTAATCTCTTTGAAAATGAGGCCAAATGTGGTATTTCCTACTTTCCATGATTTCTCAAAGATTTTTTTACTGTGGGTCTGAGGTGTGCAAATTCTTTCAGCAGTCTGGGGGATTTTCCACCTAAGTCTAGGGACTTAGACAAATTGCATGCACAGAGGACTTACATCCAGCATACGAGTTACATTCTTAAGTCAGCATTGAAAGCTAAAAGTGACATGTCCCCAAAACTGTCCTTGAATATCCTTAGCATGGCAAGCAAATCACTGATTCTTAGTTGTGCACCCAAGGAATTGGATTGTTTGCATTAGGAGCCCCACAGTATGTAAAATAAGGATCTCTGAACACCCAACTCACTCTTAGCTGCCTAGATGCTCTTCCTATAGGGGGCCTTTGGGTACTGGAGCCAGACTAATTTTGAATCCTGGCTCCACCACTTACTAATTACAGGCAGTTACTCAGTCTCTCAGTTTCTTCACCAGCTTCTTCATCTGTAAAGTGGGATCATAACAGTACCTGCCTCATGGGGTTATATTGGGGACCAAATTTATAACTTCATGAAGGTCTTTAGCACTTGGCACATAATGCGTATTTGCATTACTATTACCAATTATTTTATTCTCTCCCATCTCCCGGGCATATGCTCAGTGGGTGGAAAGGCAGGCAGAATGCTCTAGACCACTTAAATTGTAACTGCTTGCTCATTCTCTCTCGCCCCCTTTGTTTCTGTCTTTCCCAAAAGCCAATGGTAGAATGCATGACCTCACTGTGAATTGCTGTGGTCCTTTCCTTCTGCTGCAAAGAATTCCAGCTATTCATCCTTCTATGTTTGGCACACAATTTCTAGTTTGAACACCTGCGTGGAGACTGAAGAAGGTGTGACAGCAAACATGGAATAGTTTGACCTCCTCGTCGGTGCGCACACACATGGCCACACCTTCCACAGACAGTGGGGTTAGCCTTTGCTTGGAGTTCCTCCCCAGACATCACTGCTGAGTCCCTCGGCCTGCTTTCAGCTTTTCCTGGAGCACTGACTTCTTCTCTAGCTTCAGCTTTTTGGACACTGTTCTTAGAGATTCATGTGCTTCCCTTTCTTTCAGTGCCGAGAAAGAAAGAAAAAAAAAAAAAGTCGGAAGAAAGGCAACGTTGCAGAAAATTCATGAAATATAGCCAGCCATTTTTTTTTTAATGTGAAGAACAGAAAAGAGAGAGGAGGCCTGAGGAGTTGGCATGAGGAGAAAGGAGCATTTGTTGCTATATATGGCAGAAGCGGCTGTCCTGCCCTCGGTGATGGATTTCCCGGGGCCAGAGCTGCAGGAGGTGTGCAGGGAGCAGTCCACCCGAGATGCCAGCTCACCGCTGGGGTGTGCAGGCAACTTTTGGCCACACCGGGAAAGTTCAGGTGTGACAGGTATTTGTTTTTCTCCTACATCCTGGGACAGAATTCCTTCGTTCTGAGCTGACATTGAGAACAGTGAGCGAATCCTTCTAGAAGCACTCAGCAAGTGCCAGATATTACTACTGTCATTCATTCATTCATTCATTCATTCATTCATCCAACAAATATTTACTGAGCTCTCATGTTCCAGGTATGATGCAAAACACTGAGGATAAAAAGATAAAGTAGGCACAGTCTCTTCCCTTAAGGTGCTTATGTCTAGTGAGAATGAGAGGCACACACAGAGAACCCTCCTGCAGCAGGGCAAGGGCAGTGTCTCAGGCTGGGGGCGATCCCCAGGCAGCAATCTTAGGATGTGTTAGGAGAGGGGTGAGAAGCTGAGACAGAGAAGAAGGAAAAGAAACCAAAACAGGGTGTGTTAATGAGCAGGTGATTGCTGCATGCAGCTGGAGCTCGCTCCCACTGGGGATTGCTCAGAGCCAGTGCAGAAGCTGTCTCACTTCTGTCTCATCTGAGGGTGAGAACCTGAGAATTGCCCCTGAACTCCCACCTTCTGGCCTGCCCTGAGGTCTGGCCAAGCACATGCATGGCCATAGGCAGTAGAAAGCCATGGGTGTGTAGGATATGATGACGCCAAAGGATGTAGGCAGAGCACTGGCAGTGTCTGTTGCATGCACTCATCGGAATGAGCTCAGAGCACTATGGGGGCCCCAAGAGGGAGCTCCCAACTCAACTTGGTTGGGTACAAGAAGCCTATCTGGAAGAGGTGACGGTTGAGCGGTGTCCGATGGGATGACTTACACCAGAGATGGTTAGCAGTGGCACAGGCTGATGTCTGGCCACACTAAAGATTTTGAACCGAGAGTTTGGCTAAAGATGAATCAATTTCTACCTACCACCTTGCCTTATATGGTTTTGGAGGTTGAGAGCAGGATAAGAATTCAAATGGCTGCCATCCTCACAGTGCTGTCTTCTGCAGAACTGAGAAATGAGAGAGGGAACAGCAAGCAGTGAGCTGATGTTTGCTTTTTTGTGAAGGAAAAGAAAAAGTTAAAGGGCTTTTCTGGGTTCATCCAAAACCTACACCAGGTTTCTGTCTTTTGTGGGTTAGGTGCTTCCTCAGAACATCCTTCCTTCCAGAGCTGCCATCCACAGCCCTGCCCAGCCCCCACATGCCCGCTGCACTCACTGCTCCTTCATCAGCACCACCTCCCAATTAGACCAAGGATGTGGCAATCGGGCTGCCCAGAATTGCTCTCCCCACCTTCAGCTTGTCCTGAGCAGAGTTCAGATTGCACATTTCCCGACACTCAGAGAGACCCATTAATATTTAGCATGTTACATTTCCAGAGCACTTTGCTAACATGAATTGATCTTTCCGGCACCCCCTTTGTGAGACAGCTCAGTACTGCTGGCCCTACTAGGGACACCAGGCTTTGGGAAATAAGCTACTTAGGCAAGAGCCACTGCTGGTGAGGGACAGATCCAGATCAGAACCAGTCGATGACACCAGTTTGTCTGAGCCTCCAGACAGAACTCCAGAATGGCCCAACACTCCCTCCCTGGAATAAACCCCAGCCATCCGAAGATCAAAATAGAATGGGTTTGTGACCGTTAAGTTTGGAACGTTTATCTGGAACTGGCCACTTTACGTAGAATGTATCACTGCGTTATCACTATTCTTGCCCACCTGCTGTTGTGTTGCCACTATTATTATTGAATGCATCAGAAAACCGAGGCACAGAAAGGTAAAGTAACCTGAAAAAAGTTGCACAGCTAGTAATTAGTTGCACAAGCTATTCATAAAATTGGTTAGAGGGATCAAGTCAAACAGAATTACTCTTGTGAAGTTCTTTCTATCCCCAGGTACTTCATCAGATGCTTTGCTAGATTATTTTTAGGGGTCAGGGAATTGGGGGGTGGGGGTGGGGCACCGAGAGGCGCTATCTGCAAAAGTGTTCTTGGGGAATAAGAGTGTAAACTTAAGTTATTGGTTACTTGATTTCCTCCACTTTTACCCTTGGCTCCCCATTCCCAGCTCTGCTTTAAAGAATAGAAGACTAGTTTATCCAATAAATAAATTGTGGGGGGGGGGAGCATATGCCATGAATGGTGCTTGGCTATGACACTTGCCATGGTGGGTCGAGGCATGCAAACAGTTATGATTTGGTGAGAGCTCTATAACCAAGGGTTATTGGGGGGGAGGAGGCAGAAGTGACTTGTTAGTCTAGGGAAGTGGGGGTGTTTTGTGGAGGCTGCACATCCTGAGGCAGGCGTTAAAGGATGTCAATATCAGGGCATAGATGATGCCATGTTGGAACCCAAGGTCCAGTTCTAGATACCTGACTGGTTCACTCAGAACTCAGCTGTGAGATTCAAATTGGCAGAAGTTGCCACACTATTTTAGAGTTCTCTCCTCTAGGAGTCAAGTTGTTCTCAGATAGTGATGACTATGGGCATAATATCACCAAGCCTTCTCTCTGAGCAGGCATGGTGACATTAGATAGTTTAGCTGTACAAGTCCTGACATCAAGAGATGGAAACTGCCGAAACCGGTTTGGCTCAGTGGTAGAGCGTCGGTCTGCAGACTGAAAGGTCCCGGGTTTGATTCCGGTCAAGGGCATGTTCCTTGGTTGCGGGCACATCCCCAATGGGGGGTGTGCAGGAGGCAGCTGGTCGATGTTTCTCTCTCATCAACGTTTCTGGCTCTCTATCTCTCTCCCTTCCTCTCTGTAAAATATCAATAAAATATATTTTTTTAAAAAGAGATGGAAACTAATGGTGGGATATATATGTGTGTGGTGGTAGTATGGTGGTGGGGTGCTGGCACAACTCACAACTGCATAGAACATCAGTTGCTGTGACCTCACAACCAAGAGAGTCAACCAAAACAATAGATGTGTCCATGCCCTCTTTAAGGTAGCTTCATCTAGAGTTGAGAGAGTTCTCTGGCTCCTAATTTAGGCTTGGGGGCTTGGAGTCATTGCTGCTCATGAGTTCTCTCTCCTGCTTTTTCTGAATGAAATGGGAACTGTCCCTTGATACCTTGCCCTCCTATTGTCCTGAAAAGTCTTATCATTCCTCCAGTTGATGCCCAAGACCCACACAATTCTGCATAGTAGCACTTCATGAGGGAAGGGTCCAAATACCAAAAAAGCTCAATAAAATTTGGATGCTCCTGTACGTATTGGCTGAAAATATAAAAGCAAAGACATTTCAAGTGAGGAGGGACCCATCAGGACCCACATTTCCAAGGGGGCAGGCTTGGTTAGTCCCTCTCTCCTGGAAACATTTTCTCCTCCATCTTCCATGCCAACCCAGTAATTATGGTATCATGTTGGGAGGCTATTAAAACTCGGAGGATATTGTGAAATCTCCCTCCCAGCCCCCCGCAGCGTTTTTCTCTTATATATGCCTGCCTACTTTGAAGCTAGGCTGAGAATCATTGAGCAGACAGGTGACATGGAATCCCTAAGAGTCTGAGAGCCAGATAGCCTCCATCAATTACCCCAGGACTCCAAAGGGTCACACTATTGAAACAGGTGAGCTGGCATCGGAGGTGGAATAATTTAGTGGCTGAGAGCTCAGACTCTGGAGCTGGACTGCTTTGTTTCAAATCTCAGGTTTGTCACTTATTAGCTGCATAGCCTGGGGCCTCGGTTCCCTCCCGTGTAAAATGATGGTAATAACAGATTGTACCTTGTACTGTTGTGCAAGGGTTGACTCAGATGGAACACGTAAAGGGCTTAGCACGGTTCCCAGTACACAATAAGCGCTTGTTAAAAGTTAAATGCTATTGTTATTAAAGGGAGAATCTTTTCCTACCCTAAGGCATTTCTTTCTCCTCCTTTATGCCCTTGACCCCCATGGTTGGGAGTTCAAAGGCAAAACAGCTTGACACATGGGCATTATTCCTCCCCCTCTCCGTTGCCTTAAACCAACATATCACCACTTTTATCCAAGAGCTAAGGTCCCTTTAAGCAGCTATTCCTTGTTTAGTCTATTTTTAAAAAAGAAAAGATCCTTTGGTTTCATGTTCCTTTATTGTATTTTGTAAGGGACTGAGCACATATTGGATACTATGTAAATGTGAAATACTCTAACAATAGTAACCGAGACAGATGAGAAACTCAAGGAAGCAAAGTCACCATTTTGAATTTAGCGTTTTATTGATGGGCTGAGTGATCTGGGAGAGACAATGCGGCTCCAGAGCTAAAGAGCCCACAGGGATTCAGAGGGCAAAGATTTGAATTTCAGTCTCAGCAGCAGGTCTGGTGTCCCCAGGCAGGCAGCTTCCTTCCCTGGAACTCACATTCTCCCCATGCATACTGGGCTGAATGCCACAAAACCATCTCTCAGGGATGTTAAGCCAGGGATGCCATATGCGGTTGTGAAAACTGTGCACTGCACAAGGATGCCAGCTGCAGAAGCAAGTGGGGGCAAAATGCAGTCCCAGCTTGCTCATTGATCTGGGCACCCTGGGGATGGGCCTGCCTATCTGGAGGAAGGGGCACTTTTTCCTCATTTGCATGAAGATACTATATATGGGCTAGTGGAGGCCCTGTATGAATGAAGAACACAGAGCTTAGCACATTGAATGGATACCTTCACTCGGCATAGTTATTGAGCACCTACTATGTGCCAGGCTTTACTCTAGGGGCTGCAGATATGGAGATGAATATAAATAATTTCTGCCCTTGGGTCCTCTTTCCTTCATCAGCCCATTCTCCCCTACATTCAGTCATCAGCAAGTCCTGTTGGCTCTGCAAAATATTTGTCAAATTCACCCCTTTTGTTTTAGCGCCAGCACTTTGTGTTATTATTTCTTACCTAGACGACTGCAGTGAATGGGCTCCCACGTCTACTCCCGTCCTCCAAACAAAAGCAAGGGTGATTGAAATGTGGATCGGGTAACACCACCCCATTGGTTGCTCTAATTTAATCCGAAGTCCTCACCTTGGCCTTAAGGTTGTTTGTGCACACCTGACTGTAATTACCTTGTGTCATTTGGATCACCTAACTCACGCTCCTGCCATCTGTTAAAGTTCCCCAGAGAAACCAAATCAATACGATAGATAGATAGATAGATAGATAGATAGATAGATAGATAGATAGATATAATATATATAGCCTGGTACACAAAATGGGTGCACTCAGTGGGTTTCCTCAGCCTGGCCTGCACTCTCTTGCAGTATGGAAGCCAGTGTTTCCCAAAGTGTGGTATACAGGAAGAGTTTGGTGGGGGTATGCATTGCACTGGAGTTTGGTGGGGATATGCACTGCACCGTGCTTAGCTGCACCTAATTCTATGTTCTCATGAGTCAAGTCAAAACAGTCATGTGAGGCGTGAGATGGTCTGGTGTGCAAATAAATGTTATTTATAATATAATTTTTATTTTATTATGAATAATTTTATTTTTCGTTTATTATTATTTTGTATATGTACCAAAAAAATAAAAAAATAAATATATTTTGATTGTTATTAAAATACATGCATTTTTTTTGACAAGGGGTACTCAGCGTTATGAAAATTATAGAAGTGGTACACATATGTCAAAAGTTTGGGAAACACTGGTAAGCCATCAGTTGGACAACCTTAATGCTGCTGGGGAGGTGGGAGAGGCTCCCACCACTGCCGCTGCCCTCGCCAGCTGTGAGCCCGGATTCTGGCTGAGCAGCGCTTCCCCTGTGGGAGTGCACTGACCACCAGGGGGCAGCTCCTGCACTGAGCATCACCTCCTGGTGGTCAGTGTGTGTCATAGCTATCACAGTTCAGTCTATTTGCATATTAGCCTTTTATTATATAGGATATATCTTAGATGATTGTTTTTAAAACATACACACACAGACACTTCATAAGTTTATCTAAATAAGATACATATCCTATTATATGTATACAGGTGGCTCAGTGCATGGCTTTGTGCACATTGAAAGGAAATTAATTAGAAGGAATATGTTAATATTGCTATTCGCCCTTTCTCTATAATAGAAGCATCAACTAAATTCACAATCGACAATGACAGATGGAAACACACACATGTGATTGGCCCCAGAGAGAGCTCTGTATATATAGAATAAACTTGCTTAATTAGACCTGCTTTCTGATTTAGCTAAACTTTTTCCAACCCCAGGAAGCACCCCAACTTCTCTTTCAGGTAATTGTCAACAACACAGCAGTAAATACCAACATGAACCAGATTATTATTGTAGATCACGCAGGGAGAACAAAGGATGAAATATTTAACAGTAGCAGGGTTTGACTATATTCTATGCAGTGAGAAAACCTGAAGTTATTTTCAGGTTCCACCATTTCTTACTACTTTTCAGCTAGGCCAAGTTTCTAAACTTTCTAAATCTTTGTTTTCCTGCTAATGAAAAGAAAATAGGATTCCACTGAGTCTCCTATCTACCTACTCCAGGACTCTGTGAGGATCAAATGAGATGAGGCACAAGAAAACACTTGACAGACATTTGGTTAAAGTATAAAATGTTTGCACCTGGCTATAAAGCAAGCCATGTTCCTGTACTGAAGAAACTCCAAGGAGGCTAGTTACTAGGGAGAGGAAGCCAGGCATTGCTATATGATGTCATTACCCGGCACCCACAGCCACTGTTTCTGGGCTGGGCTGGGCTGTGGGCTGCATTTTGCGCCATGGGGTCTCAGCAGTGTCAGCTGTGATTTGATGAGATGTTACTCCGAGGTGGTGGTGGGACCTTTGTCCCACTTGGGGGAAGCCGAGTGTTGATTTGTTGGTGCCAGGTCCGTAGTGCCATTTCTGTGTTAATGACCAGTGCACGTCACGACAGCTCCTGTGTTGAGTCTCTGCCCCTTGGTGGTCAGTTTGCATCATAGCGACTGGTCGAACAGTAGGACATTTAGCATATTTGCCATATCTATCTATCTATCTATCTATCATCTATCTATCTATCTATCTATCTATCTAAATACATATATATATATATATATATATATATATACTATATCCTATGTATCAGATATATATTCTATATATGTATGCATATACAAAAGGAGAATTATTTTGAGGAATTGTCTCATGCAGGTGTGAAGGCTGAGGAGTCCCACAATATGCTTTCTGTAAGCTGGAGGCTTAGGAAAGCCAGTGGTGTAATTCTAGTCTGAGTTTGAAGGCCTGAGAACCAGGGGAACCAATGGGATAAATCTCAGGTCAAGGATAGGTGAAGACTAACAGACAAATGTCCCCGCTCATGTGCATAAACAAGGAGGGACTGAATTCTCCCTTTTCCTGATTTTTATTCTACTCAGGCCCTCAGTGTATTGAATGATGCCCACTCATATTGGAGAGGGGAGCAATCCACAGTTGACTCTTGAACAATATGGGTTTGAACTGCACTGGTCCACTTATGCTTAGATTTTTTAAAAATAAACATAGAGAGCCCTTCTTATTCCCGGGTTTCTTTCTGCAGATTCAACCAACCACCAAGGATCTAAAACAGCATTTTGATCTGTGGTTGGGAATCCACAGGAAGTGGGGCTGACTGTTTGCATTATTCTGTGCCATTCTATATAAGGAACTTAGGCACCAATAGATTTTGGTATCCTCAGGATATTCTGCAACCAATCTCCCTTAGATTCTGAGGGAGATGACTGTGAGATGACTATGGATGAGTCAAAAGCTATTATTGGATTTTCCATTGCATAGTGATTGTCTCCCCTAACCCTTATGATGTTCAAGGGTCAACTACTTTATTGATTCCACCATTTGAAAAGCTAATTCCATTTGCAAACATCCCCAAAGACACACCCAGAAATAATGTTTAACCTGGGCATGCTGTGGCCATCAAGTAGACACCACATAAATTTAATGATCACACCATGCCAGCAAAACTGACCATTCTGTCCTTCAAACAACCTAGCTCTTTCTTTGTATAGTCTGATCCATTTGGCTGGAACACTTCTCCCCCCTGGTTCTCTTCTCGGGTATCTCTTTCTCATCCTTTGTTGCTCAGTGGAAAGATCACTGCCTCGGAGAGCTTCCTGGACCACCTTGTTAAAAGAGTGTCAATTACCACTCATTGCCATGATGTTCTATCACCGAGCAGCCAGGCTGAATTTGTACGCATGGAATTCTTCATTTATTTTCTGTCTTATCTGCTAGATTGTAAGCGCCGTAACAGTAAGAACTATGCTTGTTTGTACTCCACTGTATAACTCTTAAGCATCGTGCTAGTCTCTGGTACATAGTAATAAATACCAATGAATATTTGCTAAATGAAGTTGTCGTAAGGAATTCATTTAATAGGGGATTCATCACCACAGTATAATGAAGAGATGTGTGTTACAACAAAGGCAGTGGCGCCCTGGCAAACTGACACTCAAAAAAAAAAAAATCCCTAATTTGTCATTTGCTGATTTCCATGGTGGTATGAATACTCCCATCACAGCTGATTTCAAGCCACCAAAGGTTTAAGAACAGAATTGCAAAATTCCTGAGAGCTTAAATTGGCTTTTCAAAGTTGATAGGAGCTGGCTGTGGCATATCAATGAAAGAAAAGTCAGCAGGGGTGCAATGAGTACCCAGGAAAGAGGCAGAAGTTCATCCTGGGGGAGCTCAGCAAAGACTTTCTGGAGGAGGTAACGCTCGATCTGTGTTTTGGATGATGGGTGTGTGGGCTCACGCCCTATACCACCTAGACTGGCTAATGTAGCCCTGCTCTCAGGAGCCCACATTCAACCGCTCTTGGCTCCCCTACTCAGCTCACCTTTGCTGGGCTGGGAGTTATCGCCTAACTCAGTCCAATCCTCAGGAAGTCCTTCTATATGGCAGGTGTTCTACTGGGTTTGCTTTGAATCCAACAGAGGAGAATAATGTAGAGCACACTTAGTCACGGGAGAAAGGGAAGGGTTTTCCAAACAGAGGGATAGCTTGTGCTAAAGTGAGAGAGTAAATCAATACAGCAGTTTGGTAAATGTAGATGTATAAGGAAGGGAGTGGGAGGAGATTAGCTCCTGACAGGCTGTGTTGATAGGCTGAGGAACATAAACGGATTCCCAGCCTGGGCAGAGAAAGAGGGAGACTGCTTACTCTTCCTGTATATAATTCTTACCACAGCTGGTAATTGTGGATTTTTGTTGTTCTTGCTGGATCTCATTTTTGGTATGGAGTCATTTGATTAATATCTGTCTCTTCCAAGAAACTAAACTCCACGAGGGCGGGGACTGCCTTTCTTGCTGTTATTTTTAAGCAGCAAAAATACAACCTTGTTGAATAATTGAATCACCTGGGGGAATTTTTGGGAAAAAAAATTTCCTCGCACTACAGTATGCTATAATCTTTCTCTGAACCTTCCATCCACGATATGGGGGGTGGGAAATAGTAGGGCTGACTTCCATATGTTGCAAAAGCCACCCCAAAGGATTCACCCCTGTTCCCCTTCTCAAACTCAATCAAGTGGATCCTTCCAAAGATTTTACCCAAAAGGTGATAGGTGTAAAAATTTCCTCTGGATAGAAGTGCTGAGGAACTGAGACCAGTGGGGAAGACCATGAGTAATCAAACAAGACATAATGCAGGTCTGAGTTAAATCACTGGCAGTGGGTGTGAAGAGGAAAGATGTTCAAGAGATACTTGGGCAATAGATTTGGAGACTATTTGGGCATAGGTGGTAGAGGAAGTGAGAGAGAGAGGAATCTAGGATGAAGGTTAAAGTTTCACTTTTGAAACGTCTGTGGGACATGGATGAGAAGGGCGTCAGCCTATGAAGTTGGGAATACAGACGACAAACTCAAGAGAGGAGGGGCAGGGGCCTCCCCTCCCCCCAGAGCAATACCAAGAACTCTGGAGAACACTAATATATGAGGTGGGTTAGAAAAAACAGTTCTTGGAGCCCGAGAGGAAGAAGGAAAACCTGACTAGGGTCAGAAAATAAGTGAAAAAAGAACGTCCAACAGCGTCAAACGGTGCCTAACGCTTAGCTATCCCTCTGTTAGAGGACCTGAGGCTGTCTCTGATGAATTGGGCAACAAGGACATTTTCTGTGGAGGCAGAGGACGGGGGAGGAAGTGGAGACGGCGAATTTAGACTACATTTCCCCAAGACACTTGGCTGTGAAGAGGAGGGATGGTATGACTGAGTGGGATGTGAAGAGACCCTGAGTACCTCTGTAGCTGAGGGGAAAAGCCCAAGCA
Organism: Vespertilio murinus; assembly: GCA_963924515.1. NCBI lineage: Eukaryota > Metazoa > Chordata > Mammalia > Chiroptera > Vespertilionidae > Vespertilio > Vespertilio murinus. The sequence goes on along the minus strand of OZ004714.1, from coordinate 18,571,722 downwards.
CTTTTCCACTTCTTCATTTTGCCAGCCCCGCCCCCCCACGTGACGCGTGGCAGCCGACGGCTCGGGACTACATCCCCCAGAAGGCCCTGCGGCGCCGAGGGGGCGGAGTCGAGGCCTGGCGCTCGCCCCCGGGGCGCCGACGGAAGAGCCAGAGCTTCGAGGAGGAGGAGGAGGAGGAGGAGGCGGCGGCGGAAACGGAGAACGACAGCGCTCCCGGTAACGAGCTGCCCCGAGTCCCTCTGCCTCCCTCCCCCGCCCCCGTCCCTCCTTTCCTCTGCTCGCGGCGTCCCCTTCCCCCCTCACCCCCGGGACGGCGGGGAGTTCCTTTCTCTTGAGTTTGCTACCGGTATTTGGTCTCACGTGACCCGCAGGGCGGGCCCCCGCCTGGGGCGGAGGTTACCGGGCAGCTCCCGCCCTCGGACCCCTGAGGGACTTGGGGCCTCCTACCGGCCCCGGGGCCCTCTGGCTCTGCCTGGGGCGGTGTGCCCGCCGAGGGCCCTCGGCCCCCAAACTCCCTGGAGAAGGGGGAGAGGGGGGGGTGGAAAGCGTTCTTTTCTGGGTTTCAACAGGTTCTGAGTGGGTCCGTGGCGGCTCGGGGAGTCCGGGGCCGTGGGCCGCGGAGGCCGCCCGGGGCCGGCCCGGGGCCGAGGGCGGTTTCCGGGGTGCGAGCCTCCGGAGGGAGCCCTGGGCTATGGGCTGGGCGTGAGCCGTCGGGGCGGGAGGAGGCACTTCCTGGTGCTCCCGGGAGGCCCTCGGGACACCCGGTGTCCGACCTTTAAGTTTTCCTTCGGAGTGAGGCCCCCTCGCCCTCGGCTCGGCTCCCCCCCCCCCCCCCCCAGGGAAAACGGGGCCGGTGGGTAGTCTCCGGCCTGCCCGCCCTGCAGGGTGAGAAAGCCCCTTTCACGTAGGGCCGCAGCCCTCCGACGACATAAGTCCAGGTCAGTTGCATTTTTAAAGTCACATTCGGTGTTTGTTTTTTGTGTGTTTTTTCCCCTAAACTTGACCATGGCCATGCTGTTGATGAAGATGAAATGAGTTAGGAAACAGGTGGCAGGTGCCTTTGGAAATGAAGAGGAGCCGCACAGAGATGTGCCTATGCCATGTTCCCCCGGGGAAAGAGGGGGTGGCAGGGTTCTGTCTGCCACCTGCGGAGTCCGCTTTAAACTTCGTCTGGGTTTTTTTTAAGGTCCGTCAGAATGTGGAGACTTCCCTCCCCCGCCCCCAACCCAGACACACACCTGTCTGACCCACCTTGTTCTGATGTAACATTGTTTCAGGTGCGGGTATCTCAGATCCGGTGCTGAACTAACGCCTGTCTTCAGCAGGCCTTGTGTCTTTCTCCCCCCCCCTTTGAGAGGCTAGAGTTTCCCCGAAAATAAGACATCCTCCGAAAATAAGACCTACTTCATGGAAACCTAATACATCCCCCGAAAATAAGACCTAGCGCATCTTTGGGAGCGAAAATTAATGTAAGACACTGTCTTATTTTCGGGGAAACAGGGTACCAGTGCCAAACCCGCTCCGGTTCTTAACACAAGCCCCATAACGTTGTGTGCATACTAGCTCAAAGGAGAGGGTTACGTTCACCTATCCTAGGTACATGTGCCAGCCGTCTGCTTTTTTCCTCAGAGTTAGAATTCAGAATATAAACTGCCAATATTCTAATTTCTTTCTTTTTTTTTTTTTTTCTGGCAGTTAAGCTCTGAGACTCTTAAGCAGGTGGCTTTTGGTCCCAGTTTTCTTCCCCTTTTAGAAAACGGGGATTTTATCATAAAATTTTTATGGGCGTGGAGTAGGAGTAGTTGAGGTAACCTTAACTTATATGTATTCGGAAATAATTGGTTGAAAACTATTTGAGTGTGGTTCAGAAAAACAAAGAGGTGGGCAGTGCAGGGAATTGGTTGAATGTACGAAGTTGAACCAGTTTGAGTTGAAGTCCCGGTGTTGTGACTTATATTTATGACTTTTGGCAAATTGATCTTAAGATTGTTTAATAGTCTCTAAAATGGAGATACTAGTAATAGCATTTACCTCTCAAGATGTCTATAAAGGTTAAATGAGATATGATTATAAGGAGCTTAGTAGTGCCTGGAGTAAGTGCTCATTCTTTTGCTATTGTAACTGGTGACAATGATGATGTTAAAACATAACTTTAGTATTTTCTTGAGATTCCTTTTTTTTATTTGTAAAGTGAGGATAGCTATCCTTAACCCATAAACTTAAAATACTGTAACCAAGTTCTCGGATTGCAGGTATTTTTTTTTTTTTAAGCAGTTGCATTTTATGTAAAGACTAGAGGTCTGGTGCACAAAAATTTGTGTACTGGTGGTGGTGAGGTGGGGGGGCTCCTTCAGGGTGGCCTGCCCCCTTTCACAATCCGGGAGCCCTCCGGGGATGTCCTATTGACGGCTTAGGCCCTCGGGGAACAGTTCTAAGCCACAGTCTTGCCTCCCTCTGTGGAGGCGACCAGGCTGATCAGGGGAAGGTACCACTCCCATCACCCTGCTGCTGCTGCCACTGCTGGCCACCGTGGCTGCTGGCCCTCCTCAGCCCTAGCAGCCACTGTGGCTTTGTCCAGAAGATATCCGGTCTGTCCGGTCTTATTAGCATATTACCCTTTTATTGGTATAGATTTTATTGTGCTGCTTTTCACTTTTGGAGGTTTCCAAAATGCTGTTGTGAAAAGATTTTTGGGATGTGATATTTCATTTATAACTTGTAGTAAGAATGTAGTTTTCTGTCAGCATCTAGTAGATTTTAGCAACACAATGATTTGTATATAAATTAGATATTCACCATTAATTGACTAGGACAGACTTTTACTAGTATAAGAGCATTTTTTTGGTCTTGCCTTCCTCCCCAACTTTTTTTTTTTTTTTTTTTTAAGCCAGACTAATTGACTTTAAAAGTTCATCTTAGTGGGCAGGGTCCTGAAGACTGGTGACATCATTTTTTCTTTTTAAAATGTAAATCTTTTTAAAATTACAGTTGACATACAATATTATATTAGTTGACATACAACATAATGATTTGACATTTACCATGAAAAGTTCAGTAACCATCTGTCATCATGCAAAGTTTTGTGATGTTATTGACAACTTTTCTTCCCTGTGATAACTACAAGTTTGTATTTCTTAAACTCCTATATTGTTTTGCTCATCCCCTCATCCCTCTGGCAACTATCAGTTTTTCTCTACCTATGAGTCTGTTCATTTGTTTAGTTTTTTAGATTCTACATATACCGGTAAGTGAAATGATACAGTATTTGTCTTTCTCTGACTTATTTCACTTAGCATAATACCCTCTAGGTTTGCCATTTGCCAAAACAAATGGCAAGATTTCATTCTTTTTTCATGGCTGAATAATATTCCTGTGTCTGTTTGTATCTACTACTTTATCCATTTATCTATTGATGAACACCTAGGTTGCTTCCATATCATGGTTATTGTAAGTAATGCTGCAGTGAACATTAAGGTGCATATATCTTTTTGAGTTAGAATTTTGTTTTCAGATAAGTGCCCAGAAGTAGAATTGTTGGGTCCTCATTTGTCTCTTATTATAGTCTTTGTTTTAAAGCAGAGTGGGAAACCGTTTTTTCTGCCAAGGGCCATCAGGATAATTATAAGATCATTCTGGGGCCATACAAAATTATCAACTTAAAAATTAGCCTGCTGTATTTGGTCAAACATTTAATTAATTCACCCCTGATGCTTTGGCAGAGCCAGACCAAATGATTTATGGGCCTTATAATAAGGCCCGTGGACTGGATGTTCTTCACCCCTGTTTTAAAGTCTATTTTGTCTGATATAATTATTTCTTCCATGCTTTTGTTTGTTTGTTTGTTGCAATTTTAATGAATTATGTTTTTTTACATCCTTTTACTTTCAGTCTGTTTGTGTCTTTCAACCTGAAATGAGGTCTTGGCTTTGGGTTGTTGTTTTTTTTATCCATTCAGGGGTGACTTCATTTTTTGAAGGCAGAAATTCTTGGTGACTGATGATGGCATTGGTTTGTGTGTATTTGCAAGGAGTGAGAGTTTAGAGATACTAAGAGAAAAACCTAATAGGGAAAACTGACTTGTTGGTCAAAGCAGAGTCTTCTGGTTAAGAAAGAAATGTTTACTTTAAATTATTTTTTCAACCTGTTGATTGCAAGATGTTAGTAGACTCAAGATGTTTAGGAAATTTTTCTTACTATCTTTTTTGATGTGATATTCCCTTTGTCAGTTTCATTCTTACTCATGAATCAACAAGATATTTTTTCACTCAAGATTTTAATGATCACTTTCATTAAAATCTACTTTGTATGCTGTAATGTGTTTTTTCTTTTGTGTTTTAAATATATATATATTTTTTACTCTTCTTTTACTTAAAATAAGTTTTTGGAAGGTAGACACATTCTCAGCTAAAGCATCTAAGCATACATAGTGAAGCTCAGTTAGTGATGACTGTGCTGAATAGTTCTGAATAAGAACATTTTGTGGATTGTCCTATGTCCCTAAGGCATGCTCTGGAGAGGCAGTATGGAATGTGGAAATAACATAAGCTTTGGAGTCAGACTGATCAAGGTTTGAAGCTAGGCTCTGCTGTTTACTATTTTGTGACTTTGGTTCCTATAATTATTCTGAGTTCATTTTCTCATGATCTGTAAAACAAATAATACCAACTTGTATGACTGAAAAATTTAGACATTGTTTGAACTCTGCATCTAGCCAGGCTTAGATGGTGGTACTATTTTCAGTTTTTATTGTATTTTTCGGATAGTTATGAATTTTGGTGATACATCTGTATTCATTCCCTCAGTGTTTTACTTGATCAATGTATTTTTCTTCCCTCAGCCAAGGTTAAGGTTGTTGATCGTGACCATGGGACTCTGAAACACAGCAAAGCTAATTGGCCAACATGTTTGAAACTGTGACCCTGTCCTCATTAGCTCCTGTTAACTAACCATTCACAAAATATCTCACCAGAATGAATAAGACTGCTATATTGTTGATTCGGCATTCATACGCTCATTAGACATAATAGAAGTAAATGAGCGAATACTGAAAGTAAAAGTATATATTTTTAATTATAAAGCTGTAGAAATACAGGACTAGCCCTCACATTATGTATAAGACTGGTGACTTGCAGGGTGGCATTGAAAACCACTAGCCTGAACTATAATTTAGACATTACTTTTAGCTGTTGAAATGTATTTGTTGCAGACTTCCCATTCATAGGAAAAGTGAGAAGAAATGGAACTAGACTATTCATGTCCTGAAAGAGAACCCTACTCCTATGCCATCAACCACAAAATGAGCTCTTAGTGGGGAAAACAGAGTTCTCCACGGATGTGCCCGGCAGGATGGATGAAGTCTGGGTAACTCCAAAGAGCTTGTTGAATTACAGAGAAATTCCAGTTGTCAGAGCTTTAGATAGAAGAGAAGTTATAGGGTGCTGCTCAGCAGCAGTAAGACTGAATTTGGAGAGGATTTTCTCCTCAGTAAAACATGGGCCAGTTGCTCCCAGTTCATGGTGTGCATTTTTCACTGTCTTTTGCTAGCCTTCTGTATAGTTTTCCATTCTTCAAATTCACTCTTCAGTTTTATAAATATTTGTTGGCCTTTCTGTATCTTTTTTTTTTTTTAAACGTCAGTTGGTTTCTGATGAGTGCTAAAAATATGGAAGAAGAGATGCACGGTTGGAAGCACCAGGTTTTGGTATCTAGTAAGGTTCCCAAGTAAGTAACAGGTTAATCTGTGAATATGAAGGGTATGGTTTTCTGGAATAGTCAAGTGGCTGATAGTTCATAACCATTTTACTTGGTATTAGAGGCAAAAATATGGGCAAAAGATTTGTTGCACTCTTTAATATGTAATTTGCCTCTTAGAAAAGAATATATGTAATATTAATAATTTGCTTGCAGTTGGGCTGTTCCAAGTTATTTCCCACCATTAAAGTGTATGTCTTGAGTTGAGATTTTTTGGGGGCAGAATCCAGAGATAATATTCTTGTTAACAACATCTAACATCTATTATTTATGCAGATTACGTGCCACGTACTATGCTTAACACCTCTTTTTTTTCCTGTTTAGTTTATGTTGACATTATTGCAGACTACAAAATGTGCAAAAAATTTACCCAAGTACCTCAGATTTTAACACTTTCTGTCTCTTTTACGTGTGTGTGTGTGTGTGTGTGTGTGTGTGCATTTTGAACTGTTTATGAGGCTAAGGTACAGACCTATTCCCTTGTATACCTAAATATTTGAGAGTGCATTTTCTAAAAACAAGGATATTCTTTTATGTAACCACAGTACAGTTGTCAAAACCACAAAATTAACACTAATTTAATATTACTGTGTAATTTATAGACTTGTTCAAATTTCACCTATTGTTCCAATAATGTATTTTTATAACAAAAGAAAATTTTAGATTATGAAATGCATTCTATTGTCATAGCTCTTTAGTTTACAACATTTCTTCAGTCTTTCTTTGTTCTTTTCATGACATTGACGTTGTTGAAGACCACAGACCAGTTATTTTGTAGAATGCCTCTAATTTGGGTTTATCTGATTTTCTCATGATTGGATTCAGATTATCCATTTCTGGCAGGAGTACCACAGAAGTAATGTTATGGCTTCATTAAGGTAATGTCTGCTAGGTTTTCTAGTGTGAAGTTACTGTTTTTTCTTTCATAGTTTTTTTTTTTTTTTTTGGTGATAAAATATATGTAACATAAAATATACCATTTAGTCATTTTTAGTGGAATTAACTACACTCACATTTTGTAATTTTTAAGTATCTTTGACAAAAATACTTGAGACTATAAATATATTCTGTTACTTCTTAAACTTTTACTCATTAATTTTAATATCTATTAGTGATTTCTGTCTGAATAATTTTCATGATGGTTTCTAAATGATAATTTTTAAAATTCCATCGTTTTCCTATGCTTATTTATAATACTACTTTATTTCATTATTTTGATGCTGTTTCTGATTTGGCCAGTGGGAACCCCTAAGTTGATCTGTCTCCTTTTGGATTGCTCTTGTTATTTTAACAATTTTTTACTTTCTATCACAAGATGTTCTAGCTCCATCTCCGACTTTCCCAGCCAGAGCCTTAGAATGAGTTATTTTTTCAAGGATCTCCGGTTGCTTTGACTAGAGAATGGCATTTAAGCCAGGACCTAGATTCTAGATGTCCTCATTGCTGCTGTGTGTCATTACTTCTAGGCCCTGCTAGCAGGCATCTAGGAAATATATACATATTATATATGAATATGTGTGTTTGTGTCTACAGCACTGATTCTAATCCAACACTACAGAACTTATTCTAGCCTTTATTTTATCTTTATAACTCCTCCTCTTAACAGAAACCAGCCCCATTCATGTTTTTACTTATTGGCTCAATTCTAGAATGTCAGAAAATAGTAGGTTAAGAATTGCTAGTTCATACCACTGTTTAAAAGATACCTAGTAGCCTGGCTGGTGTGGCTCAGTGTTTGAGCATCAACCTGTGAACCAGGAGGTCACGTTTCGATTCCCCATCAGGGCACCAGGGCACACGCCCAGATTGTGGGTCGGGTCCCTGGTGTGGGGCATGCAGAAGGCAGTTGATCAATGACTCATCATTGATGTTCCATCTCTCTCCCTTCTCCCTCTTCTCTGAAGTCAATAAAGGTATGAAAGACACCTAGTAAGTAGAGTTCAATATTTGTTGGTAGTTTTTTCCTTTAGCATAAATCTTAAACATAATCATTTAGTCTACTAGTAAATCTCCACTGCCCAAAAGGGTAGCCACTAACCACATAAATTGAAATGTGTGGTATTGTAAAATATATACTGGATTTTGAAAACTTAGTATGAAATAAGGAATTAATATTTAACAGTGTCTTTATATTATTTATATATTGACATGTTTAAGCTATATCATTTTTATTTTTATTTTTTAAATATATTTTATTGATATTTCACAGAGAGGAAGGGAGAGAGATAGAGAGCCAGAAATGTCGATGGGAGAGAAACATCAACCAGCTGCCTCTTGCACACCCCCCACCAGGGATGTGCCCGCAACCAAGGTACATGCCCTTGACCGGAATCGAACCTGGGACCTTTCAGTCCGCAGACCGACGCTCTACCACTGAGCCAAACCGGTTTCGGCTGTTTAAGCTATATCAGAAAAAATAAAATATATTAATAAAGTTTTACCTATTTTTACCTTAATGCAGCCACTAGAAAGTATTAAATTATTTATGTGGCTCCTATTATGTTACTTTTAGACATTATTGATATAAAAACCATGTTCAAAAGTTACTTGGATTAATTTTCTCTCCCCAATATTATTTCTTCCCTTGCATAGTTATTTTAGTCATTTGAATTTACATTTTAAGTTTTTCTCTGCATCCTAATTGATCTTATTTATTTTTGAGTATGTGAAACATTAATATTCTTCCAAAAGTCAGAATTATATAAAAAATATATACTTAGAGCAGTGTCACCCATTTTTCTTTTAATCCTTTCTTTTCTACCCTGTTTCTGCCTACCTTCTATATAGGTAACCAATATTATCATTCTCTGAATTATCCTTCCTATATGTTTCCCCCCCAAGAATGAGGAGATACAGGTATATTTTATTATTTTCTCTTCTTTTTTACACAAAAGGAACCATAGTACTAGTACAGATAGATACTCTTGTACTTTGCATTTTTCACTTAATGTATTTTGAAATCCATTCAACATCAATTTATAGTCACTCTCCTCCCCGCTTTTCTCCCTTGTCTTTTTCTTCCTCCTACAGTTGCATAGTACTCTATTGTGAGGATGTTAACCATTCTCTTATGCTTTTTCCAATATTTTGCATTTATACACAGTGCTGCAGTGACTAACCTTGTCCATATATATCTTTTCATATGTTGGAAGTGTATGTTTGGGTAAATTCCTAAAATGGGATGTTTGGGTTAAAAGTTTAAAAGCATATATAGTTTTAAAATCTTGCTGTGGGGGCTGTGCAAATTTGAGTTCCCATCAGTAGTGTGTAAGAGTGTTAGTTTCCCCATAACATTACCATCAATCAGAAAGTGTTATTTTATACCTTTTAATTTTTGTTAACCTTATAGGTAAGAAATAGTATCTCCATATAGTTTTAATATTCATTTCTCTTATTAGTGAGTTTGAACGTCTTTCCATATGTATAAAGGTCATCTTATCCCTTTGTGTGAATTGTCTTGTGTCTTTTTTGGTTAATCCTCACCCAAGGATATTTTTTCCATTGATCTTTGGGGGGTAGGGAGATATTGATATGATAGAGACACATCAGTTATTAATTGGTTGCCTCCCTTGGGGGCCTGGGATCAAACCTACAACCCAGGTATGTGCCCTGGACTGGGAATGGAACTTGGGACCCTTTTGGTGTGCGGGCCAATGCTCTAGCCACTGAGACACACTGGCCAGGGCTCATATCTTCCTATTCACTTTTCTATCAAGTTTTTGTTGTTTTGTTTTCCTCCCTCAGTTTTTAAGAATAAAAAAGTACCTTAGGGAAATTAGCTCTTCATAAATGATATATGCTACAGTTTGCCAGTTGTCTTTTGTTGTTTAGGGTGTATGTGTGTATTTGTTTAGACTTTTATGTAGTCCAATTTTTCATAGCATCAGAATTTTGGATAATTTTTAGAAAACCTCCTTTACCCAGGGCAAAAAGAAATTTACATATTTTCTTCTAGTTTCTTGTATGATTTTAGTTATGTTTGGATCTCCGATTCATTTGGAGTATTTTTAAATGAATATTGTGTGGACTTATAATGTTTTACAAATGATATTGTTGTCCCAGCATGTTTTCTTTTAAAAGTACAATTTTGCCCTTGTGTTTTGAGATACCACCTTTATCATATATTAAGTTTCCATTGAATTTATTTCTGGACTTTCTGTTCTTTTGCACCAGTCTGTATTCCTGCACCATTATCACAGTTTTAATTATAGTATATCAAGGGCCAGCTTCTAAAATTTATATTGGCTATTCTTTCATGTTTGTTTTTATCTGTTGAACTTTAATAGCAGCTGCGACCATAAAAAAGCTTGCATGTATTAGGATTGTTATTGGGATAATGTTAAATTCATAAATTAATGAAGAGAGAACTGACATCTGGATGATGTTAAGTTGTGTTGAGTTTTCTAACTAAGAATAAGGTATATCTTTCTATTTCAAATCTATATTTGTGTCACAGGAATGCTTTAAAATTTTCTTTTTGTTGATTTTATACACTTTCCATTAAATTTGCCATTTAAGAAACTTATTACCATGTTTTATAGATCTTTATGCCAATATCTGTAGAGCTACTTTATTCTATTTAATGTTTGTATTGTTTTCCATGATATAGATGTACCATAATTTATTTACTCTGGCCCATATAGATGGACATTAATGTTGTATATAATTTTTCATTCTATGTAATTTTTCAGTCTATATTCACCAAAACAGGATCTTACCACTTTTTTTAAAAAACCTTTGCCAGTTTGAAGGACAATAAAGAACATATTTATTATTTCTTTGCTAACTGATGATGCTTATTTAAAAAATATATATTTTATTTATTTTTTACAGAGAGGAAGAGAGAGGGATAGAGAGTTAGAAACATCGATTAGCTGCCTCTTGCACACCCCCTACTGGGGATGTGCCCGCAACCAAGGTACATGCCCTTGACCGGAATCGAACCTGGGACCTTTCAGTCCGCAGGCTGATGCTCTATCCACTGAGCCAAACCGGTTTCCGCTGTGATGATGCTTATTTTTTATCCATATATGCCAACTTCCATTCAGCATATTCTTACTGAGCATCCACTATGTGCCCTCCTAGGAGAACTATAGTAATCCCTGGAAGTTGAATGTCTTTTTGTGTTTTTGATCATTTGTATTATTTTGTTTTGTACACTTCTTTTTTTTTTTTTTTTAATGTCAGTTAATTGGTGTTTCTGCCCCCTTAGACCAGTTCTCAGAAGACTGAGAATGAAAGATAACATTTCTTTATTCTGTTTTGTTAATGAGTTTCTAAAAAGTACTTTGTATGTGTATTTATTTTTCTTGCACAATCTGTGGTAAATCTCTGGCTTAAACTCTTAGTATTCACAAAATGAGATAATGTAAGTTAAGTACACAGACAAGTGTCAAAGAAATGATTACACATTTTAATAAAAATGACTTTTATTATTATTTTCCAGGTGAGGCTGCTGCGTCTATCAGGAAAGAATTTTTGTACCATTTTTCTTCAGACAGAGTCTATCTCTTTGTTGTAGAGCAGGGATGGGGAACATCCAGCTCATGGGCCGATTGAGGCCCTTGAAGTCATTTGGTTTGGCCCTGCCAAGGCAAACCGCAGGCAGGACTTGAAATTCAATAGATCTAGAAGCTTTTTTCATAGCAACATATGTTTATATTAAGTGAAGCCTAATAATTTTAAAAATTTTTATTCTCACCCGAGGATATATTTTTCCCATTGATTTTTGTTTTGTTTTGTTTTGTTTTGTTAGAGTGTAAGTGGGGTAATAGAGAGAGAGAGAGAAACATTGTTGTGAGAGAGACACATTGATATGTTGCCACTTGTATACACCCCTAGCTGGCGCCAAGATAGGGCCTGCAACCCAGGTAGTGAGTGTCCTTAACTGGGAATCAAACCTGAACCCTTCAGTCCAAAGGCTAGTGCTCTAACCAGTGAGCAGATAGGCCAGGGCAATAATGTAAATTTTGAGGGACAAGCAAGGAAGGAAGGAGCATCCATTATGGGATAAACAAGACCCAGAGGAGTACATGAAAGCTTCTTGTCTGCTGACCTAACCCTGTCTGCCTGTTGTGGTGACTCAGAGGACAGTCAGTGCCAGGCAGGCTGGGAGTGTACACATTGGGACAGTGTTAACACGAAACTATGGCGATCAGTCATGATGAGAGGAGATGCTATGAGATGATTCCTCACAATGTTGAGGATCTTGCCTCTGATGATTGAAGACGATGTTGTCGACTTTTTGGTTGACACTGACAATAGCTCCAACCATTATCCACAATCAACAATCCTCCCCAAAACAGTCTCTTATGAAGATGAATGAAATTACAGCAGCACACAGAAAAGACCTCAGGTGTTGATGATATGATGATACGAACATTGCATATGTTCTAAATCCAAAATTCAGGATTAGAACAGCAGTTAAAGCAAAATAATAGTGTCTATGGCAACAAACACACACACTGGATAGTTATTAAAACTTAAGTGGTGTGACAACCTACAAATGGCGACTACAAAGAAGAGAAAACTTGATGCAGAGCGTCGATCTTTCCAAGAGAAATGGACAAATGATTATTTTTTTGTTGAAGTCAAAGGCAAACCTGTGTGCCTAGTTTGTGGCGATATGTTAGCAGTAATGGAAAAAGCCAGTCTGGAGCGTCATTACAGTTCAAAACATGCTAAACTCAGTGAATTGGGAGGCCAAATGCGCCTGGATAAAATCAATGCTCTTCAGCGGAGTTTGGAATTACAACAAGCTGCTTTCACTAAGTCTGGTTGTGACAGAGAAAACGTTATTCAGACGAGTTATGTAGTGAGCGAGCTAATAGCAAAGAAGCTGAGGCCTCATGTAGAGGGAGAGTTTGTGAAGGAGTGCATGGTGGCTGCTGCAGAGTTGTTAGCACCAGACAAGGTAAAATTGTTTCAAAGTGTTAGTTTGTCTCGGAGAACTGTCTCAGATCGGATTACTGATTTAGCACAAGATATTGAAATGACATTGAAGAATTCTGCAGGAGATTTCCAATTTTTCTCTCTGGCTTGTGATGAGACAACGGACATAACAAATACTGCCCAGCTGGCTATTTTTGTTCGTGGGATAACTGCAGAGTTTGACACGCGAGAGGAACTGCTGTCACTGGAAGCCATGCATGGCACCACAAGCGGTGAGGATTTGTTTGAGAGACTTGTGTTATCAATGAAAAAATTTGAGCTAACATTTGAAAAGTTAAGTGGTCTTATTACTGATGGAGCTCCAGCAATGGTTGACTCGCAAAAAGGGTTAATTTCATTGGTCAAGAAAGAACTGAATCGTCTTAGTCTTGACCCAAGCAATTTAATTATATGCCACTGCATCATACACCAAGAAAGTCTCTGTGCACAGTCTTTGCGGCTTAACAGTGTAATGTCAACAGTAGTGTCATGCATAAATTTTGTCAAAAGCAGAGGGCTTAACAGCCGCCAGTTTAAAGAGTTACTGAATGATCTTCACTCTGAGTACGGCGATCTTGTTTATAACTGTGAAGTGCGGTGGCTGAGTCACAGGAACATGCTCACGAGGTTTTATGAACTGCGGGATGAAGTCAGGCAGTTCATGGAGATGAAGGGGAAACCTGTCAGGGAGCTCTTTGACAGCAAGTGGCTGTGTGATCTAGCATTCATGGTGGATATCACCAACTACCTCTCAGAGTTGAACGTCAAGTTACAGGGCCCCAACCAGCTTCTCAGCACTCTGCTTTCAAAGGTGATATCATTTGAAGCTAAATTAAGGCTGTGGAAAGTGCAACTGGAAAGCAATAACACAATGCATTTCCCCACTCTGGAAGGACAGAAGCCTTCTACAACACTTGAATATGCTAGTGAATGTGCAAAACTAATTGAGGCATTTAATGAAAGATTCAAGGACGTGAAAAGTAAACAAATGGAATTGGACATCTTTGCTACACCCTTCAATGTAGAACCAGCTGATGTGCCTGATAACCTACAACACGAAATCATTCAGCTGCAAAGCAATGATGAGCTGAAAGCTAGGTACAACAATGTCCCACTGCTTCAGTTCTACAAACGTTACATAAGTAACAACGAATTTCCCACTTTGAGGAGACATGCACTGAAATGTGCATCTGTGTTTGGAACAACTTACTGCTGTGAGCAGTTCTTTTCAAAACTTAGCATAACAAAGAGTCGATTGCGCTCCAGACTGATCTACACAAACCTGGAAAAGCAGTTGCGAGTAGCAACTTCATCAATACCAGCTAACATCACACGCCTCACCCAGGAGAAGCAGTTTCAGCCATCACATTAGGGGTGAGTTAATAAAATGTTTGACCAAATATAGCGGGCTAATTTTTAGGTTCATAATTGTGTATGGCCACGAATGATGTTATAAATATCTAAATGGCCCTTGGCAGAAAAAAGGTTCCCCACCCCTGTTACAGAGTTTCATTACTCAAGAAATAAATGTCACTTATTTGGTAAGTCAATTAAGTATACTTATGCATATATTTTTAGAAAAAAAATGTTGAGTTTTAGAGAGCGAGGAAGGGAGAGAGGAAGAGAGAATCATCAATGTGAGAGTGAAACATAGTTAGGCTGCCTCCTGCATGCCCCCTACCAGGGATCAAGCCTGCAATGACCAGGAATTGAACCAGCAACCTTTCCGTGCTCAGGACAGTGCCCAACTGAGCAACACCAGCCAGGGCTTATGCATATTTTATAGAAAGACTCTTCATTTACTCTAAATATTAGTTTGCTTGTATTTTGTTTCTTCACTGTCTTTTTATGTTGCAACTCATGTAAAACAAGTTTGAAGGTGGCAATTTCCTAAAAGACAGGCTCTTTGGAAGATTTTCTTCTATTCTCTGTCCTTCTTAATTTTGGTGTTGTTGTAAAGAGAACAGGGATTGTTTAAATACTGGAATTAGTTCTTAAAGTTGGATTACTAGCTTTGCTTTCTTCAGTCTCTCCACTGGAAAAACAGAAAATTAATATCTATTCTTTAAAGCTCTAGCTTTCCTATAGTTAATGAAGGGATCAGCAAAGGTGCAATGTTATGGTAAGGGTTAAAGCAGGGGTGGGGAACTTGTTTTCTGCCAAGGGCCTTTGGATATTTATAACATCATTCTCGGGCCATACAAAATTAGCAACTTAAAAATTAGCCTGTTGTATTTGGTCAAACATTTAATTAACCCATCTCTAATGCCTTGGCAGGGCCAGAAAAATGATTTCACAGGCCTTATACAGTGGACATTCCCCACCCCTGGGTTAAAGAATAGATAAGTTTTTAGTAAAGTGTAATGAAGCCCTGGCCGAGTAGCTCAGTGCTATCCCAATGTGCTGGGGTTGCAGGTTTGATTTCTGGTTAGGATGTGTGCAGGAATCAACTGATGGATGCCTGGATGGGTGGAATCACAAATCGATATTTCTTTTTTCCCCTTTCCCTCCTACTCCCCTCCCCAAAAGTCAATAAATAAAAACTAAAAAACAAACAAACAAAAACCGCACAGAATGAATCTCTCCAAGAACTTGGAAATGAAAATAGATATCTAGTGAAAGTGATTGCAGTTTTTGAATATTACTCTGTAGGTGTCATTTTCAATTAATTTTTTAAAAAGAAATTTAGTAAATTGGTAGGACCTGTTATTTTGTGAGATGTTTTTCTAACCTACATCCTCTGATGATCTTTTCAGTCTATTTCAGCTTCTGACTCTCACATGCAGACAGTAGCAACTGGGAAGCTGATGTATAGGGTGAAGGCTTTAGTGGTAATAAGAGGGTCAGTTGCAGCATCTTTCAGAAGATAATTGTCTTGTGTGCTGCTGAGGCACATGGCAAAAAAAAAAAAAAGGATAGAAACTATGATCAAATGATATTGGTGATTTGCAGAATTTTATTTTAAATAAGGTTTTGCACAGCAATTAAGAAGTAAATGTTGATGCTGAGAGCTGACCTTAAAGTCTTCTCAGATAGAATCTAAGAATGAGGAGCCATAAGTATAGATAAAGGGAAAGAAATTCTCCTTTGTAGGGTTTTAGTAGTCTCTGCTTTTGTTAGTATCAGAAAGCTGACTTCAGATATTCTTAGATGGTTTGTATGGCTCATATGAGTAGAGGCATGGGATTTCATTGTGCATGACTCTGAAATGTCCCAGATCTCAGAGTAAACCAAAGTGAGTTTTAATCTTGGTTATTTAAAATCTCCTTGTACCTGTCTTATTAGGAGTTTTATTTTTTTAAGAGGAAACTAATTTGCAACTGGCTATAAAGAGTGACATTGTGTTCAGGGAAATGATGTACTAACACACTGCACTGTCCCACAAGAGTACTTCTGAAGTCTCCAAATGCAGTGCTGACAATCTGTGACAGCCTGTGAATTGTTGGGTAGCAGTTGGGGGAAGAGAGACAGCAGTGAGGTGGTCGTGTGTAAGTTACAGAGGAGTTGGAGAGGGGAAGAAATGAGAGAAGAGCAAAGTAGCTCAGTCAGGTTCTGTAGACAATTTGAATGGAACCTATTCTTGTTAGCTCTGATAATAGGATGAAATCAACAGCTAGAGTGTGTGTGGGGGGGTTTTGGTAGGGAGGAAATAGTGTGTTTCACTTTTCCTTTCAAGGTGTTATTTGTTTCATTCTGTCATTGAACTGTGAGATTAGGTGTTCTTTTGATGAGAGTATAGAATGGATAAGGTTAAAAATTTTGAAGACACTAGAAATACCACTTCATGCCAGGAAATGAGACTATAAAAATCAGAATACTAGGGATAGGGCTTATCTTTTCAAGACATTATTGCAATGATAGTAAGGCCAATTACCATATCTAGAACTAAAATGACTGGGCCTTTGTCCCAGACTAATGTATATCCTTTTATTTATTTATGTATTTATTTAAAATATATGTGTGTGTGTGTACACACAATATCAACTTATTGTTTCAGAGACAACTATAGCTGTCTTCATCAGACACCAAGGCAAGAGTTTCTGGATATTGTTTGTATTGCAGAGTAGAATTTAATGTGGGTCAGGTTTCGGTTCAGTTCTTTTTCTGATTATTAGAATGGTTATACAGAGTAAATGTGTTTGTTGGTTCCCCTAGGTATCATGTCTAATTCTGAATATACGATTAGACTTGGATCACATTGTTTTGGAGCCCATCTCTCCTGTTGATCTGTTTCTGTTTTTGAGTTAAATATGTTACTGCTTGGTATTGATACCATTAGATTAAGTAAGCATAAGAGAGATGTCAGTGTGATGATTATGTGTTAACATCTTTACATCAATGATCCATATTAAAAAAGATGCCAGGGTAAATAAAAGGACAAATGGAGTAAGGGATGGTATGGAGGAGATCTAGAGACACTGTACTAGTGTCATTTCTTAGGAATTGTCTATAGGATTTAGACTTGATTCTCCATTGCCTAGGTCCTAGGAGATTGAATCCCTAAACCTAGTGTTGAAGGCTCTCCAGGCTGAAAACCATCTTTCTAGCAGAATCTTCCACTACTTCCCAACACTGAACCTTTGACTCTATCTAGACTAGTTTCTATAACTGTCTTCAAAGCAACACTTTTTTACTTACTTCCTCTTCATATTGTTTAGGCTATTCCTTCTACTTGGAATGCTTCCTTTCAAGTCTTGTCTTCCAAAGGCCTAGTTCCTAATGATGTGATTGTAAGGAAGACATCATAAGGTATATAAATGTTGAATCACTATGTTATGTACCTTCAACTAATATAACATTATGCCAACTATACTTTTAAAAAGCTAAAAAAAAAAATGAAGGTCTGTTCCAATTCTACCTACTCTATGAAATCTTTGACCATTCTAGTCCCTTAGTGATCTCTCTCCTCTGAGTTTTTATCATTTACTGCTTTCTCTTTATTTGGCAATTATATGTTACCTTAAAATAACTTAAATGAATGTTCTTACCCTCCCAGCTAGGTAGAGACAACTTAAAGAGAGGTGGGCAGGGGGGCCACATTACTCATGTGGTTCAAACCATGTTATTACTTGTAGTCCTACTTGACAATCTCCACTACCCTTAAGAACTTAGTATAGTATGTGCACTTGATATTTGTGTGAAAATGCAGTTACTTGTTAGCTTTTGCCAGCCTTTAACATTTTTTCTTTCTTTTTATGTCATAAGAATAATAGAGTAGAATGAAGTTTAAGTACCTTAAGTTATGTTTGTTCAGTAGGTTATTCTGCTTTGAAAGCTATCTTTAGCACTCTGTACAGGCTTCCTGATATTAAAAGGAGCATTGTTCTGAAGATATTACGTTCTAAGGTAATTATTTGTTCTTGAAACTCTAATTAGTATCTTATCTATTATTTATTTAATATTTTATTGCCTGCTTTCAAGTGAAATTTGCTTGAAAGTTTTTTGGTTTTTTAGTTTCTTAACAGCCACATTTGGCTTTTACACTTGTTAGCATAGCTGCAGGGAGGGAGGAGATAGATACCAAGTTTTAACTATATTTCTAACATAAGGACTCCACTTTCTTTACAACTATTCACTTTTGTTGCTATTGTATTTGATGTTTTTGTTTTTTACTATGCTATGCTTTAACCCATTTTTTAGAAGGCATGTATTGTAATTTGTAGTAGTTAAGCACAAGGACTTTGAAATCCTAACCCAGTGGTTGGTTGGCAAACTGCGGCTCATGAGCCATATACGGCTCTTTGGCCCCTTGAGTGTGGCTCTTGCACAAAAGGGTTCACACATATGGTGCGATTGAAACTTTGTGGACCATGCGCAGAAGTCGGTTTTCGGCCTGGGCAAGTCTATTTTGAAGAAGTGGCGTTAGGACACTTAAGGGGCCAAAGAGCCGCATGTGGCTCTCGAGCCATGTCCTATGGGCTTACACTGTAACTTAAGTTTCAGGTATCTTATCTATAAGTTGAGATAATATTTGGCCATCTCTTAGTATGTAGTTGAAATAAAATGAGATTTTATACACACACACACACACACACACATACATACACACTACTTAACACAGATTAAGCCTGTGTTTTCAAAATTTACTTAGTGATTTATTAGCTGTAGTTTGTATATTCAAAAGGGGGAAAAGATCAAGTTTAATGCATGTCAAGTTTGAGGCTCATCTCCCAAAGCCTTATCCATTTCAACTCTTTTATTGTTACTATAGAATATCAGTGTAACCCAGGATACATCTGGGAGAGGAACTAATTTCAAGCAAATCTAGAAACACAGACCAACTTTTAGGTGTGTAGTGTGAGAAAGAAATTTTAGGAGAGAATTATTTTTCTTCTCTCTCCAGCCCTCTATTCCCCAGCACCTGCCTGCCCAAGGTAGATAAACAGAAGGAAGCAGACTTTTCTGTCTTCTATTGCATATTATATTGCTACCAGGAGCCCAGCGCCTGAAATTGAGCGGCCCTGCCCACCCACCCACCGCCCTGCCTTGACACCCGAAGCGCTCCATGCAGAGCTCCAGTGCGCCTGGCCCAGCTCCCGACCCCTCTGGCCTTCTCTGGCTGCTTCGAGCCCCGCCTCAGTCCCTAGAGTAACCTCGGGGGTGGTCCCGCCTTCTCCCTTCTGCCCTGTCTCAGTCTCTAGAGCAAAGTCTCTAGAGCAGTCTCCAGAGCAACGCAACAGCTCTGCCCTGTCATGGTGCTGGAGGAGAGAGTGGAAGCCTCCCACCTGCTGTGCTGTGCTCCTTCCCCTGGCAAGTGGGCAGCAGGGCACTCTGAGTGGGCATTCCTGGCACAGGGTGGTCCCACCTCCTCTGGGTGCCTTCCTGCTTAGGCCCCATCTCTGGAGCAACGCCCTGCCGTGCATGCGCAGGCAGCCTCCTGTGATTGGTTGTTACACGTTACAGCATCCCGACCATTAGCATATTAGCTCTTTATTATGATTGGTCAGTTATATTAAAGCTTTGATCTGCCTTTTGAGGTGGCTCATGGTAATAAGTGTTAACATTAAACTTGGTGAACCATAGGGTTACCTTATCAATGGAGTGTGAAAGAGACTAAGCTGCAAACTGTTTCCCAGCTTATAAGGCATGAAATCAGTTGGTGCTGATGCATGAAAACTATTGCCAGTGGAGTGTAAAATAAGTTGGGGGCTTGAACTATGTTTAAAGAAAAACCTGTTTATGCTATAATTTGTTTATCTACTTTGGTTCTGCCATTATCCTATTGGAATCATGTATCCAATATATTTCATTGTTTTAATACTCAATTTTTTTCATGAAATGTTTCTTCCCAGTTATGGAAGCTGTATTCTTTGTCCAACTGCATGAGAGAGACAAAGGCTGTAATGTCCAAAGCAGATTAATAATAAGATACTATATTATTTTGCTCAGGATTACATTTGGGGAAAAAAAACCCTCTGCAGTATATATTTGATGTTCAAGTTTCTTGTTTTTTTTTTTTTGTTGTTGTTTTGTTTTTTTACATTCAGATTTGAAGCTTATTCTGCTCTACATTCTGCTTTGAAGCTTATTCCAGTCTAAAAACTCAGTTGTACATTTCACTGGTCGTTGTTCCCATGTTCAAACTTGCCTCTGGAGAAAGGGAAGACATAGAAAAGGATAATGTTTTGAAATGGTTGGGGGAGTTCAACTAAGAATACAGAGATTATTCTTAAGGGGGAATAGAAGAGATGGAGTCCTCTCCTGACACCTGGTGAGGTTCTTTGCCATATGGCTTTGAGGGTGAGCCAAGGTGAATGAGGAAGTTTCGGAGACAATAGTAAATTATTATTGTCAGCACTTTTAAGTCTGGAAGGTTATTGGCATTAAGCATGCTGTGAAAGCATGAAAGTTCTTTCATTCTTGTTAGTTTTCTTGTTTTATTGCAGCAGTTTTTGAATTCTCTTTAGTTGCTTTACATTTATACAGATTGCAAGCAAAGTGTGAATACTTATGAAATTAGTATATTATTGTGAGACCATTCTGCTAACAGGCAGTCTAGGAGTTAAATGCAGGGTCTTTGAAATCCTAACCAACTCTTAGAAGCTGTGTGATCTTGAGTTATTTAAGGTTCAGATTTCTCATCTGTAAAATTGGGATAATAATAGCTACCTCATAGTCTTATAATGTAATCAAATGAGATAATATATGTAAAACATTTAGTGCAGTGCCTGTCACATCATAAGTACTCATTAAATGGTAGCTGGTTATTTTTTTCCTCTTTCTCTTCCTCTGCTACTAATACTACTACTACTCTGCCACTAATTCACTTTTGCTTATAGGGCCTAAATCTTAATGAAACAGAAAACATAATTAGACATGGTTCACAGCAGTAGATATGGAAAAAATATGTTATTGTTCTCTTAGGCATTGCTTAATAGATTTTTCTTAACCAAATAGAAACTCTATAAAAAGACCATTTTTAATGAAAGGATCTTTGTGTTGGCTTTAGATAGCCTTGCAAATGAGTATAAAAATTGATTATTCTAAAATGTATTTGGCTAATGCAAATAAACAACCTTTCTATGAATTTAAGGAGTATATAGAAATAAAATAAGAGTTTAAAGAATTGCCAATCCTTATTATTCACCTAACAAGAGTTATTTTGTTTTGGGGAAGTGCTGGGTTGTTGTTGTTATAATTCTTAGGAGAAATGTTGTATTTGTACTAAGAATAGTCGTAGAATTCTTGTCCAGTGTATGAGGCACATTGCTGTGGGAATGGGATGGAAAAGTCATCCTGACCATTTATACTAATGACGATGAGCATTGGTGTGGATAACACATTTGTTTTTGATGTGTATTATGTGATGATTTTTGCAGCACAATTAACTTCCTGATTAAACTTTGCTCAGCTAATATATCCTGAGACATAGTGGTTGGAAAACTGGTTAAACAGCTATGATGGTGATAAAACTATCAAGTTACCACTTAAATAGCTGTCTTAAATTTCTCAACCAAAATGAGGTTATATAACATGATTTTCTTTTTCCTTTTTTAAATTTGATTTTTAGAGAGGAGTGGGGGGGAGGCGAAGAGAGAGAAAGAGAGAGAGAGAGAGAGAGAGAGAGAGAGAGAGAGAGAAACATTGATGCGAGTACAGAACATTGATTAGCTGAGAGAGAGAGAGAGAGAGAGAGAGAGAGAGAGAGAGAAACATTGATGCGAGTACAGAACATTGATTAGCTGCCTCCTGATGGCAAGCACAATCCCCACTTCCCTACTGGGGATTGAGCATACAACCCAGGCATGTGCCTTGACCCAGAATCGAACTGGTAACCCTTCAGTGCACAGGACGATGCCCAACCAACTGAGTCACATCAGCCAGGGCATAACATGATTTTCAAAGGTCTTTTTCAGTTACAAGCTTAAAGATTAGTTTGGAGGTAATTAGCAATTAGGAAATGGAGCAGTGACACATTTTGGCCACCAGAGGGTGAAGTCTAATCAGTCAACTTGTGCTCTGCATTTGACCAGAATGTGGCATCCTTGGAAATAAAGAGGACACATTGCTCTTCTCCCCATTTAGTTTAAGGTGTGGAGAATCTTGCTTTATGGTTCTACTTGTATCAGATTTTTTTTCTGCTCTTTTTCTTTACGGCTGTCTAGATAGAAACTGGAACAAATACAGACAGACAGAAGAAGAATAGAGGTTTCTAGTTGTCAGGTTTCATCTAATTTTGTTCTCTAGGATAGTTATTGGCTCTTGGATGATCCCATGGGCAACTTTTATGGCAAGCACAATTGTATGGATGACCAAATTTAATTATTTGTGACCACCTTCCTCCCCCAAAACACACAGGCACACACACAAATGGCACTCTTCCGTCATTACCCTCCCCATTCCCTCTGAAATACCATGGATAAAAATGACATGTCAGAGAAATATAATAGAATGAGCACAGCATTTGTAATTAAAATCTTAAGTTCTAGTCTTGCTTTGCTTCTTAATACCTATCTAACCATGGATACTGCAACCCCAGATCCTCAGTTTTCTTATTCAAAAAATTGAGGACATTGAATTCTGACTTTAGTAATGTAATTCTAAGAGTCTGTAAAAATTCTTTAATGTTTATATGAAGGGCAGTACTGTTCTTGATTTATTATATATAATTGACTAGTATATTGTATAAATAGCACATGATTTTTTTTTTGCTAGTTACAAGGCTATAGGAGTCATTAAGGCATAAACATTAAAGTATTAAAGTACACTACCATTACAGCAAGAAGAATGACAATGGCCACTCCACTTGACTGTTGCCACTCCATTTTTCTGGCCCCACAAACAAGTACAAACAATTCTCTGTGAGTGTTAGGCTCAGGGTCACAGCAAGTCAATCAAGAGGAGGAGGATTAAGAGCCAAGCCAAGCTGATTTGGGTTAGAGCTGACTGTGAAGCATTTAGAGGAGAAGTCATTTGGGGATACGTGAGCTTAGAAAAATAGGGCATGTGGGTTCTGGGACTCTATATTACAAAGCTGTAGTCAGAGTCCATTTCTTCCAACCATTTGAGTGGAAGTAACTTTGATACAGAGTCCAGAGTACAGTTGTATGATTCTGAATTGCTGGAAGCACAGGATAATGTGGACGCAACAAAGAAGGCATGGAGTCCAAATAGACAAGCTGCAACAAGTATCTAGAAGGTGACAGAGCAAATGGATGCAGAAGTGTGCTTGTGAAAACAGGGAAGGATTAGTACTTAGGATTTGATATGTACACAAGAGAATGGAAGCCAGCCAGGCAGACTAGATAGAAACAGCATTTTAGGATTATGTGCAAAAGACAAAATTTTAATCTTTTCTGGTTTTAATTGCCCTCCTTGATGTTGGTAGGTCCACTTGGTATATCCAAGGCTTTACATGTTTGAGGTTAATGATTATATCACTGACAAACTCTTTGTGGTTTATATGGTTCTAATAACGTCCCTGGATACACGTATTCACAGGTCTGCTCACTACTACTGCAGTTCAATTCACAAGACTGGCTAGTAGAAAATTGGCAGGCAAGCTAGCTTTTCAAGTGCTCCTAGGAATGGAGCCCAGCTGTTCCCTTTGGGTGTTGAGCTGTTGGGATTCATTGGGTTAGAAACTAGAAAGAATGGAACTAACATTTTCAGACTAGTTCTTGACAGCAAAGCAGAGGTGTTAGAATTTCTGTTTTAGAGGTTTACACTGCAAGTAACTTAACCTGATTGTGTGTCTTAATATTACTGGGCTTCTGACCACTGAAATATGGCGTGGATCGATGGTGGTTTGGAGAAGTAGAAAGAGGGCTATCCATCATTCGGAGGCTCCATCTGATAATGCTGCTTTCACCAAGCAGCCATCTGTCCATCTATCCATCAGTAGGATGAAATGAGATTTAGCGGAACAGGCAGCTGTAACTCTGAGACACTTTCTAACCAAGGATTGCAGTCCTGGCCTGAGTGTGACCACAAAGCACAGCGCTGGGGTTTGGCGGGATGTGGCAGCAAGTGGAGTCTCATTCCCGTCACTGCAGCCTAGAGGGTGTTCAGTATGAGGCCAAAGCGCAGCCTTATTTCCCCTGTAAAACTGAGTAACCTTGGGGTGACAACCAAACAGTAATTCTTTCAGCTCCATACTGTTTTACAATTTGAACAGACTCTTTGATGGAGGAATTTTTTTGGTTTGACTTGGAGAAGAAATAGAATTAAGATGTGATTTCATTTTGCTGGAATCCCATCACACAGTTTAACCTTTAACCTGTATAGTATATTGGAAGAATCCTTTGTAAATGTTTCAGGAAGACCATCTTTTTCTTAATTAAAGACACTGTGGGTACTTCTGCTGGCATTTCCCAGTTTGTCATGGTAATGAGGGATGAGACTAAATTAAATTCAAGGATAATTCAAAATTCTTTTTTCTTCTTAAATAGAAATTTTTACCTAGGTTGTTAGGCAGCAGAAATTGAATTTTTCCCCTCTATATATATTGGTGGTGCCAATATGAAAGGAAAGAAAATGTGGACAGGAAAATTGGTAATAGATTAGGAGCAAGAAGCTGGATTACCCCTAAAACGGATAATCAGGCTCTAAGCACTGACGTTAACTGTTGTCTTCCTGGTTCCCTGCTTTTCCAGGTACTGAGCCTTCTGAAAGCCTCCTGGTCAGTTCAGTAATATGCTTATGCTACTATCCTGGTACTTTTCCTAGTCATGGGCAGCTTCCTTATTGTTTTTGTTTGTTTTTTACAGTGGCCACTTCAGACCTCACTCAGCTCCTGCTCTTTGTTCTGAAGTCTTGCTTTTCATTTCAGATTGGGGGAGGGGTCCAGGGAGCCTAATGTACCGGAGATGCCTCGGAAATTAGTGCCTTGGATGAATTCCTGGGCCTATTGATCCACTAGCAGTTTATGCATCCTGACATTCATAATCTCAGTAGGCTGCTGATGTTCCTGATTAATGGGTCCAGGGGCTGTCCATCCGTCACTTCACATTAATTACTGAAGAGGTGTTTTTCCAGTGATTTACCTGACAGTGGGCTGTGATAAATACCCCTAAGCAGAGTGGGCAGTGATTAATCATAGGGCCACACCCCTCCCCCACTTACCCTTCACCCTAACCACAGGCCAGCATTGGGACCTGATGAAAGAGTACCCCCTCCCCAAAGCTATCTATCTTCATAATTGTTTGTAGATGCATATTCATTGGGGCATGGGACCTGGCAGATAGCATTCTAGAATTTGTGCCAAAGATGATGAAAAATAAATCTTCCCAGTAGGAAGAATAACTAATTTGCTTTTACATGGAGCAAAGAAGTATATATAAGCTGCCTTTATGTTACTTTAAAGAAATCTGATAGAAGTATTGCCTTCCTCTATGCGTGCACTCAGTACTGTGATAGTTGCTCTGCAAGCTTGAAAGAGAGGAGAAAGCATAGTTTTTATCTTTGTTATATTTGTAGTTTATTTAGGGAGAATCTGTGAACAAATAGGAGACATGAGAAAATATTTCCCGGCACTAATATAATCATGAAAGGATTGGGATAGAACGCCAGGGTTCCATTTATTACTTTGAGACCTTAGAAAATGAAATTTAAATATTTGAGTGTTTTGCATGTATCAGGCACTGTATTCAACTCTGGAAATATAAAGGTGAATGTGATTCAGTGGTAAATTTCGGGGAGTAAAAGTGTAGTGCTCCTGGATTTTTTTCTCAAGCTATAAAATAAACTTTTCCAAGAAGTTAAATATCTTACATAAATTTAAAATTATTTTAAAATTTAAAGTGGTTTAAAATTAACTTTAAACAAAATTTCACATTAATTTTTTTTTCTCTGAATTGAGTACCTGTTGTGTTTCTGGGGATACAAGAATCATTTGAGAACAGTATCTGCCCTTAAGAAACTATATTATAATAGACTATGAGATGACATTTATAAATGAAACACTTAAACAGGAATATAAGATAGTATATAATGACAAATGAACACTAAAAGATAATGAATGCGAAAGAAATCACAGAAGGGTGAAATCAATGCCTTCAAATAGTTAAAGGAAAAAGCTGGATTTAAGAGAAGCCTTTTGTAGTGACTAGGATTGTATAAACAGATAATTCAAAGAGGGCATTTCAGAAGTTGGCATGAACAGACTGAGAGGCCATCCAGTGCAGAATGGAGAATTTGTATCTGAGAGTGTTAGAAATATGACTGAAACAGTAGATTGACAACAAATTGTTTTTTTGTTGAATGCCAGATAAGCTTAGTTTGTATCTTGTACACCCTGGCCTCCTGGTCAGTACAGTAATATGCTTATGCTACTATCCTGGTACTTTTCCTAGTCATGGGCAGCTTCCTTGTTGTTGTTTTTTTTGTTTTTTACAGTGGCCACTTCAGACCTCACTCAGCTCCTGCTCTTTGTTCTGAAGTCTTGCTTTTCATTTCAGATTGGGGGAGGGGTCCAGGGAGCCTAATCTTATCAGTTATGTGATTTGCAGAAATTCTCTCCCATTTGTAGCTTGTTTTTTTATTCTCTTAAGCAGAAGTTTTGTGTGTGTTTTTTTAAAATCTTTATTGTTGAAAGTTTTACTTAGGTCTTCCTTTTTCTCCCATTAACCTCTTCCATCCCACTCGGTTCCTCCCTTCACCCCCAGGCCCTCACCAACCCATTGTCTGTGTCCACAGGTTATGTGTATATGCATACAAGATCTCTTGCCACCTACCCTCCCCTGTCTTCTCTCTGAGGTTCAACAGTCTGTGTTTCTGTGCTTCTGGTTCTATTTTTGTTTATCAGTTTATTTGATTCATTGGATTTCACATATGAGTGAGATCATGTGATACTTATCTTTATCTGACTGGCTTATTTCACTTAGCATAATACTCTCCAGGTCCAACCATGCTGTAAGAGCAGAAGTTTCTAAATTTGCTAAAGTCTTTAAATTTGTAAAAATTTTTAATGGATAATGCTTTTGGTGTTGTATCTAAGAAATCTTTGCCTAACCCAAAGTCACAAAGATTGCCTCTTATACTATCTTCTAGTAGTGTTACAATTTTAGACCTTATGTATAAGTCTGTAATTCATTTTGATTTAGTTTTTGTATCTAGTGTGAGATATGGATAGAGCAGTAAGAAGTGACAGGTGGTGAAGAAACAGAAATAGTAAAAAGCAGGTACTGTGTGAAAAAATAGTAATTTGGAGGTCGTGATATAGTTGTGTGTTAGTGAGAGCAACCTGTCACAGTATGCCTTGATGTGTCACTTTATACATGGCTAGTTTAGTAGTTTGAATAGAGCCATTTGCTCATTCTGCTTCCCATTAATGAATGTTTTCTCCATACCTTTGAGTAAGGTCACATGAGGTCCTTTAAATCAGCAGTCACACCAGTGGTTCACGGACCACTGGTGCTTTGTGAGGTCTGAAAGGTTGGTGACTGCTGTTCTAAATAATACCTAGCTTAAAACCTCTTTTTTCTTCAGTCCAGGTATTTTATTTTTATTTTTATTTAAAAAAAAATATATATTTTATTAATTTTTTACAGAGAGAAATGGAGAGGGATAGAAAGTTAGAAACACAGATGAAAGAGAATCATTGATCAGCCACCTCCTGCACACCCTCCACTGGGGATGTGCCCATAACCAAGGTACATGCCCTTGACCAGAATCGAACCTGGGACCTTTCAGTCCACAGGCTGACGCTCTATCCACTGAGCCAAACCAGTTTTGGCAAGTCCAGGTATTTTAAAGAGGAGGTCTAGACTCTCAACTATAGGCCTAATCAAAAATTATCTTTATTCTGTAATTTAAATTACAACATATCCTATATAATAAAAGTCTAATATGCTAAGTGTCCAGTCGTCTGTTCAGCCAATCAAAGCGTAATATGCTAATGATATTCTAAGGCCACACAATTGTTCACTATGACATGCAATGACCACCAGGAGACAGAGACCGGTTGACCAGTTGCTATGACATGTACTGATTACCATGGGCAAATGCTCCGACCGGTGGGTTAGCTTGCTGCTGGGGTCAGGCTGATAAGGAGTGAGTGAGACAGGCTGACACGCCTGTCCCTCCCTGGCTGGCCAAGCACCCATGTCCTCTCCGCCCCGATCGTGCACCAGTGGGGGTCCCTCAGCCTGGCCTGTGCCCTCTCACAATCCGGGACCCCTCAGGGGATGTCAGAGAGCCAGTTTCAGCCCAATCCCACAGGCCAGGCTGAAGGACTTCATTGGTGCACGAGTTTGTGCACTGGGCCTCTAGTATTTTATAAACCTGGTTTGAATAGAAGTGAGAATAAATCTCCAAGTAGATGTAGGAATTATTTAGCATTTTTAAGTATGAAATATGTCATTATATTAACTAATGCAAGTTCATTTATGGAAGAATGCATTAAGAAAACTATAGGCGAATCAGTTGTGGTTCATTAGCAGATTTTAAAATATGAAGCCATTTCTTTGCTATTCAAGTATAATTTTTCATGTTATTACATTATACACAAGTACCTCTGTGATGTGCTAGATCAAGTATATGTTAAAGTGAAGCTCTTTTGCAGTGGAAAGACATTTTGTGGTTATTTGCAGAATGTGCTTGACATTGGGAGTGGAGGACCTTGGAAGTGTGGAAATTGAATATATTTCTAATTTATTTTGTTAAAGACTCTCGGTTAGGTGGTTTAATCTTTTGATTTTTTAAAATTTCTCTTTTATTTTTCTCTATAACCAAAATTCCAAGTCATTTAAAATAGATAATTTTTTATTCCTGCTCTGAAAATTTCTGATGTTGAAACAATGGTGTTTTAGTATAATGTTTTTTAAACAATCAAGTGAAATAACTTACTGAATAAATTCATTTAAATTATAAGAATCTAAAAAAAATTAAATTAAAATTGAACTAGAGTAGATTTTTTTAAAAAGAGCATTGTAAATAAGTATTTTTTGGAACTTTTTTCAGTCACATGGGTATGAGTCTGAATATACTGTGTCATGATGTGAAATTTTAACTGGAGTGTAAAAATTTTTGACAAAAACTGGCTTAGAAAGTCTTTCTATTCAGGATTCTGTGCTCATAGCAGATACATCTCATTCACAAGCTTTTTATTAAGAAAAAGGTCTAGATGCATATGCAGCAAAATGTAGATAATGATTATCTCTGTGAGGTGAGAATATAGGTTTAATTAATATGTGTATTGTGTAATGCTTTTAAAAATCTTATTCTTTTGGGTTTTGCACTTCATTAAGTTTTTTTTCTTAAAACTAGATTTCCTCTATTATAGACCTTTGAGCCATCCATTATCTTTAAAAATGATAACTTGTTTAAAGAAATCTCTTGTTTTGGAGACTTCCACAGGTAGTAGCCCATAGTAACCCAAGATAAAGAACTTTGTAATCTATTTTGTCATCAGAATACTGAGCAGTTTATAAAAGATTAAAGTGTATTTAACTGCTACATTCACAAGATTGCCCAGTACTCCACAAAGATATAGCCTAGCATTACTAAAGAAGCAGAATTTTTGTTCCTTAGACAGATTGGATTCAAATGACAGAAGAACTGATTTTGTATAGGCTTTAATGAATCCTAAACTTCACTAAAGCAAAAATAATTCTTAAAAAAAGATGTTGAATACGTGAGCTTGATATATGTGTAAATCCTGAGGCTCAAGATGCCTTAACTATCCTGAGGAGAATAATTGAGCAATTCAGAATATCATACTCTACTTAATACTCCCCTTGCATTTCTAATAAAATAGTACACAGCAGGAATTGGTAGAATTTCTAATATTATAGTTGCTAATTTTTGTTCCAGTGTTTGAAAACAGTACTAAATATGCCTTTTATTATAGTTAACCTCCCCATCCTCTGCTTGCATCATCAGTTTCTCCCTCTCTATTATATCATTCTTTTTTACCTCAGCTTGCTCTCTCACTCATTCCAGTGAGGTATTTGTCTCCCCAGCCCTGCTGGAGCTCTTCCAATGTTACCAACAACCTCTGTCCTATCAAATTTAGTAAAAGTAAATTCTGTTCTTTTTACATTTAATGCAAATGATTACTTTGCCTTTCAACAATTTTTTCTTCATTTGGCTTCTGGGATGCTATTTCTGTTTCCTTTCTTTTTCTCCCTTGCAGGCCACATTTCCTCTTTGTGACCTTGAGGATTTAGTTTAACCACAAAGGCTCAATCCTCTTGGCCCTTTATCTTTGTTACTCCCTGAATGGCCTTGTTTCTTGGCTTGAATATTTATCTCCAATTTTTGCACCGCCACTTAGCTTTACATTTGTATATCTAATTGTTACTTAACTGTACAGGATGTCCAGCATGCATTCAAATTAAAAATGTCCAAATCACAATTTTTGATTGCTGTTTTCCCATTTCCTTTTCTAGTCTTCTCTATCTTGGTAAATGTAACTAACTGTGATCACTCAGGTGATCAGACCAAAACTCTGAGGGACATGTCTCTTTCCTTCTTCACATCTTATGTAGTCAGTACACTAAGGTTTTGTTACTTTTGCTTTCAGAATATGTCATTAATCCAACCACTACTTTACCTCCTTTGCTACTACACTAGACATGCTGCGTGTCTGTTAGTTTTTAGACTTCTTTATAAATTTTCCTCTTTCTACTCTTATAGTCACTGTCTCACATTTTTGCTAGAATGATCTTCAGCAAAGGTCAGCCAGATCATGTCATTCTCTTGCTGAAACCTGTTGGTGATTTCTCAGCACATTCACAATAAAAGCTCTTGCCTTGGCCTTCAAGCCCTACTTATTCCGGCCTGTAGTTATCTTACTGACCTCTGTGTCCCTTTCTCTGCTGTCACCACACCTGTTTTCCTCTTTATTTGTGAGACATTTCAAGCTTGTACTGCCTCAACTTTGCACTTGCTCTTATTTTTTCCTGGAATTCTCTTTTCCCTAGATAATTTGTGTGACTCACTGACTCAGTTCAAGTATCAGGTCAGGTATTAACTCAGAGTGCTCTTCTCCACTTTACCATATGGTTTTCCTTCTAAAATAGCCATACAGCCCAGCATTTGGATTTCTTACCCTGCTCCATTGTACTCCATTGCCTTTATCATTATCAGACATTATATGTTTAAATATATATTTATTTATTTTAGTCTCCGCCATTACAATGTAAGCTCCTGAGGCCAGAGACTGTTTTGTTTATTGCTGTGTTCACAGTGCCTGAATGGCACTTGGCGCATAGTAGATATTCATTCAGTAAATGCTTGTGGAATGAATCAGTGAATGGGGTCCCAAATTTTAATTAGAGGTTGGGGTGTATCACTTATTGTGAAGTCTAAGTTTAAACATAATTTAAAATTTATTTGGTAACAAATGCAGTGCTATGGCATTGTAAATACAATGACAGAAAGTAACCCTACATTGAAGAACTTGCAGTTTAGAAGGGAGCTGGACATGCAAACATATAACTGCAAAGCAATATGATAATTGCTTAAATAAAGATATACTAGTTATGTAATGATCTATAGTGGGTACTTAGGACCATAATATATCAGGGGACTTCAGTTACAAAGTTACGAGGAAGTAACCTTTAAGGTGAGAGTTCAAAGGGACATATAGAAACTGTCAGGCAGGTATCCGACTGAGAAATTGTATGC
The DNA here is from genome assembly GCA_963924515.1 of Vespertilio murinus. Lineage (NCBI taxonomy): Eukaryota > Metazoa > Chordata > Mammalia > Chiroptera > Vespertilionidae > Vespertilio > Vespertilio murinus. Next base: position 18,539,970 of record OZ004714.1, on the reverse strand, counting down.
CTTCAACCACAGAGGTATAAAAAGGCATTTTTTTATACTGCCAGGAGTTGGAATTGATGAAATATAAAATCTGAAATTAGGAGTTGCTGGGCAGATAGGCAGTTCTAGAGATGGCAGTGTGGAGCTAGGTCATAGGGGTCAAATATGCTATATAAGATTCTTTTAAGTTTGTACATGATAAAGAGCCACTGAAGAATTTTGAGCTAGGAAATGAGCAAATCTGATTTGTATTTTATAAAATCACTGGAAGCAGTGTAGAAGTAGAATGAACAAGGCTTGGTAATTGATTGAAATGTCAGGGATAATGACTTCCAGGTTTCTGGCTTGAACAACTGTTAGCGATACCATTCACCAAACTATGAAATTAAGGAAAAAAGAACTGTGAATCTTTCTGAGGGGATGGCTAGAATTTAAAAGTATGTAATCATCTTAGTGCTTAGAAATCTATTGGTTTACTTGTGTCATGTAATATATTTTGTATATTACAGATAATTATAGACACACTAAATTTACTTTTCAGATATTTTTACATTTGGATATTTAGGCTGCTGAACTGTTGAGGGATGTTGGTATCTCTTAGTTTTGCCAGTTTGTAAATAGACTAATGAGAATAAGAATTCTTTTGATAGTATACTAAAACAAAGGGCGTTGTTTTATTAATATGCATAGAAGTAAATCTGAATCTGGGGCCTAAACATATATAAAAAGCCCTCTTTTCAGGAAAAAAAGTTAAGTTAGAAGAAATGGTTCTAAATTTGTTGAGGGTAACATTTACCACATAGGAATGTTGTCTAACATGCCTTGTTTTCTGATTTATGAAACATAGGCAGACTTCTTTTGGTGCTTTATTTTTTTGATCATTTTGAACATAGGGAACATTAAAATGTTTGTGCAGAGATGAGCTTATCTATACCTTTAAGTTTTAGTTGATTTCTTGCTTTGGCATATTCCCTTGTGCTAAAAGTGGAAAAATCTGATAAAGGTGAAAATATCTGCAACAAGAAAGACACAAGAGAAAAAGCAGACTGTTTATTCTTGTGGCACTAAGGATATGGCAAGATCTTAGACCAGCACAGTCTCCTTAGAAATATAATACGGACCACATATGTAGGCCACATGTGTAATTTTAATTTCTCTATTAGCCACATAAAAATTATAAAAATAAACAGATGACATTAATTTTAATCTTTTGTGTAGCCCATTATGTTAAAAATAGTACCATTTCAACATATATTTAATATAAAAATATTAATGGGGCATTTTATTTTTTTGGGGGGTATACCAAGTCTTTAAAATCTAAGGGTACTTTACATGCACAGCACATCTCAATTTAGTCAGCCATTTTTCAACTGCTCGGTTGCTATGTGTGGCTAGTGGCTAGTTTATTGGACAGTGTAGTTCTAGATCATTCTTGACCAAAAAGTAGAGATTGCTTCAGCATTCTGCAACATTTAAAGGTGTCTTTCTAACATCAAGTGATTTATGTACTGCTTGTTTTATTGTCTAATCAAGTATATTAAAGACCTTTCTCTTTTCTTCATTTATCATTTTCCTGTTTAAAGTGATTTTGTCCAGTAAAGATCTGTTTATCAATTTCATTGCCTTTGCTTTCTCCTATACCAATTTATAGAAATGGCCTCTTAATTTAAAACAATAGCAGATCTTTACATTTTAATGATTTTTAAATTTAATTACAAAAATACTACATTTATGTTAACAAATTCAAACCATAGTGAGATATAGCTATAAAAGTTAATAATTCTTAATTCTTTTACCTCATTTTTTTGCTCTCTCAGATGTAACTACTATTTAAGAGTTTAGATAATAGCATTTCTTCCCTTAGAAATATACATTTATGAGAAATTCTTGTTGAGAAAATTAGTACTTTGAAAATACTAGAGTAGACCTATTTAAAATGAAGACTAAAATTTTATAGTTATTCATGAAAAATTTAGTTTATAATTACAGCTGTGCTAATTCTTGGAATTAACAAAGACTGATGCACCTTCTTGGTATAATTATTCCACTAAAATTATGTGACAGTTTGATAGCATCCTTCACTTTGTTTTTTCTTTTTTCTTTTAGGGTTTATCATATACTAGTAGACTAGCCTAGTGCATCAATTTTACCAAAACTATTGAGAGTACTCCTAGTTTCCCAAGAGATTTTTCTTAACTTTTGGCATTTTATTCCTTGATTTCTATTCTGTCATCATCCTTCTTGAGTTTTCCCTTCTTCAGTTGATCACTGGTTTGATTCTGCCAGGTCTTTATTCCCCAAGGGTTTTGCTATGAGATGAACACTTCCTTCAATAGTACTTTCATAGGCTTCATGAAATCCTGCATTCTTTTCAAGTTTTGTATTTTCACTTCACAATTGAATTGCATTGTGTTTACTTTATATTATTGGATATTTACAACATTAGACTGTTAGAAATCCTAGATGGGCAAAGCCAGTACATAGTTGAAGTAGATGTTAATGTCAAGTGGAAATGGATTCTATAGGTAACCATGGCACATTTTGAATAGTACTATATTATAAGGGATTTTGATTCCCTGTGCAAACTCGTAACTTAAGGAACTCAGCTGTCTATTTAAATAATATCCAGTCTTTATTGACACTTTTACAATGACTGGACATTTTATATACATGCATTATTTTATTTAATTTATTTAGTGTGCCTATGAAATAAATTTATTATTGTCCTCATCTTTTGCTTTGAATAAACTAAGGCTTAGTGCAGTAAATTTTGCCACAATAAAGTTATTTGAGGTCAGAACTAGTCAAGGGGCCGGGATTCTAACCCCTGAATTACAGCCCTTACTTGACTGCATACTCATGTACATGGACATATTTTTTTAATTTTATTGGTTTTTAGAGAGAATACGGGGAAAAGAGAGGAAGAGAGAGAGAAACATAGATGTGAGAGAGAAAACATGGATCAGTTGCCTACAGCACATGTCCCAACCGGGGATTGAACCCGTACTCTGGGTGTATGTGCCCTGACCAGGAATTGAGCCTGCCACCTTTAGTATATGGATCATGCACTAACTGAACCACATCAGTGAGGATCATACACGTACTTTTGTGTAAAAATATAGATTAGATTGTAAATTCTTTTCACTTAGCATTATGTTTTAGATATCCATCCACTGTATGGATGAGCCATAACTTTAGAAAATTATTCCTGTTTAGATTGTTTGCAGTTTTTAAGAAAGAAACATTGAAGTGAGGATAAGCTGCCTCCTACACACCCCCTCCTCCTTCAACTGGGGATCGAAACTACAACACGGGCATGTACCCTGACTGGGAATTGAACTGGCAATCTTTCGGTGCACTGGAGGACACTCAACCAACTGAGCCACACCAGCCAGGATGATTGTTTACAGTTTTTGTTTATTTTTTACTTTACTAAGGTTGTTGTTGTTGATAAGAGGCTTAGATTTAATAACCATGCGTGAAATGGGACTAGAGGGATTGAGCCTGGGACAGATGAGTGGGAAACTGAGTTTACCTACCGTGTTTTCCCGAAAATAAGACATCCTCTGAAAATAAGACCTATTCACAGGTTTCCTTCTGAGTGAAATATAAGGCATCCCCCCGAAAATAAGGCCCCTAGGCTCTGACTCAGAATGAAAATTAATTTACCGTAAACTGGTCGTGAGGGCCGCCCCGACTGGCGTCTAGCAACCAGTGACGTTACACCGAGTCCTGACATCACTGCTGTGTGAATGGAGAGAAATTAGCGTGGAAACTTTGTGAAACCTAAACTGCAACAAGTTGTGACTTGGGTGAAAAATTCATGGGAGAAAATCACTGACACTTGCATTGCAAATGCACTGCGAGCAGGCTACCTTGACAAGAAGTACTCATTTAAAGACAGTGCTATTGCTAAACATGAGAGATTCGGTCCACTGATTCTGAAAGAAATGGAGTCACAAGAAATCCACCAGGAAATTTAGGAATTGGATTGTTATGATGATGTTCTAGAAGATGATGACATGATTGTCATTGAATAAATGAGTAAATTCTTGATACTGTAGGATTCAGTTTGTCTGGTTTGTGTTGACAACTACCGTACTACCGTACCGTACGTATACAGGTAATAAATTTCCTTTATTTTCATTTAACAATAAATGTGTACCGTATTCTTCTTCATGGAAAAATAAGACATTCCCTGAAAATAAGACCTAGCGCATCTTTGGGAGCAAAAATTAATATAAGACACTGTCTTATTTTCGGGGAAATAGGGTACTAACGCCTTAAATCTCAAAGCATTGTACTCTCAATCTAAGAGTAGACTAGAAAAAAAAGATTACTCAGTTACAGAATAAAGATAAGGAGGTTTGTTTTTATCTGGCTTCTGAGTGAAGGTGAAAGTTTCCTGAGGTTTTGTAGCTGTTGTTTTACTTTCATGTGAGTTTGAGTTTCATATTTTATCCTTATTGCATGGTCCAGAATACCTCAAAGTTAAAAATTAACATTTATGCAGAGCCACTACACAGAGGAAAGCGTGTAGTCTGACTGTATGGAATTCCCACTGATATTGCTCAAGTCCCTCTGATGTGGAGCACACTACTCAAAGTTATTAAAAATTTTGACAATGCCTTAAGCAAAAGTAAGATACACAAAAGGCAGCAGAATTAAATTTTTAAGAATTTCTAAAAGTAAAACTATTAAATAGTAAATACTTATAACAAAAATTAAATCTAATTATAAAATTAATGAGACCAAGGATATCAGGGGCACTTGAGGGGACAAAATAAGACCTTAGTCATTAAAATTTAAAAACTGATTGGATAAGCTAAGATGCAGAATAGGCAAATATGAAAAGAAAATTGGTGATATTGAAGATGAATTTAAGGGTATTACCCTGAATGACTAGAAATGGTATAAGATTAATAGCAAAAATATTCAAATAGTCTTGCCCTAGTAGGAAACTAAATATTAAACATACACTTAAACACATAGTAGACATTTGAGAACACCAAATTTATAAGATAATATGTTGAGAATCATCAGAGAAGAATGAGAGATATCTATGAAAAGCAATAACAAACTGACAAAAACAGATTTTTTAACAGTAACAATAGAAAAAATGTATTAAAAGATGGGAGCAGTGTAAAGATATTTTTTGGATGAAAACTAAGAGTACATACGGGAGGGATTGTGAAGTAAAAGTATTGTACAGTTATCTAGGAGACAGATTCAAATAATGATTAACTTTAGATATTTAGACAAGTACTCATATTAGAATGCTAAGAAAGTACTGTGATCAGCTTCTATATCAATATATTTGAAAACTCACATCAAAAGACATTTTCTAAAGCAATTTGTGAAACTGACTCAAGAGAAGAAATTTCAATGGACCTTAACATTAAAGAAAGTAAATCATTATTAAACATTTTCAACAAAAATTACTATTCCCAGGTAGTGCTACAAATGATTTATACCAAACATTTAAGGAGAAGTAAACCCAGACTTATACATAAATTCTTAACTTATATAATGTGTCTTATAGTAACCTTGATAACCCAGTCACATAATTCTAGTACTAAGAAATAAAATAGACTGATTTTACATGAATATACAAGCAAAATCCTCAGTAAAGTATTGGCAAGTGAGCCAGGCAGTTTTTCTGACATTGGATATTCCATATTTTTCCATTGATTTGAAGTTCCATATTTATTATAAAATGAATTCCCATATAAATATAGATCAATTTTTAGTGGGGGAAAGTATATATGTGTGCTTCATCTGTCATCTTGAATTGAAAATTTAACTGTTGAACCTTGTATTCACGATGTTTGCGTTGGTATTTTAATATATGCTTTACATACATATCTTTCTATTGCGTAATTTTGCAAGTCATTTGAAGGGGATGTCAGTGTCAGAACTCTGTATACCTCATACGCAAGTCATTTGAAGGGGATGTCAGTGTCAGAACTCTGTATACCTCATTTGGAACATTTCATTATTCTATAGAATATTTCATAGTTCAAACAAATGTAAATTGAAAGTAGATTTCCACAAAATGTTTTTTCCTGCCTTTACATACATGTTTATTAACATGTATGAATTGATTGTGGCTTGCCTCCTTCTCAAAGGAATTTGAGATGGCTTTAAAAAGGGACAGAGAAATAAATATTACCAGCCATCTGGAATGGATTAATCATTTTGTTTGAATTCCAAACTTAAATTTTGTGTTTTCTGGAAAATAGCAGAAAGAGACATGTTATGCTCTGTTATAGGGGCATATGACTTTGAGAGACATGCATGCTTTTTCCTTTTTTTTTTTTTTTTTTTTTACAGTGGGACATTGGGTAATGAGATAATTACTTTCATCTTCCATTTGCTAAGTTAAGAAAATATTATTCAGGTATATTAACCAACTATGAAAGTTAAGATTTTAACATCGAGTCTAACTCAGGGGATCTTAGTTTTCTGAGGTGAGGTAAGATACACGGTTTACTTTTGCTTTCTGAAAAAATGCCAAGGGTTGACTAGTAAATGTGAAGGTACTTGTAGAGTTGGAAAATCATCATTGTACAACCATCATATTAAATTTTGGATCAGATTAAAATCATTAGTGGATGTAAAATCTAGGGAAATTTTGATAAGGAGCAGGATATTTACATGCTTTTTAAGTGTTACCCCACAGGCTGCTTATTAATTGCAGGGGAAAAAATACATAGTAATCATATAGTAGAGAAATTGGACAGTACCTTAACCAGGTGATCTAAGTTAATATAATCACTGAAGGAGAGATGGAAATCACGTGCCTCCAGATGTGATGCCTTGAGAAGGACACATGATCACCTATGTACTATTTGGCTAAGAATGTATAACCTCAATCTAATCATTAAGAAATGGCAGGCCGACATTAAATGAGGGCTGTTTAATTTAAAAAGGGGGGTAGGGGGAACTAGACTTATAAAATGTCAATGTCATAAGAGACAATGAAGAGCTATGGAAACTTTCTAGCATGTAGGAGGCTAAACAGACATGGTAACTAAAAGTATTGCCTGATTCTATACTGGGTCTGGTATTGGAGAGGGAAGTATACTATAAAGGAAATGACAGAATCAACTGACAAATGGGAATATTTATGTTAGATTTGATAAAGGTTATCAATGTTAGATTTGCTTACATTTATAATGTGTAATTATGTAAGAATATGCCTATTTATAGGAAATACACTGTGAAATATTAAGGGGTAGAGGGCCATGATGTCTGTAATTTGACCTCAAAAGTTTCAGGGGGAAAAAAGTGTGTGTGTGTGTGTCTGTGTGTGTGTGTGTGTGTGTGTGTGTGTGTGTGTGTGTGTGTGTAGGAAGGAAGGGAGACAAGAAAAGGGGAGGGAACATGCATGATTGCAAAAAATGGTAAAACAAGTGGGGCATAAAATGTTAACAGTAGATAAATATGGGTAAAGGTATACAGGTGCTCATTGCGGCATTTTTACTTTTGTAACTTATCTATAAATTAGACATTATTTCCAAATAAAGAGTTAAGACAAATATATGGTTTAGTTATGATGCATTCTAATGAAGTAACAAAGTCATAGAGCTTAGAGATTTTGTTCTGGAAGAATGAATAGTTAACCTACCCATTCAGCAGTTTCTCTCAAGTATCAGATGTCTCAAGTGAACTTTGATAAGTACTGGATCAAATCAATTCATGGTTGAATTATTCATTGAGTGCCTTAAGTATCATTATTCCCTTTGTTGATTGAAGAGGGATCTCTATGTTTTAGATACCAAATATGGACAGTGTTGACATTCTGTTATGGATTTGACTAATTCACTTACTCAGGGAGATGGGTCAGAGAGATACTTAAAGGAAGCTACCCTAGGAGAATTTGAAACTGTAGAAACAATTGGATAGGTGCTCATATTTGATTTCAGCGTTCCAAAGTATAGTTAGAAAAAAATGATTTGGCCTAAAATATTTTAAGGTATATGTTAGCAATTAACTTCCCACTATCATAAAGGAATCTGAATTTTTATCCCCTTTAGAAAATGTAATTTTGAAAAGAACTACATGCTGATGACTAATCCAGGATAAATTAGCTGCAAAATACCCCCTAAATAACTGATTCTCCTCTCCAGATAAGAAACAGATGGAATTGATAAGACCACTTAAAACATTGTGGGAAAAGTTAAAACTTTTTTAAAAGAGAGAAAGAGCCTGACTGGTATTGTTCAGTGGTTGAGTGTTGACCTATGAACCCAGGAGATCAGGGTTCAATTCCACTCAGGACATATACCTAATTGGGTGGTTTGCTGGCCACAGTGAGTGTCATAGCAACCCGTCATTCCCATTGTTACAGCATTTCAGTCACTGGCTTATATATGTAATTTATAAAAATGTAATAAATACTTAAAATTTATTTCGTTGTAGTTATCTTACTGTATATCTTTTCCCATTTTCATGTTCAGTATCATTACCACAATGATAGCTTAAAATTAGCCATAGTAGGAATATCTACATGGCAATTGGGCAAATGCCCTAAGTCAGGGCTTCATTATTATTTATTATCTAGACTTTAAGTGATGGACAAAATACTAGTAATGCAAACTTAAAGTGTCACATATTTACCTATTACATTGTCTTAGCTCAAAAATGTGAAGATATATCCTTCCATTCAAAAACTGAGCAGGAGTGGCTCAGTTTGTTGAGTGTCGTCCTGTGCACCAAAAGGTTGCAGGTTTGATACCCGGACAGGGCACATTCCTGGATTGCGGTGCAGTCCCTGTTATGGAAGGCAATGGATGGTTGTTTCTCTCTCACATCGATGTTTCTCTCTCCTTTCTCTCTCTAAGTATGACCTCGGGTGAGGATTTAAAAAAGCAAAGTTAATTACTTTACATTGTTTACATCACATCTAAAAATATCAATCAGTATTCCAAACTAGACTTGGGAAACTGGTTGCTAAACATTATCAGCACACCACTGGGCATGTCATACTTGAATTCATTGTTTTGGTAGGGAATGGGTAATAACATAAATTTATTATTCTGCTATTCAGCTTTAGGAAATTGAAATATGACAATATGTGGGGATTAACTAATAAAAGAAAATTGAGATTTAAAAGTCATTAGCTGTAGCACATAATACTTTTAAATTTGAAGCCTTTGACATATGTCTGTTGTAGATGAGAAATAGAAACATAGAATTTAATTTAAAATTAATCCAGACCCATCTGTTTTACAGATAGAAATTTTTTCTCTAGTGTATCAGTCAGTTATTCAGACTGTTTTAAATTATTCTAGATACAGAGTTCATTGCCTAAAAATAGTGTTGGAGAGCTCTAGAAGTAGAGTTCTTTTTATATTTAGCTAAGCTTTTTGTAAAAAAATCTTTATTGTTCAGATTGTTACAGGTGTTCCTCTCCCCCCCCCATAGCTTCCCTCCACGTGATTCCCCACCCCACCCCATGCCCTTACCCCCCCCCATTGTCTTTATCCATAGGTGTAAGATTTTTGTCCAATCTCTTCCCGCCCCCCTCACACCCCCTTCCTCTTGAGAACTATCAGTCCACTCCCTTTCTATGTCCCTGATTCTATTATATTCATCAGTCCATTCTGTTCATCAGGTTTTTAATTCACTTGATTTTTAGATTCACTTGTTGGTAGGTATGTATTTGATGTCATTTTGTTGTTCATAATTTTTATCTTTACCTTTTTCTTTTTCTTCCTCTTCTTAAAGAATTTCATGTAAATTCTTCAGCATTTCATGTAATCCTGGTTTGGTGGTGTTGAACTCCTTTAGCTTTTTCTTGTCTGTGAAGTTCTTTATTTGACCTTCAATTCTGAATGATAGCTAAGCTTTTTAAAATTTTAATTTTTACCATTTGGTTCTGGTACTAACTTCTGAATAAATATAGAAGCATAGAAACATAGAAGAAAAAATTTGTTCTGTATAGTAACCTATCTTACCTAATAATAGACAAAATGTAAATTAACCATATCTCCACTACACCCACAGCCAATCATAGTGAGTATGCAAATTAAAAGGATAAATATGGCGGTTGCCCAGCTGCTCCAGGGTGAAGTGGCCAGGTGGGGCAGGACACCTGTTATGAGAGGGAGGGCGGGAGGAGGGGGCACACGAAGGGATCTACATGAGCACAGTGCCACAGCGAAAACACGACTAGACTGGCTGGAGTCTGCAGCAAAGACGAAGAAGGCAGGCTCTGGCCAGAGGAAGGCCTGGGTCCCGGGTGCTGGAGGAAAACCGGTGCTGGAAGCCAAGGAAGGAAGGCCTATTGCACAAATCTCTTCGTGCAAAGAGCCTCTAGTTAGGTATAAAGGTAGCAGGGATTTTCCTATTTAGACTTCTTTGGGCAAGAAGTATACCTTTAGTTCCTTTAACCATACAGTGTATAGTATATTTTCTAGACTGTAATCTGAGACTGTTGCCCTTCTAAACTTCTAAATCACTATCTTGGGTCTCTTACTGACTTTGTAAATGAAGTAAAAGCTATTAGATTCTTGTACAAATTATACACAGGTCAAAACTTTGTTAGATTCTTTTTAACTCAAAGCAGATCTTGGTGTTATTGTTATTATGCTTGTGTTTTCATATTACTTTCAGCACAGTATTCTAGATTGTAGAAATGATATTAAATTTAATTTTGTCATTTTTGGTATTTATTAATCCTTTTTATCTGGAGTCAGTTGCAGATTTGATAAACACTCAATATTTTTTGTTTACATTGAAATTAGTATTTAAAATGTTGAATTTCAAAGGGCTATGGAGACATAGTTTTTCTTTAAATAACCTCTAAATTTACTTCTACCCATTATTATGATTTTTTATTGTGAGTCTACCTACCAGTTCTCTTAAGTAGCTTACATTTCACCATCTTATATACAGAAGTTCATCTTAATATATTTTGCCAGATGCTTTGCTGAGATCAAGATATGCTATGTCTATGGCATATCCTCCAGTGGAATACACATTTGTACTTCTATCTTTGAAAAATAGACATCTAAAAGAAATCCTGGCATGGCTCAATGTTAAAGTCATATTCTTCCACAAATGCAAAAATAGAAAATCCACGAAGATTGGTGGGCTACATAATTAAGACATCAAAAGAAAAAAAGGGACAAGCGGATCACCCAGGACACTTTATGATCAGGGTCATGGAATATACCTGGACTGAAAAGAAAATAGCATGTGCCATGAGAGCAGAGCTCCTTTACTGAGGAAGTTCTCTGAATCAGATGAAATTTTAGGGATCTGGAATAGAGTGGACAGGATTTGTTAGCCTTTCTTTTCATCTTATCTCTTTCCTTTGAAATGTATGTGGTGAAATATTAACACTGGGTGCTTCTGAGTGTGTATGGTTGTTGTTGTGTTTTTGCTACAGATAGCGCCTCCTTATTTACTTTATTCTGGACAACCTAATACTTCACTTTTTGACTATTAAAAGAACAACTCAATATGAAATTGTCAAACATATTTATTTATATTTTATTGGTAGGTAAAGGTTTATTTAACCTTTGTTAAATATTTCCCCCTTTTAAATTCCATTGAGCAACCATGGTGGAGGTTGTCAGGAAGTTACTAGTGTGAGTTGTCTCATCTCATTCCGTGGCCTCTACCCTTCTTCATTCTACCCAGACCTGTTTTATTGCTGCTGGGAAGAAGAACAATTTATAATAAGTCACTTGATTAAAAGGTATTAATAGAATAATGGCTTTCTCTCTTCCACTACCTATTTCTTCCTAAAAATCGTAGTTCAAAGCAGTTCCTGATTAGTCGTCTTTTTTTCTATCCCACATTCAAGTTATTCACATTCATTTATTACTCTTAAAAATTATACTTACATATATGTAATATTTATGTTGAGCCAATATATTTTTTGAGTATACTCTTCAATGTAAATTATGACTGCCTAGAATATGAAGATGGTTGTGTTTTATGAGTACTTGATAAATGAAAATCACTGTTCAGATAATCTGTTTTAATTCAGCCTAAGATAAGGCTACTTGTTTAAAAAATAGAGGGCACTTGGAAGGTAGAGGTAAAAGATTTGGGGAATATGAAGAAAGGATATATGGATAAAATTTATGGGCAGTTTTGGAATTTTATTAGTTGCTTATGTGATTGTATGAATTATTTTATGGCAGGTTTTCTTTTAACTTGAGGGTTTCTATAGGATGGATTAGTAGGACCTCTACTTTTAAAAAGAATCTCTTGGTTTAATACATTGTAATTTTTTTTTTGTAATTAAATCATTTTATTTCTTGCAGATTGAAGTGGTGCCATGCAGCAAGAAGCAGTGAGATGCAGAGTTCGAACCAGAAGGCCTGACATGGCACTTTATGTACCTAAAGCTCGAAGGGCTATAGAACTCCTCAAGACAGGGGATGAGGAAAAAAGCTGTGGTTCACCTAATTCTGTGGTGGAAGAAGAACAAAAAAATTGTCCCTCCCAAAAGGAGATCTTTAGAGAAAAACCTAAGACTCAAAGATTAAGTATTTATTCTGATAAAAAGGAGCACAATCGAAAGGAAGGAAAGAGATCTTCAACAAAATTAAGAAAAGACACGTGCCTTCAAGAAAACAATGAGGTTAGGATTTCTACTAAGAGAGGAGCCACAGAATCCAAAGAAATACTCTCCCAAGGACATCAGCAAGGAGTCCTCAATTCTGGGACTGTACCCAGTATACCTTTACAAAGACATTCTAAACCAAAGAAGACGGAGGTTGAAACCACAGATGTGACAGGACATGAGAGGTTGCCTCTATCTCAGTCTTATTCAGAAATCTGTGAGGCTCCAATTTTAAACAAACCATTCCACAATGTGGAATTTTGTGATTTCAGTAGGCTCGAACTAAGTGGGGAAACATGTGAAAACAGAGATTTAGAAAGCAGAATTGAAACAAATGCCAACGTTTTAGAGATAAGTTCTGTTTTGAGACCAGAGAGTATGATCGGACCACTAAAACTAAGCTCTGATTCTGAAATTGTGCAACAAGGCATGCAGACATCAGGTGGAATGTTGAAGCTCAGCAGTGGAGGCATCACCACCGTTCTTGTTCCTGGAAGTCCAGATGGTGTCACTGACCAACCTTGTGTAGACTTTGAAGCTGAGAATGTTGGTGACATAGCCAGTAGTATAGATTTCGTCTTGGGTCAGAAAGGTATAGATTCCATTCCTGAGACAACGGGTCACATCTCTCATAAAATGACTTCAGTCAACACATTAGAGAGCACAGATGGCATTTTTGATCCAACGATGATTAGAGAATGTGAGGAGAATGACAACACTGCTGATGAGTTATGCATAAAGTATGAGCCTTCTGATACAGCTGCTCTTGCTCATGAAACAGATACAGGTAATAGATTTAAGAGTGTAGGTGACATTACAAATAAGGCATGTATGATGGACATTACAGATACCATGTCTGATCAAGTAATTGTAGACAGCCCTTGTGTCGTTGCAGTTAGAATAGCTGGTGAAGCCCATAGCAATACAAGTAGTTCCTCAGAATATTTAAAAATGAGTACAGATACAACCTCTTTTCATGTAGCTAGAGGTGGGAATGACACTGAAAATTTCAGCAACCTCACTGCTTGCTCAGATATTTATGCTGAGAGTATTTCATGTAGTTTCACAGAGTCAACAGGAAAGTTGACAGAGAGCTCATCAGATTGTGCTTCACCCTTGCCTATAAAGAAGATTGCTGGGGGTAATTGTAACATCTCTTTGGACTCTGAACTCAGTATGTTAAATGGGACAAAAGTACTTTCAGATAGTGCCTTGGACAGTGATCTAGATTGTACTAGTGATATAACAGAAGCATTGCATGAACTGAACACTGGAGAGTTTAAAACAAAAGAGGAAGATGACTCAGAGAATACAGAATTTGGTATATCCTTTCCTGGTATAGAATCAGCTTCTGTAGAGACATCTATGGAACCGAAAATGATCGAAACTTCTCACATGGAGGAAAGTACAGCTACTGAGGAGAGCTGGGAGTCCATGTTTAACGATGATGGTGACTGCCTGGATCCACGTCTTTTACAAGAGGTATGTTTACTGGAGATTGCTTGGTGCTATAATTTGTAGATTCATAGAACTTGGGATTTTGGAGACATTTGTGCACATTCATTGATTTACCTACAATGTAAGGATTCCTGCAAAACACATAGGACTATAGACTGAGAAAAGACTATCTGGTAGATCTTAAAAAAGAAAAAAAAAATGCAGAATTGAGTGATACTTATAATAGCCAAGTCCTGAGTGATTTAGTGAATAGATTAAAGATAAATTTAATGGATACTGGTTATCTGTTGATGAATACAGAGGGAAACTTCTCAAAGGGGCTCTTCTGTGTTGACAAGATATATTTTACACATGCCTATTTGAGGGGAGGAGGATAGTTTATTATTGTTTATGTTTCCAGTAGATGTTCAGATGTTTTTAGACACTGTAGAGTGAAAGAATTAGAGAAAGGAAGAGCAAAATAAAGGACGGTATGATTGTTTTTTAAGGAATTTATTTTGAGTTAAATTAAAGAATGATTTTTGAGTCTATATAGAAAATATAAGTGATAATGACATGATGCCTAGTTAAGAGTTCATAAATACAAAATGCTAGATTTTTAACACATCTTACAAATTATTTAATGCAATATTTTCATTTTCTTAATTTAGAAAACATTTAAATTAACATAAATGCAGACAACTCCCCTTTCATTCCTTATAGTAGTGAGTTCACATAACCTTTACCTGAAATGAAAAAAATTATTTCCCTATAAAATCCCCAATTTCACAAATGAGAAAATTGAAGCTTAGTGATCATACCGTTAGTAAAGGGAGAATCAGGATTACAGCCTAATTCTATCTTAATCCAATGTTTATATTTTTACCAGACCACTTCCTCACCTATAAAATGGAGTTTTGTTTGAGTGACTCCAAAGAGCCTTTTAAATACTGATGAGTCTTTTGTTTCTGAGAGTTAAACCAGAAGTACAGAGAAATAATCACACGCATGTGAAAGAGACACATGATACTGAAAAAGTCAGCCCATTGGACAGAATTGACTTTCCAATACCAAGCAGTTTCTTCTCACTCTTAGAATGTGTTTACATGCACACCTAACTGTACCACAGTTAGCACTTCTTATGGTCAAATCAGCAAACATTATAATTTAAACATTCCTTAGAAATATAGAGCAAAAAGTATCTATGAATGGGCATTCATAAACCCCTTGAAATTGCATGAAAATTTTTATAGGTATAGTTTTTCATAGCTTTCATCAGTTTCTCAAAGACAATGGT
This sequence comes from Vespertilio murinus, assembly GCA_963924515.1. NCBI lineage: Eukaryota > Metazoa > Chordata > Mammalia > Chiroptera > Vespertilionidae > Vespertilio > Vespertilio murinus. Next base: position 18,524,671 of record OZ004714.1, on the reverse strand, counting down.
CCCCATAATATGGTCCCTGGACCAGCAGCATGAGCATCACTTGGAAAATTATTAGAAATATAAACTCTTTAGTCCATCAAGTGATTCTGATGCACATAAAATGAGAACCACTCCTCAAAGGTAATACAGAAACTTAAATGTATTTCAGAAAGTTAGTGTGGTAACTAGAAATTACTGTTAATTAGGAAAAACACTATTCAGAGACTTTAGAATCAAATTGGGTTCAGAAATATCAATAATGGAGGAGTTTGAGTGAATATAGAGAAGTTATTAAGGATCCAAGCATTGGAGGATGGTCTTAGTCTGAGAAAGGAAGCAACATTCATAGAAGTTGGGGAAGGGAATACCTGAGTGGATAGAGAACATAGGTACACATAGAGAAAGGACAGCTTCCTACAAAAGAAGGGCATGGCACACAGAGCCTTTAACACATGGCAAAACTCGTTAAATAGTCACTGAATGGATGTAGGCTATAGGGGAGAATTAGAGATCTCTTCCTTTTTAAGGTAGCTTCCAGTGCTTTCAAAACATAATTGTTGCCTGGCTGGTATAGCCTCGTGGTTGAGCGTCAACCTATGAACCATGGGTTCGATTCCCAGTCAGGGCACATGCCGGAGTTGTGGGTTCGATCTCCAGTAGGGGGCAGGTAGGTGCTGGAGGCAGCCAAACAATGATTCTCTCTCATCATTGATGTTTCTGTCTCTCCTCCTCTCTTCCTCTCTGAAATCAATTAAAAAACAACATAATTGCTGCTAGAACTTGAATTCTGGATATGGTTTTGTATCGAGGGGGCAGGACAGTCAGGTGGGGTAACAGTTTTTCAGGTCTTAACACTGTTTAGAATAGGTGCAAAAGAATGTAGGTAACTACTTCATATTTTTAAATATATATATTTTACTGATTTTTTACAGAGAGGAAGAGAGAAGGATAGAGAGCCAGAAACATCGATGAGAGAGAATCATCGATCAGCTGCCTCTTGCACACCCCTTACTGGGGATGTGCCCCTAACCAAGGTACATGCCCTTGACCGGTATCGAACCTGGGACTTTTCAGTCCACAGGCTGACGCTCTATCCACTGAGCCAAACCGGTTTCAGCACTACGTATTTTTGAGGAGCATAGTACTATAGCCAGAGAGGACACTAGTATGTCCTAAAGCTGGGAATGGCAGGAAAATGGAGTATGTAGTGTTTTAAGCCAAAGACAGTCAGTGCCTGGGTGTTGTGTTTGGGTATCTTCTGAGGTGCTTGGTAGGAAGTGGATCTATATTGAGGGATGAGGATGGATGAGAACAAAAAAGAAGAAGATGGAGAAATGGATTGAGAATGTTGAAGCAGATCTAACTTTAAACTTTGGTCTCCTGTGCTTTGGGATTTAGAAGATGTAATAACAATAATGTTATTAAAAGATGTCACAAATCCAGTAACATTAATAGTCCTTTGGCTACTATTTCACTTAATTTGTTATTTGTATTACTCCAAACATACTTTATTAAAGATTAAACCAGAATGTTTCCCTACCTTGAAAACTTTCCAACCAGAGATGTTTGGCTCTTTTCCCAGCTGGCCTATTTCTTTGTTGACAATGGCTAGACATATGGAGGTTTTTCTAATACTTCTAATAGGCAGGAAAGTATGCAATACAGTAGGGTGTGGCAGCCATTGGCATGTGAAGCAGTTTCCTATGATGTTTAAACCTCTAAAATTGCCTGAGGAGGGTAGAGAGCATAGCTAGGCCATTATTGAGCTCCCAGAATTGCAACTCTTGATGAGTCTGTAGATCACACTACATCTTCTAAAGCCCAGAGACTTAAGTTGATAATTTATATAGAAAAGGATATTGGCATGACCTCTTTTAACCTTCTGAGTGTTGGTACAAGAACAAAGGAATTATTATTGTCTAAATAAAACTTCCTTAGCTCCTGTGCCTCTCTCTACTGATTGGCAAACTTATTGGTAAGAGGGTTAGTATCTTTTGTTATTAGTTCCAGCTCATGTTAACAGACATATATCTGATTTGTTTTGTTTTCTTTAAGCCTTACCTGGGGAGTGAAGATATTTTTTCTGTTAATGTTTAGGGAGAGTGGAAGGGGAGGAGAGAGAGAGGAGAGCGAAAAACATCGATGCTAAGACAAATCAATTGGTTGCTTCCTGCACATGCCTCGATGAGGAGTGGGGATTGAACTTGCAACCCAGGTATGTGTCCTTGACCGGGAACTTAACTTATAGGTTTTATATCTATTGTTCCATGAAATATAGACTAAGAATTGTATGTTTTGCTATTATTTAAACTGCTATTTAATCAGTCCTAAAAGCCAAATGCTTAATAGTTAGCTTAGAAATGGGATATAATTATACAAAATCAATTTTTCGGACTAGGTTATAGCAAAGGACCTTAATCATATTTTCTTGCCAGATCACCCTCTTTTCCTTTCTCTTTCTAATCAGTTCTTAGTATTTATATTTTGGAGGCATTTTTATAGTCATGCATTGTTTACCTTTCAGAATGCATTATTTAGTCCCAGTTTGTAAATTCATGGACATGCAGTGCTTTGTGTTTTTTGTTGTTGTTGTTGTTGTTTTTTGCAGAGTAGCTCTGAAAGTCAATGCCAGAAATCCAAAAATGAAATGAAGAAAACAATTTTAATTACAATAGGATAAAAATTATTTAGAATTAAAATTAACAAGATACATATAAAACTTGTACTTTGAAAATTGCAAAATGTTGGGAGAAATTAAAGAAGACCTAAAAATAATGGAAAGACATCACATGTTCATCTCTGATTAATAAAATTAGGATACTTCCCAAATTCATATGGAATGCAAGGGACCCAGGATAACCAAAGTGATTTTGAAACAAAAGAACAAAGTAGAAAGACTCAAACTTCCTGATTTCACAGCTATTTTAATAAAACTAGAGTAATCAAGACAGTGTGGCACCTGGTTTAAGGGTAGACTTGCAAGTGATTTAAGACTCCCCTTGTATCTGGGGCTCTTGAGTTATTAAACTGATATACCAGCCCACTCTAAGCTTTTAAGTCTTCGTTAAAGTTTAGCTAATAATCTTCTTGCTCGCTTGTGTGGTGGCTGCTTCTTCCCATGATATGTCAAAGGCCAACGGTTTATATGTTCTCTTTCTCTTTGGAGGGATTTGTCATTCTGTGGACTTTAGTTTTCTTGGTTGTCTTGGAGTCTCAACTGTTTTTTGAGTGAATTCAAGAAATATTATGATCTTTATAGATCAGCTGCTCTTATTGTTATGGTGGGAAAAATACTCTCTTTGTACTTTCTGGATCCTAAAAGTAGAAATAGCCCTGGCTGGCTTGGTCAGTGGTTAGAGTGTTGGCCAGAGGACCAAGTGCTGTGGGTTCAAGTCCTGGTCAAGGGCACCTACTTCAGTTGCAGGTTCATCCCTGCCCAGGTAGGACGTGTGCAGGAGGCAAACAATCGATATGCCTCTCTCACATGGTTCTTTCTCTCTTTCTCCCTTCCTCTTTTTCTCACTCCTTTCTCCCTGCCTCCTACTCTCTAAAATTCAATGGAAAAAATATCCTCAGGTGAGGATTTAAAAAAAAAAAAAAAAGTGGGAATAGCTTGGCCTGTAATAGATTCAGCACTCAGTTAAATTTTGTTTAAAGAAGGTTGAATTCATTGAATATTTAGGTGCCATATAATATGCTAAGCACTTACTACATCATTTCATTTAATCCCCACAGCTGTCTTTGAAGTATAAATATTACTGTTATTCCCATTTTTTAAGATGTAAAACTGAAGCCTAGTGGAGAAATGGAAATAGAGGCACTTCAATAAATAAACATTTTGTTTGTTTTACTTAAGTCACCTTTCCTCTTTCCTCCCTCCTCAATAAAATTCTTGAATCCATTTTTTACTTCTCTAAGGAAAGGAAGTATAGTCCTGGCATTGAGAGCTCTCATTTCCTCATTTGATGGGGAAAGGAGCATGGTATAATAGAGGGAAAGCTTGAAGGGATCTAGTTGGGCTTTTAATTAACAAGAAGACACTCTAAAGGCTTTGGGTGGTCAGTATCAGCATCTAGGTTCTATAACAAGTGAATGACAAAATGGCTTTGTTGCCACTTTCTATTTTTCCCTTTCCCTTCTGTTTCTAGTGTAAAATAGTTAGTGGCCTTTAGTTTTTTCATAGGATAGTAGAATTTTAAGGTTGTTGGGTTTTTTGTTTGTTTTTTGTTTTTTAGAAAAAGAAAACAGCCAAATTTAGTATGTACATATGTATGGGAACTTTGCATATATGAAAGAGTCAGAGGCCCCAAATGCATGAGAGGTTCCTAGAATGTTTAAATATTTTTTATTACTATTAATTTCTTTACTAACTTCATATGTGGCAATTATTTTAAGTAGTTCTCATGCTAGGGACATTAATTATAATTACTTGTACCACTTAAATTTGCCTTAACAAATTCCTTTGTAAGCTAAGTTCAACAAAAGGTGGACTAACAAAGTGTTTTTATTCTTAAATTTATGTTTTTGTTCGCTTCCAAAAGAAACACTATGAGATGAGTCTGATCAGTAAGCTCAAATAATACAAACTTTATTAATTGATCTCCTCAGCTATTTTCTGAAATTCATTTTCCACGATGTGCCATTGGTAACTCACCACATTAATCATTCCACATTTTCTCACACAGTAGTTGATAGATGCAAGTTAGGTTTCATGCATTGCCTGTCTTTGCTAAAAATTCAATACCTTTTCAAGTATTTCACATGTATAATATAAACTGGGTGATAGAACCCTGGTCATTGTATTTATGAACAGCATTAATACAGAGACAATGTTAAAGGTTAGGTTTTGGGAGAATCCTATATAATAAAACTCTAATATGCAAATTGACTGATGGCAGAACAACTGGTCACTATGATGCGCATTGACCACCAGGGGACAGATGCTCAATGCAGGAGCTTCCCTCTGCTGGTCAGTGCATTCCCACAGGGGGAGCGCCACTCAGCCAAAAGCCAGGGTCACGGCTGGTGAGCACAGTGGCAGTGGTGGGAGCCTCTCCCACTTCTGCAGCAGTGCTAAGAGAGCGGGCGGGCGGTAAGGAGCAAAGGGTCCTGGACCGTGAGAGGGATCTCCAACTGCCGGCTTAGGCCCCATTCCCCATGGGATGGGGCCTATGCTGGCAGGCAGACATCCCCAAGGGGTCACAGATTGCAAGAGGTCACAGGCTGGGCTGAGGGACACACACACACACACACACACACACACACACACACCAATGCATGAATTTTGTGCACCGGGCCTCTAGTATTATATAATGATCTGGCTTGATGTGATTCACTAATATGCTTCTTTTTTTTTAGTTATCAGGGAATATGAAGAATACAAATAGCATCCAGGAACCTAGATTTGATTATTATAATAATGAAGTTCCTGATATTGACCTCAGTGATTGTGAATTCCCACATGTCATTGAAATTTATGACTTCCCTCAAGAATTTCGTACTGAAGACCTCCTGCGGGTTTTCTGCAGTTATCAGTAAGTATTGCAAATGGTTGGGGATGTTAGGAAAAGTGGGATGAAGTTTTTTTTAAAATATCTTCTGAAAAATTATTTCTTATGTTTTTGTGTTCCCTGTTGTTAACTTTAGCATCAAGGTGACTTGTTGTCTTTTCCAAGTCCATTAGAAATGTTCTGTATTAAACTACTCTTCTTCTAAATCCTTAGAAATGCCAAATAGTCTTTCTAGACACCATTTTAGCATTTAGGAAGACCAATATTAATGATGACTTCTAAGTCTGTCTTCATAGTGTATTTAGTTCATTTTAAAGTTATTGTAATTATTGATATATTGTTGACCCTTGAACAAGGTAGGGGTTAGGAGTGCAGACCAACTCACACAGTCAAAAATCCACATATAACTTTTGACTCTAAAAACTTAACTATTAAGAGCCTACTGTTGACTAGAAGCCTTACTGATAACATAAGCAGTTGATTAACACATATTTTGCATGTTATAAGTATTAGGTACAGTATTTTCACAAGAAAGTAAGCTAGAGAAAAGAAATGTTACTAAGAAAATAATGACAGAGACAGTACATTTATAATACTGTACTATATCTATTGGTACTATGGATTTTAAGAAATTCACACATAAACATTAATAAATTCACATGAAAGTTCAAATCCATCCATGTTCAAGAGTTAAATATATTTGGATGTTATGCCAGGCATTCTTTTTTGTATGTTTACTTGTCCCATCTTTTTCTCCTCTTTCTTGCCTTCTTTTGGATGGATGAGGTATTTTTTCATTCTATTTTGGGGGGGAAATGATGCTCTGTTTCTATTCTTTGGTGGTTGTTTTAGAAATTACAGAATGCATGCTTATCAGTGGCTAAAGTTAATACTTTCACACTCTTCCCAAACACTGTAAGAGCTTTTAGCTTCATTCCCCAATCCCATCCTTCACTTTACCCCACCCCATTTTATATGCTACTAGAGGCCCAGTGCATCCCTCTGCCTGGCCTGTGGGGATCAGGCCAAAACCAGCTCTCTGACACCCCCCGAAGGGTCCTGAGATGTGAGAGTGCAGATTAGGTTGAGGGACCCCACAGTACACAACTCTGTGCACTAGGCCTCTAGTAAGCATATAAGATCTTTGGTTAATCTTTTCCTACCCTCCCCCCTATCTTCTTCCCTCTGAGATGCATCAGTTTCTATGCCTGTGGTTTCAGCTCCTACTTTGAGCATATGCTCCCTGGTGGTCAGTGCGCATCATAGCTACCAGTTGCTTAGGCTTTTATATATAGATTATGATTGAGCATTGTGATTATTTTTAAATTTTTCCTCTTTTTTTCTTATAACTCTATTTGGTGTTACTGTTTTATATATTCAACATTCAGATTTACCCACTTTCTGTGTTTTTCATTTATATCTTCTTGCATCTCATATCTACCATTTGAAATCTTTTTTTATGTATGTATGGGACAATTATTTAGCATTTACTTTAATGATAGGCTGCTGGTAAGAAAGTCATTTTGTTGTTGTTTTTTAATGGCTTTATTTCAACTTCATTCTTGAAAGATGTTTTTGCAGGATATAGAATTATAGATTGGTAGTTACTTTTCTCTCAGAAACTTGAAGTTAGTATTTTACTGTTTCCTGGCATTCCTTGTGGAGGATAAGAAGGCATCTCAAAGTCTAGCAACTGTTACTTCTGAATGTATTTCCCCCCCCCCCGCCCCCCTTTGGATGCTGTTAAGGCTTTCTCTTTGTTTTTGGTGTTCTACATTTTTAATATGAGGCTGTATGTGTGTGTGTGTGTGTGTGTGTGTGTGTGTGTGTGTGTGTGTGTTTTAATTTATTCATTTTGAGATTATTTAGGCTTCTTAAAACAGTGAATTAATGTTTTTCATTGGTTTTGGAGAGTACCCTCACATATTACCTCTTCAAATATCGCCTCTGCCAGTTTCTTTCTCTACTACCTTCTCTGAGATGCTAATCAAATGTATATTAGACTCCTCACTTGATTCTCATGTTAACTTTCATATTTTTTTTCTCTATTTCATTTTGAGTAATTTCCTTAGCTCTCATTTCCAGTTCACTAATTTTTTCTTTAGCTGTTTAATTTGCTGTTAAATCTGTCCATTGAATTTTTAAATTTCATTTTATGTTTCTAATTTTTCAAAGTTCTCTGTCTTTTTCAAATATGCATAGTCAGTTTTTAGTTTCTTATTTTCTCTAAGTATTTTCAAAATTCAAAAATTTTCTTCAAGTATATTAAACATAGACTTTATATAGTTTATATCTGGTAACTATTTTACCTGAAGTCCTTTTAGTTCTATTTCATCAAATTTTCGCTCTTAGTGCCTTACTTTTTTGCAGATTTAGTTCCAAGAGCTCTCCATTTTCTTTAGAATTTTATTTATGGGAATTGATGCCTCCAATAAAAGAAGAGGATTTCTCCTGAAAGGATTTGTATTTTTTCTACCAAGCACCAAGGGCACTAACAGTTCAGGAACACTGTAAATTAAATTATTGATTTGAGGTTATTCTGACCACTCAGAATTAGTCAAGTGGAGAATGATAAAAAATGATTGTTACATGTTTCAACTAGTTTAACAACACTTATAAGTGTCCATTCACTTGACAGTCTTTGATGTAGTGCCAAGCCCCCCCCCCTTTTATAAAGTTATTTGTCTATTGGTAGAAGACATTTTGTATATTAGCATCATATTATTCCAGTTTCATTTCCTATAAATAGAGTAAGAACTTTAACATACTTTCAGGATCATCTGAGTGCATATTGCTTATAGGGTTAAATATTTCCTCTGTCTTTCATAGCTGTTTTGCACAAACAATTTTTGGTAGTTTCTTGGGGAGTTTTAATGACTTCACCTTTCTCTGGTCTTCCAATGCATTCAACTAAGTTTTTATAGACAGTTAAGACCCAATATCCAGAGCCTATTCCATATAAAATGCATAATAGATTTTAAAAAGCAGTTGAGATTAAATCACAAATTAGAACTACCTTAGATTGTCATTAGTAATGATGACTTTTAAAACCAAGGATCAGGTTTGATGTCTAAACTTTGTAGATTAGTTATTTCGAATGAGTTATTAACTTCCCTTTGATTGGTTTCTTTTTATTTTATAAAAAATATATTTTATTGATTTTTTACAGAGAGGAAGAGAGAAGGATAGAGAGCCAGAAACATCGATGAGAGAGAAACACCAATCAGCTGCCTCCTGCACACCCCCTACTGGGCATGTGCCCGCAATCAAGGTACATGCCCTTGACCAGAATCGAACCTGGGACCCTTCAGTCCGCAAGCCAACGCTCTATCCACTGAGCCAAACCGGTCTCGGCTGATTGGTTTCTTTTTAATCTTACCTGTAAGACCTTTTTTTTTCTTATCAAATCTAAAAACATCCTCAAAAAAGAGGCATTTTAAAGAATTATAAATTCTAAAGTCTTTTTGTATCCTTTTGTAAACCATCTTATGATATATATTTTTACTATTGATTTTTTTCACAGTAAAAAGTGACCAACCCCTGTGGTCACTTTATGCTATGGTTAAACTTACATTTAGGAAATTTTCTAACTAACCATCAAAGCTTCCTTTATTCTATTTCTCTCAAATGAATTTTTTCTTCTTCACTTGTTTTTAAAGAGGGAAAATATTTTAGCAGTTCGCTTTTTTTCTTTATAGTACTTTATAAAAATAGAAAAAGTCATGTGATCTATAATAATACCTGAGTCAAATACTACAGGCAGCTTTGTGTTTTAATCACTAATCACAATCTTCATTAATAATCTTTTTTATTAATATTGCTATTAATTAAAAAAATGAGTGCCATTCATTTACTAAATACCCCCTGAGTGTTCAACACCGTGTGCTCTTTGCCTTGCCATGAATGATCTTTTTCTATTTTTACAACTCTGTGAGGAAGTACTATGCCCATTTCGACAGATGAGACCTAGCTTCAAAAGAAGTTAAAGTGGATAGCAGAACCTGATTCCATTTATAGCTGATCCTTAAACACTGTGCTCTTTCCACAGTACTGTATTGAGTCCATGAGCAGTTTTAAGGTCCTAGCTAAAAAAAATAATTGTCAGGCCATCATCCTGATAGTCCTTGTGTTAACTATATAGCTGTGCTCCAAAATAAAGTTTTTTAGACTAGGGCAGGCTTTCTGATAACAGTTGTACTTTCTCTCCATTACTTGATTTTTTTCATTTGAATGATTTGTCTCTCTGTTTTTCTCTGTCTAAAGCATACATATGCATTAAATCTAGGTGACCTTCCCTGCCTTCCACTTCCTCTCATGTTCTTCTAACCTTCCTCTGCTTCCCCTTTCTACCTCTTCTTGTTCTGTGCCCTTAAGAGTATCTCTTGTAAAATAGTGTGTTAAATACTTTACCTCCCTAAGGGACTTGTGAGGATTAATTAGTTGATGTCTATAAAATAACTGAGAATGTAAAATACTCCCAGGTAGTTCTTTATAATGGTATTATTGCTTTTAAAATTTAGTAGCTTCTTCTATTCTCTAAGCTGTTTTTGTTTCATTATCCCCATTTCACCAATGTGCTGTTGAGTGTTTCTCTCTCATCCTGAAATGCTTTATGAGACTCTATTTGAAAGATGTTTCATAAAGTAAATTTTATGAAACAAAAATTGGGTTTTTTTTTGTTGCAGGAAGAAAGGATTTGATATTAAATGGGTAGATGACACACATGCCCTAGGAATATTCTCCAGTCCAATTACAGGTATTTACTTAGTGCATTTCAGTGTTATTTTTTTATTATCTATTTTATTGCCTATTGTGTACTTGTCTTTAGTTCCCTTTTATTTCAGCCAATCAGCATTTTATTCAACCAATATAGGTATTTGGCAGATACAGGTTTTTGAGTATCCATGTGCTTCTGTTGTCCCTTTTCACCTTAATCCAATAGTATTTAGAGAAACAGGCACCTTCTTTCAAGGTTATTTGCTGCATAATTCTTCGTTCCAATAGTTCATAAACAGATTATAGGTAGATATTTAAGAAGCCTATGTGACTAAATCTTGTAATATTTAAGATTTCCCCCCAGACAAATGAATTTGCACTAGCCTTTTAACCAGCTACAGACAATATGCAAACGAGTGGGCATGGCTCTATTTCAGTAAAACTTTATTTACAGAAGTTAGTTGGTTGGCTGAACTTGATTATAGAGCCATAGTTTGTTGATTTTTTATTTAAAACAACCACTGCCACGTTGTTCCTTTCAGACTTTCTAGAGCTTACCATCTCCTTTGCTTGCCATGCAAGAAAAAATAAAAAGCACATAACATCTAGGGAATACTTTTAAGAACTACTGGTAGACTTAAATTTTAATTTGCATTGCTCTTTTTTATGTCTTATATTTATTGCCTCCTTACATTTATTTCTCTTGGCAGCTCGTGATGCTCTGGGTAGTAAACATTCCATGGTGAAGATCCGGCCCTTGTCACAGGCCACAAGAGCAGCCAAGGCCAAAGCTAGAGCTTATGCTGGTGAGCCTGATGTCAGTTTTTTTTTCTCTTTCTTGTTAATAGTAGTGTTACTGTTTTTTCAGCACTTGTACAATATCCAGAGTAGTAAAGACATATGACTTTTATTTTTAGTGTTAAAGAAGTACGTTTTTAAGGAAAGAGTAATATAGGAAAGGCTGTGTAGGAAATGTGGCATCTGAGCAGCCACTTGGAAAGAATGGGTGATGCTAACTGCAAGCTATGCAGCAATCATTTTCTGATGACATCCTTATCTACTTTACCTCTGTGTTTAGTTGTTTGATAGAGTCACTGTAAGAAATTGTGTTAATACAGATAAAGCAGCCAGGGTTGTTTGTGCTTTGCCATGTTAATTTCCTCTGATCATCTATCAGGCTCGTATTAATTACTGCTGATGCAGCCCTTGTTAGTCTATTTTGTGTGTTAATTACTGAGTTAAATCACTTGGTGCTAGAGTGCTTTCTCTTCCTTACTCCCCCTCTTCCTCCCATTCAGAGTTCCTCCAGCCAGCAAAGGATCGTCCTGAGACTTCTGCAGCCCTAGCTAGAAGGCTAGTCATCAATGCCCTTGGGGTTCGAAGTAAGCAGAGCAAAACTGAACGGGAAGCAGAGCTCAAGAAACTGCAAGAAGCTCGAGGTGAGTTGAAGGGATGGTGTTCTTCTCTAGTCCCGTTAGAGCTCACTATATTGCATATGTTTAAAAAAAAAAAAAAAGAAGAAGCAGCAGCTCATTTTTTTGGTCATTTTCATTTCCTAGAAGCCTCCTAAATGTATTGAAATTGCCTGCCTATTCCACACACTAAAGCATCTTAATCCATTTACTTAATGTTGCTTTCTAAGATAGGCTCGGTCTTCTCAGCTCATCCATAGCTTTTCCTATAGTTCTTGCTCCAAAGGGTGAGAAAACTTTTTTGTGTGAAAACCTATGGCCTTCTAGGTAGAAAACATTATTTGCTATGGTTTTACTGGACCATGATTGTCATGCTATTATCAAATGGTTGAGATCTTAGGCAGAAGACAAATTAAGAAAAAGCCAGCCGCTGGCATTGGTGATGATAACTGAGGAGTTACTTATTTATTTTTTTGTAAAGACAGTGCTGAGTGATTCCATTAGAATACATCTAGATTAACCTAGCTTCTGATTATTTTTTAGTACCTAAGAGTTCTCAGGAAATATTTCTACTGATTCACAAGCAGTATTTTTCTTTCCTTATAAGTTTTAAGTTGAGGTTAAAATCTCTCTCTTCCCATTGTAGGCTGTTGACTTGTCTGTAAAGGTTTGGGATTCTGGCTTTATACTTAAGTACTTTTTATCAACCTTCAGGCTTTAGACATTCTTATTGCCTTAGCCCCTGATCTGTGGAATCTGTGAAGGCAATTTATTCTGAAAATTCCACTTACTGAAAAGTAACTTCATTTTTTCATTAAACAAATTGAAGTTTCAAACTCTTTGTTTATTGCCAGTCTAACAAGGCCATTAATACTTCCTGTCCACTCTGCTTTGGTGATAGCAGGGAGCTTATAGACTCTCGGCTGCACTGGCCAGATAACCAGTGACAGAGTGTGTCATAGCAGGTGCTAGAGTTTCAGAGTAGAACCCAACTAATTTTTGAAACTTTAATGATTATAATGAGGTAGTTTTGATTTTTCAATGCATGGTTTACTCAAAGGCCTCATAGAAGATAGAAATAGGGTAGGATTCAACTGCTTTTTATAGATGGCAATAACATAATAATTAGGTTAAAGGAAAATGTGCCGTGTCCTAAACCCTTTATTAATTGGTTATCTTTGAAGAAAGTGATTTCTCTATGATAACCACAATTATCATAAGATCAATAGAGAGTAATAACAGTAGTATCTATAGAAAGAGATACGACTTACTTTTTTCAGTATATCATGCTTTTCTGTGTATCTGTACAGATATTGCAGCAGCAGTTATACATGGATGCCATATGAGTAGTCCCTCTGCTCTGTAGCCACATCATCATGCAACTCCACTTGAAGTATTTGTTTTAAGTACCCAGCTATACAAAGGACAGTTCAGTGATGTAATTAAAATGACTGTTGGTTAAGTGGGTACCCTGTTACTTTTTAAATGAAGGCCTTGAGTTGTGAGTAGAGACCCACTGTGTTAAGTTCCTATTATCTGTTGTTGCTGAGGCTGTACAAATTATAGAGGACACTTCCTTTATTATGCTTCAGAGTTTTCCCATTCTTCATATCTGAGAAAATACATATGGAAAATTCCACATTTACCTCTTGCTGGCTTCTTTATGTATCTGGTATTGAGCAGATTCTCTGTTACCTGTCTACAGGCTTCTCACTTAACAAATTTTTTTCTGTGGAAATTAAAAGTACTGTTTAGGTGTTAAGAACAGATATTTTTGTTCCAGACCTTCTTCCACTAGAGGAGGAGGAATCAGTAGAGCATAGTGGATAACATAGACTCTGGCATCAGATTACCTGGGTCTACATCTTAACTCTCAACTTATTGGCTGTGTGATCTTGGGCAAATTAGTCACTTTCTGTTTCATCATCCATACAATGGAAATCAAGTGAGATAAAACATGAAAGATACTTAGTCATCTTCAAAAACCATAGAAATACCCTCCTTTCTATTTGTATAGGCCTATAACTAGTATTTGACAAATGTTAGCTTCTCCTGTTTTTATTAATACTAGTAAATATTATATGGTGATTCCAGTGCAGGTTCCAGGACATATTTTTTGTCATTATTCTTTTTATTTTAAATTTTATATAATACTTTACCAATTACATTTGCCATTTACTGGACACCTGCCCTATGCAGAGCATTATGATCCATGTTTAGGAGAATTAGACTAACAATCTTGAGTAAGGAAGAAAATATGAACCTGGTATTTTAAGCAATTGTTACTCCTCTCACTTTAGTTTTTAAATTTTTAAAATTGAAAGCCATGGCAAAGTTTTAGTTGATTAAAAGGATTGGAAGGAAACTCCAGGTAATGTAACATTAAAATAACTCTGTGATGGATGGCTTTATATCCAGTCTAGAGATGGCCCAGAGAAGTAACTAGCAGCCTAAGATCTCCAGCTGGTAAATTGAGAGGAGACATTTTAGCCTAGCCCTCTCTAATTAAAATATATGCTCCTTCTATAATACTTGTAATCCCACTTAAAGGATTTGGGGGCAATTAAAAAATGTTTTCCCAGAAAAAATATACTTATAAAATTTTAAGGTCTTCACAAAATAAAATATGACAGGTTTCTTTTTAGTTATCTGTTGTAGTGATTAGCAGTTTTCACTATCAGAAAATTTTTCCTTTGGTCTACCTTAAATCTGTATGATAGTTTAATCCAGATTTCTCTTTCTTTCTTAGTAGAAACAGAGGATGTCTGGATACTGTTCTATTCTAACAATCTTTAACTAGAATGATCAAGGGCAGATCATTTAGGAATGTGGTATAATAGAGATTTTACCATTAACTAGTTGTGTGGCTGTGGGCATGTTGGTGTATCCCATTTTCCACCAAAGCAACTTACCTATGAAGACTTTTTTGGTAAACATAAGTTAACATGTGTAAAATTGTTCAGAAAAGTGCTTTACAAATTCAGGATACTGTTATTTATGTGGTTCCTGGGAAATTATTATTCATTATAACAGTACTAGAGGCCCAGTGTATGACATTTGTGCACTAGTAGGGTCCTTAGCAGCTGCCGGCTGGGAACTCCCTCCCTTCCCCCAGTAACCTGCTGTCACCGCTGGCCAGGACCTCCCTTCCTTCCCCCAGCTGGCTGAACCCCCTGGTCGAACTCACAGACAGACGCTCCCCCAGCCAACGGCCAATTTGCATACTACGCTTTTATTATGTAAGATTAGAGGCCTGGTGCATGAATTCGTACGGGAGGGGGGGAGGTTGTGGGGGAACAGAACTGTTGATCGGCTGTGGGCAAAGACCTGCGGGAGGTCGGCCAGCCAGGGGCGGGGTCACAGGAGGTTAGCTGCTGGCCCCAAGGAGGGAGCCGGTCCTTGGCTCCCTGGGAAAGAGACTGCATCTGCCACCACTCACCCCCTGTTCCCTTCCCCAGCCCAGGGCCCGAAGGCCCCAGCATGGTCGGGAGAGGAGACGATGGTTGCCAGGCTGGGCTCAGAAGAAATGGACGCTGGCCACCATCGGTGCCTCACCACTGTGCAGTTTCCCGCCTCCCCTCCTCCTCTCTTTGCCGAGGTGGTAACGGGTGGAGCAAGACAGACCCTTGTGTCAAGGGCTGACTTTCAGTAGATCACAGCAAGGAAGCTGCCCTGCTATGTATGAAACCCCAACCCAGAAGCAGGTGCCTACGATGGGGGCCAGCCGCAATGAGGGGCCACAGGAGTTTGGCTGTGGTAGTGCACTGACCACCAGGGGGCAGCTCCTGTGTTGAGTGTCGCACCTCTTGGTGATCTGTGCATGTCAAAGCAACTGGTCAACCGATCATTCCGGTTGTTCAGTCATAATGGTTGCTTAGTCTTTTATATATAGATTTCTGCCTATTTATTTTATTGGAAAATGAAAGTTTTCTGGTTCAGTTATGTAAGTACTTTAGGTGAATTATTTCATACTAATTTTTCTCTTCTTGCTTAGTTCCTTGCCCTTAAGGCTGCTGTTGCTCTTTCTGCTTAAGTTTACTTTCTTTAAAGGTTGTAGGTAAAGTTAATAAGAGCTTTTCTCATGCAGTCTGTCAGCTATTAGTTGCTTTCCTTTCCATTTAATACAGGGACAGCATGTTTCTTGATTTTTCTGTTATTATTATTTTTTTTTACATTTCCCTCCTTTGTGCATATTTTCAGATATCAGAATAGTGGAAAATATGCTGGTTTGAGGATTATGTATGGACCTGGGTTCCAGTGTCAGTTTTTCACTGATTATGCAACCATAGGCAAATCACTTAAACCCCCCTCCAGACTTTCATTTTCTTTTTAAAATGAAGAAAATATGTTTGTCTCATTCTAACCTATATTTCTCTATTCTAATCATGTTCTGTACTTCTAAATGTATGTCTCACATTTTCATTATTTCTTTGTGCTTCTCAATGTGTCTCCCTAATCTTACTGGTTATCTCATATGGTTTACAACTAGACTTTCTTCTTACATATACATTTGTTAATTGAGATCTACAGTTTTTTATCAGAAAGCATTAGGGCAGGAAATGTTTCAGAATTTTGTGATATTCATATTTTAGAAAGATATTATGGTTATCTTAATCTTTGTTTCATAACACCAAAGTCAGACACATTAACACTGATATTTCTGCTGCATAGTACATGAGTAGTCACCCTAAATAGCACATGTAAAGGCTATAAACAGTCCTATATCCTTCAGGTTAGATTTATCAGCAAATGAGTTTTGGCCCCGACTTTAAAAACAAAACTTAGTTTTCAGAACTGCTTTGATTTTAGAATTGTGGATTCTGAGCCACTCTTCCCATATTGCCTTTCTGATTTAAGTTCCTGAGCTTATTGAAAACTTTGAGTTTTAGTAATTTACTATTCTGGATTCTTTTTCTTAGAATCCAGAACCAGTGTTTGATTGTTTTCACATAAGGTTGCCTTTGCCTTTAGATACGCTCCTAGCTTTCCTGTTTGTAAGAATCAGAACAGAGCCTTCCTAAGAAATGTGCTGTTTCCTAGAGAATCCCAACCCAATTCATAAAGCCAAGTCACAGGGCACTGAATTAACTAGCCTTCCACTTGGAATTTGCTGACCCCTGTATTTTTTGTCTCTTGTAACTTTGCTGCTATATTCTGGTCATGCCACAAGATGGTGCCCAAATAGCAGCGAATTTCTCTTTCTCACATGTACAAGTGCCTGTCAACTTCCTGACAAAGTTCTTTGCCCTTAAAGTAAGTCAAATATTAGTACAGGAATTTTATAAGAGGTTTTGCTGATTTGGAAAAGATATGAATAGCAAGTATTAACTCTAAACTCACCTTGTTTTCCATAATCCCCATGGTTTATGACTTGCAAAATCTTTACAGACATTATCTGAAATAATAGCCCTTGGGAGGAAGACTTGTCATCTACATTTTATGGTGTCAAGATAAATGGCAAACCATGAAATTAGAACTGGTATTACATCACCTAATGATGTGCTTGGGCCACCTCATTCATGTGTGGTCTGTATTTTACCCATTTGGGTGAAATTGTTAAATAGAAACTAGGGTTTTATGTTAAAAATTAAAGATGTACATTGTTTTTAGAAATAGTCCTTGGTTTTCCTCCATTATGTGTGGCCATTTTTCCATTTTGGAATTGTATATTCCAGAAGATTTCTGGTTCCTGAAAGTGCTCTGAAAATATTGAAATTCAGTTTGCCTCTGAAATATTTTTTCTCAAAGATTGTATGTAATAAGATGTAACTAAAGCCCAGAGGCTATCACCTCCATTTGAACAAGAAGTTGAAAGAAGAATATTGAAACATATTCTTGATTGCTGTTGAAATATATGGGAAGATCAGTAAACTGGGAATAATGGGCAGTTTTATGGAAGCACTAACACAGTTGAGAAGTAGAATTAAAATAAATATATTATCAGCAAGACTAGAATCTGGGTCCTACTAGATTTCTGACTTATTCCATATGCTTTTTATTTCTTATTAGCTCCAGATCTTTCTCTTTCTATTAAATAGTAATAGTAACATTTCCATTTAACCAAATACTTGGAAAGTTAAAGATACTAACTCTTGGGATCCAATTAGAGAAGACCAGGAAATCTAGCTCTCTCTTGATTAGTTTACCTTGTAATTGGGATTAAGGGAAAGTCGCTGGCTATGTGACATACACTGCCACTTTTAACACTGCCCTAATTTACAGAAAGAAAACGGTTGGAAGCCAAGCAACGAGAAGACATCTGGGAAGGCAGAGACCAACCTGCAGTTTGAACATCACTCAGTGGAAAGGATAACTCCATGAATTGAGAAAATATTTCCACAGTCTTCAGATAAGAAGATTCTTCCAGAGCTCTGTGTACATGCAAATGTGCATGTTAATGAAAGAAAGGGATAAAGTGATCAAGACAAGGACTGACTGATGTAGAAAGAAGATAGACTTCTCTGTCTTCATTCCTAAATTCAGTTCTTTGGAATCGCCTTATTGTGTTGGGCATAGAAGGGACCATCAGCTAGTAAGAAACTGGGAAAGAATGACTTTCAGGAGTCCTCTGGGCAGGGAAAGTCATGTGAGCATGGGTCACACTTCCAGGATGTTTTAAGCAAATACGAAACAGAGGATTTAAACCTGTGATGATGGGAGATTTAGGCCCTGCAAAACCAGGGTGTTCTTTAGTACCTCACAAAGCTGAGCACAGCAATATTGAAGGGGAAGGGAGGGAGCAGTATCTGGTATACTTGGGATTTACAGACTCTACACTGCCAGTTCCAGAACTCCCAAATTGGCAAACTGCAGCAGATGAGGGTATTTGGACTCCAGAGTTGTACAGAGAAGCTGAGTGCCTGGGGCTTCTCCAGCTGCACAGCAGCCAGGGACATGCCAGCTTCCTTCCTCATAGGAAGCCAGTCTGGGGAGCTGTATTCTAGTTCCAGCTTGAGTAGTCTATCATGTTGTAATTGGGAGACATTAAAGTCCATTTTATGGCCTAGATCACTCTCGTATTTGTCAGTTTTGTCATTCCCATAAAGAAATTGGTAAGCAGCTCTCCTCATCTTTATCCCTTATAATGCTGTGTGTGGGTTCAGTGGGTCTCTTGATTTTATTGTACCCATGAGCAGAAAGGTGCTCATCCCTCTGCTCCAGAGTGGACTACAAACATGCCTCTCCTGGGATTGGTATGTAGCAGTTCCTCTTCCCTTCGTACCCGCTTGGTGCACCCAGACTCCAGCCTCTTGCTTTTCCCCATTTCTGTCAAATCTGACATTCTGCAGAAAATATCTGGCATGCAGCATGTTCTTGGTATGATCTTCTCGGCCTGTGCCAGAGGCACTTGGCAAGCAGTTCCAGACCGTCCATTACAATGAAAAGCAGCCAGAATAAAACAAATACCCCTGGGCAGTGAGAGATTTCCTCCTAAAGGACATGGACAGGTCAGAGCTGTCACCTCAGGCTTTATCCATCTCATATCAGCATTCCCAGTGTTTCTATAAAGTACTGCTGCACTAAAGAAATGGTAGTGCTAGACCTTAAGATGCTGAGGAAGCAAGAAATAGTGTTTCGTTGTGCTTTTAACTAAGGCATTAACCTCATTTTTATATGATTTAGTGCCTGTGACAATGATGGATTGTTAGCATTGCCTAGAACATGGTGGAGTCGGGCTTTTTTCAAACAGTTCCTCAAATGACACTGGCCTTGGGTCTTAGACCTGACACAACTATCCCTGCTTCTATTCTGGACTTGGAGCCCTCACGCGATTTCTCGGCATTGTTTTTTTCAATCTTGGTCCATTCTGAAAGTGTCCCTTGTTCATGTGCAATGCCTCCAGCTCAAGTTTGGAGGATTAAATCTTTTTCTTGACCATCTGACCCAGTGCTTAGACCAGCGCCCCTCTCTCTGGCTTGCAGCTGCACAGCTTGTGCTCCGTCATGACAGAATGGACTTCTCTAAGATGGGCATGTGTAATGGGGAAATGTGGTTGCATTTGAAAGGAAATGCAAGGGATTACAGTCAGGCTTCCTACTGAATGGTATACCTCTGAGGTACAGTTTTGCTCTGTTTTGATTCTTTAGGGCAGAGAGTGACCTTGGGCAATAAAAAGATGATTGCCACTGTCACTTGTCTTTGAGGGGACCTCCCCTTTCTTAAAGCATTTTAGCTTTAAAGGGCATTATTAAAAGTAACACTGCCTCATGTTTATTGCCCAGTTTTCTTGTAGTCCTCATAATTGCTAGAAGTTACTTTTGTTTTCTCTCTAATGCTTTATACTAGGTGGCTAGTAGCTTGTGCAGGTTTCCTTCCTTCCTTCCTTCCTTCCTTCCTTCCTTCCTTCCTTCCTTCCTTCCTTCCTTCCTTCCTTCCTTCCTTCCTCCCTCCCTCCCTCCCTCCCTCCCTCCCTCCCTTCTTTCTTCCTTCCCTCTCTCCCTCCTTTCCCTTTCTTTCTTTTCTCCCAGCTAAAAATCCCTCTAACATTCAGATTTATCCTTATAATTAGACACAGAGAGAGGATTTTTTTAAGCCAATATTGAAAACTATGGAGTGCTGCTCCTTCTACCATTAGTAGAGAATGTGTTTTTCATGATCTTTT
Organism: Vespertilio murinus; assembly: GCA_963924515.1. Classification (NCBI taxonomy): domain Eukaryota; kingdom Metazoa; phylum Chordata; class Mammalia; order Chiroptera; family Vespertilionidae; genus Vespertilio; species Vespertilio murinus. The sequence continues at coordinate 18,504,452 of OZ004714.1, read as the reverse complement.
TCTAGTAGTTGGGATTGATGTATACTGGCTAGAGGTAAGAGGTCCTGCCGTGGCCCAGCATGGTCTGCATTGAGCTTGTCCAGATGGGAATAAAATCTTTGACCATATCTGAACCATGCCTTCACAAACTGAGCTGCCAAGCATCCTGTAGCTACCACTGGCTCCTTGTTAGATGTTTGAGAAGACATAATGCATTCTGCTATGCATATATGTTGTTTCATGTATGTTGAACGTCTGCACCCAAGATTACTTGGGATTTATAGTAAAAAGGTACATTGCCCTTGAATTTGTATATGCTCTGCATAGAATAGAAATAATGTAGGCTTCTGAAGAGTAAGCTGAAGTTCCTAGCACTTTAGTTTCTCAGAGACTAAAGCATGCCGAGATGAAAGTCTTCTGACATTTTTGGTTCTGTCTGGAATTTGGTGGTTGGTATTCTGTTAACATTCCTCATCTAGTTATAAGTCATGCCAGCCACCAGTCTTCCCATGCCCTTCCCTTTCAACTCAGGTGTAACAGGACAACCCTTGTATAGCTTTTTCCAAGACCTAAAACTGGCTGCACCTATCAGACATGTGATGTGGGCAGCAAGACTGAGGCCAGAGCCGGTGGCTGACTGCCTGGCCTGCTTTTCGGGCTCTCTTGGAAACTGGATCCAGCAAGAACCTGTGGGTAACCTCCCCGCCTGAATCTAGCCATCAGTCACCACAGGCTCCCCCACTAGCTGCACATTCTTTCACAGACCATTAGCTGCATGTGCGAGCATAATGTTGTTACTGTTTGGGAGATGTTTGCTGGCTCCAACAGGAAATCGGTCCTTCCCTTGTTTACCTAAACGGCTGTGCCAAAATATAATGCTCCCTCTGCCTAATGAAGGAGATGAGGGAGTTGAAAAGAGAAGGTGGAGGAGAAGGAAGAAAGCATGTCTTTGTATTCATAGGGTGTACCCAGAGCATGTTCCTTTTTACTCTCTAAGGAGGGGGTGGCGCTCATGATAATGGGGGGGGGGGGCGGCGAGAGCGGGACACACTATTGTAAATCTGCCCCATCTGTTACCAGTCATTTAGACTTTGTAGCCTCATTTATAAAAGTTTACAATCCTTGACCTTCTTGCCACCTACCTCTCACCCCTTAACCTTCCTAACCCATGTTTCAGCATTGAGCCTTGGGAGGAAATTGGGAAGCAGACAGTAGGCCGGTAGCTGATCAGAGAAATGTAGTGGGTCTGTTGTGTGCCCTGTGCAGCCTGGTCACCAGCTTCGTGGGAGTGAAAGTGGTAAAGTTAGTGCACTGGGAACTGCAAAGAATCACAGCCAGTCTTGTCTTTGTAACAGTCAATAGTGAGAAACCTTTATTGGCACTGGGGTGTCAGACCTGTAAGGATCATCTTTTAAGTGTGTCTAAGTGGAGAAAAGATTAAGAATCGTGTCCAATAAGACGCTGGGATTGTATACTACCTGAGCAAGAGCGTATTATAGCTACATCAAGAAGGGATGGTGGCCTTTCCTAGATTTGGTCTTTAATGAAATTAAATGTCCCCTCGTAGTCTCTTCTCCCCCACTCTACCAGACCTGTCGTCTTATTCCTACAGAGATGAGTGGCTTGTTTGACTGATGCTCTTTCCATTGCAAAAATGTATTCAATGCAAAGCTCACTTCAGAAACTTGGTTGAGACCTGAAATTTCGGCCAGCCCTGAGATGCACGGTGATCTTGAGGGGGACATTTTGTTGCCTGCCAGGTATATGGCATGTAGTTTTTCCTTGACCGGAGCTGGGGTCCATATTACCCAGCAGACTTTCTGCTTTTTTTCTCTTATTGCTCTGCAGGAAGACCCTATCTGGTCACTTCTGCAAATTGTGCCCCTTCTCAAGCACTCAGCAACTGGTGGTGGTGGCCCATCAGGAGATAAGGGGATGCCTGAGGTTCATGCTTTCAGGGATATTAGAAACACCCATATGTACAGTAGGATAAAGGTGAGGGCCCTAAAGAACAGATAGAGTATGACAGGTGAGTTCTAAATGAGGACAGATCAAGCAAGTCAATGAATTCACAAACTTCTCTGCCAGTTGTGACATTGACACAAATTGTGTTGCTTGATCTGCATGCAGAGAGCTAATCGCACCTCCTGTGTATTGCCCCTGTCTTCTCCAAGACACGTGCAAAGCACTATTTTAGGTGGGGGCCTGGACTATAGTCCATCCCCAAGAAACTGATTGCTCCTGACCCTGGAACTCGGGGGGGCAAAATCCAAGAAAGACTGGGTCTCCTTATGCAAGAGGAGCTTAGCTGCACAAAGCCCGGAAAGTCATACTCCATAGGCCAAAGGCCCTTAGGGGACAGGCCTAGAGCCATCCCAAGGGAGCAGTACCATCCTGGTTTGGTGATCTTGCCATCAAAAGGCTTCCTGAGCGATTCTTGGTGCCCCTTGGCACTGGCCCATTTCCCTCTGAGTCAGGGTTCTGTGAAGGGCATGGCTCCAATAAGCTGAGGTATCTGGTGTGTGGGCAGCAGCCGGGAATGTGCGGTGACGGCTTCAGATGAGGTTGTTCCTCAGACGCTGCTCCTGCTCCAGGGAGAGCTCTGCATTGGCTCTGTATGCATCCCCTGCGGGCCAAAGGAAAACAGGTAAGTGGCCAACCCACCACAGTCATCCTTCCCGACAGCTTTACACAGACTGCTGACGTCATGCTCTACATCAGGTTGGTCCTGGGCACAGACCCCAACTCATTCGATAGAAACAGACCCGACAGGTGTGTGGTTTCAGGGCCATTGGGAAGAATAGGCTATTGGATGGAAACAGTTGTGCTGGTTCCTCTCCTTTGCCCTCTCCAGATTCAATCTCTAACCTGATCTGTCCTCTCTGTGCCCTGGAGAACTGACCCCTAGATTACCTCACCCTGGATCTCTTCCTCTGGTTTCTGGTTGATTTAGGTCAGTGGAAAGCAACAGCAAGAGATTGAGAGGGTGGAAGGAGAGAAGGTGGGTATTTCTTCCCTTGTTCTGGCAGTGATGTCTACTCTAACTCCCGGCCAGGTTCTCCCTCATCCACAGTTCTAGCTTTCATCTGGCTCCAGGACACCCTTGCCCCTTCAAGCCTAAAAGGTGGATAGGTTTCCACTCTTGCTTATCCCTGGATGTCTCAATGCCCCTTCTTTTCTTAGTCTTTACTCGCACCTCTATAAATAATCTGTTTATTAAATAACTTCGACTCTCATTCAGGCATGCTGTCTGTTTTCTTCAAGGACACTGATCAGAACGGCATTGTTTTTCTTTCCTTCCTCGCTGTCCTGTGCCTTGCAGCCTGCTGCCAGCATTGTGGAGGATCTGCTGTCTCCCTATGCACAGCGTCAGATTCCAATTCCTGATTCCTCTAACACTCCTGTCTGATTGAATGGCTGCGAAGTTTACTTAGTCACACATATTCAAACCTTAGCTATTTCTTCTTCCTTTTCTCGTGGTCTTCCATCTGTTGCCAGAGTTATCTTTTGAAACATAAATCTGATGTTTTTGCCCTCCTGACTGTAATTTATTAATGGTTCCCAGAAGCCCACTGGATAAAGCCTATTGTATTAGCAGAAACCATCACAACCCTCTGCAGACAACCTTAGTGGCTTTGAAGTACAATAGAGAAACATTCTGAGGTGGTGATTTCCTCACTGTGTTACAGATAAAAAGTGGTTGGCGTTGAATTTGGAACTCCGAGAAGCCTTTTATAAGCCAAATCCTATGCTTTCTCCTACTCCTCCCTTCTTTGACTCCTGTCCTTCCTTTGAAACCCAGCTCAAACATCACTTCCTTTGGGTTGTTGCTTTCTGTCTCTCCTTGTTCAACATTTAGTCCATACCATTTTGGGGTACTCAGTAGTATTGGGGTTGCCACTTGCTTGTCTGCTTGCCCTACTTGACAATGAACTGTGCATCTCCTTTATATGTTCCAAGTGCCTGGCTGAGGGTTCAGCATAGAAGGAGGTCTTAGTAAATGTTTAACTGAATGGACAGGTCTGCCCCACCCCACCTATTACAAGTGTGGAAGTGAACCCACACAGCCCATAGCAAATACAAACATTTTAGAACTTTATGATGGAGGAATTGCTACCTTTCTTTATCCACAAATAGAACAACCTCCTCCTTACTCTGCCCCCACTGGATCATTGCTTCCTCTTTTGTCTGATCCTTCCAATCCCACACCTATCCTGCGCCCTATTGTCATGGTCCCCTTCTGGCCAGCAATGATCACAGCTGGAGGCAGATCGGGGGGACTTCTGTCTGTGAGAAGCTTAAGATGGAGGCAACTAATAAAGACCATATGAAAGGGAGGGAAAAAGAATGAACTGGAATAGAGAAATCCTGACATGGCTTGAGTAACAGGAAAGACTCCAGGACTGATGGAAAACTGTTTACAATCCAAACAGCCTTAGGACAAAGGGCTGTAGAAAGAAGTAGCTATTGAGTGAGGCGGGTAATTCTGATCAGTTTGTTCTGCAAATCTTCCTGTGAAGACGTCAAATTCAAGTGTGTTCCACACCTAGCCTTTTACACATGGTACATTTGGAGTCTTCCAGCTCCCCAAGCCCACGTAGGGCTGGTCCCCTAGTGGCTCACAGTTACCTGTGTGGCAGTTGTGCAGCCAGACCTGGTGCCCGTTATATTTGCAACGGCACTGCATCATGTTGTTGGAGAAATCGGACTCTGCCACCTCGTATTTGGGGTTCACGACCACCTGGAACGAGAGGAGGGGACAACCGAAAACAGGTGATTGGACTTCTGAGTGAGTTGATGGTGACTGGAATAATCCTTTACGTTTTGTGTTGTTCTACAAAACGTGTTTATATTCTTGAATTAATCCTCACAATCACCCCAGGAGGCAGACATTAATGTCCCTGTTTTACAGATGGGGACTGCGAAGTCAGGACCGAGAAGCTGTGACTGCCTGTTGAACCAGGACTCAAACCCAGGCCCTACAGATCCTGAGTCCATGTTCTTTCCACTGTAGCACACAGTCCCCCCCACACAGGGCCAGACCTGACCTTAGGATACTCTTTTTTAATCTCAGGGAAGCTTTTGGAACATCTGGAGGAAATGAACTTCCTGTGGGGAGTCCCATGATCCCTCTTACCTGGAAAATATAGTCCCCGGGCCCCACATCTGTGATATCCACCCACTGGCAGTCAATGTCATGCCGGTAGGTGTCCCAGCAGCCAACGGTCACTCCCTGTTCTCCAAAGTTGGCACATGCATAGCGCCGCTGCAGTCCTGTGAGGAAGGGTACTGAGTTATTAATGGTCTAGGCATTTGGGACCAAGCACTCTGCTAGGTCTTCCACATACTTTATCATAGAGTCCTCACACTTCTCTTCCCAAGCAGGTTTTACATGCAGTCAGATTAAATAACCTGCCTCAGTATCAGCCAGAGATCCAGCACTGCAACAAACCCCATCTGTGACAGAGGTTCTTTCTTTGGATGCTCTAGTGGAAAGCCTTGTTGGCCTAGGAAATGTGGTTGGAAGATTCCAGTCTGCTGAGCTACATCTGTCCCTCTGTCCATCCAGCCCTCAGGAGCCAGTGTTTACCATGCCTATTCCCAAGGGCTAGGAATTGTGAGTATATAAATAGGAATCAGACAGCTGAAACCGGTTTGGCTCAGTGGTAGAGCGTCGGTCTGCGGACTGAGGGGTCCCAGGTTCGATTCCGGTCAAGGGCATGTGCATTGGTTGCGGGCACATCCCCGGTGGGGGGTGTGCAGGAGGCAGCTGGTCGATGTTTCTCTCTCATCGATGTTTCTAGCTCTCTATCTCTCTCCCTTCCTCTCTGTAAAATATCAATAAAAAATATTTTTTAAAAAATAGGAATCAGACAATCCATGCCCTCAGACAATTTAGCAGAGATGAGACAGGTCTGCAACTATTATCCATAATAGGAAAGTGTTAAGTATTTTAAAGCTGGTACAGAGTGTGTCGGGCAGGAATGCAGAGGAAGTAGAGACCTTCCACCTAAGGTTTCAAAAGGTAAGGAGTTGATCCTTTTGAATTGCCTTGAGTGCTGACAGTTGCCAGGCCAGAGTCTCCAGGTGCCAGGGCTGTTGGGCAGGGCAGAGGGGACCCTGACCCCAGGAGGGGTGATGAATGTAACAGCGGGTGGACATGCTGACAGGAAGCCACATACCTGCAGGGCAGTTTGTGTCCTCTAGACAGAAGCTGGCCTTGTGCCCCTCCGCCACCTTGGAGCCATTGAGAGTGAGTAGGTCGTAGTGGGTGAAGACCTCAATGCTGTGGTAGTGCCTGCAGGAAGGGGCAGAGCTGTCAGTCTAGCAGCCACAGCAGAGGGTCCTCTTGGGAGAAGTCGGCAGGAAAGACTGAGGACTAGGCCCCATCATTACCCAGAGGAGAATGTTGTAATAGCAGGGCAGTGCCCTTCTCCCAAACCCAAGATTAGTGACATATGGCCTGCTTTCTCGGCTCCCCTGCCCAGCGGCAGGACACAGCCGCCCCATTACATAGGGTCTCACCCAGGTGAGAAGTGACGGCTCTGCCTTGGTAGCCTCCAGCAGGCGGGGCCTGGCTTCAAGGCCTGATCGGGAGGTGGAAGGAAGGGGCACTTCTAGGGGACCAGCCGAGGAGCTGAGCTGCTGAGAGGGTGCTTGCTTTGCTGCCTGTCAGCCTGGGAAATTGCTACCATTGTTTCCAATCCAGTTCTAATGACAGCTCTTCCCGCCATGAAGAAGGGTGCTTATTACCTCAGCAAGGCCAAGTCCCAGCGGTGCCCATTCCTCTCAGCTTTCCCCACCCAGGCCGTGTCCTAAAGAAAAAGCCGCTCTCCATGCTGCTTTGTCACAGCACTGTCTCTCCTCCCGTCTGGGCTGGGGACTCCTGATAGGGAAGGATGCTCATTGTCTCCTTTCAGGACCAGTGTCCGAGCTCTTCTTTGGGGACCTTGCTTTGCTGCTGCAGAAACCAGCAAGCTTTTCCTGCAGAGCCAGCATCCTGAATGGGATGTCTATTTTGGGTCTGCAGGTTTCTAAGGAGTCCCCGCTTTACATGGCTTTTAAAGACAAGGCCTACGGTCCAACATAGAAAAATTGTCCAGTATCATCCTAACAGAGACCGGCCCTGGTGCAGTAATGGCTCTGTTGGATGTTACTGTGGGAAATGGACCCCATGAGCGCCATCAACATGGGCACCTCCAGGGCCGGCGAGAGCAATGGAGAGGGTGAGCTGACGTTGCTGGGATTCCCCACCGCCTCCTGGAGGCAAGGGCAGCAAGGCCTCGAGGAAGGAGGCTCTTACCCAGAGTGCACACCCCTCCCAGGGAAGCGTGCCTGAGGCCAGGCAGGTTTGGCCCCCGGCCCCTGGCCCCTGCTCTTTGTCCCATAGAGCCATGGCACGGGCGGTCACTAACATGTGGCACTGGTGCCAGATCCAGCTGTGGCGTCCTGTCTTGGGGCGGAAGTCAGCCCGGCCCAGGTTGAAGATCTGCGAGGAGAAGCGCAGCAGGCGCCGGTGTCCGTAGGGCCAGTCCATGAGGTCGGCGGACTTGGAGAGGCAGTTCTCTTCGTGGGCGCAGTAGAGCTGGCTGAGCGGGCGGTCCTCCAAGTAGGCCGTCTCCTGCACCAGCTGGGCGTTCATCACAAGGTCGGGAGCACCTGGGCCGCAGAGGGCGTGTGGGGATGCAAAGGTTGGAAGGCCGCTGCTCGGGCTCCCTTGATAGGCTTGCCCTCAGACTAAGCTCTTTTGGGGACCCCAGAAGGGTAGGGCGGTTTAGGAGTCCGGAGATGTGAGTTCTGATCACAAAGGAACGAGCTATTGCCCTAATCCTGGAGGCAGTTACCGTGTCAAGGTTAAGGTTGTGGCTTTGGGACCAGGCCGCCTGGGTTCATGTCTTGGCTTAATTTCTGGCCACACCATTAACTAGCTCTGAATTCCTTAACCTTTTCGTCTCTCATTTTCCTCGTCTGGAAGACGAGGACAGTAACAGTGATATTCATGCAATAATCCCTGTAAGGTACTTAGGTCATTGGGCCGAGGTAGGGATGTAATTGATGTCAGCTAGTATTTCTTTTGTGAAATGCTTCTCAGCCTGACTGCTTTTGTGTCGCTGAGCCCCGCTAACCCCTCAGTAGGCGCTGCTTGGTTACCTCCACTTAGTCACTATCCGGGGCCTCAGTTCCTTCAGTGTAAGGGCTGGAGAGGGGGGAGGGGGGGGCAGTTGGGAGGGTTAATCTCCAAGCCTGCTCCTGATCTGGTTCATGCTGCTGTAGTTCCTAGGCCTGTGCCTTCTCCACAATCTCTGTTCTAACCTGATGGCTCTCATGGGTGTTCATACCAGGGCATCCTGTGCGTTCCCCTCTGAGGCACCGTGGCCATTTCCGGTCCTTTCCTGCATAACAGCTCAACGTGCGGGAGCCTGCGTCTTGATAAACTGCTCGGTGCCTCTCCCGCTCCCTTCCTGCCACCGTGGCTCTTACCCTCCTAGGAAGCCACATGCCTCCTCCCATTGCTGTCCCTCGCGTGTGACAACACAGATGTGGAGACCCACAGCTGTTGCCATGTAGCATTGAGAGAGGAAAGTTGCCTGTTCTCAATGCATGTCGTGCAAAAGCAGGGTTCCAGTTCAGATTTTTGGCAGAGGTACCATGTGCGCGGGCCTGTGGCTGCCTGCCCTGCGATGGAAACGCCCTGAGTGTGGGCGAGGGGCCCGGCTGGGCGGCCATACGATGCCTGTGTTGTCACTAAAAATGCCCTGAAATTCCTGGGGTATGTTTTGGAGAGACCCAGGGTGTATCCACGGACAAACCCCAGAGTTCCCAAAGGAAAGAGAGAGAGAGCTTTCAGAGAGAACGAGGAGAGAGAGTAAAGGAAAGGATGAAACGAGGAACATCACAGAGGACTAATAAGGTGTCCACCGAGGCAGCAGGAGGCTGTGCTAAGCTGTCGTGACGCTTCAAGTGTGTTCAGGAGCAGAGCTGCCATTCCCAGGAAGGCGAGCGAGTGGGGAGCAGGCCCCTAATGTGCCGAGAACCTCGGTGCAGGCGCACCCCGGTGTCCCACCACCCCGCAGGGCCGGGTGTGCTGGTAGGCCCAGCGCTCCTCCAGGCTCACCGGGCAGAGGAAGCCCTGAAGCTCCCTGACAGAGGTGAAGGAGGTCTTGGCATGGAAGCCTGGTTGGGAAGAAGGCCAAGAGGCCACTTGGGCTGGTGCCAGCCTCTAGCCTTTGGACGAGATATACGTAGTGATCTTGGCACAGACCTGGTGGGCAGATGTCAAGCAGATGCCGCTGCCCCCGGAATCAGTGCGCGGGACAGACGGATGCCTGTAGCCTTTTGGATGCGTCCCAGAGCTCAGGAGAATACACAGGGAGCCTGAGGCCCACATGCCCTCACATTTATGTACCCTGCACAGCAGCTTTCAAACTTTCCCCTTACTACAAAACGCAGTAAGAAATATATCTCATGCCATGACCTAGTACACATATACGGTACATAATTCCAGAGGGGGAAAAATACTGCCCTTACTATATGTAACTCATTCTGTTTTTGTTTTTTTCTTTCTATTCTGCTTATTTTTATTTTATTTTTTTAACCGTTGGTCATGATATGAGCATTGGAAAAACACTGTCGTATATCCTTATATTTTCACACATTCTCTGCTTTAATTCTCACAATGTCTCCATGGAACGGACAGGGCAGAGATGGTCTCCCTGTGTGGACTGGCTTGGCCACACACAGCTGCCAACCGGCAGAGCTGGCACTCCAAGGCCAGCCCTCCTCCCGCTCCCACCCTGCTGAGCTGGAGCTGGGGCCAGCCTCAGAGCCCTCCCTGAGGGCGGGAGGTGCAGGCTTGCTTTGAGGGGAGCCAGCCTGCCTGCCCCACAGCGCCCCCCACGGGCCCCTCGTTACTCACTGTCTGTGCAGGACACTCCCGCTGAGCCGCGGCCCGCGCTGTGGGAGCAGTGCACCGGCCCGTGCCTTTGGCACTGCTGCAGGGCCAGCTCGGTGCCCGCGCAGCGCACCCCGCTCATCACCACTTCTTCAGCCCCCGCTGTCGCCTGCCAGTACCAGGTGTCCTGAGAAAGCAGCCAGCATCACCCAGTCAGGGTCGAGAGGTACCTTTTGGACTCCCATCTATGGCTTGGACCCATCAGAATACCCCCCCCCCCACCATGCTGTGCCAGCCTCAGCCCGAAGCCTTTAGTGATGGCGCAGTCCATGCCACTTTGGGCCCCGCTGACAACAGCCATCTCTTCCATGTCGTGAGGCAGAAATACCATGGCGTGCGGCTTCCACATCCCATGGCCCTGCTCCCATCCCTCTCCCGCCTGGCAGCCCTCAGCCGTTTGAAGAGGAGGGTCCTGTCCCCTTCCTGCCCACCCAGGTGGCCTGTCCCAGGTCCCAGCCCCAGATGGTCGGCTGTACTGAGGGTCTGCCAGGTGGGGTGTGCCCAGCATGCCCGGGAGCCGGCACGGTGCAGCTGAAGAGGTTCGCCCGTCGCAGTGAGGGCCTCTTGACTTGGTTGCCTCAATGTCTATCCACTTGTGTCTACCAGGACTGCCACCTGCCTGGTCCCGGCCGGCATCAATTCCACCTGGGCTGCTGCCACACTGTTTCCTGTAGTCACATCGGTCCCCACCCCAACTGTTTGCCCAAGAGCAAGGAAGAAATCTTTTAAAAATCTGCACCGCGGGCTTTGAGGGGTCTTGCCCCTGCCTCCTCCACCTTCACACTTCACATCCCTCGCCCTTACTAGCCACACCCCGGTCCCTGATTTCCTCTGCGGAGGGGAGCTTCCTCTGGCCACGGGACTTTGCATGGGCTATTTATTCCTCTCCAGCTCACATGCCGAACTTCCAGTAGCCTTTCTGCAGGCACAATCGCGCGCCTGTTGTGTGGACGCTGTGTTGGTGCCTGTCTCCCTCCCTGGGCGGACTGCTCTGTGAGGCAGCATCTGTCTTCACCACAGCTCCCCCAGAGCCCAGCCCTGCATCGGCCCAGTTTCACTCGGGAATGGATCGTTGAACGAATGGGTGAATGGTTAGTAGCTTGAGCACAGGAAGTTTGGGAGCAAGACAGGGACCTACCTTGATAGCGTGGCTGGCAAATCCCAGGCCGAGCTGTCGGCAGGTCACCATGGCTTCGTTGAGCCCCCAGTGGTCACTGCACACGGTCCCCCAGCGGCGGACCCCATTCACCTCCACCTGCACCTCCACCACGCCCTCCTCGGGGCTGCGCCCGCCAGCCAAGCGCACCTGCGGTGGTCAGAGGGTGTGGGAAGCAGGGTGGCCTCAGCAGGGGGCACTCGGGATTTGCAGGCCAGCTCACTGTGCTGGGCTGACCTGACACTTCCTTCTGGGCTCTCCCTAGGGTCCCTGCCTGCTCAAGAACTATGACCCACGCGCCTGTTCCCCGGGCTCCTTTTCCAGGACTTGCCCTCCTCCTCTCTGAACTCCTACCATTAAAGGCGACTCGCCGATTGCAGAGGATCTCATACCGACCACCCCCCTTCTCAGTGACCCTGCGAGACAGCTACCCACTTTACAGAAGAGAGAGCCGAGGTCAGAGACCAGAGACTTCCCACAGGCAGTGAAGTCTGATCATCCTGAGAGCCTCCCGGTGCCACTCCCCAGCTGACAGCCCACAGCCCTCCGCCCTCTGCACCTTTTCTCTCAACTTCACAGGGATCCAGAGAGAGAGTAATGGGAGGGGACAGCCACCTAGAGTTCCCGCTGTCCTGAGGGGCTGTGGGCCAGGCCAGGGCAGGCGACTCAGGAGAGGCAAGCGAGGCTCTCCAGGAAAGGCCAGCTGGGCCCGGGGCAGAAGCACCGGCTGCCTCTCGCTCACCTCCCCGCCTGGCTCTGTGCTGTGTCCTGGCGCTACCCCAGGGCTTCCCCCGCCCCCAGCCTGAGGCCGGGCCCAGGCCTGCGCTCACCTGGTTCTGGAAGCCCATCTGTGGGACGTGGCACCTGACCGCAGCATCGTTCTCATGCTGACAACCATTATGGGACCCGTCCCGGGAGGGGCACTCCCCGAGGGTCCGCTCGGATCCCTTGCAGCGCACCTCGCTTAGGTGGATGGGCCCCAGCCCTGCAGAGGGAGGGAGAGCAGTGCCGCTGAGGGAGCTCCGTCGCTGCAGCTCACAGCTGTGGCTCCCCCACACAGAGGGGCCGGGGCACCCCAGGACCACTGAGGGGTGGACCAGTAGCACTTGCAGGCGCCCCTCCCTCCACCCCAGGCCTCCTCGCTCACCCTGGCCCAGCTGGGCCCCGAAGAGGGCCTCCTTAGCAGAGCCGAAGCCCAGCTGGCGGCACACGACGCTGGCGGAGACGAGGTTCCACCCGTGGTCGCAGACCGTGCCCCACTGGCGGTTCTTGAGCACTTCCACCCGGCCCTCGCCCACCTGGGCCCCGGAGCGGAGGCGCACCCTCGGCTCCTGCTGGGCAGAGACCGGCGTCATCCCAGGCGGAGCCACGGCGGGAGCCCGGGCCGGGCCCGAGCAGCTGGGCAGAGACTGACTCTGCCCATAACCATGACCTCGAGTAAGCTGTTTTTCTCAACCTCCCTAAGAGCCACCACGGTATGACAGCGAGAGCAAAGCCAGCCCGGCCACCTGGTCACCACCAGGCCAGTCCCCGCCTCGAGCCAGCCTCCGCGCCTGTGTCCCTGGGGGCTGAGCTAGATCTACGCTCCCAAAGGGGTCCGTGGCGTGATTTCAGAGGCGTGGGGGGGACAGGGCATTAATTAGACTGACTCACGGAGTGGGGGAGCTATTTCCGTTGTAAGCCTCTCCCCCTCCTTCCTTTCACTAGGAGACCACCTCCTGGGTGCTGCCCTGCCCTGTCTGTCCCACCTCACCAGCCCTTGCTCGTTGCTTTTTATAACAAAAGGGCCAGGCCCAGGTTCAATACGGGATACGGCGGCAATGTAATTACTGTTTGTATGGCTACCGTCTATTCATAGCAGGTGATGTCAACCTTCCCTTTATGGCAGGGCTATAAACGGCCCCTCTTAAATACAGCCAGGGTGCCACCACTCTGTGCACCGATACCTCCCCGATAGGGGCCGGGGCCGCTGTCCCTCCCTCCTGCCTGCCCCGGACCCCGCCCACCCGTCCTTCCCAAAGGCAGGATGCTATGGAGAGGCGGCTGGCCGGGGTGCGGGCCCCACGGGACCCACCTCTGCCCGGGGTTCCTTGCGTCCAGACTTGGCCTTCGGAGGGCGGAAGCGGGGCCCCGCCACACAGCTGACCACAGCGTGCATGCCACCCGGGCAGGCCGGCCGCAGCTTGCCCCGGGCCGGCGCCACCTGCACCTGGCAGCTGGCTATGTGGGGCTCCGTCCCCAGGCAGTTGACCCGGTGGATCCAGAAGGAGTTCTTCTGGGCCAAGCTCTTCAGCCTGGAAGACAGGGAGACTGCGGGTGGGGGAGGGGTTGAGGGAAGCTCAGGACTCAGGAAGGCCAGGCCTTGGGGACCAGGGGGAGGGGAGGGGAGGGAAGGGAGGCCCTTCACGCCACACCCCTCCGCATCCTTCCCCACCACGGGTGCACTTCTCACCTAAACCTGGGATCCCTCATCTTCGAATTCCAGACTTTCCTGGAGGAGAGAAAACAGGGGGGAGTGGAGTGGGTGCCCAAGTCCTACCGGTCACCCTGCCTCCTCCCAGTGGTCCTTGAGTCTGCACCGGACTTGGAAAACTCGCCCACAGATCCTGTTTCTGCGCTGAGCTCCCCAGCAGCCCTGAGAGGCGACCACTCACAGGTATCAGTGACCCCCATTTTACAGGGAAGGGACGCAGGACCCAGCACTCTTGATGTGTCAATCCCAGCACACATGGGGTCTCTGTTGCACTGGGCGCCCCCAGTGCAGGCAGCTCCCAGCTCGCCCTCTCCCCATGCCAGACGGAGGGGCGTCTTTAGGGGCACCCTGAACAAAGGGAGCCGGGGGAAGAGTTCCTCTGGGGACAGGTGGAGGCTGGAGGCCTTGCTGGTGGCGGCTGCCCACCCGGAGGCTATAATCAGGGCTGCCCTCCCCATAGGTGGTAAGCGCGTCAGCCCGGCCCAGATGTGCAATTACTGGGTGGTGGGGAGTCGCCCCCCCCCCCCACGTCAGTCATCCCCAAGGCTGGAATCGAGTGGGTCTTCAGCACCAGGGTCCTCTAGGTCGGAGACACAGGACAGGGTGGCTACACGTGGTTGGGGCCGGCAGGGGCGGGTGGCTCGGCGGCGCTGTGGGGGAGTCCTCCCCTGAGGAGAACAGTCTCCGCTCCACGGAGCTGGGGAGCCTGCCCGGCCCTCGACAGGCTGATGCAATCCCGTGGCAGTCCCGTCACGTTTCTCACCGAGGACTGTATGTCTGTGCTCCCCGAGGCTGCCCCACCCCACGCCTTGCTCACACACAACCCAGCTGGCGCCTGGCTTGGAAGAGCGTTGCGGAAGCTCCCCGGGGCCGAGTGGAGGCAGGGCCGGCCTTGCAGAGGGGAGAGCCGAGGCCCGGGGGCCAGAGCTGAGACCAGAAACCAGGTCCCTGTCCTTGGGGCAGCACTGTCAGGCTCTTCAGCCAAGTCCACTTTCTAAGCCAGGGGCACAGTTTCACATTCAGCTGGCTTTAGCTGGGGAGTGTTCTGTGCTGTTCTTTGCACCAATGAGCTCCTGACTGTTTCTAGGCACCTCCGGACGTCCGCCCTCACCTTGCTCTTCATTTTTTCTGTGGGTCCATCCCCCAGGGGACCCAGGAACATTCCTCCTTTGGGCCTGTTTCCCCTCCCAGTCCCCACACCCACTGAGCGACCTGCCACAGACACACCCACCAGGTCCCACGTGTGCCACGCGCGTGCACTCACGCCTGCCACTGCCTCCCCCCCACCCTCACCGGCCGACCTCCTTCCTACCTGTAGTAGTGGGTGTCCACAGGCGCCTCGCTGGGGAAGCCCAGCGCCCCGCACACCACCTTGCTGTTGTTCCTGGTCCAGCCCTGGTCGCACACCTGCCGCCAGTGGCCCTCGTACTTCACCTCCACGGCCCCCTCCGTCACCGGGTTCCGCCGCTTGGCGCTGGCCAGGATGGGCTTGAGCCGCACCTCCTCCAGCCGCCGGCCCTGCAGGGGGCACCACGGGCGCCGTGGGCCGGGATGCCCGCCCCGCTGAGCCCGCTGCGGGTCTCCGCTGGGGAAGCTGGGGCTCAGAGGAGACCGCCCCGCACAGCCCCCCTCACAGGACGGGCTGGGAAACGGAGGCCCAGACAGGGGGAGGCATTCGTCCAAGGCCACGGGGTGAGCATGAGGCAGAACGTTGGTCCTTTCCTCACTCTAGAGCAGCCGTGGGCAAACTTTTTGACTGGAGGGCCACCATGGGTTCTTAAACTGGACCAGAGGGCCGGAACAAAAGCAACCTGACCATGCTGGCACTCTCATCTTGGGCTGCTGGTGAAGGAGCGGAGGAGAGAGCAAGAGAACCCTCCGCTCTTTCGGCTCCGCGGGCCGGATAGAACAGCCAAACGGGCCGGATATGGCCCGAGGGCCGTAGTTTGCCCACGGCTGCTCTAGAGGGAAGTGGGCAGGTCTGCACCCTTCCTGAGGGCAGGATGGGGGATCTTCGGATTGGGGGGCTTCCAGCAAGCACAGAGAAATGTGAGGATGGGCAGACCTGGAGGCCACCAACAGGGGCCTTTGGCCCAGGGCACCCCCACCTCAGTCCCGGGCTGACTTGGACCACGGTGAGCCCCCATCCTGGCTACGGCACGCAGTGGGCCAGGCCTGCTGCCCTCGGGCTGAGGCTCTGGCAGGGCTGGTAGGGGCCTGGACCTGCCCGGCCTGCTCCCGTTGTTTGGCTTGGGCTGTTTTTAGCTCGGGTTGTTTGTGCCGGGAAGAGGCAGCAATTGTGGCGGGGCCTTGTGGGTGAGGCAGCCCCTTGCCCCCTGCCGCCTCCCTCACGGCGAGCAGCCTCAGGGATTCCCAGCAGGCCCAGCCTCTGGCGCCCGGCCTGCCCGCCCTCAAGCTGGGACCCTCTGTCCCTGCACCAACAGGGGTCGGGGCCAGGATGCTCCTCTTTCCTCTCCCTCCTCCAGGGTCACTACCAGGAGGCTCCCTGTCCCCCGACCCGATACGTGGCTCAGGCCGGGGCCCGAAAAGTCTCCTCACCTGGGGCCCAAGGGCATTGGAGACTCTCTCGGAAAGGTAGCCGCGCTGGCGCTGCGGTTGGCACACCACCCCGACGTCCTCTGAGTGGCTGCAGTCGCTGACACCCCAGCCGTTAGACCCGCACTGGCCCAGGGAGCTTTCTGTGCCTGCGCAGCGCACGTTGTCCAGCCAGATGGGTCCTGAGGGGGAGGGGACAGACAGGTGATGCTCGGGGACAAGCACAGAGAGGCAGGCCACGCGTTGTGCCTCCCGGACAAGTTACAAACGTCCCTCTTCCAGGCTGAGCGGAGAGTGGGATGGAGGAAGGAGAGGATTTGGTTCTCCTGGGATTTATTTATAACCCCGCTTCCTGCCTCCTCTTGGCGTCAGGTTCTGTAGAACCTTTTTGGAAAATGCCAGATTGGTTCAGTGATTAGATTAATCTGTTTACCCATTCATCCATGAGTCTAGGCGTTCAACATTTGTTAAGCACCCACTGTGTGCCAATCACTGTGTTCAAGGCAGTTAGTTGAGGGGCTGTGACCATGGCTATAGTGGTGGCCTCGCTGCAAGCAAAGATGGGAGGCTCAGCGGGGGCCCTTCAGCCGAGGCACACAGCACAGGCCTCGTGGGGGAGGTCATGGAGCTGGGAATGAAAGGGCTGGCGGGCTGAAACCGGTTTGGCTCAGTGGATAGAGCGTCCTGTCTGCGGGCTGAAGGGTCCCAGGTTCGATTCCGGTCAAGGGCATGTACATTGGTTGCGGGCACATCCCCAGTGGGGGGTGTGCAGGAGGCAGCTGGTCGATGTATCTCTCTCATCGATGTTTCTAGCTCTCTATCCCTCTCCCTTCCTCTCTGTGAAAAAATCCATAAAATATATTTTAAAAAAATAAAATAAAATAAAGGACTGGAAGGATGTTTTCTGTAGGAGCCTCAGAGAGCCCGGCCCCCCGAGAGGAGCCCACTGCCATTTCCTCGTCACGCTGCTCGACAGCTTGGCACTCACCCTCCCCCGGGCCGTACTTGGCGCTGTGGGCCCAGGTCAGAGCACCCTCAAAGCCCAGCTGGCGGCAGGCTACGGTGGCCTCCTGGAGGGCGAAGTCGTCATCGCACACCGTGCCCCACTGGCCCTGGTGCAGCACCTCCAGGCGGCCCTCCTCCGGCCTGTTCTCCGGGCCCACCAGCCGCAGCTTCGCGGAGCCCGGCGGCTGCGGCCTGCCGAGGGGGGCCTGGCCCAGCAGCAGGCCCAGCAGCAGCAGGGAGAGGGCGGCGGGCGGGGACCACATCATGGTGACTTCAAGGACAGCTGAAGCAGCAAGGCACCTGGGAATGAGTAAACAGGACAATGATCACCTCCTACCTCCGGCCTCAGGCAGAGACAAAACATGGCAGGGTGTGCGTGTGTGTGTGTGTGTGTGTGTGTGTGTGTGCTGGCACTGATTGAGTTTGGGCTCCGAGGTCTGCCAGTTTGGTTCAGACCCACCATTCATTAGCCATGTGACCTTGAGGAAGCTTAAGTTTAGTTTACTGAGTCTCAACCTCCTCATCTGCAAAGTGGGGATAATGATTCCTATCTTGCACTGTTGTTGCGAGCGTTACATATAAAACTGTATGAAAAGTGCCTAGCACAGGCCTACCATGTGGACCATATGATAAATGCTCAATAGACAGTTATTCTTGATACAGTTTTATATGTAAACTAGAAGGCCCAGTGCATGAATTCATGCACAGGTGGGGTCCCTCGGCCTGGCTGGCGATTGGGGCCGATTGGGCCAGCTGGCTGGGGGGGAGGGACCGTGGGAGGGTGGCTGGCTGCTGGAGGTTGACTGTGGGAGCACACTGACCACCAGGGGTAAGTTCCTGGGTGAAGCGTCTGCTCCCTGGTGGTCAGTGCAAGTTTTAGCAACTGGTCAATCAGTCATTTGGTCTCTTAGGCATATATATATATATATATATATATATATATATATATATATATAATGTCACTTGGCTTCTGGGTGGCCTTGGGCAAGTGGTTTAATTTCCCAGTGCCACCGTTTCCTCTCTGTAAAATGGGGATAATAATAGCATTTTAGGCTTCTTGCCAAGGTTACATGAATGAATACATCTTGACCCTTAGGTGAGCAAGCTCTCAGTTGACAAGTTAACTATTAGTAACAGCTGCTATAGCACCACAGTTCCTCGCTCCCCCCCCGAGAGAGAGGAGGTGACCTACCCTTGGAGTAATGGGGGAGACCCTAAGGTGCCCTCAGGACCAGAGATATTTACCCCAGGGGAACTGCCCTCACCTGCCTTTTGACATTCCCAACACCCTGGCCACCCTCACCACAAAGGCGCATGGGATGCTGGGGCAGAAAGGGTCATTTGAGGGGAGTCTAGGCCTCTGCCACTCCTTTACTCTGTGGCTTGGGGACGTCTTTTAAACTCTCTAGGGCCCTGGGCCTTTATTTGGAAAGTAAGGAGGTTGAACCAATACAGCGGGGCAAAAGTAGACTTGCAGTTGTCTGTATGGAAAATATACAATAACTAAGACATAATAATACAAGAATAAACTGTGTTTCCCTTATTCACAATTCTGAACCTACTTTTTCCCCCACCCTGTGTCGTCTAGTTTATCCTCGAGCTGGAAGTCTGTGGTATCCTTACACCCTTGCTCTAGGTCCAGCGAGTTGTGTGATTTGTACATGGATTCAACAAACCTCTGTGGGATACTTGCTTCAGGCCAACTGTTAGGTCAGGTGCTGGGACACTGACGTGAGGATGTCAACGCTACTCCCCGCTCTCATGAAGCCCAGAGAAGAGGAATGTTAGAGCAATAGGGAGAACTCTGGATTCCAGGTAGAGAGGGCAGAAAGGGTAAAGAAGGGGAGAGGAGAAGAGGCACGAGAGCAGAGGGGCGGCCAGGGTGGAGGGACAGGCTGGGCCAGTAGATCGGGGGCCTTGTGTGTCACGAAGGGTTTGTCCTTCATCCCAAAGGAAGTGAGGGGCCCTGGGAGGGTTAGGCAGTGACCATCCACCAAGAGAGAGGGCTCCTGCCTTCAGGAGGCTGAAGGCAGATGGTCTTTGGGTCCTTAAAGGGGATGAGGTTGGGGGCTGATCCCCTCTCCCCCATGTGTTAGCAGCCTTGGGCCTGGGACCAGGCTGGGGGAGGAGCATCGAGAGAAGGGTACAGCGGACTGGAGCGGTCAGTGTCTGCAGCCATCAGTGCCGAATTCCTCCATGCGGATGGGGCTGAGGCTGCCTGGAGCAGTGGAGGCAGAAAGCTGGGTTCCTGGCTCCCTGTTCAGGCCTGCACCATAAGAGAGCACGTTCTCGGGGGTGGGGGGTGGGGAGTGGAAGGTAGGGGGTGGTGGTGTGGGGGGAGGGGGGCTGCCACTCTGTTCCCCACAGGCTGGCCTTCCCGGAGAATCTCTCATTCCTTGCTGCACCCGGCCCCTCTCCCAGGACTGGGCACAGTGGGCTCCAGCATGAAGCTCCACTAAAAGGGGGAAGGGACTTCGTGTTGTGCCCCTGGTGCCCAGGGTAGAGCAGGTGTGGCGGTGGCACCCAGGAAATGCCCGTGGCCGCACGGATTGAGCTGGCACGCCACTGGAGCGCACAGGTGGAGCCAGACTCCTGGCCTTGCAACCCAGCCCTGTCCCTTGGCTCCTGGGTGGCCTTGGGCAAGTGGTTTAATTTCCCAGTGCCACCGTTTCCTCTCTGCGAAATGGGGATAATAATAGCATTTTAGGCTTCTTGCCAAGGTTACATGGATGGATACACCTTGACCCTTAGGTAAGCAAGCTCTCCGTTGACAAGTTAACTATTAGTAACAGCTGCCATAGCACCACAGCTTGCTCCCCGCTCCTTTTTGGGTCAAGGAGGAATGGAGGCCACATCCTAACTCCGCAGCCAGACCCTGGGGCCCTGCTCTGCGACATCCTCCGGCGCTGCCTCTTTCCCCTCGGAGCCCAGGTTTTCTCTCTGCACTTCCCAAAGCCCTGTGCTGTCTCTTTCCCTTTCTCACCGCTCAAGTCTCCCCCTGCCCCGTCCCCCCTGTCATTCCTTCCCAGACCTAAACACTGTTTCCCCCACTCAGGAGCCTGTGGGGGCTCCCAGCTGGTGGTCACTGCCTGGGCTGGCCCCTTTCCCTCCTCCATCACCCCTAAGGGGGGGTAGGCAGCTAGGGACCGAGCCAAACTGACGTCACTGTGGGTAGGGTCCTGCCTCAGACGGTAAGAGAGGATGGGAAGGACCGGGCTCCGCCAGCTGTGAGGACCCAGTCTGCCTCACTTTGGGTCTGGCCTGAGAAAGCCGCCTGCTCGCTGCCCCAGGAGTCAGGATGCTCCTCACTCCGCCACCAAAGTGTTCTGTGACTTGAGTCCGGCACCTTCCTCCCTCTGAGAGGTGCTGGCACTCGGGGGACCCTCTCGGTAAGGCGTGCTCTGATGGGCTGTGGAGTATGGGCAGGCCTGCCTGTGGCTGATGCCCCACAGCGCCATGGGGGTCTTACAGAAGCTGCGGACAGCCCTGGGCCAGCAGGCTCCCTCCTCCCCAAGGGGAGTCCCCGGGGGCAGGGGTGGGCTTCTGCTGCGGGACCCGGGGTGCTCGGCCAGCTCCCTCCCTTCCACGAAAGCTGCCCCGGAGAGTCGGGTGCCGGGGGCACCCCTCTCCCCGGCCCTCCTGCCACGGCGGGTCCCTCTGCTCCTCACTTTCCCCGGTGTGCCCTCCCATTCCCAGCCGCCCCGCCTCTGCTCTCACTGTTCCTTCTACGTGGAGTGGCCTTTCCCTCTCCTTCAGATTGTTCGAGTCCTACAACACCCAGCCCCAAAGCTGCCCCCTCCATCCAGCCCCCCAGGCCCCGTCCTCCTAGCCCTTGGTGTGTCTGCTTCCCGCCTCCACAGCCAGTGTCCACGGTGTCTCCCCGGGCTGGCCCTCCGGGCTGAGCACAGAGAAGAGGACCAGGCCGAGGAGCCTCCCTCAGAGCCTCACGTGGCGCTCTTTTCCCAGGGAAGGGGAAGGAGACGGGGTGAGAGGAAGGATGGAGTGGGGGCTCATAATAATAATTATTATTATATAATATAGAAATATTGATTGAAGACTTATCTCCTCCACTCTACAGCCAGGAAGATGAGGCCCAGAGAAGCTAAGTAGCGTGCCCGGCCAGCTTTCAAACCCAGGCGGCCTGTCTCCCGAAGCCAGGCTCTCAGCGTGAGGGTGAGGGAAGGAGGTTGGAGGAGGAGGGGGGAGAAGGAAGGGTGGCAGGGAAATGAATGAAATTCCACCCTGCTGCCGGTAGATTTACGACCTGCCGAGGTGTGAGGGCACTGGGGTAGGTGCCAGCACGGAGTGCAAACAAATGCCAGAGCCAGGACCCTGCCAGCCTGAAGCAGAGAGGCACCTGGCCCAGGTGCTGCTCGGGGACTGGGCACCTGCCCCCCTAGGGAGGACCGGGAATGCCCAAGGGTGCTGAGGAGGCAGCACGGGGGATGCTGTTCTGGTGGGCACCAGCCTTGGGATCACACGACCTCTTTGCAAATGGGGTGGGGCTTCCCCTCTCAGCCCTGACCCCCTTCCCTGGGTTACGGTGACCCGGAAGCAGAGCCAGCAAATGGTCTTGGAGCCCTACCTGTCCCGCCATAGCACCTGGGAGCGGAAGCCCTCAGCCCAGGCTGCATCCCCTGCCCTTCCCCTTCCCCTCTCCCTCTCTCTCCCTCTCTCCTGTCCCCCTCTCTCCTTCTCCCCCTCATCTGGTTAGTTGGAGAGCCTGGCTCTGCCCTGCCTCTTAGTCCCCCAAGACACAGGAGTGACAGCTGGACCTGCCTCCTCCGGTGAGAAGTCGGAGAGGAGAGAGGAGGTTACAGTCAGCGCCCTCACAAACAAGGCTCGCAGGCACCCCGAGGCCAGGGCGGGGAACTTGGAGACTTCCATTGGAAGCAACTTTGGGGAGCGACTGGGAGCGAGGCTGCCCTCCCCGCCCAGCCTTCGGGAGCCCTCGGAGGCTTGCAGACCCACAGAGAGAAGGAAGCGGACAGACAGACAGACAGGACAGCTAGACAGACCCAGGGCCAGGCCCGGCGGTGGGGGCTCACCAGCTGGAGCGCAGATGGTCCGGGACGGGGCGGGCGCTGCAGCCAAGCAGCGCTAACGGGCCTCCTGGGGCGCCGGGGCCCTTTTATCCCGCTGGGCCGGGCGCCCCCCACCCTGCGGGCCGGAGGAGGCCCCGCCCCGCGGCCCCGGAGGAGGAGGAGGCGGGTGCCCCGCCCCAGGGCTCCCCTCCCGCCCTCCGTCTCCCCCCACCCCCCAGCCGGGAGGCCGGCCAGGGTGGCCAGGTGCCAGCCCGCATCGGCTGTGTCCTGGCCCCACCGGCCTGGGAAATCCCTGGGTCGGGAAGCTGCGGGGGGTCGGAGGGACCTGTTTTCCGGGGAGGAAACCGGCGCTGCCGCAGGAGGATCCCAGTCCCCGGGGCCTGCGCTCATCGGCCTAAGTCCCTGTAAGTCTGAGGGGCAGTGTTATGGACCGACCCCCAGAGGCGACCTGGGGACCACCTTCAGTGCGTCCGGGTCCCTGTGTTACTTCACGTGGAAGTGCCTCCTCGTCGGTCCTGGGGTGCGTGGCTATTTAGGGGTGCTTGGCTATTTAGGGGTGCGGACAGGGCGCTCGCTCCGAGGGTCCCGATGGTGGTGCAGGGGTGCTCTCTCTGGAGTAACAGCAGTCCTCTCCGCTTACTGGCCTCTCAGAGTTTATCGACTGCTGCACGGCGTGAGGCCTCGGGTCTGCCCATTGTGCAGCTGAGAACACTGAGTCCCAGGAGACGCGACCTGCTCCCCAAGTCACCAGGGGAACTTGGATCTTCCCCCGCAGCCCCTTCCAGCCTGGAAGGAGGCAGTCCTGGCCCCTGGATGGGCTCCTGGGGGAGGGCTGCGTGGAGGGTGGGACGGGGGGAGGCTGTGGAACTCAGCAAAAGTAGAAAAGGCCGCCGAAACCGGTTTGGCTCAGTGGTAGAGCGTCGGTCTGCGGATTGCAAGGTCCCGGGTTCGATTCCGGTCAAGGGCATGTACATTGGTTGCGGGCACATCCCTGGTGGGGGGTGTGCAAGAGGCAGCTGGTCAGTGTTTCTCTCTCATCGACGTTTCTAGCTCTCTATCTCTCTCCCTTCCTCTCTGATAAAATATCAATAAAATATATTTTTTTTAAAAAAAAGAAAAAAAAAAGAAAAGGCCAACGGCGCAGAGCCCCATCAGTTTAGTTGAGCACCCCGATGCCATTTCCTCCAAACCTCTTCCACAGTCCTGGCCCCTCCCAGGGCCTCGGTGCCCCCATCTGTAAAATGGGGCAGAGCTCAGCTCCCAGCCTCCTCCCTACGCTCAGATCAGTGCAGTCTGGCTCCCCTCCCTCCTCCCACCTTGCCTGAGCGGCTTCCAAAGGCTCATTCATTCAGCAGACCTGTATTGATTTTCTCCTATGTGCTAGACAGGGTGCTGGAGTGCGAGACACTGCAGGGGAGGGGGGGGGGCGGGAGGAGGATAGGGGGGCGGGCGGGGCCTCCCCCGTCTGGCGGGGGAGGCGGATGTGTAAACAAACGCCACCACAGGCCCAGCGTGATAAGAGCTCGCAGGGTGCCAAAGCGGACCTTCTTTGATCCCTGGGTGACACACTGACTGACTTAGCTGCCAGAGAGCTGCCAGCCACCCCTGGCCAACCGTGTCCCAGATGTCCCCCCGGTGCCCCTGCCCTGCCCCTACTGGGCCCAAAGCATTCCCCGGGATGAATCAACAGGAAAGAATGCTCCCGCCGGCCGCGGGTCAGGAGCGGCAGCGGCAGCCCGCCCCGCCCCCCGGACAATGAGGCAGCTGTGGGCCGCCATGCCAGGTATGCCTTGGCTCCCTCCCCGAGCCCAGCCACCTCTCATGCCCGGCCAGGAGCAACACGGAGGGCGCAGAAACGTGGTGGGCCCCGCCCGTTGCCAATCACCAGCTTGGCCTGGCCGCCCGGAGCTAAAAATACCCTGGAAGCCAGGGCTGGCCCAGACCGGAGCCCGGGGAGCAGCGAAGGGATGTTGCCCGGAAGTCTTTTCACTGCAGAACTCAGGGCAGAGGCTGCGGCGGGGGGCAGGGAGCCCCCCTCCTTGAGGAGTGAGGGGCTCCGGTCCCAGGTCCCAGACCTGTGACTCACTAGCCGTGGGATTGTCTCGGCTGAGCGGCCATCTCCTCATCCGTAAGTGCTACTGCTGTGAGGGTCAGACGGGACAGCTCCGTCCATCTCAATAAGCTTTGAGTGATGGAGGCGGCCGGCTTACTCCTTCGTGCCTGGCTGTGCTCAGGGCCTCGGAAGCATGGAGACCCTCCACGTACACAGGCCCGTGTCCACCTTGAACTTCTTGTTATTTCTAAACCTAGGTTCTCTCACAGGGCTCGGCACATATCAAGTGCTGGTGGACTGCGTACGTGGGCCTGCTTCGTGCTGGCCCTGCAGCCAGAGCTGGGGAGATGAAGACGAGCCGGACGTGGCCCCCGCCCTCCAGGTCTGCAGCTCAGCGGGAGGCAGACCCACAAGCAGCCAGCAGACAAGGCGTTGTGGTTATGACGGCTAGCGGGGTGGAGCAGTTGGTCTGTGTATTATTTCATTTAATGCACTTAAACTCACTTTGGACAATTCTTTCACCACCCAGCTTTTTACATAATGTACAGATGATGAAACTGGGGCACAGAGAGGTTAAGTGGTTTTCCCCAAGTCACACAGGTTTTATCGGCAGAGAGTAGCAAGCAGTAGACTGCAATGGAAGCACAGGGCTGTCAGAGTCCGGAGGAGGGAAGGCTGGGGATTGAAGTCTTCCTGGAAGAAGTAACTTGAAGAATGAATGCGGTTCTCCAGGCAGAGAGGTGGGAAGGAGAGGTGGGGTGGTCATGAATAATGCTCTGGAAGCCATGGGGCACTGTGTAGTTAACAGCCGTGGGCAAACTACGGCCCACTGGCCGGATCTGGCCCGTTCGGCTGTTCTATCCGGCCCGCGGAGCCGAAAGAGCGGAGGGTTCTCTTGCTCTCCCCTCCGCTCCTTCACCAGCAGCCCAAGATGAGAGTGCCAGCATGGTCAGGTTGCTTTTGTTCCGGCCCTCCGGTCCAGTTTAAGAACCCATTGTGGCCCTCGAGTCAAAAAGTTTGCCCACCTTGTAGTATCAGGAGTTTATCCCATCTTCCCTCACCCTCACCTAGGGACCCAGGGTTGAAGCATCACCATCTGCCCGCCCTGCCCCGCCCCGCTGAGTTGCTGAGAGGCCAGCAGTAGCTAATATGAATCTCTTTCCCACGGGGTGTTCCTCACTCCACCCCAATCAGGGCCTGTGCTTTCCTCCCACGTGGGAGGGTGAGAATCTCCCGCAGACAGCTGTGGCCTAGGACGTTGTCAGAGCCTCCAGAGAACCCCCCGGCTGCCTTCAGGACTCATCCAGCCCTCCTGCTTTGTGACTCCCACCCCGAGTGGAGGAAATCACACAGCTCCATAATCAGCGGCCCGGAGTTCCACTGAAATGGTCTGCACTGCGAGGCCTCAGGCAAGTCATTTTGCCAAGCCCAAGGCACCATTTGCTTTGCCTTTGCACCCCTGCCCCTATGACATCCAAGGTCCAAACTGCTCTCCTCCGCTCTGCATCTGGGCTGTCCCTGTCAGTTCCTGCACAGATTGAGCTTCCCATCATGCCCTCGTTCAAGAATAATCAATGGCTCACCGCTGCCCACAGATACGGAGACTCCTCTGCTGCTCCTCCTGGTCCCTCTCCTCCTTCCCTCTTCTGACTTCCTCTTCCATGTTCTGCCTACCCTTCAGGTCTCACTCAGGTTCTAACTCCTCTGTGAATTCGTCCATGAAACTTTGCATGAACGCTCTCAAGTGTCAGGTGCGGGGAGATCCACCTGGTGGTAGAGATGGCTCCAAGACACAGCAGTGAGGGGAGCTGAGGATTTGAGAATCTTTCGGGTGGGGGCGTGAGCGGCGGACCCAGCAGGGCTGGAGGGGCTAGCCAAGGGGAGAAAGGAGAGCTGGGCTGGCTGTAGACAGGGAGGTAGTTGAGGGGAAGAACAGAGCTGGTTAAACAGAAATGAATGAAGTGTCAATTTGTGATATGCAATGTCACCTTCCCGCATTCCTCTGAAAGCTTCAGAAAAACCTCCATCTCTCAACAACGTTTGCAGTTGGATAGGCTTAGCCCAACCTTTGCAGGGCCTGGGCCTGCGTCAGAGGGTCCCTCATCGCATGTGTCTAAGTGTCCGAGAGTTAAATTTCAAATGAACTCGTTGTCAAGTCAAACGTGGCTTCTCCCCTGCCTTGACAAACACGCTTTGGAAAGACTTGGAAGTGCGGGTTAGAATCCAGGACATTCCACCCCTCGGAGTCCTGTGCAGGACAGGTTATTACACCGAGCGTCTGCCCTGGCCCCAGATCTTCCCACGGGGAGCCTGGCAGGAACACCAGGCACCGGGCTCTGCCCGGACCTTCCAGGGGCTGCCCGTTGCCACCGCGAGCCTGGCCCGCAGCCCAAGGCAGCGTCCGCATCTCGGGAGAAAGGCTGGACACGGGCTGGGCGTCTAGGGCAGAGCTGCTGGAGCACCGGTTTGGAAATGAGCTGGGGTTCCAGCGGGCACATCCCCTTGGCCCCGTGAACTCCGTGCCCTGTGGGGAGAGACACGATTGGACACGGCCACAGGGGTGCCCTCTAAAGCAGCGGTTGCCAACCTTTTGAACCTCACGGACCACCGGTTGGCGACCGCTGCTCTAAAGCACGGAGGACCGGAACGGGGACCCCCATGCCCAGGCCTAACGACAGGGGCCGGGTATAGGCAGGAGGTACAACCAGAAGGTGGGACTGTAGCCTAGAGGGTCCCTGGTGGGGGAATGTGGGGTGCCCAGTCACTTAGGTTATGTTTAGAGTGCTGTGGGCTCTTCAGCCCCAGAGCCAGGCGGGAACTCCGCCTTACCTGGTGGGGAGGTGGGGAGACGGTGCTGGAGCTTTCTGAGGAGGGGTGGGGTGGAGGTTGGGTTTGATTCCAGCCGGGCTGTAGGACCCTTAGTCTTCCTTGGTGTCGTCTTGAGCTGGTCTTTAACTCCTCACAGGTTCATATCTTCCATTGGGGGTGGGTCTAGGAAGGGGGTGCTTTGTGGGGAGGACAGGGAGGATCTTAATAACTTGTAAGCTACTAAAAGGCAGAGAATCTGACCTAGATCCCCCCCAGTCCCACCTCTGCCCTGGGGTCCCCAGCAGAAAGGCCCTAAGTTCCCACAGAGGCCTGTGTGTTCCTGTTTGACTTGATACCAGTAGCTTAATGACCATCTCTGCCCAACAGCCTTCTCCCCCCCCCCCCCCCCCCACGGGAGGATACAGGCTCTCACCTCCTTACTGGGCTTCTCATCTTGAAGTCCTTGCCCGAGGAAGGTCTTCATCATCATCTACTCCCTCTCTCTCTCTAGACCCCACCCCATGCCCTGCTCTCTGGGTCTCTCCCTGCATATTGACCTCAGCCACACACACACACACACACACACACACACACACACACACACACGCCTCTCTAAGGTTCTCCCCAACTCTACTTCAGTTCCCTTGAGGACATCTCCCTTTTCTATTTTCCCTCTGCCCCCCCCCCCCCCAATCCCACCTGTAAACCCCATCTCAGCAGCTAAACATAGTTACTGGACGCGCTTCCGACCGGGTAAATTAAACTCATCAGTTCTGGGGGAAATGAAAGGGGATGAAGACTCCACGCCACAGCCCAAAGCCCCCAAGGTCCCCTCAGACACTCGCACGAGTCCGCGCTGACCTCCTCACCCGCCAGTAATTGAAGCTCTTTTTCCTCAAGCAACACCCGACAAGCTAAATTAAAAAACATTTCTTACTCCACACTTTCCCTGGATCTTTGAAAATGGCCAACACAGAAGCTGCGTTGCTCCTCCCACTTTCTCTGGGCGGATGAGGACAACAGGCCTTAGTGGGGTCCCTGGGAACCTCACAGCCTCCATCCACATCTTCTCCCCCAGCCCACGGCCTCGCCTCCTCTGAGCCCCTTTAGGAAAACTGTTGACTGTTTGGAGACAGAACCAAACTGGAGGCCAACGTGTTAGGAGCCACTCCTAACCCCGGGTTTTAACATTTGTGAGTCATCTCCGGAATTAACTGAGGCTGGTGGGGGTGGAGGTGGGGTGAGGAGGGGGCAGAGAGGTGCATGCAACCTAAACAGAATTGTGTATTCTCTTGCATCTGAGTCTGTTGATCGACGGCTTTGCACACATCTTAGAGGCTCTTTAAGTGAGAAACTGATTTTATTTCCTCGGCTGGAATAGAAGAACATTCAAGGCTGGGACTGACAGACTCCAAAGGGTTAATTTTTCTGTTACCGGCCAATGGTCAGCTTCCAGGAACCAGGAGGGGTCAGCAAGGAGCTGTCTGGGTGGGGAATTGCCTTCAGCTGGCCTGCCAGGGGGAGAGGGTAGGACCGGCCAGGATAGAGGTAAAGGGAAACCCATCGATAAAGCAGGGGCTGAGCCAAGACCAGGGACGGAGAGCTGGAGGCGAGATGGGGGATCCATTGGCACCAAAGGCCAAACCAGGAGTGAGGATGGGCGGTGTAGGGGAGAGAGACAAGTCCCACCAGAAGGCAGGGCTGATCAGATGGGCCCGTTCAGACAACACCGGACAGGGCAGGAGGCAGCCTGGCAGTCTCACACTCGAGCCCAGCGGTTCTCCCACTGTGGCCTCAGACCAGCAGCAGCAGCACTGCCTGGGAACCTGTTGGAAATGCCAGTTACCAGGTGCTGCCTCAGACCCACTCAATCAGAACCTCCGGGGTGGGGCCCAGCATCTGTGTTTCAACGAGTCCTCCAGATAATTCTAGCTCCTGCTAATGTAGGAGAACCATCTCTCTAGACCACACCTTTGGAAAATGTTTGCATAGAGTCCAGATACCTTCTTCCTTAGAGTCCTGGTCCTGCCTGGTGGGGTCAGCCCTCCCAGGGACCCTCTTGCATTAGGAGAGGTCTCCTCCACATGTGAAGGGCCTAGTCTTTGGGGATCACAGTCTTCTATATCCCAGTCACTCCCAAATGGATTTGCAATCCCTTCATGGTGGGGTGGGAGGGCCATGTCTTCTGTCCTACATTGACTCCTACAAAGACCTCATGTCCCCGAGGCGTTTATCACAGGGACGGTAATAGAGGCAGTCCTCATTATTGTCCTTAGGGGGCCCTGCCTGAGCTGGGCCAGGGGTGGGAGGTCAGGCCAACATGTAGACTCTGGCAGGATCTTTCTTCATGATGGGAATTTCATCATCTATTCAACACCACGAAAAGCTACACATTGTGACCGCCAGACTGAAGTCTGAGATCTTCTGGGAGACCAGTTGGCCACCAGGTGTTATTGATGTCCCCCAGCTCTGGGCAGAAGAGACCTGGAGCCTGTGCCAACTGCCCTCTCCTGCCCCAGTAGCTGGTCCTGGCTTTCATAATTCATAGTGGATTCCGAATTGCAGGAATAATTCGTATACCTGGACCATTCTGGACACACCAGTGGCCACATAGAGTTAGATAACTGCAAGGTTGTTGATTTGTTCACAAAGGAAACTTCCCAGAAAGAACAAGAGAAGCCCAATTTCCTAGCCATGAAGTGAAAATGACTTTTCTTAGGAAAGCTTGACCTTTCACATGTTGGCCGAATTGTCCAGAAAAAAATGCAGATACTTAAACGACACCTCCTTTTAGCATCGAGGGCTAGTAAACAAGGTGAAAGAGAAGGAATTCCACCAAGATAGCAGCAGAAACTTACCAATTAACAAGCATCCACTTCTCCCCACCAACACATTTTGGATGATTTCACTGTGGTGAGGTGGTGTGATTGGGAACTTGGTGTACTGCCTTATGCCCTTGGCAATGATTTGTAAACCAGAGCTAATAGGTGAATGTGTTTCATTCAAGTTGGGGTGTTATCCTGTACTCAGTAGTGGGCATGGGTCCATCCTATTTGTACAGAGAACACTTTGCCGGGCACGTTGAAAACACAAAAGGGGAAGGCCCAGTTCCTGTCCTCAGTGTAAGTCACACAAGTCATCCATTATATTTATATCATTATTTGAATGACATCAGCCAGTGAAATCTGTTTGTGTAGATGAGATCATTTGTTTACTTATTTGTCCAACATGTTTATGAGCGTCTATTATTTATGTAGCCACTTTGGGAAATCTAGAAAAGTAAACATCAACCACATTTCCCAGGCTCCAGGGTACTCCTGGGTCACACTACTGGTGAAGGCCATATTTTCCAGGCTCTTGTCCCTATTGTTCAGGCAGCACCAATCCCTGATCATTCTCACTCAATTTTTCATCTAGTTTTCAGGGGGTGGTCAACGTGTCCTCGTAAACTAGGCTGTAAGCTGTGGTTTACATTGAAACATGTTCCATATTCTCCCACTCCACCTTTGCACCCTCCCCTGCATTCCTGAGATGCTTCTTGAAAATTTTACCCAGGATGTGTGGCTAGTGCTCACTGCTTCCAGGACTCCAGTGACATGAAGGATGACCATCAGATCTTTTGTTATAGTCCCACAGTTCCCAGAGTCTCTGTTCATTCTTCTTTTTTAAAGTCTATCCTATCTAATAAAAGAGTAATATGCAAATTGACCATCACTCCAACGCACAAGATGGCTGTCCCATGTGGACACAAGATGGCCTCCACATAGCAGGGGAGGGCAGTTGGGAGGGACCAGGCCTGCAGGGGAGGGCAGTTAGGGATGATCAGGCTGGCAGAGAGGGAAGTTGGGGGTGACCAGGCCTGCAAGGGAGGGCAGTTGGGGGTGATCAAGTCTGCATGAGAGGGCAGTTAGGAGTGACCAGGCTGGCAGAGGAAGTAAGTTGGGAGGGACCAGGCCTGCAGGGGAGGGCAGTTGCGGGTGACCAGGCCTGCAGGGAAGGGCAGTTAGGGGAAAACAGACTGGCAGGGAAGCAGTTGGGCATCAACCAGGCTGGAAGAGGAGTGGTTAGGGGGTGATCAGGCTGGCAGGCAGGCGAGCAGTTGGGAGCTAGCAGTCCTGGATGGTGAGAGGGATGTTCGACTGCCTGTTTAGGCCCTCTCCTACCGGGATTGGTTCAGGGGATGGTGCCACAGTAATTTCCTGTGGCATTTGCTGGAATAGAGCAGTTATTGCCTGAATTTTCCTATCTTGATCGTTTTCCTGGTCCTTTGGCTAGAGAGAGAGAAAGAAGGCTTTTGTGGTCTGTGCCTATTGGCACTGCCAGCTTGCTGGCTTCCTCAGCAAAAACCCTGGGATATAAGAGGCAAAAAGAAAATTCAGGGACTTCACCATCACGTTGTTCCTCGGGTCCCTAGCTGGTCTGCCTTCTTCTCCCCCACCTTTCAGAGTCTTCCTGTGTTTATTTCACTTCCAAGGCCCCGGGTTTGAGTGGTACTTACACTCGCACTTAGTGTAATAGGGGAAAGTGCTGCCATTTCATCTTCCCAGAAGCAGCGGTCCCTCCCCCTTCCTCTCTTTGTTTCCGGAGAATTTGTGTAGGATTGGTGCTATATCTTCCTTCAATGTTTGGTAACATGTGAGCCTCGGGTTTTCTCTGTTGGACGATTTTTAACTGGGAATGTCTTTAAGACACCGAGGGCTATTTGGGTTACCTACTTCTCACTGAATGTGTTTGGCAGTTTGTGATTTTCAAGAAATTTGATCCATTTCATCTATGTTGTCGAATTTGTAGGCATAAATGTGTTTTTTTTTTTTTTAATAAAATAAAAACATTTCCTCATTTTATTTTTAACATCTTAGGATCTGTATCGATTTCCCTGGTTTCGTTCCTGATATTGGTAGTTTGCGTCTTCTCTCTTTTTCCCTCGGCCAGTCAGACCCTGAGGAGGAGACAAGCATTACCCATGAGGCATCTCCCTCAACTGCGGACTCTGAGTGTTACCCACCCATTTGCCGGGCTTTCTCAATGGGGAGGGGCGCTCTTCTCTAGCAAGGGGGATGGGGCACTTCTGCCAGCCCAGAGGATTCGGGTGAATCTGAGGGTTCGTGGTCCTAACACACATCCCCCTGCGTCCCATCCTAGAGCTCAGGGCCCATCCCTTCCTCACCAGGGCCCTCCCTTTAGCATAAGACACCCGTTGAAACTGTGCGCCCCTACCCTTTGCAGCTTGGCCCCCCTTCTGATGAGCTCCTGTGCCCCGTCCTCAGCAGTCTGCCGTGTGGCCGCAGGCGAGGGGGCCTCTTTACATGCTGCCAGGGAGGCCTCTGGCTCCCACAGCGGCTCTGTGGCTCTGCGTTGCTGCTGTTGACTTAGTTGACTGAGCCTATTGTCCTCTTCCTCTGAGATTTCTCGGACAATATTTAAAGAGTCATCCAATTTCGTAATCTTTGTTATCATCACTGCCCCCCACACGCTCACGTGCTCGGGTCACTGCGCCGGCCAATGTTTTCCTTTCCACCTGCGTGCTATCCAACACACCGCCGGCAAGAGTCTCCCAGTCTGTGAGCCACAGCCGAGGGTTTGCAGTGCCCGCTTACCTCCGCCAGGGCTGCCCTGTGGCTGTGTGAACTGAGAAGAGGTCTAGTTCGGGAAAACCATTGCAAGGGGGTGCTTTCTGGGACCACTGTTAGTGCCAGTGGAGTTAGTGTGGCTGCCCCTGAAAGCCGTCCCAGGGACAGGGACCAGGATGCACATCGTTTACGTGGGAGGTAATCCCAGAAGATCCCAAGGGCCAAGAAGAGTGATACAGGCCAGGGAAAGAGCCAAGGGGGGGTGGATTATTAAGCTGGTCACCTCAGCCGGAAATTGGAGCTCTACCTATTGGGACCCTCCTTCGGGGGGGGATGTACCTCAGAATCCCGCCTCCAAGGGATGGGAGGCTGAGGCTTTTATGTACCAACTCTTTCTCCAGTCGTGCCCTCCATTGTGGAGGTTGCCTTGGGGGCATTGACCACCCCGGGAGAACATGAAATGACGCAGGAGAAACATCTGCTCTACTGCCTCTCGCAGTGAGTGTGGGAACCGGGAGCGTTGACAGCCAGACCTATAGTCTTTGACCTGCGGTATATTTTGATCTGAGGCAGACCCCGGATCACTGTGCCAAGGTTTCTCCTCACTCTGCTGGCCTCCTGAAGTCAACCAGCCTTCCTCCAGTGCTGGCTCTGCTTCGTGCGAGACGGCCCACTTTCCGGGGTGCCGATGTCCTGCCTCGCTCTGATGGAAGGTGGGTGCAGGGGAGCAGGGACAGGCAGAGGCTGGATTCCAGTCCCAGACACCAGCGGTAGTGAGCTCCTGGAATGTACTGAAGTGACCTTATTAAAAGGGTCTTGGCAGATGCAGTTAAGCTAACAATCTAGAGAGGAAATCATCCCGGGTTTAGGACAGGCCCTAAATGCCATGCAATACCGGAAAAGACAGGGAGAGTTGAGGCGTGCACACGCAGGGGAGAAGGCCAGGTAGAAATGAAATAGGGGGTTGGAGCTATGCGCTGCCACAAGTCAAGCAACTCCTGGGGCCACCAAGAACGGGGGGAGGCACGGAAGGACTCTCCCCCGGAGCGGGCAGAGGGAGCACGGGCCTGCTGACAGATTTTGGACCTCTGGCCTCTAGACAGCGAGAGTCGGTCGCTGTTGTTTTGAGCCACCTCGTTGGTAGGAATCGGTGGCAGCAGCTGCAGGGAGCCCGCACACCAGCCACGGACTGAGAGGAAGAGCAACTGCCCCGTGTCTGTGTCACCTCAGGTTGCTGGGAAGTGGCCCCTCCGCAGCCTGCTGGCCGCACAGACCTCAGACCTCGACGGCTGCCCTTGGCCGTATACTTGGCCGTGAGGTCTTGGCACCCACACCACCTGGTGTTGACCTGCAGGCCCCGATGAGGCCTGGTGGCCCGGGCTCTGTGCTAACAGGAAGCATGGGACACCGCCTCTCGCCCGCCACTCCTCGGAGCGTCCTTAGCAGGGAATCTGAATGACTTGGGTCAGTTAGTTTGGGTGGCTGCAGGGGGAAAAATAGACACCAACTTGGGCTACTTTAAGCAAACACAGAACTTATTGGAAGGATACAGGAAACGCTGGGGGAAAAAATTGGGCTAATAAAAGGCACCTAACCACTCCGGGGACCCGGTGATTAGCCGGGACTCACGGGCGTCGGTTCAGGTTGCTGCCAGGGCAACGGCCACAGGTCATCTCGCTCAAGTTTAAATTCAACCAGGGAAGGTCTGCTGGGGGCAGATGATGTTCTGTGCCAGGCAGTACATGGGGTGGGGGAGTGGGGGGTGCACTTTGACAGTCCTACGGAGACATCACAGAATGAGGGGGTTAATTACTCAGCGGGAAAGTGGGAGGACTCCGGGCAGAGAGAAACCCCAGCTGCCCCGGAAGGGACAGGAGCCTCGCCCGTCCCTCCTCATGCCCTCCCCCCCTCCCCCCCACCCCATCCCGATCTCTACTTCCCCTGCCCAGTTCCTCAGAAGGAGAAGCCACAGATTGGTTTTATGACCTGAGAGGATACCGCGAAGTCCGCGGTGAGCGATAATTAGACTGTGATGGGTCTATCTAAGCGCCTCACTCAATCAATTACCATCTCCTGTGCTGTCTCCAGGTATTGATTGCAGAGTCCCGAGCTCTGGAAATCCGAACGCAGGCTCCGGGGACGCTGCCACCGACTCCCGTCCCCCTGGGCCCGTGGACACCCTGTGCAGAAGCCGGTCTTTCCGTGCGGTGGCTCGGGACACTTTTTCATCTTAATTGTTTCTGGAGACGGGACAGAACAGCAGCTCCTTTCACTGCTAATCTGAATCTAAGTGGGAAGGAGCGGCCTGGTTAATGGGGCGTACGGCTGTTCCCAGGTGGGGAGGATGGGGTGATCGCGCCAGATGCCCTCTCAGGGAAGGCAGGGGTACAACCTAGAGATTGGCTGTGACCTTGTGAGGATGACATCTGAGGAGAGGTGACCCTAGGCAGGCCACCCCACCCCCTCTGCCCATAATCATCTTGGCAGGCAGATAATAGGGCTCAGGACTGGCCAGGGGCCCCAAAGAGCAGAAGCGCCTTGAGACGCGGAGGGTCTAGCCCAGGGGTGGGCAAACTTTTTGACTCGAGGGCCACAATGGGTTCTTAAACTGGACCGGAGGGCCGGAACAAAAGCAACCTGACCACGCTGGCACTCTCATCTTGGGCTGCTGGTGAAGGAGCGGAGGGGAGAGCAAGAGAACCCTCTGCTCTTTCGGCTCCGCGGGCCGGATAGAACAGCCGAACGGGCCGGATTTGGCCCGCGGGCCGTAGTTTGCCCACGGCTGGTGTAGGCACTGTGGAAAGAGAGTAGAGGCAGGTCAAGGCAAGGAGGCAGGTTGCAGTGGTTTCCAACCTGGCGGCACATTAAAAAAAAACACGACACAGGTCTCAGTCCTACCCCCGGGCGGTTGTGGTTATAGTGGGATGTTTCTGTATTTTGTTGTCTCCCGGGGACATCCTATTGCACAGGGAGGGCTGGGGATCTCCGCGTTAGAGCAGGCTCCTCGGCCTGAGCTCCATGGTGGAACTCGTAGGGGTCTGCAATTGTACACAAACCTGTCCCCGCTTTTCTAGGGACGCAAATCCAGTGCGTTCACCAGGTCCTCAGCGTGGCCTGTGACCCTCCAAAGGACGGGAAACACGGAGACAGAAGTCATAGGGGCGCCGGAGCCAGGGCAGAGGAGGAGGGATTCCCGGGGCACTCCTGTCCCAGCCCCACAACACTGCCCTCCTGCTTACTCAGCCGCCAGGGGCCTGGCCACCAGCCCTGCTGGGCGACTCCCCCGGTGGCTGGTGAAACCAGCTGCGAAAAGAGGACAAGACGTGCAGGTGGATGTGAAGTCACGGGGGAGGATTCGCGCCAGGCTCCTCTCACCTAAAATTAGGGAGCAGGGGCACATTCCAAGCCCGGAGGGCAGTGGCTCTCCAAGGGTGGTCCCGGCGGCGGCCTCAACGCCACTGGAAATTTACTCGACTTGCCAGCTGTCAGGCCCACCCAGACCTTCTGAATCAGAAACTCTGGTGGGGCCCAGCCCCTGTGTCCAAACTGCCCCACCGTGACTCTCCTGCCCCGCGAAGCCGCGCTCTGCTTCTGTGGATGGATTTTGTGACCCCCCTCATGTGCTGATGGATCGCTCTGGGTAGCTGAGCACCTGGGTGAGGCCGAAACAGCCAGTTGGAGGGGTTGAGGGCCCCGGCAGGATGGCAGCTGAGAAAGCTCAGCAAAGGCTCGGGGCTGAAACGCTCCAGATGCTTGCAGCTGGGTGGGAGGAAGGGCGAGGCTGCCAGGGTCATTTGAAGAGAGAGTCTGGGGAAGGGGGAAGGTTTTCTATGCCGCTTCAGTCATGCTGGGACCTCTGTGTAGATACCCTAAGTCAGCTAGGAGGTGTGGTCTTGACTTTGGGAGAAGACGCGGGGCTGGAGGTGCAATCATCAGTAAGTAGGGGGAAAGTGAAAGGGATGATGGGAGCTGCATACACATCCGGGTCTTTCCGAACCTCTCCCGGGTCACAGTGCGTCTGCACCCACCGGGGCGGCCCGGAGTCGGGGCCGTCGATGTCCACAGCACACGGGAATGTTTGGGAAGCACAAAGGACAGAGAGAAGGCTTGTTCCAGGGCTAATGCCTGAAGGATTCTCATGGGGTGTGAGCCCTGTGTGGGGTTGGAGGAGCAGGTGGTTACCCACAGGGATACAAACTAGGGGGGAAGGCACCCCAACAGCCTTCGGCGTGGGACTGAGGCAGAGAACGGAGGCTGCAGCCTGTAAGGTCAGTGGATGGGCCCAAATGGGGGTCACCCGGAGAGGCAGGCCCCGTGTTGGATGGGAGGCGCACCAGCAGCCCCGCTGAGAATTTCAGGTTTGGGGGGCGGGCGGGGGGGGGGTTGGGGATGGGACCTCACCTGGCGGCTGAGGAAGAGCAGTCTCAGCACAAATGGGAGGTTATCTCAGGGATGCAGTGATCCGCACCCTCAGTTCAGGTGGAGGCAGGCTGGCGAGAGGAGCGCATGTTCCGGCGAGTGGCCGGGTCGTGGTCTGAAGGCTTTGTGTTGAAGTGTGGGGGGGTCAGCACACACAGCCTGCCTGCCAGGAGCGGCCTTCCTGGCCGGGGACTGGGGAGTGCCCACAGGGAGACCGTGAATGAACCCAGAGGAAACAGTGGGGGTGGAGGGTGGATTTAAACCTTCCTCAGGAGGGGAGATGAAGAATCTGCGGCGGAATGCTGTTCTGAAGCAGGATGTGTGAGAGAAAAGAATGAGGCAGATCTACACCCACAGACGTGGTGTGTGTGGTGGCCTGGCATTTTGTGACCTGAAAAAAGCAAGTTCCGTCCCAATGTATTGAAATGATGTCACTTATAGAAACCATAAGAACCTCCAATTATACATGAGTGTGCAAATACATTCTTTAAAGGGTTTAGAAGGAGGCATAGCCAATTGTTGACGGGAATTACCTGCAGGGAAGGAAGGTAGTTGCAGAATGGGTGTGAGGGGCGCCTACACTCAGTTTTGCTGTAGAGATGGACTGTATTTCATGGTAGGGTGTGTGTGTGTGTGTGTGTGTGTGTGTGTGTGTGTGTGATGAGAACAACCCCCATTTCATGGGTTCTCAAACCTTGTGTGCAGCAGAACGGACAAGAAGTTGTGTAAAATGCAGGTTCGTAGGCCCGTCAGGATGTCAGGATGAGGCCCAGACTTCTGCATTCAAACCAGCTTCCCATGATTATGACACCAGCGGTTCCTTGAAGCACCCCTGTGTCAGCTCCAAACAACTGCCTTCCCTCCCTTAGGCAACTCCCCCCTCAGAGCGGGGACAGTGTGGGGAGTGTGTGTGGGGCAGCCCTCCCTGGAGAGCGCAGCCTTCAGTGGGGACCCCCCATCCATAACCACCACCACCTGCCACTCAGCTCAGACTTGTGCTTGAACCTGATATTGCCGTCTCCTCCGGGACCTTCATTATTGAGGGGCCAAGGTAACCACTCAGGGTTCCCTGGGCACTTTTTAAGAGACCCCAAAGTATCCTTCCCAAATTAATGTTGAAATCAAAGCAAGTAGGGAAAACTGGCCATAATTAAATATTTAATCGGTGTCCGTTACGGCTGGAATATTGGTTTTAGCTCAAATGTATGACTTGGTTGCATTTCTTTTATAGCTGCACATATATTGCATCTCGGCCATTGGTTCACTCTGTGTAATAACGTTCAGTAAGTCCAGGCTCACGTTATAGGACGGAGCGTACCGGAGTGTCGTGGTGAAGGCACAGTCCTGCACTTATGGCGCCGTTGGTGGGATCAGGGGTGAATGTGCTGTGGAGTGGCCACTGATAGACCCGTGACCGTCAGGTGCCATCTTGGGCCTCTGGGAAAGTGTGGGCTGCTTCCCAACAGCCCATTTTGTTCTGCAGTTTTTAGGTGCCTGTTGAGGCAAAATGAAGCCTGCGTGTATTTATGATGCGGGGGTAGGAGGTGGGGGGTGGAACGGCACCTCTCCTTATGGGGCCAAGGCCAAGTCCAGAAGCAAACTCCTGCGACCCCAACGTGCGTTGGGAGATTCACCGGGGAACCCAGGGGCTGTGGGTGATGGGTGTACGCGGGTCAGGGAGGAACACACAGGGCTCCTCTTGCCTTTTCGTGCAGCCTCCAGAAGCCCTTGACCTGGGCCTCTACCCTCTGAGGCGTGACTTTGTCCTCCAGCGACAAAGAGCTCAAGAATTTCAGGTCGTCTACAGTCAACAACAGTGACACGGAGTCAGCGGGGGGTTCGGTGGGGAAACTGGCAGACCGGCCCTTCTTCCGGAACAGGCCTTGGCTCCAATAAGTCAGTTTTGCACAACTCTTACTTTCTACAATGGGTTGCGTAGGCCCTGCTCTGCTTTACCGAACACAAGAGCCGAGCGTTTAGAGAGCTGGAGTCCAACATCCTTCTCTGAAGTTTAAAAGGCAACAATAACAACCAGGAAACAAACAAAATGCATCATTCCCGACAGCTTGCTGTGTGCCAGGCCCACAGGAAGGGTTGAAAAGTATTGCCTCGTTTGACCCCCAGAACAGCCTCAGGAGGGAGACATTCTTATGACCCCGTTTACAGACAAGGACAGGGAGGTCGGTCACCCAGGCGGAAAGTGGCTCAAGCTCTGGACGAGGTCTTCCTGGTTCAAGTTCAAGCTCTCAACCTTCTGCTTGGGGCACTCATGGCTGTTGGAGGAGAGTGGGTGGGGTGGTGGCGGCTTCGATTCAAGAAATCCAAACCTAGGGAGGTGGGGGAGGACAGGGCAAGGGGCGGTCCAGAGAGAAAGAGACACACCACAGATTTACTCGCCACTTTTGCCGGAATGGATTTCTATCCGCTGGACCAGCTCTGTTCCCTGGCCCCTCAGTCTGAGAACACTTCCCAAACCACCGGAGACTTCCCGGTGGTGAAGCGCAGGTCGGGCCTGGCTACCAAGCAGCTTTCCCTCGCCATTCCAGGGGCAGCTCTTTCCCCCAGCGTGGCCTGGAGGTCGGTCTCACATGGAACCTGAGCCTTTATGTCATCCCGATGCTCACACAGAGCCTGACCCCGTTGCAGTCGGAACACCCCGATCAAACCTGCAAGAACCAACCCCGACAAACCGAGGTGCAGAGAAGCCAAGAAGCCTGCCCAGAGGCACACACAGGGGGGTCCAGGCTGAGCCCCAGTTCTGCTGAGGCTCAGCAGACCCATCTCTCTCCTAGCTGCATCCACCTGAAGCCTCAAGTTGAGGTGTTTTCGTCTCCAACACACACCTGGTGTTTTGGGGAAAGCCCCGGATGGCTCTCAGTCACTCTGGCCCACCATGTCATTCATTCACGGACTTCCATTTCTATTTCATGCCACTGAGTTCCTCTCTCCCCTTTTCCGCGCTGACCGGGGAGGTCAGAGAGACCAACCCCCAGCCGTTCCACCTGCTCCCGGAAAAGTCCCGGGGAATAGAATTAACCCGATCGGCCAGCCGAGCCCGGAGCCCAGGCGTGCAGACCTGGGTGACCCAAGGGCACAGGGAGGAGCTCCAGGAAGGTGACACCGAGGTGGACAGTGCCCTCCACCCCTTGTCTGGGCTGGGGCACATTTTTGAGGCTGGAGCTCTGTGGGTGACCTCCGGACCACGGGCCCTATCAGGAGGCCGGAGGAGGAACAGGTTGTTGGCGTTAACCAGTTGTGGTTCCGAGAGGGGGCTCTCTCTTGAGTGGCAGCTTGTGGCATGAGTGGCTGGCCGGGCCTGGGCACCGAGCCGGGCGATCCCAGACGGGACTGGGGCTGCTGGCCTCAGCTGCCAGTACTTTTCCTCGCTTACTCATCAGACTCGAAAACAACCCCACCCGCTTGTGGTGAAGCTGCCCTGCATTTTTCACCTTGGGGCTATCATTCCAAGGAAGAAATATCAGCCTGGGAGGAAAGTTTTGGCCAAGTTCAAAGCGAAGGGCTTGGGGAGTGGAAAGTCCTTTGAAACCTCACTTGGCCGGTGACTGCCTGACCCAGATTTTCCCTTTCAGAAGTGTGCTCGGAGCTCCGAGGCCCAGGTGTCATGTAGACAGGGGCGTGGCCGGGGCCGGGGAGAAACCCACCAGAGCCCAGCTGCAGCCTCGCTCTGAGAAACCTCCGCCCGAGCGCCGGGCCAGACTCCAGGGCGGCCCGGCTGTGGCCGCCTCCCGTGGGGCTCCGGAGAGGCCTGCAGAGGGTGGGGCCCGCGCCCCCCGCCTTGTCCCTGGCTGGGTCCTCCTCCTGGGCCAGCTTCTGCCTGGACGTGAGGTCCTGCTCCCTTTTCCCCTGGGTGTCTTAGTTTCCCAGGCATGGACACGGCGACCCAGGGCTGACCCCGAAAGGCTGCTGTGGGAGTGGGTGAGAGGA
Source organism: Vespertilio murinus (assembly GCA_963924515.1). NCBI lineage: Eukaryota > Metazoa > Chordata > Mammalia > Chiroptera > Vespertilionidae > Vespertilio > Vespertilio murinus. Next base: position 18,463,491 of record OZ004714.1, on the reverse strand, counting down.
TTACCGCATGAGCTACTACTCTGGGCAGCTGGAGTTCAGCTCTTCTGGGAAATAGCGTAAATGGGCAACTCAGACTTAGCCCACCGGGGAGCGAGGGAGTTGGGGTACTTACACCCCCTCAGGCACTGGTGAGGGCTGCCAAGTTCATCATCCGTGCGCTGGGGAGGGATCAGGCTGTGGGGCTGGCCATGGGAGGTTGGGCCACCGGCTCTGAGGGACAGAGGCCTGGCTCATGGCTGCTCCACTGAGCCCCTGGTCCATGCAGGCAGGTGCTCCCCAGAAGGACACTCCTGCAGTGATGGAGCTGGTGAAATGGGCCAGTGCAGCTTCACATGTGCCCCCCACCTCCATCCTGTAATCCCCACACATGCCAGACTTCTCTGGACGAGGAAAGAGCCCCCACCCTTCTCCTTCCACCCAGCGAGGGGGTCTGCGCCAGCAAGGACAATGTCTGGTGGAGGTGGCTTCTGGGAGAATTTCCTGGAATAGGGGGGTAGGTCTTCTCCCTCCACCTCTGCATGGAGGAGTTAGTTCCTCACAGTGTGTCCCCCTTGCCTCAGGAAAGGAAAGGAGAGAAAATGCTGAGACGGAGACTGATGAGCCTGCAAGCCAACCTCTCCTTGGTTTCCTGTCGCCGGAGTGGGGCTGTTCAGTACCGAATTGCTGGGCACCAAACCCAGATCTGGAGCCCTTGTGTTTCTCTGGGTCTCATCGCATCACCCCAAAGCAAGCTTAGATTTTACCCTGCACCCCACCCCCTGGCCTGCTTAATTCTCCCTGCTGCCGTGGGCCTCGTGGCTGCTGGACAGACTACCACGTACGGTCTCTGTCTGACCCGCTCTTCGGGGAGGCTTTGTGGGACCGGCTGGGAGTCTGCAAACCGTATGCTTCCTTGGCCAGCGGGTCCCCCACCGGTTCTGCCTTGGGGAGGCCGGAAGGAGACAAGAAGGCCACAGGAGGCTGGAGCTGGGCCTTGCTCTTTCCTTCCAGGTTTGCTCCTTGTTCTGTCGAGCTCACTCCAAGGATGGTGCTTCGTCATGGTAGCAGAAGTCGGTTCCGGTTTCCAGCTCTTCCCGAGCACTTCTGGGAGCAGCTTCCCTGTGCACCGTGCCCACTCGGACACCTGCTGGGCAGCACCCCGCCCCAGCGTCTCCACCTGCAGCCCATCCTCCGGCTCCTGGATCCTAACCACCTCACCTCCCCCTGTTCCTGCCCTCGGAGTGCCAGCTGCTTTGGCATTATTCACTCTGGTTTTCCAGTGCGTTCCCCACCACCTCCTCCATTTTTTTTTTCCTTTTACCCTTTCAGTCATCCAATGTCCATTTAACCAATTCTCTAGATTAGATTCTCTCTGTTAAAACAACTGCTGTGGTTTGTTTTCCCGACCAGACACTGACAGATACAGACCCCATGGCTGCCAAACAGACTGCACGAGGAAGCTGTAATTCACCATCTGGTTTTCATCCATCAAAGGCCAGGGTGGCTGCCAGATTACCCAGTTACCACACCGCAGTGAGGCCATTCCAGCCCAAGCAAAAAAACAAAACAAACCCGATATCTTGATTAGCCCGAGTGACCTGGTCATGACCAGTGTCATGGTTTCCTGTCTCTAGAAGCAGTGGGACTTCTTTGCAGGATTCTGTAAGATCCCGGAGGGAGAAGACTGCACGGGAGCCTGGGGCTGGCCTTGGGGTTCCTTAAGCCTGCAGACCCCTCTGCTCCCAGGTGGCTTTGACCACCCTCAAGGCTCCCCGCTTCCATGGCGTCACCCCATGGCGTCATCTGCCACCCCCCCCTTGGTGTCCAACTCTCTTCTCTAGTCAGTGTGGGGGATCTGAGCATAATGTTCAGACAGGAAACAAGAGGACATTCCAGCTCCCGTGGCAGCTTCCCCAGGCTGTGGCAATGTTGTCCACAGCCTTGGAGTTGGAAGAGAACCTGGAGATCAACTGCTCCAAGATACCATGATGAAAACCCAAGACCCAGAGAGGTTAGGCAACTTGTCCAAGGTCACCCAGCTTGTCAAGGCAAGTCCTTGGCTAAGGCCGAGTTTTCTGTCTTGAGAGCTCTGGGCTCTTCCCATGAGCCACACCGAGGTTACCCAGCCTACAAGTCTCTGCAGTCACTCTGCATGGTACCCTTCGCATTGTATACCTCATTCTCTGCTTCCTGTGCCTTAATCCCGAGTTTTCTCTAAGCTTCTCTGTCCCCCCAAAGTTCTTATTCCCTGTTTTTGGTCCAGCTCCCCTAATTCTCTGCTCATCCAACTTGCCCCCTGCCTCCAAACCCCAAAGTCTCTCTGCCCCTCTTAGGGGGGCTTAGAGCTCTCGCTTTCTCATTACCAATTAACCCTTAGCAATTAGTCCTGGCTGATGGCTTATATAAACAGTGGCTTATGCAGCGCAGAACCCTATAATCGTAGGCACGTCCCTGCCCCATTGCCTCTTAGCTATTGATTTAGCTCTTTCACTAAAACACTGCTGTCCTCAAATTGCAGGCCTGAGACTACCATTCTTCTGCGGGTTCTTGGGAAGATGGGGAAACACCCTTAAGAGTCCAGACACAATCCTTCTGGTGCTCAGCCTGGAGTGCTCCCAGGGGCATTGTGTTCCGGAGAAGAACGGAAAGCCATCATTTCCCTTTGAGAAGTGAAGCAGAGGCAGTTCTTAGAAGTCACATCTGGAGTCTGTTCTCCCAGGCACAGCACAATAGCCTCAACTTACATTTGTGCCGTGAGGCTGTTTACCCTGATTTCAGGCTTTCCAGTCTGATGCAAATTCAAATTACAACAGATGCTATTAAAAAGTAAGTTTCTGCTCCTACCCCCAAGCTTTCAAAATAATCCCTAAAAGGAGGGCTGGCAATCTAAGGATTTTAAATATTTTAAACACGCTCTAAATGACTCTGATGTTCAGCCACGTTGAGAAGCATCACCTAGACAGGCAGCAGAGGCTGCTGTAAGGCTGTTAGGACAAATTGGTGGGGAAAAGGATGCAGGGAAGGGTCCAAAGAGCACGGTGAATGAGGTTATGCAGGTAAGCTCTTTGTGGCTGAGCATTTATCCTGGAATAGTCTGGGTGGGGATAGATTCTAGGCTCACCTCTGTGTGTGAGTTCTTGGCCAGGAGTGTCTCCTTCAGGGTCACACTACCTCTACCGCCTGGGAACCACCAGGCCGGTCTCTCTGACATCCTCCCTGACAGGGACGCAGGCTGACTCTGGGACCTACACGCCTCTGAGGGCTTCTGTGAAGACAGAATGTCTGCAGTATTTCCTATCTTGGTCCACACAGTGGATGTTGTTAAATGGCATTGGTAGGTCCCACTTTAACAAGAACCATTATCTTTTTAATTTGCATGAATCCAATGATGAAAAAGATGAAAAAAATACATTTTAAGACTATGTACTCAAGTGTCATTGTCTCTCACATCTGTCTGTCTGTCTATCTATCTATCTATCTATCTATATCATCTATGAAACAATAATTCAAGCTTTATGCATCAACTAGCATCTGAGAGTGGTTTGTCCTGGAAACACAGAGGATGCATCTTCACCTTGCCTCCCCTGGGGATGGCTCTTCCAGACCTGCCCTGGTCTGGCTAGTTTGGATCAGGGGGTCCACCATATTTTGTCTCCAATAAATTGGAATTGTGGCTGAGAAAATGGGACCAGTCTGGTCCAGTATCTATCTTAGACCTGCAGTGTGAACACTCATGAACTACAGAGGCTGTATTCTGCCAAGGAGGTGGAAGGACAGAGACCACTGTTCTCCAGATGGAACAAGGAGGCACCAGACAGGAGAGGAGGTGGGAGATTGTGAAGGGTGCTGATGAGTTCACTGCTCCCAGTTTACAACCCTACTGAGATGCAGTGTGTACTCAGGCTTTTGGCTTCCATTAGACACCAACAGGCCCTTGCAATGCAATCCCCCCCCCCTTTTTTTTTACATAAGCTCATGCCCCCTTCTGTTACTCGCTACCACTGAGTTCTAACTCATGAAAGGGAAAGAGGTCACCAGCCAGGGACTGGCAGATGGATGGAGCAGTATAACCCCCACACTGAGGCCAACGTGGATGATAAGTAGGCATTTGTTATTGAGCACCTACGATAGGCCAGACACAAAGGACGTGTTTTATATTCACCAACTTGAACAACCTTTTCAACCCTAAAAGGCAAACGTTACTATCTCATCTTACAGAAGAGGGAGCTGAGGATCAGGAGAAGAGATAACTTTCCTATCTCACACAATGAGTGGTAGGAACTGACATTTGAACCCCACCTGTGTTCCCTGAAAATGCAGCCTTTTGCAACTACACCATGCTGCCCTCTCCTGTAGGGTAAGACCGAGGAGGGTGCGGATACTGGCGGGCTGTTCATATCAGGCATCGTCGTTGCATCTGGAGTGCAAAAATCCAGAAAGGCGGAGGCGGCAGACCTAGCTCAAGCTTGAGGGTCCACTTGGTACAAAAGCATTTCAAGCAGAGCTGTCAGGACCCTGGAGAGCTCCCAAGGAGCCACAAAGACTGCACCCTCCTCCGGTGGTAGCTCAGCCCCTATCTTGAACCTCTGGCTGCTGAAAGCTCTCACTGGCAGAGACAGGGGAGGCTTCTTCCCCGGGAGCCCAGCGAGCATCCTGGGTGATCCCCTGTGCTCTCCCAGCCCACCGCCAGCTTTTCTCCACATTGGCTTTTGGGAGCGAATGCTAACTTAAGGGTGCTCTTGTCTCCATGCCCCAAGAGTTGAAAATAACAAACCATCTCCTTTAAGCCCGTCTACCTTTCTCTGGATGAAACAACTGGCAAACACGATCGGTTAATCACGCCAAGCATCCTTCGCCCATGTAAAACCGAACTGGCAGCTTTGCATAATAAAAGGTTGGAATCATGAACCGTACAGGGAACAAATAAAGCTGGATCATTCAGGCTCGAAATCTGTGACTCAACATCTTTGCACTTGCCTTTCACATTTGCTCCACTGGCATGTGTCTGCCCTCCACGGTGGCTGTTTATTTTTAATCCACATTTCCCCAAAATAGATATTAATAATTTTTTCCTGCCGCTTCTCTGGAAGCACCAGAGTGACAATATTTCTTTGCCCATATGCATTTGGGGTTTTCTTTGACACTGTAAATGGATCTTTTGTTTGGTATTTAAGTTGGCTCTTTGTGGGAAGCATTGGCCAGTGCAAACTTCCTTAATACGTTCTTCATGACTGCATTTGCGATGAAGTTAATGAAAGTGTTCTGAATATCAGTGGGCAGATAATGAGCCCAGGGGCAGTGACCAGGGGAGGGCCCAGATGGAGGGATGTGAGCGGAGAGGGAGCGGGGGTGGGAGCTAAGCTGTCTTTCTGGATCCTAAAGGAAAGTGAAAATTAGCTCAAAACCCCCAGGGTCTGACTTTTCTCCTCCCAATTTGAGAGATTATGTTGGGAACTATCTGGGAACTTAATGGTTCTGTGCCTAGTCTGTGAGGGAGAAGGAGACCCAGGAGTCTTTGCTCCCAGCCCTCCCATCTCATGCTCTCCCTCGGAAAAGTAAGGGGGTGGGGGGAATGATTCCCTTTCCCAGCTCAGAGGGAGTTCCTGGAGGGAGGGTCTCAATGCTTTGTGGGTGCGTTTGGCCTTGCATTCCTATCTTGTGCTCTCCCTATAGACGCCCATGCTGGCTTGCATCCTGTACCCCTCCATCATCAGCTCCCAACCTCCTCCCCAACCCGTTTCCCTTCTGAGCAGACGTGGGCTCCATCTCTGCCTTGGGGGTCTCCAGCCATTTCTTGTGCTGAGGAGGGTGAAGGATGCACATAAATCCTAGCATGGGATCCCATCAATCTGATCTCCAAGTATACGGGTCACCATGGGCTGTCCATCCCAGGCTGAGCCAACCATTCAGAGAATGGAAGGGGAGAATCAAAGGTCTCACTGGGCACATTTTGGAAGCTTCTGAGATAAGAGGCAGAACAGCGGCATCAGCTCAGGCAGTTAAACACTGTTGCTCAGGCGATGCGGACCCCAACTGTGGAGCTTTGTTCATAACACATACATTGCAGATCCGTGGTGAATCATTTGGTATCTTGTATTTAACCAAATCAACCCATTACCACGTTTTTCAGCAAATGGGAGTGACATTGGTTGTGGGAGGAGGGCCTGTATTGGAGGGAGAGTGGGAGCCCTGGACTGGTGTAGTTTAAAAACTCCGACTCCCTAATATACACAGAGCTGAAGCCATGGCCAGATCACTGCCCGCCTTGCAAACAACAGTTTCGTTTCATCCCTCTAGACATTCCAGAGCTGCTGGAATAACAGTCTGCCCTTCAGAAGGGCCATTCCACGGCGGTGGCCCTGCCTGGCCCCTCCGGCTCTTCCCGAAGGAAAACAAACGTGAAGGCAATGCTGGCAGTAAACAGCGTGGGACCAGGGGTCAACAGGCTGGCTGGAGGGGGGCCCTGGGCCAGCCAGGTGTGGAACTGTCACTCCGGGCGACGCATGACCCGGCTGAGCGGCCCAACCAGCAGGTCCCCCCGGGGAGGGCACCGCGAGGCCAGGCTGCGGCTGTGCCTACTTCGCACTCGGAGCGCCTCACCCTGCTGAGCCTCGGTTCCCGGCTATTCAGCGGAGTGGCTGGAAGAGAGGATCACTGAGGCCCTTGCCAACCCCAACAGGTGTGGTTCTGGGCAGCTCGCTTCCTGACACATCTCCTGGGTGCCAGGTAAGGGTTCACATGTGGGTTTGTGTCCATCTTGGCCCCGTCCCTGGGTCTCTCAGGCCACCCCCCAAGCAGTTGGGTTGGAAGAAAACGCATTCCTCTCCCACCTCGCGGCCTGGCAGGCCTTGGCCCGGCTCCGCGGCCCCCGCTCCCAGACAGCTGGTCCCCCAGCTGGAGCAGACAAAAGTGCCCGAGAAGCGGAACCACTCATGCGGCTGATTTCTGAGAGAGGCATGGAGGTTACGTTTTTTTTTAATTTTATTTTTTATTTTTTCCCTCTGGAGGAGCTATTCCCTGCAGCCAAATAGCTCAGCTCAAGGGTGTACAATGCTGATAAAAATAGCTTTTAGCCAGAGCAGCAGATTTGGGAGGAGAGAGGATGGGGGCTCAGACCCTTTCCTTTCTGAGACTCCAGCACAGGCCACGTGTTCCACCTCGGGGAGGGGGCAATGGCTCTTGGGACAATTACTTCCTGCCATCTCCCTTCTGCACCAGTGTTCCCACTCAGAGAGGGACCGCAAGGGAGAAGCAGCTCTTGTCAGGGGAAGGGCCTGTCGTCGTCGCAAAGAATGGGAGCTTGGTTGTCAAGCAAATCACACCTGGCCAGCAATAATAACCGCTATCATGGTAAAAATAGCAATAGTAGCTAATGCTTATTGAATGCTGGCTACAGACTGGGTACTGTTAAGTGTATCATTTCTTTTAATCCTCACGCCGAACGTGTAAGACAGTTATTATTGGCTCCATGTCCCGGGCAAGAAGTGGACGCTCACGGAGACTGAGGAAGGTGCCTGAAGTCATGCAGCTGATCTGCATGCAGGCCTGTTCCACCGCACAGCCCCTGTGCCCAGCCACATGGGCACTAGACCTGCCGCTGGGCCTGTAGACCCCTTCCTAGCTGAGAAGTTGGCCAACTTGGACTCTGGGGAGGGGGACACAGCGACAGAGAAGTATTGGTGGCTCAGATAGATGACCAGACTGGGAGCCTGTCCTATACGAAATGACGGGCACTGAAACCAGTTTGGCTCAGTAGATAGAGCATTGGTCTTCAGACTGAAGGGTCCCAGGTTCGATTCTGGTGAAGGGCATGTACATTGGTTGCGGGCATATCCCCAGTAGGGGATGTGCAGGAGGCAGCTGGTCAATGTTTCTCTCTCATTGACGTTTCTAGCTCTCTATCCATCTCTCCCCTCCTCTCGGAAAATCAATTATATATATATATATATATATATATATATATATATATATATATAAAAGAAAAAGAAATGACTGGGAGCACGGACCTGGCAGATGTGCCTCAGCTATCTGGGGTCTGGGGTCTGGGGAAGCCTGGGCAGGCAGTCCACGTTTGGACATTTGGCAGGAGAGCAAATGGGGGTCAGCAAATGGTGAACCAGCAAATAGGGGTCAGCCCTGGGGAGGGAGGCCAGGAGGAGGAGGCCCCAGCCTCACACCGGGGAGGGGGGGTTTCTCTGAAGCATTCGGAAGCTTCTACACACTTAGAACCCTGGGCCCGTCCAGTCATCCTTTCTTGGGAGTTGGATGTGCACAGGATAGGGGATGAGAGCAGGGAGGCCCCGATGCCGGAGAAAATGGGCTGCAGGGCGAGTGGGCAAGGCTGGAGCTTGAGCACCGGCACACCATATGGTCTGTTTCTCCCCCTATCTCTCTCATCTCTCACGCTCCCTCTCTCCCCCTCCTTTCCTAACGCTGTCATTTCCTTCTTTCTGAATCCCGATCACTCCCGTCTCATGGCTTTTTTCTCTATGTGGGGATCCTCCTCTTCTGTTGGAGAGTTTGTCTATGTGGAAGGGAATATCACATCATTGGTCAGATCCATGGAAGATAAAACCTCTCTCCTATTGTTCTTATATCAAATCCCATGGAAGCACCCTGATTGGTCCTGGTTGGGTCACATGCTCAGCCTCTTGACCAATCATTGTGAATAGAGAGGGAGATTGAAGAGCCTTTGGTTGCATGCCGATTATTTTCAGGCAGGGCACAGGCCACTATGATTGGCAGCCTCAGAAGAGTCACATGATTAGAGGCGGGGTGGAGCAGTTTGCCAAAAAAAAGGGGGACATGGAGAAGGGGTGCTAGGCAGATAAGCCTAAAGGAAGTTTGCTGAAATATCTTATGATGGCTTTAGAGTGTCTATGTGTTAGACTTGGTGCAAGATCTTTTCTGTGTGCTATTTGTAACTTTTTAAATAGCCAATCAAGGTGGGTATTGTGCACCCTATTTTTAAAGTTTAGGAAACTACATTCAGAGAGGTCAAGTAATTTTCCCAAGCCGCATAGCTAGTAAGTGGCCAGTCCAGGATTCAGACATAGGTGTGCTTGTCCTCAAGCCCCGAGCTCTATTAGTCCTAGTGATAGATAATCTCAACCACTCCCACTTAGGAATTGCATCAGTCAGGAAAGGCTTGGTTAAAATACAATAACAACCCCCCCCCCCCCCCAATCACAGGGGCCTAACACAGTTTTCTTCCTTGCTCAGCCAGAATGTTCATTATGGGTCAGCAGAAGTGCTGTGCTCACCTTAGCAGCTCAGGAGCCAGGCAGAGGGACAGCCGCCATCTCAAATGCAAGTCACAGGCCCAGGAGACAAGAAATTTTGGGGAGTCTAGAACAGCCATGGGCAAACTACGGCCCACGGACTGGATCCGGCCCCTTCGGCTGTTCTATCCGGCCCGAGGAGCCGAAAGAGCGGAGGGTTCTCTTGCTCTCCCCTCCGCTCCTTCACCAGCAGCCCAAGGCGAGAGTGCCAGCATGGTCAGGTTGCTTTTGTTCTGGCCCTCTGGTACAGTTTAAGAACCCATTGTGGCCCTCGAGTCAAAAAATTTGCCCACCCCTGGTCTAGAACCTTCCACTCTCAACTCATTGGCCAAAGTAGGCACACAACCTCATCCAATGGACCCAGAAAGAGAAAAACCAAAAAAATTTAAGGAACAGCACTAGTGAATTAAATTTTTTTTTTGTGTGTGTAATTTTCTGTGGTATGAAAGGGAGTGTTTTTTTAAAAAAAGGTAATAATGTAATTTTAGATCAGGGTATTATTAAAGATTATATTATGAAGTTTATTTTAATCACTCTATAATTATCTCCATAATGTTTAAAGATAAAATTTGGGCATCTCTCTCCTCCCACCCCCTATTGAATAAGTGATAAATGCCGCTTAATTTACTTTAAATTATGCCAAAAGATAATTTGACAACAAATATTAATTTGATACGTTTCATTTGGGGCCCAGCTATATTTAAAAATGCAGGTTGTAATTGTACGTTGTAGTGTAAAAGCCTGTTCTCAGGTCCTTTTATTTGGAGCCATTAACATTTTTGTGTTTTGAAAAGTCAACTACTAGTCCTTTTTAATGTAAAAGGTTTTCTTTTTCTGGATATTGAGATCAAAGAGGAAGTTTGAAACTGCTATTTGCAAGCACTTTTCAAAAATACATGGCAGGAGCGGATCAGCTCTATTCTTAGGAAATAGGAAAAAGCCAACTTGTCCGTAGTTGCCACCGTGTGCTCCCCTCTTTAGCGTTGGCTTACGGAGTACTGGGAAAACTTTGAGAATTATTCTGCTGTTTTTTTTTTTTTTGTTTTTTTTTAACGTTCCTCATTAACTTGATGCTGTATTTCCATCGCAGAGTTCCTTATGCTTCTTGTCTTAAACCAATGGTCCATACTGGGTGTAAGTTAAATCGAGTATGACTAAACGCGAAAGGAATCTAATACGCGTGATGAGCCAATGGGCTGGGGGCTGAGTCATGGGCAGACTTATCTGCTCTCAACTCACTCCGGGTGGGTGCCTTCCCCTTTAACAGGAAATGGGTTGTTGTTGATTGAGAGGAGGAGTGGGAACGGAGTATCTTTGCTTTTAAGGCCTACCTTCTTCAGGAGACCCCGAGATCACACCCAACCCTTGGGGATGCTTCGTACCAGCTTCCACCAGAGGGTAGGACCTGGGGGCACATTCTAGAAGCCAGTCATCTCTGCGTGTGGCAGAGGTGCCAGCCGCAGGTGCTTCTCGTGGGCTTGGGGGCTTGATAGTTGTATCGGAGGGGAGCCAAGAAGTCAGGGAGAGAAAGACCAACGGCCCTTTCTCGAGGATATTCCACCTCCCACTTTACAAGGGGTCCACAGCATTGCCCGGGGGGCCGAGGTGGGGGGCAGCCCAGCGCACAGCCAGGGGAGGAGTGCGCTGGGGCCGGTGGACGCAGGCGGGCCGGGGGCGGGGGGCCGGCGCCCCCAGTGGCCACCGTGCAGCCTCGCGGTGCCGTGCCCTCCGCTGCCGAGGAGGGCTGAGGTAATGAAGATGAAACAAGTTCGGAGAAGGGCAGCAGAAGCCATCCGGGAGACATGACTTACGGCGGGAAAGTTTAATTGGGTTAGCCTAAAAGGCCCGTTCCGCTCTCTGGTGGACACACGTCGCGCCATAAATATCACCAAGGTGACAACAGGGAGAGAGCATGGAGTCCGGCTCACTGGGTACGGTGTTCAGACTGGACGCTTGGGTGGTGCCGAGGGTGTCATCCCACTTTGGGGCTAGCTGGCTTTCTGACCCTCAGAAGGAATCCTTGGTTCAGACAAAAGCATGGGGTTCTGTGGCAGCAAACAGACACACAGCCGAGCCTCTCTAGTTGTGGTGGAGGAGGGGGCCCAGGTACGCCCCCTCCCTGTGCTGGGTGCTCCCCCAGGCACCCCCCCCAGGCTCCCAGGGCATCGTAGGAAAACCTGCAGTGCAGGGGCTTTGGAACCCCTCTTGCTGACATCCGGTGGGAGGGAGGGAGAGTCCCAGAGGGAGCTGGGAGACAGACAGACAGACAGGGAAGAGGGATGCGGCAGGGAATAGGGCCTCGGGCGGAGGGAGAGGAGGAGGTAAGAGAAGTGTGCACTGGCTGCGGGGGAGGGGGGGGGCAGACCCGGGGAGGCCGCAGGCCCGGGGGGTGGTCCCAGGAAAGGCGAGAGAGCCCACCCCTGACACCGTCCGACTTCCCTCAGCCGGTGCACGATGGTTAATACAGATGGTCCCCTGCCTCCTTTTCTGTAAACTTTGCTATTGAACTCCCATTCACCGAAGGAGGGCACACGGCACAGGGAGATCAGCTAAGTCATCCAGCCCCAGAGCTGGGTGTGTGTGTGTGTGTGTGTGTGTGTGTGTGTGTGTGTGCAGGCCTGGCTGGCAGAGTCCAGTACTCGTCACGGCCTTCACCCAGAGGGCAGTGTTAGCCTTGCTCCGCGCCCCTTCCCCCTCTCCATTCCACCCCCAAGCCCTGGGACTCCAGGCCGGGGAGGGCTCCCGGGCCGCCTGCTGCAGCCCGGCTAGGGCTCCTCCGAGGCTGCCATGCAGCCCGTAACCGGCCCTCTCCTGCCCTCTGATGGCCGCCCCTGAACCAGCCTCGGCTCAGAGCTCCCCGGAGCCTCCAGGGCTGTGAGTCCTGGGCTCCTCCGAGACCCTGGCAGGGATGCCCAGCGCCCCCTGGCTTGGAGGCTCAAAGACAGCCTCAGAGAGGGGAGCACCTTCCCCAGAGACCAGCTCCACGTGTCAATCCCCTGCTCAGAAGCACAGCTCCCTGCTGCCTGGAAATCAAAGGAAAACACTCTTCTAAGCCCTGGTTCCCACCGCCCCCTTCCCCCCATTTCCCTCCTCAACCTCCGCGCTCCACTTAAGCCTCTGGACTCGACAGTCCCAGATCTCTGCTCAGCTCGTCCCTTTACTTGCAAATGCTGGTTCCTGCCCCCGGCATCTCCCGTCCCGCGTGGGCAATCCTGCGTTCACCGCACTCCCCAGCCCGAGGACAGGCGCCCCCGCCCCTCCCAGCCGCCGTGTGAGGCACAGTCAGTGGATGTGGAAACCAGCCTGAAGCCCCATCGCTCACACCTGGATGTGCCCCTCCTGGGCAGGAGCCACAGTGCGGCTGGCCTTGTGTGCTCGGTCTTTCAGCATCGTTTTCCTCCGTTGCTCCCTAATCCTTGTAATGATAACCCTCTGGGTGCCTGATTCGCCGTCATACAGGTGGGCCGTTCTCACTCTGGGTTTAGGAGTCCCCAAGGGATGTGACACATCCGACTGCTGGTTCACTCCCAGGAAAGCTGCCGCTATCTTTTTCCTCATTTTTGTTCTTCTTTTTAAAAAAAGTATTTTATTGATTTTTTACAGAGAGGAAAGGAGAGAGATAGAGAGTTAGAAACATCGATGAAGAGAAACGTAGATCAGCTGCCTCCTGCACACTCCTCACTGGGGTTGTGTCCGCAAGCAAGGTTCATGCCCTTGACCTGAATCGAACCTGGGACCTTTCAGTCCGAAGACCGACGCTTTATCCACTGAGCCAAACTGGTTTTGGCCATTTTTGTTCTTTTTGTCGTTGTAATACATTAGACTCCCGGAAGGATTTTATTTGGAAAGAAAAAACAGCACTCTAAAACACTTAACATCACAGAGCAAATGTGTGCATAGCCCAAGTGCGTCGTCTCGAAGAATGATTTTGTGCACGAAGACTTTCCTTCGTGTACAGTGATTTCCATGGCGTTTTTCTCCTCCTGCTCGGCATCTCGGTCCTCCGGAAGTGCGTTGCCTCGCCCCTTCCCTTAGAACAGGGCACCTGAGAGTCAGGGTCTGGGTTCCGGTCACCCCAACCCTGGCCGGGGCCCCGTGCACAGTCAGTGCTCACTCGGCACTTGTGGGCAAGAACGTGAAGGGGGAGGCGGCTCCGTGGGCACCTGGGATGTGTGTCCCGGTTGATGGGTGAGAGGTTTGAAGTCAGAACTTCTCAGCATGCCAGGGAACAGCAGAGGGTCTCTCAGGAAGCCTTCGTTGGCAGGGCAGGGCTAAGACTACCCCCCCAACCCCCCCCCCCCCCGGGCTCAGGGGGCCCCAGAGAGTGGTGTCCCGGAGGGAGGGGCTTTAGAATGAGCACCAGGGCAAAGCAGCCACACGGATGGCTCTCTGGCCTTGGTGGAGTGGGTGGCTGTCTTCCTTCTCCTCACCCTTCCCCACGTCCCCACGGCCCCCACCTGACAAGGCCCCGTCTAAGAGAGGATGATGGGAAGTGCTCTGGGCTTGGAGTCAGGGGGCTCGGGTTTGAGTCCCCACCTTGCTAACTGAGCTGTGTGACTCCGGGCACGTCCCCTCACTCTGACGGCGCAGCCAGAGAGCCCCAGAGCCAGGTACTGGGGAGCTGGTTCCACCCTCTTCTCTCCTCTTTCCCTTCCATTTCCCATCTCCCCTTCACCTCCATGCACTTACCAAGCAGCCCCTGAGCGCCCTCCCCACTCCCGGTGAAAACGGGTCACCTCTCTTCCTCTTCCCCTTCCTCTCCCCCCCCTCCCCACAGTGTGCTCTCAGAGCCTTCCTCTCCCTGGTTGTAAGCCGGAGGTACAATGTTGTAACTCACCGGGCTGTGTGAGGACAGGATGATGTGTAGCTACACTTGGAGCATCTCACGTTCGCAGTACAGGTCGCTCGTGTTCAAGGAAGGCAACGCATTCGGGCTGGAGGGAGGCTGGGCTGGGCCCCAGCAAAATCCCCACGGAGCAGGTCACAGGCGAGCTGCCCCCGGAAGGACGGCCAGATGGGGGTACAGGGGATGGAGAAAGGACCTTGATTTCGCACACGTAGTCCTGGCCAAGGCCCACCCGAGGCTGCGGAGGACGTCGGGTCTGCGTCCCTCGCTGTGTGTCCTGATGCCGACGGAGGCACAGCTGGCCGTGGGAGACACGCCCATCCACTTTGCTCGGGAGGGAGGGACATCCATGGCCCCATCTTGTGTGGTGGCGCCGACGCCATGCCCACAAGAGGGGAGCAGTGACCAGCCCCCAGCAGGGACACAGTGAATCACAAACACCCAGGGGCTTTCCCAGTCTGGCCAATACCCCACCTTTATTGATGATTGAACAGGGGTATAGAATGCTCCTTCGTCAGCATCGGAGTGCCAATCCCCAGCGTAGTTTCTCCTTTGACAGGTATCGCTCTTGCCAGCATGCCGTCACTTTCCCATGAGGAGTGAGGTTGGGAGGACGCTCTGTTCTCTTAAGCATCCCAAGACAGGGGACCCAGTGAGCTGGCGGTGAACTTTCGGGAGTAAAAGGGAGATTTGTGTGTAAAATACACGGGGACAGCAGGTGTAAACCAGGAAGACCGGGCTGCACCTAAGGTTCCTGAGCCCTAAGCGGCAGGTGCAGACCGCAGAGGTGGGTGTAGGTGTGGCCACAACTCGGCAAAGCTCGCCTCCCAGGCGCCCTGCAGGCTGCTGCTCCGGGGTCCAGGGTTGGAGTCAGTAATAACCAAGCCGTGCCTGCGCCTCGTGGCTCCCACTCCCGGCACCGCCTTCGTGGCAGGATCCAGGGAGGTGACTCCTCTCGCTGGGCAGTCCACGCGACTCCACACCCGCCCGGGGAGGGCGAGGGGCTTCTTCTAAGAAACAGCAGCTCCGCTTTGGATGGCAGGCACCGTGTAGCTTATGAAGTCCTTTCGTTTTGCTCTCGCCCACTTCATCCTGTCCTTCGCAGGAGGTGGGCACCATCATTCCCCGTTTGTAGGCCAGAAAACTGAGGCTCACAGCCGGTCTGGTGGCCTCCTCACCCAGCTCCTAATGGCTGCGTGGGGACCCCGGGCCAGGGGCAGGCCGGGAGCGGCGGCCTGTACCCCACAAGCTGACACGCTCTGAACGGGAAGCCGGGCGTGGTGGTGGGGTCAGGAATTATTGGGTAAAACCTCAGGCCAAGCAGCAGGCATTCTGCGGCGGGGACTAAGTGTCAGGGGAGGGCCTCTGGCAGCGGGCTGGCCCGGCGGGAGTTCACTCCTATAGCGTCACTGTTTGCGGAGTCAACATTCCGGAGCGCTTCCTCGGCGTGTGTCATAACCGTCAGTGGAAGGTTTGCCCTTTTCCCCTCCACAGGGTCCTTCCCAACCTTTTGGGCTGAACTTGCCTCTGTAACACGGGCTTTGGGAAGTGTGGCAAGGAAAGGAATCCGTATGAGGAAGGGCCTACTATGTGCCGGGTACCTCATTTCCGTTCACGCGTTCAAGTGTCCAGGGTAAACCTGGGAGGTGATCACATTTGTGTTTCGGAGCAAGGAGTCTGTGCCCTGCCCACGGCCGCCCGCCCGCCGGGGTGGGGAGGAGCGGGGCCTTGAACCTGTGTGGCTGGCCGCTTGGCCCTGCCTCTGAGGGCCGGGGTTCCCAGGGGGCGTTCTCGGAAGCCAGGGCCGCCTGGGCAGCGGTGTACGCTGCGTTTATCGGAGACGAGCGTAGAGGCTGCTCCGAGTTATTGGGTACACGCGGGAGCATTGACATCTGCTTGGGGAATTCCAAGGACAAGGACCTTGGAAAGCTGCTGACAAACAGGCCTCGGAGTGAAAGGGGCTTTAGAATTCAATTAAACGCAGCGAACTGTTATTACTGCCTCTGCAGGCCAGGTGCTGCGCCAGGTGCTGGGGGGCGGGGAGGGGGGGAGAAGGAGAGAGGATGGAGGCGGCTCCCTGCCATCCTGGAGTTGTCCGGAGGAGGACGGAGGGGGATGAGGGGGATGGAAGGGGATGGAGGGGGACGGAGGGGGACAGGAGGGGGGCGGAGGGGGACGGAGGGGGACAGGAGGGGGACAGAAGGGGACGGAGGGGGATGGAACACTTCTGGCCTCTCCCCACTGATGCCCCATGCCTCTGGGGTGGCGAGTAGAGAGGCCTCTGTCCCGGTCTTCGCACAGGGTTGGGAAGCTTAGTGCTCGGGACCCTCTGGGTTCCTCCCATCCGCACCGCCCAGGGCGTGAGGAGGGCGGACGGTGGCTTAACTTCCTTTAGCCCAGAGCTCCCCACACTGACTTGAAGGTGGAGCCCTTCCCCCTCTCACGATGCCCTCCTGCCCCAGGTGGGCCAGGAAGTCTTTGGGATATTCCATGGAGCACCTCTGGGGCAGGGTGGCCCGCGGCCGCTTCGTGGTGGGGCCGGGAGGCGAGGGGACCCGCGCATTCTTTTGGAACCAGTCGGAAGGCTCTCTGGGCCTTTCTGCCCTCCTTGCCCCCTGCTCGTTCTCTGGAGTAGAAGATGTGTCTGCTGATGCTTGGGTTTAGCATTGGCCGCTCTCTTAAATGGTTGTCTTTTGAAATTGGGGCATTACTTGGGGCCTTTGATCCCTTTAGCTAAAGGGGTCCCCTGGGTCAGCAAACAAGTTTGGGGAACACGGGGAAGGTCACAGCTTTCATAACACATGCAAGACCACAGTCTGCCACCGGGGACTGGCGTGGCCTGCATGCTGATAGGGAGACCATCCCGGGGAACAACAGAGGAGGAGCCATCCGTGCGGGCCCGGGTCCGCAGAGTAAGCCTAGGAGGTGATCACGTTCATGTTCGGAGCAAGGACTGTGCCCTGGCCACGGCCTCCCGCCGGGAAACGGAGGAGCCGGGTCTTGAGTCTGTGTGGCTGGCCGCTTGGCTCGGCCTCTGAGGGTCAGGGCTCCCAGGGGGCGTCCTCCGAAGCCAGGGACCTAGGAGGTCACCCCGCCCCTGGCCGGGCTCCAGCACTGATTGGCAGGACAAAAGTGGGCGGGTCTCCAGCAGGTTGACATCCAGGCCGTGGCCTCCAACCAGCAGCCTTTGCAGGGAGGGCCTGGCTGTGCGGAGCTGTTTACCTGGCAGAGCCCGGCCGAGACGTGACTTAGCTCCCCGGGCTGCACAGAGCGAAATGCCTGCCTGGGCGTGGCGGCATTTTTCCCGGGTTGGGAAACAGCCTGGCTCCGTGAGGAAAAGGATACTCGCCCGTGTTACACAGGCCGGGCCGGCTCTGGGCCTCTCTGAGCCGGGGGTCCTTCTGCCAAAATGGATCACGCACCCCCCCCCCCCCCGAAGGTCTAGTGCTGGGAGAATCGGAAGGCCCCCGGCGCCTGCCATTGGGATTGGGTTACCCAAAGGAGACAAAGTGCAGGAAAACAACGGTTTTTACACTGCGGAGTGCTGTGCCAATGGGAAGGGTACGGCCACACGTCACTCCTTGTCCCGGTCTGTTCTGAATGAGTTACACGACCCCTTCGTCACCGCCTCACAACCACCCTAGGGGACAGGCGACTGTGATTCTCCCCCCTTTACAGACGGGGAGGCGGAGGCCCAGAAAGGGTCAGTGACCAGGCCGAGGTTACACGGAAGGGACCTGGGATTCCCACCCACGTCTGTCTCTACAGAGCTGCACCTCGGTTCCCGAGTCCAATAGGGCAGGCGTGCTAGCCGGGGGTGGGGGCATTCTGAAGGAGCCCTCGGGGTTCTGAGGGTTCCAAATCCTTTCCTGGGCTCTTGTATGGCAGGTGCTCCTCGAGGTGGGGAGTGGGGAAGGAGGAGAAGCCGGTGGCAGCACCCCCTGTCTCCTGGTGAGGAGGTGGGCTCATAATAAAGGCTCTGCTGTCGCAGCCGTGGTGACATGACTGAAGGGTCCCGGGTTCGATTGGACACAGGAACGTGCCTGGGGCCCTCGGCCTCATCGCATCCTCACAACTGTGACGGAGGGGCAGCTGGATACCTCCCTCGACAGCTGGGGAAACCGAGGCACAGAACAGTGTGCCGTCCTACAGCCGGTACCTTGGAGCTGAGGCCCCAGCCTCACCTGCCTCAAGGCCTGTGCCTTCCACCGCCGTTCTGTCTACGCGGGTGTCTCAGGCCCGCTGGCAGGGCGAAGGGGGTGGCACAGGCCAGCTCCTGGCCGGGGCTGGAGAGACAGCTGGGCCCTTTACCCGGTCACATTCTAGCAATCCTCACGATGAAGGTGGGTCTTACTGTCCTGCTCTTCCGGGCGAGGAAGTGCAAGTTAGGGCCCTGCCCAAGGCCCCCCCCCCCCACCCAGGGGACCTGGCCGCACAGCCCTCCTGTGCCTGCGCATCCCGGTCGCCCTCGGGGCCTCTGCGCTCTGAGCTCAGGCTCCTGGAAACACCCTTCTCCTGAGGCCCCTGGGGGCCAGGCCTTCCTCACAGCTACTCCGGGCTTCTTCTTCTTCTTCTTCTTCTTTTTTTTTTTTTTAATATATTTTATTGATTTCTTACAGAGAGGAAGAGAGAGGGATAGAGAGTTAGAAACATCGATGAGAGAGAAACATTGACCAGCTGCCTCCTGCACACCCCCCACTGGGGATGTGCCCACAACCAAGGTACTTGCCCTTGACCGGAATCGAACCTGGGACCCTTCAGTCCGCAGGCCGACGTTCTCTCCACTGAGCCAAACCGGTTTCAGCTACTCCAGGCTTCTTTCCTCAGTGGCCAGGCACCAAGGGCAGATGGTAGCAAGAAGGGGGTAATGTAGAGGGAGAAGTGTCGATGGGACGACCGCCGTTACCCGCCTGCCGCATGTGATGGCTGCACCCCCGGGTCTCAGCACGGGGCTTCGGTTCCTCCTTCCTCTGGTCCTCCGGGCCTTTCGCTACGCGAGCCAAGGCCAGTTCTCCTCCCGCAGAGCCCGGCTCTGGCTGGGACCTCGTAGCCTCACCGAAGGCCCGCTGGTTCCTTTCCCCGTTTCATGAAATGTCTACCGTGTGGCAGGCGATGTAGTCGGAACCGGTGAGACTGAATTCAAACCCCAGCCCCGACTCTGGGCCGGTCACTCATCCTCTCCGCGCATCAGCGTCCTTGTCTCGGAATGGAGACAGCAGAGCGCCCAGCTCAGCCCGCCGGAGGGAGGATTAGCCGAGGCTGAGTGTGTGACATACTTGGAAACTCGCGTGAGGCGCAGCGTGAGCGCTGAATAGATGGTGGCTATTAGCGTGTGATCGCGCCTGTCCTTGGGCGCTCACAGTCTGCTGAGGCTCAGACATGGAAAGAAACAGGCTGTTCCCTAATGACGCGGGCCAGGGAGCGATGCCGGGCTGCGCCAAGCAGCGGTGCCGGAATTTCCTGCCTCTGCCCTCTCTTCTCCCAAACACGCTGAGCCCCTCTCCCGTGCTCTGCCCCGAGCGGGGTGTCTGCAGCACTCCCTCCACGCTGAGCTGGGGGGTGGGGGGGCTGGGGGTTCCGGGACCTCGCCGCTTGGTCCTTGTTCAGTTTCTTTTTATATATATATATTTTTTTCTCTCTCTTTTTTTATTGATATTTTACAGAGAGGAAGGGAGAGAGAGAGAGAGAGCTAGAAATGTCAATGAGAGAGAAACATCGACCAGCTGCCTCCTGCACACCCCCCACTGGAGATGTGCCCGCAACCAAGGTACATGCCCTTGACCGGAATCGAACCTGGGACCTTTCAGTCCACAGACTGACGCTCTACCACTGAGCCAAACAGATTTCGGCGGTCCTTGTTCAGTTTCTGAAATTAGTGGGAAACCGGGGAGGAATGGGCCAGCAGCTTCACAATGCCGCCTGCACACAGAAGACAATGAGATGGAAAACTCAAACAGGAATACATCAGAGCAGGTTTAATGGCCTGAGGACAAGCAGCACACGAAACGATAGTCTGGCGAGGAGAGCGTCTCAGGGGCGGTGTAGCAGGAGGGGCTTAGTGGGGTGAAGCCTGGGACCCTCGCTCCCCGGCCCCGTGGGTTCCTCGGGGGGGAGGGGGGGGGCTCCGGGCAGCTGCCTAGACCGGCAGAGACCTCTTTTCTCCGTTTTGCTGCTCCTGGAAAACCACCCAGAGGTGAAACTCTGTTTTCAAGCATCACCTGCTTTATAATATTCACAGCCTTGAGGACAGTATTTCCCTTAGAAATCCTCTGCACATGCCCTCTACTGTCTGTGCCCATTGGTTATGCTCATACGCATGCCTACAAGTCCTTCGATTGACCTCTTACCTTCCCACCCCACCCCCACCTTCCCTCTGCGGTTTGATGGTCTGTTCGATGCTTCTATGACTCTGGAACAAAAATAAAGCCAGAGACATAGAAGTCTAAGGTTTATTATTATTATTTATTGTCCACTTTGTACCCAAAAGATCCACCTCTAGGAGCTAGCTTTCAAAAAATTTAATTATTAGGGGAAAAAAGTGTGATTTTGGAATAAACCACAATCTATATGGAAAAATCCACTTCCTTCTAGGAGGTCAGGTGTGTTGGTCTTCAGTGCGCTGGGACTGCAGCAGAATGCACTACTAGGCAGCCTTGGTGGAACTAGCCCTTCCCGGGTTGGCTGCCAGGGGACCCCCCTGGCACCATCCAGACCCTCAATAACGGTGAGTCGATGCTGCAAGCAAGCGTGGGATTTAGCCGACTGGGGAAAGGGAAGCACAGAGGAGGGGTATCTGGGTGGACTAGCCTCTTGCCTGGCTACCGATTTCCCACAGGGGTGGGGTGATCTCGTTTTGCCGGGTGTGGGCTGAATGGTGCCCCCCTCCCCCAAAGATATGTCTACACCTTAACCCCAGAACCCACGAATGCGACCTTATTTGGAAAACGGGTCTGTGTAGCATGTAGCTGTGACTGAATTAGGATCTGGGGGGTGGAATCACGGCGAATTCCCTGCGTGGGAAACTCTCCTGCGTGACATGGAGGCTCAGGTGGTGGCTTCCCTTCGCGCTCTGCTTCTCCATTCTTCCAGGTACGGCCCCCTGGCCTGCCACGGGCACAAGGGAGAGGTGACCCAAGGATGCAGGAGAACACGAGGTGGCAGGGCCGTCATCTCAGCAGCAGCACCTCACAAGGGAACCCCAGTGCTTCAAGCAGGGTCTCAGCGGCTTTGGGGTTCAGGACTGTGCCAGGGCTGCTGGGTCCGGCCATGTCTGACCTCTGAGCCCCACGCCTGGGCCTGCGGAGGAGGCTTTCTGACCCTCCTGGGCCAGATTCCTGCTCAAGACTCAAGTCTTCTCACCTCCCCGATCCTCGGCGTTTTTCTTCTTAAAGCTTTGGTACCTGCCGCGCGCCTTGGCTGTGAGCTGGCCCCAGAGATCACAGCATGAACAAGCAGCACGCGGATACGAGAGGGAAACTGCACCCACAGCCCATCTCAGCGTGGCAGCTATTTTTTTCCCTTCTTCTTTGAGGACATGTGTGTCTGCGGTTGCGATATTATATTGCACGCATTAATACAGTCATATTTTCTGCTAGTGAAATTGTTGCTGGCACACATAATGGGATTAAGTGTGTCCGTATTTCATGGTGTTCCGCAAAAAGGCCCCATAACTTCCAGGTGCTCAGCCACACGGACAAGTTTGAGAACCACTGATCTATAATAAAGGGTAAAAAATCATTGAGCACATAAGTAAGCAGGATGTTTGAGAAGAAGCCATTTGTCACGGACCCAGCAGCATTCTGGGAGGTGGAAACTGTATCTGGGTGCAAGCAAACTGATAAATGTAAGTTATTTGAATTTTTCAGAACTCTTTGATTAGACTTCGCCTCTGGGAGGATGGATGGGAGACCTCGTGCCGACCCCTTTCGGCCTCCGGAGCCAAACCAGAAAATCAGCCTCATTACTGCGTGAGCCAAGCAGCCTCATTACTTCTGGCCACACGTGGGTTTGTCAGTCGCAGCCTGTCCAGGCAGTGCACGCTGCATGCTTAAAAGCCACATCCCAGAGGCTGGTCCCAGGCACCAGCGGCCGAGCACCCCGCCTCTCAATCAGACGCCGTGGGAAGGGCCCTCTGGAGGAGGGAATATCTTGGGGCCAGGACCACTGCCCCCCGGCCCTGAATTACGACATGCCGAGCCATCCAACACAACCCCGGGATGCTGACTGGCCTCCAAACTCAGCGACGGATGAGCCGCAGTGGAGTGTGGCACCCATCTTGGCCACTGGACACCCCCAGACCAGAGACAGTGCAGAGACGTGTCCAGAAGGCTAAAAGGTGTTGATTTGGGATGAGGACCTGCGAAATAAAAATAATTAGACTGCACAAATAATACTAACATTCTTCTACTAATAATATCACAAGCAAGCATTGGGCATACTTTAGACCTGGAAAGGGTGTCTTCAAACAAAAGTCCTCTGTAAAATGGAGTATATGACAAGAAAGTGTAGACAGAAAACATCTAGCGGGAAAAAATAATGACAGCAAAGTCCCCCTCTGCTGGATTTGCATGAGCTCGGGGCACGCAACCATTCAGTGATCATGCATCCAGTCCCCGCACGGGCTGACCCTGGGAAATGGCTGTGCCCAAGACAGACCCTGCCTGCCCTTTGAGGAAGGAGCTCTTTGTGGGGATCCAGGAAGAAAGGTGGTAATCACAACCTCGGGAGTGTGACGGGCGGAAGGTCCGGATGGAAGACCCAGCACCCGAACAAAGGAGGGGCAGGTATAGACCAGCGGAGGTGCAGCCCTCAGCCCTCGCTGACCGAGCCCTCGGGGGGCAGTTCTCACCCTGGGCCTCACCTTGCCCCCCCAGAGAGGCGCTACCAGGAGCGCAAATGGTTTTGAAAGCATTTTAATGAGTGGGCCCATTCATAATGCAGCCGCTGCAACCCCAGAAGCCGAGACAACGGCAGCCTGGTGGAGTCTACCCGATTATAAATATTTGATCTTCTAAAAACGGTGTTACCGTAACTATTATTTGCTGCCCTGCAAAGCTTCAGGCGCATAGTTTTAATTTCCCACATTAGGAGCCTAATGAAGAGGGTTTCAGAGTGCCTCTCCTGGGGCAGGGCTTCCTGGCAGGCGCCAGGCCGGGCCCCCGGTGGGGGGGGAGGGGGTGCCTGCCAAGGAGGTGGGCAGGGCCGGAGTGGCCATCGCTGCAGGTGCAGGGAGACAAGGTGGTGCTGGGGCCCAAGGAGACAGACTTGTGGGGTCCCGGGGAAAGTAGGGGCGACTACACTTCACCCCGGCTCCCGGAGAGGTGGAAAAGCATCGTGGCGAGGAGCGTGGGCCTGGAGCCAGCTCTGCTTCTGACTCGCTGGTGGCCTCAGATGAGGTACAAGGTCACCTTATCTGCAAAACGCAGTTAAGCGCTACCTTCCTTCTAGGGTGACTGCTCGGGAGACGGTGTAGTAACCCAGCGCCGGGCACAGAGCCAGCGCCCAGGAGATGCAGGCTCTTCACCTGCTGCTCTTCCCACGAGCACGCCAGCCCCTACGGGAGCCCACGCCGCCGCTCCTCAGTGATGCCCACGGCCTTCAGGAGGGGCCCGCCCCTCAGCGTGACTCAGGAGTCCTTCCAGACTCACCCTCTCTTCCCCCCACCCGACCTCCTCGGCCAGTTAGCTCGCAGCTGCCCATCACTCTCACCCCATCACCCGGTCCTCCTCTTCCTTCCCCCGATGCTCTCTCCACCGGAGCTCTGGCCTCCAGGCCTCTCTGGCCTGGCTAACCCCTTTTGTCGACATGGTTTACCAGACCTGGCCTCCTCCGGGAAGTCTCCATGACAGCCACACCTGCTACGCTCAGAGGGCCCGCCGGGCCCTGTCCCGTGAGGAGCTGCTGACTCCCCGCTTCTCCACGCCGAGGGGAGCACCTGCTGAGGATGGAGGCATGCTCACCTCTCTCCCCCCAGAGCCCACCGATCTCTTCCAGCGTCCTTGCTTCGCCCTGTTCAGGGAATGTTGCAGGAATGAGTGGATCTGTGTAAACAGCTGGTGTACTGATCCACCGGACTCCCTGGGAGGATTATGATGCTTCTCGGGGGCTCAGAGAGGTTAAGCGGCCTGTCTGGAGTTGCTCAGCAAGTTAGGAGCGTGATCCCAACTTTGGCTCATCTGTACGCGGGCCCCAGGGTCACTGTGAATGATTGTTGAGGATTCCAGGGCCTGGGCCCTCTAAGTTGGGTCAGGGCACCTCTCTCTGGCTCTGGCTGATTAAGAGTCGAGGGCTCCGCACACACATTAGTCCTGAGCTTCTTGCAGTTCTGAGTCGTGGTGGAGAGAGGTGGAGAGGAGGGGTTCCTCCTGGAGCTGCAAGCCATCAACAGCACCCCCCCCCCCCCACTCCATCACTTGAATTCCTTGAACGTCCTTGAATTTCTCCAGGCACGCTCCCTCAAGTGCTTGCAACCCGGTTTACAGGAGAGGAAACTGAGGCACAGGGCAGTTCTGCCCCCTGCTCAAGGTCACACAGCTATTAAGTGGCGTGACTTGGCGCGACACCAAGCTCTTCGCCACTGCTCATTTCCCTGGGCCTTGGGAACAGAAATCATGCCGGGGCCTAAAACAAATCTAGTCCCAGGACGGCTGGTGCTGATGATTTAAAGGGCCCGGCACCGCTTAATCTTCCTGCCGGGCTCCCTCATTGTAGTAAATGTGAAGATTTAAGAGCTCATAAAGCTGAGGTATAATAGTGTTCTGCCATGAGCTGGGCCTGGGCGCTCTGTCCCGGCTGCACCTGGCCCGGCGGTCCCTGTCTTTCCCGAGTCACCCCGGGAGAGGTGCCCGCAGCCGGTGAAAGCTGCCAGGCCCCCCGCGGCCCCCGCGGCCCATCAGGCTGTTTACGTCCGTCCCAGGGCCAGACTGACATGTGGCTGACAGAATTCATAAAGGGCTCAGGGTTCTGGCAGCGGCAGCCACACTGGGTCCAATTGGGTCACATAAGCAGATGAGCGCGGGCGGATCGTCGGCACGGGAGGCCATCTTGCAAGACAGAAGCTGCTCACGCCATGGAAGCAGCTCTGTGGCTGCCGGCAGCCCCCCATTCTCCTCCGCCCCAGCGGTACTTGCTTTCCGGTGGGAATCCCCTTCCCACGTCTCAGACTCACGTTACCAGCCTATGCACCCTCCCACCATGCCTCCGACACCTTGCATGATGGTGTCCTATTATTGTAGGTGGTGGCCAGCCGGTGTGTTTTGGATGGAGGGAGGGATGGAAGGGTGAATGGAAGGATGGAGGAAAAGGAGGAAGGGAGGGAGTAAAGAGAGGAAGGAAGAAAGGGAGGGAGCGAGAGAGGCAGGGTGGGTAAACCGATCATGAAAATGTTCCCAATGCTTCATACCTTCCTATACCCCTTGGTAACATGGCTTTTCAAGTCTTCACATGAAGAGGTGGAGGTCTTTCCCTCCCCACCCCTCAGGCCTGGGCTGGCCGTGTGACGTGCCCTGGTCAGTGGCCAGCAGCTCACGTGACAGGAGGCCAGTTCCTAGCCACGGCCTGAGGGTGTCTGCTTTTCCTCTGGGGACTCCGTTGAGCTGCCGCGTGAAGAAGCGGGAGCTGCTTGTTAGGTGACGAGTGACCCAGGGCCAGTCACCCTGTCACCCAGCCTGTGGCCAGTCAGCTCCCAGGTGTGAGTGTGAGGGGCCTGCAGCTGGTCACAGAAGCGAGACTGAGTCCAGTCAAGGTCAGCCACGTCTGGCTTAGGTCTGCCCGGCTGACCCATAGTCTCATGAGAGAGAAATGGATGCTTCGTGCCCTCAAGTCGCTGAGCCACGGAGAGGCTAGTCATGCCGTGATGGCGGATCTGGTGTAGAGACCTGGGGAAATGATGTCTTTCGGGCCAGCACAGCCCCGAGTCCTCATCTTCCTTCCCCTTTTTATGCTGTGCACACCCCCCCCGCCCCCCATCCTGTCACCCCCTAGGGGGAGCCTACCACGTCGGGGCATTCTTCTTCTCAGCCTGTGCCTGAGATGCGGGGCAAGCGCCTTCGATGCCATCCAGCCAACACCTGTGATGGAGCACTGGCTGTGTAAGGCGCTTCGTCCCAGCCTCTACGGCAGCCGTGGGCAAACTACGGCCCACGGGCAAGATCCGGCCCGTTCGGCTATACTGTCCGGCCCGCGGAGCCGAAAGAGCAGAGGGTTCTCTTGCTCTCCCCTCCGCTCCTTCACCAGCAGCCCACGATGAGAGTGCCAGCATGGTCAGGCTGCTTTTGTTCGGCCCTCCGGCCCAGTTTAAGAACCCATTGTGGCCCTCGAGTCAAAACGTTTGCCCACCCCTGCTCTACGGGGACAGCGGAGAAGCAACTTGGGACTCCGGCTCCCGTGATCTTTCAGTCGCCACAATAACAGCACCGCTAACAACAGCTGATGCCCGCACAGTACCTGGCCATATTCAAAGAGCTTCCTCCTGTGCCCCATAGTTGTGCTTACAGTGTGCAGGGTGACACAGCAGGTTGGATGCAGGTTCGGCTAGTAGTTAGTGCCTACTGCATACACTGCGTCACGATGGATGCCAGTGACAGAGAAATGCATGATGCCGGGTCACAGTAAAGGTCCAGGCTTCTCTAAGTCCTGGGATGGTTAAGGCCCGTCCCTCCCCCCCGCCCTTCCCCTTTTCACGTGCCGCTGCTTGTAGGGGAATGGAGATGCTGAACCAAAGATGGCAAGGAACAAATGTAAAGTTCTACTTTTACATTGAAACACACACACACACACACACACACACACACACACACACACACACCAATTATGCAGGAGCAGGTTAGGGGAGCCATGGCTTAGCCTCAGTCCCAGAGAAGAGGATCTGAAGGGGTTTTAGTCGCCAAAACTACAACTGAGAAGCCAACTCGGATTTTACATTAAGGACAACTGTCGGTTCATTGTTGTATCCGGGTCTAGGACGGAGAGCCCGGGCTGCTCAGGCCACATCTGGGCGAAGGCGGTTCCCTCCGGCCACACCCTGGTCTACAAGGAGCTTCTGACTGGACCAGGCTGTGGGCAGAGGAAAATGACTGGGATGAAGAGTCAGAAAGTGGGACTGGAATGTTTGAGGGAATTTGGGCTACTTCGCCCGGAGAAGACAAAGCTAAGAAAAGATGGAGGGCAGATTCAAATGTTTGAAAAGCCTGTTGTGTTTAAAAAAGCTGTTTTAATGGGAGGTGAGGGGGGGCAATGGTAAACTATGTACACAGAAAATACCGTAATAAAATAAAATTTAAAAAAATAAAAAAAATAAAGTAGAGATAATAATAAAAAAATAAATAAAAACAAAAAAAAAAACAAACAAAAAAAAATAAAAAAGCTGTTTTATTTTATTTTCCTTTCCTTCCTTCCTTCCTTCCTTCCTTCCTTCCTTCCTTCCTTCCTTCCTTCCTTCCTTCCTTCTTTCATCCCTCCCTCCCTCCCTCCTTCCCTCTCTCCCTCCCTCCCTCCCTCCCTTCATCCTAGAACAGTGGTTGGCAAACCACAGCTCCAGAGCCACATGCAGCTTTTTGGCCCCTTGAGTGTGGTTCTTTCACAAAATACCATATTTGGGTGCGCATATACATGCAATTAAAACTTCGTGGCCCAAGGGCAGAAGTCGGTTTTCAGCCTAGGCGAGTCTATTTTCAAGAAGTGGCGTTAGAACATCCAAGGGGACAAAGTAGCTTGTGAGCCGCAGTTTGCTGACCACTGTCCTAGAAGAACAAGCCTTCTTTTAGGGCTTGTTACTTTAACATGTATTGATTGGGGCGGGGAGGTAAAGGGGAGGGGAAGTTTTTTTTTCTTTTTTTTCTAAATATATTTTATTGATATTTTATAGAGAGGAAGGGAGAGAGAGCTAGAAACGTCGATGAGAGAGAAATATCGACCAGCTGCCTCTTGCACACCCCCTACTGGGGATGTGCCCGCAATCAATGTACATGCCCTTGACCGGAATCGAACCAGGGACCTTTCAGTCTGCAGGCCGACGCTCTATCCACTGAGCCAAACCAGTTTCGGTGGAGGGGAAGTTTTTTCAACATCATTCAGGATAACTATTTCCTGGCATAAAAAAAATTATCAAACAATAACTTTCAAAAAGAAATAGACTTTTGCAATGTTTGATCATGCAATCAAACTTTTAAGTTCCACTGAATGTTTCAAACCTCTGGGAACAAATAACGCAGTAACTGTTTTGACCAGTTTTTGCCTGAATAAATGCAAAATCTTGCAAGTCAATGCAGAGGTCGGCCTTGCTGCACAACGAACTGCTGTCCAGAGCCCAAACCAGACTTGTTTCAAGGGACTCCAACCAGGAAGGGGGCCTGAGTACAGAGCCCAGACAAGGCTGGTCTTTTTCCATGTTATTCAAGAGGGTGACAGATGAGGAATTGTAAAGGGGCAAATCTCAGCTCCACTGAGGAAACCATTGCCTAACATTTTGAGCTACTTGCCCATTAAAGGGCCAGGCCCTTCCTCTGTGGAGATCTGAGGATTCCTTGACCCATGGAAAAGGGATTTCTGGGCGTGGTACGAGTTTGGGTTCAATGACTTCTAAGGTTCTTCCACCTCTGCGTTCTTGTGAAGGGCTCCACAAAGTGGCTTCAATGTGCCCAGGGTTCTGCAATGCTCTTTGTGTAAAGACCATTAAGAGGAAGGTCAATATGGAACAACACTTCCATCAGCACATTGGACTCTGGTGACTGTCAGGAACATTCAAGAAACAGTATGCCAGGAGCATGTACATTAGCCTTTCTATGGGGACCCACATAAACATTTTATCTACATAAAGGTCCATATGTACATGTTATAAAAACATTGCCTATCTATACGAATAAAAGCCTTGGGGGTGATCAGGCCAGCAGGGAAGAGGAGCAGTTAGGGGGCAATCAGGCAGGCAGGTGAGTGGTTAGAAGCCAGTGGTCCCGGATTGTGAGAGGGATGTCCGACTTCAGGTT
Source organism: Vespertilio murinus (assembly GCA_963924515.1). Taxonomy (NCBI): domain Eukaryota; kingdom Metazoa; phylum Chordata; class Mammalia; order Chiroptera; family Vespertilionidae; genus Vespertilio; species Vespertilio murinus. The sequence goes on along the minus strand of OZ004714.1, from coordinate 18,434,404 downwards.
TAAGGCCTGTGGGATTGGGCCTAAACCTGAAGTCAGACATCTCCCAAGGGGTCCCAGATTGGAGAGGGTGCAGGCTGGGCTGAGGGACACCCTCCCCAGTGCACGAATTTTATGCACTGGGCCTCTAGTAATTTATATAACTGTATGGCATCTATAAAAATGTGAGGTATAATCTATAATTCTGCTCTGATGACTGGCTCATCTCGCCCAATTAAAGGGTGCAAGAAAAAAAAATGAAGCCACTGTGCTAACCAGAGGGAGCTGGAGACAGGAGGGAATTCACAAGAGACACCAAGTCAAAGGAGTGGTCAGAATAAGGAGGCTGTATTGAGCATAGGGGTGGATACATATTTTTTTAACTACTGCTTTCAATTTCTTAAGATAAATACCCAGAAATGAAGTTGCTAAAGTCATATGGTAGTTCTATTTTTAATTTTTTGAGAAACCTCCACACTGTTTTCCACAGTGGATGCACCAATTTACAATCCCACCAACAATGCATGAAGGTTCCCTTTCCTCCACATCCTCACCAACACTTGTTTATTGATTTATTGACGGTAGCCATCCTGACAGGTGTGAGGTGATACCTCATTGTGGTTTTAATGTGCAGTTCTCTGATGGTTGGTGATGTTGAGCATCTTTTCCTAGGTTTGTTGTCTATTTGTAGGTCCTCTTTGGAGAAATGTCTATTCAGGTTCTCTGTCCATTTTTGAAACAGATTTTTCTTTTTAGTGTTAAGTTGTGTAAGTTCCTTATATATTTTGGACATTTAAACCCTTATCCAATGTATCATTGGCAAATTTCTTCTCCAATTCAGTAGGTTGTCTTTTAATTTTTTGATGGTTTCCTTCACTGTGTAAAACTTTTCAGTTTGATGTACTTCCATTTGTTAATTTTTGTCTTAAATGTGTCCCTGCCTGAGTAGACACATCCAAAAATATGTTGCTAAGAGTGATATCAAAGAGTTTACTGCCTCAGCATTTTTGGAGGAGTTTTATGGTTTCAAGTCTTACATTTAAGTCTTTAATCCATTAATTGCAGCATCATGTACAATAGCCAAGATAGGGAAGCAGCCTGTGTGTCCATCAATGGACAAATGGATAAAGAATATGTGATACATACATACAATGGAATATTACTTGGCCTTTAAAAAGAATGAAATCTTGCCACAATCAACAAATAAATGGGCATAGAGGGTATTCTGCTAGGTGAAATAAGTCAAACAGAGAAAGACAGATACCATATGATTTCACTTATATTTGGAATCTAAAAAACATAATAACCAACCAAACAAACAAAAACAGAAACAAACTCATAGAGATAGAGAACAAATTGATGGTTGCCAGATGGGAAGGGGTTAGGGGTAGATGATACCAATAGTCATGGAACATAAAGTACAGCATAGGAATAGGTTCAATAATATTGTAATAACTCTGTATGGTGTCAGGCGAGTACTAGACTTACTGGGGTGATCACTGTGTAAGGTATGTAATTGTCCAGCCACTATGTCATACACCGAAAACTCACATGATAATATATGTCAACCAGAATTTAAACAAATTTAAAAAAGACAAAAAAGAATAACAGAGCTGCAGCATACGGACAAACCAGCTGGGTGAAGGGTGCGAAGGTGCGGTGTTCACTGACTTCGAGCTTGCTGCTTCGGGACAATGATGTGGTTGATGATAGCAATCACAGTTCACATCTATGGAGCACTCGCTATAAGCCAGGGACTGTGCTTTAGAAGCATGATCTCATTTACACCTCACAACAATCCAGTGTTGGTAGTTATCTTGTTTGTTTTATAGGAGCGCAATGAAAGCACAGAGAACTTAAGTAACTTATCCAAGGTCACACAGCCAGGAAGTGACCGAGCCTGCGCGTAAACCGAGGTCATCTGACTACACCTCGTACTTGTAGCCTCTTCCCCGTCACATCTTGCTGTCTGTCGTGGCAGTGCTTGTGGAAGGCCGGCTGTCTGTCTTTCAATCGTCCACAGTCCCTGGGGTGTGATGAGATGGCGCCTAGAAACATTGCAAGAGCTCTGAGCGATCCCACCATCTCAATATATTGATTCCTCCCCTGGAACGAGACAGGCAAGAAAGATGAGTGCTGCTGGTGGCATAAATTAGCTCCGTGCCCTTGTGGTTTCGTCTCACCTTGCCGCCTCCTTGCCATTCAGGTGGCACGCCCGCCTGCAGCCGAGCTGTTTCCTCCGAGCGATTCACGACCGGCACATGGCACATGCCGGCACAACAGCTTCCACGCGGAGCCCGGACAAATGGCAGAGCGGAGCAGAGGGCAGCGCAATTTACAAGGCATCTTCGCAACCAGGCAACAGGCAATAAACCAGAAAATCGCGGAGGAAACTCAGCCGGGCATGAGCTAAACGAATTGCAGGATTTGTGAACCAATTTACACCCGTCAAAGGAGGGGTGAGAGAGGCAGGGGGAGGCTCTGAAAGCCACAGCCGGGGAGCGGCGGGCTGTCGCTCAGGCAGACCTGTGGAAGGGCAGCGAGGACACGCCGTCCTGCGGGGGGTACGCTGAGCGGTGGCCTCGGGGATCGGGGTGCAGTAACGGCCCGCCGTGGAGGGAGGGATGTCAGGTGCAAGAGTAGAGGTGTGCATGAAGCGAGCCTCTCTTTTCCTCGCTCCCAGGAAATCGATGAGAGATAGATGGGGTGTCCCCAGCCAGAAACAGAGCCCTCCTCTGGTCTCCACTCCAAGGAGTCAGTCTCTTAGGAGGCGAGCAGCGTCACTCAGGTGAGACACCTCAGCGTGAGGCGGGAAGCAGACTCCCGAGGACGCGGAAAACAAGCAAATGGGGGAAGAGCCCCTTCCCTTCAGGGTGACATGGGCACATGTCTGCTCAGCAACACATTCCCTCCCGAGAGACCGCTGGGAGGAGCAAATCCCCTGCCCAGAGCCCGTGGGGCGGAGAGAGGGCAGGTTTCCATGATATAAATATTACCCCCCCCAGATTATCAAGCAGGCCAGAGGGGTCTGCTCGGTGGTAGCCTGGCAGGCCCGAGCCCCAGGCCAGTGAACCACAGACTCATAGTAATGAGTGCACAAGATGCAGAAGTGGGAGTAAGAGATGTAGTCTCACGTTCAAGACAAAGGCTTGTAAGTCTTTTTAAAAAAATATATATTTTATTGATATTTTACAGAGAGGAAGGGAGAGAGATAGAGAGCTAGAAACGTCGATGAGAGAGAAACATCAACCAGCTGCCTCCCGCACACCCCCCACCAGGGATGTGCCTGCAACCAATGTACATGCCCTTGACCGGAATCGAACCCAGGACCCCTCAGTCCGCAGACAGACGCTCTACCACTGAGCCAAACCAGTTTCGGCAGCTTGTAAGTCTTAATGAGGGGACTGATGTGCTGCCTCCACGGGGAAATTCTCGCTGGTGCTGCTGGGAAGAAAGGAGTGAGAGGCTGCCTTGCAGAGACACGGGCCTCAGTTTCCCCATCTGTCACCAAAGTTTTCTAGGGCCGCATCCAGCCCTGCCTTGCGGTGGTGACGTTCAGCAGTAGCGGGGGTGCAGGCATGGCCTTGGGAGAGCGAGTGTGATCTAAATTTCCCACAAGCCCCGTGGAGCTCCTCCCGGAAGCTTCTGGAAAGCCTCCCCGACGACCCTTGTTCTCTTGCCTCTTGGGTTCTCCAGCCTCCCTGGCTACAGAATGGCTCCCCGAGGCCTCGCGACTGCTCAGCAGGACAGCACAGGGTCCTATATGGGACCGGCACAGGCCTCTGCCACGCTCCCCGGTCGGTCAGGGGACCACCTGCAACTGGGGGCGCGGGGTTGGAGTTGGGGCAGGGAGTGAGGGTAAGGATGGCAGGTCCAAACCCAGGGCCTGGCCCCTCCCCCGGCCTTCTGGCCCTGACTGTGACACAGATTGTTTGCCTGGCAGCCTAGCCTGTGGGGGCACAGAGGGATTGACACAGTTTAGGGAAGTAAAAGGGTGGCAGCATGATGCGGGCTCCGGAGCAGGGCGCGGGTGAGTTTGAGTTCCCTCCACAGGGCTCTGGACAAGTTGCTTTGCTTTGCGTGCAGCAGAGATAATAATAATAATAACACCTGCCCTGTGATTCTGAGGGATGTCCGAAACAATACCAGTGCCCGTCCGCCCTCAGTGCGGGCCTGGCACCTTGTTAGCACATGCTCGGTAAGAGTTAGCTACTTTTAGAACCCACATTCCAGGGACGAAGGTGCACGCATTCTACGCCTACTCGTTATGAGGCGGCCCTAGAGAGGCTAGCCAGGGGTGGGCAAACTTTTTGACTCGAGGGCCACCATGGGTTCTTAAACTGGACCGGAGGGCCGGAACAAAAGCAACCTGACCATGCTGGCACTCTCATCTTGGGCTGCTGGTGAAGGAGCGGAGGGGAGAGCAAGAGAACCCTCCGCTCTTTCGGCTCCGCGGGCCGGATAGAACAGCCGAACGGGCCGGATCCGGCCCGAGGGTCGTAATTTGCCCACGGCTGGGCTAGCTCTTGGGGATAAGCCAGAGCCCCAGGACTCTGACCCAACCTGAGATGCTTGGAACAAGGTGAGAATACACACAGGGGGTGAAGTCTAATTTCCAGGGAACTTGAGAATCAATGGTATAGTCTGAAGAATCAAGGCCAAAAAACAAACAAACAAAAAAGATCAAGAACAAAATCTTCCCAGAAGGATCTGTTAAAAAGTGTACCTGTCAGCTTTTGCTGCGTAACGAACAGCCACTGCCTTTCAGTGGCGTGCCACCATGAGCACTCATTTTGCTCATCTGGGGAAACTGCTGTGTACAGGCCCCGGGCTGCCGGAAGCTGTTCTGTGGCTCCCACAGGAGCACAGGGAGCACGTGGAAGCTCGCCAGGCCCCTTAAGAACTGTTGCTGAGGGGACACTGTCACCTCTGCCCCTTCTGTGGACCAAAGCAAGTTGCAGAGCCAAGCCCAAAGTCAAGGGGTGGGAGAGCATTCTGCCCATGTTGAGAGCCTGGCAACGGTGCAGTTGTAGGGAAGGTTGAAGAATTGTGGTCTCTACTATGCCCCAGCGGGTGCTGATGGGGGCAGGGGGCGGCTTTAGGAGACAGAGATCAGCAAGGCGACATATGCAAAAGTGGGGAGACACACACCGAAGGAGGGCCATGGTGGGGCTGAAGGGGGGAAATGTTGAGTGACAGAACTGGTCCAGGCAGAAACGATAGTGTCCCCTCACACGGGTCGCAGGCACCCAGAGCCCCTCTCCGTTTTGCTTTGTGGATCGCCAAGGGAGCTGGCACGAGAATGGAGTGGCTGTCCTCCTGGCAGGGAAAGAGGCTGCTGACCCATCAGGAAGAGGCTGCATTGGATCAGAGAGGCTCACCAGGGCTTGTGATACGGGAAAATGACTGAGTGGCACCAATATGTAACACTCCATTTCCAAAAAATCCCATCATTTCCAGTCAGGCATAAGGTGCCCAGACTGCTTCTCATGCTAGCTCTATGGGGGCCGTTGCCTGAAAATGCCAGAAAGGGATTTGGGATTGACGAAGGGAATTATTAATTACCATGGAAAGGCAGATAGGACTTTAAAACGATGGCCTAGGGGTCCCGCTGTTGTTTATTTATTTGTGATTTGTGTTTCCCACTAGCTCCCAAGCAAATTTGAGGCGACTGACAATTAAAAATGGGGGCCCAGGCCAGTGAGATTAAAGATGAAATATCCAAAGTCATACGGATGAAGGGAGGAAAAGATTAAACCAGAACCCTAGCAGAAGATAGTTACCGCAATTGCACATTAAATTGAGCTAAAGCGAAAGGGGAAATGTGATGAGTTATCGGATAAAAGGAAGTACAGCCATTTGTCAGGGGAGGCAAACTTTTCCGTGACACTCATTGTGAGCACAAATTTATCACGAGGATCTCGGCTGAGGACAGGGAGGCACGCGGCAGCTGCTCTCTTCAGAGGCTCCGTGGAAGATGCAGGGACGTTCCTCCGATGGCCGTTTATCGTATTGACCCCGGATAAAAGCTGAGGTCTTAGGGATGAACCCTTCTAGATTTAATATTGCCCCAGCTAATGGCTTATATATTGTGGCCGAGGCAGGGCCAGTGAGGAGTGGTTAGCAGGCCAGGGCTGGAGCCAGAGGTCAAAGGCTGGGGAGGGACGGAGGCCAGGCAGAGGAAGCACCCCCACAACACCCCCTGTTTCCGAGTGGGAGATAACAAGGCAGCCTCCTGGGAGGGCGAAGGCCAGGAAATCCCCTGGGCAGAGAACACACCACGACAAATCAGACTACAATATGGGATGTGTGAGTCATGGGCACAGACAGAATACGTACGCCAAAAAACCAGACCTCACGGAGATCCGCCGAAGTGTGCAGCCTGCTGACCTTGGGGCTGTGAGAATTCGGAGCATTCTTTCGTTGATAATTTTCTTTCGTTTTCAAATCTTCCATATTGAGCTCATCTAGCTTTTATAAAGAGACGAAAGAAAGAATGAATAAGGTTTCTTTCGTAAATCCTGATTTTTTTCCTTCTGTTTTATTACCTTCCTCTTTTACATTAATTTAAAAATATATATATTTTATTGATTTTTTCACAGAGAGGAAAGGAGAGGGATAGAGAGCTAGAAACGTCGATGAGAGAGGTACATCGACCAGCTGCCTCCTACACACCCCCCACCGGGGATGTGCCAGCAATCAATGTACATGCCCTTGACCGGAATCTAACCTGGGACCTTTCGGTCCGCAGACCGACGCTCTATCCACTGAGCCAACTGGTTTCAGCTACATTCATTAATTTTTTTTGGTCAATTAGAATTGACATCCGATATTCTTTTATATTAGTTTTAGGTGTCCAGCATACTGGTTAGACATTCATATAATTTACGAAGTACCCGCAGATAGTTCTAGAACCCATCCAGTACCATACACCGTTATCACGATATTATTGACTATATTTCCTAAGCTGTACTTTCAGTTCCCATGATTATTTGAACTTAATCCTTTCACCGTGCTCACCCAGCCCCCTAACCCTCCCTAACCTCCCCTCTGCCCCTGTAGGCATCTATTTATGTTTTGCTTGTTTATTTGTTCTTTAGATTCCACGTGTAAGTGAAATCATATGGTATTTGTTTTTCTGTCTGACTTATTTTACTTAGTATAATACCTTCTAGGTCTGTGATTTTCAATCTTTGCATCTCACGGCACACATTAACTAATTATTAAAATTCTGGGCAAACTAAAGTATATATTTTTTGCCGATTTGACAAAAAAAAAAAGTATAGCCCGGCCGGTGTGGCTGAGTGGTTGAGTGTTTGCCCATGAATTAGGAGTGTCACACTTTGATTCCTGGACAAGGCACATGCCTGGGTTTCAGGCTCAATCCCTATGTAGGGGTGTAAAGGAGGCAGCCTATCGATGATTCTCATCATTGATGTTTCTCTCTCTCTCTTCCCTCTCTCGCATTAATAAAAACATATATAATAGTTTTAAAAGTCATCATTTTGATTCATTCACTTCTAATAGCTATTGTGCTGGCTGTTGTCATTTTTTAATTTGACCATCTAAGGGAAAAAAGGTCAGTGCCCCTGACTAAATAGTCAAGTATTTCATGTTTTAAAAATTCTTGCAGCACCCCAGTTGAAAACCACTGCTCTAAGTCCATCCATGCTGCTGTACATGGTAAGATTTCACTCTTTTCTATGGCCAAGTAACAATTCATATGCACCACAGCATCTTTATTCATCACCTATTGATGGACATTTGGGTTGCTTCCATATCTTGGCTATCCTATCCTATACAATAAAAGGGTAATATGCAAAGTGACCTAATGGCAGAACAACCAGAATGACTGCTGGACCAGTCACGATGAGGAGCACTGACCACTTCTTGGTCCTTTTCTCTGGCTGGCAGGCTCTGGTCACCTAATGGCCACCCTCAGTGGGGACAGCTGACCTCTCGGTCCCTTCCCCCAGCCATCAGGCACCCATTACCCAAAGGTAAACTGGGAACTTGGGTGAATTTCATGCGCTGGGCCTCTAGTTGTAAATAATGCAGCAATGAAATCAGAATGCACATGTTTTAAAATTTTTATTATTATTATTATTAATTTTTAAAATCTTTATTGTTGAGAGTATTAAAGATGTGCCCTCCGCATTTCCCCTTTCACCCAGTTCTTGCCCCTCCCCAGGCCTTTACCACCCCATTGTCTGTGCCCATAGGTAATGCATATATGTGTATAAGATCTTTGGTTAATCTCTCCCCCACTCTCTGAGATTCCTTAGTTTGTTCCATGTTTCCATGTCTCTGGTTCTATTTTATTCATCAGTTTATTTTGCTCATTAGATTCCTTATTCATTTATTTTGATTTTTAGATTCAATTGTTGATAAATATGTATTTATTGCCATTTTATTGTTCATATTTTTAATCTTTTTCCCCCTTCTTCTTCCTCTTTTTAAAGAATACCTTTCAACATTTCATATAATACTGGTTTGGTGGTGATGAACTCCTTTAGCTTTTTCTTGTCTGTGAAGCTCTTTATCTGACCTTTAATTCCTAAATGATGGCTTTGCTGGGTAGAGTAATCTTGGTTGTAGGTCCTTGTTATTTATCACTTTGAATATTTCGTGTCATTTCCTTCTGGCCTGCAAAGTTTCTGTTGAGAAATCAGCTGACAGTCTTATGGGTGCTCCCTTGTAGGTAACTAACTGCTTTTCTCTTTTTGCTTTTAAGATTCTCTCTATGTCTTTAACTCTTGGCATTTTAATTATGATGTGCTTTGGTGTGGGCCTTTTTGTGTTCCTCTTGTTTGGGACTCTCCGTACCTCCTGTACTTGTAAGCATATTTCTTTCATCAGGAAGGGGAAGTTTTTTGTCATTATTTCTTTAAATAGGTTTTCAATATCTTATTCTCTCTGTTCTTCTGACACCCCCATCATGCAAATGTTGGTATACTTAAAGTTGTCCCAGAGGCTCCTTACACTATCTTAGTATTTTTGGATTTTTTTTTTCTTTTTTGCTCTTCTGATGGGTGTTTTTTTGCTTTCTCATATTTCAAATTGTTGATTTGATTCTCAGAAGCCTCTACTCTACTGTTGAACCCTGTAAATTATTCTTTATTTCAGTTAGTGTACACTTAATTTCTAACGGGTCCTTTTCCATGTCTTGACATTCTCACTAAGATCCCTGAAAGTCTCACAAAACCCCTTGAAGCTCTCATGAAGACCCTTGACTAACCTTATAACATTATAACCCTGGTTTTGAACTTTGTGCCTAGTAGTTTGCTTGGTTCCATTTCTTTCATTTGTAACATGTTTTTTTGTCTCCGCATGTTGGCTGCTTTTCTATTTTTGTTTCTACATATTAGATAGAGCTGCTATGTCTTTTTAAATTAATAGAGTGGCCTTGTAGAGTAGGTGTTTTGTAGGGCCCAGTGGCTCAGCCTCCCCAGTCACCTGAGCTGGGCATGATAGGTGTGCCCCTGTGTGGGCTGTGTGCACAGTCTTATAGTTGAGTCTAGATTGCTGTTGGAAACTCTGGGAGGTATTGACCTCCAGGCCAATTGGCTGTGAGCACCAGTTGCAACTACAGTGGAAGAGGTACCCCTAAGGAGCAGGAAATGCTTCAGTGGGGTTTTGCTGCTCACTGCCCCTGCTCCTTGAGTGTGTCACTTTTGGATGTGTGGACTTAATAATCTGCTATGATCTGAAGCTGTCCACTGGGTGCATTGGCTCTGGGGCCTCTTGGGAGTTTTAAAGTCAACCACTTCCTGGGGCCACCTGACAGGAGGTACAGAGAGATCAGCAGAGGGCTGCTATTTGTATTGAGCTTGGAAGTGCCCCGGCGAGGCCCAACTGTGAAGCAAGCCAGGCTGGTGCTAGTGCCAGATCTTGGGCCTCTTATTGATAGATTTTGGGCATGCGGTACCAGATGACGCTTGTTTGAATGGTTTTGTAAAGTCTGAAGCCTGAGTCAGGACAGGCCATTCATATGAAAAAAAAAAACTGCTGCAAACAGCTTGGGTGGGGCTACAAATTGGATGGGGTGGGGTCTCAGAGAATCACCAGGAAAGAACAAACAGTGTGGGCCATGCTGATGGAAACTTATATATGGCTGCCAGTCAGCCCTGGGACAGGGGAAGTCCCAGTATGGGATCAATGATCCCTGTGAGCAACCTTTACCCCCCTCTCCCCCTGCACCGCCTGCCCCCCCCCCCCCAATCTGGGAGAAAGCTGCTCCTGAATTCCTGCTCAGATGCCAGACAATCCAGTTTCTCTCTGTATGTTCCTGGGTCCCCCAAAGCCGCTGCCCCAGCGCTGGAACCTAGCCGGCGGGCTATGAGTTTGACGTGCTTGGAGAGGGATTGAGTTGAAGTTGTTTGTGTATTGGCACTTTAAGAGGAATTGCTGGGTCTCCTGCAACCTCTGAGTCACTCAGCCACAATCCCCGCTGGTTTTTGCAGCCTGACGTTATGGGGATTTCTCTTCCCAGTTCTGGATCCCTGGGCTGGGGGGCTGGTGTGGTGTTGGGAGCCCTTGCTTCTCATGAGAGGCCCCCACAGCTGAGATATCCCACAGAACATGCTGGTGTGAGACCAGCATGTTCTGTGCCTCCGCCCCTCCTGCCAGTCCTAATGTACTTTTTATATTTCTCTAGTTGTAGGACTTACATTCAGCCGGATCTCAGGTGGTTCTGGGATGATTATACTGTATTTTAGTTGTAAATTTGATGTAGTTGTGGGAGGCAGTGAGTACCAGCGTTTACCTATGCTGCCATCTTGGTTCTCCTGCATATATATCTTTGAATGAGTATTTTGGATTTCTTAAGACAAATATCCAGAAATGGAAGTGCTTGGTCATAAGGTAGTTTTATTTTTTTATCTTTTTAGGAACCTCCATACTGTTTTCCACAGTGGCTACATCAATTTCCAATCCCACCAACAGTGCACGAGGGTTCTCTTTTCTCCACATCCTTAACCAATATTTGTTGTTTATTGATTTATAGATGATGACCATTGATAGGTGTGAGGTGATACCTCATTGTGGCTTTAATTTGCATTTCTCTGGTGATTGGTGACGCTGAACGTATGTCTGTTGGCCATCTGTATGTCCTCTTCGGAGAAATGTCTATTCAGGTCCCCTGCTCGTTTTTTAATTGGATTGTTGTTTTGGTGTTAAGTTGTATGAGTTCATTATACACTTTGGAAATTAAACTCTTACCATCTGGTGAATATCCTGAATTTTGAGGCCTTCACATTGTGGAGAGGAATCACCTGCCACAATCTGTGTTTTCTTGAGCGGACGCTTTCCCGAGTGGGTGGGAACAAGCATTCTCAGAGATACAGTTGCTGCTCATTCCTGTTTCTGCTTCTCTCTGAAGCTATTAACCCAACACCGCCCTTTCACATTGTGTAGATCACCTGCATTAGTTTCACAGTGGGGTAAAGAAGGTAATGGGAGAACTTGGTAGCTGGGATCCCCTGAAAGGAAGAATGTATGATTGCATTGGTGCAATCTCTGGCAAGAAAACTGGCAATACATGGCAAAAGTCTTAAAAATCCGAATGCTAGTGCCACACTAACTTTACCTGAGGATTTAGTCTAAGGAAATCATCCTGGCCACCCAGAAAGACTGAGCCCTAGATAGTAAAACGGGAGGAACACCTTCAGTTTTCACCATTAGAGATTCAGTTAAAGAAGCTGTGATCCTAAAGAACACAATTCAACCGTCACAAAAAACAGCTCAGAAAGATTCTTAATGGCAAGGGCCAATGCTTCGTGGTTCACCGTTAAATGAAAAAAAAAATGCAGGTAGCAAAATATCATGTATAGGAGCACTGTCTTTTTTTGGAAAAGGAAAAATGTATATATCAATAGAGTTAGAGATAATTTCCTTTTTCCCCCCTTCCCCTTGTTTTTGGCTTTTCTGTATTTACTAGTTTTTACTTTGATTATTTCTTTGGTAAGAAAGCAAAAGAGAAAGAGCTTTTTCCCCCCAAAGTAGTTCCATTTCACAATTCTGTCTCCTGGGGGAAAGCGAGAGGACCATTGCTGGCGCTGGGATGCGCTTCCAGGCGCGTGCTGGGAACAGGCTTTCCCGGCTTCAGGAAGGTAACCTGGAACTGAACAGGACCGGGGCGTCTCAAGGCCCCTTGTTTCCCCTGACTCCCTCCTGGGTTTGAGGCAACTTGTGTGAGAGCCTGAAGACCCATCCTTCCCTCCTCCCTCTCCCATCCCAACGGACGTGATGGTAAAGGATCAGATATGAGATGATGGTGAGGCTTGTCCTAAAACAGCAGTTATTGGGTGACACGCCCTCCCGGACGTGAAACACGGTGGCCGAGAACAGGCTCAGTGGCTGACCCTGACACCACGCTGGCTTTTAAAAAATGCCACGTGCTGCTGAAGTCTGTTTGGCTCAGGGGTGGAGCGTCGTTCTGTGGACTGAAAGGTCCTAGGTTCGATTCTGGTCAAGGGCATATACATTGGTTGCTGGCACATCTCCGGTAGGAGGTATGCAGGAGGCAGCTGGTTGATGTTTCTCTCTCATCAACGTTTCTAGCTCTCTATCTCTCTCCCTTCCTCTCTGTAAAATATCAATAAAATATATTTAAAAAAATAATAAAATAAAATAAAAAATGCCATGAGCTTCCCAGCATGAACCAGCTTCTGAGAGACCAGGGCCCAAAGCAGTTCCCGTGGGTCTCAGGGACCCATTCCTTGAGATTTATCCTGCTTTTTGCCGTTGGGTTCCGCTCTTTGAAATCCATCTCAGCCCAGTTCTTACCGAGTGGCTTCTCTGAGCTGTCAGGCTAAGACGGATGACCATTCCCCCTCTTGGTTTCCCTTGCGCGTCACCCATGCTGGTGAAGGGAAATGTCTCCAGGGGAAAAGAATACATTTGTCCTTGTCTGACTGTTGCCTGGACTTGGTCCTGTGAGCTGAAGGCTGTCTGGCTGAAATAAAGACAGGCAGAAAAAAAATGTCACTGGGTGAAGGCAAGAAGTCACCGGCTATAGGCGTGAGGAGGTTGGAGAGACACACATGAAGCTGGCCACGTGTCTCATCGTCGGTTGAGATGGTTCAAGTCAAGCCCGGAGCCTGGAGGGCCTTGGATGCATTTCCCATGTTTCACTGAGCGCAGGGCAGCAGGTGTTTACTGAGGGCCTCCCAACTGCTGGGTGCTCTGCTTGTGAGACCTCATCGAGCCCCGCCACAGCCGTCGGAAGTAGCTGCAGGAGAGGAGACCAAGGTTCAGCAGGGTGGGCTGACTTGGCTGGCGACACACAGCTGGAAAGCAGAGGAGAGTGAGTTTGAACCCAGCCATGCCTGACTCCTAGGCCTGGGCTCTCGATGCCCTACCCTGCGGCCAGTCTCCTTCTCTGTGAACACTGGGCTTCCAACGCGACCAAAGAAGATGGAAATTTTAGGACAATGCTTCGCCTTGGCTACGATCAGCTCCAACTGCTTGTCAATGACACTTATTTTTAAAAATTTAAATGCCTTCTATTTCTGGCAGGAATCCGTTGTTTGCTTTTGAGATTGTAAACAAAAGGTTACTTTCAGAGTGCCCTACCAAAGCAGTACCAGCTTCTTATTTACTCTCGCGAGAGACTTTTAAATTTGTCTTGTTTTGCTTTGGTGTTTTGCTTTGGTGTTTTGCACTGGTCAGCAGAAGAGGGGATTGTACTTCCTCACCAAGGTGGACAGGCGCCAGACGGTTTTAAGAGGCTCTGCTCACCACCATGAAGACGCGCCCCTTTCCTTTGCCAAGGGTCTGGGGGGCATGGGTTGCAATTTCAGGTGTGATTATTTCATAAAATATTTTTTTATAATTTATTTTGAAGTACTTTCAAACTTATAAGAATGTTGCAAGAAGGATAACAAAGCATTTCTAATACCCCCTTAGTCCTGATTGCCATTTGTTCAATATTTTCTCTGTATACACAAATTCCCATTCTCACTATTGCTTTTCTGAACTATTAGAGATCAAATTATAGTCATTCCTCACACCCCTAGATATTTCAGCCTGTACTTCCTCAAACCAAGGACACACCCCTGTGTAACACCCACAGATGCTCCGAGTCAAGAAATGATGTTGTTACGACAGATTGCACTCGGAATTTGCCAACTGTCCCAACAACGCTTCTTTTTATTTTCTGATTCAGGACCAATCTGAGGTCACAGGTTGCTTCTGGTTGTCGCCTTTCTCTATTTCCTTTCAATGTGGAACAGTTCCTCAGTCTTTTCTGTATCTTTCTTGACCTTGTCAGTGTACAGATCTCTCGCTGTTTATTTGCCAATGTTTCCTCAGGCCTGGAAGCAAGCCACACATTTTGACAGAAACCCACAGAAATGAGGCTGGGATCTTCTCTGTGCATCTCCCTGGGGTATCGCAGTGTCAACCTTTTCATGTCTGAGGTGGGTCCCGAGTCATATACCTGGTCAAGGTGGTATCTTCCAGGCTTGCCTGCTGTCAATTCACCATTTTCCTTTCTGTGTGGATAGGTCTTTTGTGGGAGATATGCTGATATCTTTTTTAAAATAAAGATTTCTTTATTGAGTTCAGAGAGGAAAGAAGAGGCAGAGAGAGAAAGAAACATCAATGATGAGAGAGAATCTTTGATCGGCTGCCTTCTGCACGCCCCCCACTGGGGATCAAGCCCGAAACCTGGCCATGTGCCCTTGGCCTGAATCAAACCTCACAGACCTTTCAGTCCGCAGGCTGACGCTCTATCCACTGAGCCAAACTGGCCAGTGATACTCCTCACGGAACATCTACTAAGCCTTAGGATCTGTCGTTGCCTGTATCAACAACCTCTGTGATAGCTGCCAAATGGTGATGACTGATTTCCATCATTCCTTCTACATTTGTTTGTTGGTCTCTTATAATAAGTAAGAGCTACCTCTTCTGATTTACTTGTCTGTCTATCTATCTATCTATCTATCTATCATCTATCTATCATCTATCTAACCAACCAGCACAAGTTTACATCAATACTTCTAGCTAGTCTACCACTCCAGAACTCTTCCTATCTTTCCCAGCTCCATGTTTGTAAACCCACCTCCAACAGTGAAAACGAGGCTCCCATTAGTGTCACATATTTAGCTTTTCACTCCCTCCCTCTTATAGACCCACGCTCTGGGCTTTGCCTGCAGCCTCTGAGTTTCTGGCCCTATCACCACCATCTCAGCCCATGGCAACTTCCTGGGCCCTAGGCCATGCACCACTTCCTTGGCCCTGGCTATACTGTGACCCCCCAAGGGACGGAGGAGGAAGAAAGGGAGAAGAGGAGGAAGAGGGTTGAGGACTTGACCATTTCCTTTAGGTCTTTCTGTCTTGCTTCCTTCCCTCTGTAGTCATTGCAATCTGAGGCTACCTTCCTTTGGGAATCATTGTCACTCATAGTCTATGTTAAAGGGACAGACACATTTTTATACCAAAGGGTGCCCATCCTCTCCACGTTTCCAAGCATTGGATGGGAGAGAGTCAAGGCATTGGCTGGCCAATAACTGGTGAGATTACTTCTTTTCAGGACTTGAGCTAAAAAGGTGGCAGAGACTCTAGGTGTTGAGACTGGACTTGTGTTGAATGACATGTGGAGACTGGCCTGAGGGTGCCACCTCAGCCACTGCACCCAAGTCTGTAGGCCAGCAGAGGAGGCTGGTCAGCAGAGAGAACTGAGGCAGAAATGGGCCCAGCTTTTGCAGGGTCTGAAGCCTATACCACTTTAAGAATACATTCCTTAAGAAACAGGAGGATGTGAATATGAGTATATAAATCTTGTATCCTTTAGACGCCTCTTACTCTTTCCACAACTGTTTTATTTAAACTAGCCCAAGTGGCTCTGTGCTTCTTGCACCAAGAAGCCAGAACTTGAGTATTAAGGCACCACAACAAGCAAACACTAGATGATCTCCCTTCTTTCAATTTTGAAGGCAAACTCAGTTCAACATTTTTGCCCATGAAAAATGCCCCTCTTAACTAGACCACTGAGTTGCCAGATAAGATTTGGAGTTTGCAGCAGTAAATAAAGAAGAACCAGAAGTTATAGTTTCGGCATTGCTGCCCCAGATTTCTAGCCTGGTTCACCAAGATGCCTTCTAAATCAAGTGTCGGAGTGTCCTTCAGCTTTGCTGTTGATTCGAGGTCGCCGGGGGTGCTTTATATCCCGTTCCACATCACTTCAGAGTTCACAGCAGAACTAGGAGCTCAGGCTCGCTAGCAGAGGTTCTTTGGGAAGTGGGGAATTAGTCCCCTTTGCAGGAGGCAGCGGGTCCCGGGTGCAGGAGTGAACTACACGTTATGGAAGCTGCTCAGGTTTAGCTCATTTGCCAACAGGGGGCAGTGCACTAACGTGTGTGGGTGTGGGGGTTCCTCCTGCCCCCCACTCCTCCCGCTTTCATTTCCTTGCCAACGGGGGGCAGTGTACAATGGAGGTGTCTCCTGCCCACTCCTGTCTCGCTCTATACCACCCCATGATCCAAGAGTTGTAACCGATTTGGGAGACCTGGTAAGAAGAATAGTGCCGATTTAACATTGACGATGCAAAAAAAAAAAAAAAAGAAAAAAAAGAAAAGAAAAAGAAAGAAAAAGGAAAAGAAAAGCAAAACCACCTAGTGCTGGAGTGTGAAGGACTTTTTCATCAGCTAATCAATTCCTGGCTCGAGTTCTAGTTTGTACTAGCCAGCTAAGCAAGTTACTCAACCCTCTTGAACACTGGGCTCCTCTTCTGTAACACGGGCACAAAGCGAACAGCGAGGGCCCTTTGTGAGCGGCAAAGCAAACAACAGCAGCTCAGCCGCAGCGAACAGGGGAGCCCTGTGTATCGGGCCCTGTCCTGGCGGCGTGACTCCGGTCACGTCCCTCAACCCTTCCATCAGTCACACGGCTAACCACCTGACATAAAAACAACTCCTTTTGTTCCCATTTTACAGCTGAGGAAAACGAGGCAGAGAGAGGTTAGAGAGGATTTGCCCAGTGTCATTTCACTGGCTCGTTGTTATTCTTACTGCACCTGAAGAAACGGGTGCAAGGAAGACCCATGTGACTGGCTCAGGGTCACAGCATTAGTCTGGGGAAGGTTATCTTTCTGGTTTCAGAGGGAATTAGTTCTTTTCCTACTCAGCGGGGAGAGCGGAGACTTGGAGACCACGTGGAGGTTTATGAGGTGTGGGCGAGACAAGCCTGAGAGCCGGGGAGAGGAAGAGTGAAGCTTCTCAGCTCTCCTCCAGCCGGGATGGGGCACCACCATGGATAGCCCCGGGGAGGTGGCCATCGGGGCCCCTCACCAAGGAGCCAAAGTAGCCCTCCATCGTTGGAAAGCATAGAGCTGAAAGCCAGACGCTCGTTTACGTTTCAAACACAGTGACTCCCACATTCCCATTGCCATGTGATAATGAAATGGCACCAGGCAGCTTTGCATTTGACTTGATTTGTTTTGGGGATGATCTGGTGATCCCTCAGGAAGCAGCCCTCGTATAAAGAGAGGCTGCTTGGAGGGTGTCCGGGCCTTCAGAGGGACGTCTGCCTGGGGGCACTCTCAGCTCCATCACGGCTGTCCGGTGGCAGAGCCGGGACTGAACACTTCTCTGGACGAAAGGCTTAGGCTGCGGAGTCATTCTGACCTGACGTCGTTGTGACATGGGTCCAATCCCAGCAAACTCCTCGTTGGAGACCTGAGCCAATTCCTCATTGCCGCTACACCTCCCTTTCCTCCTCCGAGGGCTTTAGAGAAGGACATGAGATAATGCAAGGGAAGGCTTAGCAGGGGCTGCGAGGAATGATTGTTCTAAAGTCTAATGTTCTTCTCATGGCTCAAGAATAATGCCGCATATATAATTCTTCTAATGTTCTTCTCGTGGCTCCAGAATGATGCCGCATATCTAATTCTTCTGCCGTATCCCCTCCTTCCCTCTGGCGTTTTGGACGTGTAAGAGACATACAATAGACTGCGTATACTTAGAGTGTACAACTGGACAAACTTCAACAGAGGTAGGGAGCCACGAAACAGTCACCACAATCAGGGTAACGGACATATCTACCCCCTCAAGGGTTCCTGGTGTCCTTGCATGATTCATCTCCCCTCTCCCTTCCTGTCCCCGAGCCAACGCTGCTCTGCTTTCCTTCACTACAGATTGGTTTGCATTTCCTAAGTTTTCATAAATAGAACCCTTCCGTAGGCACTTGTGTGTTTTTAGTCTGGCTTTTTTTTTTTTTTTTTAACTCGGCGTAGTTATTTTGAGATTCATCCAGCGTATCTATTATTGACTTTTTTTTTGGGGGGGGGGGGTGCGTCCTTTTCTCTCGCACACGTGTGGCAAAGTATTTCCACGTGAGAGACCAGGCAGGGGAGCACTCCCTCAAGGTCTCGGCTGGGGTTCCAGGCTCGGACTCGCTGCGGCCTGGGGTTTGCAGCACTTGGTCTCAGCAGATGGTTCAAGAGCAGCAGGCCTTGGAGAAGGGTCACCCCAGACCACCGTTCACAGGGCCGGGCCTGTGCCCAGACGCACCCCAGGCCTTCACAGGGCTGATGGGTGGCGTGGGGGCAAACCAGTGCCCTAAAGCAACACCACTCGTGTCCCAAAGCCACCGGGGCAGCAGACGCTAACGAAAAGGGGGGTGGGAGGTGCAGACAGCACCCCGTGGTGACAGTCACATTTTACAGAGAAAGGGCAATGCTTGGTGGCGTCCAAGATCCATTGTGAGGCACCCACGGGCCCCCTGGAATGCGGCGCCCACGGTGTGTGTGACCACACGTGAAAACAGGGCTGCTCCCTGTTAATTTTAGCCTTCTGAACACACGTGACCGAGAGCCACCGGGTGTCGCGTGGACCAGGAAGTCCTCGTGCGGACCAGGAAATAAACAAGGGCGGTGCCCTCCCCGGGCCCACGTTCGAGGCCAGAGAAACCACGCCGAGAGGGCACGGAAATCAATATCGAAAATGAGACGCCGGCGTTACCACAGGGAGCTATTTTTGCTTTTTTCCAAATTGCTCTGTTTCTCTAAGCAGCTATTTTCACGGCCAAGCCAGCCCGGTCCCCGGGCTATGTATAGGGACAATCCAGCAATTTCCAAACAAGTGGGAAGAGAAAAGAGATGGGCAAATAGACTCCCGCCCCAGGGATAAACCTGGGGCCATGCAAAAGAGGGGGGGGGGGTGAGTCAGTCACTTCCCCAAATATCCGGCCTCCTCCAATTCCAGCCTGGGGTTGGAAACCATCAAGAAATAAACACATGCATGCACACATGCTGGAGGGTCACTTTCTAGTAAGCCCTGGGCGTTTAAAAATAGGGGTGGGGACGGCAGAGTCTGCTCCGGGTCCCGCGACGGTCCCTGCGCTGGCTGTCCAGGGACGGTGTTTGGACGGCGGGCCTCTATTTAAAGCTCTCTGGTTTCCTGCCTGTTGCCAGGGAGAAGGGGGACAACGGGGGAGCACCGCCAAAGGAAGGCCACCTCACACATCGGGTCAGTGAGTCGCTCGACAACCACTTACCGGTTCCCTGGCCCAAATGAAGTGGGCCTGCCCACTGGGCTCCGTTGTCTGAGCTGTCGCCATGCCCCCCTCCACCAAGAGGGTGTCTGTTTCCTCCAGGGCCTGCTTGCCACCCAGAAGCTTCCCCATCTGTAGACAAGGCCGGACAGCAGGTCTGGAGGCCTCGCTCAGCCCACTGCTCGCAGTGTGGGTATCCCTAGGGCATGGGGGTGGGGAGGAGCGTGGTACCTGACTTTTTTCCATGTGGTTTGCATTGTATGCAGTGGGCTGTATTGCTTCCTTAATTTATTTTTTTATTTTTATTTTTTATTTATTTATTTTTTATTTTTCTAAATAAATTTTTATTGTTCATATTATTACAAATGTTCCTCATTTTTCCCCCTCCAATTGCTCCACACCACCAGTTTCCATCCCACCCTCTGCCCTTTCCCCAGCCCCCATTGTCCTCATCCATAGGTGCAGTTTATGTTCAGTCTCTTCCCGCCCCCACCCCACCCCCCATTTCCCCGAGAATCATCAGTCCACTCCTCTGCTTCCTTAATTTAAAAAAAGGGTCTCAGATGTTTCACTGGGTCCTTCCCGTCTACTCGGTCTTAATCTTGCCTGCGAGTCCCAGACCAAAGAAATCCCAGGAGCGATGCTTGCCTGTCACGGCCTCGGGGACAGAAGCTGTGGAGGAGGGGCGGGTGTGAGTGGGAAGCGGAATCTTAGAGAGGGCGGGCTGGCGAGCAGAGCTGCCGAAGATCGCCGACCAGCCGGCGGCCAGCACGGCGGCGCTGGCCGGGGCGGTGTTCAGGCCGAGGCTGGGGTCCTCCGCTGGACGCATTGCCAGGACGATGCCTGCAGACCTGTGACTCTGAGCGATGCCCCAGAGGGCACGGTATTTGAGCCCCATGGCTAAGGGGGTGCCCTCCGGGGCCCTCGCCACTGTCTGCTTCCTTCACCCTTCCCTCCAGTGTCTATCAGACCAATACACCCCCAGAACCTTCGTTTCTTGAGTCGGGAAGGTACGGACACTGGCCCTTCTGCGAGACGAGCAGGACACACAAGACGCAGAGGAAGCCAAACTGGGGACGAGGCGTGGAAAGGGGAAGGGATGCCTGGGAAGGTGACCAAGCAGACACAAGCAGCACATGCATCCTGCAAAGCTTTGCCTTCAAGCCTTCGTTGTCACTCCACCCCCCCCCAGGCTGCTCTCCGCTGCCTCCTGGTGGCTGGTCCTGGTGGCCAGTCCCGGTGGCCGGCTTTCTGCCTGCCAGGCTGCTCCCCTGGGACCCCCTTCCCACCGAGCTCACGGTGTGGCTTCTGGAACAGAAGTCAAGCTGCTGTCCACGGCGGTGACATATCCTGGGAGAGGCCATCATTCTCGTTCCGGAATAAACAGAGACATTAGTCTGATTGGACAAGTGCTGTACGGGGCCTGCCTTGTTCCCGGTAAGCTCTCAGCCCGTTACAAATCGGTCGCACCCGTGTTTTTATTTTCCCCACCGCCTCAAGGCCATACCATTTTTCTTTTTAATATACAGACCGTGCTGTGCACAGAGTAAGTGCTCAATAAATATTTGTGGAATTGATTTTCCTGCTCGGGGATGTGGCAGAAAGACCCCCTTGCTTTATGCGCATAATTCCCGGCGCGCTGTTGTCGGATTTCTTCCTCACACCGGGGTGAGTCTCGGGGTCTGAGCTGAGTGTTGCTGCCTGGGTCAATAAAACAAACGTGACTCAAGAAGGAGGAAGGATTGTGGCGGAGAGGGGGGCCCCGGGGTGGTAAAGGGGGAGCCATTCCAGGCCCGTGCGGACGGGGAGGAATCCGGGCCGCAGGCAGGAGTCAGGGTCAGCGCTGCGAGGGCACCTGAGGCGGCCCAGGCGGCGGTTCGAGAACAAAGGATGATGTGCCGGGTCCAAGAGCCGGGCGGGGGACAACGAGGGGCTGAGCAGACAGACTGGGCTGGCCTCCCGGCTCAGGGACACGCGTCACTCTGGGCGGCTCATTAGCTTCCTCCCACCCAGCCATCGTGAAACGCGGTGAAAGGCGGCCGCTCTCGGTCCCTGCGAGGGTTTCACGGGGGAGCTGATGGGATAACACCGGAAACTGAAATGTGATGCAAAGAGAAGACCAATCAGCACGATGTGAAAACGTCTCGTGTCCTCAAAGAATTCTTTTTATAAAAAATATATTTTATTGATTTTTTTACAGAGAGGAAGGGAGAGGGATAGAGAGCTAGAAACATTGATGAGAGAGAAACATCGACCAGCTGCCTCCTGCACACCCCCTACCGGGGATGTGCCCACAACCAAGGTACATGCCCTTGACCGGAATCGAACCTGGGACCTTTCAGTCCGCAGGCCGACGCTCTATCCACTGAGCCAAACTGGTTTCAGCTCAAAGAATTCTTTAAAAAATTTTAAAAATTTATTAAAAAGACTTTAATTTTTCAATTTCTGTTGACATTCCATATTGTATTAGTTCCAGGCATTCAGCAGAATGGCTGGACATTTGTATATCCTACAAAGTGATCCCCGATAATTCTAATTAACACCCCTTCCCCTCCCCGACACTGTGCATGGCCATTCACTACTGACCCTCCGCTGTGCTTTTCGTTGCCTTAACTGTTTTGTAACCGCCAATCCGCACTTCTCAACCCCTTCGCCCGCTGGAGAACCCTTTACAAGTGCCCTCTGGCCTTCTCTTTCCTCCTGCCGTGGTATTCCCGGGGACCCGGCTTCTCTGAGCCGGAGGGACGTGGGCGCTCACGTGACCCGGTGCTGTCACGTTCTGTCTGGGCCAGGAGATGGGCTCACAGAGATTCGGCCACACGCCGCCACCCCCCCAAAGGCCTCCTGGACCGGACTCTCCTAATTTACACTCGACTCCTCTAGCTGACGTTGCACTTCCATCTCCCATGGCCGGTAAGGGCAGCCACGCTGCCCGCTGTAGGGCAAAGGGGTCCAACTCCCGAGGTGGGTCCTGGGCGCCCATCGGGCTGCCTTCCCGAGGGTCGTATGCCGCGGGCCCGCCGCCGTGGCCAGGCCGCACAGGAAAGGGAGCCCTTCTGCAGGGCCAGGGTTCCCCCGGTCCGGGCAGGACAGAGGAGACGCAAAGCCTCTGCCCCGGTGTCCTTCCATTTCCCTGGTTTCCCTGCTTCCTGCCACCCCTCCGCTCCAGCTCACGTGGTCCGCACAGCCCGGCCCCGACTCGGTGGCACCTCCTGTGAGCTCCCGGCCCGGGCCCTGGTCTAGCTCACCAAACAGTGCAAACACCAGGATGCGACAGGTTTCCGTGGCCCGTGTGTCACAGACAGGTCACAGAGCGGAGCGATTCGAGAGCCCATCAGAGAAGAAATAAAACCTGTCCTGAATAGATATTAAAAGATTAATAACAAGAAACCCAAGGAAAGATGGCTGCATTCCATTTTGGGTTGTCCCTTCTTGAGAGAGGAGAAGGAGGTGTGTGTGTGTGTCGGGGGGTAAAGGGGGTGCAGCTGAGAGCCCCAGGTATGGCAGGGTGCCAGCGAGGGAGCCAGAGCCTCCTCATTGAGCAGAGACTTCCAAACGCAGCCGCCGCCTCCATCGCCGGGAGACAGCCCATCCCGCTGCCCCGCAGCTCCCCGCCCCGCAGCCCGCCGGCCCCGCTCGGCGGCCCCTGCAGCTGTGCACCGAGACCCGCCTGCTGGGGCTCCAGACCCGGCCCTGGGCCCCGCCTGGTGAGCGAGTGGCCGCTTGACCTCCCCAGCTGTCTCCCCCGGCACTTCCTGACTCAGAAACCGCCTCCCCCCTGCTCGGCGGCGATGTCTCTTGATCCCGGCAAGCCTCTTCCTGGCTCCCCGCATTAACGTCCTCCCCACAAAGACGGATGATGGCAGCCAGAGGCGAGATGTATTCTCCAAACCACCAACGGCATCACATAAATACATGAATGCGTGCGTTTGTCATACAATGCGGCTAATGACTGAATTAGAGCTGGCCTGGGAAGCCGGGATGAGCGACAGCAGACCCGCTAATTTGTGGCAGCCAGATGCTCGGGAGAGCGTGCGGGCGCGGGCCCTCCCACGCTCCCCGGCGGTGGTACTGCCAGCGCGCCTCTCACTCCCCTCATTTGCAAGATGGCCCTCATCCTCGGAATAATGCCTGGCCTATTTACTTTACAAGGTTCCGGCGAGGATCAAAGAGCGTAAAGCTCTATGAAACCCATAAAAAACACCTTCTAATTGCATGCAAGATGATTGGTCCCATCATTAGCAGAGCGCCTTGCTCCAACTAAGTGCTCCACTAGACTGTCAACTGTCGTTCGGTTGTGGAAGAAAATGTTCACGATGTTGTGACATTTCCTACCGGACGTTCTTATCTTCCGATCCCCGCCTCCCCCATGAGACTCCACAGTCGCTGACCAGCTCACGCAGACCCGCGGTCCGGGGGCCCTGGGTGGTCTTGGCGGGTAGACCCTGCTTGCTGAGTAGTTTCGGGGTGGATGGATGGATGGATGGCAGCTTCTTGGCTCAGGTGGAGGCGGGGTGGGGAGCAGCCGCATGGGCCTTGGTTGGGGAGCACATGCCTCTTTAACAAGACCCTGGTGCTGGCGCGGACGTGAACGGCCTTAGGAAGTGACCCATTCGTCCTAGAGACGAGAACAGGAATGGATGGACCCGCTGGGCGCGAGGAACCGGTTCGGGAGCTGCACGTTCTCAGTAGAGAGCGATTTGTTCTGAACGCCTTCGAACAGGCTGATGCCCATTGTGTGGCCCCAGAAGGCAGAGCCGGGACCTGCAGAGAGATGGGGTTCGTTTCAGTGAAAGGTATTTGAAAATGGGCTGGCTTGGAAGGTAGTGAGTTTCTTGCCAGGGGAGGTAGTCAAGACGAGGCCTGATGAATTTGTGGTGCGAATGTTATAGGTGGATGAATGACTGTGATACTAGGCAAGCTATACGATGGCCTCCGTTTGGTCCTGTCTGTAGAGCTCTAGAGACAAAGTCCAAACTAAATAATTGATACAAAAGAATAGGGAAAAGGGAAAGAAAGAGAAGGGGAAGGAAGAGAAGAAGAAATGGGGACCTCTGCCATTTTGGGTGTTTGAGTCCTTTCCCTCCCCAATCCCTGGCCCCCTTTGGGGAACCTCAGACACGCCTCACACCCATCTCAGGACCAGAGAGTCCCAGGCTCCTTCTTCAGCTAGACCCGTGGTCAGCAAACTTCGGCTCGAGAGCCACATGTGGCTCTTTGGCCCCTTGAGTGTGGCTCTTCCACAAAATACCATGGCCGGGGCGAGTCTATTTTGAAGAAATGGCATTGGAAGAAGTTTAAGTTGGAAAAAGTTGGCTCTCAAAAGAAATTGCAATCGTACTGTTGATATTCGGCTCGGTTGACTAATGAGTTTGCCAACCACTGAGCTAGACCGACGCCTCTCATGGGACACATGGCCTGGATCTCAGCCCTCAGCTCCAGGCACCTCAGCCCTCCTCACCCTGTTAGCAGACCTTCCTAAGTGTAGCTCTCACCTGTTCCTTTCAGATACGCAGATCGCTGGTCACTTACGCTGAGCTGGATGATAGGGCTTTTCATGCAGGACCTCAACTTACCCCTGTCTGGTGGGGATAGGTAGCCCTCTGCTATGCATTACACATATGTGTGCCCCTCCCCAGATTCACATCTGAAGACCTTCCCCCACATGTGACTGTATTTGGAGACGGGGCCTCTAAGAAAGTGATGAAGGTTCGAGGAGGCCGTAAGGGTGGGGCCCTGATTGGATAAGCCAGGAAGAGTGTCCCCACCAGAAACCAAATCTGCCAACACCTTGATCTCTACCCCCCGCCTTTCAGACCCCTGAGAGACAAATGTCTATCGTTAAAGTCGCCTGGCCTGTGACACTTTGTTAGACCAAACCCGCAGGCTCATATACCTTCCTGTGGATGAACATACCTTCTCTGTAAAGTAACTTCAAGGAGGAGGCCGGACTGGAACCTCCGATCTGCCACTTCCTAGGCTGAGGGGCCTTGGTCACGTTGTTTTTTCTCTCTCTACGCCTCAGTGTCATCAGGATCCCAACAGCTGTTGCAGAGGGCTCTTGCTAGGGTCTCAGGTTGGGTACCTGGTGCGCAGTAAAACTTAATGTTAGAACGTGTTAGGTTTAGAGAGAGAGACCTTTGTCTCAAGCCAAGAACATCACTTAGTGTGATCATTTGGAGGAAAAACAGCAATAGACATACCCTGTTTCCCCGAAAATAAGACAGTGTCTTATATTATTTTTTGCTCCCAAAGATGTGCTAGGTCTTATTTTCAGGGGATGTCTTATTTTTCCATGAAGAAGAATACGGTACACATTTATTGTTAAATGAAAATAAAGGAAATTTATTACCTGTATACGGTATGGTAGTACGGTAGTTGTCAACACTAACCAGACAAACTGTGAATTCTACAGTATCAAGAATTTACTCATTTATTCAATGATAATCATGTCATCATCTTCTGGAACATTATCACAACAATCCAATTCCTGAATTTCCTGGTGAATTCCTTGTGACTCCATTTCTTTGAGAATCAGTGGACCGAATCTCTCATGTTTAGCAATAGCACTGTCTTGAAATAAGTACTTCTTGTCAAGGTAGCCTGCTCGCAGTGCATTTGCAATGCAACTGTCAGTGATTTTCTCCCATGAGTTCTTCACCCAAGTCACAACTTCTTGCAGTTTAGGTTTCACAAAGCTTCCATGCTGATTTCTCTCCATTCACACAGCAGTGACATCAGGACTCTGTGTAACGTCACTGATTGCTAGACACCAGTCGGGGTGGCCCTAGCGACCAGTTTACGGTAAATTAATTTTCATTCTGAGACAGAACCTGGGGGCCTTATTTTCGGGGGGATGCCTTATATTTCACTCAGAAGGAAACCTGTACGTAGGTCTTATTTTCGGAGGATGTCTTATTTTCGGGGGAAACACGGTAACATAAACCACCTGCCCCAACAAGGCTGCCTCCTCCGGACACTGAACTTGAGGTTCCCCCTGTTGGTCGGTTGTCTTTTGGATTCATCATCCCCCAGCACCAGCCCCTCTTGGGTCCCTAACACTGACTTCCAAGAACTCTGCTGAGCATGTGAACTCTCCTGCCCTCCCGAGACCTGCAGACACAGGCAACAATTCCACGTGCAGAATGTCTAAGTAACCCTCATGGCCCGGGGGCCATAATTCATTCCTTGAGGCCACCCCCCGAAGGACCGCTGGGGGTACCCCACGGAGGAGAACAACCCACCCGCTCGTCCCAGGATCCCTGGCAGCTCGTTAGACCAGATCAGGCGCCGGGAGAGATTTACAGCTGATCTCAAAATGGCCAAGTCCATGCCGATTCCAGACAAACAGCGGGGAGGGTTCTCGGTACCCAATGACAGGCCCGGGGGCTCGCCTTGAACCCTGCTCGGCGTGCTGTCTCTTCAGAGCGTGCACATCTGGACTTGCATCTACGCGCAAGAAGCGTACATTTTCCCTCACCCTTGACGTATGGCTCCCCGGGGGCCCTGCAGGTCTGGCCAGCCCAGACACTCCCCGCATCCTGACCTCAAATCAGCCCACCCTCTCCAAGATAACGGAGAAAACCCTCCCACATCTGCCAGCCGCTGTCAGCTAAGAATTCGGGCGTCCTTGCTTCGTGCTGAGCGGAGGCTCTTAAACATATCACACTGGCTGGGCTGAGCTTAGCAGAGAAGCGAGCAGAAAATGTGATTAACAGGAAGCTATAAAACATTGCAGCCATAAAAAGAAAAAAAAAAAAGAAGGAAAAGAAGAAGAAGGAGGGAAAGAAGTTACGCATAAGCGATGGCTGTGTGAACGGCCACATCAAGCCACTTGCAAAGGTTCCATCTCGCTACACCGCCATCATCAGGGCTGGCCAAGTGCCCTGCAAACCACCTCAAGGCATTTCCAAACGAGCCACATGCTGCCGGCGGCCGCAGTGGACAGCTCGGGGACGCTGACCACAGCCAGCGGGCCGGCCCCGGCACCCCGGCGTTTGACTTATGCACGTACGAGGCCTCCTGCGGGCTAAGCGGCGGGGTGGGCCGGCTCTCCATCAGTGTCACGCGCAGGTGCGAGATAGGTTACAGCTCATTTGTCTGAGAGGTGAAGCCATCATGCTGGGAAGAGGAGAGAGAGAGAGAGAAAACAGATTTGCGATTTCTCCCTAAAAAGCACCATCGTGGCGCTTGTATCGGGAAAGGGACTTCCTGAGTGAGAGAGGAAGACACGGTTAAAGGCAAACAAAGGCCACAACAGGGATGAAGGAGATGAGAGCTGAGGCCATCTGCTTGGTCCCGCGAGGGAACCTGAGCCGGAGGACATTCACCGGGCGGCAATGGGATGGCAAACTAGGCCAGTTTGCCCACCATCTCACTACACCGCCGCTTTATGTTCTAGGCCAGTGGTGGGCAAACTCATTAGTCCACAGAACCAAATGTCAACAGGACAGCCATTGAAATTTCTTTGGAGAGCCACATTTTTTCAACCTAAACTTCTTCTAACGCCACTTCTTCAAAAATAGACTTGCCCAGGCCTTGGTATTTTGTGGGAGAGCCATACGCAAGGGGCCAAAGAGCCGCATGAGGCTCGTGAGCCGCGGTTTGCCGACCACTGTTCTAGACAAAGACGTTTCACTATGGCTATGCCCATTAAGGATGGATGCTAGCAGCCTGGGTAGGAGGGAGGGAATAACTCCACGAGTCCATGCTATGAGCTCTGTGATACAGCCTTCCGTGGGCATATGACGAGTTAGAACAAACCCCACTTTGCACTGTTCAGATTCTCCCTTTAGGCCCAACACCCTGGGATGCTCACAGCTCAGGGCCCTTTATTAGTTTTGCCTTGTTAGAGCCAGGAGGGAAGGGGGAGATGGAGGGAGGGGGGGAGACAGGAGTTGGGCACTCGCTCTCCAGCTCTCTGCGCTGGCATGGTGACTGCGTGTCTGCAGCCCCGCCTGAGCCCCAGGCCTGCGCTGCTCTCTCCCGCCCCCAGAGGCTCTGGCAAAGCCCCTCCAACCCGGCGCCCCGTGGCTTGTCCTTCGGGAAGCCCCTGGGCCAGACCTCTTCTTGGGCTCGCCCCACCTTGCTGTCCTAGAGGACACGTCCTTCTTGCTCAGTTTTGCTCTTTTACAAATTCCTTCTCTTGCGTAGGGTTGATATTCCAGACCTCTCCTTAAGTTCGGTTGTTCCTTCTGTGATCCGCATGAATCCGCTCTCCACACCAAACGTTTGCTGGTGCGAACCAGGAGGGCGTGAGGCGTCAGGTTCTGGTGGAGAAATCAGACGAGGCGGAGGCAAGGATGGTGTTCTCCTCTGTCCCTGTGTCCAAAGCGTCACTCCCAGCCCCTGCCCTGCCCCCAACAAGACACACGCCCCGTGTCCTGACCGCCCATGGGTCTGAGACGAGGGGGAAGCCTGTTCTGGGCGAGTCTCTTGCTGGAAGGAGTGTGATATGGGCTTCTGCAGGCCCCACAGGGACAGTTACGGAGCCAATGCCTGTGTGCTCCCCGAGTTCACATGTTGCGTGATGGGGCTAGGAGGTGGGGCTCTTGGGGATGAGTAGGTCATGAGGGTGGATTCCCCTTGAATGGGGTTGTGCTCTTAAAAAAGGGACCCCAGGGAGCTCCCTCGCCCCTTCCACCATGCAGGACACAGTGAAAAAACGGCCTTGTATGAACCAGGAAGCCGGTCCTCAGCTGACACTCGACCTTGACCTTGAACCAGTGGCGGCCATTTTGTTATAGAGCCCAACTGGGCTGAGACAGGCACTGCTGGCGGCGGCCCCAGCCTGGGGATTATGGGGACGGGCCACACCCGCAAGGACAGGCCCAGGAAAAGGCGTGATCGCTGGAGCCCGGGAATTCTGCTACAGCGAGGATGAGAAAATGCTCTGTCGGAAGAAGGAATTCATTAATTATGGAGGATTTAAATCGCGGGTAAGAGCGAGGGCTAGCGTGCTGAGCGTTAGGCAACCTGGAGCCGTCTATAAGCTCAGGCGGGGGAGGGGGTGCACGGACAGCACCTGAGGGTGCTCACGGGCAGGTCAGACGTGCGTGAGCCTCCACGCGGGCCTGGTGCGATGGGTTTGAGAAGCTCACAGGGGAAAAGGTGGACCATCGGGGCAGCCTGTAAGTTCGGGGCTGATGCCACTGGCACAGAAGACGCCGCTGGACTTCGGTCAGGTTCGGGTGTGGGACGGCGGCCAGGGCAGCCCGACCCGGAGGGGCACTGTGGTGACAGCCAAGCATGGGGAGGGCTCCGGCCTCCATTTTTCCTTCTCCCCTCAGAAAGCAGAGAAGGCCTGGAGCCCAGGGACTCAGGACAAAGAAGGGCAGATCCCATTATGTTATAGGGTGGCTGGCGGGTGGCCATGGATGTGTGGAAGGGCACGCTCGCCTGCCCTGGAGGGTGGACAGGGAACGATGGTGGGAATTCATTTGTGAGTCCTCCCGTGGCCATCACTGGGTCCTCACGGAGTGGAGCGAGGCTGGGTCTGGCATTCCTGGGCCTTCGCTGGCGAGGCTCCTGGCTTTGCCCTGCTCACGAGGCCCCACAGCAGCAAGGCCGCCTCGGGGAGCCGCTGGGCCTCCGTTTCCCTGGCTGGGAACTGGCCACGGGGCTGCAGGGCGGGTTACCTGGCACAGGAACAGGCTTTGGAAAGTGTAACTCACCTCTCCCGTGCCAGCGAGCCACGGGAAGAAGCCAGCCTGGGCATCGGGGTGCTGGAAGGGGTGAGAGGCTGGGGAGGTGTGACTGGCTCTGGGCGCCCGGGATTGCTGTGTGGGAGTTAAAAATCGCCACGAAGGAGCTCCCTGTGAACACACACTCACACACACACATACCACACACACATACCACACACACACACACACCACACACACCCACACACACATCACACACACACACACACACACACACACACACACCACACACACACACACACACATACACACACACCACACACACACACACACACACACACACACCACACACACACACACACACACCACACACACATACACACACACACACACACACACACACACACACACACGGTGAGCTGTGGACTGGGAGGTTCCGGAGACGCAGGAAGTGCCCCCGAAAGCCTGCAAAGGGCACAGAAGACAAACGGCAGGCAGGCACGTCGGGCCGCGGAGATCCGTGATTAAAGAAGAAAGGCGCGCATGAGTAACGAGCATTAAGGCCCCGCAGACAAGAAAGGGGCAGAGGAAGCAGCGCCAGCGCTTCCTGCCATCCATCCTTCATCGCCCGGCGGCGGGGGCGGCGGGCCGGGGCTTTGAAGGACACCGCGGGCAAGTCAGAACCACAGCGCTAAGGAGATAATGAGCGTTCCTGCGAGCCGTTTCCAGATCCGTCAGACAACAGGGGCGGGGCTAAGACTCAGGCACGATTTGGGGGTCCCCTCTGAGGTGCTGCTGACAGAGGCGGACGTGGGGGGTTCCAGAAGCCTAAGCCCTGGAGGGGAAGGACCCTCTGGGACAGAGAGGTTAACGCAGGAACTGGCTCCTGGCAAAGGGGCCTCACCGTCCAGAGGGAGCTCACACTGGCCCAGCGCGGGGGTGGGCGGGACCCACACTCGCCTCCCGAGGAAAAAATCCACAAACCTGCATGATTAACCAGAATTTTCCCCGGTACAGGTTAATAATGCAGGGTTTTTGTTTTTGTTTTTCAATAGATGGAGTTACACATATATTGGTATATATGCGATTTGGTATGTATGCTGTTTTGTGGAATTGCTCCTTCAGGTGACCCCTTGTTCCGATCGAGGGCACACGCACTTTCTGAGCAGCGCTTCAAAAGGCACGGAGAAGTGGACGATTGGGTCTTTGAATGGTGGTCTGTCTCAAAACAAGAAAAGTTCTATTGGGGCGGTGTCCACAAATTACCCGAAAGATGGGGAAAATGTGTAGCTAGCGACGGACATCACTTTGGGTAAAGCGCTTTTGATGTTTCTCTTGAAATTAAGATGCTTTCTTTGATCACAACACCCGCATTATTAGCCGGCACGCCTAGTGGTGGCACTGATGTACACCGAGGGGTGGATGGGGATGGGGCTTAGGTCAGGAGTTGTTTGCAGCCCAGGAGAACAGGAGTGTGTGTGTGTGTGTGTGTGTGTGTGTGTGTGTGTGTGTAGGGTCCTGGGTGGGGGTGGGGGATGGCGGGGGTGTGTGTGCAGTCACCGGGTTTGTGGGTGAGCACACACCCTTAGGAGCATCAGGATTGCTCCTCCCCCAGGAAAGCCCTCTTCTCACCCCAAAACACATCTCCCCCGGCTCTCCCGGGAGAGGAGGAAGCACCAGATGTGAGACTCATGGGGCCCCCGGTCTTTGGTGGCCTCCTTGTGGGCGAGGCTGAGCTGCCCCCGGGCCTGGTCGAGCCCCCCGACTCCCACCCACCACCCTGGGCACAAGCTCCTCACTGACGGGTGTGTCGAGGCCCCGCTGGCAGCGCTCAGCGCTCTGTTCCTGCTCTGCCGCCTCTGACC
Source organism: Vespertilio murinus (assembly GCA_963924515.1). Lineage (NCBI taxonomy): Eukaryota > Metazoa > Chordata > Mammalia > Chiroptera > Vespertilionidae > Vespertilio > Vespertilio murinus. Next base: position 18,402,426 of record OZ004714.1, on the reverse strand, counting down.
CAGCGTGGGAGCGGCGGGATCCCATCAGCTCTCCCCTGACCTCTGACCCAGCGTGGGAGCGGCGGGATCCCATCAGCTCTCCCCTGACCCCGGGCTGGACGTTCCTCACCGAACTCATTTTAACCGCGTGTATTGACTGGGTGTGAAACCCTGGGCTCAGCACAGCGAAAAGAGGTGAGCTCAGGGAACTCACGACAAGAACAAATCTGGAAGGCCGGCTTCTGGCCCGGGGCAGCCTGCATCCCGGGGGGCCAGCGGCCAGGCAGGGGTGCGCTGCGGTGAGGGGGATTCCTCAGAGAGGCCTTCAGACAGAGGGGACCCCGTGAGCAGAGGCACGGAGGGTGGGCGTGGGCAGAGCCCGTGGCAGCTGGAGGAGGGACGCTGGAGAGGGCGCTGGGGCCTGGCGACCAAGGGCTTTGGCGAATACTGGAACCGGAAGGCGAGAAGTGCAGGGGGTCAGGGCCTGTGTGACCTCTCCCATCACGTGGGAATTCCTGCGTGTCTACACGTTTCATCAGGATCCCAGGGAGAGCGAGAGTCATCGATGCTGCTATAGACCATGGGGATATATATGCACATATCAGAACATTTACTGTACAGGTTTTCCAATCGTACCAGAGGTGGAGGGGACACCATAAAGGCTCAGCGTTCCACCTTCAGCAATGCCCAGCTCCTGGCCAGCCCCGCGTTGGCTGTGCCTCCCCTCTCCGCACTCTCCCGGATCGACCTGACAGCAATCCCAGACAGCACACTGCTTCCGTTGTAAATGTTCAGTATGTGTCTCTGCAAGATAAAGGACTCCTTCAAAAAAATTTTTTAACATAAGCACAATACCATAAAATCACCTAAAATGCTCAACAATATTTTCTTAATATCATCACATGCCCAGTTATGTGCTCAGACTTCCCAATTTTTTTTTTTTTTAACAGTTTGCTTATTGGATGCAGGAGTCATAGGAAGGCCAGGCATTGCGTTTGAAAGCCTGTTTTCATTCACCGGCTTCCATTTCATCCCCCCCCCCCCCCCCCCCCGCAATCCTTGTTGTGGAAGAAATGGAAGAAAGCGTGCTGTGGCGTGGCCTGGTCTGTTTTTGCAGGCCGCACGCCCACGGTGTCATTTATCACGCGCCTCTCTCCGTGTTTCCTGTGAAGCCGGGAGAGCTGGAGATGTCATCAGAGTCAAGCTGGGCTCCTCTTTTTCCGAGACTCCTTCCGGAGGTCCCCTCTCCTTTCCAAAGCGAATGTCTGATTTTATGAGTCAAGACTGTCAGAAAGTAAGCCTGGTTACACATCCAGAAATTACAAACATGGCCAAAGCAGGTTTGGCTCAGTGGATAGACCATCAGCCTGCGGACTGAAAGGTCCCAGGTTCGATTCCGGTCGAGGGCATGTACCTGGGTTGCGGGCACATCCCCGCTAGGGGGCGTGCAGGAGGCAGCTGGTCGATGATTCTCTCTCATCGATGTTTCTAACTCTCTATCCCTCTCTCTTCCTTTCTGTAAAAAAATCAATAAAAATATATTTTTTTAAAACCCAGAAATTACAAACATGGACCCTTTATGTGACCCATTCGAAAAGGAGGTGTGCTATCCTCTCTCTCCTCTCTCTCTCTCATCCAGGCTGAGGCAGGGAGACCTGGAGGCAGGAAGGCCAGCGAGGAAGCTCCTGCAGAGGTCCTAGGGGGCTGCTGCCTCAGTGTCCCCCCCCCCATTGTCTCCTGGAGACAGACAGGGTGCCCGGGGGGGCCTTTGCTGAGGGCCCCGGAGTCGGGAGCCACAGGGTTGTTTTCGTGACCCGGGGAACCTGAGAGCCACCAGAGGGCCAGGAGGCAACTAAATTCAGCAAAACAAATGAGCCACTTTTACAGATATGTTTGCTTGTTCTGCCTCTGCTTTGCTCGGGAATTAGATCTCCAACCTGCTGCCCCTCCCAAGGAACACAAAACCCGCAGCGGTTCGGGTGGGGAGGCGCCCGGAGCCCAGGGAGAACCTGCCTGCGGTTTGGAGTGTGTTTTAAAGAGAAAAACAGCAGCTTTTTTTTTTTTTCCTTTTTTTTTTTTTTTTTTTTTTGCAAATGCTTAAACAGTGAAAACGCCCCAGATCACAATATCTAATCTTCCCAAAAGGTACAAGGAACCTAATGTTTGAAAATGGTTTTAAATGTCTTTGGTGCCCCGAAATATTCTTGTTGTTTCTCTGCCCATCACTTAGTTTCTGAGTCTTCTGAAAATGCAGGAGGTGGGAGTGTGGAGGGGGTGGGGGAGAGAGAGAGAGAGAGAGAGCGAGAGAGAGAGAGCGAGAGAGAGAGAGAGAGAGAGAGAGAGAGAGAGGATAGCACACCTCCTTTTCGAATGGGTCACATAAAAGTGTCCGTGTTTGTAATTTTTGGATGTGTAACCAGGCTTATTTTCTGATAGTCTTGAGTCATAAAATCAAACATTTATTTTAGAAAACATTTTTATTCCAAGATGTAATAAAATCACATTGGATGCTGTGAAACATATTACAGCATGCTTTTAGAGGAAAATGATACACTTTTAAGGAGCCCAACTATTCCAAATAGACTATAAAATCAAATAAAAATGTACGTGGGTTATATTTTGAATTTTGGCTCGATACCATAGAGTCTGCATTAGCAACAAGAATGGGAGCTGCGCCGAACAGGCCTCACGCCCGTCCCCCACCACGACACCCGCTCCCAAGGCCTGTAGCCCTGTTTGGCGCAGAGGAATGCCGGTGGCTCCTCAGCGTCCGTTTCCGAGCGTGGAGGAGGCTGATGAGGAATGGCCGGGTCGCTGTGGCTTGGAGAGAGCAGAGACGTAGAGGCCCAGCCCTGATTTGCAAGCCCAGGAGACAACTGGACGAGGTGAAAGGAAGGACCCTGTCGGCCAGTGAGCCACGTTTGGAACTTGATTACCACCTCCTTGGCTGGGTGACCTTGGACATGACGTTTAACCTTTCTTTTGTTCCTTTATGGGTATGAGAATCTCTTGTTTCCAATACCCAGTAAGTGGGATTTAGAAATAAAGAGCAGGAATATTGGCTGTATGTCAGGAACCAAGTAGTTGCCCAAGAACCGATAGCTTCTATTATTACCAGAACACACAAAAAAAGTAAATTAGTAACAGAGGAATAAGTAAGTTATTACTTATAGATGAGGGAACATGCTGTAATCTCCTTTTGTTATTCGGTAAAGACATCGTGGAATTTCCCGGATGTCTGAATATTGAAAGTCCGTGGTGTGGTGACCAGCTTCCAAGACAACGTGATGACGCTCCTGGTATTCATAACCAGAAGGAGGTGAGCAGTCCCCTTCCACACTGTAACGGGATTGGCCTGTGTGGCCAATAGGATGTGGAGAAATAATAGTAGGTCATTTCTGAGATTAGGCCATAATACACATTGTGTCCATATGCAAATAATTGAAGTGGGCTCCCTATCTTTCACATATGCAAGAATTTACACAGACTGGATCAAAGGCCTGAAGGTAAGGATTAGAACTATAAAACTCTTAGAAGGAAAAATCTTTATGACCTTGAATTAGGCAATGGTTTCTTAGATATGACATGAAAAGCACAAAGAGCAAATGAAAGAGTAGGTAAATGGGGCACTGTCAACATTAAGACTTTTGTGCTTTGAGACCAAAGTTTTGATCAAGAAAGGGAAAAGAAAACCCACAGAATGAGAGATAAATATTTGCCAGTTATAACTGATAAGGGTCTTGGTTCTAGAAAATATAAAGAACCCTTACAGGTCAATAATAAAAAGACAAATACCATATTTAAAAATTGGACAAAGAATCTGAGCAGACATTTTTTCCAAAGAAGATACACAAATGGTTAATAAACACAAGAAAAGATGCTCAAGTTAGTGGAGAGGAGGGGAATACAAATCAAAACTACAAGATACCACTTCATACCCACCGGGATGGCTATTAATTGGAAAGATAGGTAATCACAAGTGTTGGAGGGGATATGGAGAAATTAGAACCATAACACATTGCTGCCGGGAATGTAAAATAGTACAGCTACTTTGAGAAATAGTCTGGCAGTTGCATATGATTGAGCAATTCCACTTGTTGGTACATACTCAAGAGAAATAAAAAATGTCAACACAAAAACTGGCACATGAATGTTCATAGCAGCATTATTCATAATAACCCAAAGTGAAAACAACTCAAATACCTATTAATATTAAAAATATTCACATACCACATAACCAAGTACTTACCAGCCAACTTAAAAAATAGAATATTACTCTTGTATGCCCTTCCCCATGGAACTCCCCTCTCTCCTTCAAAAGGAAATTCTGAATTTTATGTTAATCATTCCCTTACTTTTCTTTCCATCTGCTGTATTCTAAGCTTTTTGTTTGCTCCTTTGCTCATTCTGGCAAGACTAACCAATTTTTCAGGTTTCTGGATGAGAAATCCTGACAGGAAAAAATATAATACTGGCCTCCCCTCTCCCGTGATCACCCTAAGTAGCATGGCCTGTGGAATGGTCATGGACCATTAACGATCAAAGGGACTTTAAATATCATCTAACCCAGAGATGGTAAAGAGAGGGCAGGATGCTGCCATGCCTGCACCCGTGCAGGCATCACTAATCAATCACAGCATTCTTTCATGCTGACCTGTCTCGACCTAGGCCAAAACGTTTCTTGGTTGTTAAATCGTAGCCATTCCTCATGGTCTAACTCTAGCTTTTCTACTCTAGAAGTCCATACAGCAACATTCAAGTCCCACTTATTTCCCCACTAACTGGTTTGAACTTAACTTTTCTTGATCTGGTTGGCACGGGTTCTAGGAGGTCACTTGTATGCTATTTTAGGGCCGGGATCTTAGCCTGATCTCGTAACCCTCAGAGTACCTGGCCCTAACCTAGGCCTATCGTTGGCCCTTCATTAATACCCACTAATTCATCTGCTGAGATCATGTTCAGCCAGTCCCTGAGGGGGTCTCTGGTGACTTGAAAGCCAGAGACCAAATTCTCCAGGGTCATGCTGTTGGCCAAGTGGCCAGTTCACTCACAGTACCCACAGGTCTTGTCCTAAAAACTATCTACTGAGCTTTCTTATGTCCCACGTTCCTGACGTCCCCAGACGGTGACCTTATGGCTCATCTCCCCGGTTCTGGCCTTCTCTTGCCGCAACAGCCCTAGTGTGACTGCTGGGACTGGGTGTGAGCCTGGAACCTCCTCTGGCCAGCCTTCTGTTTCTGTTCTGGGCAGCGGCCTCATTTGGCCCAGCAGCCTGTCTCTCCTGGGTGAGGCCCCATGGACTTTGCCTGGAAAACTAGATTATCAGGGGACTTGCCTCCCCAGGGTCCATTCATGTATCCAAGAGCATGAATTTAACTTAATTTCCAGAAAGTTTTCCTTCAAAATGTCACTCTTCGCCAGGATTCTGAGGCACCTGAGAAGCAAATCCACAGGATACAAGACAGCTGAATAAAAGTTCCCATATTGCCCGTCACCTTGCTGTTTCGAAGGATTCTAACATGGACAAAGCTGTGGATCAATGACAGCTGGGAGTGAGTTGTCTGATGACTTCAGTCTGTGACAGCCGAGGCTGGCTGTGTCAGCTGGACCCTCTCTGTCCCCTCCCACGCTCTCTCACCCTCCACCACTGGCTTGTCCACATGGCGGCAGGGTGCCAGGAGCAGCAAGAGGGCAAGCCCCACTCTGCAAGCACTTCTCAAACCTCCGTGTCACATCTGCTACTGTCCTGTCGGCAAGGAAGGTCACATGGTCAAGCCCAGGATGGGGTGGAAGGACATTTCCACAGGGTGTGAAGACAGGGAACAAACTGTGTCTCTCAATGCCATCTACTAACGATAGAAAGGGAAGTAATGTTTATTAAGCACCTACTGTATGCCAGGGACCGTGCCAGAGACGTTCCTTTGGATCTCAGTTAACCATCACGGTTCTTGGAAGCACAGGTGTCTCTGCTTAAAGACAGGAGTCATCACGGAGACACTGAGTCGCTTGCCCACGAAGTTAGCAATAGGGAGCAGAGATTCGAACCGTGCAGCCGGAGAGCTGGGCGGGACCTGCCCCGCGGAGGGAAATGGAAGTTAACCTCAGTGAGAATGTGCCATGGGACCACCCAGGAGTGAGTCCTCCTGAATCCAGAGGGAGCCCGAGCTCCCACACCAGGTCCTGCTCCTCCCCTTCCAGGGCACACACAGCCTGTCTCCGGGCAGACCTGGGTCACGAGCAGCGGTTCCCACGGGTGCCCCTGGCTCTCTACCCCTCACCCCTGCCGATGAAGGGAACGAGGCGGGGAGGAGGGGAGCCACGTGTCCTTTGGGACCGACACCCCAGAGCTGGTGGCCTCTCTGAGGGGCACCTGAGGACTTCTTCTCTCTGGCCCCTGTCTGAGCCGGGCTTTGCTCTCTGAGGGCTACGGGGTGGCCGAACCTCGTTTTACGCTCGTAGACAAGTTATTGTTTTTATATAACAGCTCTGGAAGTGCTCGGTTGAAGATGTGTCTCTGGATGGGCCACGGAGAGGCCTACTGCAGACAGCTCTCCTTAGATAAGAAATCCCAGACCGCCGATCGCTGTGACCCAAACTGCAGGGCTCACGCGGGCACCTGCCTCTGACCAGTAACGCACATCTCTGGATGGAAAAGCGATCCGGTGCGGCTTCTGGCCCAGAACAAAGGAACTTGTGTCATTGTGGCCGAGAGACTCCGGCTGGGGAGGCTGTTGGAAGCTGCTCGGAATCCAGTCCCAGCCCCTGTGTTTGTAAAATTGCTATTTTCAACTTCGGGGGAAACAGGCTCCGCCGGAAGGAGGCGGAGCGGAGAGGACAGAGAGAGAACTGCTCGCAGCCACCAAAACAGGCAGCCCTGGCCGGGCCCCCACATTTCAAAGGCCTGAGTCAGGCCCCGCTCCCTGGCCCCCTGTTGACTTCCCGAAGCCTAATTACAGCTCGGGGACCGTGGCACGTCCCTCTGGGCGACACAGAGGCCTGCACGCAGCCCCGATGACCCCTCTGTCCGCACACGGCCTGAGACGGGAGACAGACGCACAACAGGAAAGGGCTGCTGGGCCCAAACACGCCGCCTGACCCGGAGCCAGCCTGACGTGGCCGGAATTTCCGACTTCGCCCCCACCCACCCTCCGCGGGCGTCCACAAACTCACTGCCCTCTTTATCCCCCGTGAAAGGGGACGGTTGTCCTGCCCGGTGCCCAGGCTGCCCGAGTGTTTACTCTTCCTTTGTGGCGAATATTTCTGGGCCTGTCCCCTCTCCTCACAAAGTGTCCGGGACAAAGCTGCCCTTACAGATCCAGGAGGAACTGGGGATCCTGTCCTGGTGCCACTTTCTTCCCCAGGACAAACAGTGTCACCCTCGGCTTTATGAATTTCTTCCTTATTCTTGTTTATCTTAGTCGGCTTTTTTTTTTTTTCTTTTCCTTTTCTAATTGGCCTGACCTCTCATGACCTGTAGATAAAAGCATCATTCAACCTGTCCCGTTGCCTGTCACTCACCGACCTGGCTGTTCAGACAAGGCCTCGGCAGAGACTAGATCCAAACTCGGATTTTTGACTCTGACTCCAAGGCTCTCGCCTTCATGCGATGCTGCATCCCAGAGGAAGGAGAGAGGAGAGACAGAGGACACAGGGAAGTGGAGTTGAGCAACTATTCTCTGGTTGCAGCAACACAACGGATTCCAGCTGGCTTGGGTGGCCAAGGGCAGGTGGCCTCAGAATCCAGGGGGGCGTTGGAGAACTGGGCTTGGAAAAGGTCACGAACCAGAGTGGTCTAGGGCCTGGCAGGAGAAATGAATTACGAACTTGCTTGGGGCTCTGCCTCTGGAATAAAGTTGCTCCAGCGAATTCCTCCTCACTCTGCCGGAGTCCCCGGAGAAAGCCTGACTGGTTGTGCTGGGGCTCCCTGTGTTCCCCGAAGCCGTGGGGAGAGGAGACGACACCCCCTGGGGGAGAGACAGCCAACGTTCTGCGGAATGCCGTTAGCACAGGAAGGAGTAACGGGTGCTGAGTGCCCACAGAGCACATTACCGCTGGGTCAGAACTCTCTAGGTTTGGGGGGACGAAGTCTCTGGCCACCCCAGACTGTATTAGGGCTGAGGCAGGACCCTGACGATGGAGACTTACTCATGCCACTGACATGACCACCATCATCACCACCATCTTCCTCCAGGGAGATGGGCCGGGCCCAACACCCTCCAAACCTGATTGCTGGGAGGCAGCGCTTCTCCCTCTCAGGAGAGAGTCCTCACCCCTCACTTCCGCTATAAGGTCGAAGACCAGTTAGTAGCTTTCGGTCAGCGGTGTAGACACGCTGCCGTCTCACAAGGACCACACCCAAAGCAGTGGCCTTTATAGTCCAACAACGAGTTGGAAGTCGAGCACCATTTACCAGCTATAAGGCCGAGAAAACACCCATCTGTTCTCTGAGCCCCTTTGTTCTTCTGTAAAATGGGAGGATAATAACGTGTACTCACTCTGTCTCCATCTCCACCTTGTTCTAGCAGAAGAAACAAAAATTCCCGAAATCTATATGCAGATACAGGAAGGCATTGCCATCACTCTCATTATTACCAAGTAAGGCCAAGCTGTTCAGAATAAGGGGACGGAGGCAGGGGACACCGCTGCAAACCACAGCAAGGGAGCGGCGTTTGGAGGAGTGGAGGATGGGAGCGTGGAGGATGCAGTCATTTGGACTCTCAGATTCTTCTCAACTTCAAGCAGCGGGAGCAATCCTGTCAGAGTTACAAATCCCACCAAAAGCTCTGATTTAAGCTTTATCTCCTTTCCTGAGAACCCCACTGCTAAGCCCTTCCTGGCGAGGAAGCTCCTGGAGGCAGAGCATTAGCAAAGCTGGGTTGCCTCCAAGCTCCCCTGCTCTGCCTTTCATGGGTTGGCATCACCCGGGGATGGAACCTGATGAAACGCGTCCTCTTCCCCCGCTGCCTGTGTCTCCGCAGCCGCCCTTCCTGCAGCTGTGCTCCGGGATGAGCATTTCAATCGTCGCCGCTAATGGGGCCACCTCCCACTTCCCCGGGAGGACACGCTCGCCTCTGCCCGCTCCCACGCCCCACTCCCAGCCACCTGCACGCACGCCAGGGCACTCGCCACCTGACATCTTGACATTCAGAACCTTCTAAAGCCCCTGGACCAGCCATGGGCAAACTACGGCCCGTGGGCCAGACCCAGCCCATTCGGCTGTTCTTTCTGGCCTGTGGAGCCAAAAGATCGGAGGGTTCTCTTGCTCTCCCCTCCACTCCTTCACCAGCAGCCCAAGATGAGAGTGCCAGCATGGTCAGGTTGCTTTTGTTCCAGCCCTCCGGTCCAGTGTAAGAACCCATTGTGGCCCTCGGGTCAAAAAGTTTGCCCACCTCTGCCCTGGACTCTCGTGGGTTGTGCTCCTCATGCCCCCGGGACGTGCAGCAGAAAGGTCAGCCCTCTCGTGTCTCTGTTCTCAGCGTTTCACACAGTCCCATGGAGCTGGTCTGTCCCAATACGTGCTTGGTCTTCTATCAGCCTTTTCACTAATTTCTCCTTGTCTTCCTCACCCTTGACCCTTGGTGATGATGGCAGACCTTCTCTTCTTAAAACCCGACTCCCATCCTGCCTTTATTGCTTACTCACTTCGGGAGGCTTCTGAGGTTACGGACTCTGCTACTTTGTGCTGTGGCCCCAGCGCCTAGCACACTGCCTGCTCTTCTGCAGGCGCTGAGAGTGGGGGGTGAATGAGTGCGCACGCCAGAGCCCGCCGAGGCTGCTGGAACGATCGGTGTTGAGCATTATTAAGTAAAAGCTGAGCGTTAGTAAGCAGCGTGCCGCCGGCGAGGCTCTGTCCGCCTGGCCTCCCCACGTAGGGAACTGAAATCATCTTTGCCGCAGTCACTTGGGGGGCCCTTCAGGACAGATTGACAATTAATGATATCTCGTCGAGCTTTACTGCAGGGCTTCTAAGAACGACAGGAGCATTTGAGGCTGTCTACACCCACACTGTGGCACGAGCATTAGAGGCAGTTGACTGTAAAGTAGACTTAAGCATAATTACACCCTGCGAACCACAGATCCACAGCGGGATTCTGATACTAATTTCCCATCACTCCTCGCCGAGGATCTGGGAAAATCCTCCGCCAAGTGTGGTTCAGGAAGTGTCTCCGTTATCACCTGGGTTGGATTTATCATCTGGGGGCCTCGAGTCCTCTCACGCCAGCTTCCAGCGTGTTCCGCCCCACCCTGGCCGTTCCTTGTACCAGGATCTTTCACGCCAGGACCGGGTCATTCGCAGACTCCTTATGCTGTGCTTGCAATTCTACGTAATTCAGATGTTAAACTAAAAAGGTGAGAGTGGGAAGGTGTGAACAGAGGCTCACAGAACATCCGTGTTAGAAGCGACATTCAACGTCATTGCGTCTGACGATGGTTTTGCCCCAGGTGCCAGTCCAATCAATGTCACATCCCGGCTTCACCATAAAATATGTACCGACCGTTTGGCCCTTTGGCCTCAGGCCAAGGCAGAGGAGTGGTGGGCCACGGGCCACACGTTTGCCTCCTGGCAGGAAGGCCGGGATGTTGTAGGGATGAAGGGAGGGAAGGATTTAAGTTGAAAACAGCACGGGTATTTTAGGAAACTGGAGACCTGATGGCAGAAATAGTCTTCTTTTTCTCAATATCACTTTTCAACCCAAACAAGACTAGAAGCCAAGTGAAAAATAGTACCATAAATGCCTGACTGGTATGGGGCAACGTTATAGATTTTAATTTAAAGTTGGCAACACGTGAGGACACAGGAAGATATACATATGTATAACGAAGGGTTATAAAATAAATTATTGATCATTAACAAAAAATAAACCTGTAGGATTAAAAATGAGATAATAGAACGTGTAAGTTACCTGGCCCTCTGAGTTTTAACGCTTGTAGTATAACACAAAATTCCCAATTTAAAAATTCCAAACCTAAAACTAAAAATGTCCAATTATGGGGACTAAGTACATGAAGGTTTATAAACCTAATGGACTATTATGCATGATTCAAAATTATGAATATTATACTTGAAGGATGTAGAGCAACATGAGGGAATGCCTGTTACGACTCCAAGTAAAGCCACCGTTTTGTAAACACAAGACGGAAATTGATCACAACTAGGGGGAAAAAAAATAGCTTCATTGGAGAAAAGCCCTCTAGTTCCTTCTGTGTAAGAAAGGGTTAATATCATTATAGCTCTGTCATGTTTTCATCTACTTAATCGGCATCAAAATATCAACAGTATTTGTACTCAAGAGCTGTAATCATAGGTGATTCTTTTTAAATCCTCACCCAAGGATATGTTTATTTATTTTAGAGAGAGGAACACAGAGAGAGAGAGAGAGAGAAAGCAAGAAAGAAACATCATGTGAAAGGAAACATCAATTGGTTGCCTCCCACCGGTGCCCCTGACCAGGGACTGAACCTACAACCTAGATATGTGCTCTGACCGGGAATCGAACTTGTCACCTTTTGGTGCACTGGACGATGCTCCAGCCAACTGAGCCACCTGGCCAGGGCTCATGGGGGATTTTTTGCTAGTTTTATTACATCATCCCTTCTTGTTTAGTGTAGCAATATTAGAAAAGAAATAAACAAAAGTAAAAAAAAATAAAAACAAAACATTTACATTCTACCCTGGGTAGATATTTTAATAGACATGTAAGTATCTTTATTTTATAAAATTAGGATCATACTCAGCATCCAGGAATTGTTAAAACCCCGACCCTGCTGCTGCTGCCTCCTGGCCTGGGGGAAGCTGCCTCTCTCCTCCACGTGGAAGTTCACGGGCAGTCAGGTCACAGAGTCTGTAACGCAACCTCAACCAAGGCTGTATGTTGCATGTATAAGGAGACTTTGAACATAAAGGCAGGAAAATGTGCAGCCTCCTCAGTTCTGCAGAGGCGGCCTCCTCGGGCGACCGGATGCGCGCTTTGCTTTTGTCCTAGAAGAAACCAGTGAAGGGCAGGGTGGCTCGGCGAACCTCTTGCCCTTTGCCAAATGGGGTGTGGAGAGGAAAATGTCAAGTGGTCCTGCCGGAAGCACCTTGCCGGGAACATCATCCTCGGGGAGGAGGGGCGGGTGCTCTCAGGGCTCTCTCGCCCACCTGGTGCCCCGTCACAGGCACTGACATCATGCCGCCCTCCCAGGCCCACGCTGTGTGCCCACCGGGGAGGGAGGCCCAGAGCTCTCCCATGATGCTATGGAAGAGGCAGGAAGGACACAGCGCAGATAAAGAGGACAAACTGTGTGCGTGTGCGTGTGTGTGTGTGTGTGTGTGTGTGTTTCCTTTCTCTTTCATCCCCAGCCAGCTGCAGGGAGAACGTGAGAGAAAAGATACCCAGCCCCCCAAGGGACTGTGAGCCACTTAGGGGTCCTGTATTAGTGTCCTGGGTCTGGTACAACCAAGTACCGAAAGCGGAGCAGCTTAAAGCATCAGACATGTATTCTCTCTCAGTGCTCGAGGCTCAAAGATAAAATAAAAAAGGGGGGGGGGTGGTCAGCAGGGCCCTGCTCACTCAGAAGCCTCTCCCAGCATCTGGTAGCCCAGGCGCCCCTGGCTTGTGGCATCACAAAGAGCTCCACCTTCATCTTCACAGGCCGTCCTCCCTCTGTGTGTCATCACATGGTACATGCGTGTGCGTGCATGTGTGTGTGTGTGCGCGTGCACGTGCATGTTTTCCTCTTCTTATAGGGACACCAGGCATTGGCTTAGGCCCCACCCACCTCACTGACCTCATTGTAACTTGATTACACCTACAAAGACCATGTCCCCGTCAGATCACCTTCAAGGACACTGTGGGCAGAAACTTCAGAGGATCTTTTTGGGGGCCAACTGAATGAATCCTTGGTCACCATTTCAGAGGTTGCTGGAAGGAGCAACTAAATAGGACAGATGTCTAAAAAAATCCTACCACTCTGCCTCCTACTCACCCCCAGAACACGCAGAAGGCCTTTCCGGTTTCCCTGACGACCGTAGCTTTGCTCAAGTCCTTTCAGTTCTCTGGGCCCTGGTTGCCTCATTTACTAACGGAGCTGAAGCAGGGACTTGCGCAGTGTTGACCTGACATCTTGGTGAGAACTAAGTGTCATACCGGTGACTGTGAACCGACCAAGGAATGCAAATCTTCCCCTTGGTTCCCACAGGTGACTCACACAATCTGTGGGCCTTCCTCTTCACGCACAGGCAAAGGCCACATGCCAGTGACCCACAAAACTGTGGTACTCATAAACTAAAATTAGCGCTCACCTGGTTTACTAAGGACTCGGTGTTGTTGTTCCACACCTACTGTCCCTAGGTGGAATTTCTCCAACGTTGGGGAGGATGGCTTTTAGTTAGTTCTTCAGGAGTTGGTAAGAGCTGTTGTGGTTCCTGATTGCTGTCATTCGTACTCTTTATTTATAAATTGCTATTGATTTTGTGCCCTCATTACCCATTTTAGTCTGAGGAGAGATTGCGGGTTGCCCTGAGAGGGTATTTTTGGCGTATAAATTGCCCACTCTCTCCATGTTATATATAAATGAATTACAGTCAACGAGGAGTCACTCACGTGTTCCTATGGCTAAAGGAGATACAGACCTGATCCTTCGCAGCTCGCTTACATAGTGGAGTGACCAGCCACACCAGTCTGCTCACAATCGAGGGTTTTGCCAGGATGCAAAACTTGTAGTGGCAAAACCAGGAAAACGTGGGCAACCTGGCACCAATGGTCACGGTGCTATTTAGGGACCCCTCACGGGCGGCTTGATTGCCTGTTCTGTCCTAATAAATCCTTGTGCTATTTTAGTAACTTCCATCTTACAGGCAGGGCTAGGATAATAAAATCAGCAGGCCATAGGCCACTCATTCATAATGTAAAATCAAGTGTATTATGTGAAGTTCTTCTCTTCTAGCATACATAGGAAAGTGTGTATGCTGCATGTTCAACAAGGTCAGTGTGGCATATTCACCTGGTTCCTCTGCAGTTCTCACCTCCTTCCTCCATACCCCCTCTCCCTCGTGGTCACACTCAGGAGAGGCGTCGGACAGACTGGGTGTTGGTGTGTTCTGGCCCCCCACCCAGGTAGGTTTAGTCAAAAAGGATTCGGAATCCCGGTTAAAGGATTCATAAGAATGTTCCTTGCCGGAACCGGTTTGGCTCAGTGGGTAGAGTGTCGGCCTGCGGACTGAAAGGTCCCAGGTTCAATTCTGGTCAAGGGCATGTACCTTGGTTGCAGGCACATCCCCAGTGGGGGGTGTGCAGGAGGCAGCTGATCCATGTTTCTCTCTCATTGATGTTTCTGACTATCCCTCTCCCTTCCTCTCTGTAAAAAATCAATAAAATATGTATTAAAAAAAAAAAAAGAAAGAATGTTCCTCCTCCCTCCAACCCCCTGCAGCCTTATGGCTGCAAGTCCACCTGAGCGTAGTTCAAGACTGTAAACAAGCGCAGAGTGAGGATCCCCGCCCCTCAGAGCCACCTGGAGGTCCCTCCTGGGAGTCATCGAAGGTGGGCAATTGTCCTCGCCTTGCAGAGATTTTGGTATCGCCAGACCCTCCTTTGAAACGCGTCCACTATGGATTCTCTCGTTTGGCTCCACTGACTCTCAGGAAGGGGCGGGCGGCCGGAGAGCTGCCATCCACTCAGATGCTCCTCTTCCGCAGGCCGGCCCTGGGACTGGGGGCTTTGGGATTCGGGTCTAATTTGACTTCGTCCTCGCAACAGCTCTGAGAAGTGTGACCGACCCCACTTTGTACACCAGGAGCCGCGAGGAAGCCCCAGCCGGCCTTCCGTAGCCCCAATGTGCTCACAGAGCCCCCCCCCCCCTCCCACGACCCAGAGGCTCTGAGGTCCCAGAGCGCCCAGCACTCCACTCACCTCAACGGAGGTCACCAAATGGGGAAAGGAGCCGAAGCCTCAAAAAGCTCAGACAAACAAGAGGCTGACGATTTAAAAATAAAACCAACAGGCACGAGGCCAGGATGGAAGGGCCTCAGAACTCGTGGCCCCTCATTTACCCCGCATCCTGGCGACCCCTGCCCCCGCCGCGCAGGGTGCATTTGGGGCTTCGTTTGCTCTGGGGTGTTGTGGCCACCATGCACGGGGAGGCAGCCTCCCCCTCACACACACACCATCTCTTTTTGCGTCCTCTGCGGGGGAAGACAAACACTCTCCTGCCTCGTGTTCCCAGAGGAGGCGGTTTGAATCCCGGCGAGGAGCCATGTTGTGACTGATCCCGGCTCAGCCGCCGGGCTGTTCTGTCCCCTTGGCCGGGGACGGACACTCAGCATTCCGGACGGGGCTCGTGGTGGGGCTGCTATTTGTTTTACTGCTAATCCCACTTATGTGGCATTAATTCGCCCCGCGATTATAGCTCTCCTTGCTTCCTGCCCTGACGGGCGCCTATAATTCACACCTGACTGCCCCATTATGCTCTGCTTCCTGGGCTAAGGGTTGGGAGCTGAGGCGCGGGTGACTCGCTGGAGAAGGTCATTGCTACAGAAGAGAGGTTTTCTCATTATAGCCTGAGCAGGTTACTATAAACGCAGCGGTGGTGGTTTTTTTTTCCCCCCTCTCTTCCTAATAGCCAGTGCCCTGTAGGCCAGCCCTTTCTAAGGAAGTTGCTTTACTATTATTAAACTTCTTCTTAATCCCGGCCCCGGGCGGCTGCGGGGGGTGCGGCGTGCAGACAACTCCGGCCTCCGCAGGGGAAGCCCAACCCGGCTCTCGCCTGCCCCGTCCCCGGTGAGACGCAGGCCAGCGGCTGTAGGGCCGGTGCCTACGAGGTTTTACAGACCCTCTGACAAAGAGCAGAGGCTGCCCGCGAGGCCAGGGTCTCCCTCCTTCCTGCAGGCGGAACAGGGGCCATCGGCCTGGAGGCTGCTGGGGGAGACAGGGCTCTTCTGCGCAAGCCGTGCTGGCCTCTGCTGACACCCCGCAGGGAGCTCTGGGCCGGGGCAGACGGGGGGCGATGGCCTAAGGATCTGGTTTTAGCCGCCTGGAGGCAGGTCCCTTTCCTCACGCCCTTCCGTGCCTGCACTACGCGTTTGCGTGCCTTGGGAGGGGGTCCAGAGGGTCAGGGCAGCCCAGAAGCTTGCCTGGGACGGTCTCTTTCAACCCCGTGCTTCGGCTGCGTACACAGGTTAAGGGGCTGGACGTGTAAAATCGCCGACCTCTCCTCAGACGCCACATTAGCTGCAGAAGAAAGCCTGTTTTATCCAACAGGGCGCTCCTGATCTCTCCGCTGTTCCCCCCTCCCTGCCTTTGCCAGGCGGGCCCTGGGGGAACCAGATGCCCTCTTCATCCTGCACTCACAAATCTGCTCACTCAGTGACTCTAGAGCAGGGGTGGGCAAACTTTTTGACTCGAGGGCCACAGTGGGTTCTTAACCTGGACCGGAGGGCCGGAACAAAAGCAACCTGACCATGCTGGTACTCTCATCTTGGGCTGCTGGTGAAGGAGCGGAGGGGAGAGCAAGAGAACCCTCTGCTCTTTCGGCTCCGCGGGCCAGATAGAACAGCCAAACGGGCGGGGTCTGGCCCGCGGGCCGTAGTTTGCCCACGGCTGCTCTAGAGTGACCTCGTTCTAGCTCAGGTCCCTCTTCTGGAAGAACCACTCCCTGACTCGACGTAACCACCGGCAGCTCGTCTCTCCACCAGACTCCACGGGTGAGCTCCGTGCAGAGTCGCATGGCGCTGGAGTTGTTCATAGCATTTCTTGTTTGTCCCCCTGGACTGCAGATGCCTTGAGGCTAGGGACCATCGCTCTGCAGTTGGGAATAGCCCTGACATGAATGGCCAACCATTAGTGGGACTTGGGATAAACCTCTTGGGTCCAGAGTGTGGCTTCTGAACATGACTTGTATGGTCTGAAAGACCTCAGTTCAAAACTTGACCTTAGGCTCGCTGTCCAGCTTCACTGGGCTGGCTGCCCCGGCTGTGGAAGGCACTCCGTGTGGGGGGCTCCCGGGCCTGCCGTGGATGTGAGTGAGGGGACGCGCGTGGAATGCTCGGTGGGTGCTTGGCAGGGAGTCAGGACTCAATCCACAGCAGCTGTGACGATTCTCCTCCGGCCCCGTTTTGGGCCTGTGCCCAGGTGCCTCCGCTGCTGCAAGACTCAACAAGTGGCGAATTAATGGAGGCGTTGATTCTAGGAGAGGCATCCTAGAGAGGATGTTGAAGTGAGTTATGGAAATCCAACAAGGAGAATAAGCGAAGCTTAACCCAGTCCTATTTCCCCCAACGTCTCAACAGCCTGCAGACAGACGAGGTCTTAGTGGATTCTCTGGATATTCCAGAGCTTTCCCCAGAGGCGGGTTGACTGCCTAACTCCAAAAAAACCTGTGCTGGTCACCTGACCTGGAATGAAACAAGCAGCCACCGAGGAAGGGAGCTCCGAGTGCCTCCCGGAATCGGAGGGATTGATTCCTTGGGCCAGAAACACAGCTCGCCAGCCCACACACAGATGCTGCACGTGGCAACTGTCCGGCTGCTTCATCTCGTGCCCGGATGCATTGATTTATGTGTGGGTTAGTTGGTGTCATTGGTTGTAGAGGTAAGTGTGGGTGCTGCTGTCCCAGGATGGAAGCTTCTAGCGTGGGGGCCCTCTCTCTGAGGAACCTTCAAATCTGAAGCTGAAGATTGTCTTGTTCCATTTCTTTATGCGGTGGCTTTCTTCTTATTATTTTTAAATGTGGTTTTATTGGTTTCAGAGAGAGGGAGGGAGCGGGAGAGAGGAACAGGAAAATGGCTTCTCTGCCTCCTACAGGCCCCCTCCTGGGGATTGAGCCCACAATCCAGGCCTGTGCCTCAACTAGGAACCGAACTGGCAACTTCTTGGTGCCTGGCACAGCGCTCAACCGACTGAGCCACACCAGTTGAGCTTTAATTTCATTTCATTCACCATTTCATTAAAAGTGGTGGCTTTAATTTCATCCCACTGCTTCCCAGGAGCCCAGAATGACCCAGGGTGTCTCTCTCATCCTGCCGAACCCTCCGGAAGTAGTCACGTCACTTTGTAAAGAAGGAAGAAGCCTGGTCTTTGCCGTGTGCCTCATTCCTGGCAAACAACACTCTCTCCATGATCCAAAAGCAACTGAGACTCGGGAGAGTTCAGGAACGTTCTCAAGGTCAAATGGCAGCAGAGCCAGGATACAAACCCAGGTGCGTCTGGCTAACGCCCTCCGTCAGTGATGGCCGACTCCAGGCTTAGCCCCGCTGGGGGCAGACGGTTAGCCACCCTGGGAGGGATGTCCAGGTCACACGGTCCTATTACTTTATTATTTTTATTTTTCACACGGTCGTTTTAAATGGAAATACTTTGAAATCTAGGAGCATAGTTTGAATTGAACCCATGAGGTAGATTTTGTAGCCACCATGTGCATAGCTGTCTGGCCTCCTCTGCTATTATCTACAAATGACCCCACGCTTAGCTAATTAAAATAACACACATTTAGTATTTCATGGTTTTCAGGGGTCAGAAGTCCAGGCAGGTTTAGCTGAGTCCTTTTCTTAGGGACCCGCAAAGCTACTAGTCAGGTGCTGGCAGGGCCACACTCTCACCTGGAGGCCTGACCAGGGCGGGACCCATTTGTCTCCTCACACGGAGGCTGGCAGCATTCGGTTCCTTGAGGCTGTAGGACTGAAGTCTTCAGGTTTTTGCCGGCTGTTGGCAGGAAGCTGCTCTCAGATCCCCGAGGCTGCAGCAGTTGCCTGCCATGCGTGGACTCCCCGTGTGGTCAGCTGCTTCCTCGTAGCCATCCGGGGAGTGAGAGATTCCTGCGTGCTGGGCACTGCCATCTCTTAGAGCACAGTCACACGCATCCTGTTACCGTGCCATCGTCCATCGGTTAGAAGCCCGTCACTGGTCCTTCTCACAGAGCAGGGGGCATGGGTGGGGCACTTTGAGGGTCTGCCCATCACGTCCACCGGGTCCTTCCCCCCTTTCCTCTCCTTTCTTCCTGCCCTCCTTCGTTTCCACCCCCTGGTCCAGACTTGGGCTTAGGGCTCTGTCAGTGAATCAGGGCTTTCCGGAGATGGTGTTAGCAAGAGCTATCACTGCATGCCAGGCACCACGCTCCTTTTCTTCCTACCTTTCTGTCGAAGTGTAATATGCACAGAGAGATGGACACCTCCTGGGTAGAGCTGGATGGATTTTTTTTTTCAGTCTGAACCCCCACACCGATCAAACGACAGGAAATTACCAGCACCCCAAATTTGTTCTCAGGCTCGATTCCAGTCCCTAACCCCCCCAGGGTGAATGTCTCACAGCATAGAATACTTTCACCTGCTTTTGTCCATTTTCTAGACAGGATCCTCCAGCCTGTTATTGCGTGCCCCGCTGGCTTTATTCGGCATGCTGTTGTGGCCTGTGCTTTTCCGTGCTCATTCCCGTTGCTGAAGAGGATCCCATTGTGTGACTATGCCACGATGCACTCATCTGCTCTCCTGCTGACGGGCTTTTGGGCAGTTCCCAGTGGGGAGGTGTTACAAACGGTGCTGCTATGAGCAGTCTGGCATGTCTTTTGGTAAGGTCCTTCCTATAGATGTGTCCTGGGAGTGGGGTTTCTGGCCGCAGGACACACATGCTTTGGTGAGCGATGTTTACACACACATTCCTCACATCCATGCCGTGAGGAAGGCATCCTCAGCCCCTGTGCACCCCAGCTCTGGAGCCAGACCCACCGTCCTCCACGGGCCTGAAAGAGCAAAGGGAGGAAAAGGCCAATGGGCACAGTGGTGTGTGAGGGCCTGGCTTCGATGTCTCCTCACTATTGACTACACTATACACTGAGTGGCCATATTATTGTGTCTGGATGCATAATAATCTGGTCACTGTGTATGTGTGTGTGTGTGTGTGTGTGTGTGTGTGTATCTTATCTAATAAAAGAATAATATGCAGATTGACCATCACTCCAACATACAAGATGGCTGCCCCCATGTGGACACAAGATGGCCAGCAGGGGATGGCAGTTGGGAGGTACCAGCCAGCAGGGGAGGGCAGTTGAGAGGGACCACGCCTGCAAGGAAGGGCAGTTGGAGGCAATCAACCCTGAAGGGGAAGGCAGGGGTGACCAGGACAGCAGAGGAGGGAAGTTGGGGGCAAACAGGCTGGCAGGGGAGTGGTTAGGGGGTGATCAGGCTGACAGGTAGAAGTGGTTAGGGTCAATCAGGAAGGCAATCAGGAAGGCAAGCAGGTGAGCAGCTGGGAGCCAGCAGTCCTGGATTTTGAGAGGGATGCATGACTGCCTGTTTAGGCCCGATCCTGGTGGGCCTAAATGGGCAGTTGGACATCCCTCGAGGGGTCCCAGATTGGAGAGGGTGCAGGCTGGGCTGAGGTACAAACACCCTCTGCCCTGTGCACGAATTTTGTGCACCAGGCCTCTAGCATAGATATCTATATCTATATCTATATCTATATCTATATCTATATCTATATCTATCTCTATCTATATCTATATCTATATATATAGAGAGATACCCAGTGCATGATGCCCAGTGCATGAATTCGTGCATGGGTGGGGTCTGGTCTGGCCAGCCTGGCCAGGGGAGGGGACATGGGCGGTTGGCCGGCCTGCCTGCTGGCCAAACTCCTGGTTGAGGGGACAATTTGCCTATTAGCCTTTTTTTTTTATATACTATATACACTGAGTGGTCAGATTATTATGCACTCAGAAATCACAATAATCTGGCCACTCGATGTACTTTTTCTTTAGAGACCTATTGTCTTGGACGAGGTCTGCATACCAAGCAAATGCCCTTAACTCATTTAACTCATATTCCAATTCCTTCATGAGTCAAAGACATATCTAAGCACAAAGCAGTGCATGTGACAGCCAGCGTGACAGAACACATGTAATTTAAGGTAAAATGGAAGGAAATCCAGGATTGGGTCCACCTCTGTGGCCTCCCCACCAGCACCCAGGATTTCTGTAGGGCTGTTGAAGCACGGACGACATGCTGCCCTCCCCTGTGTGACGGAGACCCAGGGGTGCCTGGAAGTCTCTGGTTTACGATCAGTTCATTAATGCACAAGTCATCTGAAGTCATCATTTTAAACAGTGTTTCACAGTCCCATCCGTTTAACTTGGGGCCCATCTCCATCTGTGTGTGTGTGTGTGTGTGTGTGTGTGGTGTATATATTGCACATATCTCATATATATGTGTTTGTGTGTACTAGAGTCACAGAAAGATATATATTTTAATCTCTGTAAACAAAATTAGGATTCCATTGCATCTTATTTTTTTATCAGCACTTTCTCATGTGATTAATAATTTCAAAATATGATTTTTAAAAAAATGCCTTTTGGTAGTCCGTCCTACGCAACACCAAGATGAATTGAATTAATTCTCTATTTGGGGACGTTTAAGCTGCTTTCAATATTTTGCCATTGCAAACAACACTACCTGAATATGCGTGTGATCATCCTCCGTCCTTGGGGACGGCTCTGGTACTTTTCAGAGGTTAACCGACAAGACATGGGATAACCCTCCACACGGGCTGGCTTTTGGGAGTTGTCTTTCGAGTCTCATTATCGAATACAAATGGATGCCACTGCCAGCAGCGTCGGAGAGTATCCTTTTCTGCCCACACTGGGGGTTTTCTAATACAAATAACTTTTCTTTACTTTATAGGTAACACATGAGAGCTTGGCTTAAATGGAATGCCGTTGATTCCTGCTGAGGTGAAATATGACTCCAGGTTCGCTGTCCATTTGTGTTTCTCCTTATCTCACAGGTTTTCCCTTTCCCCACAGGGTGTCCTGCCCATCCCTCCTTCTCCACAGGGCTCACGTCGGTCTCCCACAGAACTCGATGCCGCCAGGTGCTTTGCAAACAGAACATGCGTCAGGAAGATGCACACTTACGAGGTCCGCAGGGGCCCGGCCGGCCACATCTGTCATCCCTCCATCGAGGATGCCCGAGTTCCTCCCACGGCTGTAAACCTCACGTCTCCCCACGGGGCCCTCCGCACACCTCCGCCTGGGCCATCAGGGCCTCCCGGCCTCCCCAGGTCTGACACGGTTGTGCCTCCAGGAAGGGATCCCCACTGCTTTGAGGAAGCGAACAGCCATAAATCAGGTGCGGGCGTGGTGTGACTTATTTATCCTTGTGAGTTTTATGTTCTCAAGTCAGCAAGGGACTCGTTGCTGATCCGTGGCCAATGTGCCGTAGAGCTCAGTCTCCTTGCTCAGCAGGACGGCATGTGTGTAAGCCGGGGGCTTATAGGGGCCGGGGCACCCCACAGGGCAGGGGCCCGATCGTGTATCTCGGTCTGAACCTAATGCATCTTCCAGAGCCGTGAGACACAGACAGGAAGCCACCCGACAGCGGGAAACTCCTCCTCCTCGCTGTGCTGAGCCTGCTCTCCGGCCCCTCCCTGACCTCCCCGGGTCCCCTCCTCGGCGGGAATGGCGGCCTGGCCGGCAGCTGCATCCTGGTAGACGCGAGGGTGAGTCATGTCAGGGCAGAATGCCTCCCATTTCAGGGCAGAAGAGCGGCTTTCTGGCCTCTGGCTGCTGCTAATTAGCAATCAAGGCCAAGGCTGGACTCAGTGTCCTGCAATGAATTATGCCGCATCCTTCCAAGAGATTACTAGGCAACTGTTAAAAACAATGTTTTCAAAGTTGTTTTTTTTTATACCTCCGATCATCACTCATGACGTGAAGTAAAATGAAAGAAAAATATGCAAACTCACATACCGAAGAGCGCATGTGATCCAAATGATGTACAAGACTAGCTAGGGATGTTGTAGAACGGTAACCACCATTACTTCTGCAGGCGAGATTGTGTTTGGGTTTTATGTCCTTGGCTATTATAGCTTCAACATTTTCTACATTAAGTAGCTGGGACTTTTATTTCCCATCCCCCTCCAGTTGTTGATATGCTGAACAACCACGCCTGGCGTGATCTGCCCCGGGCCTCTGAAGATTGTGCAAGTTCTTTTTTGTTCAATTCCGTTCTCTTCACATGGGAGCTGGGAAGGGGTGAGCCGTGAGACCCAAGGGCCTTTGCACATCTCACTACGGATATTAGCCAGTGCCTGCCCTCCCTCACAGGCTTCCCGGCCCTTCCTTCCCAGGAACACTGACATGACAGTAACGTGGTCCACAACAGCGTCAGCCGTGGGACCACCCCAGTGCGCCCGAGACTGGACAAAGACATGCCCTGTGGTCTCGGTGGATCCCTGCGACCACTCCTCCACAGGTGAGGAAGCTGAGTCTGTGGGGGTGAGTACTGAGGTGGTAGGTATATCGTGATCTGTATCTGTTTGCCGGGGGAAGGCGGGAGGAGATGGCCCAGGAAACCGTCATCTCCTCTGCCAAGTGGGCCCGGAGCCTGCGGCCTTGGCTGCTGGACTGGAGCTGGCGGGGGCGTTGTGTCACCACGGGGCCATTGGTACGAACCTTTCTGACCAAGCGTGACCACCCGCTCCAGAATAACATGAGTTTAGTGCACAGAGCTCGCGGGAGTCTTGCTCTCGGGAAGGAAGGGGAGGAATGCTCAGTCAGGAAGGGGGGCCCCAGGCGGACCTGGCCCTGGGCTGTGCGGCCTTGCACTCACCCTCGCTGCTGTTAGCCTGGCTGCGGTGTTAAGGGTTTGAGATGCGGTGAACCGCGCAGGCCTGGGCCTCTGTGGATGACTTGGTGGTTCTCTCGGGAGCTGGGTCTTTCCTGCAGTTTGTTAGAAGTGTCAGCAGCAGACTGGGCCTCACGGGGCAGCCCCCCAACCCATGGGCGGTGGGGGCCCAGCAGTGAGATGGGGATGATGGTCAAAGGGGCCGTGAGGCGCTGATGTTGTGAGAATGCTGAGTATTCCAGACAAGTAAATCCCTCCTACCCTGTTTCCCCGAAAATAAGACAGTATTTTATGTTAATTTTTGCTCTCAAAGATGCGCTAGGTCTTATTTTCAGGGGATGTGTTATGTTTCCATAAAGTAGGTCTTATTTTCGGAGGATGTCTTATTTTCCGGGAAACACGGTACTAACACATAGGCAATTTCATAGTTACATTTTCCTCTTCTACTAATATATAGAAAAATGCAGGCTCTCGGTACAAAACATTGTCTTTAATAAAACAAAAGCAGTTCATCGTGAGTCCAAGGTACAAGGTACACCAGTGCCGAATGTAACTTGCATGTTTTTTTTATTCTAAAACAGTCGCTGGAGCCTTGCGCACTGGTCTGCCTCAGCCATCGCCTGGACAGATGGCCCCGTGGGGACCTCAGAGCTCAAGGGCAGTTCTCCTTGGGTCGGGGTCACAGGCTCTTGAGGTCCCGCACGACCACGTGGGCTGCGTTGCGACCAGCGGCTCCCATGACCCCTCCTCCTGGAAGGGAACCTCCCATGAGCCAACGTTGCACTCACCCCACCCCAGCCCTGGGAGCGGGCAGGGCCGGGGCTCAGGGGAGCAGCAGCTAAGCAGAGTGGGGATGCTGGCGTGCTCCGGCGTGGGCCTCAACCACCCTGACCCCTGACCTCTGAGGAAGACAGGCCCTGGGCCCCCTGCAGGTTTCCTGCCTCGGAGCTCTGGGAAGGGGCCGGGCCCACGGTCCAAGCAAGTGCTTTGGGTCCGAGAGCCCATGTGCCGAGGGGAGACCCTCAGCCCGTGAAGCTGACAGGATGGAGGGCCTTCCCGGGAGCCCGAAGCTGACAGGACGGAGGGCCTTCCCGGGAGCCCGAGCCCGTGGAGCCCGGGTAAGTGTCCCCGTGAACTGCGGCCTCAGGGGGGTCGGCCACGCTTGGGATAGGGGAGGGGAGGGGAGAGCTTTCAAATGGAGAAGTTAACTTACCGATCCTTCTGGTCTGAGGGAAGGAGGGGGTCTAGGGACATGGGTGCCTCGCAGTCCCACACTGGAATGTGGGGAGATGCCTCGGGGACATATCCCCAAACCTCCCGAGAAGGGTGCGAGCCACCTAGCCCAGGAGTGGGCAAACTTTTTGACTCAAGGGCCACAATGGGTTCTTAAACTGGGCCGGAGGGCCAGAACAAAAGCAACCTGAGCATGCTGGCACTCTCATCTTGGGCTGCTGGTGAAGGAGCGGAGGGGAGAGCAAGAGAACCCTCCGCTCTTTAGGCTCTGCGGGCCAGAGAGAACAGCCGAACGGGCCGGATCGGGCCCGCCCGCAGGCCGTAGTTTGCCCACGGCTGCGCCTAGCCTGTGCCTGTGGCCCGCCGGCAGAGGGCACCAGGCGGGGGACGTTGCTCCTGTGGGGGTCCCGGGCCCCTCCCTGTTTACCCTGTCCCCGTCCGCATGCCTCCGATGTCCCGCCCGCCCTCGCCACACGCAGGGCGGTGGGCGGAGGCCACTCACCGGGGTGGGCCCCGCTCCCGCACAGGTACAGGCCGGGGAGGGGGCAGCGGTGGCCGGCGTGCAGGGGCGTGGGGCGGGCGAAGTAGAGCTGGTCCAGGGTCATGGCGCCGTGGAAGATGTTCTGCGGAGGCGGGGCCGCGTCGGTACACAGGAGTGTTCGGGTCCCCGCCCCCCGTCCTCCCAGGGTGCGCCCCTGCTCCGTACAGGGCAGGGGAAAGGGGCACATCCCGGGGGTGGGGGCATCTTCGGAGTGTGAGGAAGCGGGGGGAATGGAAAGGGCGATTCTGTGGTTTGCTATGGACTGTGAAGCCCGCTCTGTTTGTAATGAGAGGAACTGGGCTGTTTTGGCTGCTGGCACGTGTTTCTGTGACCAGGACACCGTCTGGGCCTGGGCATCCAAGCTGCAGTGGAAGAGCAGTGAATACAGGTGGGGGAGGGGGAGTGAGAGGGAGGGGGAGGGGGAGGGAGGTCTGGGCAAGATGACCAACATCTGCAGGGCATCCCCACAGGGCGTCCGTCCAGCCTGCCCCTCCCCGACCTCCTCCCTCAAGTCTGCCCACCCCCCTCGCCCTGCCTCAGTGGAGACGCCCCCTTCCTCTCCTCGACCTCCAGGCCGGACCCCTCACGCCACCTCCGCCCACCATCGTGCCTCGCACACCCGCCCATTCCTCCCCCTTCCCTCTGCCTGGCCGCCTCTATCCAATAAAATCTAACACGAGCCACCTCTGTGACTTTTCTTTTCTAGGCACATGAAAATTTAAACAGGGATGGTGGGGTTAAGGCCAGTATGGGCTTCCTTTAACCCAGTGGCCCCAGGACACTGCATTTCAACACGGGGTCGATGCCGCCGTGACGGAGGAGACGTTTCACACGTGCCCCACACTGAGTCTTTGCAACCTGGTGCGCCTTTCACACAAGCATTGCGTCCCATGGGGGCCCAGACCCAGCGCCAGCCAGCAGCCTCAGGAGCCGGTGCCACTGGGCTGGAGGACGTGGCCTCCTCGCTGGCCTCCCTGCCTCAGCCTCAGCCTCAGCCCCAGGGAGGCGTGGTGCCCTGACCAGCAGCCGGAGGGCTGGCTGCCCGGGGAAGGGCGCTCCGTCTGAAGCAGCGCGAACGGGACGGGCCCACATGGCCTGTGAGCTGCCCCCCTCCTGACCCTCCCAGCTCCCCTGGCCCCTCCTCTGTCCCCTTCCCGCCATGGGCTCTGCCCCTGCCCTCCCTTCCGTGAAGGCCGTGTGTGGAGGGCACGCCAGGGAGGGGGGTACAGAGAGAAGAATGCGACGAGGGACCCCCAGACCTCTTCTTACCCCTCCAGGAAGCCCGAAGACCCTCTCCAGGTCCGGCGGAGTGAGGACGTCTCTGCCCACCACGGAGCCCCGGAAGCCGGGGGCGTAGGCCTCGATGCAGTCGAACACTGGCCCGCGCAGCGGGGAGCCCGGGGGGGGGGGGTGGGAGGAGGAGGAGGAGGCGGCGTTATGGGGTCATGGTTTGGCAAGTTTTACTGTAACTCACTAAACTGTACACTGCAAATTACACCTCAGTAAGCAACCTCAGACAGACGGATAAAAACGGTCCGCGGGCAAAGGAATAATTCCATGCGGAGGCCTATGGATCTCCGGCTAGTTCCGCCTTCTTACCCCTCAACTCAGAGTTGTTTCTTCCCCCTCGACTGTGCAAAGCTTTCTTGACCTCACGGCTCTGCTCAAGCCATTTCTTCTGCTTGGAATGGCATCCGCTACCTGGCTAACTCCTATTCATCCTGCAAAGCCCCGCCCACATGGCCCCTCCTTTGGGAAGCTCTCCCCGACCCTCAGCCTCATGCTTCCTCCTTTGGTTCACACAGTACCTCGTCCTGTAAGACTGGTTTCCTTGTCACCCAACCCACTGGACTGTGAGCCGCTGTGTCTTTTTTTAGTTCCTCAGCCCAGTGCCTGACTCTAGGCCAGCCGTGGGCAAACTACGGCCCACCAGCCGAATCTGGCCCGTTCCACTGTTCTATCCGGCCCACGGAGCCGAAAGAGCCGAGGGTTCTCTTGCTCTCCCCTCCACTCCTTCACCAGCAGCCCAAGATGAGAGTGCCAGCATGGTCAGGTTGCTTTTGTTCCGGCCCTCCGGTCCAGTTTAAGAACCCACTGTGGCCCTCCAGTCAAAAAGTTTGCCCACCCCTGCACTAGGCATTCACTAAGAAGACTTAGGGTTCCCTGGATAATTCTCTGCTCGGGGGGCAGATCCTGCAGGCGGGGGACTCGGAGGCGAGGGGCCCTCAGACCACACAGCCGCTGCCGCTGCCCGCAGACCCCTTACCTCTGTCCGCGTATGCGTTCCTCTCCTGCTCATCCCACTCCTTGCCCCCGGCCAGGGTGTAGGGCGTGTACTGCGTGAAGAGGGAGAGCACGTGGCAGCCGGGGGGAGCCAGCGTGGGGTCCAGGGAGGAAGGGATGCAGAGCTCAATCATAGGCCTGTGGCAGGAGGAGGGTGGTCAGGGCAGAAGCAGGTGCCCGCAGGGAAGGGGCGGGGGCCGCTGGGATGACGGGGGACAGAACGGAGGCAGGGGGCGGGGTGAGGTCTCTGTGAGGCCGAGGTGGCTGTTCACCGCACAGGGCCGTGGCCACAGGAGAGTCCGGGCTTCTCCCCAGGAGCCCAGCTCCAGCCTCGGGCCGCGCCCCAGGCTCTCTGGTCCCACCAGCCCCAGCCCCGACCTCGTGGCCTTGCCTCCCTCCACCACAGCCTGAGGACAAAGGTCTCCAAGGTCCCAGGCCCGGACAAACAGCACAAATGAGCGTCGGGGCCAGGCTAAGACAGGAAGTGCCGGGGCAGCCACATTCCAGCCTCTTACCCCTGCCTGGTCCCCTGTCCGAGCAGGCCCAGCAGGCCGGAGCTGCGGCACCAGAGGCCCAGGAGCCGCCTCTCCTCCCCGGTTACAATGCCCGTCCCGCCTGCTGCGCAGGATTCCGCCGCCTCCAGCCATCGCCAACCCGGAGGCCTCGGAACGCCCTGCTCCCTGCATCCCTCCCTGCAGAGCTTCCTCTGGGCCTGCATGGCCCCTGGGCCTCCCAACGGGACTGTCCCAGCCCAGTGCCTGGACCCCCAGGCCTGCTCCCCCTGCACACACCTCTACCCTTCCCGACCAAGGAAGCGCCATCTCCTGGGGCTTCTCTCTCTCTCATTCCCACCCCACTTCCTGCCCAACAGCAAGTCCTGGCAGCGTTACCTCCAACTACCCAGAATGAATGGAACTCCCATTTGACCCAGTAATCCCACTACTAGGAATATACCCCAAGAAACTAGAAAGACCAATCAGAAAGGATATATGCACCCCTATGTTCATAGCTGCACAATTTACAATAGCTAGGATTTGGAAACAGCCTAGGTGCCCGTCAGCAGATGATTGGATCAGAAAACTATGGTACATCTACACCATGGAATACTATGCTGCCATAAAAAGGAAGGAATTCTCATCATTTGCAGTAACCTGGATGGAATTGGAGAGCATCATGCTGAGTGAAATAAGCCAGTCAATGAAAGAGAAACACCACATGACTTCACTCATTTATGGATATTAAAGAACATTATAAACTAATGAACAGAAAGATAGATATAGTGACAGTAAAACAATAAGCAGACTGTCAAATGACAGCGGGGGGTGGGGGGGAGAGGGTAGGGAGATCTGGGGGAGATAAGAGATCAACCGAAGGACTGGTATGCTTGCATATAAGTACAACCAATGGACACAAAACTCTGGGGAGGGAGGGCATCTATGGAAGGGGGGGGGGGCAATGGTAAGCTATGTACACATATAATACCTTAATAAATAAATTTAAAAAATACCCAGAATGCGGCCCCTTCTCCTCACTTCCACCCCCCGCCTCCCCCGCCCCGGTCCAAGCCTCCATCCTCCTCCCCTGGGTTCTCCCACCGCAGCCGACACCCCTTCTCTCCACACAGCGGCCACGGTGGCCCTTCCAAAGGCCAGTGAGGCTCTGCCCACACGTCCCCGGGGACCTTTCACATCCCGCTTTCTCTCCAGCTCTCCCGGCCCCAGCGGCGGTGGACGCAGCCCAGCAGGCAGGATGCAGCGGCGGCTCAGGCCCACCGCTGCCCTCCGCTCCCAGGTCCCCTTTCTCCGGTCACCGCCTCATCCCCGAGCCTCCCGCCCGGCAGCGCCCTCCTGCCCCCGACTCTCCCTCTGTCTGGATGTCCTTCCGCAGACAGCCACAGCCCTCCCTCCGGTCTCTGCTCAGGTGCAAAGTTATCGGCGGAGTCTCTCCTGACCCTCCAGGGAAGACTAGCGACAATCCCTCCCTGGCCTGTTTTCCATATCACAGCGCGCTGTCTTGTCTCCTTTATAAAATACCAGTGACCTGAGGGCAGAGGCCTTGCTCACTCTGCCTGCGGCGTTGCACCCTGGTCCCCGAAATAAGCCTGTAACAGAGAGGGGGCCCCAAATCCTTAGGAGTGGGTAAGGCGACTTTGCCCTCTGCCCCCCTCTCAGGGCCCACCTCCTCTTTAGCTCGTGCGGTTAATGTTTGCGTGCCCCTCTGATGATAGACTTAGTGTCTGCCTCATGCCCCTGCCCTACCCCCGATCCCTTCACCCTGTGCCTGCACAGAGCCCGGGACAGAATCAGTTTTCAACAGGTTTTGGCGGACATGGACAGCAAGGGAAGGTGCTTGCTCCTGAGCACCTCTGCCTATTCCTAGGGTGGAGACACAGCTGCGGTGCGGTGGGAGGTGGGAAAGGCTTTTCCAAGTTCCGCATGAAGACAGCTTATCCTCCCATCTAATAAAGAGGGAATATGCAAATTGACCGTCACAGCACAACAAAATGGCTGTGCCCATAGCTGAGGCCATGTTCCTGTAATGAGCCTTCACAAGCAATCAGCAGGGACCCGAGGCTGCACCACTCGCCTGGTGGGGCTTGACAAGGGACCTCAGGCCACGTCCCCCACCTGGTGGAGTTTGAGGGGGGACCTCAGGCTGAGCCCCCCACCCTGGCACCAGGCCAGGGGACCTCAGGCTGTGCCCTATGCCATGTGGGGCTTGACGGGGGACCTCAGGCCATGCCCCACACCCAGCAGGGCTTGACGGGGGCAGGGCCAGCTGGGTCTGGGTCTCATGTGATTCGAGGTGCACATGGGTGGGTGGTGGTGACTTGATTCTGGTTCCTGTGGCGTGCCCCGGACTCTAACGGGAGGAAGATTTTCATACAT
Organism: Vespertilio murinus; assembly: GCA_963924515.1. NCBI lineage: Eukaryota > Metazoa > Chordata > Mammalia > Chiroptera > Vespertilionidae > Vespertilio > Vespertilio murinus. The sequence goes on along the minus strand of OZ004714.1, from coordinate 18,371,909 downwards.
ATATTTTACTAATTTCCTTTCATCTCTGACACTTCTATTATAGAGAAAGGGCAAATAGCAATATTAAAAATATTTCCTCTAATTAATCCCCTTTGATGTGCATGCAGTTCATGCACCGGGTCACTAGCCAGAGATAAGAGAGGATATAGAGTCCGTGCATGTGTGCCCCTGGGCAGGCTGCTGAATTGGATAAAATGCCTTTCCTCTCCCGCATTTTCTCCAGTTCTTCCCAAACGCCAGCGCTGATCGTTTGCTCCTTCTGCTGACCCGTGCTACCTCATCCCTTACCTGCCCCGGCCGCCCATATTTCTCGCCTGGGATGCATTTCCTAGCCTTGGAATCTAAGTGTGGATTTAGGCAGGTCCTACCTCGTGGTGAATATTTAACACCAGGAGGAAGAGACAACCCCGACTGTGTCTGGACAGTCTCTCCCCCCCCCCCCCATCCCAGGACGGAGGCTGAGAATACGCCAGGGATGCAAAGCCAGGGTCAGCTCACCTGTGGGAGGGCCGGCCGGCCACGGCCTCCTCGAAGGCCTGGTGGAGCAGGTGGGTGTCCTCGCAGTTCAGGTGGATGGAGCACTGGTGGTGGGGCAGCGGCTGGCCCCCGGGAGCATTGGGGGCCGCCAGGAAGTCAGGCAGCCGGTCGACAGCCACTGAGGAGCCAAAGGGAGGGAGGGGTCAGGGCCCAAGGCCTGTGTCCTCTGTGTCCCCCGGGTCCTCCTGCTCTCCCCATGGCCCCGCTCACCCGTGTGAGACTGGGGAGAGGAAGCATGGGAAAGTGTTTCACCATCAATCAGGGGGCGGGCTGGAGGTCGGGGACAGAAATGACGACGACGAGGTCAGTGTCCCCCAGACCTGGACGTTGCTCACTCCGATCATGGGGTTTGCCTCTTACCGTTGATCTTGGTGACAGGCGACTGGATGTCCAGCTGAGAGATTCTCTGGGTGAACTCTTCCGGAAGCCATTCCTGCAAGCGGAAGTTTCCACGAGAGGCCTGGCCCCAAAGTGGCGGCCTTGGTCCTTTGCTCAGACCGGCCTCCTGACCTCCAGGTCTGGAAATCCTCTCCGTCCTCAGAGCTCGGCCGGGAAGCCCTCCCCTCCCGCTCGGTGCTGACCACGCCTCCCGCTGTGGCCCGCCAGCAGTCCCGGCTGTAAACGGCCACACGGACCCCTGCTTTCCCCACGGCCAGTGGTCTGCAGGCCTCTCTCCTCCCGCCCGAAGCTCTTGGGAGTCCTGATGCTCTCGGAAGTGCCCTAACCAGAGGCTTTCGAACTGATGTTTGTTGGCTCTTAGTAGCGGAATCACTCAGAAAAAGAGGTGCTTGTCTCAAGAACAGTCCCAAGAATGGATGGGAGCTCCATGCTCATCCCGTCGTCCATGTTAGGGACGGAGGAGAGGTGCGGTCAGCTGCAAAAATTGTTCCAAACCCTCATGCCTCTCTGTGCACCCCTCTTTGTGACGTCCCCCCATCCTGACGCTGGGGCTAGCCTTGAACAAGACCAGATGCAAACCTGGAAAGGACTGCCTGGCTGTGTTGGCTTGCTTTTGCCTTCTGCCAGATGCTGGGAATATGCTAGAGCAGTGGTCAGCAAACTTTGGCTCGCGAGCCACATGCGGCTTGCAAGCAGCAGTTTGTCGACCACTGTAGAGGATGAAGGACATGTAGAACAGATTTCCCCCCCACCCCACTCCACACACACACACACACACACACACACACACAGCCTCTGTCATTTGGGCAGGAACTGGCCGGCCCAGCCACGCCTCCTGACCCCCTGGCTGGCACGTGAGCGAGCCCAGCCCGGGCAGCAGGGCTCAGAGCTGATGGCAGATGTACGAGGAGCCCAACTCAGCTGAGCTCAGCCAAGGCCAACTGCATTCCCCCGCTCTCTGTGCTCAGCCAGTAGCTCTCTCGCATGCCCGGGAGTCCTGTGGTCTGGGATGCGGCGTTCACACGGAGACAGATAATGCACACGGGCAGTGGACCGGGCTGGTTACATGTATAAAGAACTCTGCGTCCCAGCTCTGGCTCTGTCCTTTGCCACCTGTGTGGCCAGGGCACCTCACCTCTCGGGACCTCCCTCCTCACCTTTGAGGCTCCTGCCTGTTTGTCTGTCTGCTGGGTGAGGAAGGAGGCCTGGCTTCCCCAAATGTGGACAGACGTGGCACTTGCATTTCCTATCCCCATTCCGTTCCAGCTCCCCCGACCACCCATTTTCAGCTCCTGTCTTGGCAAAGATCTTTAAAAGTTTTTTTTTTTTTTTTTTTTTTTTTTGTGTGTGTGTGTGTGTGTGTGTGTGTGTGTGTGTTTAAATTAATCTCAGAGAGGTGAAGGGAGAGCGGGATAGAAACATAAATGATGAGAATCACTGATTGGCTGCCTCCTGCACCCCCCTCCCCCCCCAATCTCCCAACTGGGGAATCGAGCCCACAACCTGAGCATGTGCCCTGACCAGGAATAAAACTGTGACCTCCTGGATCATAGGTCAACCCTCCACCCCTGAGCCACACAGGCCGGCTCGGCAGAGGCCTTGGCCTCCCCCGGCTCACCTGCGGCGTCAGCGTCAGGAAGGTGGTCTGCGGCGCCGCGCTGGACAGCACCGCCCTGCTCCTCACCTCCGCGCCGTCGCGCAGCACCACTCCCCGCACGCGGCCTCCGCTGTCCACCTGCACCTTGGCCACTGTCTGCACCCCGCACAGCGAGGCCCCAGGGGGAAAAGTAGGTTAGACCTTGAAGGATTTCCATTGTCCCTGCCGCTCCTGGACAGTCACAGCCCCGATCCACCCGCTGAGCTCGGCAGCTGCTCGGTGCAGCACAGCCGCCTCCCTCCACGTGGGGCTCAGCCCCGTGTGGGCACAGGCAGCGAGCTTGACCGGGAGGCAGGCGAGCCCGACCCGGTGGACATCAGCTCAGCTACTCACAGGCTGCATAACCCAGCCCCTGCCTCCAAGCCCCGCCCTGTCCATCGGTAAACTGAGGGAACTTGCGAACCTGAGGTTTTGGAAGAACCCTCGCCAATCATCAGAGGAGGGGACGGAGGGGCCACTCACCTTCTCAGTGAAGATACTCGCTCCATGCGCAGTGGCTGAGCTGGCGATGGCATCAGAGAGGGCACCCATGCCTCCCTGGACGTAGCCCCAGGCCCCCTGCATCCCCTCGAGGCCCCCCATCACGTGATGCAGCAGCACATACCTGAGGGCAGGTCACCGGGCTCAGTGGCCGGAGGTGGGATTTAATCTCCTCAGAGTTCAAGGTGCAAATATTCCACCTGCCTTGTGTCTTCAGCCCCCCCCCCCCCGCCCCAAGCCCTGCCCAGCTAGCCTTTCAATGAGCTTAGGCTCTTGGAAGAGTCCTTCGCTTCCCCGTCCCGTGTTCTCCTCCCAAACAAATGTGTCTGGTGCAGCTTTGGTGCCAGCAAAAAACCAATCTCTGTCCCATCCACCAACCTGTTTCTCCTTCCCCCTTCCCCACCCCAGTGAACGGCGTCTCCAGTTTCCAGAAGGAACCTGGGTGTAGTCTGGCCTCCTAGTCTCTCCTGCCCTCCATCCAATCAGTGCCGTCACCCCCGCCTCTGAAGAGCTTTCCCCCCCCAGCTCCGTGCCCCCTGCCCCCTGCCCCCTGCCCCCTGCAGCTCCTTCCCTGGTCCAGGCCCCTTCTTCTCTTCTGCAAACACTGCCGCAGGCCTTCCTCATTGGACCACCTTCTGCCACCCTTCCTCCCTGCAGACCTTTCTCCACGCAGAACCTGGGGCCCAACCTCACCACCCAGCCAGGCCCCTGGCCCTTCTCTCCTGCCCAGGCCTCTCTGGCTCCTTGTCGGCACGGCCAGGTCTGACGAGGGCTCCCAGGGATCCTGCCTGATCTCCCGCCTCATCCCTCCCCAGCCCCCTGCACCACCCACACTCCACCAACGGACCCCCTGGTAGTCCCCTGAACAGACCACGTGGCTTCTCAACTCCCAGCCTTTGCACAGGGAGCACAGCTGCCTGGAGCCCCTTCCCCCTCATCTTCTGCATCACCCGCCCCTCCTGTCCTCAGGGGCTCAGAGGGACCGCGGAGAGAGAGCGTCTCTGACCGAGGGCACGCTGTCCCGGGTGGGTGCTCCCCCCCGTCCCAGCACCTCGGCGTCCGCTGTCATCACCTGCTCTGTGCCTACCTCGCCCACAGGATTTCAGCTCCACTTGCTACTGTCGCCCTAGCACCTCACCCAGACAAGTGCCCATCAATATTTATGGAGAGGATTAATGAAGAAATAAATTACTTAAAGGCACATTTGACAACCTGGGCAGCAGCTAAGCCTCCTGGAGACCCGCAGGAGGAAAAGGAAAAGGATAGGAAGTCCCCGCTGGAAGACCCAAATGGACTGTTTGGTCACAGAGCTTGGGCAAGGTGTGGCAACTGCTGCCCCCCCCCCCCTTCCCGCGGCCCTGGGGCGTTGGGGGCTGGCTTAGTGCACGCGGAAAACCACCTCCAAGGAGTGCTCCCTCCCTTGAGAGCTTCTAGCTGCATCTTCTGAGCTTTGGACGTGGCCCAACACCTGGTGGCATCCTCTCTCCCCACACACCCGCCCCTCCCTTCCGGCCCATGCAGGGGTTCACTGAGGCCTCCCACAGCCCAGGGCTCCACTGGGTGAGACTGCCCCCTCTTGGTGTGAGACTGCCCCCTCTTGGACTGGGCTGTCAGCACAGCCCGCTCACAAAGGGAGGGCAGCTTCCCACCCTTACCCAGGGGTGTGTGTGTGTGTGTGTGTGTGTGTGTGTGTGTCCTGGGACCCAGGGGAACGATGGGTGGGAGAGGGAGGGGCAGCAGGGCTTCCTGAGCGGGAAGAGATGGGAAGAGAGGTGAGGGAGGGAGAGAAGAGGGGAAGGAGTGGGGAGAAGATACATTCAGGTGAGAGAGCACAGTGGCCGGTGGGTGAGAGGCTGTTCTTACGGAAGAGCAGAGAGTAGCAGCTAAGAAGGACTTTTGGGGGTCGGACAACGTGGGCTGCAGCTCAGCCCTGCCACCTGGTAGCTGTGTGACTTTGGCACAATGGGTGCCTCCTCTGGACCGCGGCTCTCGGATATCAGTGTGAGGGTCGGTAGATCGTGTGTGGAGGGCGCGGCTTCCTGCCTGGCTCGCAGGGTGAGCTCAGCCAATGACTCTCGTTAGCACTGCTTTGGGGGAATTCGTTCCACGCCTACTGCCCCCCTCACCTCCCACACTCACCCACTCCCCGGAGTGTGGGGGCTTGTCAGGGCTCCAATCACAGCGTCCGTTGCTAGAGTAGCTTTCAGAGGCTCGGACTCAAACCACTGATCCAGCACCTGGGGCAGTGACACAGCAGGGAGAAGAGCTTAGGGCCATGCGGGGAAGTGGAGGGGGGATGGACGGTAAGATGGGGGGGGAGAGAACCCCTCACTGGGAGGCCCTGCCAGAGTCTGGAGCCCCTCACCTTGGTAATGGGAGCTGTGAGCACCTGGTAATACTGGGGCAGCTGGGCCCCCAGGATGCGGCCTGAAAGAGAAGACCCATAAGACATACACACACAGGCAAGAAGGAAACGCTCTGATCTGCAATCTCCCTGCACCTGATCCTGGACTCGTCCACAAGGTTTGCTTGCTCAATGGAATGCTTTAGGTTGTGATGCAAACTGCGGCTTGGAACTGGCCTGCACATTGGGGCTTGCCCGCTGAGCTTCTGCCATTAAGGCAAGAAGGCCTCGACTAGCCTGCAGCTCCCAAGGGGACAGGCGCCTGGAGCACGGCTGCCCCAGCTGGTCTGCCCCAGCCCCAGACATGGGTGAGGCCAGACTAGATCAGCGGAGCCCGGCTGGGATCAGCTAGACCCGTGGTCAGCAAACTGCGGCTTGCGAGACACATGCGGCTCTTTGAGTGTGGCTCTTTCACAAAATACCACGGCTTGGGCAAGTCTATTTTGAAGAAGTGGCATTAGAAGAAGTTTAAGTTTAAAAAATTTGGCTCTCAAAAGAAATTTCAATGGTTGTACTGTTGATATTCGGCTCTGTTGACTAATGAGTTTGCCGACCACTGTGCTAGACCATGCAGATTTGTGAGAAATTAATTTTTATATGCCACTGGAGTTTTACAGTTTTATGTAGCAACTAGAGGCCCGGTGCACGAATTCATGCACAGGTAGGGTCCCTCGTCTGGCTGGCAATGGGGGCTGATTAGAACCATCTTGTCCAGTCCCGATTAGGGCCGTTTGGGGCTGGTGGCCAGGGAGGGACCACAGGAGGGGCTGCAGGAGGGCTTCAGGGCGTGTCTGGCCCCATCTTGCCCAGTTCTGATGGGCTAAACCCCAGCAGCAAGCTAACCTACCCGTGGGAGCATCTGCCCTCTGGTGTTCAGTGCACATCACAGTGACCAGTCAGTCAACCACTTGGTCAGACACTTAGCATATTGAGCTTATATATATATATATATATATATATATATATATATATATATATATATATTTTGTGGTCATAGCTAACTGTTTCAGTATTTTTCTAGAATACAGAAGCTAAACTGGTCTTTATAACCCGGAGGAGTCGAAAAGAACAGCATGCTTAGCCAAACTTCCCTTCTCATAGCCGTGGCAGACATCACTAATCCATCACAGAAGTTTTCCTTGCTAAGCCCCAATCTAGCAGCCTCTTCACACTCTCGAGGCCCCTCTCTCTAATGACCAGGGCCGCGCAGGCTTCCATCAGCTTCACGGAGCCAGCGACAGCATCTCCCCTCGTGCCTGCAAGACGTGCCTCTGCATTTCAGCCTGGGGGCTTCTCTGGCCCCGAGACAGGACGCCCACAAGCGGCCACGTGACACCCATGGATGCACAACCCTATGGAGGGGTTAAAACGCCGTGGGGCAACCTTTGATCATTGGGAGGTAGAACCTAATGGTTTCTCCCATTCTCCCGTTCTCCCCTTGGGACTGGTCCTCACATGCATTTCATACGGCTCCCAGGGGGTCCTCTCGGGACCCAGCAGCTGTCACCTGTGTGGTGGCCTGCATAGCAGCACACCGGCATTGGACACCCCCACCCTTTCTCTCTCCTCCCTTCCCTGGATCACCCGCCAAAACTAACCGCTCACACATAAGCTCTTGTGTGGGCTCTGGTTTTAGGCTCACCAGGCCCACTGCGGATGGCAGTTGGCAGGCTGCCGTGGAGGCCCCGGCCTACGTGTGATCATGGAGACCATGGGCTCGGCTCCGAGAAGGTCCCTCATCTGTCCCTTACCTGCCCGCAGCAGGGGCGCGAGGGTGGAGAGCGCCCGGAGCCTCTGCAGCAGGCCGCCCCGCCGGAAGGCCTCTGTGTCCACGGGGGCTGCGTCCAGCAGCGGGTCGATGGCTGACGCCAAGCGGTTCATGAAGGCCTCGTATTTGGGGAAAGCCTGGAACAGAACCCCCGGTCAAGGCCCTGTTGCCCAGAAGGGGACGTGGTCCCACGCCCTGCCCTCCATGCTGCCCCCACGTGGCCGCTGCCCTCAGTGGAGCCTCCTGTTCCTCTGGCCCGATGCCCAGATGCCTCAGCGTGGCTGTGCCGTCCCTCCCTGACCCCGGTCTGTGCTGAGGTCAGCACCGGGGGAGGTCAGAGCCGGCCTGGGCAGCGGGAGAGCCATCGGGTGTCGGCAGGAACGGGGGTTAAGCTGGCCAGTCGTCAGCCACAGGAACCTGGCGAGTACCCAGGATGTGGTCTCCGTGCTAAACCGAGGGCCACGGAGCAGTTTCTCCCTTCCCTGCCGCCTGCATTGCTGAGGGGAGTAAGATCGCTTTCCCGGCTGCTCCGTCCTGCTCTGCAAATCTCCCGCGGCCTCCCATCATCACAGCAGGAACAGGTCTGCTCCCTTCACCCCACCAACCCCCAAGACAGAATCCACTTCGGCACCCACCCTCCTCCTGTGGGTGGGCGACAGGAGCTGGGGGGCTGCCTGTGCCCTGGAGGCCTTATCTGCGTGTTCAGCCAGAGCTTTTCACGTTTGGGTCACCTAGACTCACGGACATGCCCACGGAATTTGATAACTGTTACATAAAGAAAAGCTCTGCGTGGACGTACACAGGGAAGCTCCATAGCTTTTTCTGCGGGAGGCCGGTAGTGTGACCATCCACAGAGACGAAGCCAGAATCCAGGCTCCTGACACCCCCACGGGGGCCGAGCCCTGCCTCCTGCTCCTGTGGTCGGCGGCCCTGCAGCCACAGCCCCTGCCCCACGGGCCCAGGGCCCTGGCCGCGTCCTAGATGCTCCCTCGTGCATCCGAGGCGGCGGGGTCTGGAGAACAGGGGGGAGGCAGTGGTCCCCAACCCCCGGCACAAAAGGATCGCTTTTGGAAACAAAGCAAAGCGCCCCAGGCGACTCTGACTGTCGGCCAGGCTTGGAAATTGCTGGTTGAGGAGAGATTACCTGGTGATAGACGAGCCTCACCAAAAGCAACACACATGGGCTACATTCACCGAGGCTCTCCTTATAAAAATGTCGGCACCAGGATCTAGTTAATGCCATGCCTTCAGCTTATAGCTAGACTTAGGACAAAACACAGCCACTTAAGGAATCTTTTTATATCTGCAAACCAATCACAGCAGGGCCATTATATTCAACAACTCGTTAGACAAAGCTACCCAACGAATTCCTCAGAATGCAACCCCAGACAAAGCCTGGGAAAGCCGAGAGCATTCGCTGTCAGGTGCGGTGAGTCCGCTCAGCAGACCCGCAGGCCATCGTGGACAAGGTCTCGCCTCGGGCTGTCGGGGGATTCACGCCACATGGAATGAATATTTATTACAACCTTCTAGTCCTAAATTCCTGATCCAGTTCATTCTACCCTTAATCGTCTCTGATCCGCCCTTGATCCTTCGTCCTGGCCTCCCTGTGCTTTAATATTGATAACCACGCAGAGCCCTGTCTGGAAGCAGCCGAGACGGGAAGCACGCAGGGCGAGCACATGCCAGCACCCCCTCTGACAGCCACGGGCAGAGGCCGTCGGGACAGTGGCCGCACACGGAACACACAGGTTTGAGGGGCTCCAGTGTCCACCGGTCTCAGCCACGGACCTTCCCCCCTCTCTTCGCAGTGCCCAAGATCGAAGGCGAGTGGAACCCTCGAGGGGAGGTGGGGTGGCCTGGCCGAGCCCCCTGGCCCTTGGACATGACCAGTTTCCTTTCAAGAGCCGCCCGCAGGCCAGAGATCGGTCGCCGGTCACTTTGCCTACCTGGGCATCCTTCTGCGAGAACTGGGCGATCTGCCTCTGGTTTGCCGCCAGGTCTGTGCCCAGAAGTAGGGACCTGGGCGGCTTGCTCCCCGCGCCTCCTTCCAGCATGGGGGTGAAGGAGTAGGGGTTTCGGAGATGAACTCGCAGCCCGTGTTTCTGTGGGACACAAGGCAGGACAAGCAACTGTTGAGGGATTTGTGGCCTCTGCCCTTGACCTTCACTGGTTGTGTTTATGACCCTGGAGATGCCTGCGTGCAGGTTCCCACGGTCCTGATTCCTAGTTTTTAGTGCACGTGTATAAAAGCCCCCGTGCCCAGGCACTCTGTGGCAGACATATCACGCCACCCACACCACGCCACGCCACGCCACGCCATGCCATACCATACCATGCCAAGATGCATCATGCCACACCACACCACAGCACACCAGGACACACAAAGCCACACCACTCCATGCCACACCCCCTCATATCACACCATGCTACCCTGTGCCAGAGACTGTGCCAGGGTTTACAACGGCTAGCTTACATCAACTCTGCACCATCTGCATTGCACAAAGGCAATGACTGAGGCTGGGGGCAGTTAAGTAACTCGCCCCAAGGTCACCTTGGGAGGCGGATCGGGTTTCGTAACCACATCTCCCACTCAGAAGCCCCGCCCCCCCACTCCAGAAATAAATAATTAAAACTCGGAGAGACACAATAAAAAAACAATTATGCGAAAATCCATACTTACAAGGTAGATAAATTATTCACATCAAAAATTTTTATTTACCTTGCAGACTCATTTACTCCAGGGTCACCTTAAGTGGGAAGCTCCCTTGATGCATTTAAAATATGATTGGACTTACAGATATTTGAAGAGCACAGGGAAGCTTTCGGGAGCACCTTTTATTTTACTTTATTAATAAAGCTATTAATCATGTGAAAAATTCTGTTCTGTGGCTCCCCGTTTTCAGAAGCTAGATTTTTCACAGGAGGGTCTACCCCACCCCTCCCCCTCCCCCACCGCAGCCGCCTCTGTCCACGCACAGCTGGTGCGTCCGCACGTGCCCCAGCTCCAGGCCGGTACTGTGGGCTGAGGAGCAGAGCCCTTTCCTGTCCTTGGCTACATTTCACCCAGTCCTGGCAGGTGACGCCCTCCCCCTCCTCCCTCTCTCTCTCTCTCTCTCTCTCTCTCTCCCCCCCCCCCCCCCCCCTCTCTCGGGCTCAGTAATTTCTTTAGTGTGTTTCTGTAGTTATCTTGTTTGGAGAACTCTCTACATGAACCAGTTCAAGCAGCCGAAGAGCTGTGGACAGGGGCTCAGCGTCTTATCAATTTCAAACTTTCAATTTAGAGCAAAATTGGCGCTAAAGTGCACGGCAGCTTCCTGCACAGGTGGCACAGGGGAGCTTTTCTCCGGGTGACGGGCTCAGCAGGCCCTGGGCTGTGGAGAGCAGAGTTCCTAAAAGAGGCAGCGAGGGGGGAAAGGAATGTGGAAGGGGAGGAGGAGGAGGGGCAGCGCTGGCCCAGCCAGTGGCCAAGGTTAACCCGAGAGAGGCAGCAGGGCCCTGAGAGGTCTCCGATGGGCTCCCACAGGTCTGGGCGGAGAGGTGAAAGTCCCTGGCTTCCTGCTCCAGCTGCCAAGGCAGGACCCCCCGCCGGGCAGGCTCCCCGGAGGCAGCTCTGCAGACTCAGGACTCAAGGGTTCAGGCGGGTTCCCCAGGGCCGGCCCAGTCAGGGCTTCGGGCCGGGCCGGGACCCCGCCCCGCGTGGGGACCAGTGCTGCCGGAGGAACAGGGCCTCGTGCTGACAAAGCGCCTCCATTAACTAAGTCTGATGTTTACGTGGGACTTCCCGGTTACGACACTGGGTGGACTAGACCCGTGGTCGGCAAACTGCGGCTCTTTGGCCCCTTGAGTGTGGCTCTTCCACAAAAATACCACGGCCTGGGTGAGTCTATTTTGAAGAAGTGGCGTTAGAAGAAGTTTAAGTTTAAAAAATGTGGCTCTCAAAAAGAAATTGTAATCGTTGTGCTGTTGATGTTTGGCTCAGTTGACTAATGAGTTTGCCGACCGCTGGACTAGACCAAACCATCAGTAGGAATGCACCAAGGAGACCGTGGATAGATGAGCCCTGGGATGGCAGGGAGACCTCAGGTGCAGGGAATCGCCGTGTGGGAGCCTCACCCCAGGGGGAAAGATGGAACTGACCCCCCACTCCCCCACTCCCTCCCTCCGCCTCCACCTCCTCCCACAACACCGGCTGCAGCGGGGGCTCTACCTTCAGCTCCAGGTCGGTGTAGATCTGTGGTCTCAGCAGGCTGAGGAGGTAGGATGCTCGGGAGAACTTAAACCCTGGAACCCAATCCGATGAAGACAGTCACGGCGGTCACGGCGGTCACCCAGCCGCCGGCCCCCACCCCGCCGCCCCCCGGGCTCACCTGGGATGATCTCCTCCGTGACCGCCGCGCCCCCGATCACGTGGCGCCTCTCAAAGACGGCCGTGTTCACCCCCATCCTCTGTAGGTAGGCCGCCTGGGGGACACACAGCGCCCTCCCTTCACCCCGGCGGCCGCCTGCAGGCCCGGGGCCAGCCTGCCACCGGCTCACTGTTCCCGCCTCTGGGAAGCCGTTCCCATGCTGCCCCTGAAGCTCTCACTTTCCTGCTCTGACCTGGCTGCTCCCGCCCCTCTGCTTCCTGGCTGCCTCTCACCTCCCCCCCCCCCCCCCGACAGGCCCAGGAGGGATGGTGCAGTTCAGATGCCAGACTTAAAAAAATAAGACACTGGACTGGGTCAGCTCGTTTAATTCTCGGCAGCCCCCTGAGGTGGACCTAGAACTCCTCCCATTTCACAGATGCGGAGACCGAGGCTCCGTGAGGGGCCCGGCGCTCCCCAGGCTCGCGGGGCTGATGGAGGGAGCGGCTGGCATTGGACCCGGCTGGCCTGGGCCCGGGGGCCGTGCTCCCCCACAGCCGGGCGAGAGGGGGGAGAAGCGCTGGCCTTGGGGAGCCCGCCTGTGCGTCCTGCTGGAAGGACCACGTCCGAGCAGGGGCTGGGGGCACAGAGCCCGGGACAGAGCGAGCCCCTCACAACTCTAAGCACAACTGCAGGGGCTCTGCCCCTCCCCCCCCCTAATGCCAAACGCTCCCTTTCTGGGCCGAGAGGCTGCTGCTTGGTCACCAGTTCCCGCCACCTCCCGCCTGGCACAGACAGGGTTCATGGGGATGGCCCGTTGAGGAGTCGTCGCTCTTTCTGACAGGGCCCAATCGAGAGCAAACCCTGGCAGAAACCGGTTTGGCTCAGTGGATAGAGCATCAGCCTGCAGACTGAAAGGTCGCAGGTTCGATTCCGGTCAAGGGCATGTACCTTGGTTGCGGGCACATCCCCAGTAGGGGGTGTGCAAGAGGCAGCTGGTCGATGTTTCTCTCTCATCGACGTTTCTAGCTCTCTATCTCTCTCCCCTCCTCTCTGTAAAATATCAATAAAAAATATTTTTTAAAAAGAGCAAACCCTGCTTCTAGACCCCCCCGCCCCAAGTCACCCGGCCACAGTTCAGGTCTCCCGAACGGCGCCGCTCACTGAGCACCGGGGTCCCCAGGGGGTGCGGTCTCCTCGCCGCCAGGAGCCACCACCAACTCCCTGGACGGCCTGGCGGGCCAGGCTGGGAACCTCCTGGCATTCGAGTCCCTTCTCAACACTCTCCCAGGCTGGCGTCCACCCTGTGTCCCCGGCTCGGAGCTGAGGCATGGCCTGGCCCTCCCCACGCAGGCAGAGCTGGGAGACAGACCCAGGTCCATAGGAACACAAAATCCATGTTTTAAGTTACTGATCGGTTGAGTTACAACATGTCCCCCCGTAAGATGTTCACGTAAAAGTGGTGTGTCTGGGAAAGCATTGAGACTGAGCCCCCCGCTAGGTCCCCTACGCTGATAGTCTAGAGCGGCCACCGCTTCGGGAAGAGGCCCCGTGTTCGCCTCGGGTCCTGGGCACCCTCTGGCACGCCCTGGCCTCCTAGGAGCCCACGGACTCCAGTCTGAGAAGCACGGCTCAGGGGCACCTCCTCTGCCGCCCTGGCTTCCTATCGTCCCAGGGTGCACCTGGCCCATGGGGCCGCTGTCCCCTCCGGGCAGCGCGTGGCCCGAGCCCAGCTGAGGGCACAGGCCTCAGCACACGGGGCTGTGCACACTGGGGAGCACAGAGAGGGCCTGGTCCCCAGGCTCCACCGCGTCTCCCAGAGAAAGCCCGTTACACACCCACCTCCCAGCTTCTCATCACCTCGCCCCTGGAAGTTCCCTGACTCCTCAAGGTCAAGGGGAAACCCCAGCATGGAAGCGGAGGAGAGGAAAGGGAGGCCGGGCCATGCTCCTTAGCCCTGGCAGACGCCCATTCCTCCCGCACTGGTGGGCACAGGAGAGAGGACTAGCCTTCCTCTCCTTCTCTCCCGTGGCTCCTGGGAGCACATGCCCGGGGCCAGTGGAGCGGGGCGGGGGGAGGTACTCACAGCCACCAGCCCGTTGTGACCTGCAATGACACGGGGGGGGGGGAGGGAGGAGAGCAGCGGTCAGCGGGCAGACAGACACGCTCTCTGGTAGTGTGGTCCCCCATCCCTGCCCCGTGCCCGGGGAGACGTTGGAGAGGGAGCGGACACCTGGGCTCCCCCTAGACGTGCACCTGGATGTCAGACCAGCGTCCAGCCCGAGCCTGACGCCAGGGGACTCCTGGGCTGTGGGGTCAGAAACCCCGGTTCTCGCCCTGGCTTGGAAGATGATGCCTTTCGCCCGGCGTGGCCAGGGCCTCCGTGCTGGGCCGAGGGGCGAGGAGTCCATGCTCATCAGAGAAAGCCATCCCACAAGCCTCGTGTCCCAGAGCTTCCTCACGTGGGGATGAGGGGCGACTGTCGGGGGGAACGCCGTAGGGAGCAGGAGGGAAAGGTGTGTGGATGCTGGAGGTCCCTGTCTGGCCCAGACTCGGCACTGCCCACGTGAGAGTTGGTGGTGAGGACAGGCGCTGTCCTGGCTCCTTTTGCCACGTGTGGCTCACATTAGTGGCCCAGGAGGCTGTAGGCGCGTGGCTTTGTCTTTGTCGCCCTCCGTGCTCCCGAAGTGCAATCAGCACAGTTCAAAGGAGGGGATTAAACTCTTCTGTTCCCATGGGTGCCCGAGTAGCTTCAGGGGGTCTGGGGGTCGGTAAACGTACCCACCTCACACACAAACGTCCCCCCCTCCCCTCCACACCGCAGGAGGCCGCCTTCGGACCCAGAGCCTGAACTTGGCTTGGGTGCCCAGGTCCACACCACGCCCCTGGCAGAAGCACTGCCCCAGCTTTGAGAAGCGTCAGGACCCCGAGAGCCCGAGTGAATGCCGACTCCCAGACCCCCGGCCAGAGTGCGCCCAGCAGGCTACCCAGGCCTCGCGTTCCCAGGTCCTTCTGACGCAGGTGGGCTGAGTGGCCTCCTCTTTCCTCAGTTTCGGGGGAAGGTGCAGCGGCTGATGGAGAATGCCCGCTGGGCAGAGAGCAGGCCCGGCCATTTTCAGGGAAGGAGGTGGGGCTGGGCCACTGGCCCGTGTCTGTCCTCGGTGACGGAAGGTCGCTCTGCATCTTCGAAGAGGTGAGCCGACTGTTCTCTGAGCACCAACCTGAGACCTCCTTTGACTCAAATAAAACGCTCAACTGATAATTTCACAAACATCCATGAAGAGGGGAGCAGCAATGACCCACGTGATGGGTTTCTTCACAGCTGAGCTGATTTTAAATTTTCCACGTAGAGACTCGCAGAGTTTCAGAGGTCATGGAGCCGACCTCTCACCGGCTCACGGAATGAATCCCTGTTCAAACCTCTCCAACCAGGATCCGTGGGAAGAAGTGCATCTCACACGCTGGCTGGCCTGGCACACCCTCCGCATGCCAGCGCCTTCGCAGAAACACACGTGACCTGACATCAACTCTTATCATGTGACAAGCAGGTGGTGAACTGCTAGATAATATTTTACTTTTTAAAAATGCTGGTGGGTATACTATTTTTTGCACACTTTTGGAAATTCTCCTAAGAAAGTTTAAAAAACATTGCTGGATGGGACTCGTGGTTGCCACCTGCGTTTGAAAAGCCCTGCTCTCAAGAACATACACCCGCCAGGCCGCTGTCCTGGCTCAGCCTGGCTCCCGCTGGTCCCCGGGCACGGCCCCGAGAGCCAGGGTCACGGCCAGGAGCCTCCTGCTTCCTCACGGGCGAAGCAGAGGGTGCTGGGGGCCTGGCGGTGTTGCAGAGAAAACCACCAGTGACATAGGGAAAGCCCGGCCCTTAGCAGGCCCGCAATAAATGGTAGCTATCTGCTCTTTCATTAGGACAGATGGTGAATCTTGGAAAACTAATAAAGGCTTCTGGGCAACTAGGTCCCAGTTCAGTCATCACAGAGAAGCCCACAAAGGCACAGACATGCCTCAGATGACGGAAGTGTGGGATCTGACATCCCAGAACCCTCCTCCCGGCACCCTTCACCCCCAGGCCTGGCTGAGCCTTCCTGGGGCTTCTGGGGACCCCCCACCTGCCTCCTGAAGTGGCCGGAAGCTGCCGGCAGGTCCAGCTGACCCCCACGCCCGACTCCTGGGCTCGCAGGGCTCCCCGGAGAAGCTGCTCTGAACAAGGGCCCTTGAACGTGTGGGCGCAGCTGCCTGCGCTCGGGGTGCTGGTCAGACATGCGGACCTCCGGAGCCACCTTCAATCCCGAGAATCCTAACCGCCAGGCCCAGGGCCACCTGCCTTTTAACAAGCTCTCGTGCCTTCCCAGGCACCGAGGCCGCTGGCTACATCTTCCTGGGGGCTCCCAGCTCCTGGTGTGACTCCAGGGGGTGCAGAGATGGGGCCTAGAGCCAATGTCCCTGCCAGGAAACAGCCGGGTGAGCTGTCATCGTGGACAGAGAGAGGCAGAGGCCCCCGCCCTGAGGCTGAGAGAGCGGGCGCTTTCTTTACTGAGCTGTCAGGAGGTGGGGGGGGGGGGGGGTTGGAGCTGGCTACACACTAACTTATATACACTTACAATGAAATAAATTACATTAAAGACAAAGGCAATCAGTACTCCATACTGTCACTTCCTGATTATTGTATGTTTTAGTACGGTCTATGCCAGGGGTGGGCAAACTTTTTGACTGGAGGGCCACAATGGGTTCTTACACTGGACCGGAGGGCCGGAACAAAAGCAACCTGACCATGCTGGCACTCTCCTCTTGGGCTGCTGGTGAAGGAGCAGAGGGGAGAGCAAGAGAACCCTCCGCTCTTTTTATATATATATATCTTTATTACTCAGATTATTACGTTTCTCCTTTTTCTCCCCCAAAGCTCCCTACCACCCAGTTCCCATCCTACCCTCTGCCCTTACCCCCCCCCCCCCCCCCGACTGTCTTCATCCATTGGTTATACGATTTCAATCCAGTCTCTCACTGCTCCCCCACCGCCTTATCCCCCGTGGGCCGGATAGAACAGCCAACGGGCCGGATCCGGCCCACGGGCCGTAGTTTGCCCACGGCTGGTCTATGCTCTTCTAGTAATGACCTCTGTGCATCCTCATGGGGCCATGCTAGGCAACGGTGGGCCGCTGTGTATCCCACCCAGTATCCCACCCAGACTCACATCCAGCGTGCCTTTGGTAACTTGGAAAAGGCCATGGTGAGAGCACTATACCCTGGGGATCAGCCGGCATTACGTGGCGGGCTCGGTTCGGTATTCTGACGACAGACTTAAGAAAGGGATGGAGAAAATGCTAACTACACAGGTGAAACTCAGCGTGTGTCGTGCCCATAGCTGTAGCTTCGTGGAAAGCACACAAGACGGAGGAATGCTCTTCCAGCGTTCACAGTGTCCCTGGGGGAGGAGAGCCGGGCCCATCCCTGAAGGGTGAAGTTCGGACATAAATCTTCTCGTTTCACTTAGGTCACTTTGGTTCTACTCTTTAAACGAAATGAAAACGTCACACGACATTTTTTTGGAACTATCCTCGTTTGTCAATTGCAACTGTAGGTTGGCTACTGAGTTTGGCAAAAGTCACAGACATTCGGTGAGAATCAACGGGGCACCTGGAAGGCAGAGAACCGTTACTTTATCTGTAAACGCGTGTGCTCCGTTGCTTTTATCTCAGCATCGCTACCAAGCTGATGCTTGGGTGTTTGCACACGTTTCCCCTGGAGGGGTGGCTGTTAAACATTGACAGCACATGGCTGCTCCCAGCACATACATACAGAAGGGACGCCAAAACACGGTGCTGCTATACGCTAAGGGGCGTGTCCTCCCTCAGGTCCTCTCGTCGTCTCGCTGTATGAACGCAGTTGGAAATGATGTCAGACGTTGAAACTCAGGCCCTGAGTGTGAATGGCAGGCCTGAGGGAAGGCGGTCAGCCAGGCAGCCGGTGGGGCTGGGGCTCTGAGCCCGGGGCCAGCGGGACCCGATGTTGCCGATTCCACACCCGCGTGTGCATGGCAGCGGCGCTGTCGCCTTCTGCGGACACGCACGAGCATCTCTGTACTCCCCTTCGTGAACCGGTCTCCCCTGGGGATGCGTGGCCTCAGAGAGGCTGTGGTGACCAGGACCCGGGCCCCTGATGTGGCTGGACTTCACATCTGTCGCCGCAGTGGTTTCTTCCTAACCCGTAGGTAACCTGTGCTTTTCCAGACGGTGGCGGCCACCGGCAAATCCCACAGGAGATGCAATGGCCTAGTCCTCCTCCGCATTGCAGATGGGAAGACCCAAGCCCAGAGGGCAAGCATCTGCCCCAAACCACCCAGCCCATCGACGCAGAGCCAGCCCCAGGACCCCGCACCTGCTGGTGGACGATGGCTTCCCCACAGCCCCCTGCTCCCTTCTGCCCCACCCCCGGCCTGCCCAGAAATCGGGGAGGCTAGGAGAGGTCCCTCCAGGCCTCGGAGGGGGCTGCCCCCCCCCCCCCCCAGCTCTGGCTCAGGGGCGGTACCTGCTCCTATCACCACCGCGTCGTACTCGGGCTTCAGGCGGCCCGGGGCCTCCCAGTGCGCTGGCCTCTGGGGACAGGGCCGGGCGCCCAGGGCCCTGCAGAGACCTCGGCCGCTCGCAGCCATGTCTGCTCGGTCAGTAATTTGCTTGCAGTCAGCTTTTGGGGCCTCCTCAAGGGGCGGGGAGAGGAGGAGCCACAGTCCTGCTGCCACACCTGGCCCGGGGCCAGCACTAACCGGAGGGCGAGGCCGAGGCCGAGCTGCACGCGCCCCACCTCCCCCCTGAGTCCGCCCGGGGCAGCTGCGGAGGTGGAGGTGGCCTTTGCAACCAGCAGAGCGCCTGCGGCCTCCGGAGAGCCACCTCTGAGCGGGTGATTCTCCAGGGCTCCTGGGAGCCAGGCTGTGCTGACGGGCCTGGAGCCCCTCACACAGGCCCAGCTCCCATTACAGCCCAGGCACCGGGGCTCGGAGAAGGGTGTGAGCCGTGAGGGCTGTGCCGTCCTGCTTCTCAGGAAGGAACGGCCTGTCCGGCAGGTGCTGGGGTGGGACATCCGAGGACAGACTCACTCGGGTTTGACGGCCTCTCACTCCCTGACCTGCCGGCCTGTAGGGGGGTGAATGCCTCGGGAGCCGCTGGCCCAACAGCCCCTCCCATGGCCTTGCTCCGGCCTCAGCAAAACTGCACAGGCGCCGGCGCTCTCTCTCCTAAATGCCTACCAGGCTGTGATGGGGCCCGAGGGCCAGCTCACTCGTCTGTAATTCCTGGGTTCACCTTTTCCTTTTGAAGGCCTGGACATCTCCCTTGTCTTTTGGCTCATTTCCCACGAATCCTCAGGGAATAAAGGCCACATCTGAAAATACCTCTGGCTAAAGCACCTCATTGCTACCCTCCGGCCTGTCTTGAACTAGGATCCCCGTGGTCCCCGGCCCCTTAGCGGGCTGGCCCCTTATAGGAAGCACCGCCCCAGGAACCCGGAGTGTCTGTGCTGCTCTGAATCGTCCCCGAAACCCGATGTCACAAACTCCTGTCACAACTGGGAGACTGTGTGGGAAAGTGCTCTGAGGGGTGGGCGTCTCCTGGGGACCCTTCTCCTTGCAGAGCCCCTCACAGGCACGGCCCCCGAACCCGCTGCGAGGCTACGCTGAAACCCCTCAAGCCGCTTCCCCGCTGCTAATGACAAAGGGTGGGCGTGTTCGGTTAGACCAGCCATGGGCAAACTATGGCCCTCGGGCCAGATCCGGCCCGTGCGGCTGTTCTATCCGGCCCGCGGAGCCGAAAGAGCGGAGGGTTCTCTTGCTCTCCCCTCCACTCCTTCACCAGCAGCCCAAGATGAGAGTGCCAGCATGGTCAGGCTGCTTTTGTTCCGGCCCTCCGGTCCAGTTTAAGAACCCATGGTGGCCCTCGAGTCAAAAAGTTTGCCCACCCCTGGGTTAGACTGAGTATGTCTAGTAGCATAAAATTGTATGTATGTCTAGTGCTAAAATTTAAGGGGAGCATTGGGTAACAAAAGTGGGGGCCCTAAAGTCACAGGGGGCTTCCAGACTGTTTCCCTTTGTGCTGTTTCCTGTGCCTTCGTGAACAGACATTTAAAACATCGATTGTCCATTCCCCCCTGACCCCCCCTGCCCCCTTCGGAGCGCGCTGGCCGGGTGTGGGGTGTGGCTCTAGTTCCTTTAGCACCTCCGCGCCCTCAGGCTGCCCCCTGAGGGAGAGAGCAGCCCGGGCGTGAGTCCCGGCTCCAGACGGCAGGCTCAGGAGGGGCTGCGGCCTGCCCCTCGTGGGGGGACCCGCTGCGCTGTGCGCAGGGCACCGGCCTCCGCGGCTCCTCCCGGGCCCGGCGCTCCGGTGGTCTGTCTTATGTCCCCCTCGGGGGTGGGAGCCCCTGGGCTGGAGGTGCACCCCCTGGTCCACTGGTTCCCAAACCTGGGCACACACACCAGGACCGCCTGGGAGCTGACCAGCCTCCAGGCCTGGGGTCCCCGGGTCTCTGGGTGGGGCCAGGGCAGGAGCCAGGGGCCCTGTGGGCACCCAGAGGCCGGGCCAGCCGGGGTTTCTGGGCACCAAGAAGGTCCAGGGGCCCGGCGCGTGAGCTAGGACAGGACCAATAACCGTGACCAGCGTTTATTGAGCCCAGCAGCCTCACAAACACCCGGGAAGGGATGCCGTCGCCCACCCGTGGGGGCCCTCGCAGAGCCGCAGAGAGGAAGTGGCAGAGCTGGAACTCGAACCCAGCCGGGGAGCACCTGCCATCTGGGGAGGGAAGGGCTTCCCAGGAGAGCCCGCCCAGCCGCGGACACAGGCAGCGGGCCGCGTCCTCAGAGCGAGGACAGGCGTCCTCAGACACGCCGTCTCCCGCAGTATCTGACCTGCAGCCCCTGTGGTTCTAGAGACAAAAGAACCTCCCCGCCTCCCTCTTCCTCCAGACAGAAGCCTCTAGGGGTCTGGTCTCTGCCGGACCTGGAGGCTGAATGAGGTGGTTTTTTTTAAAGAAACCCTGGGGTGGGGTCGGGGTAGGGAGAAGGGAACAGAGGGAAACAAAAGAAATACAGAAAAGAAATCCTGGAGCTGCCCTGGGGCCTCTCCGTCCTCAGGTGGACAGGCTCTGTGGCAGGGACGTCTGCAGGTGGGGGGGGGGGTGTTGGGGGGATGATGATGAGTATGTGTGGGGGGGTGGAGAACCAGGCGCCCTGCCCACTGCCTAGAGCAGGGGGATCTGGGAGGACTCCCACAGGACCAGGCACCCTGCCCACTGCCTAGAGCAGGGGGATCTGGGAGGACTCCCACAGGACCAGGCACCCTGCCCACCGCCTAGAGCAGGGGGATCTGGGAGGACTCCCACAGGACCAGGCGCCCTGCCCACCGCCTAGAGCAGGGGGATCTGGGAGGACTCCCACAGGACCAGGCGCCCTGCCCACCGCCTAGAGCAGGGGGATCTGGGAGGACTCCCACAGGACCAGGCGCCCTGCCCACCGCCTAGAGCAGGGGGATCTGGGAGGACTCCCACAGGACCAGGCGCCCTGCCCACCGCCTAGAGCAGGGGGATCTGGGAGGACTCCCACAGGACCAGGCGCCCTGCCCACCGCCTAGAGCAGGGGGATCTGGGAGGACTCCCACAGGACCAGGCGCCCTGCCCACCGCCTAGAGCAGGGGGATCTGGGAGGACTCCCACAGGACCAGGCGCCCTGCCCACCGCCTAGAGCAGGGGGATCTGGGAGGACTCCCACAGGACCAGGCGCCCTGCCCACCGCCTAGAGCAGGGGGATCTGGGAGGACTCCCACAGGACCAGGCACCCTGCCCACCGCCTAGAGCAGGGGGATCTGGGAGGACTCCCACAGGCGCCGGGCCAGCTCGGCCGCCTGCTGCACCAGCACCTCCGTGGGGATGACCGACAGGTGGAGGGCCAGCAGCTCGTGGCACTTGAGGACCTCGGCCGGGTGGTCCTTGCTGTAGTAGCGCAGGAGCTTCCTGCGGGAGGGAGGGGGGGGACGGGATTCAGAAGCAGCCAGGGCACTCCCCGCCCCTCCCCTCCCCCCGGAGCCGGGCTCTTTGGCACCTTGCAGACAGCCCCCGCCCCAGTGCCAGCACCAGGCCAGCGAGGCCTTCCCTGCTGACCTCAGCCCAGCCTGCCCCGCCCGTCCCTGCAGGTCCAGGTCCTGGGTGGGGCCTGCTGGCGGCGGCGGCCTAGTTAGAGCCCCGGAGCCAGCGGGGGAGTCCCGGGCCCCGGCACAGCTGAGGGCAAACGCTGCCACGAGGGCGCCCACAGCAAGATGGGCAGAAACCCTGACGTTCCCCGCTCCCTTTCTCGCCGGGTGCTGGCCCCGGCTGTGAGGAGCCTCGAACGAGGGTTTAGAGGTTCCCGGGGTGGGTGGGGGGGCACCTTGGTGTAGAAGCTGCTCCCCTCTGTGGGGACTGTTACGTATCACCCAACCTCTGTGCACCCGCGGCCCCGACGGGGTGCGTAGATCCGTCACCTGTAGTAGTCGCCTCCCAGCGTGCCCACGGGCGCCGCGTCGTCGGAGAGGACAGGCACCTCGGTGATCTGGAGCTTGTGCCCCTGGAAGGAGGGAGGCCGGCTCAGAGCGGCGGAGGGTGGGGTGGGAGGGACTTGTGGGGCAGACGCACTGGGCTCAGCCCTGCCCGGCGTGTGCCAGGTGCCGGGCGGACCGGGGACCTCTGTGTACCGTTCCCACCTGTGAACGGGGACAATAAAAGCCCCTGCGAACAGCAGTGACTGTGGCTATAAAGTTCCGAGCATCGTGCCCGGCACGTGGCGCCCCTCCTTCCCCTCCACGACGACCTGGGCCACGTGCTCGGGAGGGCCACTGGGAGGTGCCCCGGGAGGTGCCACGAAGAGCCAAGCGTGACCAAAGGCCCGTCTCCGAAAGCCCCGGGGACTCTCAGGGTCGTACCGGGAGGGGACGGGAATTGAGGTCCCCCGGGCACCCGCTGTGTGCCAGGCCCAGTCCCGGGGCCAGCCCCGCACTGAGGGGGGACGCTTGGCCGGACTTCACACGGGGCCTCCCCACTCACGGCTTTACCTTGGCCCCGTGGCCAGCAAACTGCGGCTCGAGAGCCACATGCGGCTCTTTGGCCCCTTCAGTGTGGCCCTTCCACAAAATACCACGTGCGGGCGTGCACGTACAGTGAGATTGAAACCTCGTGGCCCATGCGCAGAAGTCGGCTTTCGGCCTGGGCGAGTCTATTTTGAAGGAGTGGCGTTGGGACACTCAAGGGGCCCAAGAGCCGCGTGTGGCTCGTGAGCCACGGTGTGCCGACCACTGCCTTAGCCCGTTACCCTGGGGGCCAGCCAAGCACACGAAGCTGTGCCTGCTCTGGAAGCTAAGGGCGAGGTCGTACACACATCGGAAGTTCTGAGACACAGAGCGAAGACGGGAGCCTCCAGGTCACAAGAGCTGAGCCTGGGCTCCGGCTTCGTCCCCTACGACCTCGGTGGCCAGCCGTGGGGGTTGAGCTCCAGATCAGGGGTTTCTCCAGGTTGTAGGATGGGTCAATGAGGCCGGCCTCACCCATCGCACGGGGCTGTGCGGCTGTGAGCGCGGTGGTGAGACACTCCAACAGCTTCACCGAGAAAAGGGATGGGCCACCGCCTCAGGGTCACCTCTCGCCCAGAGCAGGGAGAGAGGAGGGCCCGGGGACAAGGGGACAGGAGACCAGAGACCGAGGGCATGTAGGGGGAGAAGAAATGGCCGTCAGAGAGATGGAATAAGGATGAATGGTGACAAGTGAGGAGAGGACAAAGAGAAACAGAAAAGGAGAGAGTAGGGGAGGGAAGGAGAGCTAGAGGGGGAGGGAGGGAGAGGAAGACAGGGGTCAGCAGAAGAAACAACTGCCCAGCCATGTCCACACACTGCAGTAACAGCGAGGCCTAGGGAACCAGCCCAGGCAGGAGACCCAAGCTACACGGTCCGCTGTCCCGTGGGCAGGCTGGTTAGTTGCTGTGAGCCCCGGTTTATCCACCTGCACAAGGGGAGCAGCAGTGTGCCATGCTGCTTAAGTGCGGTGGGTGATGCTGGGGCATCACGGAGGACACACGTGACCTGAGCGGCCTTCCTCACACGGGCCCGCGTCCCTCTGCGCACACGTCACCTGAAGTTACCGAACGCTGCCTCTGAACAGCAGCTGGGCGGAGGGTCTCAGAGCCGGTGGGAAAGGGACCTCCGAGGTCTGGGTCCCCACCAGCTGTGCTCATCTGTCAGCTCCGCCAGGGACCAGGAGGGTGAAGGCACAGCCTGCCCACCGCCCAGAGGAGGAGGGAACGAGAGCCCCAGGCCAGGAGAGCCGCACCCACCATCTCGTTCTGGAACCACAGGAAGTAGGAGCAGAAGAAGTCCCCCTCCCGGAACAGCAGCGTGGTGTAGCCCTTCTGCAGGTATCTGCGCGCCAGCCGGATCAGAGACCACACCTGGGAGGGAGAGGGGGAGAGCGCTCGTTCGCTCGTTCCACGGACAGCAGCCAGCCCTCTCCCCCCCTCAGGGGCAGAGCCGCCCGCCCAGGGCAGGATGCACCCGGAGGCGGAGCTCAGTGATAGGTTCACCGAGCTGTCTGGGCTACCCTTCCAGTTCCCGTGACGGTAAAATAGAAGTGAAAGCACTTTATATAACATTATCAGACGCTCCGGATATCAAAGAGTAAATGCATCATTCAGGCCAAAGACAAGGTCAGCACAGGAGGAGATGGGGGGTGGCCTCCCAGAGCCCCTCCTGCCGTCTAGGGCTGCCCCTCTCGGGCCGCCTCCAGGGCTGGGAGCCTCCGGCGTGGGTGCCAGGCACCCCGACCCAGCACCTCTGCTGCGGGGCCAGGTCCTGAGGAGGCGCCCCGAGGGGTCTGATGGGAACGTGCCCGCGGGCCACGCAGCTCCGGTCCCGCCACGCTCTCTGGCCTCATTCAGGGACTTCCTGACTCCGCTGGGGGCCGAGGGGCGGCAGCGGGCGCAGCCTGGGGCTGGGGAGAGGTCCGCGGGCTCTCTCACTGGAAACCCTGGTGGAAGGCACACGGGATCCGCTCCGAACCTGACTGACCACAACGCAACGTCTAATTAACTCTGCAAACAAGTGCACGGATTTGTTTCTCTGTTTTCAGGAAAGCAGCTCGACAACACGTATCAATAACCTTAAAAACACTCCTCCCACTTGACTGAGCCGCTCCATTTCTGGGAATCCGCGGCGCGGAAGTAATCAGAGGCGAGGACAGAGACGGATGCGCGCAGGTGCGCGCTGGGGATTATTTATAGTCGCGAAAGCCTGGAAACGGCCTCCATGTTCGACATCGGGGAAACGGCTAAGTAAATTAGGTTACATTCCCATGATGGACTGCTGTGGGGCTGTTAAAAATCATGTTTATAAAGAATTAATGACATGAGGAAATGCACCGACATAAAGGTGAAAATGTGGTAAACACAATTGCATAGATAGAAAGCGCTCAGCTACATCAAACTGCACAGGAAAACAGGGAAATAAATGCACCACGAGCGCCCCACGATCTCCAGAGAGGGGGATGGAGATGGAGAAGATGATGGCGGTGGTGGTGGTGATGTGCCAGCAAACACACAGTCAGTTCTGTTGTGTCACATACGGGGCCAAGTCCTGTACGCGCATTTCTCATGTGTGTCAGCAGTGCCACCGCCCTCCTTTACAGCCGAGGACACTGAACGTGGGCTGAGCAGTACCCCGCCACCCGGTGGGAACTGGGGTCCAGCCCAGGCCCCCCGACGCCCACCCGCTCCGGGTCTTCATGCCACACTTCACGTGGGTGAAGAAGTGGGCGTGTCTCTGTGTGCGCATAGAGTGTAGAAAGTGACCGAGGCCCTCCCTTCTCCTGACTCCAAATAGGAGATGCCACGAAGAAGAGTCAGTGAAAGAGAAGAGAAGAATCCCCAGAGAATGTCTCCTCAGCAGAAACCACCTAGTGCTAAGTTCTGACAGTCAAGCTGGCTAAGCTGTGTTTCTTCCTTGTTTTGCTTAACTCCACAAACAGTACTAACCGGACACTTGTGTGTGCCAAGCGCCGCGGCCGGCCCTGGCCACTCCTTCCCCTGCCCTCTGTCTAATCCGGGACACTAGCCAACACCCAGGGAGGTGCCCCCTGCATGGATCAAGGCTGATCGGGGCCCCGGGGTGACAGACAAGCTGCTGTGCAGTGCCTGCGGGGCCAGGAGAGGCTTGGACAGAGGAAGGGAAGGGGTTAAGGTGGGGTGAGCTCCAGAGCCTGGGGTGCAGGGCGCCCCATCCCTCCCAGGCAGGGCCGGGCCAGCACGGCGGTCCGCTGGGCAGTGAGGTGTGCCGGCCGGCCAGCGGTTACCTTGGCTCTGACGAAGGCAGCCAGGGGCCCCTTGCCCAGCTCGGACGAGGCCCTTTCGCCGTGGCTGAGGGAGGGGGCCACCATCTGGCCGGTGGTGCGGTCCACGTAGATGAAGTGCACCAGGCCCGGGAAGTCCTCCAGGAAGGTGCAGGCGAGTCAAGGAGCTGTCGGCCAGCAGCCAGGGCGACGCCGCCCCGACCCAGCTCCCCGGGGGCTGAGGCAGCGGCCAGGCCGCCCCTCCCGCAGGTAACCCCGAGGACACCCTCTCCCCGACCTCCCCTCACCTCCGAACCCACACCCCCCAAAGTTCTAAGATGCAAGTACGATGGATCCCCGACATCGACACAGTTAACGGGGCGCTCTGGATGCAACGGAACCCGGTGTGTTCATGTTTTACGATTTCCACGAGGGATGCAATTAAATTATACATACAACGAGGCTGGCGGAGAGGAGAGCCGAGCGGGGGCTGGGTGGGCGCCACCCACACACACACCTCCCCGTGATTGTTCACCTCCCAGCTCGAGAGGCTGGACGGCTGGGACCAGACCCCACGGTGGGCAGTGGCGGGCGCTCTGCCCTCCCTCCCACGGGCACCCTGCAGACAGACGTTGCCGGGGGGCTGGAGCCCAGACCCTCTGGAGATTTTCATTCCGGCAGCGCTGCTTTACGCCACGCTCCGGGGCCGGCCAATGCTCGGTAACGCCAGCGGCCCCTAACGAGAGGGTCTGACAGACCTTGGACGTGGTTTCTAAAACGGGGGTAACCGCGTTCTGTGCGGGCCTTCTCGGAGCCCCCCTGTCCTGCCGTGACCTGTGACCTCCGGGGGGGAGGACGCGGCTCTCACACCGACCCACCCCCAGGACCTGCGTCCCTCCAGGGATGCCCGTCGCCACTCTGCGGGTGGGACCCCCCTGACGTACGGGAACGCTAAGGCTCCCGTGAAGTCACTCTGGGACCCCAGGGGCTGCTGGGATGTCAGCCGGGGAGCGTTCCGGCAGACGGACCCCTGGCGCCGTTGCCTATTTTTCAGAGAAAAGGAACCGAGGCGGTGGGATATACAATCTCCATCCCGCGGCCGCAGTCCCCCAGAGAGGGCAGGCGGGGGGACAGGGGGTCGGGGGCGGCTCCCGGGGGGGAGGGCGCGGGGCTCAGAGTGAGGATATGACACCATGGTGACGTTCCTCCTGCTCTTCACCAGCAGGAAGTCCTTCCAGTCCATCAGCTTTTCTCTGCGGGGAGGAGGCAGGGAGCGGGCCATGGGGACGTGGGGCCGTGGGCCCACCCCGCCCACCCATCCCGCCTCCCGGGGCCGCGCCTGCCCACACTCACTGCATGAGCATCTGGACCTGGTCCTGCAGGTGCCGGGCCAGCTGGGGGCCCCCGCGGCTCGGAGCCGAGCTCAGGAAGCTCAGGCGGTAGATGGCGCAGAGCTGCCGCTTCACCTTCCCGCACAGCTGGAGCAGCCTGGGCGGGAGGGGGCGTCACGGCGGGCAGGGCCCGGGAGAAGGCCCGGCCCCGCAGGGCAGACACAGCGGGGTCAGCACCGCGTCCTGCTCGGTCACCCGATCTCCCAGGACCCCGTCCCCTCAGAGGCGCCCGCCTGGACTCTCTCCCCCTCGTGGCCTGGAGGCAAGGTGCCCCTCTGTCCAAACTCCCGCCCCCCCCACCCGGACCCCACAACTCACTCCTGCGACGAGGCGGGGTCACTCTTGGAGAAGGCCTTGGTCTTGAACTCCTGCCAGGTGCTCTGTGGGAGGGCAGGGGGCGGGGGGCGGGGGGGGGGGGCGGTCAGCTTCCAGGCGGTGTTCCCACAGCGCGGCCCGGGTTCTGAGGGCTTCCCGAGGCCCCGCGCGCATGTGCCCTCACACAGCCATGTGGGTCCCGGCAGGCCCCCCAGCTCTCTGCGCCCTCTGCACACCATGTTCTACTCTTGGCAGGGCTCCTTTCCAAAGCGCTTCCCGTGGGCCAAGTGCGGGGCCCGCTGCGTGGCTGGCTCAGAGTGCAAACCAGTGCTGCCAGGGAAGGGTAAGTGACCCCAGGGGGCCCTGGTGCTGAGAGGAGCCTGGGCGTCACCCCACAGAGGACCCTGCGCCTGAGGCGATGCCCCTGGGATGCCCGCGTCTCCGAGAGACGCCGAGCAGCTTCCGGCTGCTCCGGCGGAGACTCGGCCTGGCTCTGGGCTTCGGGGCTCGGCCTCCTCCAATCCTCCCGCCCAATGCGGTTCCTCACGCCTCCCCCTCACTTCCTGCTGGGCCCCCTCCCCTGTGCCCCGGCCTGTCCCTGTCTCTAAGCCGCAGTTCCCCCTCTAAAAAAACGGGAATTATGATCCGTGTTCTGCCAGACTCACACAAACACGTTCTGAAAACGTCAATGCGGACGTTTCTGCTGCAAGTTCCTAACGGGGAGCGAGGACGGCGCCCGGCGGAGGCGGGCTGACAGCCCTGCCCGGACCGCCCCTCCCCAGAGGCAGGCTGGGTCCCCTCCCCAGGGGCAGGCCGGGGTCCCCCCCCAGAGGCAGGCCGGGGTCCCTTCCCCAGGGGCAGGCCGGGGTCCCCTCCCCAGAGGCAGGCTGAGGTCCCCCCGCCGGAGGCAGGCTGGGGTCCCCTCCCCAGAGGCAGGCTGGGGTCCCCTGCCCAGGGGCAGGCCGGGGTCCCCTCCCCAGGGGCAGGCTGGGGTCCCCTCCCCAGAGGCAGGCCGGGGTCCCCTCCCCGGAGGCAGGCTGGGTCCCCTCCCCAGAGGCAGGCTGGGTCCCCTCCCCAGAGGCAGGCCGGGGTCCCCCCCAGGGGCAGGCCGGGGTCCCCTCCCCAGGGGCAGGCCGGGGTCCCTCCCCAGAGGCAGGCTGGGGTCCCCCCCCCGGAGGCAGGCCGGGGTCCCCTCCCCGGAGGCAGGCTGGGTCCCCTCCCCAGAGGCAGGCTGGGTCCCCTCCCCAGAGGCAGGCCGGGGTCCCCCCCAGGGGCAGGCCGGGGTCCCCTCCCCAGGGGCAGGCCGGGGTCCCTCCCCAGAGGCAGGCTGGGGTCCCCCCCCCGGAGGCAGGCCGGGGTCCCCTCCCCGGAGGCAGGCGGGGTCCCCTCCCCAGGGGCAGGCCGGGGTCCCCTCCCTGGAGGCAGGCCGGGGTCCCCCCCCAGAGGCAGGCTGAGGTCCCCTCCCCGGAGGCAGGCGGGGTCGGCCTCACCTGGAGCTCCTGCCTCCCGCGGCTCTTGACGAACTTGTCCATCCTCTGGCGCAGGTCCCCGGCGAGCGGCTGGGCCCGCAGGGCGCCCCGGGCCTCGGGGGCCTCCCTCAGCCGCTTCTCCAGCAGCGAGAAGCCCTCCAGCAGCTGGGCCAGGGCCAGGGCCAGCGGCGCGCCGGGGCTCTGCGGGGAGAGGCGGCGGGCAGGGGCGGGCGGCCACGGGGCAGGGGCAGGGGCGGGCGGCCACGGGGCCCGGGCAGCAGGCGGGCAGGCGGCCCCTACCTTGGTCAGGAGCACCATGTTGATGCCGGGCCACAGGGGCAGGCAGTACATGGTGTGGGGCACCATGGGGCAGTGCATCTCCTTCACGCTGGCATCCAGGAAGATCCGTCTGGGGCAGGAAGGCGCCGGGGAGCCGGGGATCAGCGTCTGGAGCGTGTCTTCTCCTATCTGGGGAGGAGGAGGGGCTGTGGAGGGAGGGGCGGGGGGCCGGCTGGCCTCCTCCCCGCCGTGGAGCCACCCACCGGGGCCCTTTGGCCGTCCTGCCCGTGAGCCACGCGGAGCCACGGGTTTCAGCTCCAAGGAGCGCCCGCTCTCCCATCCCCGCACCGTGCCCGTCCCAGCGTCTGTCTCTCTCTCTCTCTCTCTCTCTCTCTCTCTCAGCTTCTCCGGGCCTCTCCGCCCGGAGGCAGGGCTGGGTGCCAGCGGGGGCGGTGGGTAGAGACGGAAAAGGCGGGAAAAACAGACAAAGGTGGAGCGAGGGCAAGAGGCGCCCTGCCCGTGTCTTCACAGAGACGAAGGCATTGGAAGTTAAATAAATCTGCCACTTCAACCGCCTCGGAGTGCCCGCCGGGGGAAACCGAGGCACTGAATGGCTGCGTGAGCGAGGCTCCAGGCTCACGGAGGCTCTAAGAAAGCCTTCGGTGGTAAGAGCAGAGACGTGAGGACCTCGTTAGAGATGCCTGCCCCTAGGACGGCTCTGCAGCCTGAGGCCAGCAGCAATGCTGGCACCATGGCGGGGGTCGCTAAGTAAGCGACAGCATGCGCTCGCGATGGGCTCGCAGGGCTGACCACATGGCGGAGGAGAGCCTCGCAAAGGAGAGAACGCTTAGGGCAGAAGTCTCATGAAACACATTGGGAAGGGAAAGAACACGCAGTGTGTGTCTGTGTGTGTGTGTCCTGAGAGAGAGCAGTCCTTTTCCATACTGATGCATTTCCTAGCTTTTCTACAACGAATATATTTACATTTTCATCTTTAAAAAAGTTACAAACGGAGTTGGACTTTCACTCTCCAGTGCGGAGTGGGGATTTCTCAGGAGCTGAGGTCTCCCCACCTCCACCCTGGCCTAGGGCTGAGCTGTCCTGGCACTGACAGCCCGGAGGCGGCAGGCGTCACTCAGAGGTGAACCTCCGAGCCCCCAGCACTCACTGCAGCATCCAGATCAGCTGGTACCCCGGTCCATTCCCCCCCCCCCCCCCTGCAAAACTCACCTGGATCAGGGAATCGTCGGTGGGTGGGGTTCCCCCGTCAATCCAGATGGTGCTGCCTGCAGGGAACAGGCAATGAGATAACATAAATAACTGGAAACTATAAATAATGGCGCAGCGGCACACCAGAAGGGGTGGGTGGAGCCGGAACGCCCCCGCCCCAGCTGCTCACACACCCGGCTGGGCGAGCACTCAGTGTGGGCTGGAGGGGCACTGCCCTCCCCATCCCACCCCAACTCTGCAGGCCCAGGGCCCGGCCTGGGGAGAGAAGCTCCCCCCTGGAGACCTGTCCTGGGAGCAGGTGCCGGAAGACGCATCTGGCAGGGCGGGGGGCAGGTTCCTCAGTCCCTTCCTTCTGCCCGCTGCCCCTTCAGGCCCCTCCCTGGCTGTAACGGTGCCTCGCCACTAGGAGGCAGCACACAGCCCACATTCCCCCACCTGGTTAGCCAATCAGCAAACTTTTACTGAGCACCTGCCTACCGTGTGCTGGGAACGGAGCTAGACGTCCCTTCCCAGGACGGCTCACAAATACCCACGGAACCTCCCGCACACTGGAAATGTTAGATGTTTGTAATGATAGTGTTCTCTCAGCTTATGGCAAACAACTATCATCTATAACCACGTTTCTCTGGGGGAAGTCTGTTCCTGCGTCTCACACAGCGGGCTGACAAAGGGATGAGGGCACCTGGAGCCGTCGGTAAGCCGCGAGCTCTGTGCGCTGTGGAACAGCGTCACTGACAGCTCCGAGGTGCAGAACGCTGAGGGGCGAGGAGGAGGACCACGGGGAGTGGGGGAGGGAATGTCGGTGGCCACCATAGGGGGTGCTCCCCCCTTTGGGGCTCACGGAGAGGCTGGGAGGGCAGCTCTGGCCCTGGCCCAGAGAGATGCGCGAGCGCAAGCGAACTGGGACTCGCTCTCGGGACCCAGGCTCCCTGCAGCCCGTCCAAGGGCCCGAAGTTAGGAACGTCTAACCCGTGGCTTTTAACTGTGACTGCACAGGAGAGCTTTAAAAAGTCCCGGTGCCTCGGCCACGCAGTGGTTTAATGAATAAACTAAATGTTTACTTTATTTCTGTTGTTTACACAGGTCAGATATAAACTACAGAGACTGAGCACTTATATCTTAAATCACTGTGCTTGAAATCAAATGGTTACTATTTAAGTTTAATTACCTGATTACTTATTAATTACAAAAAAGGAAAGAGGAAGCAGAGAAGGCCGTATGAGAGATGAATTTTTAAGAGGAATCAATGTGTCATGAACAGTTTAGTGATCACTTGAGAGGCCTGCACAGCCCCCGAATTCAAGCTGGGGCCAGGGGGGCAGGCGGAGGGGCTGCTGCGGACGGTGCCCCATTCTCTAGAACTCCGGGTGTCTGTGCCGAGGCCCTTACAAGACAGGGGCCCACTGAGCCCCAAGACAGACCCCCCCCCCTCCACCCCTCCTCTTCCCCACCCGCAGGTCTCACCTGAACCCGAGCTCCGCGCCCCGGGGGAAGGAGCGGGGGTGAAGTACTCCTCAGGGAGGGAGCTGTCTGTCTCCTGCGGGGGGGAGAAGGGGCAGCTTGGCTGGGGGCTCCCCCCGCACCCCCTTCCCCCGCCCCCCCCCTGCAGGCACCCGGCACGTACAGTCCCCGTGGAGCTCCGGGCGGGGCCCGCGGAACCGGGGCTCCAGGCCTGCTGCACGGGGATGTTCTGGCTGCTCGGCAGCCTCCGCCGGGAAGGCTGCGGCAGGCACGGGGGGCCGAGGTTAGAGCCTGTCTGAGCGGCTCCTCCCTCGGTCCTCCACCCCCAGCTCTTCACGGCCCAGCCACGGGAGGGGCACGGGTGCGACCGGCTCCCCCGCGAGGCCCGGCGTGGCCTCCCTTCCCAGCCACGTGTCGGGTCTGGGTGGCCTAGTCTCTCTCCAGAACCACTGCCATTCCCTCACACGGACACCAAACCATGGAAGGGCAGGAGGATGGCGACGGTGGGGGCACGCTTACAGGGAGTCCTCCCCCCCCAACCCCCGCCCCAGGCATTGCTGGGCTCTGGGACCCTGCCTCCTTTATTCCTCACCACCCGAGAGGGAGATGGCGTCACCGTCCCGTAGCACAGAGAAGGCAGCTGAGGCTCAGAAGGGCAAGTATCTGCCCGCCCACACCGCTGAGTGGGGAAGCAGGGACTGCCTGACTCTAGAAAGCTGCACTTTTAACCACACACGCGTCCCAGAACTCTCCTTCTGTCTGCTAGCAGCAGCAAAGGCCTGCCCACCACCAGCCCAGAGCTGAGACCCAGGGACCCGGCCTCCCCGGTGGCCAGCCGGCCCCCCGCGGACGGACGGGTTCTCCTTGCACCCCCGCCGGCCCCCCGCCGCCCAGAGGCTGCCGGGACCTGAGTGTCGTCACCATCGTCCTCCTCCTCGCTCGGGTAGAGGTCCTGGACCAGCAGGATGAGGGCCAGCAGGTCGGCCGGGCGCAGGGAGCTGGCACTGTGGCTGCAGGGAGAGCGGGCGGCTGGTCGGCCGGGCCCAGTGCCCGGGGAGGGGGGGGCAGTGGGCGAGGCCAGGCTGGGCTATGGGGACCGGGCGTGGTCCCTGCCCCCAAGGCGTTTACGACTGCGCCAGCCCATTCCCCGCTCTGGAGGAAGGCGGGGTAGGTAAAACCAGCTCACCAACTTTTAAACTCAAACTTGGTTGTGTTAAAAATTGCTATCCAGCCGAAACCGGTTTGGCTCAGTGGAAGAGCGTCGGTCTGCGGACTGAAGGGTCCCGGGTTCGATTCCGGTCAAGGGCATGTACCTTGGTTGCGGGCACATCCCCGGTAGGGGGTGTGAAAGAGGCGGCTGGTCTATGTTTCTCTCTCATCGATGTTTCTAGCTCTCTATCTCTCTCCCTTCCTCTCTGTAAAATATCAATAATGATAAAAAATATTTAAGAAAATTGCTATCCATGGGGAACCACCAGGGGCCAGGAAGTCCTGAATCCGGACTCTGAGACAGTGTTCCCGGGAGCAGGATTGAGAGAGAGGCGGGGCTGAGCGGGCTGAGGGATCTAAGAATGTGAGACGCTGCATGGGAGAGAGACGGTCTGAGAGGTTTTCTTGGCTGGGCAGTGTGCCTGGCAGACGGGGTGAGCAGGGGCCGGGGCCTGGCCACCAGGGGTGGCCACAGCTTTAGGTGGCTGCTCTGACCCTCGGGGGCGGGAGGACACCGCCCCCAAACCGGGGCCTCGCTCACCTGGAGTAGAAGGCCAGCAGCTTGGAGTGCACCAGCAGGAAGGCGTGCAGGGCCTCCTCGCCGGCCCGCGCGGGGCTGGCGTTCACCGCCTGCACCACGTGCCGCTCCAGCGCCTCGATGCACAGCTCGCAGAGCTGAGGGTGGATGAGCCGCTCCACGGCCTGGCCCCCCGGGGGCAGGAGAGGAAGCACGTCACCCGCCGCCCTCTCCCGCTGGGCCCTGGCTGGGGGGTGAGTTCCCTCCCTGGTCCGCGCGGAGCACAGACACTTGGGAACAGAGCAGGGAGCACAGACACAACAGAGCAGGGAGCACAGACACTTGGGAACAGAGCAGGGAGCTCACACCAGCACGGACCTGCCTGGGTGTGGGGGTCGGCCTGTGCCCTCACTCGTTAGAGGGATCCAAAGTGGGTCTTAGCGCGGCCCGGCCCCTCTGCCCTGACCCTCCCCGCCCGAGGGCCCGCGCCCACGGTCACCTCCACGGCGAAGGCCTGCTCCCGCTCCCGCAGGCGGCCGTGGGTCCACAGCAGGCTCTGGAAGTGCTCCCACACCTGGACGCGCTGCTCCACGTCGGGGGGCCGCAGCCTGGGAGGAGCAGGCGAGGGCGTGAGAAAGCTGGCTGTCCCCCACTTCAGCCGCGGGGCGCAGTCCTAGGTCCGGGGCAGGACCGGCAGAGCTCAAGTGACCTGACAAGTAACAGGCAGAGCCGCGAAGAGCAGAGGGGGGCATGTGGGGCCGTCCCAGGTGGGGAGAGGAGTGGCTGGGCAGGAACCGGGACGGCGCCTGAGAAAGTCGCTGCCCTTCCCCGGCTCTCACATGCAGAGGTGACACGGCCCGGCCAGAGCCCAGGGAAGCGCGGGAAGCAGCCGGGGCACGGTGTGCACACACCATCCGGCCTCAGGAGGGTACCGAGCAAACGCCCGGGTGGACCAGCCGCGAGGGAGGACTCACTCCTTCCGGATGAGCTGGCCGTCGGCGGTGACCAGCCCGAAGTGCACCTCGAACAGGAACTTGAGCACCCGCAGCTTCTGCCGCAGGTCCGCCTCGGCCTCCGTGCGGTCGCCGTTGATGGCGATGAACAGGCACTCTCCGAACTGCGGGCACAGCGCCGACGTCAGCCAGCAGCCCCGGGGCTCCCCTCGCCGGCCCCGACCCGGGCACAGCGAGGGGACGACCAGGTGCCGGGGGGAGCTCTGATAAGACCATCCCCCCGGAGTCGGGGTGAGGGGGTGGAGGAACAGGGCCCAGGCCTCCCTCACACGCACCAGGTGGAGGACGTAGAGGGAGCTGCCGTTTTCCGTGGAGAAGCAGGTGTACGTGTCGGAGAGCTTCTCCAGCATCGTCATGGAGGAGATGATGACCGGGGCCAAGAGGGTGCTGAGCTGGTCCTCCAGCGCTGGCAGCTGCATGAGGGGAGCACACGCTGCTCCAGTGTGCCAGACGCGGGACACAGGAACGGACAGAGCCGGCCTGGCCACCGGGGCGGGCGTCACTGCTCTGACCCCAAACCTGGGTGCAGCTAGGAAGGCTGGGAAGGGCTGGTTAGGCCCTGAAGGTGGAAGGGAACGTGAAGGGAGGAGGCCATGTTGCCGGTGTGCGGTGCGTGGGCATCGGATGGAGAACTGGAAGAGCGCTGGCGGCATGGGGCACAGCCGGGCCCTCTGCAGCTAAGGAAAGTGGTCAGAGCTCGGGCACAGACCGGGTGCGAAGGTGTTCACTGCAGCATCGTTCACAGCAGCCAGCCGCTGGGGGGCAGGGGAGTGCCCGGTAGCAGAGGGACATTAGGTACATAAGTAACAGCTCGTCCAAATGACGGAGGAATAGACAGACACTCAAAGTAGTGGAGTGTTTCAACGATGTGGAACATTCCTCTGATACAATGTTATGGTTTAAAAAAACAACACGGTGTGGCCCGACAGGCGTGGCTCAGTGGTTGAGCATCCGCCCATAAAACGGGAGTTCCCGGTTCGATTCCCTGTCGGGCACACTCCAGGGTGGTGGGCTAGATGCCTAGTAGGGGACGCGCAGGAGGCAGCGGTAATTCTCTCTCATTGTTGATGTTTCTCTCTCTCCCTCTCCCTTCCTCTTCTGAAATCAATAAAAACATATTTTAAAAAAGGTGTGAATCTTCTGTATTTTAAACTGTATAAAAAGCATTAAGATATTTAAAAAGTCCACACTGTTAAATTTTATTACTTCTGAATAGAGGGACCTATGGGTGATTCTTCCTACTTTTTATATAATTCTCTTCCCCTGTTTCCACAACAAGCATAATTTTACTTTCATAAGCTCTCTCCCCCCAACCCCCCATCCTCTCTGCAATCCCAACTAAGAAACAAAACAAAAAAAAGAGAGAGAAGGACAAATTAGTAGCGAATCTGTGAATAAAAGGGGGCTAAGGCCAGTGGGAGGGCCACAGCTGAAATTCACCGCACCGGACACAGGAAGGGAGGGACACGGCTGGCCCGCCCGCGGAGCCGGAGACCTGACTGCAGCGTGGAGGAGGCAGGGACCTGGCCTGGAGCTGGCGAGAGCCCCCAGGAGCTGAGGAAGCCCTCGCCCGGAGAAGCGGAACCGGCCACGGGCCAGAGGCCGCGTGCAGCACTAACGTATGAGCTGGCACAGCGTGCGGCGGGTTTTCTCCCGACGTTCTCAGCATCAGGAGCCAAGGCCGGTGCCCAGCGGCTGCAGCACCTGCCAGTGGAGCTAGGACAGTGGCTGCTTCTCATCATGCAGGTCCCGGCTCAGACAGCCTCTCGCCTAACCGCGCCCCGGCCACCACGCCCCAGCCCCTCCCCATCGCACACCTGCTCTAAGTGTTTCTGACCATCCGTCACTCCCTGAACTCACGTGCCTCCTTGGCTCACTGTATGTTATCCCTTTTTGGCCTCTAAGTCCATGAGCGCAAGGTCGCTTTCACTGCTCTGCCTTCAGAGACTGGCACATAAGAGGTTCTCAATTAATATTTGTCCGAATATCCTTCCAGACAGGCAAATGTTGAATTATTCACGTACCATAATTTTCTAGGACTGTCATAAATGAATTATGTGAGTAGAAAAGTCACTTAAAAATCTAGAGTGTGTATAGCAATTCATGTTAAAAATAGTAGTTTTTTCTGCAGGTGTAGCCAGAACTTTTTCCAGTGGGGGGAGATAGAAATCTTTGGTGCAGCAGAGTGTAAATAAAGGGACATTCTCACACTAGCTGGTAGAATTACAGAGTGCTACGCTCTCTTTGAATGGCTTCTCAATCTAGGTTTCGGTTCTTGGGAATCTGTCCCAAGGAAATAGTTAAGACGTGGGGGAAAATTCAAGCACAAGTTCCCTACAGTGATGGTTATAGAAAACTAGAAGTGCTATGCAGGCCAGTACTGAGGAAAGAGTTAAACAAATGCATGCATTTATTCACACGCAGGAATATGTTTCCATGAACATTTATGCTTTTGAGAATATTTAACAAAATGGAATAAGCTTTAGTAAGTGAAAAAAACAGAAAATAAAACTGTAAATGTGGCATGACCCCAACTATATATAAAATGTCCTGAGCCACACGGCCTGGCTGCCAGGCTCAGTAGACTGAGCGTTGTCCTGGGCGCCAACAAGTCGCTGGTTCAGTTCCCAGTCCGGGCACAAGCCCGGGTTACGGGCTCAATGCCCAGTGTGGGGGCCTGCGGGAGGCAGCTGATCAGTGATGATCTTTCATCACTGATGTTTCTGTATCTCTCTCCCTCTTCTTTCCTCTCTGAGGTCAATGAAAATATATTGAAATAAGTAAAGTAAATAAAATGTAGAGTGGAAAAAATATGAGTGAAAACAATAATCTGAGTTTTAAAATTGGATGTTCATATGCAAAAAAGAAAATTGTTTTAATCTATACCTGATACCATATTAAAAAATTCAAAATGGATCATTAGACCTAATATAGAACCTAAAACTATAAAATTTCTGGAAGAAAATACCGGGAGAACGCTTTGTGATCTTGGGTTGGGCAAAGATTTCTCAAATATGGCATCAAAAGCATGATCCATAAAAGCAAAAAAAAAAAAGATAAAACTTCTGCTCTTTGAAAGACACTATTAGATGGATGCAAAGATAAGACACAAATTGGAAGAAAATACCTACAAAACATCTATCTCCTTGGATTTACATCCAAAATACATTAAGAAATTCTCAAAACTCAATAAAAATAACAATCAACCCAATAAACTGGCAATAGATTTGTACAGCTCATTAAAGAAGATGTAAGAGTGGCCAAGAAGCACATGAAAAGATCCTCAAAATCATTAGTTGTTAAGGAAACGGAAATTAACACACAATAAGATCCTGTCATGAACAAATTACAGTAATAGAAAAGCCACTTTCCATCAGATTCCGATCAGAGTGGCTCCATACATTTACAGAGAGTGACCGCAGAGGGGCCAGCAGGCACGAGGACATGGGTCTCCCATCCGACCAGTGGACTATAAACAGCCCAACCTCCCGAGGGAAGCTGGCAGCAGTTCCTTAAAAAGCTCAGCATACGTGGCCCGGCCACACTCCCCTGGGATTTCCCTGACGAGCCGGGAACGCTGCTCTACGTGGAAGTAAACACTGGAAACACCCGCATGTTGCTCCCACCAGCAGGTACGTGGCTGAACGGACTATGGCTCAGCGTGAAACAGACCCCGGCTCAGCCGTGGACGGGGGTGAACTGCTGAGACACACACAGTACAAGGGGGCGAGTCTCAGGCAGGCTGCATGGAGGAAGCCAGACCAGACCAGACCAGACCAAACCAAACCAAACCAAACCAAACCAAACCAAACCAAAACCAAACCAAAACCAAACCCAAACCCAGCCTGGCAGCTACTGTAGGATTTCACCATAAAGGTCTATAAATACAGACTCAGCTATTCTGTCAGAGAGCGGATCTGTGGTTGGCCAAGTGGGGGGAGGTGAAGGAAGCTCACAAGTTTGGGGGACGGTGGGTATGTCCATTTTATTGATTGTGATGGAATTGCAGGCATGTGCATATTAAAGTATATCAGACTGTACACTTTGACTATGTTCAGGTTATAGTATGTCAATTATACCTTAATATGGCTGTCACAAAAAGTAATGTGTCAAGATTATGCTAAACTTTTTAAGTAAAGAAACGGGTGAGATCCAAGTTTCTCTGCTGCGTGATTCGAATTCTACATCCTCCTGCCCTCACTCAGCCAGCCAGCCCTGGGGGAGGAAGGGTGGGAGGTGCGAAGACGCGCTGTCTCTGGCCCAGCCCTGGAGGTGGACAGGTCCTCCTGCCTCCTGGCCTCCTGGTAGCTCTGTGCTGTCCCCGCCCGTCCATCCCACACTCACCTCCTCTCCCTCATACTCCGACTGCCCAAACTTGAGCCGCAGACTCTCTTCGAACTCCTTGTCTGTCCAGTAAAAGAGGACCTCTGCCCCCTCTGTGGCCACCAAGACGCACTTCATCTGCCGGGGAGAAGCAAGGTCAGGGTTGCCTCCCAGCCCCGCGTCCTTAAGCGTGGCCTGAGTGACGAAGGGGATCATGACCCCAGCCAACATCGACCGAGCCCTCACTGCACACCGGGCACCGTGGCCGGGGGGCCTCCTGGTGCTCTTCCTTCACACCCTCTCAGCCGCCGGCTCAGACAGACACCTTCCATTTCCCCCCTCTTACAGAGCGCCCCGTGGCTCGGCTTCAAGTGGC
The DNA here is from genome assembly GCA_963924515.1 of Vespertilio murinus. Taxonomy (NCBI): domain Eukaryota; kingdom Metazoa; phylum Chordata; class Mammalia; order Chiroptera; family Vespertilionidae; genus Vespertilio; species Vespertilio murinus. The sequence continues at coordinate 18,332,398 of OZ004714.1, read as the reverse complement.
AGAGGTGGGTCCTGCCCGACGCCACGGCCGGGGCTCTTTCCTGGGCCTCCTGCCCCCCGGGCCTGCTGGGACCACTGGTGAGGAAGGACCCAGCTCTCGGTCTGGACACGAGTCCGCCGCACAGGGAGGCGGGCGGTCCCCGGGCGCACGGCGGACAGAGCCGGTGCCGGGTCGGAGGGCGGCTGCTGACCTCCCTCTGGGCACTCCAGAGGTGTGTTTCTCCTCAAACCAAAACCAGCCACAGAAGGCGCGCTTCCAAGCCCATCAGGACTGGATTCGGCACCACAGGAATTTCACTCACGTGTTCTTGCTCTGGGAGGGAAACAGGGGCTGCCTGACACAGGGTGCTCAGTAAAAGGGAAGGAACGGAAGGTGTCTTATCGTCCACGTTCATTCTCACACCTGCTTAGCTGCGGAGTCCGCAGCCACATCCTCCAGTATCTCGGGCCCTCTGAACCCCCTTCCCCACCACCCACACATGTACCCTCTGTGCCACACATTTTAAGGCTTACTTATATATATAAAGTGTGTTTTCTCAGTCACCATCTGGTCGACTCTTAATCCGGAGCTCCCTGCACTGCGCCTTGGGCCCCTGGGTGCAGCAGACGCCGACCCCCTCGACCCCGGAGAAGCCCACCCAAGCCTGGGAGGGCCAGAGCTGCAGGCTGGCGGGTGCGGCTCGGAACCCCAGAGAGGAACTTCGAACCTCCTCGTGTACCCCCGTGTGCCACACGGACACGATCGCGCTGCCCGTGTGCTAAGACATGACACGGGTTGTGAAGGAGGCCGAGTCTTCCATGAGTGGAGGCCCAGCCTCCTTAATGGGATCATCGCATCCCGAGGTCTCAGACCCTTACTCCATGTGGGATCCCCTATCGGAGCAGCCTAGGGGTCCTTGCCGAATTCCCTCCGAATTTCCAGTTGGTTTATCAGCTCTAAGGCAGAGCACCCGGCCTCAAGGTGTCCCAGCCCATCCCCGCGGAATTGCTAAGCACCAGGCAGGGACTGTGAGAACATGGAGTGCGACGAGGTTGCTGGAGGAGGGCAGGTGGACCTGGAAGAGGCGCGGGGACCCCCAGGCCAGCCTGATGGGGGGCTGGGGGACGGTGAGCTATGGGATGAAGGCTGTGGCCCACAGCAGGGAACCCCTGCAGGCTGGTCAGGCTGTGGGAGAGAGAGGCGTGCTGGCCATAGATGACGGGTGAGGTCAGGTTATGGAGGCCGGTCCCCTGGGGTGGGGGAGTGAGGCCAGGAGAAGTGGAGCCCGGAGACACAGAAGCAGACCCCGATGCAAGGGAGGACGGAGAGAGGAGGCAGAGGTGACGTCAGCGGCTGGGGGGAGGGCTCTGCAGAGCCTGGGAGGGCTCAGGCACTGCCTGCCTCGCTCTGTCCTCCTCCCACAGCCTCGGAGCGGGTGCTGCCCGCCTCCGGCTGCCCCCCGTACGGCGGAATTCTCTACCTTGGCACGGAGCACGGCAGAGCTTCCGGTCAGCCAGAGGTTCAGAGAGGGCTGCAGTGGACAGACCCTGTGACCAGCTCGCGGACAGCAGCATAACGTTCCGGGCCCTGTGGATGCTTAAAACAGAGAGGCCATGAGGGCAAGCAGCTCTGACTGTCCTGGTTCCTGGCAGGGAGTGGACAAGGCGGTGAAGGTGAAGGACTGTGCGGTCACAGCTCTGGCTCTGGCTCTGCGGCAGTCTGCTCGGACCATTTCCCCACAGCCAGGCTCTGGGTGCCCTGTACCCCTCCACCCCTACCCTTGAAAATGAAAACCGGACATAGCAGTGCCCCACAAACATTAATTCCCACCTACTGTCTCCTCCCGAGCACTCTCCTTTCTCGGTGGGTCCTGCAGGGCCACGGTGGGGTCAGCAAACCCACTCTCATCCCGGGAAAAAGGAACCTGACACTGGGTTCTCGGTTTGGCTTTGCCGAGGCCCTTTCGCCTCGCTGGGCCTCAGGCTCCCGGAGGAAGGGAGAAACCCCTTGCTGCACTTCCCTATGGGGTTATGGCGCCAGCCAGGGAGCCCCCGGCAGGAGGGAGGGCCCCTACAGAGAGGTGCATGTGGGGAGAGTGTCTTTATTCTTATTTCCCGGGTGCCCTTCATCAAATAACAGGATGAACTAAACTGGGTGGAGATCATTCACATTTTGACGGTAAAAGGCAGGAGTCACATAAAGCTTCAGCTTAATTAGGATGAGGCAAGAAAGGGCTTTTAGAGGCTCAGCAATTTTACTTTTTCTTTTTTTTTTTGCAACAGAACTGAGGCTTGATGCTACATCACGGGCATGACTGGGCTCCATGCAGCATTCCCAGGAACAAGGGGATGTTTCTTGGTGAACATTCGGTTCTACTTTTGTTATTCCAAAAGGCGGGTAAGAGGCCCTCCTGGGTGTCATTCCCTGTTCTCTCCCCCCTGCGCTCAGGAGGGGACCCGGGACTCCATGGAGCTCCGGCCCGCGCCCCTCACCCCGCGGCCCCCTCTCACACCCACCCACAAACCGTCACCCCAGAGCCCCTCGCACCTCGCCGCCACCCCGGGAAGGAGGAAGGCCGGGCTGGCGGGGCCCGCCCCACTTCGCGGCTGCAGAAACTTTGGCTCCGGGAAGTGAAGCGACGGCTCCCGGCCACACGCGCGGTGGGTGAGGCGGGAGGGGCCGCTCCCTCTTCCGGGGCCGCGCTCCCCAGGCCGGGCCGCCGCCCACGCAGCGCAGCGGGCGGCCGAGGGCAGCGCCGCCGGGACAGACGGAGGGACCCCACGAGCGAGAGCGCCGCTCCGCCGCTCCGCCGCCCCGCCCGGGCGCGCTTCCGGGTGGGGCCACGTGACGCCCCCACGTGACCGCCCTGCCCGCCGCTCTGTGGGCGGGGCGGCGGCCCCGGGTGGGCTGCCCGCGCTGGGAGCTCCGGCCCTGCAGACCCCGGTCCCCTTCCTGCTGTCCTTGAGCGGGGAGCCGGGGCTCCAGGGATTGGGGGCCTCGCCCAATGCCCACACAAGTTGCTTTCCCAATTGGGGCCCCCCAGGGCTGCGCCCCGCACTGTCCGAAGCCCTGCCCCCGGCCTCAGGCCCAGCGATGCCCCATGGAGGCCCTCGGAACAGCCCCGTGTGGCTTCATTTCACACAAGCGGAAACTGAGGCCTAGAGATAGCCACTCGCTGCGGGGCCCCGTTTGGGGGAGAGCCAGGCCCCCGGTTCCAGGCTGGTCCTTTCCCACGGACGGGCTTGACTTCTGGGCTGCGGGCCGCTGGTTCCCGGGCCTCCTGGGGAGGGACCGCCTGCAGGAGGCCCAGCTGCCCCCCAGTGCCCGCCCCGGAGGAGTTCCTTAGTCCACAGGGGGAGGGGATTTCACAATAGGGGCTTTGTTTTGAACCCGAGTTGGCAAGATTTTCTTAAATTGTGTGTGTACTGGAGGTGGGGGGAGCTGACGAAGGTTACGGAAGGGACTACATCCCCGCCTAAGACACCCCTCAGAGTGTCCTGGAGTCTTCTACAGTGTTTCCCAAAGTGTGGTACGCACACCCCCAGGGGTACGGGAAGAGTTTGGTGGGAATATGCACTGCACTGTGCTTAGCTGCACCTAATTCTACATTCTCATGAGTCAATCAATTTCATCCTTCTCATTGATCCAATTAAATATTATTTATAATATAACTTTCATTTATATTTTATTATGAATAATTTTGTTTTTCATTTATTATTATTTTGTGTATGTACCAAAAAAATAAAAATAAAAATAAAAATATTTTGATTGTTATTAAAATACATCCTTTTTTTTGACAAGGGGTACTCAGCCTTACGAAAATTATAGAAGGGGCACACATACTATGTCAAAAGTTTGGGAAACTGTTAGGAGCTTTGAGCGCAGCCCAGCAGGGATTGACTTTGAGGGACTGTTTAGGATACAGCAAACAGAGTACTCCTCCTCTCCCCCTCCCCGCCAAAGGCAGGGGCCAAGAACTAATGTCTCCTCCCCTCCCTCCATTCACTGCCATCCCTGGCAGCCCACCTCAGGGCCCAAACCCCCGATCTACAGCTCAGAGCCCCATTGCAGGCATCTGCCTCCTGTCCACAGTTGAGGTCTCCCGGCTGTGCACCCTTTATTCTGTTATTTCCACTCACCATGTTTCTCTTTTGTGTCAAACCCTTCATAAGCATGAATTTCAGTGATTGAATACATTTCATCAAGTGGATGTGCTGCTATTTATTCTCCAACCCCCCCCCCCTCGCTAGTCCATTTCCCATCTGCCTTGTATGAGGGCTCCAATTTCTCTACATGTTCGCCAAAGCTTGTTGTCGTTTTTTAACTTAGCCACCCTCGAGGGTGTGAAGTGGCAGCTCATGATTTTTATTTGTATTTCTCTAATGACTAATGACATTCAGCATCTATTCATGTGCATTGCAGCAATTTATGTCTTCTTTGGAAAAATGTCTATTCAAATCCATTGCTCATTCTAAAATTAGGTTGATTTTCTTTTTATTATTAGTTATAAGAGTCCTTTATATACTCCGGATACAAGTCCTTTATTTGATATATGATTTGCAAAAATTTTCTCTCATTATGTGTTTTTTTAAAAAAATGTTTATTGTTGAAAATATTACATACGCACTCTTTTTTCCCCCAATGACCTCTTCCAACCTGCCCCCACCACCCGCCCCAGGCCTTCACCACCCTATTGTCTCTGCCCGCGTGCTATGAATATATGCATACAAGTTCTTTGGGTGATCTCTTCCTACCCACTCACCCACCACCACCTTCCCTCTGAGATTCTTCAGTCTGTTCCATGCTTCGATGTCTCTGGATCTATTTTGTTCAGCAGTTTATTTTGTTCATTAGATTTCCCATATGAGTGAGATCATGTGATACTTGTCTTTCTCTGACTGACTTATTTTGCTTAGCACGATACTCTCCAGGTCTCTCCATGCTGTCTCAAAGGGTAAGAGATCCTTCTTTTTTACTGCTGCATAATATTCCATGGTATATATGTAGCACAGCTTTTTTATCCACTCATCTACTGATGGGCTCTTGGGCTGTTTCCAGATTTTAGCTATTGTAAATTGTGCTGCTATGAGCATAGGGGTGCATAAATTCTTTCTGGTTGGTACTTTGGGGTCTCTTAGGGTATATTCCTAGGAGTGGGATCAAATGGCAGTTCCATACTTAATTTTTTGAGGAAACTGCATACTGTTTTCCATAAGGGGTGCACCATTCTGCATTCCCACCCGCAGTGTATTAGGATTCCCTTTTATCCACATCCTCGCAAACACCTGTCATTTGTTGATTTGTTGATGGTAGCAATTCTGACAGACGTGAGGTGCTACCTCATTGTTGTTTCAATTTGCATCTCTCTGATGATCAACGACTTTGAGCATTTTTTCCATATGTCTCTTGGCCATCTGTATGTCCACTTTGGGGAAGTGTCTATTTAATCCTTTGTCTATTTTTTAATTGGATTGTGTGTGTGTGGGGGGGTCTTATGCGGCGGCGGCGGGGGCCAGACATGGCGGGTATCTCCCTTTTCCGCGTCCCGCACGGAAAAAGAGATGAACGAATCGGTTCTAAGGGGAGGCAGCCAGGGATTGAGAAATATTAGAAATAAAGAGAGAAGACACAGAGATAGATTTTAAGCTGGGAGCTGGGTGGGCCGCCATACTGTCTGCTGGAGAGGCAGGAAGACGAAGACGACCCAGCACATTTATTTTATACCCCCAATACCTTGCCTTAAGTAGGCCCAACCATGCCTGGATTTACATATCTAGTCCCGCCCCTGCCCACACCTGGGCTGATATGAAGGCCAACCTGACAACATGTCTGCCATCTTGGGGAAACACATTCCCAAGGCATGGCTCTGCCTTGAGTTCAGCTGATGACAATTAAGGAAAATTGCCCATGTGCCCTCCCAGGCGGCCCTCTACAGGATTGTTTGTCTTCCTTTTGTTAAGTTGTATGAGTTCCTTATAGATTTTGAATATTAACCTTTTATCAGATGCACCAGTGCCAAATGTGTCTCACGTTTCATTTTGTTGATGGTTTCTTTTGCTTTGCAGAGACCACATTTATTTTATTGTAGTCCATTTGTTTCTTTTCTCCTTAGTTTCCTTTGCCTTAGGAGATGTATCCGCACACATATTGCTATGAGAGATGTTTGAGATTTTGCTGCCTAGATTTCTTCTAGGATTTTTATGGTTTCACAGCTTACATTTAAGTCTTTAAGTCTTTTATCCATTTTGAATTTATTCTTATCTATGGTATAAGTTGACGGTCTAATTTCACTTCTTTGCATGTGTCCGTCCCATTTCCCCAACGTCATTTATTAAAGAGACTGCCTTGATCCCATTGTATGATCTTGCCTCCTTTGTCAAATATTGAGCATAATGGCTCGGGTCGATTTATGAGGTCTCTGTTCTGTTCCATTGATCTATATTCCTGTTCTTGTGCCAGTACCAGGCTGTTCTGATTATAGTGGGTTTGTAGTATAACTTGATATCTGGCATTATGATCCCTCCAACTTTGTTCTTCTTTCTCAAGATTGCTGCGGCTATTTGAGATCTTTTTTGGTTTCATATAAATTTTTGGAGTATTTGTTCTAGATCTGTGAGTCATTATGTGTTTTGTCTTTTTACTTATCACTTGTAACACAAATGTTTTCAATTTTTATGGAATCTAATTTATCTATCTGTAATTATGTGCAGCTTTTTGTGTCAACGTAAGTTTTTATTTCACTAGGATAAACACCTAGGAGTGGGATGGCGGGACTGTATGTGAAGTGTATGTTTAAGTTTATGTTAAGCTGTTGAACTGTTTTCCAAAGTGCAGGCACCATTTTATATTCCCTCTACAATATTGAGAGTTTTAGTTGCCTTGTAGTCTCCTTAGCATTTGAGGTTGCCTTTTCCTAACTTTAACCATTCTAGTAGGTATGCAGTTTTTATGTATGTATCTCATTGTGGTTTTAATTTCGAATGATGCTGAACTTGTTTTCATGTGCTTGAATGCCATCTATATCTCTTCTCTGGTAAGAGTGCCGAAGATGGCAGAGAACTCACAGCAGTCTGGACCCCTAACGGACTACATGGAACAGAACCGCTGCCCACTTTAGTACCATTACCACCAACTGAATTTTACATGACCTATGAGCAAGAAATAAACTTCAATTGTGTTAAGCCATTGAGAGTCTGAGGCTTACCTATTATTGCAGCGATTAGTTAATTTATGAGAGACAGTGACATCTAACTTGAATAATACAATTTAATTTCCATTTAGACTACTTGAAGTAAGCTTGTGGGGGAAGGGGAGGGGAGAAGGCTAGGGCAGCACACCATGAAATCAAAGATCCCCGCACGTGTTAGCTCAGCAGGCAATCAGTCTTAAGATCAAGGACAACAGTGATCTCCCTTTCCCCACAGAACACCCTGAGAGCAGAAAGTTAGAGTATTCACATTTTATTACTTACAAAACATTACCTCAATATATAAACTACCTCATGAACCCAAGCCTCTGCAATCATCAGGTTCATATAAACCTTAATATATTCTGTTTTCTGGAAGAAAATATTGGCACCTGTTAAAGGCCCTGCACAGAGAAGACACTTTTCCTGGGAGGTGTTCCTGCACTCATTTTGCCAACTTCCAGATCAACAGAACTAAGGTTTCTTTTTGCTTCTTCCAAAAATATAACTTACTACATAACATTTACAACTTAAAAAAGAATCCTAGAAGATTGTTATGAATAATAATTAGAAGAGTAATATTAGTGATGTCTCTGCTGGGTGCATGAGACAGTGGGATTTATTCACGAGCTGGTCATTTGTGACTTGTCAGCTGCTCCCAAATGCTCCCAGAGCTCCCAGCGGCTGCTCTGGTGTTTGGAAGGAAGTGGGTGCCAAAGCGTTTGATTTGCTCTCTTTTGGTATTTTGGCTTTCTTGGTTTAGAGTGATTTTTATGAACAATACCCATAGGACAATGATTAATGAACTTTTTATTTAGTTTGGGAAGGCGAAGAGAAACTTCCAAACCTCTCTCTGGGTGGTGGACAGGAGGAGCAGGGCTAGTAGAGGCAGATGTGTGGGTGCTAACTGGCTCTAACACTCACCTTCAAGACTTAGAATATCAAGACTCCTCACTTGTGGAGGGTAATGGTGGTGGGAGTGGCCTTTAAGTTATTCTACAGAAAAACACAGACGGAGGGGAGCAGACCAGGAGGGCCACTGGTGGGCCAAGATGAGCCTGGATTCAAAATTCTATAGCCAAGGCTGGTCATAGCCCGACTCACTACTCATCAGAGTTGTTAGCTGGCTACCCCAAACCCAAGTCAACTGTCCTGGGTGAAGGCACTACTAGAGTTGTCTGTGGTCACACACAGGATGTTAAGAGAGTTAGCTGTGGGCATAATAGAGATGAGAAAAAGTTGGCCATAACCAGTCCCATAAGAGAGAAAGGAAGTACAATGCAATGAGAGTAGACTTTGGAATCCAAGAGAACGGGGTTCAGGTCCCAGTCCTGCCCGCTGCTTATCTAGATGGCCTTGGGTGGATTACTTCTCTGGTCCTCCCCAAATACTCACTGCCCTGGACTGGGACAGAAAGGCAGCTACAGGAGCCTTTGTGTTCCTGTTAGTGGAACTGAGAGGGAGTGACTGGAATGTTCTAGTTGTTTGGGCCCGATAAAGACTGCTTCTCTTTGAGAACCCGTACTATCTTATTTTTAATTCTGGTTCATCTTGTAAAAGATTGCAAACATTTCTACACTAAAATGGAATTTCCGCTCAGTACAGCAGAGTTCCCTGGGCTCCGAGTTGAGGACAGAGTGGCTGGCGGAGGCGAGGCTGTGGGACTGGAGAGTAAGTTCGCAGACGTGAGCAGTTGGCGGTGTCCAGGCTGGGGCAGTGGTGTGAGGTTGGGAAGAAGGGGAAGTAGAGGAAGCCATGCTCCATACATGTTTATGCACTATCCTCCCTTGCCTTTCCCAAGCCATATCTCTATCATTTTTGGTGGCTCTATTGATATTTCCAATGTTTAAAGTCCTTCGCTGTTACAACATTTTTATCCACATGGTTGGCCTTTGCTTCTGCAGAGATTAAACACTGACCTTTGGTTTTCAGAAATAAAGCTCTGAGAGGATTCCCAAGGTGAACTGTACAGCTGCATCCGTTCCAAAGACGTGGGCCTGGAGTGCAGGGGTCCTCCCACTGCCCCCCCAGGAGGCTGCAGAGCCGGGGGCGGGGGGTAAGGGGAGGAGGCTCAGGCAGATTCTACCACTGACCCTCTCACCTGCCAGAGCTGCAGGGCGTGGCCCACCTGCCCGGGGAGAGGCTGGGGCTGCCAAGGGAAAGTGGGCCTCAGAATTATGGTTCTGGGACCCCCAGGCCTGTGCCTCCCTGTTGTCCAGTCTGGTATTTTCAAGCTTTTCTCCACTTGGAGATAATGCCAACATCCCCCAGCTGCAGCACTTTCAGGGCACTAGAGGAACTGGGACACTCTCTCCACATAACAATGAGAATTTGTTCTGAGCCTTTGCGATAAGGAAGGAGAAAGAAAATCATTCCTAGGGGCAGAAGGAGCATAAAATCATCTCTACAAGACAGACTTTTCATTACCTATTATCAGGCTTTCAAATAAGCACTTTAGAAGCCCATTCTTTGATTTAAAATAAATGGTTCTTAAGTCTCAAGTTATCTTAGCCATGTCTTGTTTTAGGAGAAAAATATCTGATCGGGGAGGCTGGTGGGTGAGCTCTTGCTCAACGATGTGGGTGGGGTGCTGAGTTCCCCACAGGCTGTCTCTTGTGGGAAGTGTGATAGGGGAATTCATTAGAAGGAGGCACCCCCCCCCCCTGATTTAGTCATCACCCCCCCACACTGAAATGAAAAATCCAGGATAGATGCTGTGTTTTAAAATCTTTATGGAATGTGATTTTATTTTGAGTTTCTTGGTTTTCTTTGAATAATGCAAATACTTCTTCTGTGATTCAGTTGCAAAGTTAGAATTGCAGGACTCCAGAAATAAATCTCAGTGATCCTCTCTCTCTCTAATTAGCTAGAAAAGCAAAACCTCTTAGGAGCCACATTAAATACATAGAGAAAGACAGAAGAAGCAGGAACTGCCTGTATTCCCCACATGTAGAGGCTGAGTGAAGAATCGGCACTTACAGAAGCGCACTCAGTGAGTTTTGGGGGTCCTAGCTGGGCTGAATTAACAGAACCTGGAAAGGTGAAGGGGTGAGTCTGTGAACTGGGCAGCCACTGAGCTTGTGGTTAAATGAGCAAACCCTTGATTATTCTGAGCTCAGCGAACCATTGCTCTGGGTGACCTGGGAAATCTCTGGACCCTCTGCATGAATTACAGGAAAAACAGGGGCTACTGTGTCTGAAAAGAGACCAACTAGCCCAGGGCCTGCCCGCAGGTAGCTCTGGCTGTTATCAGGGGCCCTGCCGCTCGGCCTGCACCCGGTGTTTAGAAGGGAACCTGCGATCTGCACAAAGTTCTAAGTTTGGGGGAACAACCATTTGGTTTCTCATTTCTCTTTTTCCTCACTTGGGGCTGTCTGTCACTTCTTTCCCCTCCTTTCTCTCTCCACGCTCTCGGAGCTGAAGCTTCAGGGGAGGTTCCTGTTTCCAGAGAAGAGGGACCCTCTGAGCTACCTCAGGGCTTCATGTCAGGGTGCAGCCTTCCTCTCCCCGGCTGCTTCTAGGCTGAGCTACCTGCTGACTGGCCCAGCTCATCCCGTCTCCCCGCTTGCTGCACCTCCTGTGTGCTGTTCCGTCTGTACCCAATAACAAGCCTGCCAGAACCACGCCCCTCTTCCTTACACAGAAAGGGCCTGTCAGCTTCCCTCTCCCAGCTCCCAGCTCTTCAAGCGGAGAACCCTCCGACCCTTCTCCAGGTTCATCCTCCTCCGCTCTCACCTTCCACTCACGCTGCAGACGTGGCCCTCGTCCTTTCCTAACTCCCTGGCATTTGGGCTGTTTCCCTGGCCTCTGGCTCCAGCGACCCTGCTCCTCCCCTCCATTCCTAGCCTTTCACAGTTCGCTCCCCTAGTTGGAACCCTGTGACCTTGACAAATATCTCTTCCTTTTAAAAGAGCATCATTCACGTCATTTATCCTGAGATAGAAAATCACATCTACAAAAAGGAAGTAGTTTCTCCCTCGGATTGTTTGCAAAGACACACAGCCCAGAGAGAAGATCCCCATGATGGACTTCAGCTCACTCTACCTGCTCCTATCCGTTTGGGAGCTTCCCACCGACCACCCCAGTGTCCCCATCAGTCCTGCTCTGGATCCCGCCGGCCCCGGAGTGGCTAACCGAAAGCTGTGCTCACGGCTCAGGTAGCTGGTCTGGGACAAGAGGGACCTGGTGACCAGATTGGATTTCTGCCTGGTAAATGCAGTGAGAGGCACTCAGCTACTAGTGAAGAGGCAGGGAGATTAGATCCATTAGTATATTATGGTGAGAACCATTGGTTTACACCTCTCTCTTATTTTTAATGGTTTGGTCAACCAAACCATTAAGGGCATATCCTCAGTAAATATTCTTTAGAATTTGAGGCAAGTTTAATCATTTGCTTTGTTCATTTGTTGTTCTTGTTTTGTGTGTGTGTGTGAGGGTGTACATGTGTGGTGGTGGTGAGCTGTGTGTGTATTCATGTGTATGTAAGTGTGTGTGCGAACATGTGTTGTGGTGGTGTGGTGTTTGTGTATGTGTGGATGTATGTGGTGGTGGTATGGTGTTTGCATGTGTACATGTGTGGTGGTGGTGGTGTGGTGTTTATGTGTGCATGGATGTGTGTTGTGTTGTGTGTGTGGATATGTGTGGTGGTGTGGTGTTTGTGTGTGTGGACATGTGTGGTGGTAGTGTGGTGTTTGTGTGTGTGTGGACATATGTGGTGGTGATGTGTGTGTACATGTGTGGTGGTGTGTGTGTGTGGACATGTGTGGTGGTGGTGTGGTGTTTGTGTGTGTATGGACATGTGTTGTGGTGGTGTGTGTATACATGTGTGGTGGTGGTGGTGTGTGTGTGTGTGTGTGTGGACATGTGTGGTGGTGGTGTGGTGTTTGTGTGTGTGTGGACATGTGTAGTGGTGGTGGTAGTGTGTGTGTGTGTGTGTGTGTGTGTGTGTGTGTGTGGTGGTGTGGTGTACTTTTTCTTTGTACTGAAACTCTCCCTCACAGCCACATGACGGATGATGATTGCTTTTCGTGGTGCCTAATACATTGCTCTCCACTCAATGAATATTGTTACCCGACTCCCATTCCAACCCTGGGGGAATCTGGATTCACAGAGGAATAGAGCCTTCTTATAAAATCTGGAGTATGATCGCAATTTTACTTTTGAAGCACTGGCTTCCCAGAGGAATAGCCAGTGATGGATGCCACTGTCAGAAACCCAGATGCACACGCTCATACATCAGCGGGAATGACACAAAGAGCTCACCCATCAGCCAGGGCTGACTCACCCACTTGCTCCCCTCTGGGAAGAGAGCTCACAGGAAACCCAGGGCAACAGCAGGGAGCTGACAGAGGAGAGGCGTGAGCCGGTGCTGTGCGTGCTTTCTCTTTGTGCGGAGACTCGGGAGAGGACGGGCTCTCAAGGCCCCAGGCTTTTTTCCTGCTCGTCTCCTCCCGAGGGCGGCAGCCACAGGCTAAGGTCATAGCGACACTGCCGTGTGACCAGGACCCTGGGCAGTTGTTTCATTTGTCCTGGGAGTGTGCTTCAGCGTGGTTTCATGGTACACATACAAGGATACATACAGCTCTACACACATAACTTCAACCTTATAAAGGTACAGGTGATGCCCACATTTTCCTTTGGGCTGGATGGGACCTACCGAGGCTAAGCTTGTGCTACCTTGAGAGAGCAAGTCTATGTCAATTCCAGCAGGACGGGGCGGCGGAGACTGGCTTGTTGCTAAGAAGATGTCTGAAAAGCAAGGGTACTATTGGGGCAGAAAGGCGGACAGCAGTCCAGCAGGCCTGCTGGCATTTCATGAGTGTGAAGGTGGCCTATCGGTAGCGGCAGGCCAAAGCGTTGACGTTCTTCACCACGTAAAAGCCCATGGTGACTGGAGGGATGACCAATGTCCGGCCGGCCCGGAGGGGGCGGGGCTTCAACTCTGGGAGGGTCCCGTCGTCCACCATCACTAAGGGCTGCCCGTTCAGCTGCACTGACCTGCGGAGAAGAGAAACGGCACGGAACTCAATACTGCATTAGAAGGGGGCCGTCGCCACAAAGCCCGGGCAGCCGCAGACTGCCGCCTGCCTGTCTGATACACGCACAGCCACCCCCTACTGACACTGCTGTGCACAGGCTTTCACCTGGGGGCTTTATTTTATTAACACAGTCAAACATCAGCCACACCCCGAGAAAGGAACTGTCATTATTCCCTTTCTGCCTGCAGTGGTTAAGTGACTTGCCCAAGATCATACAACTTGTAGGTCTGGGAGCCAGGATTTGAATACAGGACGCCTAGTAGTTCCACCGACACATCATTTAGGCCAGCGGTCGCCAACCTTTCAGACCTCACGGTCCATCAGTGGTTTGCGGATCACCAGTTGGTGACCACTGATTTAGACAAGTGACAAGTCTCTTAGATACACAAGTTGAAAAGTCTCTCTCTCTCTGAGAAAGAGAGAGAGAGAGAGAGAGAGAGAGCAATGTGAGAGAGAAACATCTACCAGGGACGGAACCTGAAATATGTGCCCTGACCAGGAATTGAACCGGCAACCTTTCAATGCACAAGATGACGCTCAACCAACTGAGCCACATTGGCCAGGGCTCATGCTTATAATTTAAAAATCATAATAGCACTTTAGTTAGACCTGTGGACTGATGCATAGGCTTACGATGATTTCAGAAATCTTCTATTTAACTAGAATTTCTCATTAGTTTGATAGCTTAGAGAACTGACATCATATTACTTGTATAGGATTCTAAAGAAGGGCAGAGACATAGCTAACAATTCCCCTTTTTCTAACTTAACAATGAGTTTCCATATCTAACATTTAGCAGATGTTCTCATTTTCAGCAGACAATGAAGTATAAGGTGACAAAAGTAGGCATTTGTGATTAAATTCACCCATCTTGCCTGCCTTTATCCTTCCTGTGCAGCAGCCATCTTCCCGCTGAGAGGGGCCACACGCATAGCGCACTGAGAGGAGGAGGGGGACAGATCACCCATTCTGGGCCTGCGGTGCGGGATCCAGACCACCCCCAGCTGTTCTTGACGGGGGAGCAACTTGTGCAGTCACATACCCAGCATGAAGCTCAGCTTTATGGGTCAGTAGAAAAGGCCAGAACCAGGGCATGAGCTGCAAATAAGGCTGTGAGTTACCCCCAGAAAACCGACATCGCTTAGTGATGACTGTTTCTGGGCCTTGTCCAACCTTCACTGTGATAACATTGCGGTGATATCATCTGAGCAGTGAAGAGAATAAAGTGTTAGAAATTTGATACAAAGGTCTGTGTTCAGTGTTCCTTCTGTGCTGTGAATGATAGACAGGTTTAGAGAGAGATAATCAGACCCTTGCCCAATGGAGCAGTGAATTCCCCAGATAAAGCCTGTTGTGAATTGCTCCCCGCGGAGAGTGAGGCAGAGCGGCAGCTCCAGGCCGCCTGCCCCGCAAGAGTAAGTCTGGGCCCAGTCCAGCTCTGACAGGCCAGAGGGCGCAGCCCCTCTTCTGGTTGGGATGCTAAGGGATGAATGAGCGGGGAGGGGATTCCTGTAGGAGATTTCTGTATAGAGCCAGGCCTGTCTCTGGAAGGTGTGGGGGTGGGAACATTGAGGTCTGAAGATAGGAATTGACCTCATCAAATATGCAAGGAGCTTTTGCTCCAAATTTGAGTGGTTCTCTCTGGTGAAGACAGTCTAGTCACTGGTGTGGGAAGCAGGGTGAGGAGAGGTATTTCTGTTGCAAATAAAACAAAACAAAAACCCAGACAGGTCTTCACAGTGTATATGGACACCGAAGCCTAGCACCAGCTGCCTCTCCAGTCTCAGAGCCGGCCGGCTGCTCACTGTGGATCACAGACCTCTGGGTGTGTTGGGAGGGGAGAACGGGGATGAGTTGGCAGTTATTGTAGGGATTTCATCAATATATGCATGAACAAAGATTGCTTTGCAATGAAAAACTAGTAAGTCTTGCTCATATATGAGATAGTATTTCTTAAATGAAAATGTCAGATTCTGTTGGGATTAAAATACACGAATCCATTTAAAAGTATAGTATACATTTCTGAAATGTGAATGCCAGTAGAAATGGTTGGGATTAATAAGACACAAGTTGATTTAAAACTGTAATAAAATTCCCAATATGATTTTTTTTGGAGGATGAGGGCATCATTTGCTTTTTTTCAAATAAGAGTTCCTAAAAGAACAATGACTCTAAAGTTGGCTTTACCAAGGAAGCCTCCTGCTTTCCAAAGGCCCACAGCCTTGCCTCAGCATGACCAAATTACTAAATGACTTGCAATTCAGCTTCTGGGTTGTTGCAAAGGAGCTCTCTAATGGATTAACTGCTTGGGGAGTTGTAGGGTTTGCTCAGGTGTTGCTCCTCTGGGGATCCTTCTCCACCCCCTGAGTAAGGAGCCCCACCTCTGGGGTCTCTTGTACCCAAACTTTACCTATAACCACCTCACTGAATGGCAGTGATTTACTTGCTCTCTTACTGGTCTGTGAATTTGCTGCAGAAAGGGACCATGTCTTTTGTCCTTAAATTCTTGGTGCCTAACAAGATGCATGGGACAGAGTACGGACAAAATGTTTTCTGAACAAGTGAATGGATTTTTGAGTTTGTTTTTATTTTATTTTTTGCATTATTCTGATCTTGGGTTGAATTTCTCCAGTTTCCCCAGGGAGGCTCCCTGAGTGTCTTTACAGTTTTAATTAGCTCAGTGATTTTCAGCCCTTTTCACCT
The DNA here is from genome assembly GCA_963924515.1 of Vespertilio murinus. NCBI lineage: Eukaryota > Metazoa > Chordata > Mammalia > Chiroptera > Vespertilionidae > Vespertilio > Vespertilio murinus. The sequence continues at coordinate 18,316,492 of OZ004714.1, read as the reverse complement.
CATGGCACACATAAACTGACAAAATTTTGCTGCACACCAAAAAAATATAGTTTTTGCCAATCTGACAAAAAGTCCTATCTAATAAAGGGGTAATATGCAAATTGACCATCATTCTAGTACACAAGATGGCTGCCCCCATGTGAACACAAGATGGCCAGCAGGGGAGGGCAGTTGGGAGGGAGCAGGCCTGTAAGGGAGGGCAGTTGTGGAAAATCAGGCTAGGAGGGGAGAGCAGTTGCAGGGGACAAGGCCTGCAAGGGAGAGCAGTTGGGGGCGATCAAGCCTGCAGGGGAGGGGTGACCAGGCCAGCAGAGGAGGGAAGTTGGGGGTGACTGGGCCTGCAGGGGAGGGCAGTTAGGGGTAATCAAGCCTGCAGGGGAGGGCAGTTAGGGGTGACCAGGCTGGCAGGGGAGTGGTTGGGGATGATTAGGCTGGCAGGCAAAAACGGTTAGGGGCAATCAGGAAGGCAGGCAGGTAAGCAGTTGGGAGCCAGTAGTCCTGGATTGTGAGAGGAATGTCTGACTTCCCATTTGGGCTCGATCCCATGGATCCCAGATTGGAGAGGGTGCAGACTGGGCTGAGGGTTACACCCCTTCCCCTACCCACCCCTCCTCCCCCCGTGCATTAATTTCATGCATCGGGCCTCTAGTATAGGTATAATTTTGATTTATGCACACTGGATGGCTATTCTTGTGTTGGCTGCTGTCATCATTTTTTATTTGATAATCTAAGGGAAAAGGGGTTAGTGTTTCTGACTAGTCAGGAATTGCATGTTTTAAAACGTCTTGCTGCACACCACTGTGTTGTGGCACACCAGTTAAAAACTGCTACATTAACATGCCAATTGCTCTGGATAAATCCCGAATTATCACTGACTTTCAACCTGAAACAAGGATCATTGCTAGTGTTTTTCATACTTAAAGAAATATCTATACTATAGGATCATCTCTTAGCTATGCCAACATGAATTAATTTTGTGGGTCCTTGAGTCCTCCTATGTCCTTATCCACAAAGTCCCTTCATTATAAAGATGGCCTATGTGCTTACCACCTTCATTCTATGTTTACTGCTTACATTAAAAACATTTTTATTCTGTTATCCAGTAACATCATATCATGCTTATTATTACAATGTTTCATCTGTATGCATTGAACAATTTGAAAACTTGTAAATATAATCAAGTTAAATATAAAAGTCACGGATTATGAGCACTATGTAAAAGGCACTATGCCATGATTTACTTGGACTGTTGCATTTAGTCCTTACAACTACCAACTGAGGCAGGTGTTAGCGTCCCTACAGAACAGATGAGGAAGTAAAAGCCTACCGGTTCTAAAACTCTCTGGTCACTCAGCCAGTGAGTGGCAGGGCTGAGACTGCACTGCCCTTCACCACAGTCCTGTCGGCTAAAGAGCCCCCTGAAGTGCTTAGGGCAAGCACTATTATTATTATTGTAACTTTACTATTGCGATGAGGTCGGAGAGGTTAAGCGGCTGGACAAGGTCATACAGCTCATAGGTAGCTAAGCTAGGTCTCAACTTCAGCCTTCCTGACACCTCTTTCTACTATTTCATGTTCTCCCATTCCAGATGGCACTCACTAGGATCATGTTTCTTTCCTTACAAACCTTTCTTATCCTATTTCCATCATATTCTGGGGCCTCCTTACTGCCCAGGACTTTTCAAACCAAACACTAAGTGATCCAGTCTATGTTGAACTATTTCTCTTAAATCCCTAGATGATGAGGCCATTTAAATTATCCAAATATTAGGACAACTGGGTTTTATCACCATCTGTTTTTACAAAGTCTGAGTTACTTTGCAATTCCTAAAGTTGTTTTCTTTATTTTGCCTGCTATTTGAAATGGGATTCAGTGACTCAATGTGGAGTCAAGCCCTCTGCTCCCAGTCTCTAAGGGAGCCTCTTGGCCTGGTCACACTCCCCCTCCCGCACCACCTGCCTACAGCCTCTGCCCTTCATGTCTTCCCATGGTTCTTGCTAGCAGTGGACACTGAAGCAAACTTTTGGCCATCCTGAGGTCTCAGAAGCAAGTCTGGTGAGAATGCCCTCCACCATCTTAAAGGCAATTTGCTAGACTCTGGCCCAGTCCCAGGTGGACTTTTGTAGGGGCCCAGGCAAGGGAAGCCGGTGTATTATTGGAAGCAGCCTTGAGACCTACGGTCTGGTTCAGGCTGGCATATTTGGGACCTTGAGTGGGAGGTGAAGGGACTTAGAGGTCAGTTCTGCCTCAGCCATTTTGAGAAAGTAATTGGCCTTCTCTGAGGGTGGGTTTCTCAACCTGTAAGATGGACTGGATGAACTCTAACATTCCTTCAGGTTTGAACATTTATCAGGCAGGTGGCCCACAGCAAAACAGCTAGCCTGAGGTAGAGTTTAATGTAAACTTCAGAGTTATCTTACACAAATAGAAATCTGATCATGACATTCACCTAACTAATTGTCCAGTGGCTCCCTGCTTATCTTAGAACATTGTCCAACGTCATTACAAGGTCCCACAGACAAACCTTCTACATACTCTTTCAGCCCCTTAGAGGCTCACTGTAGCTCCTACCCATTCCAGCTCCCCACCACCCACCGCCGACTTTTCTCCCGTGCTGCCATTTCCCCAATCACAATCTCTCAACCCCAGTGTCTTTGTACATGTTCCCTCTGCCTAAAACCTTCTCCATAATCTCTTCCTGCTTTCAGCTTCCTCTTCCTTGATAGCTCCAATTCGTCCTTCAGGTCAGTGCCCCTCCAAAGTGCTCCTATTACCCAGGACTTCTTGGGTCTCAGCACTCATCACACAGTATTGGGACTTCTGGCTGCTTGTTGGTCTCTCTACTAAACAGGAAGACTATGTTTCTGTCCTATTCATCCTGCATGCTCCTGTCAACCAGCTCACAAAATAGATTTGTGATAGAAGGACTGGATATAAATATGTGGGTAGCAGAAAAGAGTCTGGAATGGAAGCCAGAGACCCGAGTTTTAGTGCACACTCCAAGCATGACATGTGCAGGTCTAGGTATGTCACCAGTCCTCTCTGGTCTCAGCTTCTGGATTGTTAAATGATAAGAGAGAGGGTGGGAAGGAGGGAAAAGAGAGGAAGGGATTAGGGGAGAGGGAGAGAAAATAGAATGAATAAGGGTCTGAGTGTGTGTGTGTGACTGAGTGGGTATACGGGGGGCAGTTGGCAGGGGTATCAGCTCCCTTTGCTCCTCATAACCCGAACACCTAGCTCTGACATGGTTCCATTGTGCTTCCCCATGGGCCACTAGAGGTCACTCTTGTTCTACACATCGGTGTCAGAGAGCATGTCAGGCCTGGGGCTCCCAGGAAGCCAGAGAGGGTCAGCCTGTCCCCACAGACTGCTCTCAGTCCCAGGAAGGCCAGGAGGTGAGCCCTGCACTTGGTCTCCAGAGGAACAAACCACAGGATCAATCAAATCCCAACAAAACTTCGCGGCGGGCCACTTGAAAATGGGGCTAAAATTAAGGAAACTTGCAAGCCGGATTGAGACTCCGGCCAGGGTGCCGAATTCCAGGCCAGTGTGTGGAGAGGGGGTCTGCGCAGGTGCGAGGCTGGCCAAGGCCTGTGCAACTCTGCGCCAGGCTCTCAGGTCCCCGGTCCCAGGCGCCCCCTCGCACACGCCAGCGCGCACCTGTGTGTTTTACAGGCCCCAGGCCGAGCTGCCCCCTCGAGGCCTCCTGGCTGAGTTAGAAAGCTGGTATGCGCAGCTGCCCTGCCCTTCTCCAGGTCAGGGGCAGGTTAGAGCCCGGAGGGAGGCCAGGTTTGAGGAGAGCCCTAGCTCCCCTTTCCTGCTCTGGGAGGGGCTATGCATCTGGGGTCGCTTAGAGAGGAAGTTCTTTTGAAACAGCCATGAGCGATCGCTACTCCACTGAGAGGGCTGCTCTGAGCGTCCACTGCAGCTAGTGTTCCTGGTCCCACATGCCCCTGGAGCATAGGCTGTAGGAAGTCCACCACCCTCTCTGGGGTCACGGGGAGGATTACTTCCTCCCAAGGGTGTCCCGCACTTTTTCTCCCTGTGCTTTTTGCTCTGCATGGAATCTGGTAGCATTTGTCAAAAGGCATACTCTTCCCTCCCGGCCCATGGATGTGGCCTCCTCTACGGGGCCTTATCCAGGGCCCATCCCTTTGAGCAGGCATCCTTCTCAGCTTTATTTTATCCATGTGTGGGAGTCACTTTGCCTGCTAACTATATTTGTTTTCACTTCTTAATTTCCATACCATGTGGTTCAGAGCCTTCTTGCCTATGATAGTAGTTCAAATTACCGCCTGTCCAGTTCTGCTCAGGCAACCTCTCTAGGAGTTCTCATGTGGCTGATTAGGCACTCCTTTCCCCTCCTCTGTTAGAGAGAGGACACCAAACAAGAGAGAAACATGGAGATAAAAGCTTCCTGTTGCCCTCGCCCCTCCAAAGCTCACATCATATATGAAGTTTCTGGCCACTGAGACACTGGGAGGCTGATGAGATCATCCGCCCTTCATCGTACTCTTTGAGGGCATATTGACACAATGAGGAGTATCAATCAAGCTTCCTGATCACCAAACAGGGAAAACACTGGGACCCCTTTATGCAAGCAGAGCTGGGGATTTTATAGGCAAGTAGTTAGGAATATAGGCTTTTCCTATTTGCAGTCAGGCTTGGGGGTGCTGATTTAATGTTTCCTAATCAAGTCTATGTAACAGTTGTCCAAGCCATAATGAGAGTCTACCGTGTGCTTCTGATTGGCTTAAAATAACTTAGCACGCTTGGCAGACAAGATGAGAGCTCAGCTAAGGAACCTGGACCTATACCGATATTAATTCCCAACAGACGAGGGAATCATCTGGGGGCAGTTTAGGAAGAAAATTTGATTCTGTGACATCTCAAAGCTCCAAGTCATAGCCATATTACACTCCTACCACAGGATACAGTGGAAGCAGCAATAAAACTCATGAGGACTTGACTATGTGGTTAGCTCTGTTCCCTTTGCATTGCAAAGATTTGATGCCACAGCCACCGACATTCACAAGTTGAGTGCAAAGGCATTATTCATATTCCTACTGTTCTTTGTATTGTACAGATGTAATTACAACAGATGTAGCCCTCACCCACGAATACAGAAACATGCAAATGTGTGGTCAGACAAACTGTAATTAACACTTATACAAGGAGAGAGACAGAAGGAAAATCAACTTCTTGGCCTGAATTTCAAGGCCCTCTGAATTCTGGCACTAATGTATTTTTGTAGCCTCTCTCTTCAACCCACAAAGCATTCTATATTCCAGTCATGAGAGATGATGTGACACCCCCACACACCCTTGAACTTTTGTGCTCCCAAACTTTTAGTAAGCTCGCTTTCCTTCCAGCATTTCTTAGACATAGGGTTCATCCTCTGGTTCCTGCTTGATGGCCCTCTGCCCTGAGGATTTCCCAAACTCCCAGGTCAGAATTCATCTCTCCCTGCCTTACACTCCCACTCTCCTGTATTTACCCTCTTGTGGTTTGTATCCTCTGTGTAGAGGGACCAGTTTTCCCCAGCCCTAATTGTGGGGAGCTGGACGAGGCAGTCAGGGGGGTGAGGGTAGGTCAGGAGCATCCCTTTACAGATAGTCTGCAGGTGAGATGAAGAGCCAGGTAAGAGAGCCGGTAATGTGAGTGTGTGTGCTCACATGTGCACAGACAGGTTTCCCTGTATGTAACAGTATGAAATAGAGTCTATAAGCCATGCCCAAAATTAGTTACCTTACTATAAAGACATGGCTCCCTGGATACCTATTAAAATATGTTAAATCAAAAGGGTAAATATCTCAGTTTGATCAGATTTTGACAATCTTCCCTATAATATTAAGTGCACTGGTGTACCCTCAATAGGGAAAAATAAGATGTTTCCAGTGGTACAGGTTCTGTTCCAGGGTACACAGATGTCAAAGTGCAAAGAGTGCTGCACTCTGAATCATTGTTGCAAAGACAGAGGTAGTCTGCTAAGTGACTACTGCCAGTTAGCACACAGTTTGGTACTTCAGGCCCTTGTCTGAAAAGAAGCACATCCTGTTTTGGGCTCTCAATGTTTGGCGGCCAAAAAAATACCAATTCAGAGCCCAGGCCCTGCTATAGGGATGAGGTGGGTTAGGACTTTTCTGTTCCCTGGGCCTTAACGTTTGTCCATCACCCAAACCACAGCCGTGGAGAACGAAGGCCAGGGCCTCTTCTTTTCAATGCACCAGCACTGCCTACCTGCTCTGCTCCCTGCCCCTCAGTTTAGAATCAACTGCTGGGAAACATGTTAGCTTTACACCAAATTGCACATTTACCAGTGTTTCATACAAGTCACCTGGAACAGAATGGAAACCTCTGCAACGAAGATCCCCAAGTGAGAGGAGGTCGGGGAGGGGAGGCACAGATTTGATGGACAGCTATGTGAGAGACCCCAGCTGCTGGGAGTAAGCTGGAAGAAAATCTAGTCCGAAACCGAAAAAAAAGAGAAAAATTCTCAGAAAACAACAGTGAAAACCCTGGATTCCTAAGCATCTTGGTTTAAAATGTCAAGTCACTGTAAAATATAAAAGGGTTTTATAATCCTCTAATCTGCGCAGTGATCTGTATATTACTACATCACTAATCAGGGAGTTAAAACAAGAAGAAAACCTTCAGAGAGGTGTACACTCAGGCAAAAGTACTCCTTGGGGGCTCATGGCATGCTCACACCTTTGGCAAATTGGCCCAGTGCCTGAATGAAGAACAGAATCTGGGTGGAATCGAAGATGGGAATCAGCGGGCCTTTTGTTCCAGCCTGTTCTCGAGGGACAAGCGTTCCCACCCCGGCCACATATTGGAATCACCTGGGGAGCTTTAAACAGGACTGGTGCCTGAGCCCAAGCTCAGAGATTCTGGTTTAATTGGTCTGGGGTGAGGCTTGGGCATTAGGGTTTGTAAAACTCCTCAGGGTGATTCAAAGTGCAGGCATGACTGAGAAGAAAGAGTGGGAGTATGTTTGCAGCTGAGGGTGGAGGGGAATCAGACAGCTTTCTAACCATTCCATTCTGAATTTATTTAGAATAAAATAAGATTTTAAAACTCTTTTAGAGTACCATGTCAGGAGGTCACACTTTTCTATCTAAAAGGAAGATGTGAACTTTTAAAAGGCATGCTTTTCTTGACTAGTGTGAAATGAACATTTTTGCTATTTCAATGGAAATGCTTTATTTCATGTTTCTCTTGTATCCTGTACACCAGTGAGATGCTCCTCAGCACATACCAGAGAGATGTATGTAGTACTTTTCAGGGTGGATTCAGAACGGAACCAGATGAAGCATTTGTACACATAACGAACTTGAGTTTCTTTAGCACTGAAAGGAGCAACGTTGTTCTTTTCTTGAAGTGCATGTTCTACATTCATTTGATTCTCTCAAGCTGTGTCACAGAGAGATGCCTATCGACAGAGTGCTTCCAGCTCTTGAAGCAGGAAGAACGAAGGGGATTAAATATATCATCCATTGCCTTTACTATATTTTCTATATATAAAGGTAATTATTTACTTAGACAATGCTGTAGGCATTTTGTGTAGCTACCATCTCTTTCTTCGCCACAAACACCCTCAAACTAGCACAAGGTTTAAAAGAACCCAGACTCCTCTAAGTTTTAGTGAGGAAGCATATATTGACTAAAGATTTGCAAGGCTCATTTCTCTGTATATTTTCTCTTTCTTTTTTATATAGACTGACTTAGAGCCTTATTTGGCTGGTGGGCGTCATGGAAGTATGATCAATTTGCATCTTTCTCTTTTATTAGTGTAGATATTTCATCTGTTACAGTCCACTTGAGAACACTAACTTCCTGTTCCCTCATGGCAGCTCTGAGGTCTTGCCCTCACAAGTACCTTTCCTGCCAATCACCATTCCCAGCCCCTACAGCTTCCCTTTCTTCCCCGGGCTTTGAGTGGCCTTCAAAGGGATTGCAGATGATGTGGTTGTATCTGCACTATTAGGACCCTTTATTCCAGGTAAGGGGCCTCTATTCTAACTCTCACTCTTAAAAAAAGGATCTTTTTGAAATAGCATTTTGAATCAGCACCTGAAGCCCTGCACGAGTGAGCAGGCTTCCTCACATACTCTCAGTTTGGACAGCACCACTGTTGATGCTCTTTACTTCTTATGGGAAGCCAAAATGAATTCCAAATGCATTAAAGAAACTGAGATAAAAACAAAACCACAAAGAAACTAGGAAGAAAATAAAGATACCTATTTATCTTATTTCAGAAATATGAATACATAAAAAGTATAAGTAGAATGAAAGAAGTCACAAAGCAAAAGATAAATAGATTTAACTATATAAAAGGGAATACTTCTCTGTATGTCAAGATAATACCCTAAAAATGAAATAGCTGGAAAATAGCAAATAAAATATTAGAGACAATATTTCAACACATATGATAGATAGCAAAAGGGAAATGGCCTTGTATTAGAAAAAAACTTAAAAATCATTAATAAAACAGATAACACCCCAGTAGAAAAATAAGCAAACGGCATAGAAAATGCATAAAAGTAATACAATACTAATAGACATAAAAATATTCAATCTCACTAATACTAAAAAAATATAAATTAAATAAGAATACTATTTTTCATTATAAAGTTGCAAAGATTTAAAACTATTCCTATTCTGTGTGGATGAGACAAATTATAATAAAATGTTCACATTTCCTACTTTTTCTCAGACTTCTACAACTAAGCTTGTCTGAAGTAAGAAAATTGAACTGTTAATCATATGAGATAAGGGTCTAAAACTCAGTAAATTCTAAGGCAAAGAGTATAGTGAGCAATCTCTAAACCAGGCTATTTGAAGAATGGTTGAATGAGCTGAGAGTGTTTAGCTTGGAAACTAGAATTCTAAGGGGAGACATATTGAAAAATTGTTATAAAGAAGGTATAGATTTACTCTGCTTTATTTTTCTAAAGCAAGGGAAGAAGTGGGAAGAAAACACTTTCTAGCCACATATAAAGAGGATCTTTTCTATAACCAGAGCCATCTAATCTGGGAGTGGGCCATCTCATGAGATGAGTAGTCTCATCGAACAGAAGCTGTCAGGGATATTAAAGAAGAAACATCTTCATCTCTAACAGTACTTCCATTTCCCCCTCTATAAAGTCATCCTAATATATAAAGAGGCAGGTGCCATCATGACTGAATGGATGACCGGTCACCAGGAAGTGCATGGAGCACCTCTTGAGTCCCCCCCCCCTTCCTCTTGGCCCCCCAGTGGCTCGCCATGAGGCGGGGAGGAGGGGTGATGGGGGCGAGACTGGGAACTATTGAGAGGCAGGGGCCAGCTGCTTCTTCTTGGGGTGGCAGCGAGCATAGCACAGCAGTCACCAGGTGGCAGTGAGTTTCATGGGCAGGTGCAGGGTGGGGGAGCCTTGTGGAGCAGTGAGGGGGGTTTCCTGGAGCATGGGTGGTGAGCTTTGCAGGGGGCAGCAAGCTTTGTGAAGCAGTCAAGGGGTGGGGGGAGCATCACAGAGAGTCATGGGGTGGAGGAGTTTCGCAGAGCATGTTTCATGGAACAGTGGCAGGAGGAGCCTTGTGGAGCAGTCCAGGGGCCATGAGCATCATGAGCGTCGGGGGGTGGAGAAAGTGGGGAGCTTCACGTGGCGTTGCAGGGCAGCAGAGGCCAGTAACAGGAGCCAGGCTAGGCCTAGGGACCCTAACTGTGCCTGGGTGTCTAGTCTTTTAATAAGTGCTTAACTTTCATAGATAGAGTAGGTTATCTTAAAGACTAGAGGCCCAATACCCAAAATTCATGCAAGGAGCTTGGCCCTTACAGCCCCAGCAGCTTTCCTCAGGCCTCACTGTCCCGGCTTCGTCAGGAAGGTCATTCAGCTGTCCGGTCTAATTAGCATGTTACACTTTTATTATTATAGATACACTAATTTAAATGATTCCAGACTAATGAAGATACAGGAATGGAAACCTGCAAGGAGTATGTCTGGTTGACCAGAGTTCAAAAGCTCCAGGTACCAACTAAGTATAGAAGTTGAATACTTAGTTGTCTTGAGTCCCTGAAATAAATGGAGTAAAGGCCCTTTGGTCCAGAAAACAGGCCTTCAGATTTTGTTGTTGAGTGTATGGGTAAGAAGTCTTGGTATAGAATTTTTAGGGTTAAGATTTTTCTCAAAGCTCCTTTGCCAGATTCCAAAATAAATGTGGTGTTTCCAGTTACCATCAGAGAGAGATTGTGGTGGGTCAGGTGGTGGCCAGGTCAGCCCTCAGGACTTTTAACACTAGCCAAGCACTGAATCTGGAAATGAAGTATCAGAATGTGATCTGCTCCAATACGGACATGAAGTTATTTTTAAAGTCTTAGCACCTGGGAGTTACTTGAGTATTTTCAGAACCAATCTGTTTGGCTAACATTAAATGACAGCTCTATAAAGGCATGCAGTTAGATGCCAATGTTTCTCTTTGGATATATAATTTAATGAGGGTAAAATCAAAGCAAAAGTGTAGCCCAGAGAGATGGGAAAACAAAGCAATATGTAGATTAGGAAAAACAATGATATTTATTTCTTCCCAAAATAAGAAAAACAACTTTTGGTTCATAGAATCCTTGAGATTCTTTCAGGTGAAACCATGGCAGCTGAAGGAGAGCCTTATGCAGGTATGGAATTTAGATGTTTAATATGGAACCTGTTACCCCCAAAGCAGACGCACTCCTCACCTCTCATGGCACCATCCACAGGCTGCTTCCTGCTGTTGGCTTCCTTACTTCTAATAGAGATGAACTATTTCAGGGCAGAGACCCATGAACTGTCCCTTTCCTCTCTAAACATCCCTCATTAAATAGGTTTCGAAGACCAGGTGCTGACATGGTCTGTCATTAGGTTGATGAAGAGATATTCTGATCTGAAGTTTTCATATTAAACTTCATGTTTAGACTTTTCCCCTAATTTGTCTACTGGGATTCCTGAGTTCTTCTAGTTATAGGACACAATTCATTTAGAATTTTAGCCAGATTAATTGCCACTGCATGTTAGACTGTTGAAGAGGAAAAAATTATGTCTGGCACAAAGCACATTCTCAATAAAAGTTGATGAATGTTGAAGATATTTACTCTTCAGTTTCCCTGGGAAACCTTTCCTGCCAGCATCTTTCCCCAGAGATGGACCTCTGAGACTGTGTATGGGGTCAAAATATAATATTTTGAGATTCATTTTTAGAAATATCAGGTTAAATTCATTCATAATCACTCCTGGTATTTAATAATCCCTTTGTTTGAGAAGAGCATATGGTAGAAGTAATAGAAGGGAATCACCCAATTTTGCTTTTACTGAAATTCTTTGACTGGGAAGCAAAATCTTAGAAGTGGTACAGAGCAGAACTTTGAAGAAGAATTTGAATTTAGGACTTGTGAAGAAAATTTAATGGAACTGGGTTGAGTTTAGCCTACAGGAGAGAACATTACTGAGTAACCTAATATTCTGAGAATATATTTATTATGTAATGAGCCCAAGATGAAATTAAATCAGAGAGTATTATGACAGAGCTCAATTATCCATACTGTATACTTGTCATTGGGTCATTATAATTTCATATTACTGGGCTGTTTAGGTAGTACAGTGTTGAAGCAAGTACACTGAATATGGGGTCAGGAGAACAGAATGCTAGGTATTTTCTAGCTCTATCACCTAATAAGCCGTATGACTCTTGAAAAGTCAATTAATGCTCTAAAACTCAGTTTCTTCCATTCTAAAATGGGAGAGAGGCAGGAATTGTTCTACTTACTTTATGGTGCTGTTTGGGAGGTTAAAGGAGATAATGGCTATTAAAGCTCTTTATTATCTATAAAGTTCTAGCCACAGGCACAGCAGGCCCCAGTGTTATATAAGTGTTCTTATAAAATGCAGACAGAATTGAAACTGTGGGCACTCCTTCCCCAGAGGTCTTTAAACACAGAGCATCTCCTGGTCCAGATGTTCTAGCCACAGACTTTCTGAAGGCAGGGGAATGAACCAGAACACCTTGAAATGTCATTCCACTCCAGGACTCTCAGCATCTGCTGATTCCCTCAGGCCAGTGTGTCAGAATAGAGCAGCCAATGTGACAGAAGTTGTTTTCTTCTTTTCTAACTTTTGGATAGTTTTCCATCCACGTGGAATTGAATAAGACACATAGGGAAGAACACTGGGATCTAACCAAACACCTGCTCTGGGTTGGATTTTCTCTCCATAAAGTGAGTTCTCCTGTTTTTTGCCATAAGTTGACTTGTTTGGCCTGACTTCATGTTGCTTTTCTGTTGAAAGACATTGGATATATTTATGTCTGGGGTAGAACTGATTCCCTAGGGGACGATATTTATTGATTTTTGAACTTACGAAGCACTGGACAGATTCTCTCCTTTGTAGATGGTAGAGATGTCCCCAAAGGTGCCCTTTGACTTATCCAGAAGGGGAACTATTATTGTCTTGGGAGCGAATGGCCAGTCTTCCTCACGGAGAGGTGAGAAACCAGGGAACATGACAGGGAGGGACTGACAGGTGGAGATTTTTTGGAGAAAACCTAGCCCATTATTACCACCACTCCCTCCTGTAGCATAGTCTCTTTGTGTGGCCTGTTAGTGGCTTAAAGAAGCCACTTTGCTGGTGAGCACAGAGACAACCAGCTCCACAAGTGAAATGGGAGTGGGGTGAAAGGGGAATGAAGAGAATAACAGAATATTAGAATTTGATGGGAAGCAGTCATCTTTTATCCCAGCCTCCCACCGAGTGAGGAATCTCAGAGCAACTCTGAGGTGGCCATGGTTTCTCAGTCTCCGACTAATAGGCTACTTCCTGAGAAAGCCTATCCTGGCCTTGGTTGTACGAGGCAAGCCTTGGGAAAATGAGCTCATTTTGTGGTGAAATCTTTCTCTTTTAAATTATACTCCATGGTTTTCTATTATTTCTGAGGATTCTAGGCCAAATCTGTTTTTCTTTCAAGTTACCAGTCCTTTCATTATCTGAAGAAAGTCCTCATGGCTTGCCTTATTTTTCTTCTCTTAATTAAGTCTGCCATTTCCTCCAGCCATTCTTGAAAAACATATTTCAGATACAGTATACCTTTCTCTTGTACACAATAAAGTTTTGTGAAAGTTTCTCTTTTCCTATCCTAGAGGTTATAGAGCCCCAACCTTTTATCTGGTTCCTAGAATGAGAACTATTTCACTTACAGAGTTGAGACCCATCTCATATATAGGTGGGTCTGATAATTTGTGCACTCACTGAGATGAGAAACAGGAACCTCCACTGTGGTCCTGGATGCTTGGGTTATGACTGATCAATGGCCCCAAAGGGGCTTCCTGTGCAAAAATACCTGGCATACCTAAGCCCTGAGTTCACATGGAATACCCTTTCAGAGATTTCAAATATTTCCAGGTCTGAATGGCAATTTTAAGAGAAGGCAAATTACCACATGTTCTCTACTAATCAAAAAAGTTTGCCAATATCTCACTCCTCCTGAAATCCGAGGAGGGAACACCAGAATGCCAGGCCGGTGGCTTGGATGGTGCACTGACTTGCTCTGTATCTTCTTCTGGGTTCCTTCAGACAGGCAATCGCAGGACCCTTGGCTCCCAGAGTTAATATGGCTTCAGGCCACAGCTAGGAATTAGCAGACACAGAACACAGAACCTGGCCCCAGAGGCTTATAAATGAGAGAAGGAGACACCAAAGGCTGAAATCATTTCCTAGCATTTGCTTTCATCCTTTCCTGTGGACTCTGCTGCACCAAAACCACACCCTTCCTGTGAGACCCCATCCCAGAACCGCTGAGGGCTTTTGCTCTCAGTAGTTACTGAGCAGAGTGTGGGATGCAGCACTGAACCGATACATGGCAGTCCCTGTCTGATAGTTGACAGTCCAAGATGGCACAGCACAAGTCACAGCCACCAAGGCTAGGATGGGAGAGAGGGTAAATTAGCAGCAGTTTATTTAGCAGGAGAGAAACAGGGTTAGGAATGTGAATGAAGGGCCCACAATTCCACTGAAGAGCAGTTGCAGGGTTACATTCAGAAGTCAGGTCTGTTGACTTCCAATCCAAAACTCTCTTTAATATCACAGATGTAAAATTATATGTGGCATCTGTATTTACATTCATATGTATCTATATGCGTGGGTTTGTAAGATTTTCTTTGTAGGAGGCTTCATTTCACTCATATGATCTAATTTGGTTCTTACAATAACCCTTCTGACAGTAAGGGAGCTGAGGCTTGATCACACATGCAAATGGTAGCAACTGGATTCACATCCAGGCCTGGTTCCAGCTCCTTCCTCCAATTGCTTGGCATTGTTATTAGATCTCAGTGGGTATTACCAAATCCTTTTCAGGATCCCTGTGGAATGACTAGACATTAAGTCAATTCCTTCTACAGGGTACACATGGTCTTCCTGACACTGGGCAGTCTCAGCTCCTAATCTCTTCAGTTCTAGAGGACCCTGAACTGTCACATTCACTGCTGAAGAGTCAGCCCCTCTGCCACACATGACTTTTAGGTCATTACTGAATGGCAGTGGGAGACTTGAACAAATGCAGGGTCCTCAGGAAGTCAGACCAAGGGTGAGAATTTTAGAGCTGCAAGGAATCTTACCAAATATATAACACCCCTTGAATTTTGTAGATAAAGAAATTGAGGCCTAAGGGTTCAGGTTAAAGGATTTGCCCAAGTCATAATTATTTAGTAAACCAAAACCGAGTGTCCTGCTGAGGATGAAGACTGGGAATTCTTCACACCAGTCATGAACTGCTGGGAAGTTGAGGGAGAGGGGATAAAACAGTCAAAAGAGTTCCTCTGATACAGGTAGGATTGAGAGGGGGGAAAAAATAGAAGCAATGTGCATGTAGCCAGAAAACAGAGCCAGAATGTGAACTAAGACTGAAAATAAAGATCTAGGGTGGGCTAAAAAACTCAGTAAGTGACTTCCCAGATTGTGTTTTGTTCCCATTGCTCATACAGTTGGAAGCCAAATGCAAGCCACCAAGGTTGCAGTGCAACAGCGAACAATTAAAGCGCAAATAGTTGTGGGCAGCTGTGGGAGTGCAAGCCACCTGCTCCAAGTTTACAGCTTTGTTTAACTTGGTAAGCATTAAAAACGGAGTGGGAACACTCCCAGTACAACAGCCCATGCCCTTTCTGGGAGGCCTTACTTGGGGAGCTGGGGTGGTTTACCGTTGCCCAAGCCCTTCTCACTGTGGCCTAGAGCTGCTTTCTATTGATAGAGGTCAGTGTTGTCAATAGACCCTAATAGAAACTGAGGGAGGGAGGGAATATTGCAGGATTATATATTTATAGAGTTTTAAGAGACCACAAAACCCCCAGAATACACCTTATCTCCTGTTGTTCAGATAAGAAAATTGAGATCCAGAGAGGTGATGTACCCAAAGTTACAAAGTTAGGGGCAGAACTGACTTAATGTCTGAACTTCTGATCCTTTGTTCAGTGCTCCTTCCTCTAAGCCCCACAGGTTTATAAATAATGCCAAATAGGGAGTGCATTAGAGAATATTATGGCTGGAAGGGACATTGTTCTCAATTTCCAGTGTTTTAGGTTGACTAGGGGGTACTATATGGGAGTGCAGAGGGCCCAAGGATGCTAAATAGCTTGAAATGTGGTCATCCTGCATAATGGAAGAATCCCAGATACCAAGAATCACCTTGTTGAGAAATATTTTGTCCACCATTTTACATTACAGTTGAGTGATCCAAGCCTAGAGATCGGAGATGCTTGACTAGGTTCCCAAAGGGAGTCAGTATTCCCGACTCCATCCTACTGAGCCCGAGTTAATTAGCAGCATCCTTTGTACCTTCAGCAAAGGGGAGACTCTAGACCAGCCGTGGGCAAACTACGGCCCGCGGGCCAGATCTGGCCCATTCGGCTGTTCTATCTGGCCCGCGGAGCCAAAAGAGCGAAGGGTTCTCTTGCTCTCCCCTCCGCTCCTTCACCAGCAGCCCAAGATGAGAGTGCCAGCATGCTCAGGTTGCTTTTGTTCCGGCCCTCTGGTCCAGTTTAAGAACCCATTGTGGCCCTTGAGTCAGAAAGTTTGCCCACCCCTGGTCTAGACCCTTGTCTACCAGCTCCTGTTGCCCTTGCACCTAGGTTATTTCCAGGCCAGCACTTACTTGGACTTCAGGCCCTCCTGTCCATAGGGCTGCAGCAGGTACTGGTGCACAAGCTTGTCCCTGAGAGTCCCAGCCAGTTTTATTTTCTTTCTTGACCTGTGCAGGTTGATGATAAAAAGTGTAATGGACCCTCGAACATAGTTGTGGCTGAGAGAGAGAGAGAGAGAGAGAGAGAGAGAGAGAGATGGAAACAGTGGTCAGTTAAATGACTCTAAATAATTTACAGACTGCATGAAACAGGACAACCCCAGGAAAGGGCACTTTATTTTATGGTTCTTGGCCACCCTAGACCTTCAAAGACAGGAAGGGCTTATTATTGTGATTTTCTGCAAAGACGTTGCTCACGTCTCACCACACTCCGTTTGTTTTTGTTTAAATCATTGCAATAATTTGAAAAAAACAAAAACAAAATATATTTTTCTGAGTATGGAAGCAAAACATGCTAATTACAGTAAACAAATAGATAAATAAATAAATAGAAAAACATACAAAAATACAAAAAAGAAAAAAATTCCCATAGTCCAAGTATTTTGGAATATAATAACATTTTGGTAAACATCCTTCCAGTAGTTTTTAGTTTATTAATTCAACAATATTTACTGAGTATGTGGCTCATGCATACATATTTCTCAGTTTTTACATAACTGGGATCACATTGTTCACACAGTATTTTTCAGCTCATGAGCATCATAAACATGTTCCCATCTTATTATGTGATGTATTCTGCTTATAAAAGAATGCTAAATTCAATCACAGAAATACAACATAATTTATTTACCTAATGCCCTACTTTGGGGCATGTGGATTGTTTTCATTTTTATGTCATTACAAATTATCTGATGAAGCACTTTGCATATAAACCTTTTTCACATCATGATTATTTCTGATGGATGAAGTCTTCAAAGTTGGAAACATTAGGTCAAGGGGAATGCACATTGTATGATTCCTCATCAACTTTTCATTCCCAGTGGTGTCCCTCCCTGTGGAATATTTTCTGTCACATTATTGGCTTTGCTCAATGAAATGTGGGTGGGTAAGGCTTCTGGGCAGAAGCTTTAAGAGCCAACCCATGCTTTGCCATGCCCCTTTTTTCTCTGCCAGAAGACCAGCAGTGTTCTTGACAGAGGGGCCCTATTGACCTGCATCCTGGAGTGAAGATGATGTGGAGCAGAGCTGCAGCTGAGCTGTGTGACAGACAGGCAGCGTGAGAGATACATTTTCTTATCGAAAGCCATGGATATCTGAAGGTCCTCTGTTTTCACAGCGTAACCTCACTGATCCTACCTGATATACGCATTTTGACAGCATTGATAATAAATCTCTAGAAAGTTTGTATCTTTTTGCTCTGGTTGACTATGTATAAGAACGCACATTTCCTCATACCTTTAAGAACAGTGGACACTTGTCTCAACCTGAGAGGTGATAATGGGATTTCGATGTTGTATTAATTTGTATTTTTAAAAAATTTATATTGAGGTGCAGTTTTTTAAATTTGTCTATTTGGCATTTAATTTCTTCTTTTGTAAACTGACCATTTCCTTTGCCTGTTTTCTATTGGTTTATAAAAACTATTTATTTATTAAGGATAGTGATCCTTTGCCTGCATGCATGTTACAAAATGTCCTCCAGTTTTCTTTGACTAATTCAGCTTGTTTACATTGTATTTTATGTATAAATGTTAAAAGTTTTATGTAGACAAATTTACTGATCTTTATTATTTCTGCTCTCACTGTTTTACCTACTCCTACATTATAAAACTCTTCACTATACTGGAGTCCTTTTAAACCAGTACAGGATGTTCAGAAGCCTGGGAAAACTATATGCCTACGTGGCCTTTCAGCGTATATCAACAAAACTATAATGATTTCCTTCTCTCTTGTAGGAAAAAATATTTTGTTTTTAAGGGGTCCCGTAAGGCCCCATCTGGATGGGTTAATGAGAGGAAACAGAAATAAAGACCCGGTCCTGCCTTCAAAGGAGGAGTTCAGAGAAACTCTACGTCAGCTTTGCCCAGAGGAAAATATCATTCCTTGCAGAAACAGCACCCTTCCGCCTCTGGCTCACTCATCTCTGCTTCTAAGGGTGATAATTAAGAATTGAGCCCTAGCTGGCTTGGTTCAGTAGATAGAAAATCGGCCTGCGGACTGAAAGGTCCCGGGTTTGATTCCGGTCAAGGGCACATGCCGGGGTTGGGGACATTGTCCCCAGTGGGGGGCATGCAGAAGGCAGCCAATCAATGATTCTCTCTCATCATTGATGTTTCTATCTCCCTCCCTCTTCCTTCATCTCTGAAATCAATTAAAATATTTTTTTTAAAAGAATTGAATAACCAAGGGCAGGTCAATATGACAACTTGTTTATTGGTTTTTTTTTTTAATAATATAGTTTCCAGGGCTTATCCCTGAAATTTTTTTATTGCGTTCATTTGTGATTAGGGCCTAAGAATCTGTATTTTTTATCTCTCTGCGATATTGGGCAGATGAGTTGGGTTTGGGGGCCATTTGCCCAGAGCAATCCATTCAGATTATGACAAGAGTAACCAAAGTATACCCCCACCAGCTCTCTGTCATGATTTTTCTTGTATGTGTAAGGGGGCACGTTATTATGTTCAAAGCTTCTTGTATACCTACATTGATATTCTGATAAATTATTAAATGAAAATGTCTCTTCTATCTGGTTCCTCCTCCTCTGGTCCTTCTCAAGCCCCTGAAATGTATGCATTAGCTTTTGGAACCAAATGAGTTAGGTCAGAAGAGAATGCCAACTTATTTGAGCAGGCTTGTGTCACCAGAGCTCTGAAGAAAGATGCTCTAGTGTGCCAGCACTTACCATCATTAAAGAACACCAATGGTGGGCTTCAAGCTTAACTTAGCTGTGTGCAGAACTGAGGAAGATACCATTAACTACTGCTACTCTGGTTCAGAGTGTGAATGAATGTAGGCATACATGGATATCAGTTTTGCTGACTATGGTAATCCCTTTTGTTAACAATCACCAAACAACCTCAAAGGCCAACAGTGGAGGAGGAGAGAGAGCCCTGCGCTTGCATTTATGAGTTTCTCTTCTGCAGAGCTGGGGCATAACGAGGCCTCAGAGACTGGAGAGCAGAAGGGTGGGAGGTGGGGAAGTGGGGGTGGGGGATGGGGGAAGACCTGAAATCACACTTTGCTCCAGGGAAAGCCATCTTTTCAAGCTGCTTGGCAATGGCCTAATTTCCATTCTCAGAGTTCCCCTGAGGGAAACAAACCAGTACTGAAAACCTGCCCAGAGATTACTGCGCAGAGGCTCTCAGAACTCCTGCAGCCTCCCCAGGTAGGAACTGGCTTGAAGACTGCCTCAGCCAGACCTTCCCTGCTTGGCTGATGGACAAGAGCATTAAGCTCTGTCTGGCATGAAGACATACTTTTGGCTGAGGAGTACAGCACCAACCTGAAAGTACTGTGCTGAAAAATCCAGGTTCCTGAAGAACGTATATTCTCTGTCTACAGAAAACAGTCCCTTTCCCTAAAAAAAATGGGGTCTGACTGAAGGTGTGGCCCGCAGGCAATTAGTCCAGGTGGTTTTTGATTCTCTTAATAAATGTCCCTTTTGTCTGGTAGAACATCTGTCTTGCTCCATGTCTCACTCATGGTGACACTTTACCACCAGCAGAGAATCTGTGAATCTGGAGTTCATCTTTCTGGCTGTTCTCTCATTGCCTGACATCTCTGTGTTGCCATGAGAGGAGGAGGAAGTGAGTCAGGGAAGGGAAGCTGGAATTAGAGTATCTTGGATGTAAGAGGTGGGGAATGTCATATGGGGAGGTGCATCTTGACTTCCAGTTAAAAAATAGTCACTGTTCTAGAAATGTCTCCAATGAAGCTGGGGGACTGCAAAAGGGAAGGAAGGGAGGATGATGCCCTGGGCTCACAGTCATTCTCAGGAAAGTCAACGCACTTGAAAACTGGGTTGGTCCATTGTTTCCAAATCTAATTCAAAGTTTTTGGGTTCGGTAAAAGTCAGGCCATGTTTTGCCAAACATTTTTTTTGCCCTAATTTCAAAGCCCATGTGTATTTTAAGGGAAATTTAATCCACATGTTTCTGATTCATTTACACTTAACTCATCAAAATATTGTTTTGTAAGAGCCATTGGATGTCCAAGAAGCCTCAGGAACCTTTTTTATGAGTCTTTAAAAAAAAAAACTTCTTCTGAAAAACAGGAAGTCATGTTTTGCCAATAATAAATGAACTTGAACCCCAAAAGGCTCAATTTTGCTTCAGTATTCACCAGGTTCCAATTGGTTCTGAACTTGGAGAAGGACCGCAGCTCCTCCCTAGAAACATACATTGTCTCAGCAGAATGGTTTAGAAAAAGGTTTCTCCCAGTCAAAACATATTTGTTCTCTGAACAAGAAGACCTATGGTGAGAACTGCCATGCTGCCAGTGTCCTGACTTATTAACTCTAGAACAGAAAGAAGAAAAGCACCTGCTTGTGGTGGTCTGAGCATCTAACTTTTGCTCCTGAATCTATCATAAAAGACAATGCTCTTCTAGGTCAGGTATGACCCACAATGCAAGAGACTGCCATGAGAGACAGTGAAGCATTCAAGTAGAGGTTGTATAAGCATCAGAGAGAGTATAAAAGAAATGTCTGTGTTGTATAGGATCCTGGGCCAAAATATCTCTAAGGGTTCTTCCCAAATGTAAAACTATCTCACTATTAATGGTGTTATTGGCATATGAGAGTGATGCAACAGAACTGTGGGATTCAATGCAAGTGCAAATTACTGGCAAGATGCTTGGCACATAGCAAATGTTCAATACACACTAGAGTTCAGGAGTTGTGTCCATAGTCACTTTCTTTGGGTTATTCTACTGGTTAGTTTATACTTTCTCACCAGTCCCTGATTTGATCAAGAATATATATTTTCAGATTACTGGTCGAGACTGAACAGTATGAAGCAAATATGCCCACTTTGGGACATTTTTGTGAGCTTGGTCTTTTTGGCTATAAATAAATTGAGTCAATAATGTTTCCTCATGACTGTTTGGAGGTTGAGGGGGTACAGACAGGGCATCTGGCTTCCCAGAGAGGGAACAGAGACACTTTTTTTGCATGTGCCTACTTATGTGGGGTATCTGACACCCACTGACATGAGGAGACCAGCAATCTCAGCCAGTGCAGTGCACCCATTGAGGATTTTTTTTTCTAATGGGAACAAAAAGAACTTCACCCCAATTACTATCATTAGGGTCATGTGTGGGATGGATTAGTAAAGTCTTCCTCCTTCCCTCCCTCCCTCTCTTTCTCTGGGGAGGAGGAACACTACTGACCAAAGCACAGTGGTGCTATTTCCCCAGAGAGGTTCTGGAGTGTCTCCCCATAGAAAGGAGAGGAGAGGCTGGCGATGTAGAGAGAGTATTGAATCTAGATGACTTGAGTAATTTGCTGGAGTCCTCATCCTAGTGAACGTAGAATTCTTAACCATGCCACCACACCTTCTTCTGGCTGATGTGGTGGTATCAAAGTGGAAGGGAGCTAAAAGTCTAAGTCAGAAGTAATACCTTAATGCCCTATTTCTGCATTCATTCGTTCATCAAATATTTACTAAGAACTTCTTTTTGCCAGACACTACCCTGTTTCCCCGAAAATAAGACAGTGTCTTATATTAATTTTTGCTCCCAAAGATGCGCTAGGTCTTATTTTCAGGGGATGTGTTATGTTTCCATGAAGTAGGTCTTATTTTCGGAGGATGTCTTATTTTCGGGGATATATTAGACACCTAGAATGCAAAAACAAATGAGACACCAGCCCTGCGCTCATGGTATGTATTCTCAGAACGTTAGTAACAACGTCCATGAAAGAACATCAGGATGAACGCTTGGAGGAGACAAGATGAGGAGTCCTCTGTGAAGATACTCAAGTCCTGTTAAACCCACACCGCTGACATTTTCCCCTGAGTCCTCAGACTTATAAAAGCCACGAACTGATGTGCTTCCCAAAAGAGACAAAAGGTGCCAAGAATAATTTTTCTCTGTTGAAGCTGGGGGTCCACTTTTGGGTGGTTACTCCAGGGCCAAGGTGGAGACAAGAAATACAATGTTTCCTTGTGTGGTGATCAGATAACTTCAGGCCAAGGCCATAGAGCAGTCACTGTCTGTCAGGTATTGGATTGAGCTTCCTGTTGAGCAAAAGGGATGTTGAAAACCTCTGGCCTCTGCCCAAACCAGTCTCCTCTCATCCACAATAGGGACTTGTATCTAAAGACAAGACAACTGGCCCCAAGCCTCCTATGCTCAGAGTGATTCTTTTGAAAAATCTTATCATGTTAAATTAATTGGCTTGGCTCTTCTCTCATCAAGGAAGGAGAAGGAGCGTCTGTTGTAACCTGACCGCTGGGGCTCTTTGTGCTATCCGCAGCCCACGTCAGCCTGATGGGCTTGCTGGAATGAAGGTCTGGCTGGAGACACTTGTGCCCGGCCCCCGCCCTGTTTCTCTGCGTTAAGAGAAAGAATTCTCTTTTCCAGGTCTGCCTGCTCTGCTCCCTAAACCTGAAATAATGTAAGAAAGCCATTTATGGTCTGAAGGGCTTTGCATTAGGCTCAGTTTTAAGTTTTTGTCCTTATGATTCTCATGTTTTAAAACATTTTACCTGCCAAACTTTATTTACTGATTTGAAAGACAATTCTAATGACAGCCAGTGCTTCAGATAAAAAGGAGGGCAACTACCCATTCCCTACCATGCTGAGTTGTTGGAGGTTCAGCCCCTAATTCATATTTTGTTTAATTTCTTAACCCTTAAAATAGCTGAGAAGATTTTGAAAGCCTGAAAATGGCTCCGAAGCTGACATGACTACCTTGGGCACACCTTTCACCCGGGGGACCGCTGGTTTGGGATGTGCTGGTCTGGGCTGAGTTTTCAGCGGATAGCTCTCCAGCATGCCTCTTAGAAATGTTGACTTACTGTCTCCAGCTCTGCTGGTGAATCGTAGGAACAGAGTTTATGTCTCTTGCTGTGGTTTAGCCAGAAGCATACAAAAAGGCCTCTTGGGCATTACATCATTACATCAACTGGCACAGAAGAAAAGCTCAGTAAATATTTGTTAGACGAAGAAGTAAATGAATAAATGGCATGCATTTTATAAATATTTTATGAATAAATACTCTGAGTGTGAGAAAGGAGTTTATTTGCAGAAAAGCTATTTATCAGAGATGATTTGAAATACACAAAGAGCAGGTAGAATGCAATTCCAGAGGCAGTTTTCAGTGTCTTGAAGGGGTCCCAAAGGGCATGGAATTCTAAGAGGGGCCCAAAGCCTGAAGCCCCTAGGGTGGCTTCTTGTGCCATCGCTCTGAAGACTTACTTGTGGTGGTTTGTGCAGTGAGCATAAATCCTTAGTTTGTCCCGGATGACTCGGCCTGGCCGTGGCTTCCGCTGCAGCCCAGCCACATGCACGGCCAAGACTTTGGGGCCGATCAGGCGCTTGTAGAGGAGAGAGAGCCAGTAGTCCTGAGGAGAACAGAGACATGGGCAGTCAGGGGAGACGCAGTTTAGGTGTTTTGAGTACACCTAGGCCAGATAGACCGGAAAGTACTTCTTAGCAGGAGTAGAGCCTGACCAAAGTGACTAACCCTGCACGCATGGTCACCCGACAAAACGGTCACCCGACAAAATGCTCACCCTGGGTTGGTAGTGAAGCCAGCATTGTCTAAAGTGACCTTCACATTCCTAATGGGGGAATGTGTGTGTGTGTGTGTGTGTGTGTGTGTGTGTGTGTGTGTGTGTGGAGTGGGGAACAACTCAGAGCCACATACAATCAAATGAATCAAATTTTCATTTGAAAGAAGTTTCATATAAAATAATAACTAGTTGGAGCCTCAAATTTTCAACTTTATTTCCCTATGACTATACTTTTGTACTGATTTATGGCTCTGTTTAATTGTAGAATGGAAGAACTCCAATCTTTAGGATTGCTCCCAATATGCAAACCCAAAATGTTATTCTTCAAATATTGTCACTGAAGACGCCTGGTGAGGTGTGAGGGAGATGAAGCTGCTCCAGGTTATTCTGCATCCAGAATAACGTTTGCAAACCCTAGTGCTAATTCTGGGTCACCCTCAATAATTCTACAACAGAAAGAACAATTATAAACTAAAAAGTATGTGATGTGTTTAACTATTCCATAGTCCATTTGGAACTGGTTAATGAATATTCAATCTGTAACCCACACATGTATTTGAATTTACAGAAGCCTATTCACCAACGCCTTAATTTGTATTCCCTATTACCATATTTTGTTTCTGTATTTGATACAAATACAAAATTTGCATTTGCATCGTGTAAGCACTTACCACCTCTTATGGGGTAATGACTTCAGTGTTTGTAACTCCTCATGTAACACAGGGCTCCCTAATTTGTCTAGGGGGTCCCCTCCTTCCGCTCCTGAAATTCTGGAATTCAGTGAATTCAAGGTCTTTAAGACATCAACCATGTCTTCTCAGCCTTCATCTTTCCAGGAGAAGCCTCTGAATAATATTTTTATCTTCCCTGTGTGGCCATCTATAACATTAGCTGCTTAAAAATGTCTGGTGAGTTGCATAAATCAGAACAAAGTTTCAGCCACCAGAATAGATCCACATCTACCGAGTAGTGGGCTCTAAACCTTGCCAGACCATTTACCTTAATTGACTTTAAGTGGCCTTAGGATGACTATTATATATAGTCTCTACTATTTAAAATGGCAAATATTTCATCATTAGGCAAATAGATACAGCATATCATTGGTTTAATTTGCTCTTCTTTGATTACAATTTCTGTGTTTTCTTATTGTTACTCTGATGTGTTCATCACAGCCACCCATATTTCTAATGGGATGTCCACCATTTTCTTACTGATTTGTAACATATCTTTTAATATTAATGATAAGAATCCTTTAGAATGTATGTGGAGCAAAAGTTCTGTCCAAGTTTGTAGTTTGCCTTTTATTACTTTTTATGACTTTTTTTTTTTTACATGAAGAATTAAAAAAAAATTTACAGGAAAATATGTCAATTTTTCTCTCTCAATTTCTTCCTCTTATTTTATTGTTAGACAGTCCTTCCTCATGGGAATAAAAGAAAAGGAAGAAATTGAGAGAAAAAAAATCGACATATTTTCCTGCAATTTTTTTTTTTAAATTCTCCATGTCAAAAAGTCTGCCTTCTTTGTCTTTGCTGCAGACTCCAGCCACAGTCTGCCGTCTTTGCTGCAGACTCTGGAGTCTGCAGTCTTGTCTTGGCTGTGGCACTCTGCTCCTGTAGATCACTCCTCCCCTCCCCCCAACCCCCCTCGCCCTCCTTGTCATAGCAGGCGTCCTGCCCTGCCTGGCCACTCTGCGCCTGGAGCAGCGGGACGACCACCATTTTTGACCTCCTATTTTGCATACTCACTCTGATTGGCTGTGGGTGTAGCGAAGGTACAGTCAATTTACATGTTTGTCTATCATTAGGTGAGATTATAATATAGTCTATAATACTGATTAAATATATGTAAATATACCGTATTGTATTTGCCAGTGTATAAGACGATTTTTTGGCCCTGAAAAATATGCCTCCAAGTGGGTGGTAGTCTTATACAGCGAGTATATAACAAACTCTGTATTTTGAGTGGAAATGTTAGGGGGTCGTCTTATATGCCCAGTCTCTTATACGCCGGCAAATACAGTATGTATACTAGAGGCCCAGGGCACAAATTGGTGCATCTTGAAAGGAACTATGGGCCACGAGGCTGTGGTGGGCACAGGGGCAGATCTCGGCCTATCCTCTGTGCCCTTGCCCAGCCCCTCCTGCTGTGGCCTTTGGTCCTCTGTCTGCCTGCAGCCCCACTCCAGCTGCTGCCACTCCCATGTGCTGATGGCGCTCGCTCCACTCACACCTACTGACAACATGGATCAATTGGGGCCAGTGCCAGCAGCAGGTGCAAATGGGCTGGCACTGTCAGTGGGCATGAACTGTGGCGGCTGCCCCAATTGCCTGTCAGGAGCAGAGAGAGGTAGAGAAGCCCTCATGGGTGATCAGTGCCAACAGCCACTGCTCACAACTACTGACAGTGCGAGCAATTGGGACCAGCACCAGGCACTAGCAGTAGGTGCAAGCGGTGGCTCCGGCATCAACTGCGAGTTATAGCAGGGCCAGTGCCGGCAGTGGTGTGTGAGTGATGGCTCCAGTGCCAGCAGTGGGTGTGAGAGGGGCCTGCACCAACAGCAGGTGTGAGCACCTAGTGGGACCATGGTGTGTGGGAGCAAAGAATTTTCAGTAACCATCAGAGGCTTGCCCAGATGACAGTGATCAGCCTTGGTCTGGTGTCCCCGCTCATCTGCTCCACTATCTCACTGTGGCCAATGCCCACCATGGTCTGTGCTCTGCAGCCTGCTGCTGACACCTGCCATGTTCTGCTTGCGACCCCTAGTGGTCAGCACACGTCATAGTAACTGGTTGTTCTGTTGTTCTGCTGTTCCATCTATTTGCATATGAGAGTTTTTTATATATAGATAATTCTGCATCTGGATTTTCTGCTGAACCCTATTTCTTTATCAGTTTCACATCATTTTAATGATTAACATTTACATTTTAATATCTACAGGTTTAAGTCCATTTCATTATAATTTTTCTTTCTTTGTTCAAACTTTCCTTAATTAGTCATATCCATTTACTTTACCAAATAAACTCAAGTAACTTTTTTAATATATATATATATATATATATATATATATATATATATATATTATTGATTTTTTACAGAGAGGAAGATAGAGGGATAAAAAGTCAGAAACATCCATGAGAGAGAATCATCCATCATCTGCCTCTTGCACACCCCCTACTGGGGATGTGCCCACAACCAAGGTACATACCCTTGCCCAGAATCGAACCTGGGACCCCTCAGTCCATAGGCTGACACTCTATCCACTGAGCCAAACCTGTTTGGCTCAAGTAACTTTTTATAGAGTTTATAGTTCTAGAGAAGCTTGAGGCATTAATTTTACTCTATGTTTGGTTAGCCTGTTTATTTTCTACTTCATATGTTCTGCCAGGATGCTTATAGGAGTCACGTTTTATCCTTGATATTTGAACTTTTACCAGGAATGTGTCAGTGTAGGTTTCTGCATTAATTTTCTGGTATTTGGGAGTGCTTTTGATAAGAAAGACTGAGAACTTTCTCCAACCTGTGAGAATGTTCTTTAAATAAGACCTTAATCTTTTATCTTTCTGTTTGCTCCAGTCTCTGTTTCAGGAGTTCTCTTAGATTTCCATCCTCAATCCTGCACAAGTATAATCTCTTTTCTCTTTTATCTCTGCAAGAAGTCTCAAGTTTGTCCTGCACATTGTATATTTATTTTTTCCAGGATCTTTTATGTTATTTATTACAGTTTTATTTCCCTTGTAATCTTTTCTTTTTCCATTTAGTTTACCTGATTGGAACTCATTTAATTTCCCCCATTTTGTATATACTATGTATATTTCCCATATACAGGAGGACAAATGTACCTTACATGAAAGTTCTGAGGCATATGAGAACCTATCATCCACCTTAAAAGCTGTAATAATACCTACACTGTTGCATCTAGTTATATGAATCTTCCCTTTCCCATTTTTGTGCTTTTCATTCCTTTGGCTAATATTTTAATTTTGTCTTAGCAATATATTATTTAGCTTGTTAGCTTTTAAAATCTGGTGTCATGCAATATGTAATTTCTATAACTTACTTTTTCACATTATGCTTCTAGGATTTATCCAGGTTGTTACACCTACCACAGTTTATTCATTTTCAATGTTGCATACTTCATTGTGAGAACATACTATAATGCATTTGTCCATTCTTCTGCTGATTGATATTTGGACTGTGTCTAGATTTTTGCTATCAATGTAGCCTTCAACATTCTTGCTCCTGTTTCCCAGTAGCAATCCGGAGAAGCATTGCTCCAATCATGACTGGAAACCATCAGCAGCCTCATCACTGTGTTCTTTGCAAAATCGCAGATTTACAGACTTTATCCCAGACCTATTGGATCAGAGTCTCTAGACTGTCTAGCTCTCCAGGGAATCCTGCTGCTCATTAAAGTTAGAGAAGCACCGTAGAACTGGTGAGAGCAGTGCCTAAGAGTGGAATTGCTGTGTCTTGCACAGATATAAAAATATTCGACTCTATAGGCTAATGACAAATTATTTTCCAAAGTGATTCTAATTATTTCAACTTATACTTCCTTCAAGAAGTGTCTGAGTTCCTTTTGATTCACATCATTGCCAATATCTGTTATTTTCATACTTCTTAATTTTTGCCTATCTAGTGGGCACGTAACACCTAGCTCTTGTTGTTTGTTAAATACTCCTTCCTCATGACTAGTTCATAAAGATATTTTATATTTTATTTTAAGACTTTTAATGTGTTTTTTCATAGTTACATCTTTAATCAATCTAAAATTGATCTAGGTTATGGTGTATCTAATTTCATATTTTTCCACATGAATAGTCGGTTATATCAGCATCATTTATTAAATGGGTCTCTCCTTTCTTTAGTGATCTGCAATGCTCTCTGCATCATACATCAAACTTCCATATACTCGTGGGTTTATTTCTGGGCTCTCTATTCAGTCCCATTTTTCTGTTTTGTACCACTACTGCATTAAAAAAATTATTTCAGAGAGGAAGGGAGAGGGAGAGAGAATCGATAGAAACATCAATAATGAGAGAGAATCTTTGATTGGCTGCCTTCTGCACACCCCACACTGGGGAATCAAGACTGCAACTCAGGCATGTGCCCTGACCAGGAATTGAACCTTAACCTCCTGGCTCATAGGTCGATGCTCAACCAATGAACCATGCTGGCTGGCCACCACAAATGCAGTTTTAATTACCATTGTTTCATATGTAATGAAATCTGATAGAGCAAATCCTCCTGTCCTATTCTTCAGTAATGGCTTTGCTAATCTTGGGCCTTTACTCAGTCATAGACATTTCAGAATCAGATTACCAAATAGCTAAACAAAATCTACTGAGACCTTGAAACTTCACTGAATTCATAGATCAAATGAAGAGAACTTTATTTTTATGTTATCGAGGTTTTTTTTAAATCAATAAATAGGAAAGAAACTGAAAAAACAACAGCAGCAGCAACAACAACAACAAAAAAACCCAACCTCCTTCCACTCAGGGATCTTTCTACTCTCCTTCCTTTTCTTCCTTCCTTCCTTCCTTTGAAAACGAAAGTTCATAATAATGTCTCTTTTTTTCTATTAAAAAAGTATCCTAGATCTTAAAAGAAGAAGAAAATATGGAAAACATTTCAATTCAGAGACTGAATCCAGAACACATTTTATTTTTAGAAGTTTCCTATTCACCATTTAGTAGTAAGCATAGCAATAAGGAGAATCCAGTATTAATTCCCAAATTTGCTCTGTTAGCAGATTCACTGATTTTTTTTTATTTCTAGATAAAGCACTTTTAAAGTGCTTATACATTTAATTTCTCCCTGCCTATCCTTTGGTATTGTATGAAAACTATTTGTGATGAATCTCTTCACTTCTACTTCCAAAAGTGGACAAAAAGCCTTCTTTTCCCAGGGTGCGCCCCCCCCCCCCCATACTCCCCTGCTACCTCTCAGAATTCAAGGATAATGTGCCCAGGTAAAGCATGTTCTAGGCTATAGCTGTGTGTGTCTTGTATGGTGTAGGCAAATGTTTACTTTTTATTTTTAAAAAACATCTGTCACAGCTAGGTCATATATGTTATTTAAGCCCACCTACATTTGTAATAAAATTGTGTGAATAGGCATATAAGCAATAGATTGATAAACATAAAATTAAGGATAATAGTTACCTTAAGATGAGCAAGAGAAATATGAAAATAGGATATGAGAGAACTTAGCAATTATATTCTTATCAAAAACATTGTCAAAAAAGCAATGTTTTAGCTTTGGGGTTGGGCAGTGGATTCACAGGTGCTGCTTAAAAAGTGGCATGTACGCATAGATATTCTTTTGAATGTGCCAAATAATATACTGAAAAGATAATAAAGAATAATTATGTATACATTTGTTAATAAGAACTTCCTGTCTGGTGATCACATCATAGGTCCACCCATAGGCTGACTTCTCTTTGAACTGTTTTGCCCAAAGAGAGATGTGTTTATGGTGAGTTGCTCTTAGTTTATCATCTCTATCCTCAAAGGACTGAAGGATTTTGGGTGGTAAGTCAGTTGATGGTAGGCTGATGTTTTTTGTCTTTATCCACTTATTTCACATTCAAGGTGAATGTGGAATTTTAACCTTTACTTAGCTACATGCACCATTTACAGTCTCCTTTCTCACCTGTGTTCTTCTCCAATTCCCTATTTGTCCTTCTTCTTTTTAAAATCTCCCTCTTTCAATGTCCTTATCTCTCCCTAATATAAACCAACTCACTCAAATTGTATTTCCTTCCTTCTTTCCTTCCTTCCTCTCTTCCTTCTTCCATGCTTTTGCCTCCTCTTTCTCCTTTCTCACTCTTTCTTTTATTTTACTATGAATGTGTGCCTATATAATAATAAATAAAATTAAACAAATCATATGATCTCTAAATATCTCTTAAGGAAATGACATGAAAAAGCAAAAAAATTGTTTTTATGCATAGAACAAATAGAAAAGAAAAAAGAATGCACACACACCTCAAAGAACAACGATAAGGTTATTGTATAAAAGATGGAATATAATGAGAAGTTTTCAGATAATAAGAGTCCTCAAGAAGGAAAGCAAATATAATGGCTTTTTATGTCAATAAAAAAAATCCACAGCAAGGAATGCATTGCAATTTTCAAGGGACAAAGAGAGACACAAACAGACATTCTTTAAATGTATCAGACATGAGAAGAGATTGAAGAAAAATAGTGCCCATTTATTAGTTGGAGAGGGAAAACTAATAGATGATGACACTGAAATGACAGAGGTTTTAAATCTTTTCTTTTTCTTGAGTATTTGTCAAAAAGTCAATTGTCTGAAAGCTAGACAAAGCAATATATGGAGGAGTAAGTTGAACTAAAATAAATGGGAAAAGAGAAAGAAACTGACAGAAGGTTGCAGAATTTACTGGATTAATCACTGAATCATGTACTCCTCGAGGTCTAAGATTATTTACCCATTCCTACAGCCCATGCCTTGCAGAGTGCCTGGCCTATAGATAGGAGGTGCTAGAATTCAATTACGGAATACAGACAACAGCTAAGGCTCTATATAGGCAGTAGGGTTACAGGAATGAGTAATGCACATAATTTCTTGCCATTTTGAAGTTTATAATTGAGCAAGAAAGTCCTTAAGCCAGTGAGTTAGGTGAATAATTAATTTTAATAGTACTAATGGTAATGGAGGAATCTATTGTATCTTATAACAGAAGATGTGACCCAGTCCGGGGACAGGGACAACCAGGGAATGAGACTTTCATGGAGTGACATTTAAGATTTGAGAAAAAAAGAGGAGGGGATAGAGAGAGTCTTGGGCAAGAGAAAGAGCTTATGTAAAGGTCTGACCTGGGGAAGAACTGGAATGTTTGAGAATCTGAAAGCAGACTAATTTAGCTTGGAGCTCAGCAAGTGAATATAAGATGAGGATCGTAGGTCCAGGTTGATATAGACCTCAGAATTTTAGAACCACTGCAGAATTTTAAGAGATAAAGTGACATTATTCAATTTACATTTAGCAAGTTGACTTTCACAGCTGTGCAGAAAACAGATTGAAGAAAACCATTTAGGTTAGTTGGAAGAAAGATGATGGTAATTTGATCAAGGTGAGGAAATTAAATTATAGAGAACATGAGG
This sequence comes from Vespertilio murinus, assembly GCA_963924515.1. Taxonomy (NCBI): domain Eukaryota; kingdom Metazoa; phylum Chordata; class Mammalia; order Chiroptera; family Vespertilionidae; genus Vespertilio; species Vespertilio murinus. The sequence continues at coordinate 18,284,541 of OZ004714.1, read as the reverse complement.
GAGTTGAGAATATTTAGGAGATAAAATTGATTGGAATTGATGATTGATTGGCTATAGAGAAAGAGTACTAAACAGGATTCTCAGATTTTATAAATGCTAAAATCCTTAATTCCAGAGAGTGGATGGCTCCTGGCAGCACAGCAACAAGAGCTGTATTTCCCTTCAGTCCTCAACACCACCTCCTCCCAACCCAGTCCCAGCCCACAAAATCTTAGCGAGATCAAGTTCTGCTAGGGATAAGTGAGATAAGTAAAGAACATACCTGAAATAAAACAATCAAACAGTGTAATAGTAATGTCTAACAAATGTGCACTGGATAAATCTTTCCTAATATGTCCCATAACTTTAGTTCTGAAGTTTTGCTTTGTCATTTTTAGTACATATGAATCCAGTGCATATTTTGAAATGTTTTGTCTTTATCCACTTCACTCATTATGTCTCACACTTGCTATTTCTACTAATCTAGAGCTGGGCAAGGGGGCCCTTGCTTTAGAGAGCCAAGCTCTGGCCCATCTTCAGCTGCCCCCCTCTCCATGGGGTAAGAACTTCAGAGAGCCAAGGACCCATTCCTCTTTGTAGACCATGTTCTGAATCGCCATGAACCCAGAATTCTCTGCTCAGTTAGCCCCTCACTTTTTGTCAGGGCTTGCGTGGACATCAACCTGGAGTCTGACTTCCTGAGAGTGGACCATAGCTCTGTGTTTGTATCACTGGTCTAGAAAGGTGGCAAGGGGAAGCTACTTATGGAGATGTGAGCAGGGCTTGGGCTTGCCAACTAGGTTTTGCACAATGCATGACCATAAGACCCTTGACGATACACTACAGAACTAGGTGTGAGAAGGGGTGCTGGGCTGTGGCCTTGGGCTCTGACCAACCCAGTGAGAGCTGCAAATACATTCTTTCATTCTACAAGCATTTTATGAGCACATATTAGTGGCATGCAAGATGCTCTGTTCAGCTTGGGTGATACGAAGATGAACAAGACATCTTCCTCTCCTCAAGGAACTTAGTGGCCAAGATACATGTAAACAACTCCTAAAATGAGACTCACTAAAGTAAACACCACATGAGCAAGAACCACTTGTTTTTGGGAATTCAAAAGAGGAAGCAATTAATTATGATGAGGAACTTGGAGAATGCTTCACAGAAATATATGTGGAGAAATAATTTGCTTACAGTTTAAAGATATATAGTCAAACCCTAAAAAATTATTTATTATATCCAAACCTCAGTTTCTTCATATGGATTTAATGAGATAATATACCTGAAAACATCTATTATAGTGCCAGATACATAAAAGTATTTAATAAATGTTGCTTATTTTTCTTATTCCTGATTTTTTGTTTTTGCCTCATGAAAATAGTTATCTTATAGTATGTACAGTTATGTCTCAAGTTGCTCCCCTAAAACATAAACTTAACTGGTGTGTGTGTATGTGTGTGTGTGTGTGCACGCGCTCGCACACGTGCACACGTGTGCGCTTTGTGCATATTTTGGAAACTTTGATGATGGTTGGAAGGAAGCTCCCTGAGATCAGGGCTTATCTTTGCATCCCTAGTACCTGTGAACAAGTTGGTATTCAAGAAGTGTCCTATGAGTTGTAATCAAATAAAGATTCAACCTTCTGGTGCCTGGGAGGATTCCAGGGCTGAATGACAGTGAAAAGATAGCTTTGCAAGGTCTGAAAGTCATGGTTTTTTTGAGCACTGGTAGGCCTTACTGTAGGTACTTAAACCTGTTTAATTCCAACGTTTTCTGCTTTTAGGAAGTACTCATGTGCTGAAGTGAGTCAGCCAAATAGCAAATATTTTTCCTTCATAGAGCCTCTTTTTTAACATACAAAGTTACAAAAACCCAATTAAGTCTAGTGGTTACAAAATGATGCACCAGTAGACACTCTTTATCTAGATATCTGACCTTGAGAGCCAAGAAGAAATGAAGTAGAACATCACCATGGCTTTCTGTAGCAGACATGGCAGTATGCCAGAGCTCACATGTAAGTGGGAGAATCCTACTGTTCTGACCTTCTCCACAGAGAGGACAGATCCAGAAAGTTTCCATATGACTACAGCACCTTTGGAAAAACTGAAAGCTACACTTTTCCATACTGCTCTTTGTAGAAAGAGTGAAATCCCTCTACTCCCATTGTTTGCCAACCTTACTGAAAACATCCTATGGTTTTCCAGTGCTTGTAAGCAAGAGACTGAGACCAGTGGTTTTAATGCAAACTGGGCCCTTTCACCTTGCCTTTCATGCTCAAGGACATTTATTTTTTCCCCCTCCCACCATGGGAAGGGCCTTCTGTTTCTTTAATTACCTTCCACTCCCATCCCACACACTTTTCCTAGCATGTGTGCATGCACACATGGACACACACACACACACACACACACACACACACACACACACACCACACACCCCACACATCTCAGATGCTAGCTTTAGGGTGACTTTCTCAGGGAAGGCTTCCTGGACCACCCCTACACGTCCACCTGAGCTAAATCACATTTATGTGTTACATGTTCTCAGAGAACCATTTCTTTTTCTTAGGACACTTGATTCAGTTTCTTTTGCACATTTACTGATAGAATTTTGGATTCAGTTTCTTTTGCATATTTACTGATAGAATTTCTGATTCACATGTCTCTTCCCTTCTAGATTATGAATTTCATGATGATGGTACTATGTCTTCTCACTACTGTATTCCCAGAGATCAATAGAACATCTATTTTCCCTTTGGTCTGGCCCTCTGCCCCTTGTCTTTCTTATGCATCTGTAGATAGACTTTAGGTGATCTACTTGAAATAAAACTACAGATTTTTTTTTGTACTCAGCCCCATCAATCCAAGACCTAAGTAAGGGTGGAGGGCACTGGCTCAGCCGGGGCTCTGTGGAGCAGCCAGTAGGAGCTTCATCACTTGCTGAGCACCTGTGATGCACTAAGCAAATAGAAAGAACTAAGACACAGTCTCACACTTAGGGGAGCTCATTGTTTAGCTGGGCAAAAGCCAGTGTGGTGTCTCAGTAGAGTTTTTGAACTAACTCTGAGGCCCCACCTCTTCTTCCTTAACTGACTCATTCTTTGTGTGTTGGTAGGCAGAAGGAGGTAAGCCCTTGTAGGTTTGAGCAGATCCCTTTTCTCCCAAAATTTATGCTTTTATAGCTTTTCTGCAATAAAAGTATTTGTTTGTGTAAGTCATGAAAATTAAGTGTGCATGTGGTACTTGGAGAAGAGGCTTTATAATAATGCAGTTCTGGGCAGGCTACAGAAGCCAAGCTGGTGGAGAGATTTCTGGAAGGGCATTTGGAGAGAAACTGATTTATTCCTTCATCCATGGAGGCAAAATGCTAGCACCTTTCTGATTACAAAGAGTAGAACTGAGCTGGTGAAATCAGCCACAGACAACCACGGCTTTAACAGCCAACAGAAGGGCCAACCAGAGGAGACATTTTGTTGACAGCCTCTCTGAGGAGCTCAGGGGATTCAGAACACAAAAGTGAAGGTTGTCTCCACCCAGACAGCTTCAGGAAAGCCTATGGAACATTGCCTACATAGCACTGCCCACGAGCTATTTTGCAGCTGTTTCAATTAAAGAATTAAACTATATCGGAGTAGCAGCAACATCCATGAGAGCCAAATTGGATTTCTCCTTGGAAAACAAGCTACAGACCATGTCTTTATGGTGCAGACACTCATTAGCAAATATGTAAAAAATACCAGTCAGAGAAAGATGTTTTCCTGCTTTGGAGGTTTTTTATTTTATTTTTTATTGAATTTATTGGGGTGACATTGGTTAATAAGATTATATAGGTTTTAGATGTGCAATTCTATAATACATCATCTGTATATTGTATTGTGTGTTCACCACCCAAAGCTAAGTCTCCTTTTATAACCATTTAATCCTCCCGCCCCCATCCTTTACCCTCTTCTACCTTTCGCCACCCCCATTTTCTTCTGATAATCACCACATTCTTGTCTGTATATATGAGCTGTTGTTTTTTCTTAATCCCTTCACCTTTTTCACCAAGCTCCCTAAATCCCTCCCATTTAACAATTGTCAGTTTGTTCTCTGTAACTATGAATCTGTTTCTATTTTATTTGCTAGTTTATTTTGTTATTAGATCCTACATATAAGTGAAATCATATGGTACTTGTCTTTGCCTGACTGGCTTATTTCACTTAGCTTAATACTTTCCAGATTCATTCATGCTGTCGGAAAAGGTAAGATTTCCTTCTTTTTTATGGCGGAATAGTATTCCATTTTGTAAATGTACCACAGCTTTTTTTCCCCACTCATCTACTGATGGGCACTTGGGCTGCTTTCAAATCTTGGCTATCAAAAATAAGTGCTGCAATGAACACAGGGGTGCATCTAGTCTTTTGAATTAGTACTTTGGTAATTTGCATAGAACTTAAGTGCTCTTATATTAGCATGCACAATATAAGGATGGATGGCAAAATTCAAGCTAATTATTTAAAATTTTAATTTTTCTGTACTTATGACAAGAAGTAGCTAATAAAAATACTACAAGTAAAGAGATTGGCAAAAAGGAAAGAAAACTTTATATTTCAGTAACTTTAATGCCACCTCTTTGAAGTTGAGGTTCCACATTTTTATTTTGCATGGGGTCCTATAAATCACGTAGATGGCATGATCAGCCTTCCCTTATCAACCTTATAGAATTGCAGTATCACCTTCTTGCTGTATGCTATGCATACACCATAAGATAGGGTGGGAGTCCAAAAAACACAAGAGAGACTGGATGGGAAGGCAGTTCGAAATGAGATCCAAAGTGTCTTTTTGACTGCAAAAGGAAAAGCCAGAGACAGAGAAGAAAAGGTGACAGTTGCTAATTAAGGGGAATAGAAGGATCTTCCTTTGGTGAAAATTGATTTTGATGGGTGAGAGCCCAGAGAAAGCAAAGCAGGCTGGGGGCTGCTATAGTGACCAACATCTTAGTTACCTGGATCTCAGAAGGGCAGGAAGTAAAACGTGGTGATGGGGTGGTCTGGGAGCATGTGAACTCAGAAGGACGAGACTAGTAGAACTATTTTATCTCCATAAAGGAATTTGAGTATTTGGCAGCATGACGAAAATAGTGTTGGCAGCTTTTAACACTGACCATGAATAATGTCTCAATGTTAAACTTTTTATGTAACTCTCTAGTAAGAGTAGCTACACTGTAGGTTAGATGCTCCCATGAGTGCAGGGAAAAATTATAGAAAGCGTGTCTAAAAATACATTGTCTAAGATCTAATTTTCCAACATTATACACCCATAGTCACCCCACAGAATGGGGATATGATGATTGCCATCAGATCTCAGGTGTAAAGTCCACAGTCTCAAAAGTGAGACTTCCTGCTTTTTCTAGCCTTCGATATGGTCAGATGTGGAAGACAAGTATGTATGCTACTTAAGGACCTGGTGCTGAGGGGAAGGTATAGGAGAAAACTGGGTGGAACAGGGAAAATGTCAGCTCTGTGAGAACAATGATTAGAAGTAAGGTCTAGTTAGAATTTTTGCTTTTACTGTGAGTTATTTGCATAGGCGATAAAGAAAATTATTGACAATTCTTATAAAGAAAACTTTGGTGTAGCTGTGAAATAGAAATGTGCATAAGTCATTTATATAAATGTCATTTCTCTCATAACAATCACATATATCAGATGTATCAGATCAACTGTGGTGTTTTATTTTGATTACAACACTAACTCCAATATTAAATTAAACTCTATAGTATGATGTTTAGCACTAGTCATGGGGAACCAATCTCATTCCAAAATCACATTTCCTTGGTTCAGATTTCAGTGCCTGTGTTCATGAAGCATGGCTATCTGCTCACAGCTTCAACAATAAATTCAGAGAACATTGTTTCTGAAGGACCTGGATGCTGAAATACAGAACATGGTCATCATTAAGTTTACAGATGATACCAATGGGAAGAAGGGTGGGTTAGGAATTCCAAATAAGAATAAATTCAGGGTAGAAGCCTGAAGAGAAAAATCTTAATCATAAAAGTGAATGATGGGGAAGGACTGCCTTTCTGTGGTCAAGTCTAAATTAGGATCAGGGCTCACTGGAGAGGGGAGGTGAAGCTGGTAGAAGTGTCTGGGGTCCAGAACTCTGGAAAAGGACCCAGCATCTAACTATGCTAATATCAATTCAAGTCCCTTGCCAAGATTTTCAGCCAGTCCACCCTTGCTTGAGAGGAGTAAAGAGCTTAATTCAATTATGCGTTTGTATAGTATTGATATAATTTGGGAATTACTATCCTAGGGATTGTATAAAAGGAGGCAGAATGTAAAAAATGGTTTCTCTCTTATCCTTTCTCCTCTCCACTCAATCCACCTACTTGTCCTTTCATTTCTCCCTCTACTACATCTCTCAGCTATCCCCTCTGCCCTCTTCATAGCCATTACCCTATTCTGAGCCATCACTGTTTCTCATCTTCTTTGCAGCAACTTTCTGTCTAGACTCCCTGCCTTCACTCTTATAATTCATTTTCCACAGAGCAATTAAAGTCATCCTCCTGAAACTTAAATCAGGACATATCTGTTCCTTGTTAAAGCCCTTCACTGGCTGCCCATTGCTCTAGACTAAAATCCAAGCTTCTTGTGGTGATTTGCACACTCTGCATGATGTGGCTCCTGCTTACTTCTCCAACCCCATTTCACATCACGCTTCTCCTAGCTCACTACATCTAGCCTTCTCCTCTGTCCTGTGAATCCTGAAGTCCCTCTCCCCTCGAAGGCACCTGCACAGAAGTTCTTCCCCCAGCTCTTCTGGAGGCTATTTTATCTCATGTTTCAGGTATCCTTAAACAGATTTCTCCAAATCTTCAATGCATTTCTCACACTCCGTAGTAATGATCTTATTTATCAGGCTACATATTATTTGTCTCTTCCTTATAAAGACTGAGCTTCTCAAGAACAAGAGGCCATGCCTGTTTCCTTATAGCTATATTCCCAGATCCTAGCACAATGTTGGGCTGGTGCTCAATAAATACGTATGAAGTAACTACACTTGTCTCCTATCACAATGCCACTGTTGTGCCCAATATATTTTAAAACTGGACCTCTGAATCCTCATTCAGAAGGGGAGGTATCTGCAGCCACAAAACTGAGGAATGTACCTGGACAGTAAAATTAACCATATTTTCCAGCTCCCAACTCGAGGCCCTTCAGAACGAGATAGATGAGTATTGTGCATGGTTATATGATACTTGAAGCTCTGAATCTTCTGTTACAGCAATGGTAGCATTGGATAAGCCTTTTTTCTTCTTTTGTGCACTTTCCACCTATATTTTCTATGCCTTGGAGAATGCCTCCAATTTAGTATCACCTACATTCTCATTAAGGTGGTTTGAACATCTGCCTTCTAAATCAAGAAGGATGATGAGAGAGTCAACTATTAAACGGTTCCTCATCCCTGACAGCTTCACAGCAGGCATTCCTCTGTTCAGCCCAGAGTCACTCATCACTCTGCTGTGTTTGTCTTCCCCCAGCCAGCTTTAGTTCATTTGACTGGCTTCGATTCAACACACTTAAGTTTTGAAAGCTGAGTTTATGAGATATAATTCCAGATACTTACATTCTCTGAGTCATGTCATTTTATCAAAAAAGCATATGATGCAAGTTTTAAAGGGCATTTCCAGAGGCACAGCTGGAATTAAAAAAAAAAGAGTGGGAGAGCAAGAGGATGAACGGTACTTTGATCAACACTCATTCCCCAGGCCACATGGTGATTCCATCAGTGGACCTAAGTGTGTGCAGATCAAACCCTGAAAGCCAGTGGAGGACAGACACCCAATTAGTTATAATAACCTTTGACTGGTACGTGAAAGGAGAGGACTATGGAAATATGGACACCCAGAAGGAATTTGGGGACCAAACCACTCTGAGTTTCCCATCTGATGTGTTGGCCGGAAGTGCAGTCCCTCTGAGTGAGTTGTTGTGCATTCATTAGAACTTGGGGAGCCAAGTGATTAAGAAGCAGCAGCCCTAAATGAGCTTCACAGTTACTGCAAATAAAAAAAGGAAGGCTATATATTTCTAAGAGAAAAAGCCATATAAATCTGACAGCTCTACCCCACTCAACAAATCCCAAACATCTCCAGCCAAACCACTCTATTTTCCAGATGGAGACTTGAACAGTGAGAAGACAGTGTGAAAAGTAGATGATAATAACCACAAATCTCTTATGATACACCCTGGGCTCAGTTCTAATGTCTTTGTGTCCATTCAGTGCAAGATAGGCCACCTTGCATTTTTACTCACACTGAAAGACACATACCCACACGAATACCAAACCATTACTCAACCAACACACATGTAACCACACCTCATACATACACGATGAATTATGCAAGAAAATATTTTGTTTATTTTCTTAAACTGTATTAAACTTTTCTGTTTATTTTGAAACTTCTGAGTTATTGGTCTTAATATTACTATCATTCATTTATTGATTTTGTTTTCTTTTTTAAAAGAAACTAACAGGGTTAAAAACTGTATTTTTAAAAAGTTTCCAGTAAAATCAGCAATCTATTGATTGAAAGTGATAGCTACCAACATATCATACTCTTGGATTAGTAATTTTATGTCTAGGTATGTATACTAAAGACTGATAGCAATATACGTAGATATCCATGACCATTCATTTTCTCCATTTTTGTACCCAAGCAGCTGAATATAGTTGTTGAAAAGCACACATCATTAAGAAAGGTTTCACTTTAAATATGACCCCATACCTCAAATGTGCTCCCAGTGTTTCCTATGATGTAAGCCTGTTTTTCCTCTAATTTCTTCACCTACTTGACTTTCTATTCTCTGAGATAACCACCTTGTACATTTGTCTCCTGCTCATGTCCTCTTCTCCATGCTCTTCCCTTCCTCTCAGTCAATGACTCTGCCTTATGCCTCAAGCAATACAAGAAACCATGATTTGGGAGCTCCTTTTCTTCCCATCACCTGTCTCTGCATGGTTGCCTCTGTGGCCTATGCTTTCTTCCTGTGCAAGTAGGAAATACTGTATCTCCTAGAGAAGATATGTTTCTGTCAACTTTCATCCTGTTTCTCTCCTCCATAGTCAGTCCTCATACTTAAACCTGCTTCAAATATACGACAAATTTATATCTTCAATCTAAACATCTTTTCTGAGCTGTAGATTTGTGATTAATCTACATATTTGATACTCCACTTGAATGTCTCCCTAACATCTCAAAATTAACATGTTCAAAGTGTACACTTGATTCATCCATCCCCTACAAACTTATCTTTCCCCTAGTCTTCCTGGTGCAATAAATGGCTCCACCACTCATGAGCTGTCCAGGTTTTTCTTCTTCAATCCCCACATCCATTCCTATTATTCATGTCAGTTCTACCTTTGAAATATATCTTACATTTCTCTATCGCTATAGCCACTAGCCTGCCCAAACCATCCATCATCATGTTGCCTATACTACTAAAATAGTATCCTTCTTGGTCTCAACCTTATCCAGTTATAATCTATTCTCCACAAAATATCTGAGTAGTCTTTTATATATCTCTATCTATCTATCTATCTATCTATCTATCTATCTATCTATCCTTATATCTAATCGTATTTCTCCCCTGAATGAAATTATTTAGTGGAGAGAATCCCATAACACTTCAGATAAAGCCCAAACTTCTGCCCCAGCTGATTTATCTCAGTGGATAGAGCGTCAGCCTGTGGAATGAAGGGTCCTGGGTTTGATTTCGGTTAAGGGCACATGCCTGTGTTGCAGGCTCAATCTTCAGTGGGGGCATGTAGGAGGCAGCCAACCAATGATTCTCATCATTGATGTTTATATCTCTCTCTTCCTCTCCCTTACTCTCTGAAATAAATAAAAATATATTTTACAAAACACCCAAACTTCTTACCATCACCTAAAAGATACATCTTGATTGGTTTCTGCCTACCTCTTCAATGTTATTTCATGCCACTCTCTCTCATCCATCACCTATTAGCTACATTGGCTTCTTTTCAATTCCTTGAAAACGCCAAGTTCCTTTCTGTCTAGGGCTTTGCAATACTCTTCCCTGTGCCTGGAATGTTCTACCATTTTTTGGATCCCAATTTAAATGTCAACTTCTCAAAAAGCCCTTCCTGGCTCTGCTCTTCAGGTAAGTGATTCCAGTTAACTTTTCATTAGCATACTTTATTTCCCTCATGGCATTTATCACAGCTTGAAGTTAGACTATACCTGCTGCTAGATTGTAAGCTCCATAAGGCAAAGGATATGTAGTATTCAGATATGAATATCTAGCTCTTCACACAGCATGTCACACATAGAGGTCAATAAATATTGATGGGTAAGTAAATGAGTGAATGCAAGAATGTTAGTAATAGCATTATTATAATAGCAGAAAAATTAAACAACTTAAATGTCTGTTAATAAGTGAAAGGTTATATAAGTGAAGGCATAACCTTAGAATAGTAATAAGTGAAAACATTTGCACAGAGATAGAAAGTCTGTCCAAGATACAATAAGTGAAAAAAGCAAACTGTAAAACATGGTACTTAAATATGTTTATGCCACATATAAATATATTATTACATATGCATGCAAATTTCTAAAACTTACACGAGAAACTGTTACATGAGAAACTCATACTTCTGCTTAGAGGGAATCCTTTATGTCATCCCAAACAGCTTGAATTTCCTACCACAATTATGTTACTTTTATAATTAGAAAAAAACTTAAAAAAATAAAAATACAAACATATAGTAACAAAAACTTAGTCAAACACTGTGTTCCTGCTCCAAGGACTAGTAAACTTTGCTTGCTAGAAGTTCCGGGGTAAAGAACCCATGTGTAAGTAACCATTTTCCTTAATTGATGGAGACTTGCTCTGCTTTGTTCTAAAGAACTAAGTCAAAGTGGCTACAAATAACTGTTCAATGTGACAGAACACATGAATTTGTTACCAGATTAGGGAGGGCTTTATATGCAGAGCAAATATTCTGCATTTAACTGGACAGGAACAAGAAATGTATAAAAGTTCCTATCCAGTTAAAGCTTTAAAAAATTCAATATGGGCAGCTAAAAGATTAATATACCAGAGTAAATTTAACCTCTTAATAACATTTTATGATTTAAAGATCATAAACCAGGTAACACTCCCATTGCTCCTCTGCTAACAGTAATAAGATATAGTTGCCTATAGTGACAAAGTGCTTAGAATCATCCCTCCTTATTCCTCTGGGTCAGATTTCCTTGATCCTCACTGATTGCCTGGGCTTTGTCTTATTTGAAAACCTGTAAACATTAGTGCCCACTGGCTCCTTCTGATTCTACTTTGTATTTATAGACAGACATAATGCAGGGACTGTAGGGTGAGGTATTTGCTCTCTCCTGCTCACAGGTACTAAGCCTAGCCAGACTTATTTCCGTTCACTTGTGTGCTCGATCCCTCACTTGGCAGCCTTTAACTTCCCCGGTGGTTGTCAAACTTTAGGGCACATAGAGAAACACCTGGAGGGCTTGTGAGAACCCAGATGCCTGGGCCCCAGCTCCAGAAATTCTCATTCATTAAGACTGGAGTGGGCCTGCGAATTTGCATTTCTAACAAGTTCCTAGTGATGCTGATGGTCTGGGGAGTCTTTGTTGAGAACCACAGCATTGGTGGAGTACTGTGACCTTTCTTTGAGCACAGGGATCTGAGGCACGTGACAAGACGTGATACAGAAGAGCACCCATCCCTGTTAAGTGCTCAGTCCAAAGCCTAGATTTCACAGCCTGACAAGCTCCCAGAAGTCTCTGATTTTAGAAATTCTTCCTAAGTTTAATAAGCTGGATTTAGCTTATCATTTTACCTTGCAGAGGTTAGAAATATAGCCTTTTTGCCTACCCTGAAAAAGTTTCTCATTGTCTATTTTGACCTTTATTGCTTCTGGCCTTATTGATTTTCAAGGACAAAGGCTGAATTGGTTCTTTCCCTTACACAGGTCTGAGTCCATTTTCATTTCTGCAGATGCTCTGGATTTTCTCAAATCTCGTGGTATCTTGATATTCTCCAAGGACCTAAGACCAGAAATGTCCCTTTTGTGGAGCCTTAATATTCTCAGTTGAAGGGACTGGATGATCTCTAAGATCCCTTCTAATTCCAATATTCAATGAGACTCTACCTGTTTCAGTGATTTTTTTTTTGGTTCTGACTGCTACAAAGCTAAATGCTTTCAGGGGAAGTATAGGCAACCAAGATTTCGTTCTCTGGGTTAGATTGCAAATGAAGCAGCTGTGATGTCAAGAAGCATTGCCATAATTTGAGGCTCAAACTGTGTAAAGTAGACTTTTATAGGAGAAGGTTCTGAGAGGTATTTATGGGAGTCACAATGGGACATTTTGAAGATATAATAATGCCTTAATAAAAAATTTCCTGGCTTTCTTTTGACTCACTGGAACACAGTGTTTATGTTTCATAATGTTAATCACATGCAATTCTTCCAAATCTGGGATCTAATGGATGCGAAAATTGGTCCAAATGTCAATTTTAAACATATGTTTTTTATATCGAATAGACCTGTGTGATTCCAAACACCAGTTAACTCTTTGATGAAATTAGGGTCTGATTTTTCAGAGGTGGTTCTGATTGGTATTCAAGATGGTGAGAAATCACTGGATCATTCCAGCAACAGGGTCAGCAGAGGAATTGGAAAGGTACTTCCTGAGGCAAAGCCCAAGGGCCAGGGATAGCTCAGTGAATATGGCTCACTCTGAGGAATGGAGGGGATTAGGAAGTGGCCCGGCAGACTTCGGTAGGATCTGGAAATTTAAAATTAGAGAGAACAATGAAAGCCAACGTGAGAAGCCTTTCATGGAGACTTTAAATGCAGATGGATAACATACTGATTTTGTTGGTCATTAATAGTTATTCTGAATTTCAAAATAACCATTTTCATATTTTTCTAATGATGTGAAACAATTTCACTTGGTCCTCAGAGAGCAATTAACCAGATTTTTTGTTGGTGTCCAACAATTGTGCTTATTGTTTTGTCTGAAGAAAAGGAGGTTGGAAGATGACTTAGCTTTTTAGGACAAGAAGAAATTTATAGTTTAAAAAGTAACAAAAATAAGGGTTAGACATTAGGCTTTAAATGCCAGGACATCACAATGAGAATAACTGGCAAAAGTTATGATACCAAGGGATGGATGGCATCTGCTTTGAAGATCTGACAACTTGATCTTCCAAGTGATTGAGAACAACTTGATTCTTAAAGCTGGATACCAAAGTACCACGTGGAGCTTCAAAAAACACTGCCATGACTCACAACCATTTTGATATTTAAATTGTATTACCTTTTGAGCCAATAAAAGTCATGGAAGAAGTCTACTTCACATTTATAACCTGGGATTTTTTTTTCATCCCAAGTGAAATTTCTCAGTTAAATTATCCATTATTCATTAGTCTTAGCTCAAAATAATAATTAGTTATTTCAGAAAATCCAACCCACTACCAAAGGACAAAGATTAGCCATGGATAAGATATCAAACAATGTGCCATCAATTCAGAAAGCAATTACTAAAGAGACATTTCAGATATTTTGAACAAAGGCAATATCAATAAAAGAACTGCAGAGCCTTGTGAAGTGACTGTCTCTGAAGAGCAATCCCTTCATTTGGGTAGATATGTTCTGGAAGGTTAGATAAAAAATTAGTCTGTTATCTCTTAAACTTACTTTATATGTGAGGTAGGTCCTTGTGATGGGGGCCTATAATATGATAGAGCACCTAATTAATCTGAGAAAATAATCACATTATTTTACATATTAGAGCACATATACTTATGTGACTAGGGGGTTAAGTTCCTTCTATGAGAATAGGGGGTTAACTTTTTCTTCAGTTTCCTTTTCAAGGCCTGTGAGAAGCAATTGAGATGGTGACTGGGCTGTGAATCCAGCAAACAGAATTGATAAGCAGGGTCAGACCAACCCACCAGGAGTCAAAACATCATTTCATCAATATCATCTCACCGCTTGATGACTAAAGACAATAGCTGACATCTGTTGATCCCCAGGACTGCAAGTAGCTGCATTCTGTTTACAGCCTCACCCTGGCCCCTTCTCCTTTATAATGCTGTCCCCTATACCTTGCTGTAAGACAGGATTTGAATGCTTGTAAGCACCTTGTCTTCTTGGTTGGCTAGCCTTCTCAATAAATACCTTATATGATTCAACCCTGCCTTCCTTATTAGACACAGTGACGGGCAGCCCAAGCCCAACCGGGAGTTTCCATGTAACACTTGCCCCCTTTCCCACCACATTAGATGTTATGAATAAAAGTTTATGGTTTACTTAAAGGGTTCAACCTCGTGTGGTACCCACAGAAAACTTGATGCTTTTTAAAAATTTTTATGGCCTTTTTTACAGAGTGGAAGGGAGAGGGATAGAGAGTTAGAAACATCGATGAGAGAGAAACATTGATAAACTGCCTCTTGCACAGCCCCTACTGGGGATGTGCCCACAAACAAGGTACATGCCCTTGACCAGAATCAAACCTGGGACCCCCCCAGTCCACTGGCCGATGCTCTATCCACTGAGCCAAACAAGCCAGGGTGGGCTATGGTTTTTAAAAAAATATATTTTATTGATTTTTTACAGAGAGGAAGAGAGAGGGATAGAAAGTTAAAAACACCAATATGAGAGAATCATCAATCAGCTGCTTCTTGAACACCCACTACTGGGAATGTGCACGCAATCAAGGTACGTGCCTTTGACTGGAATCGAACCTGGGACCTTTCAGTCTGCAGGCTGACTCTGTATCCACTGAGCCAAACCGGTTTTGGCTATGCCTTTTTTTTTTTTTTTTTTTTTTTTTAACCACTGCCTCACAAACCCACTTTTCTAAATGTCATCTCAAAGCTGATTTCTTAGCTTTTGGATATTAATGAAAGTTTTCATTGTCAGGTAATAAAAAGTCCAGACCAATCTACACTAATAAAAGAGAAACATGCAAATTGACCATCACTCCACTACGCCCACCAGCCAATCAGGAGGGAATATACAAATTAGAAGGACAAAGATGGCAGCCACCCAGTTGCTCCAGGCATGAAGTGGCAGGGCAGGGTAGGAAGCCTGCTATGAGAGGGAGGGCAAGGAGGGGAGGGGCAAAGGGATCTACGGGAGTGGCACTCTGGCTGCAGCAAAGATGAAAGCAGCAAACTCTGGCCAGCGTCTGCAGCAAAGGTGGAAGACTCCTGCTGGTGCAAGGCCTGGGTCCCGGGTACCAGAGGAAAATCGGTGCTGGAAGCCAAGGGAAGGAAGGCTTATTGCACAAATCTCTTTATGTAATGGGCCTCTAGTTGAATATAAAAACTTCAGTTTTTCATCTAATTCCATTCACATATTGACCAATTTAGGCTTGACATTCAAATCAAAGAAAACTAGTGAAAGAAGGGGATACATTTTTTGTTTGTTTGGTTTGTTTTTATTTAATCATCTTCTCTACCAATTTCTAAAGGCAAAAAGGAAAAGAAGGAAGCTAAATGGGGGCAAAGTGAGTAAGGCAAGTCAGCCTTACTGACTTGTGGTGTTGTAATCTGGCTTTGGTGACCCTCTGAGGGAGATGCCCATATCATGGGCCCTTCTCTTGCACAACACATGCCAAGTCTTCACAAGAACTCTCATACTCCTCCTGTAGCACATCAGGGGATGAGGAGCCAGAGATGTTTGTGAAGTCAGCAATTAAAACAGTGGGTTTGCATCCTACCTGGTTTGGCTCAGTAAATAGAGAGTTGTTGGTCTGTAAACTGAAAGGTCCAGGGTTTAATTCCAGTCAAGGGTACATGCCTTGGTTGCTGGCTCAATTCCCAGTATGGGGCATGCAGGAGACAGCCTATCAATGATTATCTCTCATCATTGATGTTTCTATCACTCTCTCCTTCTCTCTCCTCTCTGAAATCAATAAAATATATATTAAAAATGCAAAACAAAAAAACAGTGGGTTGTAATCCCAAACTAATGGTTACCTGCTCCATTCTCTTATGAACCCAATCCTGTCTTCCTAGGTGTTTTTTGAAATGATCATGAAAATAGACAAGTCCATGCAAGCTCACTATCTAAAGAAAGCCAGAAGAACTAAGCATTGGTAACTGCACTGAGTAACTTGGCCAGAGGCTCCAGCCTATGCGTGTTCACTGCAAGTTACCACCCATTTCCAAAATCTTCAGTTGTCATTTTAAAAAATATATATTTTATTGATTTTTTTACAGAGAGGAAAGGAGAGGATAGAGAATTAGAAACATCGATGAGAGAGAAACATCAACCTGTTGCCTCCTGCACACTCCCTACCAGGGATGTGCTCACAACCAAGGTACATGCCTTTGACCGGAATCGAACCCCCGACCTCTCAGTCTGCAGGCTGACGCTCTATCCACTGAGCCAAACCAGCCAGGGCTTAATAATATTTACTAATAAAGCTAAATGTTGTCATAATTGAGATGAAAGCAGACATTGCTTTCAGATGTTTCTGACATATATTTTGAATGTTACCAGGAGTTATTTTGAAATTTAATATAAATGCTCGTATCAAATGAACATGGAATTAACATTAGTAAGAGCAGAAAGGAACCCAATTACAGCTAATCACAGATTGACAGAGTCAGACATAATGCTCAACTATTCCATTTAGTCCAAAATACCAATAATGGTGATTTTTGTATTTTCTCTAAAACATACTTTAAAAAGTCATGGCCAGCTACTCTTTTTTTTTTTTTTTTTTTTTTTTTTAAAAAAAAACACTTCTAGGGAGCAAAGATTAATCGATTCACTTATGGGGCAAACTGAAATTTGCATAGTTCTCTTTAATGTTTCCTAAAAGTATGTCCAAATTTACATGTATATGGAAACTTTTTTTCTCAAAGACTGCTAGCCCTTGATGTAAAAATAATTATGAAATATTGAGCCATTTTTTTAACACACGAAGCCCACTAAAAATGCTTTCCTCTAATGCATATTTATTCTCAGTTTAAGTGTATGTAACTACTGAAAGCTCTATGGTGTGATTTATAAAGGCAAATGTGCTAAAATGTACAATGAGATGGGCAGCCTGTGGTGCCATTAAAACTGACTCCAAAAAGGGTTCTGCTTGGACCCGTCCTTCTTTATGTCTGCACTGACCAATACTGCTCGCATATGTGACAGCAGGATACTACGAGAACAATAATGATATCAGAGAAATGGCATTACACTTTTAAATCAGTATCTTATAGGTATTGGTATAGTTTTAATAAAAGATGATATAATCATGGTGTTGATTGAAAATATATTTCTTCAGTGCTTGAAAGAAAGCCATTTTTACTCTGGCTTAATATAAATTAAGATTCACTTTTATCCTACATAACTTGTTTGGGGGAAATAGCCAAGAAATTATTCAATATGGTAAAATATGCAACACAGAAGGTAGGCCTTTACCCAAGCTGTGGCTCCCAGGCTCTGAGTTTTAAGCATCAGTAAATTTGCAAAACAATTTGTGGTAGAGAGAAAGAACCTTCTTCCTAGCCCTACTGCTCTTCTGACACAAACACAATCTTTCCTTCATCCACCTCCCAGTGCCCTCTTACATGTAGACAGAAAATTGGCAAAATATCCCATTTGGTTTGGGTCCAGAACAGTTTTGGGAAGTTCTGTGTGGATGGTATAGCTCTAATCTCTTTAGCTATGGGGCCTCAGTTGAAATGGATGAAGAAAAGTCCAGTTTGTTATAAAAGCAAAGGCTCAATGTAAATTGAAGCCAAGGCAGAGATGAAGGATATTCTCAATCAGTAAACAAACCATTTCATACTTATAAGTATTTGTTGCATTATTTTGGGTTGGAGGAGAACCCAAAGGAAATTGCTAAAGAAGCCGGTTTGTTTGAAATCACTGAGGTAATGCGGGAAAGAGAGAGTGCTTCTAAAGTGAAGAGTGAATATTGACGTCCTTCATACTGAACTATTTAAAAAAATACATTTTATTGATTTTTTACAGAGAGGAAAGGAGAGGGATAGAGAGTTAGAAACATCGATGAGAGAGAAACATTGATCAGCTGCCTCCTGCACGCCCCCTACTGGGGATGTGCCTGCAACCAAGGTACCTGCTCTTGACCGGAATTGAACTGGGACCCTTCATTCCTCAGGCTGACGCTCTATCCACTGAGCCAAACCGGTTTCAGCCATATTGAACTATTAAGGCAGAGTTAAATAGAGATGGATCTGGTTACAAGAGAGGGAGAGGAAAGAAGTTCAGGATTAATGGTGAAATATCAGGATGTAAGGTCAAAAGCCTAAGAGGCAAGAACCAGGATTGCTAAGCCAAGGTAAAGAAAAACAGAGATCAGAGTCAGGTAGGGCCAGAGTAGAATTATAATTCTGAATGAATAAATCAGTGTTTGTCAAAAGCTCCTTAGGATAAAGGAGAACATCTAAGGCTTTAAGTACCTGAAAACAAATTCAGTCCCTCATGCACACATGGTCGCATGTCACAAATGCTGCTTGGGTTCTTACTCTGTACCAGGTACTGTGGCAGGGAGTAGGATTGGATGCAATGAACACAACAGAATTTACCTTCAAGGAGCTAAAAGAAATTCAATTTGGCTGGAGCACAGAGTGCAAGAAGGGTGGCAGAAGATGGGGCTGTAGATGTAGGTAGAGACCAAATTATGCACCTATGCAACGTTTTAATGAATTTGAATTTTATTCTAGAAGCAACAAATTTTAAGGCAACGAAGGGTTTTAAGCAGGTGTTGACAGGAATTGCATTTTAGAAAATCACTTTGGGAAAATGAATGGTGGTGCCATTCATTTAGATATAGCACAGAAAGACATCATACCTATGGCAAGGAAATGGAAGGGTATGGGAATTGAGATGTTGAGTTTACATTTAGGCATGTCTGTGAAGCACCCAGTCAGATATATCCAGGAAGAAGCCAAACTCAGGAGAGAGAAAGGGGCTAGATGTAGGCATTTATGAATGGCCAATGATAACTGGAGCTGTGTGGGTGGACGAGCTTACATAGGCTATGTGTAGGATAAGAAAAGAAGTAAGCTTAGGACAGAACCCTAAAGAATATTGATATTTATAGGATGGGTAGAGGAAGAAAAGCTTACAAAGCGAAATTAACTGTCTCAAATAAAGAATGGTGTCTCTAAGTGAAGCATATATCACCCTCTTCCCTCCACTGGGATTTCTTCATCTTCTTGTGGTCCTGACAGTTATGAACCTTCCTGAAACTTGGTTTACCTAATATACCAGTAGATTCGGTAATGTATTTATTTCTTATTGATTTACATTAGTTTCTTGGGGCAGCTTGGAGAGAACAAAGCAGGTTATTTATTCTCTAGGACTCTGTAATGTCCCCCAGTATATCTCATTTAGAAGGCCCAGGTCAATTGTTCTGAACCTTGGCTGTACACTGGAATTACCTGGGGAGTTTTAAAAATACTGATAAATGGGTCATATCCCACCAAAACTCTGATTTAATTGGTCTAGAATGTTGCCTAAGAATTGGAATTTTTAAAAGCTCCCCAAGTGATCCTAAATGTATAGCCAAGATTGAGAACAACTGCCTTAATTAAGATGGCTTCTGATCTTGCATCAGTATTTCCTAAAAAAGGACATACCATTCATCTCCAGAGAAGTGCTTGGCTTGACTTAATGGAAGAAGTAAAAAGTTTGAGCAGGCTCTTAAGAAATGCAAAAGTATGGAGTGAGCATTCCCATTTGTGAGGACAGTGAAGACATTGGTGGGGCTGCAGCAGATGGTTTCTTACGTAGTACCTTGACAAATCTTGTTTATAGTTGGTCAGCAACATAGGCTAACTCTCTATAGTAGCACCAAATAAAGAGCCAGAAAACTTCTCCAGAATTACTGACCCATTGCATTGGGAAAGCAACAGATGACTGCTTAATGTTAGGCTCAGGATAGTAGTGGAGAGGTTGAAATCGGTTTTGGGCCCTTTCCTTATCAAACCATTAATCAATAAATCAACTCCACAATATTTAACAGCCTGGTAACTTAAAAGACATGTTAAGAAAACTGTTTGTGGTTATATTTTAAACTTTTTACTCATGTTTTTAAAAGAGTGTTGGTGACATTCTACTTTACAGTTCTCCACCTACTTCTTTCTTGACACTTCTGCATCTCCTTCTTTCTCTGTTGCTGGCTCTCTGTGCCCCCATACCTCCCTTCTTTGCTCTTGTTCTCCACTTCATTCTCTTTCCTTCTCTGTCTCCCACACAGCTGCCTCTTTCAGTTTCTTGGCAACCTGCCCTAAGCTCTTTGTCTCTTTTTTTCTCTTTTAACATCCATATTCATTCCTGGTTTTACCCACTGTTAAGCACCCCTTTCTTACGTCTATCTCCCACAATGCTTCCTAAACCCTTGATCAGTCTTGCTATATCTTTAAGAGAAGGTATTATGGGAGAAAATCGTTTGTATGAAACCTGGACTTCGGGCTCCACCTTTATGATTGCATTATCTGGAAGCCTCTGCATTAAATACTGAAAGCCTCAGTTTCCTCAACTGAAAATGAAGTTGGTGTGGATCAGTGGTTTTCAGCCTTGACTGAATAGGATAGAATCATCTGGAAAGGGCTTTTTTTTTAATGTCCAATGTCAGGGTCCAATTCCAATCAATGAAACCAGAATTTGTTGAGGGAGTTGTTGCCAGGTCCACTTTCTCTGCCAATGGCGGTGTGTGTGTGTGTGTGTGTGTGTGTGTGTGTGTGTGTGTAATAAGGAGACTGCTCTCTCCTCCAAAATTCTGTCCCATCTTCTTTTGCCTGTATCCTGTCTAGCTCTGCTTTGGAAAATCTTTTTACTTCCATAATTCCAAGGTCCTAGGTTTTTAAGGCTGAGTTAAAACAATGGGAATGAGCAAATAGCACTAAGGTTGCAGTTCAAAAGGAATCTGAAAGGACTGGCTGGAGGTCACATTTAATTTAACCACATCGATAATGACTTGTGTGAGGCAAATGTCACACAGTAAGGAGTATGGATTTGTGCATGGGAAATCTCAGTGAGAGAAGGTAAATGCCAACCACAAATGTTAACATGAATAAAAAAGATTAAAATGTTAAGTAAAACCAAGAATTTCAGTTTTATATAATTACTAGAAGCCTAATGCATGAAATTCATACACTTTGGCGGGAGCAGGGGAGAAGTGGTCTTCAGCCGGGAGCCCTCGGGGGATGTCCGACTGATGGCGGTTGTAAAACCTTAGCACTGCCAGGGAGGCGGAGAGGCTCCCTCCACTGCTGCTGCGCTCACTAGCCACGAGCCTGCCTTCTGACTGAGCAGCACTCCTCCCCCTGTGGGGGCGCACTGACCACTAGGGGGAAGCTCCTGCCTTGAGCGTCTGCCCCCCTGGTGGTCAGTGTGTGTCACAGTGACTGGCCATTCTGCAGTTCAGTTGATTTGCATGTGAGCCTTTTATTATATAGGATTGATACAGTGCCCCTGAAAGAACTTCTAGGATTGTCTAATTCAGTAGATTTCAATTTTTTTCTTCTTTTTCCAACTACATGTCTGTATAAGTGCAGATTTCCCTCATATAGTTAAACCAAAACAATATATTGCAACAAATTGAATGCAGAAACATGAAAATACAGCTCTCTTCTGTTAGACAAGACATAAATGAGATTTTCAAAATTGTACAACAATGCCACTCTTCTCAATTACTCCCTTGTTTTGGAAAATAGAGCTATTTGTCATTATATTAACATGTAATGGGATTTATTGTTATTTTTGAATGAATTAATATATGTTTTAAAGATGTTCTCAGTTTTAATTTCTATAAGGTGAATGTTGATAGATATAATCCATATAGCCATGGGTTCTTTAGTAATTTTTAAGAGTGTATAGGGAATCTGAGACCATAAGTTTGAAATCCACTGGCCTAATATGACAAGCTATTGGAGGACAGGGAACATGTCTGTTTTACTTCACACATCACACTCGGCCCTAGGGGCCTAGTACAGTATTATGTATGAGATTTATGATAGGGTAGAAAAAAAACAACAATAACTAAGGATCCAGTCAGGCAATTCATTCATTCTTTGAATTAACAAATGTTTACTGCTCTAGGCATTGGGAATACATTAGTTTGTGAATAAAACAGATGAAACAAACTCTCTTTAAAAAAATATTTTATTGATATTTTACAGAGAGGAAGGGAGAGAGCTAGAGAGCTAGAAACGTCGATGAGAGAGAAACATCGACCAGCTGCCTCTTGCACACCCCCTACCGGGGATGTGCCTACAACCAATGTACATGCCCTTGACCGGAATCGAACCTGGGACCTTTCAGTCTGCAGACCGATGCTCTACCACTGAGCCAAACCGGTTTCGGCGAAACTCTTTCTTGTGGAGCTTTCATTCTGGGTTCTAGTGACAATCCTGTCCCTAGCTCATTGTGTAACTCAGGTATATCACTTGAACTTCCTAGGGCTTAGTTTTCCAACAAGTGAAATGGAGACCTTGGAAAGAGTAATGTCTAAGGGCCTCCTTTAATTATATAATTTTATAAACTTCGACTGGGCCTTTCAATGTGATCCTACTAATTCACCTGAAATTTTGCTCCTCCGTGTCACCTAGACACCTAGACAATTTACTCATCTCATTTTAAATGCTATTTCTTCAAGGAGATTTTATGATACTGATCAGACTTATAATTGCCTGTTCAATATCTGTCTTACTCAGTGGACTGTGAGCTCCCTGAGGGCAGGAACTATCTTCCTTTTCACCATATTCACGCAGATATATCACTCTATTTAAAATTTTACCTCTCACTAACACTTCCTAACTACCTTACTTCCTTTAAAAAAAGTCCTTGGCATTTATCTCTATTAACATCTTACTCAGTTTTCATGTTTATTAGCAAAAGTTGGGATGAGGGTCTATAATAATGAAAATTCCATGAGGGCTAAAATAGTCGTATCTCCAGTAACTAAAAGAGTACTTAGAACATAGGAAGAAGCCAATAATTTTTTATTGAATAAATTAATAAATGTTGCTTGAATAAATGTTAGCAGTAGAGATGGATTTGAATTTATTTATACTTTTTCCCCTAGTTTCTCTTGTGCCTAAAATATACATTTGTATGAATTTTTAATAAGGTCATGAGCAAAGCCTGTGATCTACAAATGATGCAAAATAAATTGACCCTGAGAGTAGAAGGATTGTAACTTTTACCATTGTTGGACGATGAAGATATAGTGGCCAAATGTAATTATGGTTGGTTTGTCTTTCTCTGAAACCATTTATAAATGTGAAGAAATTCCCTAGCCAGTTTTGTTCAATGGATAGAGCATGGGTCTGTGGACTGAAGAGTCTTGAACAAAATTGTGCCACTGTGGAAAACAGTATGGCATTTCCTCAAAAAATTAAAAAATGGAACTTCCATTTGACCCAGTAATACCACTGCTAGGAATATATTCCAAGAAACCAGAAACACCAATCAGAAAGGATATATGCATTCCTATGTTCATAGCAGCACAATTCACCATAGCTAAGATTTGGAAACAGCCTAAGTGCCCATCAGCAGATAAGTGAATTAGAAAACTGTGGTACATCTACACATTGGAATACTATGCTGCTATAAAAAAGAGGTAATTCTTACCATTTGCAGTAGCATGGATGGAACTGGAGAGCATCACGCTAAGTGAAATAAGCCAGTCAGTGAAAGAAAAATACCACATGGTCTCACTCATTGATAGATAATAAAAACATTATAAACTGATGAATAAAAATGGATACAGAGGCATTGAACAGACTATCAAACTACAGCAGGAAGACTGGGAAGGTTTGGTGTGGGGGAGGGAGGGTGGGAAGTAAGAGATCAACCAGAGGTCTTGGATGCATGCATATAAGTATAACCACTGGATGCAAGACACTGGGAGGGGGATGAGGACATATGTGGGGGGAGTAGGGGAGCTGGGAGGTCAATTGGGGAACAAAAGGAGACATATGTACTACTATTTGTAATACTTTAAACAAACCTATATAATAAAGAGGTAATATGCAAATTGACCAATACTCCAAAACATAAGATGGCTGCCCCCATGTGGTCAAAGATGGCCACCCCATGTGGACACAAGATGACCACTACAAGATGGCCAGCAGGGGAGGGCAGTTAGGGGAGACCAGACCTGCAGGGGAGGGTAGTTGGGCGTGACCAGGCTGGCAGAGGAGGGCAGGGGGGGGGGGACCAGGCCTGCATGGTAGAAGTTAGACGTCGATCAGACTGGCAAGGGAGTGGTTCGGGGTAATCAGGCTGGCAGGCAGGCAAGCAATTGGGAGTCAGCAATCCTGGATTGTGAGAGGGATGTCCGGCTGCCCATTTTAGGCCTGAACCCACTGGGAATTTGGCCTAAAAGGGCAGTTGGACATCCCTTAAGGGGTTCCAGTTTGGAGAGGGTTCAGGATGGGCTGAGGGACACCACCCCCCACCCCCACCATGCATGAATTTCGTGCACTGGCACTCTAGTAATAATAATAAAAGTTTTTTTTTTAAAAAAGAAAATAATTTAACAACCCTCACCCCCGCAAAAAAAAAGTTACATGAATAGAGAGCAGAGTCCACAGGACATAAAACATAAAACCCTTCAAAAGCACCCAAATAACTTAAAGAGATAATACTCTCTATATATATAATTTGCAAGATTGAGGCAAAGTTAAACAGCAAGAAAATTAAATAAGCAAAAGCAACTAAATCATAGCACATTAAGACTTATAATCTAGTTAGGAAACAGCAAGTTTGAAATGCATAGCCATTTAAAATACATACACCATGATGTAAAAAGGAAATATAAGGATAATTAAATTTAAGCTGTATAGACTTAAGAACTATCAGATTATAAAGGCAAAGCAAGAACAATGTGAAGCAGAGGAATAGCTGTTCTTCTAGGAATAACCTTTATTTAGGACTCAGATGACTCATTAGATAGAGAATTAAAAAAAAATCAATTCCCTTTATATAACTTTAAAAAACAGGGTTTTAATAGAATAATTTAGTATAGAATAAATGTTTAGAGTCATTGTAGTCAGAAGAACAGTTTTCTACTTTTCAATGGTAATTTAAAGAGGCTTTAAAACATTAGGATATCCTCATACTGCTACATCAGAGTTTAATTTTTGAAATTTAATTTTTCAAAGTTAAACTTTACTTCCCTTACATTGGCTGTATACACCAAATTCTGAACCTTACAGGAGCATTATATTTATCAGAACATTGCGGTAGTCTTCACAAATTACTTAAAAACTAGAAAGGCTATTGGAACTGACTTGTCCATGTGATTCATTTAAATTAAATTAGAAATTATTTTAACTAGACATAATTTCCAAGTTGAACAAAAGGTCTTTCTCTCCTATAATAATTAAATTTAAGGAGTTATTATGCACTTATGAGATTCTAGGTTCTGGAAGTACAGATATGAACAACCCATACCGTATTTGCCGGCGTATAAGACGATTTTTTGGCCCTGAAAAATACCGTATTTGCCGGCGTATAAGAGACTGGGCGTATAAGAGGACCCCCTAACATTTCCACTTAAAATACAGAGTTTGTTATATACTCGCCATATAAGACTACCCCCCACTTGGAGGCATATTTTTCAGGGCCAAAAAATCGTCTTATACACCGGCAAATACAGTAGTCCCTGTCTTCCAAGCTGGTAGACTATAGGGAATAAAAAGTGCCCACAAATAACTAACATAATGAAATTTATATCCTATATAATAAAAGCCTAATATGCTGTGTCCAGTTATCTGGTTGTCCATTCAACCAATCAAAGTGTAATATGTTAATGATATGCTAAGGCTGCTCAACTGCTCACTGTGATGTGCACTGACCACCAGGGGGCAGATGCTCTGATTGATAGGTTAGCTTACTGCTGGGGTCCAGCAGATCGGGACAGAGTGAGATGGACATGCTCTGGAGCCCTCCCATGGTTCTTCCTCCCCTGCTGGCCAACCTTCTATGTCTCTCCCCAGCCCTACTTGTGCACTGGTGGGGTCCCTTGGCCTGGCCTGCACCCCTCTCACAATCTGGGCTGAGGGACCCTCTCCCCACCTTGAGTGCACAAATTTCGTGCACTAGGCCTCTAGAATTTCATAAGAGGACAAAGCATAAAAGCCACATAGAAAATGTATTACTCATGACTAATAATTCTTATAAACTGTTGGCAATAATGTTGATTCTCTGGTGACTTAATAAGTGGTGTTGACAAAAAATATATTGTTGGCAATAGGTAGGCAAATTCCCTTTCTCCTCTATCTTCTTGTATGATTTCAGAGATTTATGCTTACTACTTTTAACCTCCAGTGACGGGGTACAGAGCTGCTTTGAACACTGATGCAGGCATATGATTGTAGGAATCCTGTTTAGCAGCTGAGAAGCTAAGCTGTTAGGCCACCCATAATTCTACAATCAAGTATTTTAGCATCTAGATCTATCTTGGAAAGAGTAAGAAGAATAAGCACAAAAGTAATCTTATTGTAATACTCATATTTTTTAAATATATATTTTATTGATATTTTACAGAGAGGAAGAGAGAGAGATAGAGAGCTAGAAATGTCGATGAGAGAGAAACATCGACCAGCTGCCTCCTGCACACCCCCTACTGGGGATGTGCCCACAACCAATGTACATGCCCTTGACCAGAATTGAACTCGGGACCCTTCAGTCCGCAGACCGACGCTCTACCACTGAGCCAAACCGGTTTCGGCTGTAATACTCATATTTCTCTCATTGTGGCAGGTAAGATGGATATGGGTATTTTGATTCACTTCTTACTAGATCCCTATTGAATTTCTTACAGTAGATTCCCAAATCATCCCTGTTTCTATAGAGTCCCCAATCTCACCTTCTTTTGTCCACTTGTTCCTGGATGAATTCAAATTGTATTTTACTGCCATTTTAATTCATCTTTAAAGAAAAAAGCACCTGCAACTTCTGCTTTCTTTTAAAAATCACCTACTTACTAGTTTCCTTCTAATTAATCTGATGGAAGTGTTCTTTCTCATATCCAGTGAGTGTCTCACTACCCAGTGTGAGGGATTTAGTCATTATTCTTTTCTACTCCAGTATTTAACATTAACACTGACCAACAACCTTGCTTTTGAAGCTACCTTCTTTGCTTTTTGTGACCCTCCACAGTTTCAGTCTTCCTACCTCAGACTGAGCCTTCTCTTTTACTTCTCTTAGATGTGGGGTTTTCTCAAGTTGTACTTTAACTTGTTTCTACTACCGTGTTTTCCCAAAAATAAGACATCCTCCGAAAATAAGACCTACTTAATGGAAACATAATACATCCCCTGAAAATAAGACCTAGCGCGTCTTTGGGAGCAAAAATTAATATAAGACACTGTCTTATTTTTGGGGAAATAGGGTAGATATCTTCCTCAGCAATATCATCTACTCCCACAGTTCAGATCTGTATCTGGCTCCCAAATATCCCTGGCCCAATATCTGACCAGGTAAATACACTGGTGTTTCCAACTGAGTGCAGGATATTTGAACCTGCATATTCCTGTGGCACATAATAACTCAACTGGTCCCAGTTTAAATATTTTCCTTCCAAAGGACATTTTCTTTTTTTACTTTTTAAATATATTTTTATTGATTTCAGAGAGGAAGGGAGAGGGAAAGAGATAGAAACATCAATGATAATAGAATCATTGATTCCCTGCCTCCCACATGCCCCACACTGGGGATCGAGCCCATACCCTGGGCATGTGCCCTGAATGGTTATTGAAACATGACCTCTTGGTTCCCAGGTCAACACTCAATCACTGAGCCACGCTGGCTGGGTTTTTACTTTTTAAATCCCTGTTGGTGTTTGTTACAAACTGAATTAATATATTAATATATTGAAACTCTAATTCCCCAATGTGATGAGGATGCGGCCCCATGATGAGATTCGTGTCTTTATAGGAAGAGAGAACAGAGGTCTCTTTCTCTCCATCATGTGAGGATACAGTGAAAAGGCAGACATCTATAAGCCAGGAAAAGGGCTGGAACCTTGATATTGGGCCTCTCAGCCTCCAGAGCTGTGAGAAATAAATGTCTGTTGCTTAAGCCAACCAGTCTGTGGCATTTTGTTATAGCAGCCTACACTAAAACGATGATTCTTCCTGTCTTTTAAAACCTTCCTTTTGCCGAAACCGGTTTGGCTCAGTGAATAGAGCGTCAGCCTGCGGACGGGTTTGACTCCGGTCAATGGCATATACCTTGGTTGTGGGCACATCCCCAGTAGGCGGTGTGCAAGAGGCAGCTGATTGATGATTCTCTCTCATCAATGTTTCTAACTCTCTATCCCTCTCTCTTCCTCTCTGTAATAAATAAAAAAATATATTAAAACAAACAAACAAACAAAACCTTCCTTTTCTTTCAGTTTCCATCCCCACTTAGTTGATGAGTATTAAAGATTCAAGAAGTGTAGATTTGCAATGTCCCATACCCATCTTCTCTAGTTTTGCCTCTTACTAGTTATATGTCCTTAGGTGATTTACTTAACTGCTATATATAATGGTAAAGATGATGATGATGATGATGATGATGACAATAATTATTCACAGGAGTTTTATGATATTTAATATAAAACAGAATGCTGCCTGGCACAAGATAGTGACAGAGTATTAAATAGATAAATGAAGTAAGGTTAAATAAATGAATGAAGTTGGATATAAGGGTCTATATGTAAAGGGAGAAATTCTGGCAGGAGATGATGATATATGAGTATGAACCTAGAAAGAATGATTGAAGTCATGTGAATGACCAAAGAAAGTATGCAGAATATAAAAACTAGAAGGAGTCCTGCTTGGTGGGCTTTTTCTCTTATTTCAACCTATCAAAATTCTTTAATTACCACATTTCATCAAGTCTAAAGTATTTTTTTCACATTTTAAATGTCTCTAGATTATGGATACCTTTTACAATTGATGACACATAATAATTTAATTATCAGCTCTTTTTTTCTAGTGGTACATAAAATAAAGATGTCTTTCAGTTGACAGCATTTTAGATTTTATGAGATATGAAAAGTGTGATCTCTTTTCTTTTGAACCTCTAAGACACCCTACATAAGCTTCGTCTGTAACATTTATTTTACTCTGCCTGTATTAATGATATCTGTTAATTACTACATTGCCAAGTCCCCAAAGGTCAAGAAAGCTCCTGCGTCTCTTTTTTGTTTCTCTACAAACACACTGAACAGTTCTGCTTGCAGAAGGACATCAATAAAAATTGCTTGAATTACATTAGATTCCAAGCA
This sequence comes from Vespertilio murinus, assembly GCA_963924515.1. Classification (NCBI taxonomy): domain Eukaryota; kingdom Metazoa; phylum Chordata; class Mammalia; order Chiroptera; family Vespertilionidae; genus Vespertilio; species Vespertilio murinus. Next base: position 18,255,270 of record OZ004714.1, on the reverse strand, counting down.
GGATATTAATTATATTTAGAATTTCTGATGCTTTACAATTAGTCTCATCAGTGTTCCCATCTTATAGTAAATTTGACATGAAAAATACACACTTGTTTTCAGATTACTCACATACACCTGATTCAAAGCATTATCACATGAATTCCATGTGACATGAATTCATGTGATCAATTGTATATGAATTCATGTGGAATTGATTACATGAACTATTTTAAGAAAGCATATTGCTGGCATTCTGGGAGTATTTGAAAGTTATATTGAGAACACAAAATAAAATGTAATGATTACAGTAAAAAATCTATGTATCATTAAGATAACTTCTTGTGCCAGTAGTAGCACATGGATCATGCTTTGGGAGATACTGGCCTAGATTCTCCTCAAGGTCCTTCCAGCTATAGCAGCTCCCTCTTCTCTGGGGAAGTCCTGTCCCCTCTTGAGCCATTTAGCAAAATACATTAAATGAATCTTTAACTGGGAATGATTCAGCATTAGCCCCAGGGAATGGAGTGTAACTAAATAAGCCTTCCAGCACCTCTAATGCCTGGGATTCCACCATCTTTATGCCTCCCTTTTGAGTGGTGCTGTTTGCACATTCTGCCTTTTATGCAGCCTCTGCTTTCCTGCAGGGCCCTGTCTGTGTTTGTCTGCCCAGATCTCCCCTCTGAGGGCTGTTTATGTTTGCACACTCGGCTTGTCTTGTGGACTTGTCTAACTAAACTCCCCTTTGTGGGCTGTATATTTTGGCACAGTCTGGCTCTCTAAGGGATTCTTTTGTCCATTAACACTTCTTGTCTTGCAGTTATATCAGTCTTTGCTACTCTTGCCTCAAGCAAATAAGTCTACACTATCCTATTCACGATTATTCTGTATATTTCTATTTATTTTTCTACACTTTTTACAATGAGCATGTATAATGTTGGTAATAAAAAACAAAAATTGTTGTTTTTAAAAATGTAAAGAGGACATCTGATTGCAGATGATGTAATAAAGGCACTTTAACTTCACTCCCTTCCTTCAAAACCAATAGACAAAAACGAAATGAATAAAAAGCAGCATTAAGAAGGATGCCCATTATCAATAAAATAAGGAAATAACCACATACACCATAATTAGCACCATTCATCAAAAGTAGCACCCTTACAAAGTGTTAGGCTTGCTTGAGGTAGAGTCACATTTTTGAAAGCTACTCATACTAGCACTCAGACATCTAAGGGCATGGTTGGGATAGCAGAGAAGTGGAAGTTGTTCCTACTAGAGACTTAGTTGCTTTTCACAGAAAAGATTGAGTTGAATAAGAAACCAGCTTGATTTCCCACTTTTATTGTTTACCACATGCACTGTAGCCAAAAGACTGGTGGTAATAAAGGGAGTGGTAAGCTCACCAGATGGTAACAGTCTCTCCCTGGATGCAGAGAACAGGAAGGAGCATACTTCCAGAGCAAAGGAAATACGAACTAGTGGAAGGAAATACAAACAATAAATCCCACTACAAATAGATCACTCTGATATACATACTTCTTCAGCAAGTAAATGGCCCCAATCAAAGATGAATAATAATCAAAATTGGAAAAATAGAACTTTTATTACTGTCTGACAATATAATGTATATATAGGAAATCAAAAATAACCTAAATAAATGAAGAAATTTACCATATTTATGGAATGGAAAACTCACTGTTGTAAAGATGTTAATTCTCCCTAACTTAAAGTACAGATTTAATGTAATCTCTATCAAAATTTCAGCAGGTTGTTTTGCAGAAATTAGCAAGCTGGTTCTAAAATTCACATGGAAATACAAGAGGCCAAAAATATCCAATGTAATCTTGAAGAAGAAAAACAAAGCTGGAAGAGACATACCACCAGATATTAGACTTGTTATAAAGTTATAGTAATTAAGACACTCAGAGTTTGGTGCAAAAATAGACAAACTAAGAAATAAAATGTAATACAGAGTCCAAAAACAGATCCTTGCATATATGATAACTTGATTTATGATAAAGACAACATTGCAGAGCATTTGGGAAAGGATAATCCTTTTCAATAAATGGTGTTGCTACAACTGAATATCCATATGGAAAAATTTTTATTGACCCTGCCTTCTAACATACAATAAAAACAATTCCAGATGGACTGCAGAGCTAAATATGAAAGGTAAAGCAATAAGCTTTTAGAGGAAATATAGGAGAACATCTTTGTGACAGTGTAATATGCAAATATTTCTTAAACAGGACACAAAGAGCACTGATCATAAAGAAAAATTTGATAAATCAGACAATGTTAAAGTTAAGAACTTATGTTTATCAAAAGACACCATTAAAAGAGTAAAAAAGCAGGTGACCGTGGAAGAAAATATTCATAATACATGTATCTGTCAATGAATTCAGATTCAAAATATATAAAGAAAATATAGGCAACTCAATAGAAAAATGAGAAAATAACTCAGTCAGTTCATAAAAGAAGTTATCTAAATGGTCAATGAATATACACTGAGTGGCCAGATTATACTTTGTTGGGCCACCTTTTGCCTTCAATACCGCGGCGATTCTTCTTGGCATCGACTCCACAAGATGTTGAAAGGTGATGTGAGGAATCTGACACCATGCCTGATGAATAGCACTGTCCAGTTCTGTGAGATTTGATGGTTGTGGAACCAGCTGCCTGATGGCTCATGTAACTTCATCCCACAAATGCTCAATTGGATTGAGATCTGGTGATTGCAAGAGCCACCTAAGCAAGGTAAAGTCTTCCTCATCTTCTTGAAACAACCCCTGCACAATACAAGCACCATGGTCTGGTGCATTGTCTTGTTGGAAGAAGCCATCTGCACTGGGATATGCCATCAACAAGATAGGATGAACTTGATCAGCAAGGATACTTAGGTATGTTGTGCTATTCAGATGTTGTTCCACATGAATTAGAGGGCCCAAATCATGCCAGGAAAACATGCCCCAAACCATAACACTGCCCCCAGCAGCTTGAAGGTTGTACTTATGCATGTGGAGTGCATGCTTTCATGCTGTTTCTGCAAAATTCTCACTCTGCCATCTGCATGATGCAACTGGAAACGTGATTCATCCGACCACATAACTTTTTTCCAATGCTCGACTGTCCAATCCTTGTGTTCCTGTGCAAACTGGAGACGTTTTATCTTGGTAACTGCAGACAGCAAAGGTGTTCAAACAGGCCTTTGGCTTCCATATCCCATTCTATGCAGTATACAGCTAATTTGCCTACTAATGTCAGGTGGTCATAATAATCTGGCCACTCAGTGTAAACCAGTGAACAACATTATTTATCTGAGCAATATAAATCAAAACCACAATGCAAAACCCATACATATCCATGAGGATAGTTAAAAAACAAAACAAAAAACCAAACCAAAACAAAAAAACAACAGTGTTGACAAGGCTGTGGAGAAACTGGAACTTCCATACACTGCTGGTGGGAGGGTAATTCAGTACAAACACATTGGCAGTATCTGTTAAACCTGAGAATATAATATTATGATCCTGCTTCTTTATTGCAAGGTATATGCTCAGTAAAAATGTGCACATATGTTCACCAAAAAAAATGTTCCTAGAAGCACTATATGTACTAGATCCGTGGTTGGCAAACTGTGGCTGGCGAGCCACATGTGACTCTTTGGTCCCTTGAGTATGGTTCTTCACAAAATACCACAGCCTGGGTGAATCTATTTTGAAGAAGTGGCGTTAGAAGAAGTTTATGTTTAAAAATTTTGGCTCTCAAAAGAAATTTCAATTAGCTCTGTTAACTAAAGAGTTTGCCGACCACTGTACTAGATAAAATCTTGAAACTAAATGTCCTTCAGCAGTAGAATGGACATATAAATGATGGTATATTCACACAGTGGATATATACACTAAAGAGAATGAGCAATCCACAACTATATTAAAAAATATGGATGTTTCTCACAAGTATAACCTACATATATAAAAGGCTAAGCAACCGTCCGACTATCTGACTGGCCAGTAGTAAGATGTGCACTGACCATCCAGGGGCAGATGCTCAATGCAGAAGCTGCCAAGCTGTAGTCACTTGGCAGTGGTGGTTCTTAGGCAATGCACTCTGGAACCAGAGAGGAGGGATCCCAATTCCTCATGATTCCTCTCGAACTCCAGGACCCCTTGAGGGATGTCAGAGAGCTGGTTCCGGCCTGATCCCTGCAGGCCAGGCTGAGGGACTTTACCTGTTGGAGGGCCCCTCTCACTCTGAGGATGCCCTTCCAGCCTCAGTGCTGGCCCAGGTGAAGCCGGGGGGGAGAGACCATGGGAGGTTGGCTCCAGGGCGTCCAGCCTGTCTCACCCAGTCCCACTTTACCAGCCACCAACCGGGACCACCTGCATTTATCCCTGCACTGGAGGAACTAATTAATTTTTTTCAATGTGTACGAATCCGTGCATTGGGTCACTAGTGTTGAATAAAAAAATTCAGACAAACAAAAAAATTAAACACTATGTGGTTCCATTTATATAGACTATAAAACTGGCAAAATTATTTTATGATATTAGAAGTCAAGATAGCGGTTACTACTGAGACAGAACTGGAAGGGAGCACATGGAGGCTGCTTCTGAAGTGATAATATTCTGATACTTGATCAAGGTACTGGTTGCATGATGGTTTCAGCTTGTGAAATTCACTTAGAATACATGTACATTTCTATATATATTAAGTTTCAAAAAAGTTTAAAAAACCCAATTAGTTTATAAAATTTTACAAATAGGAGATTTCACCAAAAATGCATATTTCTGGAGATTTTGGAAAACATTTCAAGATCAGTCCATGGTAGTTCACATCCAAGGATCAACTGGAGCTGAGAAGAGGCCCTAGCCTTCTGAAGATCTGAATTTCTTCCTACTCACTTCGCTCACTGATCCTCCCTATTGGAGGATATAGCCCCTACAGGAATCTGTCTATTGATTCTTTAGCTCAAGCCGGAGTCCCAGGATAGAGCTCACTGTTTGCCTTGTATACTCCCTTTCCCTATGCCCACTTGTGCTCCCCACTGCTAATCTCTACTCCTATTTGATTGTACATCAGCAAGTCATTAGACATCTCACCTTGAAGCCTTTTCTTCTGGCTTATACTGGCACTTATCTGATTATGTCAACCCTCAAATCCCCTAGTCCCCAACTCTCTTCCCTTTCTTACATCTCTGTTTAATGGATTCATCCACCCACTGATTCAACAAACATTTACTGAATACTTATTATGTACCAGACTCTATGTCAGAGGCAGGCAAGTTAAGGGACAGTTGGGTTTATTCTGAAGGTCAGAGAACATGCCACTCCAACATATGCTGTGTTATTATATTGATGATCTTGAGCTGCAGATGCTTGAAAAACAGCAAATGCATGCAGAGGCTTTCACTGAAGTCTCCTAATCTGCCTAAAATCAGACCCCCCAAAAGGAGCTTAAATGTCACAGGTCCCCTTGACGGGAGGTGTCATCAGGCAGAGAAGACTGACTCCTATCACAGGACAGGAGAGTAGAAGTTGACATCACACCCAAACTTTGTTATGATCTATTTCCCCTCACCCCCATTCATCTTTCCTAAAAATCATTTACTCTCCTCTAAGAGGCCTACATGTCCCATCCCCTTTCCCTAAGAAGAAAGTACTTAAATCTGCATTCTAAGCCACCTTGGGGAATTACTCATTTTTCCCTGGGATCTCCCACATATACATGAGGTATACATGTTAATGAACTTTTGTTTTTCTCTTGATGATCTGTCTTTCATTACAAGGACCTCCACTAACAACTCAGAAAGGTAGAGGAAAACTATTTCCTCCTCCATAATTCTATCTCAGGAAATCAAGTCCCCAGCTGAACAATGAGGCTGGCTCAAGTATCAAGCTGTCTTGGCTGACAGGAGGGAAGCTTCTAGGGAGAAATCAATGATAATGGCATCAAGGTGGAACAGAGGGTACACACATGGTTGCTGGTGGGAGTTTAAAGTGGTTCAACATTTTTGGAGAATGATTTGGCAAATTCAATAGAAATGTTCAAGATACATCCAAGAGTCTTCTACTAGGAATCACATCTGCTGAGATAAAACACAAGTGCATAAGCCCTGGTCAGAACCCAAGATGCTACTGCAGGCTCCCCTTCCATGATAGAAAATCCTGGGAACAACCTGCATTTTTAGAACAAGGTGGCATCTATACTAATAAAAGGGTAACATGCTAATTAGACTGAATATCTTCCGGACGACCTTCTGGATGTCCTTCTGGACGTCCTTCCCAACAAAGCCATGTTGGTGGGGCCAAGGCAGAGGAGGTTAGAGGCAATTAGGCAGGCAAGGGAGAGCAGTTAGGGTGAACAGGCTGTCAGGAGAGAGCAGTTAGGGGGATCAGGCCAGCAGGGGAGAGCAGTTAGGGGGATCAGGCTGGCAGGCAGGTGAGCGGTTAGGAGCTAGAGATCCAGATTGGGGAGAGTGCAGGCCACGCTGATGGGACCCCCATCCTGTTCATGAATTTCGTGCACTGGGCTTCAGTTATCACAATATTCTTAGTCAAGTAGCAGTTTACATTCTTATTTCAAACTTTAGTTGCCCAATAATTTGTTACCTTCCAAACCTACAATCTCTTTTCTATAATCTGAGGTACAATGTACTGGCTCTAAATTCATAATGGTTGATCATCCATATCCACTAGCCCACAGCACAAAGCAATTTCTTTTTTGGCAAATTGAGTAGTAAAGAATGTTGCTTCTATTAATTTTACTACCTATGTAACTCCCAGAGGCAGGGCAAGGCAGTTTAGTTAAACCAAACCAAACAAAGCATTTAGGGGCTTGTAAATAAGTACTCACTTGCAGTTGTTCTAAATCATCCCAGCCAGATGGGCATGTTTTAAATATTTCCAAAGAGATTTCACAAGTTCTCTTAGAAACCTGTCTTAATGCTTCCAGCCCACATTGAAAGTCTTCTGAAAATCTAATGCCCGGGGCAACTCAACAATTTACTCTCCAAACTGGGACATTTTTAAGAGTATTAATAATTACCACAGGAACAAAGTGGGGCAATTCTGGGCAAACTGCTGGGACATATTGTCACCCCACTAATGGCAAGCCTTCCTGTTTGAGTGCTGCCCCACGTAACTCTCCATCCTTAGGGGAACAACAGGCTCTCAATGGCCTCTGTAACAACCTTATATTTTTAAGCTTTTACTTGTTTGTCAATTTGTGGAATGGAAACAAAAGGAGAAGGCTAAAACTTGAAGGCAAATTTGAAGAATTTTTTTCCTTGCCCTCTTCCCATTTGATGTTGATGTTGATAATAATACTTTGAGATAATTTAACACATACCAGGTACTCTTGTGAGTGCTTTATATGTATGATTTTATTTAATCTTCATAAAAAGTTATACTGCCAATGTCATCATTATCACCCTTGTTTTGCCAGTGAAAAACTGGGTCACAGGGAGAGGGAGCATCTTGCCTAGGGTATGCAGCCAGAGTCGGTGTCCAGAGGCTGGGCTTTTAAACAAGATGCGCAATAGCAGGCCTTCTGCAAGACCTGGCAGTTTAAAATCTTTTCTTGTAGTGCCCCGCCCTGACTAGCTTTACCAGTACAGTGGTCGGATTCATTTCTCGGCTTTTTGAGGTAGAACACTCAGGGTCTGCGCTAGAGGATCTGTAATGGAAGGAACGTGACTTAGTCCCTTGGTTCCGGAGGGATGAGGAAAAATTAGAATAAAAGTAGATGAGAATTATAGAAGGTGAACAAAAGAGATCTTTCCCCTAGTTGCAATTATATTACACTAGACTTAGCTGCCCAAGGAAGTAGTGGGTTCCATAAAAAGGCATGTACTCAAACAGGGGTAGATGTTTTGTTTCTTGGGGCAGTCACAAAGGAGTCTGCTGTTCAGAAACACCTATTGGTGAGCTTGTGAGATGAAGATTCCTGGGTCATGTTCCCAGAATGTGGATCCTAGGAATCTGTATTTTAACAATGCTAACTCTGACCCAGGTATCCCAAGCAACACTGCTATAAAGGAATTCCTGTTTGGAGAGTCAGAGGAGATGAGGTGGAAGGCAGGGTAAAGGGATAGACACATCCCTTTTGAGCTGAACCATATGGTTTGCATGAACTTTACTCTTTTAGTCTCTCTAATATTAATCTTCTTTTTGGATGTTTATTCCTTGGTTTCCTGACAGAGAATGCTTGAGTGACATATGAGGTGAGAGATCTGGGGTGTAATAATACCATGTCATGGAAACACTCATAAAGCCATGACCCTATGGCACATGAATTCTATGTGGGGTTTGCACAGGTATTAAGTGTTCTGTGGTTGGCTTTTGGAAGCCTGCTCTATCCTGACACCAGGATTTCTAAGCTGGCCTGGAGGGAAGCAAGCCTGCAGCTTCCTGGTGTTTGGAGCAGATGGGGAAAGCGTCTGAAATATTCCTTGTCATCACCTCCAGCTGACAGACCACAGGCAAAGGAGGCAACAGGGAGAACTTAGACCAGTTGATCTGGGAGAAAAGAGAAATCAATAGTGATGCCTTGTGAATGTTTCCTTCTTCGTGTTCCTCTTCAAATGGATGGTGTGTGTGTGTGTGTGTGTGTGTGTGTGTGTGTGTGTGTACTTGTGTATACCAAGTTGCGTAGCACTTGTCTCTGGCTAGAGACAGTAATAAATCAGGGGCTACAGAACCACCACTAGCCACCTCCTGCAGGCCCTGTCAAAAAAACAGAACTTCTTGAGCACAGCTGAACCAGCAGGATCCTCAGTACTGTGGCCCCACTGTATCGGATGAAAATCACACATCTGGGATCTAGTGTGCCAGATGTGCAAAGGGCTAATACAGAAAAGACACTGCTGGGAAGACCACATTGCTCTCAAAAATATTTGTGAAGAATTCAAAGATTTTTATAACCTGACTTACCATAATGCTTTTATCAGGCTTGGGTAGTGACTTTCTTATGCTTTAGTTCTCTATCCTAGGGTGTCAAGAAGGATGCATAAGGATGTTGATCCCACTGAGGCAGTGATAGTCAAGATATAAAAGCTAAATAAATACAAGTTGGAGTCTTGGGTGTGAAATCAATGTGGGCACTTACCAGGTATATGACCCTTAGAAAGTTACTTTAACTCTATGAACTTTGGTTTGTTCTCTCTAGGCCAGGGAGAGCCATCCTCACTCAATAGGGGCACCAGGCCCTCTTGAGGTCCTGATTAAGAGCTGAGTTTCCAACGACCTGATCAGCAGGTTGAGCCCTGTAGGTGCCAAGAACACACCTAAGAAAGAATTAGAAACAATCTAGAGAGAACCCAAAAACCGTGCTTTTAGAATCAGCTTTAGTGATTCTCATATTGTATGTGTCTTTCCTAAGATGTTAAGACATTTTTAGAACTCATATATCAGGCTTGTCATTTTTGTTAAATATTTGGAAGTGTTTTTAATAAATTTGCAACCAATGTTTAAAAAAAAAAAAAGGTGATAGCCATTCCTTGCAGGGCTGTGGCAGAGATTAAATCATCTCTGCGAGAGAACACGGAGAACAGCCCTAGCTCAGGGTGTGACAACTGCTCCAGGGAGGATGGTTAGATAAAGGGAAAGAGCTCCAGTGGGCCCCAGAAGGTCTGTGGGGACAGAGCAGTTGCACAATTGTCCTGCAAGATCCTTGGGTTGCTAGGGATCCTGGGGAAAGGCTGTCTTCTCTGCTCCACAACCTGACCCTGGTGGCCTTTTCGTTTCCTCAGGGCCTCACAGCTCCCTTTCTCTCCCTGAGATTTTCTTATAAATCCTTCTTTTTTGGGACCCAGGACTTCCCCTCCCCGCGGCCCCCTACTCCCTGTAGCCTACCCACATCAGGATGTTTTTCAGTAGAGCAAGTGACATGGGACTTGAAGATTAATGAGAGTCAGTTCAAGGTTTCTACCCAGCTAAGACAAAGAATTCCTGGAAACCAGAGCCTCCATTCTCATTGTAGTTGTGAATTCAAAATTAAAAATAGGGTTTTTTTTTTGGAGAGGGAATAATAAAAATGTTCTAAAATTAGACAGTAGTGGTGGTTGCACAACCTTGTGACTGCTAAAAACCACTGAATTGTATACTTTAAATAGGTGAATTTTATAGTATGTAAGTTATCTCTTAAAGCTGTTATATATAAAATAGGTTAGACTAGTTAGCTTTTCATTCTTCTGCTTCTCTAGTTTTAATTGAAATACAAATTATAATTTAATTATAAATTTAAATTACAAATTTAAATTGTAAAATATAAATTAAGTTAAACTATAAAGAGCCATAACATACCATATAGCATTATGAAATAAGATTAAATATTATCTTTACTGCAAATCTATAATCCTTCCCATTCTTTCTCTCCCCTCCTCAAGTACTATTGTACCTGTCAAAATTCAATTATTCTTTCCAGATTTATCCCATGAAGCCTTTCCTGGTCCCTACCAGCAAGTCTCCACTCTCTAATCATTACCAAACCTGTGCGTAGTTAGTCTTGTCCATCCTTCATGGAACTGGCCCCACGATGCAGAAATGAAGAGGTGAAGGAGGACACTGGCAGGACTGCTGATGGGGAGCTCCCCAATCTCCGACTCACACCAGGACTGGTGCCCAAAAGACCTTCCTGCCTCCTGCTTCCTCCCATGTCATTGACTCTTCCTCATATACCAGTTCCATTTGCTTTTCTCTCTTAATGAAGAACCCAGCATGATCCCACTGCTCTTAAGTCTAAATTTAGTCATTAAGGGCTAAAAGGCCTTCTCCAGACCAGCTGTCCCATATCTCACTGGCATCTCCTGCCACTTGCCAACATGACCACTGGCTCTCTCTGCTAGGTTCTTCCTGGCAGGTGGAATCCTTTCCCCAAACCAGATCTGAACTTTCCTTCTCCTTGAAGACAGCCCTTCCCTAAAGAGCCTATTTCACAGCTACCTGATCTTTCTTTGTTCACCTTATGATCCATTCTTTTATCTTTACTGGTAACATCTACTGTCATGGCCTCTGTAACTTTCATGCCTTCATTGCGCAATACGATACACTGTACCCAGTAAGTGCTAAAATGAATTCATTTGCTGACTTGACCTTTCTTCTTTAAGAAGAACCTTCTGACTGCTTCAGAGTTCTTCCTCTGGGCTATGAGGAAGTCTGTTTTTTGAATAATTAATTAATTAATTAACCATTAATTGTCCATGTATTAGGCCCTGTGGGAACGATTTCTTTCCTTTTTTTGACCTGGTCATTAGAATAGGAAAACCAGCAATTAGTGGTGAACCAGAAATTAGTTGGCATCATTGTTTTGTCTGCTCATCCCCTCTTTACCGATTCCCTTAACTTTTTCATGTAAAGCAGAGTCATCAGATGGTTACCAAAGCATTATTTTGTACAATCTATGACCACAGATGAGGGGTCCAGGGGTGGACAACTAACTAGGATCAATCAACTAGAGTCTCTTCTTTCAAACTGCACCCCAAATCTTCTGACTCTAAATTAGGCTTGACACTCTATATCATGTCCAATTTAAAAAATATATATTTATTTTATTGATTTTAAAGATGAAAGGAGAGGGGGAGAGAGAGGTAGAAACATCAATGATGAAAGAAAATCATTGATTGATTGCCTCCTGCGCCCTCCCTTGCCCCCCGAGACCAAGCTGGCAACCCAGGCATGTGCCTTTGGCCGGAATCAAACCTGGGGCCCTTCAGTCCGCAGGCTGATGCTCTATCCACTGAGCCAAACTGACTAGGGCTATCATGTCCAATTTTTAAAATACCATTCTTTCCCAGATTCTGGTTTTAGCTTCATAGTGTTAGTTATTGTATGTTTACAGTTCTAGCATTGTACAGTGCAAAATCACAAGTGTATAAATTTAATGAAATATGCTTATTGTGGCTGAGGGCAGTGGGGCTGCACAACTTTCTTTTTAAAATATAATCCAGGCAAGTAAAGGTATTAAATTATACTAGTGCAATGGCAGATTTATTCTCTAAACTTGGAGAAGTTAGCTATTTCAGAGTAAGATTCCAGGAGAGATATTTCTAGAAAAGAAAGTAGAAAAGACATAATGCATGTCATTGCTGTGTCCATTTGCTGCCTGATACAATAATCCTGTGGATTAAGCATGGGGATCATGTTGCACAGACTCCAGCCTATACCTTACAAAGAGGAGACCCGTACTTAATGAATGATTGTTGAATGGACTTTAGAGGAGTAAAACAATTTTGCATTTAAAAAATGTATTATCCTGAGGTGATGTAACTAACCAATAAAACTACATTATCTCCATTACAAAAGGAAAAATTGAGGAACAGAAAAATGAAGTAACTGATTCATGTCTTCTAACATGTCTATAGTAGACCTGAATTTAAGGTTTACCTACTCCAGAGACTGGATTTTGCAATGTTCATGGACTGCTAACTTATTCCATGAGTTGAAGAAGTAGTGAGCAGTATAAAGTGCATTTAAGGATGCCTCCAAAACAAAATTCCATATAAATCACACACAAAATAATTTTAGGCCTAGCCTGATTTGTTTTAGGTACTGTCAGTTGGGCCAGGCTCATTTTCATAGTTGTTCATCTCACAAGGACTTTTCTTTATCTACACTGGGCTCCAAGTCCTGGAGCTCTAATCCAGAGGAAGATAATTCCTCTATTTTCTTTCCATTCTTACCTCTAATTTCAAAACAAAATTGCATTCCAAATATAGTATCTCACCTCCAGTGAGGCAAAATACTATAATTGCTTATGGTTTGTTTGTTTGTTTGTTCTATAGATAGCATCTGTGTGCTCATATGTTTCTATGAACATGTAACCTTATCTCAATGTGCATCTCTCTGCTTTGGCTACTGCTCTAGTTTTCTCTCCTTCCTGATCTGATCCACACATTCTCATGTGCTGTAGGGATGACTGAAATTGGGTTCTTGCTTCTGAGGGCACCATGTTAATTAACTCTTGTACCTGTCATTTGTATCCTGACAACTGCATTCTCTCTATCTCTCCATTTCTCTGCTTCCTTGAGAGTGAATTCACCTTTCATGACTAATGCAATATGTAAGCAGCCTTTATGTTGATCCCACAGATTTTAATGTCCTAGCTTTTCCCTTAGACTCTTCCTAATATCCTATTTTAAAAAATAAAATTCCCCTCTGGAGTTAGTCAGAGGCTCCACATGGCCTCCCATGTGAGCCTGCCACAAGAAACTCAAGACGCCTCAGCTGGTACATGGCCATGCTCAGGCATTCTTAGAACCCAGGCAAGAACTGCACAAATGAACTAAAGCAGTGGATTCTAAGAATGCATTTATACCTACATGTACTAGGAAATAATTGTGTGCTGAGCAACCTGCTAGGTGTGGAGAACAAGACAGAGTTTAATGAGTAAGGCCTCTGACCTCAAAGAGCCCTCGGGTCCTCAGTGTGATATTCAAGGCTAAAATACACAGAAGACAGCATGTTGTAGTAGAAAGGGCATTGGCTTGAAGCAATAGATCTGCATGACCTTGGGCTAGTTACTTAACCTTATTTTCCTCAATTATAAAAGGAGATGACAGTCTTCTCATGGGGGTTCTGGTGAGGATTTATTAGTGCAAGTGGCTAGGCATTCATTCAACAAATGGTGATTAATTATTTGTTGTTACTATTTTGTGATATAATAGCAGCATTTCCTATTAGGGCCTTAGAGCCCAAAATACAAAATCTGAAGCTAACCAACCTCCATCGCAGAAAAGCCTTCAGAGATGCCTTTAGTTCAGAGAAGAAAGAAGTTGTTCCAGCTCAGTGGTGAGCCTGCCACGTGAGGCAGCATAAGGAACATCTTTCTACTCCCAAGAAAAGGGCCCATTTTCCACCAGGAGGCCACTGGAGAAGGACTCTGAAGACCCTACCCTGAGAAGCATTGTTTATTGTTCAGGCCCACACATGAAAAGGAGGACATTGAGCTTGCTATCTCCCTCCCCCACTCTAGAATCACAATGAAATGGGGTGTGAGCAAGTTTCTTGCTTGACTCCTCCTCTCAGGATAAATAATGAAAACCACCAAGAACTCTGCACTGTTCAGCCCCTCTCCACCTTTCTCCTTACTTCTTTCACAAAGGTCACAGGTCTATAGGCCATACCTCAAACCTTAAAAACACTTTAGCTGCTAAGGAAACAAGGCTTGTCACAGAACATGTTACCTGTGTAGATGAGGATCTTAGGTTAAAATGCACCAGTGCTATTAAGCAGTCCCTAGAGATGACCCCAAATTTAATTAGTCCCCATGAAGCAAACCTAATGAAATTACTACTATTTTTTCTTTTATGCAACTTTTTTAAGGTATAGTTCACATACCATACAATTCATCCATTATGTATACAATTAAGTACTTTTTAGTACTTACACAGTATTGTGCATCCATAACTACAATCAATTTTAGAATATTTCCTTACCCTAAAAAGAAACCCTGTATCTTTCAGTCATTACCCCCAACACTATTCTCCTCGCCCACCCCCCAGGTCAGAAAACCACGAATCTACCTTCTATCTCCATACATTTGCCAATTTTGGGCATTTCATAGAAATGAAATCATAAAATACATGGTCCTTTGTGACTGGCTTCTTTCATTTAGGATTATTATATTTCTTGAAGACAGAGGTAACTTCAATGTTTGCCAGAGTGGAATTGCTAAAATAGAGCAGAGTGTAAACTGTGGATTACTGCATCACTTAAAGAATTATGTAGATGCATATATATTAATAAAGTTCTCTAATGTATGTATACACATATGAACTCTGTAAGAATACACAGCAAAATGATAAAGGTGGAGACTTGGAGACCTCCAGTTAGGGGGAGAGAAGAGTAAGACTGTGGATAGAATACAAAGAGGATTCTCCTTATTTGGAATATATTTAAAAATTTCAAGGATAATTTATTCATGTACTACTTACATTTAAAAAATTAATTAAAAAGAGAACATGAGACTTCTGGTTTCCAGTTCTGCATATAAAAAGATTAGAAGTGGCCACTACATCCCAACAGTAAGTAAAAACCTGGACAAACTTGAAAAATCAACAACTCTTCTTGGATCCATAAGAGATCAAACCACTGGACCCAAGATTGGAGAGTCAGACAGGTGAATACAGGCCATCACCATTAACAGGAGCAAAACCTTGGAAGCAGACACTGCCATGGGAACCAATGCCCAGGTAGGGAAACTTTGAACTGCAATTCAGAGTTAAAAACTCCAGGGGATCCATTCATGGGGGTCTCCCATAATTTACCTCCAGGATCTCGATCAGGTTTCCAGAGTAGATATAAGATAAAAATCTCCTTGATCTTCTGCCAAGGGGAAAGGAAAAGGCACCAGAGCACTCTGTTCTTCTTTAGCAAGGCCTGCCCTCAGAGGAAACTAGTTCACCACAGCCTAACCGGTTGGGGTTTTGTCAGAGCCCAACTGACCTGGGGAAGAAAGACGCGCAGCTCTAGACTCTGACATTTCTTTAGATCTAAATATAATTGAGTTTGCTTATATAATAACCTTAGAAGAGATGTCAGCTACCTACTGTCTAGGGAAATAATACAGGTCACCACACAGCTGTGGTGGTCCATGGTGAAAGTTAGATGGGAAAAAACAGAAATGGAGTGTCACAAAAACAGAGGTAAGATAGAACTTATCTATTCTGACATGCCCAAATAGGTAAAGTCACTTCCCAATGTTGAATTTGCATTAGCAAAAGTCAAAGAAACATTGAAGATAAAATAGTTAATGCTTATATGTGACAAAACACTATGCTAAGCATTTCATATTTACTATTTACTATTTCAATTAATCCTCACAATAGCCTTATGATGTAGATGTTATCATTATCCTATTTTATGGATAAAAAATAGGATCTTAGAGAGATTAAGACATTTGCTTAAGGTCAAACAGCTAATCAGAGGCTAGAATTACACTTCATCTTCTGATTCTGGTCTAATATTACTGACTACCATGATGCCAATTCTTTACTTGCCCTAGACCTACAATCACCAACATCTTTAATTTTCTATAGCTTCCAAATTTAAAACAGACTACTTAATCCTTTCTTATCATTTTAAATTGTATATTTGAGCTAAATTCATTTGATAAAAGCAAGAGATTATTTTAGTAAACAATAATTCACTAAGATTTTTCTAATCCCATGTGAACCCTCAGTTAATATTAGCATTTACTGATGCTTAAAATGTAAGTCTTTATTGTCACTGTTTACTTAAAAACTGAAGTAAACTCTTGAGTTTCTAAGTGAAATGAAATCTTTGCTTCACTTTTTAGTGGAAGTAATATATGTGAAGGTCAAAAATGAGTTCAGAATAATTTGGATATTATACTTTAAGCTAGAAAGCAACTAACTTATAATATCACAGATAAAACCTATAGCAAATTAGAATAATCAAAGGTGTCATAAAAGAGCACAAATCATAAGGGAAACAATACGAATTCTGACATATGAGAAGGTGGATTACATTGACCCAAGGGAACAGTGTAGGCTGAAAGGAGGGGGAGAGGTGAGTCTTTTAATACCACTCACCCACAGAACAAAATCAACTGAAGACCACAGAGAAATAAAAAGCAACTCAATTTGGTTTAAATTTTTTTTCATGAGAAACAGAAAATGTTTAACTCATCTGCTTTTTCAATTATGAACAGGAAACATAAAACTATAGTCAGTAAATACACTAAAAAAAATTGTAATAAAAACTATTCCAGGCCCATGTTACAGCTAGTGAAAGAGGAAAAGGAGCAGAAGAGAAGGAAGGAGTGTAAGAAAAAAGAGGACACTCAGCAGGGTCCCAGCCACTTCTTTGTCACTGCCAGACCTCCTTCCCTCTCCCAGAGTGCCCTGCTTAGGACTATCCTATTTCTGTTTTCTTGATGCCTATACTTCTAGAACACTCCCTTAGCTTCTGATTTCTCTCTCTCCTCCATGTTCTCCCTAACCCTCCCATCACCACTTAGAGAAAACTTGGAGATGATCATTGACCCCTTTTCTAAGAAAACTCTTACTCTTTATAGTCTTTCTACCATATATATATATATTTTTTTTTTAAAAGGAAGGAGAAGAAGAGAGAGATAGAAACATCAATGATGAGAGAGAACCATTGATTGGCTACCTCCTGTATGCCCACTACTGGGGATCAAGCCTGCAACCCAGTCATATGCCCTTGACTGGAATCAAACCAGGGACCTTTCATGCCCTTGACTGAAATCAAACCAGGCCCATGCTTTATCCACTGAGCCAAACCATCTAGGGATAACCAAGCTTTCAATGGGTAATAAGCCCTTCTGTTCTTTATTTTAAAAAATTATCAAAATAATATATATTCATATGATTTAAAATAAGACCAAAATGCTTCTAATAAAAAGTGCTGCCTCTCCCACAATATATATTACTATTTCTTAATGATCAATTTTAGAATTATCCCAGATTTTCTGATATGTAAGATGAAGATTTTAGCTCTTTATTGTGTTGTCTTTATCTGGTTTTGGTATTAGGGTGCTGCTAAAAGCCTTGACTTTCTATTCCTTCCTTCCTTCTCTCAATAGGATTCAATTATATTCCAACTTCCTCTTCTGTTCACCTCTGTAATTTCAAACAAAGTATTTAAGATGATAATTCTTTTGTTAGCAACTACACAAGTTATTTAGTGATATCCCACTGGAAAGGAAACTAGCTACTGTCTTTATTATTTCACTGTCTCCATCAATATGATTTTTCTATTCCAGGAAGCTCTTGACCAGGAAGATACAACTTGAAAATAAATTTGTTTGTTTTGGAACTTCATGAAAACCCATTTAAATGACATCAAACTGCTCAAGTTTTCTATGGATAGTTTCAAATGACTGTTCACTAAGACTCCTTGAAATGATAAAAATTAATGACTGAGACTATAACCAAGACAGGAATCAGTAGAGCCTATACGCAGAGCTCTCATGTTCTCTATTGGTGGAAAGCCCTAGAGGAAGAATTCTATGTTTATAACCCCCACACATTTCCTCTTCTTGCCTACAAAAAAAATGTCTTTGTTTGCCAGGCTTACACATGGCTCACCATGGCTGCATATACAGACTGCAAGGAATCCTGACCAACATTTTGCTTGTGGTCAACAAAACCCTCATCTCAAAACTCTTGCTTTGCTGTGTCCACAAGCCTTAAACTATTATGTTATGATACTTGCCCAGTTCTAATCAAGGCTATACTACACTGGTACACTGAAAGACCTACTTTAAATCAGACTTCATAAAAGCCTCATAAATATCCTGACTTCGTCCTTGTCATTCTGAGATGCTACCAAGACTTTGTAAAGGTATTATTCTCTTACTACAGTAAGCAACAAACTCAGTTTTACTTTATCAAATGGTTACTTTGGTGGTATTTTGGAGCCATCATTCAACAGTTTTGGCAGTCCCAGTGAGATTCAATTGAAACCTCTTTATCATCAGGACCCAAAGTTTTCCACTCAAAAACTGCCCCCAGAGTTCCTTAGTCTCTTGGTGGGATCTCTCTGACATTGACACTGAAGTTTATAAGCTCTGCATTGGGCCTGGCTCTAACTGCATATTTAAAGAGAGTCTGAGAATAAAAGAAAATAAGATTGCCAAGGGTGTGCCCTCCATTATTGCAGTGAGTGATAACACTCATCTTTGGCATATTATTAGGCTATTTGGATAGCATTTTCAGAACACTCAAACTCCACTTTATAAAGCACCTTTATTTCTCCTATCTTTTCTTTCTCTTCTAAGCTCTTGAAATTTCTTTATATTGAGCCATTTTTTTCTAGGTTGACCAATAGGAAAAATAGAATGTCAGGAGACTGAGGTTATGCTGAAGCCAGGGTAATGGAACACATGTATTTCTGAGTGGAGTCAGGAAATGGGAGGTGGAAAAGAGTGTCCAATTCAGATCTTAGGATGATTGTCTGACAGGCAGGGTTACCTTAAATTATCCACATTAGGTTCCATTTGCAGCTCTAAGACTCCCAGCCATAACGAAAGTATAATCTCTGGAGGGGGAAGAATAGTGAAACTACGTATCCCCCGCCCCTCCTCAGATGTGAACAGGGAAGCTATGAAGAAAAGAATTTAGGTGACATTTCGATGGTCTTAGGTGACTCACAGGTTGAGAACCGCTAGCAGGGTTGCCTAAGAGCATCGGGAAACACAGATATTTATGATTCATAACAACAGCAAAATTACAGTTATGAAGTAGCAATGAAAATAATTTTATGGTTGGGGGTCACCACAACATGAGTAACTGTATTAAAGATTCGCAGCAGTAGAAAGGATGAAAACCACTGCTCTATAGGCTGGTCTGTGCTTCCTCACTATATGGAGGATGGGGCACAAGAATAAGTATCCTGATAGAACAAGGCACAGTGCCCATTATGATTTGTAAGCTGTCAATAATTCAGGAGTTTCCTGTTAGTTGAAGTTGTGCATATGAAGTGCTCAGTAAAACTTTGAGAATCAGTTTATAAATTACTTCCATCTAAAATTGAGGAATGCTAGAAGAAAAAAGTGAAACAAATCTTAGAGTCTGATTGTAGAATGTTTTCCCTCTGCTGCACCATCACTGCCCACCCTTCACATGTACATCACCCCGGAGAACTCCTTCTCAGCCCATGAAACTCAGTTTAATGTCACCTCCTGGAAAGTTTCTCTCTGTACACACAGAGCTCATGGCCTCTTCCTTGATGCTCCTGCAGCTCTCTGTACATTTTTACATTGCAACACCAACCACACTGAGTTATAATAAGTTGTTTATGTTTTTATCTTTGCCATTTGACTGAGAGATTTCTGAGGGCAGAAATAACAACATTCATCTTTGCAATCCACAAATTACACAGTTCTGGGGTTAGAAGAACTGAACGAATTAAGAATAGAAACAATGGGAAGTAAAGAGGAAAGAGATCCAGGCAGGCAGGAAGAAAGAGAATGGATGGATAGGTTGATGGTATATTTTAGTTCTCCAAACAGACTTTAGATCTCAAACATCTGAGTAGATTATACATAAAGTCTCTAGAATTCTTAATGATTCAGGTTATAGGGTCAATTGGCCTTGTTTTCCCTATATATTTATTTCTTATATTTCATACCACCTTTATGTGAAAAAGGGGTAAACTCAGATAATAAGCCATTACAAGTTGTAGTTTCAAATGCTTTTCTAGAATACTGTTATGATTATTTGCTTACTATTATTCTTCCTCTTTTCATGTTCTTTTTTATACTAAAAGTTTCAATATTTAAAAACAAAGTGTTGCGTGTCCCAAGAACATAACATCTGGCTATAAGAATTTGTAAAATACAGTCTTTTCTTCTTTTAAAAAAATATATTTTATTGTTATTTTACAGAGAGGAAGGGAGAAAGAGAGCTAGAAACGTCTATGAGAGAGAAACATCGACCAGTTGCCTCTTGCACACCCCCTACCGGGGATGTGCCCGCAACCAAGGTACATGCCTTTGGCCAGAATCGAACCCCGGTACCCTTCAGTCCGCAGACCGACGCTCTACCACTGAGCCAAACCGGTTTCAGCTTAATGAAGAAAATAAAATTTTCTCTTTAGAAACTCATCTTAACCTATTATAACTTAGTGTGGGTTTTAGAGTCTCCATAAAATCAGAGTTTTTATAAAAATTAATCCTTTAATTCTAGTTTTAGGATTATATAACAGACTTATAGCAAATTTAGATTAAAAAAATATATATTTTTACTGATTTCAGAGAGGAAAGGAGAGGGAGAGAGAGATAGAAATTTCAAAGATGAGAGAGAATCATTGATTGGCTGCCTCTTGCACACCCTACCTACACTGGGATCAAGCTCACAACATGTGCCCTGACCAGAATCAAACTGTGACCTCCTGGATCATAGGTCCACATTCAACCACTGAGCCATGCTGGCCATGCCTTTTTTTTTTTTAAGCAAATTTAGATTTCAATGACACAATTTTTCACTCTTAGGTTACCAGATTTTACTCACAGTAACTATAGTTATTAGAATATATAAGCCATCATTTTCCATGGTTATGCAACATAACATCAGTGGTGTTCCACATGCAGGGCAGGGGGGGAGTCGCCCTGGGTACAGGCATCGAGGGTGGTGCGTTATGTGTAGAGATTTAAAAAACAAGAATGAAACCGACTAAAAATCAGTCTGTTTTTTATTATCACCATGTGCCAACAATTCTAAACATTGCCAGTGATAAAATACTCCTCCCTGAAAAGTCTTTTGTTGGTCTAACTTGAAACAAACTGCAATGGTTACTGTTGAGTTTTAATAATATGTATGTAAGCCTCAAATTAGCACATTTTAATAGTTTTTGTGTTAGTAAATATAGTATTCTACATGGAAGTTAATTCTGAGAACTCCTTTTTCAGTGAGCTCCCTACCACATGGAGTTGGCAACACGTGTTCCTTTGAGAATAAGTTTGTAACAGTGTGTGCTGTGTGGGATTATGTAAGCTCTTTTCCAGCCAACCTGTTCATCTTCACCGCCTGTAGTACCACATATTCC
Source organism: Vespertilio murinus (assembly GCA_963924515.1). Classification (NCBI taxonomy): domain Eukaryota; kingdom Metazoa; phylum Chordata; class Mammalia; order Chiroptera; family Vespertilionidae; genus Vespertilio; species Vespertilio murinus. Next base: position 18,233,761 of record OZ004714.1, on the reverse strand, counting down.
TAAATTCACACGGGAGCCTCTAAAGAGAGTGACTGCTCAGTGATCTTAAAGATAAAAAAAACAAAACTATGGTTATTTCGGTTCTGTCTTTTTATATGACCACTAAAGATTTTGTGTTTAAAATTTAGAAGTAAAGAAGAGCTATGAGGTGTACTATTCTTATCTGACAAATGTAAATTTTAGTTTATACTAAATACAGAATTTGAACAATCTCTTTAAATAGAAATATCTATAAAATAAAAATGTATTTTTTAAATTTTCAACTGTTTATTACTAAAAAGGGAATTAAGAAAATGATTTTATTACTGATTATCACCACAAATAACTGTCACACTGAAGAATGGGGATGTTAAAAATGATCCCCCTCTGCATGTCAAATGCACTGAACATGCCTTGAGGTGAGCCCGGGCGGCCCCCGGCCTAGGCAAGGTCAGTTGTGCCAGGTCATCAGCTCCACATACACCTCCTCTTTCAGGGCCTGTTCTTCCCAGTGCCCATCCCACTGTTCATCAACCCAAGATTCCTTTTCTGAAGTTTTGCTCTCAGCAATCAGTTAATGGATTCTTTTATAGCTTGCCTCTCGTTAACAAATATATTTTATAGGAACCTTTAAAAAAAAGCTTTATTGAGATAGAATTCAAACATCACACAATCCACCCATTTAGAGTGTACAATCACAGAGTTGTTTAACCATCATTTTCCTCACCCTATAATGATTAGTAGTCACTAATCATTCTCCCAGATTCATTCTCTCTTTCCCACCCTCCACTCCCAAATAATCACTAATCTACTTTCTGTCTCTGAATTTGCCTATTCTGGGTATTTCATATTATTGGAATCATACAATATATGTTTTTTTTTTGTGACTGGCTTATTTCATTTAGCATCATGTTTTCAATTTTATTCATGTTGTAGCATGTACAATCATTTATTGCCAAATATTACATTTCATGAATATATCACATTTTATTTATCCATTCTGCAGTTTGTGTAGATTTGCATTATTTCTACTTTTTAGCTATTGTGAATAGTACTGCTATGAACATTCATGAACAAGCTTTTCTGTGGACATGTTTTTAATTCTCTTGGGTAGATAACTAGGACTGAAAATGCTGGGGCATATGGTAACTCTACGCTTAACATTTTGCAAAGCTGTAAGACTGTTTTCCAAAGTGACTGCACCATTTTACATTCCCATCAGCAATATATAAAGGTTCCGATTTCTCCACATCTTAACAGATGCCTTTAAAAGCATGGAGAAGAAAGGGAAAGTGAAGGGAATGAACACTTGGATAGCACCATGCTATCCAAAATATATCCACTCCAAAACCTGGGCAGTTTTCATTGTGCTATCCTGAAAGTAAAAAAGCCTTCACTAGAATGAATCTTTAGCACATAAGGGCAGAAATAACTGGATAGTTGGGTAGTAAGAACTGAAACTATTGATACCTACACAGCTTATTGTCTATAGTAACCCAACTCTACCATTTCAATATCTTTAAAAATATAACTTTACTAAGCCAAGAAATTTTTGCCCAGAAATGACAGAAGTTGGAAATAATTTAATTGTGCATTCAAAGCCTGGAGGACTCATCAACCCATCAGTTGAAAACAGCAAACAACAGTTTACACCCCAAGACTCCAGTGAACCCCTCACCTCAAAATCCTCACCTGGCTTTGTAGATATTGTGGGAAGCTAGCATGTGACAGTGGATAGAAAGCCAGAAACCCTAAGAATATATGCAGCCAGGAGCCAGACCTGCCTTGGAATGAATATAAAAAGCTCTTATATTACTAAGGAGAGTGTAAAATATGTCACAAAAATACTGTGGCAGTAAAATAAGAAAAGCAAAGATAGAAAACAAAATTTAAATCTTTTACAAGAAAAATAAAAATTCTCTTAGAAGTTCCCAATAATTTAATGACTCAAAAGCTAAAAAAACACACACACACAAAAAAAAAAAAAACACACACACAAAAAAACCAAACCCTTGCCATTTGGTTTAGTTCTACCAGGTGATGGTCATGTGACAAAACTGTGACCAGAATGCATAACATGGTTTGCCCTGAATTGTGGTTGTTACATAGAAAGTTACCATTAGCAAGAAAGGTTTCAGATTATACTGCAGGCACTTCTTTGTTTTCAAAGTTACTTAAAGCAGTGTCTTTTAAAAGGAACAATTACTTGACTTTTATTTTTTATTTGATGCTGAATATTTTATATGAAAGAGGTATATTTTCATAAATGACAATTTGTGAATGATTAAATGAGGATGGCAGAAGTTGCCACCACTCTGGGATAAAGACATATTTCTGTATTGAGCTTTATTTCTTTTTTTGTCCACATCGTTAAGGTTGGCTCAGTAACAGCGTGTAGGAGTATCATTATTCATGGCTATATTTCTTTATTCGCCTTACCGAAGGTGTTTGAATTAAGTCATAAGAAAACCTCAATTCTTTTTCCTACCTCTCCACTCTCAAAAATCTTCCTTCTTTTCTGCACAAATCATAGATAAGAGAGAACGTGAGAGAGGACAGGCAGTCTGCTTCAGGGCGCACAATGGTATCTCAGGCTTCACTTTCTACATGAGAAGGTTTAACTGTCACCAAACTCATTTTTTTGTCTTTCTAAAAATTATTTAACTTAATTAGTTAGAAATGAGTATAACTTACTTTGCATATAACTTCTCACATATTCTTTTATTGTTATTTTACTTGAAATAACTGAAGATAGAAAGTTCAAGAAAGTCAGAAATTTTCCTAAAAATACATTTCTTCAAGGGGATGGGCATATTGCACTTATGGGGCTTATTTTTCAAGATAAAAATAGCCTCATTCTTTGCCCACATTTCAGCCTGAGAAATTTATGATAGATCTCATTTGCTTAACAAGCATTTGTAGGGGAGGAAAACTTTACCCTCTTAGGTTCAGCATCTGGGATATTCAAATTAGACTGACAAAAGACAGATTAACAGGAGTAAGATATACATATTTTATATGATTGTTAACATTTTAATTTTTACATGCATAGAGGTCTTCATAGAAAAGATTCGAAGAAGCAGCTAGACTTGGAAGTTTTATATTATTTTGACAAAGGGCGATACATCTGTGAAGAAGATTAAGGAAAATAATATTGGGCTTCTAGGAGCCATGCTGTGGGAAGTTAAACATACAGGGGAAACTAATGTATCTAATTATAGATAAGGCTTATTTTAGTAAGGTTTGGTGATGCGTACCCATCTCGGTGCTGACTTTCTGTTTCCATTGATAACCATTGTTTTGCCTTTTCCTGGTATGGGAGGAGAGGGGAAAGGCCTTTACAAAATACTTACTTTTTAACTTAAATAAATGTATAATTGCAAGTTCATATCAACTTATGTAAAATTTTAAAAAGCATAATTTTCCATAGTTAAAAAGTGGCCATAAGAATAAGTACTGTGAAAAATTCATTATTAAATTCTAGTGAGAATGCTACCAAATGCTCTGAGCCTGAGGCTCTTTGTAAAATGGGAGGCTGGCAAGACTGAAGATGTGTAAGAACATAGTCCATCAAACTGAAACTTCCTCCCATACTTTACCAGAAAAATGAAATGGCAGTAATTCCACCACTGAGGATGCAATACTATGTAATGCTACACCTTGCTTCTCCTAATCTCCCTTGTGGCAGTGTGGAAGTGGTGCCCGTTCCACCCCTTGGAAACACTGGTTCAGGGGAATGGTGGAGGGATTTGGAGTCAGGTTGTTTGAGGCTCAAACCTGAGCTCCGTCATTTGTACATGTGGCTTTGGACAGGTCACTGGACCCCTGTGAGCTTCGCTTCTTACTTCTTTTTAAGTAAAAAAGACATATCTCCTCAGATACTGTAGATGGAATGTTTGTGTCTAAAAATCTATATGCTGAAACCTAATCCCCAAAATGACAGTCGTAAGAAATAGAGCTTTTCAGAAATTGACTGAAGGCCTCCTGAGTGGCATCAGGTCCCTTATAAGAGAGATCCCTCAATCTTCCAGCATGTGAAGACACAGAGGAAAGATAGCCAGCTATGAACCAGAAAGAGGACCCTCATTAGAAAATGAATTTGCTGGCAACTTGATCTTAGATCTCCCAGCTTCCAGAACTGTGAGACAAATTTCTGTTGTTTATAAACCACCCAATCTACAGTATTTTTGTACAGAAGGCCAAATGGTCCAAGTGGGATATTTTGAGGATTGAAGATAATGTATATATAAAGTGGCTAGCACATGGTACATCTTAATAAAATGTAGCTTATATTGACATTATCATCAGTATCATCACCATCTTCAATGTGTAAATCAAATGTCATTCTCTCTGAAAAAATGCCACTCCCCCTCCCCCTGAATTTCACAGTACTTCCATCATACTTTCATTTTGATAGAATAATTTATGTCTGTCTCACTTGTTGTTTGGTGAGTTTTTCAAAGGCAAGGCCTCTTTTCAGCCCAGCAAAGCAGACATTGATTGAAAGCCTACTGTGTTGAGCCATATCATTATTTGGAAAAAAAATTGCAAATTTAGTTATCAAGAGAAAGAGTACTTAAGGTGGTTTATAGCCACATCATTAGAACAGCTGCTCAGAAAAGAGGCTATATAACATGCTGAACGGAGACACTGGTGCATTTTTCCACTTTATAAATTAAGAGACTCTTAAGGCCAGAGAATTTTCCATTATGGCCCTAACATATCCTTGCTCTCACAGCTGTTCCTCTCTACTCTTAATGAAATCCAAATTGCCCAAACAATGGCTGCTAACTCACAAGTACAATTCCTCCTTCTTCTGAGAACTATCTTGATCCGACTATTCCCAAAGCTGGCTGAACTTTAGCTAACCTCTCCTGCTAAAGTCCTATTAAAAACTGCCCTCACCTGGCCAGTGTGGCTCAGGGGTTGATCTATGAACCAGGAGGTCACGGTTCAATTCCTGGTCGAGGTATATGACTGGGTTGCATGCTTAATCCCCAGTATGCAGGAAGCAGCTGATCAATGATTCTCTCTCATTGTTGATGTTTCTCTCTTTCCCTAACCTTCCCTCTTGGAAATCAATAAAAAACCCCAAACCCTTTTGCTTTCTCTGCCCAAGTTAGAATACTTCGCTGGAATCTTCTTTCTCCTGGCATCCTATATAATAAAGATGTAATATGCAAATGGTTGGTAACCCCATGTAGCGTACCAACCAACTGTATAACGACCAACTGTGAAACTATTGGATCACACAGATCAGCAGGAGGGCGGGGAAGCAAGCTATAAGCAGGCAGCAGAGAGCTACAGGAGGGGGCAGAGAAGGAAGCTATGGGGCAGGGGGCGAAGTGGAGGGAGCTACTGGAGGTTGGGCAGCGGGCTACTGGCAAGGTATTGTCACATGGATTAGTGCACAGGGCTACTAGTCTTGAATAAAGGATTATGCTAATGGACTCTGGTTGATTTTCTCTACAGAGGGTAATGAAGTATACAGAGAATGATATTCTGAGATTTTTAAACCAATGTAATTAATTTTTTTAAATTCCACTGAAACAAAAGAATATATAAAATAACCAATTTAACTTTCATTCTCTGTAAATTTTGTTGCCCTTCAACTCCTTATATATCGAATCAAGTACATTCAAGCTTCTTTAGAAGATCAGATACTACTTACAATAGAAGGGTCAGAGAGAGCTTAGCTTTGAGTTTCAAATTAGGCTCAGCAAACTCAGTGAGGCAAGATCTTAGAAAACAGATTTTATTAAGCATCCTCTCCCAATCTTTAAAGCTTTTTAAAATGCAGCAATACTTAGAGGTCTGAACATAAAGTTGCACTAGAAACCATACTGCAGAGAGGATTGAGGATATAACTGGCACAGGGAAGATTTGGAGGGGATAAGACCAGGGTTAGGAAGTTGCCTGGATCACAGAAAAGAGATACAGTATCGATCCCCTGTCCTCAGGCCAGGAAGAAGGAGAAATTGAAAGAAGAGTACATGTGTCCTACTTTTTGTAAGTGGGGGGTGGGGCACATCACATACCAACCAAGGGCAGCTACAATGGCACAGAAGTGTTGGCTCCCTGCGTAGGGAGGTCTGAGTCAATGCTTCACGTCTGCCATGGCCTTTGTTTCCTGCAGCAGCTCCACAAGTTCCCATGTGATGCCACAGAGAACTGCTGAGGGGACTGTGTTTTGGAAGAATCTTGGTGACGCTACAAGGGAAATCCCAGAGTATGGGGTGCTTAACATGGAGCAATAGTAATTCCCATGCTCAATAGCAGGTGCCAACATGGAGCCAAAAGACCTGGCAGCACCTACTACCCCTAGTAAATACCAGGGTGGTGCACCAAGTAATTGGGGGGGGGGGATTGAGTGAAGGCCAATGAATACCCAGATAACAGAACATGTCATCCCTCCCCATCACCAGCAACTTGAGAACAGCAACCCCATCTGCCCAGATGCCGTCTAGGAAGAAGAAAAGAAAGAGAAAGAGATGAAAACTTTGAAAAGTCTGAAAAATTATCAGGAAGAAAAGATTGAGTTAACTTTGATTTTTGTTGTTGTTGTGTTTTGTTATTATCAAGCAGGGTTATGGGCTCAGAAGCGATCAGTTAGTGGAATAACCTTTTTTAAAAATATATATTTTATTGATATTTCACAGAGAGGAAGGGAGAGAGACAGAGAGCCAGAAACATCGATGAGAGGGAAACATCGACCAGCCACTTCCTGCACACCCCTCACGGGGGATGTGCCCGCAGCCAATGTACATGCCCTTGACCAGAATCGAACCCGGGACCCCCCAGTCCACAGACCGACGCTCTACCACTGAGCCAAACCGGTTTCGGCTAACCTTTGTTTTTTTAAAGACTCGAGTTGTAGTGTACAAATTCAAGCCTCCTGCTAAAATGAAGTGTTCTCAGGCCAGACTTGGGCTTCGAATTCTGGCTCATCACTTTTAGCAGGAGTTAAAATCTTCTTCCTTTTAGTTTCCAGTGAGAGGTGCAGTTCTGTGCCTTACAAGACATCTCTGCCCTCTAGAAGAAATCTAAACTCTCTTATAAACGATAGCCTTTCACATATTGGAAGACAACTCTCACATCACTGATGAGTTTGCCCTTCTTTAACTTAAATTCCCCAGGACTTTCAATCCATACTCATGTCTTTGATTTAGCCTGTCACCATCCAGATTGCTCTCCTTAGAAGCATTTGTAAGTTGTCTACTTCTTTTCACACTCATTCCACACTGTTGTACATCACTGCTTGATGACTTCACTTTTATCTGCAGCCTTTATTGGAATGGTTCTTTTCATTCCTTTTGACTCCTCATTTTTGACTTTAACTCCCCATGGAATTACTACAGAATTTAGTCAGTCTGTCAGGTAAAGGCCTTTGGCAACTGGGACTCAACTATCTGGTTATTCACGATTTTCTCTGTCTTGTCTCCATTAAGCTAGTAGAACTAAACAAAGAGATGAGCTGAATTAAAACTCAACTCCTGAGTACAAGTCTCCTAGTCACTGCTTCTTTATGAAGCAATTGGAAAAAAATTAGGCAGACATGTCTGCATGTACCAACCTAAAGCCTAAAAAGATAACTTTTAATCAAAAAAGATAACTTTTAATTCTCCACATTCCTCATAAAGAAGCAGCAATCATCCTGCCAATAGGAATCTCCAGTTATGTTTCAATTTTCTTTAAAAATTATACTATTTACATATAGCTCCGTAGTCTTTCTCTTTGGAATTCTCCTTTCCATTCACAATTCAGCAGTCACAATGTGGCTGAGAAGAGTTACATGTCTATGCTGCTGTCACAGTGTTCCTGCTGATAGACATGTCACCTCGGCTCCTTTCCAGTACAGGAACATCAGGTTAATTGAAATCTGTACCCAAAGTTTGGATGTACTCAGGATTAGATGTCAGTTTTATTCTGATATAGCTTTATTCTCACCAGGGGAAATGATGTTTCTGATAACGTTATTTCTAAATAAGAGTACAATGTAGTGGCTAGAGAGTGAATGAAGAGACAGACTGCCTGGGTTTGAATTCCAGCTGTTCCATTTACAAGCCAGTAGACAAGTCATTTAATCTATATGAATCTGTTTCTTTGTCTTTAAAATGAGGTAATAATTAGGTCTACATCATAGTGTGGATATAGTAAAGTGCTTAGATCAAGCATGTTAAACTCATGGCCCAAGGGCCACATGAGGCCCACAACGAATATTTTTGCAGCTCAGGCATTATCTGTAAGAAACATTTAAAAAAATATTTTCTTGATTTTTTACTAAGAGGAAGGGAAAGGGATAGAGAGTTAGAAACATCAATGAGAGGAACATCGATCAGGTGCCTTCTGCACACCCCTTACTGGGGATGTGCCCACAATCAAGATACAGGCCCTTAACCAGAATCGAACCTGGGACCTATCAGTCCACAGGTCGATGCTCTGAGCCAAACCAGTTAGGGCAGTAACATTTTAATTAAAAATTTGAAACTTAGTTTTTACAATATCCTGCTATACATAATAATAATGAATTACAATGTTTGCTAATAACTGATTACTATAATTGTATTGCATTCAATTCCCTTATGTGCCTTATGTGCAGGTGCACCATTTCACTCCACTAATACTATCAGTGAATATTTTAGCAGCCTTGATGTGCCCAACAGAAAATATTTTGGTTTCGGAGAATAAGAAAAGTAGGTTTATTTGCATTACACTTATTAATTTGTGCAGTTTTTCAGGGTCCGGTAAATTAATGTTCAAGAAAAAATATTAATTTTTATTAAAAATGTTCGATTATTTTATGTTAATGATTACTCATTTATTTCAGCCCTTTGTATTCAGCAGGTCTATATAGAAATAAACCTATGTTTCTATGAAAACAGAAGCTTTTGTTTTTTTTTTGCGGCCCACATAAACTTAAACCTTGTTTATTTGGCCCACGTAGCCTTTGAGATTGACATGCTTAGCTTAGATCATGTCAATCAATCCAATCACAAGGGATCTGAATTATATAAAGAGACTTTCAACAATCCATAGTAATCTTCTTCCCTATAGTCAATCAGAAAAGCTATGAAATCACTTAGTCAAAAGAACATGATTTGAGTCTCTGCCACTGCCACTTGTTCCAAACAAATCCAAACAGAAATAGCGGCAGCCACGGAGCAAACAGAAGGCTTAGCTCTGCTCCAGGATACAAAATTTCAAATGTAGAAGGTAAATAAATTCCAGATACCAGGGCCTCCCCTAAGGTCACCAAACCACCTCAGGCCTCTCACCCAAGCTGCACCACGCCCCAAGGGAACCCCCACCTTGATCAGGGACACCTTTCAGGGCAAACCAGCTGGCTCCCACCCATGCACCCGGCTTCTATCCTATCTAATAAAAGAGTAATATGCAGATTGAACATCACTCCAACACACAAGATGGCTGCCCCCATGTGGTCAATGATCCTGCCCCATGTGGACACAAGATGGCCACCACAAGATGGCCGGCAGGGGAGGGCAGTTGGGAGGCACCAGGCCTGCAAGGGAGGGCAGTTGAGGGTGATCAACCCTGCAGGGGAGTGAAGTTAGGGGTGACCAGGCTGGCAGAGGAGGGAAGTTGGAGGCAAACAGGCTGGCAGGGGAGCAATTACACATCGATCAGGCTGGCATGGGAGTTGTTAGGGAGTGATCAGGCTGGCAGGCAGAAGAAGTTAGGGGCAATCAGGAAGGCAGGCAGGTGAGCAGTTGGTAGCTAGCAGTCCTGGATTGTGAGAGGGATGTCTGACTATAGGATTGGGCTTAAACGGGCAGTCGGACATCCCTGGAGAGGTACCAGATTAGAGAGAATGCAGGCTGGGCTGAGAGACACCACCACCCCTCCCCTCCTCCTGTGCACGAATTTCAGGCACCGGGCCTCTAGTTATACAAATAAAAGACTATTATTGTCATTGATCATAGATTATTTTCCTCAACTCTAGTTTTTAGGTTCTAAGGAAACCTCTTTTATTTCCTTGGCATTAGAATATCTTCATGCTAGCCTACTTGATAAATCTGTAAAACAAGACCCAATTTCCAAGGTGAGAAGTTGTGTAAAATGACTGTACTTTAACTTGGCCTATTCAGTTGGATGTCTGACCTCTTCAAAAAATATTTTCAAATGACAAAGAAGGATAAAACACTTCTAGAAAGGCCTCCTGTGGATGGCCCATAATGTACTCAAGACTTCAAACACAGATTGTGTTCTTCCCTAGTGAAGGTATTTATTTGAGCTTGAGCATTAGTTTCTCTTGCTTTGGAATTCTGACTCCATTTTGCCTCTGGACTCTATGCTCAAACTACATACAGTCTTGACTGGTCATTTACTTTCTTGAGTTTTCTGGAAAAGTTAGTTTAATTTTAGCTAAACTATTCTTCTACCAGGTAAACCTTGGCATAATTAAAAGCAAAGGTTTTGTTTATATTCTGTGGACAATGAATACCATTACATATTCAATGGTCCAGGGTCTTTTCTCTTGCATCTTCAGGAATAAAAATGACCATTGTTCTATCTCATGGACTATGCCAACTAAAAATCACCCTTAATGTCTTATAGTCTCCATAACTTAATTGGATTTTCCCTCAAATCAAATCTCTCTGTTTCTGATTATTTTGCCCCAGATGTACCTGGAGCATACACTTTCAAGCTGAATCTCATTTTCTTATTTCCTGCCCATATTTCTAGCCTCCCCAAGACCCCTTGGATAATTTATCTATTGCACTAATATCTGCAGTTAAAGAAGTATAGACCTGCTCCTTCTTAGTCTTTGGGGTCAGGAAATATCTCCAATCATTTTTCAACCATTTGTGGTCCACAGAGAGCCCAAACATGCCTTTTCTGGGGGAAATTTAATCCACATGTTTATGATTAATTTATATGTAAGTCATTAAGTTGGTGTTTCTAAGACATTTCATTTGGCAAGCTACCTCTCCCTCACCCTTTGAATCCCCTCTCAGGTCTTATTTGAGCTGGTATGGAACCACTGAGCCAGGTGCTTTTCAGAGCTGGCAAAGCACTTAGAAAAACAGCCCTAAATATAGCTGAAATTTCATTCTACCTATGCATGTTGCAGTTGATACACAACTGCTTGAATGGTGAGTGTGTTAGAGTATAGAGAATGATTAAAGTATATATAATCAGTTTCCCTTTAGGCAGAAGCTGTAACTATTCCTCAGAATGGAGTATGGCTTTTAATGTCTCATTCACCCAAAATTCACATTCATTTCAAATTAATTCTAGACAACTTCATAGGCTTTCATTATGCACCTATTATGTGCTAGGCTAAGTCATACTAATCCTTGTCTTCAATTTTATCATTTTCTAAAAGGAGAGTCTGACCTATGTATTTATAAATATGATAGACAGCATTGTATAATGAAAACCAAGTGTAACACAACATCAAAGTTTTACGAGATAATCAAAGTGAGAGATTTCTATTGGGGACATTAGAGAAGGTGGCACTGGAGATGGGCTTTGAAGCGAAGTATGGGTTGGTCATTCCAGTGGAAGACATGTAATCTGGGAGTGACTGGATGGAAAAAGAACTAGAAAGGCAGAGCAAGTCCAAGGACTTGTGGAAATCCTTGAATGTAATGCTTAGGAGTCAAGGGAATTATGTAGGAAATGTGGACCCAATGAAGGTTTTTGAAGAAGGGGAATGACATGAACATGTATCTGACTGATACTGTGGAAGATTTATTGGAAGTAGAACCATAAAGATATTGTTATCATGATTCAGACAAAAGCTAAAGAGGTTCTGAATGATTATAGAGATTAGACTAATGACAGTAAATGACTTGATTTTTAGACATAGACAAGACAATTGCTGAGGTGGACTTCAAAGACTAGGTAGGTTGTGAGTGATCTTTGAGTAAATTTTCTAAACTCTCTGAGCCTCCATTGCCTCAACAGTAGTTTAAACATAGTATCTCCAGTTGTCTTAAGGATTAAAAAATGTGGTATGAAATGACCTATTTTTTTTTGCATATAGCAGGCTCTCATTTCACCATAGCTTAAAAGGTAAAGATTATACTGAGGTATATGAACTAGGATTTCTAGACCGATGCTATTTGGGTCTCTGAATGTTTTGTTATTCTACACACAGATCTCATTTATTCTCTCTATAAAATGTAGTTATTGGCTCATTTTAAAGGCAACCAATCATTACAGAGATGTGTGGTAGTTAAAATGGTCATTAACAAAAAGGCCACACTTCCTAAAGGGAATTTGAACTGGTAACTAATAATTAGAAACACCTAAGACCAACTATGGGTAATTAGCACATTTGCACCAGAGATTTCTTATGCTGCCTTTAGACAGCCCAATTCAGCAGACAATTTTTTAGTGTCTGTTAGGTACTGACTATGCACTTTGTACTACATGAAATACAGGGATCAATATGCCAAGTCCCTGCATTCAAGGAACTTATAATCCAAGAAAGGAAATATTACCAGTTAGCAAAGACTACAAATATTTATAGATAACACCATGTATATTAAATGCATAAAAAGATATAGATTCAATGTTAATAGTATTTGAAAGCTGGAAAAAAAACATTCTCTTAGGAAAATTTAAGAAAAACTGTAAGAAAGACTCAGTCTGTGAGATGGACCCTGAAAGATAGGCTTTTTCTGTTGTTGTTGATTTTGAATGGAGATATAAGGGAAGACAACTATAGGGGGCTGAGAAAATTAAATCATAAACTCACACACTCAGTCCCCCTCTCATTCAACAAACCTTTACTGAGTGTAGTGAGAGTTCAAAGGAAATTTTCTGGCAGAATTCCCTCTTGATTGGGGGTCAGTCTTATTACTATTAAACTTTCAGCTGGATGAGGTCCACCAATATTATGAAGGATAATCTGCTTTACTAAAAGTCTACTGATTTAAATGTTAATCTCATCTAAAAAAAGTTTAAATGTCAAAAATAATGTTTAATTAAGTATCTAGGCACCATGGCCTACCTAAGTTGGCATATAAATTAACTATTATGCTGTATGAGACAAATGCAACAAGTTTGGTCCCAGATTCTGTCAGTCATAGTCATCCGAGTGGTTGATAGAGCAGCACACTGGTCCACTTAGGTACAGATAGGAGTTCAGCGAAGAACATACAAGGCCAAGGGGTACATTGTTGGGAGGCAGTTGGTCACCAGTCCTGATTGTTCTTGCATGTTCTTGGTGAGTGTGCCAGACTGAAAGGCTTATCTGTCTTCTGATAAAAAAATAGTTACTCAATCAAGCAACTAAGTAAGTCAAACTGACCACAGTGTGACTACCATATCATTGCTCATCCCTGGTGGGTGAGGGAGAGGAATCGGGGAGAAAGACTCCTTGCTATAATGTTTGCTGCTTGCTCAAAAAGTGCTGGGTCCTTGCTCCTGAATCCATCAGCTGTAACTTAAACCAGCTGTCTGTGTAGCATTCATTTGAGCCTATTACATTACCCCAGTGTGGCTTGGCCTCCAGAAGAACCAATGGAAATATGAGAATGCTCATGATGCGCATGAGAAATAAAGTTTTTTGTTTCTGACCCAGGAGTCTCGTGTCTTTGGCCTACATCTATGAAGCAGTAAAAGGTAAAATTAGCTTGAAGGAGGGTAAAATCTCAGGCCCTTCACAATTCTTGATTACTTTGATGATGAGGATGGGAAGGTGACAATGGCATGATTTTCTGAATAAGGAAGAACAAGGGACTTGCAGGCCAGGTTTAGGGATAAATAAAGATTTCCCAGGATCACCTACTATTTGGGTGAGTGCTCTCACCTACTATTTGGGTGAGTGCTCTCACCCAAATAGTAGGTGAGGTTAGCTAGTAAGTGTCCCCCAATGTATTGCCTATTAATGAACAAAAGTTGAATTAATATTTAAAGGCTGAGTAGTGAGAGGAAGGATTGTACAAATCAAAAAATAGTATCTTGACTATTGTTCACACTATCCAGGTGGGTGAGAGAAAGGATATTATCATGACAATGGGGCAGCAAACCCTGCAACCCCCCGCCTAAAATCAATGTGTCTGTTGTTACTGACACAATGAATTCCTAAATGAGCTATAATGGCTTTGAAATAAATGAGTCATAATGGCCTTCCCACGTGAAAAGGAATTTTGAGTAACCTCAAACATTGGAAATGTATTTAGTTAAGCTGCCACATCACCCAAGACTGATAGTAATAGGTAAGGCAATCTTAAAAATTAAAGAACATTTTCTTTTTTGGACTTACACTTCCCAACTTCAAAATTTAAAACAAAGCTAGTAGTCAAGGCAGTATGATGCTGGCATAAAGATAAACATATAGATCAATGAAAAGGATTGAGAGTCCAGAAATAAATCCTTACAATTATGGTCAATTGATTTTCAAGGGTACAAAAACAATTTAATGGGGGAAAATAGTCTTTTCAACAGATCATGCTGGAACAACTGTATCTACATGCAAAAGAATAAAACTGGATCTCTACCTTCCACCATATACAATATTAACTCAAAATGGATCCAAGATCTACATGTAAGAGCCAACTATAAAACTCTTAGAAGAAAACATAGGAGTAAATCTTTGTGGTCTTGTATTAGATATCAAAAGCACAAGTGACAAAATATAAATAAATTGGATTTTATCAAAATTTAAAACTTTTGTGCCTAAAAGACATCATCAAGAGAATGCAAAGACAACACATAGAATTTGGGAATATATTTGCAAACCACATATCTGATAAAAGACTTGTATTACAAAGAATTCTTACAACTCAACAATAAAAAGACAATTAGCTCTGTTTTAAACATGGCAAAGAATTCAAATAGACATTTCTCCAAAGATTCACAAATAGCCAATAAGCACATGAAAAGATGCTCAGCATCATTAGGCATTAGGAAAATTCAAATCAAAACCACAATGAGATACCATTTCACACCCTAGGATGGCTATAATTAAAAGACAAATAATAACAAGTTGATGTGAAATTAGAACCTTCATACATTGCTGGTAGAAATATAAAATGGTGAAATCACTATGGAAAACAGTTTGGAAATTCTTTAGAAAGTTAATCACATGGCCTAGAAATTTCTTCCCAAGGTATATACCCAAGAGAAATAAAAACATATGCCACATAAAAACCTGTACAGGCATGTTTAATAGTGGCATTTTTCATAATAGCCAAAAAGTAGAAACAGCTGTAATATCTGTCAACTTATAAATAAATAAAAAGTACAGTATATCCACATGATGGACTATTATTTAGCAATAGAAGGGAATGAAGTATTAATACATATTACAATATGGACGAATCTTAAAAACATGCTAAATGAAAGAAGTCAGTCACAAAATGCCACATATTATATGATTCTACATTAGGAAATACTTAGAATAGGGGTATCTATAGAGATGTTAAGTAGATTAGTGGTTTCCAGGGCCTGAGGAAAAGAATGGGAAGTATCTGCTAATAGGTATGGGGTTTTCTTCAGATGATATTCTAAAATAAATTGTGATGATGGTTGTACAACTTTATAAATAGACTAAAAACAATTGAACTGCATACTTTTACAGAGTGAATTTAATGTAAATGCAAAATCTTGCTTACTGGCATGGAGTTATTCTCTCCTTCACCATCCCTGACCCTTCCCCTGCCCTCTACCCCAAGCTAAGGTGTTTTATTTAAAAAATATTTTTATTGGTTTCAGAGAGGAAGGTAGAGGGAGAGAGAGATAGAAACATTAATGATGAGAGAGAATCACTGATAGGCTGCCTCCTGCAGGCCCTCTGGCATGTGCCCTTGACCAGAACTGAATTGGGGACCCTTCAGTTCGCAGGCAATGCTCTGCACATTGAGCCAGACTGGATATAGCCCAATCTGAGCTGTTTTAAGGAGAAAGATGACTAAATGTATGGCCGAGATCTCCTTCTCTATGAGGGATCAAAGGCCATATGCATCCATACAAGTATGCTGCAAAACTTCAGGGAAAAAGTAACTCAAACTTTTATGGCTCTAGTGGATATAGATGATCAAGTCACCATTTCACTAGGTTGCTGGGCAGGAGGCCTCCTGAATTCAACTAATAAGGTTTGGACAAGATTCTCAGTAGAAAAAATAAATCAAAAGTGACCTTGTGGATGACAGCCCTTTGGACCAGTTCAATAGATAATAATGGTTACTGTCTTAAGCACTCATAAGAAACTATAAGGTATAGAGTGTTAGCATCCCCATTATACAGATGGTAGAAGATGAGGGAATCTGCCAAATGTGACACAGCAAGAATCCATATCTGTCTGACTCTAGAGCCCAATCTCTTAAGCACCTAGCTATACTACTTGCCTGTACTCAGTGTGCACACAGAAACTGACACTAAAAGTCTGCCTTCCATATTTCCATTACTGAGCATGTACTGCAATATCCAGAATCCCAGTCACTAAGCATCTTTAATATTCAGTAAGCATTGACCATGAACAGGGCATTATGGGGAATATAAAGATAGGAGAGATGGCTTCTATTTTTAAGGCGCTTACACTCAGAGAGAGGAAATAGATGTACCCGAACAACTCTAATAATAAAAGAAAGTTATTACTGCTGTAACATGCTACAAGAGCCTTGAGAAAAGAGGGATTACTCCCTGAATCATTTAAAAGTGAAATCGTGCAGTTTGATTATATTTAATAGGTTTTATTAATGTAAGCTGCAGCTAAGAAGTCTGTCTGAAGATACTGGTATGGAAATCTTAAAGATGAATCAGAAAATGTCAGAGTTGAAGGGGACCTCAGGTCCTCACGTTCACCCCCACATTGGAGGTGGACCCAGTGTTCAGGGTGAGTGAGCTGGTGGGAGAACCTGGAGTCAGATCTGAAACTCCTGATCTTCCTTCTATCCTAAGGTACTTATTCCTACCGGCAGCTCAGCATGGAATCAATGAGCTTTCAAATAACTTAATGATAGACAGTACTAAATATTTTGTTAATATCTTGATCGTTGAAGCAATAGTTGAGGACAGTAGAGGTGGAAAAAGGTAATTTCTAATTCAATTGGGCAAGTGAAAGTCTCTATCCCAATGGTTCTGAATTCTGGCTGTATAATCAAACACTTGGGGAACTTTAAAAAACACCAACACCTGGCTCCTCTACAGACCATCTGAATCAGACTCCGCAGGGGGGGTGTGAGGGGGGTCAACATAAGTATTTGTTAATAGCCCCAATGTGACTATAATATGCAGCCAGGTTTGAGAATCACTGCTTTAATGAATAAAAGTTATAAGGATTTTGACACCAAGGTGAGGGCAGTGAATTTTAGAGAAGACAGGTTTGTTCACTCTCAATTTAAGTTGAGAGTGAGTTAAAATAGTGAGTTCTATTCAATCCTTCCAATGCTTCAAACCTAATCAGAGGTAAAATAAGCAAAGACTGACAGTTGAAAATTAGAAAATAAGTTACCTAATAACTGAAAGATTTAAAATTTTTTATAGTGTAATGCATTGAAATAAGAATTAAAAAACAGTCTGGGCTGTGTGGTTCAGCAGTTGAGCATCGACCTATGATCTAAGAGGTTGCTGGTTCAATTCCTAGTCAGAGAACATGCCTGGGTTGTGGGCTTGATTCCTAGTAGAGGGTGTGCAGGAGGCAGCCAATCAATGTTTCTCTTTCTTATCAATGCTTCTTTCTCTCTCTACCTTCCTCTCTATATAAATCAATAAAAATATATTTTAAAAATAATTAAAAACAAAATAACTTTTTTTTCTATTTCTATTTTAAAATACTTTTTATTTTAAAAAGCAACAAAAACAATTTAGAAAAAGCATAATGTATTTTTTTTTGGCTCTCACGTTCAATTCTATCACTTTTATTTATTAATTCCTAACCATTATAACCATATATCACTGTGCCCTTAGTATTTGTGAATATAATATTTAAAAAGAAATAATCTAAGTGTGTCATTGTCATTGTGGCACTTACAAAAGATCTTTCCAACCCACCACAGAGCATTCCATTTTTTTTCTCCCTATTTTTTCTAACTCCCTACCCCCACCCTTCCTCTCTTTCCTTTCAGATTATTTTTAGATTATTTTTTTATAGTTTTAGGTGAGCTGATGGGGTTAGAGCAGATGAAGTTCTTATTTCCAGAGCTGGCCTTGCTCCTCCATCATCTGAAAGTGGCTTCAAGGATGGCACACTGTGCTCTTAAGTCAAATGCAGAGAGGCTGTAATTGCTTCTTCTCCTTAATTTATTTAGGTTGCTGCACAATTTGCTGTAGCTGTAATCCTTCAGTACTGCAATCTGGGAACAATATAAATGGTTGATGGCAGACTGAGATTTTCAATTGTTGCCTCTCAGTGATTCACATAATGTTCTGTCATTAGCATTCTGATGTGACATATCATGGTTTGCAGGGCTTATTGGGCCATTTATAAATACCAAATGAAGGTGTTAGAGCGAGTATTGCAGTGTGGTTCTGCCTTAATTGCCTTCACTGAGAAAAGGTGGCAGTGTTTTCTCTGGAGGAAAATAAAATGTAATTTTTAGCTTATGTTTAACCATTTGCTGTCAATTCCTCTCAAGTGCAAGAATTATAGCTTTCCTTTTTGTTTCTCTAATGAACTAACAGAATTTTTACAAAAAATACCTGCTTTTCATAACTTGAATTGATTTCCAGATATCTGTACATATATTCAAATATATATAATCTTGCCATAGTCATGTTCAAGTTACTACTAACAATTATTCCTGTGACTATAGAATTTTGTATTTTATAATGTGACATTAATAATAGCACTAATGTTTATTGAGTACTTACTATGTGGTAAAAGCAATTTATCTAAGGCACAGAGCTTGTAATTGGTAAAGCTGAATTTGAAACTCAGGTCAGCCTAAAGCACTACATTGAAATACTCTCATGCCCAACCCCCAGCATAGTTAGTTCCATTTTTCAGAGGTGGAAATTAAGATACAAGCAACCGAAGCCTTGTGGGGCTGCACTTTGAGCCTGCATCTGCTGATTTCAGGTGCAGAGCTCTTATAACTTCCTGAGGCAGCTTCCATCAGGGCGAGCTGTTACAACTGCTAAGGTCTATGCTGACATCCTGTGCACAACATTCAGGTTGATAAATAAGTAAAGGATGAGGACTATAGTAAAAAAAAAAATCAGAGGGACTTCTATTTAAAGCATTAGGAGCAAAAGAGTTGTCTGCATCGTTAGACAATGCAGGCATAGGCTCTGATCTGAGGAGTCAGGGTCTGGAGGCACAGAAGAGGAAAGAAGCAAGCTATGCCCACTGGGCATGCGGCCCAGGCGTTCCAGCCACTGCCACAGAGCCAGCACAGTGATTGATCTTGCAGCTGAGGACACCCTTCTCTCAGCAGCTGCAGATCTCCACAAAGGAAGGCTGTGCATGGAGAAGTTTTTGTCAGAGCCTCTAATGAGAGGATTGGGTTTCACATCACAGCTACCCCTAAACAGGTACACTCTGCTTCTTTCATCTTCCTAATGGCTCCCACGGGAAAGAAAATAAAGAGAAAGGAAGCTACACAAGAAACAGGTCCCAGGCTGGTTTGGCTGGGTTTTGAACCTCCTCTGCCTCACCACCTCCAGCTTGGAAATTCTTTACATTTCACTCAGCTTGTGTGGCCACTGGACAGCAATGGGAAAAGCTTGCTAAGTAATTTTTCATAATTCAGCCACCACGACTCCCTGGAAAAATTAACACCCCTGTAACTGCACATGCTCCTGCCTGTGTGGAAGTTCTTCTCCAGACCCTAAACTAATCTTCCTAAGGTTAACTTGCTCTTCCTCTTCAACATCCAGCTCTGGTGGTATCTCCTCCAAAAAGACTTTCTTGATGCCTGATGCCTGGCTGACACAGGCTGGCCTCTGTTCCTCTTCTGTCCTGACAAAGTGCTTCTGCTAGTTCCTGCTGACTCATCTGTCTTCCATTCACTCCTAATCTCCTTGAGGGCAAGACAGCAAGTGTCTAGCACAGTATCTATCTGGCATGTAGCACGAGTATAATAAGTGTTTATAAGTGAATGAATCAATCTATATATATTCTCTCTATATAACCCTAATATGTAAATAGACCGAATGGCGGAACAACCGAACAACCAACCAACCAAACAACTGGTCACTATGACGTGTGCTGACCACCATGGGGCCTGTGAGGAACTTTGCAGGCATCAGCCATGGTGAGATGGTGGAACAGGTGAGCGGGGCGCCAGACAAAGGTGGGGCGCTAGTCCCTGTCATCAGGGCAAGCCTCTGTTAATTACTGAAAACTCTTTACTCCAGTGTGCCGTGGTCCTGCTGCTGGTGCCAGAGCCACCGCTCACACCCACTGATGGTGCTGAATGATTGGGGCTGGCACCGGGGCACTGGCAGTGGGTATAAGAAGTGGCTGCTGGCCCTGATTGCCCCTCAGGGCTTCTCCACCTCCCCCTGCTCCTGAGGGGTGATTGGGGCAGCAGCTGCCACTTGCATCCACTGTTGGTGCCAGCCCAAATTGCTCTGCACCATCAGCTGGTGGGAGTGGCGGCAGCAGGAGCGGGGCTGGTGGTAGACAGGGGACTGGGACCACAGTGGGAGAGGCTGGGCAGGGGTGAAGAGGATGGGCTGAGACCCTTCCCCTGTGCCACCATAGCCTTGCGGCCCATTGTTCTTTTCAAGGTGCATGAATTTGTATACTATTTCCCTAGTTTATGATAAGTGAATTAGACTGGAATAATGCTTACTTAACTATTGAAAACACAATTTTTCAAAATAGTCTATTTTTAAAAAACGATTTTTCAGGTTATAGAAGCAGTAATGCTTGTTGTAGCAATTTTACATAAAAAGTCCACAAAGAAAAATAAAAAAAAACTATTTGTAATCCTTACTACACAAAGAAACCACTTTTAACATTTAGATGTAATCTCTTCCAGTAATTATCTATGTACACATGTACGTCATGTATATTTATAAATCAGAATCTTATTATCATGTCTCATTTTCTCAAGGACTGTAACAATATCTTTTGGAGGTAGACAGAGGAGACATTTTTATTACAATTTAAATGACAAGAAAATTGGGACCCAAAGATACACATCTAATTAATAGCAGAGCTAGGGCTAGAATCGCGAATCTTTTCATTATACCAGGATCCTGCTGTTACCTGTGAGGCTTCTAATTAAGTGGTGTTCTTCACATGAGAATAAGTTGTGCATCAATCCAGCATCAATAGGACATGAGTTTGTAATTGGATGTTCTTCCTCAGGTAAGTCACAGATTTAAGCTGATCCTGTGTCCATATCATGGCTGTGCATTATTTAACATTTCAAGGGGAAACAAGAATGGCACACATAGGATCTTAGTCCTATAAAAAGCTAACTAGTGAAGCTAAGCAGGCATCATTAAGATTCAATTTCTTTCCAATGTTCAAAAAACATGTGAACAGTGTTGGCTTGGCTCAAATCCTGTTGCTATGATAACCACAGACATAGGTTTAATCCTACCATAGACTAGTGAGTTGCAGTACAATCCACAACCACTGACTGTATTCCAGAACAACAAGTGTTCAATAAGGTTGTACTGGGGTGAACTGAATGTTTATTATCATTCAGCAGAACAGTCAGCAAAACAGACACCAAATATAAATATTCCATCACTACACTCAGTATAGAAAAGGCAACCCAATGTGAACTAGCTTTCTATTTTATTCTAAATAGAAGACTAAATTGTAATCCCTCAAATGCAAACACACACCAGATTGTTAACTCTGCAGATGAGGGAACCATATATTATTTATCTGCATACTAGCACCGAACTAGACACATTTGCAGTGTCAATGTTTTTTTAATTGAATTATATTTGCTAGGCCGGCGTGGGAGTGAAGATGTTGACTAGTAATTCACTGTTCCTTTTCCTGAGAGCTCTGTAAATCAAGCTCTTAAAAAAAAGCAGCAAGTTAAATTCCAAAACCCTCTCTTAGGAGAATGCCCACAACTGGGTCTGGACTATGTCCACTGGATGTGCAAATCTCTTCTGCACAAACATCATTTACTCCCAAGGGAGCCCATGAGTGGCTGGCTGTGGAGACTCACACGTTCCCTCTTTCCCAATGGCATGGGGTCAGGGGAAAGGGTGGGAGCTGAGTGATGAAGCACTGCTAAACTTAATGTTCTGCTCTTCCTCAGAGAAGGGAAATCTCACAACAGAAGAAGAGTTGGCACTTTTCTGATGGAGGAACCATGAAGAACACAAAGAAGTTGAAAATGATCTTTTTTTAAGACAAGTTTTTGGTGTATTTTTGAAGGGCCACTCACATATTATCTCTTACCTTAGACTGGACTGGTGCTATTGGAATGGCCATGTCAGAGCTGAGCTGGAATACTACAAACTAGGGTCAAAGTTGACTGAGTCAGTGGAAGGGTAATATGGGATATAGGCACCATTAGACCATCATCCTCACTTTTTAAAAAATATATCCTAGAACATTAACAAAATCAAAATGCTATCCTATGTAATAAAACTCTAATATGCAAATTGACTGAATGGTGGAATGACCAATCGCTATGGTGTGCACAGACCACCAGGGGGCAGACACTCAATGCAGGAGCTGCGCCCTCCCCCCCCCCCCCCATGATCAGTGTACTCCCACAGGGGGAGCGTCACTCAGCCAGAAGCCAGGCTCATGGCTGGTGAGCACAGCGGTGGTGGCAGGAACCTCTCCCGCCTCCACTGCAGGAGGGCACTAAGGAGGGGAGACTGCAAGAGGGTGCAGGCCGGGCTGAGGGACCGTCCCCCTACCCACCCACCCACCCACCCACCCACCACCAGTGCATGAAATTTCATGCACCAGGCCTCCAGTTTTCTAGTAAAAACCTTTCCTGAAATATACTGAGCTAGATTTGAAGGAGCTGGAATAGGAAAATACTGATTTTTCTGGGAGGCAATCAAAACAACTCAGTAATTCCCTAAGCTTTTTATAAATTCTCTTAAAGATTTAGTTGCAATATAAAACCCACACATTTTTATTGGAAGTGTTTGGTTATCAATTGCACAACTCTCTGAAGTACCTCCTATACAATTCCCAGGTCTGTCTCTGTTACACATTCCCAGGGCTGCTGGCAGGACCTGTTATGTTGATGCCATGGTCTAGCCTAGTAAACTTTCTCCAGGGGATTTAGGACACACTCTCACAGCTTCCAAGTTCTCTACTTATAAGGTGCAGAATTTATTAGTGTAAAGAAAGACAAAAAGAAAGACTGCTACCTTTTTAAAGTTCACTTTACATATGGTTTCTTTATTAGAGCTTGGTGTTTCCAGAAATACAGCTGCCCAGCTCATTTGTGCTAAATCAGTGGGATTTGTTTCAGCTTCCTATGAGCTTCTGTGAGCTCTGCTACTACTACATATCAACTGAGGTCTTCTATGCCATGCTTTCTAGGGAAGCCACCTGTAGCTACTCTCATTTGGGGGGAAAAGCCATGAAGACTTGCATCTTTAACCTACACATAGCTATGCTTTGGAATTCAGGATTTTACAGTTCTAAAAATCAAGCTTGTCTAGTTACCCAAATAGCATCTTTTTCTAGTCTAGGTTTTCTTCACTTCAATTCCTTAAAATGCCTATTTCTATCTCTAGACCCAATTCTGAGGCGAACATTGGCCTTAGACCATAGCACATAGATACAACAGAGTACTGCAAGAAACAGTGCAGCACGGTTAAAAGAATATAGGATCTGGAGCTGAGAAACTCTTAGAGTTCCAGTTCTTACTTGTCTGATCTTGGGTCAGTCACTTAATAATCTTAGTTTTTCTTCAGCAAAATAAGTATAAGTAGTCATACTATCAGACTCTCTGCAGAGTAATTAGGCCAAGTATAATTCTTTTGTCTGCATGTTTATTTTCCATTTCTCAGTATGTCTCATTAGATTATAAGCTCCAAGAGTTCCTTATCTCTTTGGTTCATAACAATGGCCCCATTGCACATGATCATGAAGAGTAAGATTTGAATGAAGGAAGGAAGGAATAAAGCAAGAAGGAAAAAGAAGAGAAAAGGAAGGACAGAGGGAAGAGAAGACAGTGTTCAGAGCATGAATGATGTATGTATATGAAAGTGTTATATAAATTAAATATTGTCCACAATATTAAAGAAATTATAACTCACATTTGATGCATTAATTACACGAAGGTGATTTTTAAAAATGTTACTTCCCTCCATAAAACTGTCTTATGACTTTTCATACTACTTACAGGAAAATTCAAATTCCTATTAGCTTAAAAAGCCCCATGTGATCTGACTCCAGTGGGGCTTAATGTCCACTCAGTCTCTCCTTCCCGGCCAGGCCCCATCACTCAGCTATTCTTGTGTTTCTTCAAACATGTCTGCTGTGAGCTCTTCTTCTTCCTGAAAGCTCTTTTGCAAAATCTGTATGGCTGACTCATTTTCACTGGGCTCTTAGCTTCAATGTCACCTTCTCAGAGAAGGCTTCCTTCTACACACTTTCAAGGATCCTCCACGACTTCTTGTTATAGCACACTATTATTTATATATTCACTTACCTGTTATTAGTCTCCTCCTCACTATCTAATGATCAGTAAGTATTTTCCTATGACATTATATTGGTTTAACGTACTTTTCTAATTATTATTTTATCTCTATAAGTTT
This sequence comes from Vespertilio murinus, assembly GCA_963924515.1. Lineage (NCBI taxonomy): Eukaryota > Metazoa > Chordata > Mammalia > Chiroptera > Vespertilionidae > Vespertilio > Vespertilio murinus. Next base: position 18,209,152 of record OZ004714.1, on the reverse strand, counting down.
ATGAGCTCAAAGCAAGCACAAAACCCTATGGTTCCAAACTAAAATTTCCCTCTCCACCCCCTCTGTACCCAGCACCGCCTCCCGCCCTCCAGCCTCTCCCCCCCCGCCCCCATTTTGAGATAGGCATCGTGGCTCTGTGACTAAAAGCAACTGTGCCAGTATTGTGATTGAATTGGGAGTGACGTGCAATAAGTGATGCAATAAACGTTCAGAACTCTGACTAGAGGTATTGTTTTGAGACATGGAAATGGTGCTGTTGGAGGCCAAGCTGTTCTCTGTTCCAGGTTTGGAGGCTTCCTGTCTCAGGCTTGAACTTAGGCAGAGGGAAGCAAATAGCAGGAATACTCGCTGCTTCCACTGGATTTGTTTACTGTGGACCTTGGGGGAGCAGAAATTCTGTAGAAAGAGCACTGGACCAGGGAACAGGGACATGTCCTAGAGCTGGCACTACCTGCCCTTCTCTCTACCTCCCCCCGGGTTATCAGTCCCTCTGTTATACGAGGTGAAACTAGATCACTTGGAAGGGGGATCCTAGCTCTGACATTCTATGGGTTAATAAGAGGAGTCTGACTTGCATCATGACCAAGACATCTGTCAAAAGGATGGCCCAGGTAATATTTCTGGTGAGCACAGCTTTTCTGGACTAAGTGGGATTTCTTTGACCCAGATCCCAGCGTTTGCCATTCTTCCTTAGCTTTCTTTCCATTTCCTTTGCTTTGCTAGAGAAGTTGGTGCTCTGGAAAAATCCCCTTATTGTCACATAGGGATCAACATCTAACTGTAAGTGCACTTCATTCAGCCACTCTCCAAGGGATGGGCTCCTACTGTATCTGATTTTGGCCAGCAAGCTCCCATCTGCTTTCAACATGTTGTATCTGACATTAACTAATGTCTCCTATTAGCATTAAAGAAAACAATCTGGAAAAATTCACTCTCAAGCAGAGTTCAAACAGGCCACAAGTAGATGTGGAATTTAAACTGCACAAGATTTCTTAAAATTATAGTAGTAAATAAATGTATAAACATGTTATATATAAATATGTGTGTGTGCATGCGTGTACATACATGCATATGTAGAGGTGTGGATGGTTGGGGGTGAAGCCAAAAGTCTGTGAAATGGGTCAAGAGTGCTTCTGTCCAATTCATGAGATTAACTAGTAACTGAAGAAAAAATATCCCAGAGGTAGAACAAGGCATAATCAAAAGAACTGAATGACATGGAGAAGGAGCTGGGAATCTTTATCTCACACTTACTGGTAATGGGTTAAAATTCTGGTCCACGAGGTGATTGTATCCATGGTCAAAAAATGAGTGCCGTATCACAACATCAATGCCCTGATTGGCCAGCATTCCTAAAGTGTTCAGCCATCTAAAAAGCAGGAGGGAAAAGCTACATCAATACATTTTTAAATAGCATATAACAAACTCTACAGAGTCTGGCTTAACACACACATATATACACTAACCACACTCACCACCAAATTTACCTCATGCTTTAAAGGAGATTATTTTAAGCATTGAATACCCAGCTGGAAGAGATTTTAGAAATTATCAAAGTTTACCTCTCACTTTATAGGAAAAGAAACAGAGATACAGGAGAGTAAAATGAATTGCCCTTGGTTATAAATAGCTTGTTGCTAATGACTTATCTTTTATTCCTGTATTACTCAATATTTAAATGAACACCCTAGGCACTTGTAAACATCATTATTACCCTCTGGTCACAGGACACACAATCACAGGAGATTCACACTATAGTTTTCATCACTTGAACTCTCCTGCTTTCACCTTATGACTGTGCATGTGGCTTTCATGTGTCTCTAATTCAAATACTTGTATGATCTGTGCAAGAGTGGGACAGTCATGTGTATCCCTCATATTACCATCAGCAGTCGATGCAACAATAATTGTATTCACATTATAACTTATACAGGGATTCAAGTATGCTACCATCACATGCATATCACAGTGAAGGACCTGCACTGCTCAAACACTTACTGCATACTCCACTATGCCAAACACCCAGTTTCAGGGCATGTTCTCCTGCAAAAACACTGTGCTCTAGGTTCTTCCAACACCCATGCTAACTCTGCCTTCATTATTAACAAATTCAGTTCATTCTTTTCTCTTTCTACTCCTGCAACTTAGGGAAACTTTTAATTATAATAATATAAATGTAAGAAATATGACTGAGCTTCAGTCTTCTCAGGATAATATTGAGGCATTTCATAATATTTTCTCAGCATGTGTCTAGCGTCATCTGTTACCTCTTCTTTCCTTTTCCCTCACCATAATCCCCATTTCCCAGGCTCTGAGCTACATAAAACTGCTCTTGGCTGCCCAAATACACAATGCTTTCAATGCTTACCTGAGTCTTTATATGTGTTTCAACTTCTGCTCAGTATTCCCTTCCTCTCTTCCTCTAACCCACCTCATCTGGCAAATTTCATTCCTCCTAGTCAAGTGTCACCTCTTTTTAAAAAAATATATTTTATTGATTTTTTACAGAGAGGAAGAGAGAGGGATAGAGAGTTAGAAACATTGATGAGAAAGAATCATCAATCAGCTGCCTCTTGCACACCCCCCACTGGGGATGTGCCCGTAACCCAGGTACATGCCCCTGACCGGAATCAAACCCGGGACCTTTCAGTCCACAGGCCTACGCTCTATCCACTGAGCCAAACCGGTTTTGGAAAGTGTCACCTCCTTTTATCTTCTGCTGCCAAAGTAGTACCTTCCTCCTCTGTACTCCCAGAACTCTTATTAATAACCTTTGCCAGCCCTTTAAATGACAATCACTTGCTCACTACTCTGCTGTCTCCCAGTTGGTTATAAACTCATCAAGAACAGACATACATTTTAGCTTTGTACCCAAAACACCCATCACTATTCCTAGTACAGAGTAGTTTTATTGTGTTGAAAATAATCTGGATCAAATTATATTCTAGGAACTTTAAAAATCACCATTCAGCATACTAGAGACATATTATGCATAGTTGTGATTTCCCAAATCTGAAACCATATGGAGCTCCAAACCAGTAACTTATAAAATGGAAGTTTTCCCTTAATGAAATGAAGATCATTGCTAAATTTTATGTTATGAATGAGTATCTTTGATACTTTCAATAAATTTTCACATTGACAATTATATGTTATTCTCATAAAAACTAACAAATATTTACTGATAATTAGAATTACAAATACAAAGCAAAACACAAAAACGAAAGTTTTAAATATATAAGAAAATTTAACAATAATATAATATAACCATTTTTGTTGTTGTTTTAATTGGGACATTGTAACCCAGAGAATTAAAAATTATTTTGGAATATCATGCCTAAGCTACTTGCCTTTACTATTTTTATTAATAATATGAAATCAGGATAGTAGAGCTATAACATGAATTCTGGGTAGATGCCTCCTAACTCAGTGTTCTTTCAATGTGAAAATAGAACAAATACAATAGGACCTACATCTAACAAGTATTTATCTATAATAACACATGTGTGTTATTCTCCTTTACAGCCCTGTCCTTGTTGAGTGAATGAAGAAACAGAGTGATGAGTAAATATGTCACCATGTATATGTGAGCCCCTATATCTACCAGCATCTGAATGTCAACACAAGGCCATATTTTGGTATTTTTATATGTGAAAAGTTCCTACTTGTTCATTCATTATTCACCCAAGGACATTAATTAATCAATTGTAAATGCCAGGCCTTATTTTCAGTATTGAGAATAGATTTAAAAAAGTGCTGTGACTACGTAAGTCATTTGTAAAGCACTGGGTATGTAAATATCTATACATACACATTTACAGTGATAGTATCAAATTCCAACTTGTGACCTCTACAGAGCCTAGCACAGTCACCTACAAAGATATTATATATATATATATATATATATATATATATATATATATAGCAAATAAATGTTAACAAGTAAGTCTGATTTTTTGCTAGAATAGGGGGAGGTTTTGAAGGAACTGTAATGCAAAAGGGAAGAATATGCATCTTCTTCTCTAAACCCACATCCAATATGCACATCCCCACAGGATTCAAAATGGACTATGGCCAGAACTCCTGCTTCCCCCTGGCTTTTCAGAGTGGATGGTTAGTACTGAAGTTATCTTCATCTTCTTCCAGTAATAATAAGCCCTGAGAGGAAGAGACACATGATGTTCTAAGTCTCCCTTTTATGCTCAAATAAAGAAAAGTGGTAAGCTGACTGAAATATTTCACCAAAGATGCTACTGCAGAATTTTTCATTCCACATAAGTGTATTGAATATATAATATGTACTGGACACTACTAGAAACTGGAGACATAGTAGTATGCCAAAGGTATATTGTAGTGCATCAAATAATCGCAAAGCCCTGATGGGAAAAGTACCCTTGAATATTTGACAGTGAAGAATTCTGATTCCTGCTTGCATGGGTATGTGTACGAGTAAGCTCACAGTTATATCATATATTGAAAAAAAGGATAAAAAATGCCCTTTTTCTTATTTTCTGCTAACTTTCTGGAACTTTCTATAATGCTTTTCTTTTTTTTCCTAGGAAGCAATTTATGCCCCTTGAAGAGAACTGAACTCAAAGGGCACAGTGCTGGATAGCTGCCATGGAGCTGTGAGCAAATGTGTGATCAAGAGGCAAGAAGTAAGATCAGGAGCAGAATGAGCTAGTTTTCATATGGTCTGTTCCAACTAAGCAATGGGTGTCTGAACTACGACTAGAATCTAAAAAATCATATTTATCTGTGTTCTGAAAAATAAAGATATCTACAGATAATTGGCTGATGCTCATAAAAAGATAGGTCTCTCTCCAGCTCCCTCCATGAAGGTCTGTGGTACTTTTCATTTACATCATCTCCTAAAGAGAAGAATGGCTTCTTACCCTGGCCCCCGGGGCTCACAGTGAAACCTGGTGGGGAGTATATTTTTGAAAGAAGATTCTCAGCAACACTATCAAATGCTGATTCACTCCATGTCGTTCATCTGAGCCATGCTCATTGAACAACTGTTCTGTGCCACTCAGTGTTACGTGCTGAGGACACATAGATGGAAGACCTAGGGCATTACAGTATTTTACACTGACTCATCTATCTTCATCTATCTTGCAGGATTCCATCTGTAAAGGCAAGTCTACCAACTGACTTGATTTTTCCTTCATAAATGTATCAAAGAAGCTTGATTGTGCCTGGCATTTTCATATCTAGAGAAGTCTCTAATCTTGCTTTATTGTATGGCTAAACATATTCATAAATAAATGGATGAAAAATTTTCAACATGAACTCTCCCTGTCAAGGGAAGAATACTGAGGAACTATAGCAGTCTTACTATCCTTCTTTCCTCAAAGTCCCTGGAAGTGAAATTAAAAGTGTTACTCACAAGAATCCTGCAGCATAGGAATCTGATAGGTTGTTTGTGCCTCCAGCTGAGGTAGTTACCACACCTTCAAGCCAAATCTTCTTTCCTGGAGTGTATGTATTAACCACCTGTTCACACAAGAAAAGCAGAAAGAGATAGTGATATTATTAAAAGCTGTTCCCCACTGAGAAGAAATACACATCCCTTAAGTAAATTCCTGCAATCCCTTACTCCCAGGTGGTAATAACCTGTGCTTTTTTTATTTTGATGTACCACATTCAGTGACCGGGCACACACATGCATGTACACACACACACACACACACACACACACTAATATTGACACATGTCCACTACTCAAAGAAATGATCACTTTTTCCTAAGTTACTTCAATGTGACAAGAGAACAAGTGTGATTCCAGGACATAAACTGACTGCAATATCCTTCATTGGAAGATATAAATCTATAATATGTCCTTATTAACAAGCATTGAGAGGCAAATTTTCTTTTTGTTTTAAAATAAATTTTATTGATTTAAGGGAGGAAGGGAGAGAGAGAAACATCAATGAGAGAGAATCATTGATCGGCTGTCTATTGCACACCCCCTACTAGAGATTGAGCCAACAACCTGAGCATGTGCCCTGATCAGAATCAAACCTGGGACCCTGTAGTCTGCAGGTCAATGCTCTGTCCACTGTGCCAAACCAGCTAGGGTGAAAAGAAAATTTTCTTAATACTCTGTTATAGCAAATCCATGGATGAGTCCATTGTCCATGCATCAAAAATCATGAATCAGAAGAGACCACAGAGATCGATATCTGGGAGAAATATTTTATAATTACGAGAGCACGTGTACATATTACAATCATATTTTTGAGGTAACTGCTGTAAGCATAAAAAGAAAAATCACTGACCCACAGGTGAAAGATCCTACACAGGGGGCAGTCTTCCAAGCAAAGGCAAAACCTCCTGTTAAAAGGTGGCCCTCTGACATTTTCAAATGGCCTAGGGTCTGATCCATAAGTTGGAGATTGGCCAAACTATCCCAAACAGAGCTCAGATCTTTTGGAAAGCAGTCAGGCAGTACTTAGGGATAATGCTGTACACTGCTTAGCCTCTGAAAGCAGAGCTGACACAAAGGCTTGTCTATAGGTGGTTCATTTGGGAAGTAGTATCAGCAGGAATGGGAAACTGGAGGATTGAAATAGGGAAGAAGGGGAGGCCAGTACAAGGAAGCATTTTCAAGTTGGCAACCAGTGCTGGCAACTTGTACTCAATCCCACTGGGATCTTGCTAAGAGCTGTGTCTCAGAACTATCCTTTGGCTCATATCCTCCAAAGGTCAAGAGTAGCCTTGTGACTATTTATCTCCTCCTGTCATTCCCCCATTTCATTAAGGGGTGAGGCTCTACTGCACCATACCAGCACTACACTGGTTGCAGCCTGTGCACCTGCCTATCTCTGATCTCTGCAGAGATAACCAGAGCAGGAGGTGGGGCTGAGAAGATGCTGGTTATGCACAAGAGGCACTGGATAAATATGATAGTGCATTTAGTAAGGTCCCATGGCCCACCAATTAATCTCCCATACATTTAGACCAACTCTATTTTCCCTTAGGTCTCTAAGGAGACAAGTATGAGAATGTTTACTATGTTTGTGTCTGATGCTAGAGGAATAGGAAAGTAAAATGTGGTACATAGATACCGTAAAATAGTATGCACAAGATAGAGCAATAAATTCAATGTAAATCCAGCAATATGAACAGGTTTTAAAGGGTTAGTGGTATGTTTAAAAACATCAACAAAATGATATTTATGGACCAATATTATTTATATAATTACCCATTCACACCCAATAACACTAAACAGCATATAAGATATATGTTTCTTAAAGACATATATCAAACAGGAAGTCATGCATTTGAGGGAGGTACATGTGAGTGGGGATTAGAGATGAAGGTAAAAATTAAAGCAGGTCTTTGCATGAATTGATGATAATAGTTTGCTATAATTCAGGAATATATATATATATGTATATATATATATATATATATATATATATATATGAATTAATTTAAGAGAGAGAGAGAGAGAGAGAGAGAGAGAGAGAGAGAGAGAGAGAGAGTCGCATGTATGTCAGGACTTTCCTCTTTCCAAATTCATGGGCAGACATTAGCAAAGAGATTTCTTTTTAAAAAATCTCTTCCTGGGTACAGTTTCCTGCCTTTCCATACCACCCCCCCCCAACAACAACAACTACTAGATAATTTATATTATTTGAGACCAATTTTCAAATCAGAGATGACAAAGTGATCTTTTAAGTAATAAAATTGTAAAAATACTTAAAATCTTCAGGTGAAAGTAAGATAGTAATAAAAAAGGAAGAAAAACCCTGTGAATTAATCGTGGAGATCAAATTGAAATGCTGTTAAAGATTAAATAAGAATCCCCCTTGCACCCAAAAAGAGAAGAGTTATTGAGGATGTCACAGACAGGTCTCTCCCCCTTCTCAAATGACTTGAAGTACCAAACCCACATAGCCAGGGCAACACTTTGTAACTAAGAAAGCCAGGATAACACTTGAAACGATCAAAAGACAGAGCAATATAGTGACACTAAAGGACTATACCAATGATTCCCCTTAAAAATACCTGTGCTCTTGATAAACTTTGTACTTCTTTTGTGACTAACTAAAACTGAGTCAAATAATGGGTGTTTTTATTTTTGTCTTTGACTTCTAGGATATTCAGGATTTAATTTTTGCTCAAATACAGATATTGAAATGAGACAATTAGAGAAAAGGGGTTTGGTTAAATAACACAAAACAAAAAGGTAAATACTTCAGTATGATGAACCTTGAAATCATTAAACTAAAAGAATCCAGACACAAAAGGCAACATATTATATGATTCCATTTATATGAAATGCCCAGAATAGACAAGTCCATAAAGACAGAAAGCAAATGAGTGGATTTTTAGGGTTGGAGAAGGGGAGGGAGGAGAGGAGAGGGGATGGGGAGTGACTACAAATAGGTATGGGGTTTCTTTGGGGGTTGATGAACATATTCTAAAATTAAACAGTGGTTATGGTTTTACAATTCAATGATATATTAAAAATCACTGAATTGCACACTTTTAAAGGGTGACTGTTCTGGTTTGTGAATTATATCCCAATAAAGTGGTATATGTGCCTTTTTAATATTTAAATTACCTAATAATTATAAAGCATTTGGAAAAGTGTCTGGTATATGGTAAGCTCTTAAAGCATAAGTCAAAATTATCTAAATCACTCTTCTTGTCCAAAGTACATATGATTATGTTTGGATTAATCTAACATTAGAGCTGGTTACTTTTCTTTTGGACATAATGCTTGTCGAAGTGATAATGGGCCAGATGTATGCTAAGTAGCAGAGAAAGGCCAATTTAAAATTAAAAATGCACAGGGTTCATTTACATTAACATAATTCCTATTCAGAGTAGTTCATTCATCCACTCTCAACACAGAAGCAATTCCTATCTTTTTCTAGAAAGGCCACATGAACAAAAACACGCACAATGAAGTAGAACTTTGATACAAAATCTAAACAAGTTATATGAAATGTTCCATGGAAAAGAGATTCCTTGAAAGTATTCATATTAAAGGTTTTGGGAGTAGTTGGTACAGATCAACAAGGATTTTCTGAGCATTTACAGTTTGGAACATGGTGAGAAGCTTGATGAACTGTATGACTATCATGAGGAGACCATTGTGGTGAGGTGGTAGGGAGGTACTGAGGCTGGGTGCTGGTTGGGACTAGGGAGGAAATCGGTAAGGGCAGACTAGGAACATAACAAACCAGGAAAACCAGATGGAACCACCTGCAAAATTCCCTTAGAAAGTGAAACTCTAAGAAACAGAGGGCTCTAGTTCAACACTGCGGTTTTCTGCGTAAATATGATTCTCCCTGTGCTGGAAGAGAGAAAATTGCAGGACTGGAATAAACAAAGGTATGTTCCTGGTGAGAAATGATGTGCCAATGAATGTTATTTTAAGAAACACACTGACTGGGGAGGGGAAAGTACAAATGTTGAGGTTCAGTAATCTCATGTGGAGATAGAGTGAAATGGTTCGCTCCCTTTCAGAAGCTCAGTTCTAAATAGACTTCAGCCATTGGGCCCATGTAGACAAGGGAGTTTTGAGGCACCCACAGAACAGCTCACAAGTGACTAGAGGCTGATCAGAATCCTTGGGCGTGACTGGGGCAGGGTGAAGGGAAACCCAGTTCTCTTCGCTCATATTTCCCTCTTGAAGGCCTCAGGATTATTTGTGTGGCTATACTGAAGGAAGTGAGAGAGAAGAGGTTATGAAAAACAGCAACAATTTTTTAAAAGTTTTATTTTCTCTACCACTTTGAAAGTTTTTTTTTTAAAGGAGAAACAGTAAAAATAGAAAAATAACCATTTACGTGACATAATTTCAAACCTGGACTTCCTTTTCCTGTTTCTCAAAAACTGTGACCTAAGTCTTTTTTAAAAAAAAAATGACTCCTGAGAGCCTGGTCTCAGCCACTGACTGTGCAAGAGATGGTAGCCTCGTAGCAGCAGACATGTTGTTTATGGTTATCCAAACCCAACACCTTCCTTAATGAGAAAGGAAGCAATAAAACAGGAACAGTGGACAGGCCAGCTGGCTAATCAGCCTGGCAGGAGGCCCACCCTCCAAAAGAAGCTGGAGTCCATTAATTCCAGCCTCTCATCTACTCAGAAATCAGCCTTCCCCCGGACATCAGGAAGAGCAGTAGCTCTTTAAGAAACCAGAACTTCACTCCTGTATCATCGGTTCAAGCTTCAGGAAGCTTCGTAAACCTTACCTATGCACAGAGCTCCTCTTGGGGGTGCCTCTGCCTCTTTGTTCCATATTATATTTATAAGAGGTTCTGGTTAGAGTTCAGTAATGTTCTGATGTTTCTTTACATTTTTCTTATATATTTTTGACTTTAAACTACCTCCTATTAGAAGATCATTTCATTCTGCCCTCTCCTTCCTCACTGCCCTGTTCTGAGTGGTAGATCTTACCATTTCTTCCTCAGTCCTCCTGACAAGTCCACCCTCTACACTGCTGTGTGTGATCACAGAGGCCTGTGTAATTAGTTAGAAGATGTACTAAGACTAACTTGTTTGTAATGAATTTGAGAGCAGTGATCTGGGGAATGATTAAAAAAAAAAAGATTCTAAGTTGTCACAGTTACATTCTTTTCATTTACCAGAATTATAAGATGACTAGAGGCCCGGTGCACAAAAATTCCAGCACTTGGGGGTGGGGGAGGGCCCTCAGCCCGGCTGCACCCTCTCACAATCTGGGACCCCTTGGGTAGAGTTCCTAGGCTTGGCCTGAGATCAGGGCCTACTTGGGCTTTCCTTCCCCAGGCTGCAGGCAGCTGGCCCCACCCCTGCCAATGCCACTGCTTGCCATCTGTGCAGCGCTGCCCCCATCCCCTTTCCCTGACACTGGAGGCCTCCCTCTAAAGGTGACAGGCTGGGGTTCAATAGCTTGGCTGGCCTGGGCCTCCCTCTTTCTTTGCTGGAGGGTGGGGCCAGCCCTGTGAGGGGCTGTCTGCTTACCTGATTGCCCCTAACCTCTGGTCTGCCTACCTGATCACCCCTAATCACTGCCTGTCTACCTGATTGCCCCTATCCACTTGTTTGGGGGCGGGGCCAATCTAGAGAGGGGCTATCTGCTTACCTGATCACCCCTAATCGCTGGTCTGCCTACCTGATTACTCCTAACCCCTCTGCCTGCCTGCCTGATTGCCCCTTGCTTGTAGGCAGGGCCAGCACAGACTTATGGTTGGTCAGCCTCTGGTTGTTACTGGCCATTAGGACCCAGGGATTTTTATATATTAGGATTCCTTAACTGGGAGAAAAAATAGAGAGCCATTAACTGCACACAACCCGTGGTCTATTTTATAAATTTGTCCATGGGAGTATGTTAGACATCATGAAATAACAGCGAGAACCACTGAGCCATTGGAATCTGATGCCAAGTACTTTAATTAACTTGGTATCTAAGATATTTCATAAACCCCTGAGTGACCTCTTCTGCCCTCCCTCACCACAATACCTCTGGTTTACTACACAAAATGTACTCATCATTTCCAACTACACAATCTTATTTTAGGTGTTCATTGATAACCTTCTCCCCATATCCATTCCTTACCCAGATTATCTGATCCCCCCCCCCCCCCCCGCCCATTTATTCAAACCTTTAGAAAGTTACTTTTCTCCTTTGGGCCCCAAAGTTCTTTGAACTCGTCTCTGACCTTAACTTTATTATACCAAGTTATAATTTTCTGTTTGCCTATTTGTTTTCCTTCCTATACTATAAGCATTTTTCCTTTTTTTTTGCATACCCTATATAACATTTATTAAGCACTTGTGAAATGAGATAATGAAATAACGTGAGATATTTTACTGATGAAAAGATCAAATTTCAGAGAAGAAAATTAACAGCCTCAAAACCTAACAGCAAATACCAAATACTTATAGTTGCAGTTTAGGACTTTGTCCACTTTCTAGTTGAATTTTCCTGTTTGAGACCTAGAGGCTTCTACTGACTAAACTGCTTCCATATTTAATATGTCCTTAAGTTAGACAAGCGGAGCTATTCTGAGCTCAGCCATTCTCAACACATTCTCTTGATTTATTTCTTCTGTCTAATGCACTTCCTGTCAGTTTCATTAATTTTTTTTTCTGTATAATTTCTTTTTATCATCTCCCTGTTCCGGAATGCTACATTTTGCCCATTTTCTTTCGGTATTAGATCAATTTTTAATTTGTGGCTTCTGTGTCATTTTTAAGATTTAAAATTGCATTCTCTGCTCTTATTATCTCAAACCACAGAAAAGCAATTGAATGTAATTGGAAAAAAAACCACATAAAATTAAAATAAGACATACACAGAAAATATAAAGTCACCAGGGAGGCAAGAAAATTATGAGCATATGCAGAACAATAAAGAAGAAAGGTCACAGAATCCCAAAGCCACGACGTGTTCAAGGATAAATTCTGATGGAGGAAGAAACTAGGCAACAGCTACTTGCATATAAAGCAATCTTTTTCCTTCCTTCCCCAGGCCTTTGCTGTCCTTCCTTCAGTCTTACTGAACAGTGTATCCACAGACAAGTGATAGGTTCCACCAGCCTTACAGTAATTTCCTCTCGCTGGGGACATCTCCTCACTTTCATGTGTAAACATTGGTAAATCACCCCAAGTTGCCTCTCCCTTCTGAAGAAACTTCTTGCCCGAACAGCCATGTCCCCAGGGCAATTCCTCCAATGTCCATGGCAGCATATATCTCCACAACGCTATGCCTTGCACTTATCAGGACCAAAAGCCTGTGCATGTGAAACATATTAATGAAGTCCACTGACTGAATGCAAGTAACTCCCTGAAAGGCCTTGTCATCTTCCACTAATTTTGTAGTAACACTAGATATTATCTAATATTGTGGTTCCAACTCTCATTCAGTTCTGATTTCTAAGAGAGGAACTCCAAATTACATTAACTGATTTGGGGATTAAATTAATGTTCTTTCACCAGGAACATTCAGTATTCTTCTTTCAAAAATATATACTTATTTAAAAACACATATAAGATAAATAAATATATATATTTTTTTATTGATTTCATAAAGGAAGGGATAGGGAAAGATAGAAACAATGATAAGAGAGAATTACTGATTGCTGCCTCCTGCATGCCACCCACTGGGGATCGAACCCGCAACCCAGGTATGTTGGAATTGAACCCTAACCTCCTGGTTCATAGGTTGATGCTCAACCACTGAGCCATGCTGGCTGGCCAGTATTCTTATTTAAAAGCTTCCTTAATCCTGGGTAGTTAGGAATATAAATGGGTTATGAAATAATGATTAACAAGTATAAGCAATGCAGATAGTATAATGGATAGTAGTGTGAGCTCTGGAGTTGGACGGGCCTGGGTGTGAATTCTAATTTTGCTACTTAACAAGTGTTACCTTGAGCAAATTACTGGTTTCTTCAATTGGTTAGTAATATATGATACACTCAATAAGAGGCATTTGTGCTGAAACCAGTTTGGCTCAGTGGTAGAGCATCGGTCTGCGGACTGAAAGGTCCCGGGTTCGATTCCGATCAAGGGCATGTACACTGGTTGCGGGCACGTCCCCAATCAGGGGTGTGCTGGAGGCGGCTGGTCGATGTTTCTCTCTCATCGACTTTTCTAGCTCTCTATCTCTCTCCCTTCCTCTCTGTAAAATATCAATAAAATATATTTTTAAAAAATATAAGAGGCATTTGTAACCTAAAAAGTAATACGATTATATTGCTGGAAGTTAATGATGCATATTTTATACTTTAATGATTTTAGAATCAAATGTTTTTCATGATCAATATCAAAAGTAACTTGTCATCTGTTTACTCTCTCTTCCAGCTGTTGTTAAATTGATGGTATATTTAATAACTATTTGTGTTTACTAATCAAGAAAATATGGCTCATGAAATGAAAATGTCCTCAACTTTGGAGCTCTTTGTTGGTAAACATACCTTCCCAGCCAGACTCCCTGATTTATCATTAATATATAATATATGAAAGATCAGAGCCAAAGGTTCCCTTGCTTCATATTCTCCCATTTGCATATGCACAGCCAAGGGGAGTCACAGAGGCTAATTTACTGGGAAGCTCATGAAGCTTCAACTTCTGGCTCTCCACTTCCACAGCTCTCTACTAATGTCCTAGGCAGGCCCTAGGAATGTGTTCACTTGTCAGATATACTTCTAAAATGTGCAAATTTGTTTGTTTCTTTTTCTAAAAGATGTCCCCAGTGTATAAGCTCTGGCTATATGAAAATCAGAATCACCCAGGAATATCACCTAAGGTATTAAAGTGACATATAAAACAAAATACACAATTTGTATTTAGGATCCTCTGCCTCTTTTAAGTACTTCTTTAGCCTGTTTCTCTTCCCCTCAATCAAAACCTACTCTTAGGAAAATGCCTTCTATTCGGTACTACAAGCCCAGTGCACGAAATTCTTGCATGGGTAGGATCTCTAGGCTTGGCCCACCATCAGGGCTGATCCAGGCCTTCCAGCTGCCAGCCAGGTACTTCCTTCGTTCCACACCACCACCTGGTGGTCAGCACACATCATAGTGAGCAACTGAACTCCCAGCTGAATTCCCAAGTGCACACTTTGCATATTAGTCATATATATATATATATATATAGACTAGAGGCTCAGTGCATTTGTGCATGGGTAGGGTTCCTTAGCCTGGCCGGCGATTGGGCCAATCAGGGCCTTCTGGCTGGGGGGGAGGGACCTCAGGAGGTTGGCTGTGAGAGCATACTGACCACTAGGAGGCAGCTGCTGATCATCTGTCCCCTGGTGGTCAGTGTACATCATAGTAATCGGTCAACCAGTCGTTCAGTAGCTTGGGTTTATATATATATATATATATATATATATATATATATATATATATATATATATATATATATATATAATATATATGTATTGGCACCATAGTAGGCCTTTAAACCTGTGTAGTTTACCTCTTCTTGGGTTATTTACATTTTACATCCTCGTTGTACTATAGCATGAAACATTATTTTTCTAAAATGAAATAGCCAGCATTAGTAAATAGAGTGCAATGTTACTTTGAGCTATAAAGAGATCTTTGCTTCACTTCTACACACATATTCAGAAGACAATCTCCTGCTGTGCCTACATGTAGGCAGAGCCCATTTATGGCTGCCTAAATCTATTTCTATCTATTTGACACTATGCTACAAAGTCAGTAGTGGATTACATCTTCCATTATTAGATCCAAATGTGAATGAGACAAAGACATTACTTCTGTTAAACTTCTTCCATTATTTAACTCTGCTCATTCACCTTCCCCTCTCTGTTTACCTTCTTCCCTCTAACATTTATTGAGCACTTGCTGAGTGAGAAATACTAGGGTAGGCATTGGAGCATTGAAATAAGCATTCAACATTATTAAATGAATGAGTGAATTAATGAATCAATCAATCAAATATTGATTTTTGTGGTGATACTACTGTTCTTGCCCTATATCTTTCTATTTTGCAGTGTGCTCATTAGAGAAGGTTAACAATATCATTGTCCTCATTTTTCCTTGTGAGTTCAGTTATTTTATGATCCCAAAGAATAACTATTATTCTTTACCTTCTTCCTCCTTGATATACTAAAAGGCTCAAATAAGTAGATAAATCAGAAGGTTGGTTGAGAACAAAGTTTCTTTTTTGATCTATTAATTATTTTAAAGGGATTAAATATTCTTCTGCCTTACCTACTTCTATGATCTTGCAACTAAGATATATTGGAAAAAGTGGCAGAATGTTATTGAATTTATTGAAACTTCAAAGGAGTGAATCTTTATTAAATAGAATAAGCAATCATAAGCAATGATGAATTAACAAAAGAATGATCATAGATATATTATGAACCATATAAACCATTCCTTCCACCATACACATCTACAACCAGGAGTCCTCTGATCATGCTGTAAGACAAATTGTATAAATATGAAGTCGTCTATACTTTAGGTGTTAGCCTAAATGTTACTCCCCCTAGAAGGACTTCTTATATTTCTCTTCCCTTAGAAAGTAGATATTACCCTCTATGGACACCCATAGCACCTGATATGTCCATATATAGGATGTATCACACCTTATTATTGTTGCTTGCTTCATAATAGCAATAACTATTTTCCCACTAGACCTGAAGATCTATGAAGACAACCACCACATCAGTCTTATTTACTATTTTATCCTCAGGGGTCTGAAAAATACTAAGAATATTATAACCAATTGATAAGTGAGAAAGGAAGGGAAGAAAAGAGAAAAGAGGGAAGGAAGGAAGGAAGGAAATAAAAAGGAAGGAAGGAGGAGAGGGAGGAAGGGAAGGAGGGAGGGAAGAAGAGAAGAAGGGAAGGAGGGAGGGGAAACTTTAGGGAAGCCAATTGTTTAGTTTATTTAGTATTTAAAATGCAATCACATGGATAGACTTTTGGAAATACTTCCCTTATGACTGTGATTTCACCAACTATTTCCTGTGCTTATTGAATTGCTGAAAATAATTACAAAAAGTGTTATTTCCTCCTCTGATTCCTCTAGGAGATGACACAAATCATTGAGTCCAAATGACTTAAGCCAAAGTGGTTCTTCTTGGTTCTTATATCATTGTTTTGGAGTCAGCCCAGTTATCCACACTATACCATCTGTACTATATCCTAAACATCTCTCACTTTTCCATCTGACTCTTGCCTGTATTGTTAGATTCTAAACTCTTTTCCCTTGACGCATCTCCCAAAGTACAGATAGATGATTATCCTCATTCTAATGGAAGGAAGAGAGAGTGGGAATCATCCAAAGAAGTTGGTGTCCAAACACTGTCTCTGTTTAGCTTTCAAGAGTATCATACAGATGTCCATATCACAACAATTCACCCACTGCTCAGAAAACTGACAATTGTTATAAGTGGTGTCTAAATTTGGAATCCACAGCTGTTTTTAGCAATTGAGTTACTGTCTTTCAGGTGCCAAAAATATCACCTATCATATTCTCCAGGGTTCCAAGAAAGAGGAAAGAGGGGAAAAAGCAAAACAAAAAACAAGTTGAGGATAAAGGTAGCATGAAGCTTCTCCAGTCACATAAATTATTAAAAATCACTACAGTAACTAAAACCACAATAGTAATAGCATTAAAAACTAAGTTTCAATAGCAATTAACAGAACAGGACTTCACATAACCTTCCTAACCTTCCTGAGAGGGAAGGAAGATAGTGCTCTTAAAGAAACAGAATCAGAGAAATTAAATTAATGTCTTGACATCACACAACTAAGCCTAAGCCCCAACCCAAGCCATCAGACTTCAAATCCTGCATCCCATCTCTTATTCAAACAGCCTCAGCACAGATTTACCTTACCAATTCCACTTTGTGTTTTAGTCAGAAATATGCCCTTTTCTATTACTGTGGGCCTGGGGATATCAGCGTGGGGGGAGGTGTTATTAGGACTTCTCCGAAGTTCCCAAAGTATAGAAACATACACACAAAGATATCATTTATAGCTTTTGGATGAGGGCTTCAGGTATATACATATTAAAATTCTACTTGGCTTATCTCCGAAGAACTGGTTTTGGGGTTTACAAGAAAGAAGCTGGCTCTTTCCTGGTCTTCACTTTGGACTCTAACTTCCCATAACCCTTCCTACTCACGGGGGACTTCAGGAACTGAAGAGCAACATTTCAACTGGCAAAGATTGGCGACCCTTTTATGATCTTCTCCCAGCTCTCATCTCCCCAGGACAGGCCAGTATCTAGCACATCCTGGGTTGTGCTGAAAGACTCTCATCCTGAAGGCCCTAACATTGGAGCCAATGAAGAGTCTGTCCTGTGAGTCAAGTCTCAGAGAATCTGTGATCCAGTCACACCCCCAGCAGATACCTATTTAAGGCAATACCTAGCAGGAGTTTTGTAAGAAAGAGTTGGAAAAAGAAAACTAATGAGGGAAATGACTGAAGGCTACTAAATGAAACAGGGAGGATGGAACTTTGGCTGACAGTATTTTCAAAAAATAACTGCAAAAATATTTCTGGTCCTAGATGCTCTTCCAGAATCTTGCCACTCCCCCATCAAGAGGAGTTTATTCCCTTTGCCTTTGAATTTTCATCAGTCTTAGAGACTTCTCAGGGTAGATTAGAAAAGGTGATACCATTCCCACCTGGCTCTCTCTTGGGCATCTATGGGACTTTAGAACCTTGGGAGGAAGCCCAGGCTACATCAAGAGTTCATGTGAAGGTTTTCCTGTTATGAGTCCCACAAAGGTGCTGGTCAGCAGCTGGCATAAACTAACTGCCACACTCAAGAATCAACAAGCCCTTCTGATGCTTCTAGTTGAGAGCCTTTGAGTCATCCCAGCCTTTGAGTTTTCCAGTGGAAGCTTCAGGCAAGGTGCAGCAAAGAGAAGCCATCTCTTCTGCATGTAGGTTATTTCTCTTAGAGGCGCCACTATTTCTCTCTGACATGGTACTTTGCCCTCCCCATCCAAGTCCATCAGACATATTTTCAAGGTCTGAATCTCAAATGTGCAGTTTGCGCCTTTTCCCTTAAGTTTCTATGGCCCTGCCTTCACAAATCAGGAGGTGAGCTTAGCTTATTAATTTCAGTCTTTGAACATTCCTTGATGGTTAAGGAGTATGCAGTGGTGGAGAGTAATGGGTTGTGAGGAAAAAGGAAAGAACCTAATCCCAACACTTTTGTCTTAGTTCTGACTTAGAGCTTTTCGTTCTACTTTAAAAATTATATGGGCACAGCTAAAACCTTCACGGTCAATACCATGATACCACTGAATCATTTTACTTCCACTGTGATCAGGTCAAAACAAAAAAGTAAAAAATATAAGGAATTATCTATCTTGTACACTGATGTAATACAAACACTTGGAATAGTGCCTGGAACACAGTAAGCACTCAATAAATATCTACTGAATGGAAGAACAAAAAAATAAATAAATGAGATAAAATTTCCCCCTCCACATAAGCACAATATGTGATCCACTCCACATATACTAAGTCAGAATGACTTCCTGAATAAGTTCTGGTAATGTGACTGTACTCAAGTTTGAGAACTATTAACCAAACAAGATGTCTTGTTAATAGAACCTACATGCAATTGCTGAATATAATATGGCTTTCCTCACATCTCTATAAAAGTGTGAGATGTTATTTGGCTGGTTTTAAGACTTTTAGAAATAGTGTAAATATGGCTCAAATTGCCAGTTTCCCAGATCAAAATTACACTTAATAAATATCATCATCCTCTTGTTTGCCTAACCCCAAATAAACCCCTGCATTTAAAAAAGAAAATTAAGTAAACCTATCCTTAAGAAACTCACAAGTTAAAAGCAAACTATTACAAAATATTTGTTATTGAACCTTGGTATATCACATTTAAATCCTTCTCCATTTGAAAAACGGTGGTCAATTGTGAGGGGGAGCTCTGGACCATGCAAACTTGGGCTAACTGTTTTTCTACCCCGGTTCCCACAGTGCTGCCGTTCAGCTGGGCCCCGTTGACCTTTTCCGTGCTCCTCCCCAAACTGACTCCTCTTCTTCCCACAGAACTTTTACTCACTTTCTGAATTTTCCTAATCTGGTCAGAGAGTGTATCCAACAGGCGAGTTTTCAGGAAGTCCATCACCTTGACAACTCGGCCATCAATGTAGCAACTGGAATAAAAATAAGAATCAGATAAAATCTTGAGCAGAAGACTACATACACTTCCCTAGTCAGAGGTGTCTATTGCCTGAAGAAACAGATCAAGGTTCACTTGGATTCTTATATCCTAAAAAGTTTAATCCTGGGTACTTTTCAAATAAATAATATACTTTTTCTTCTTTTTAAATTTTATTAAATTCACTGGGTGTCATTGGTTAATAAAATTTGATAGGTATCGAGTGTACAATTCTATAATACATCATCTGTATATTGCATTGTGTGTTTACCACCCAGTCTAGTCTCCTTTTGTCTCCATTTGGGGGCTAATATTGTAATTTTTTTCAACCTTTATCACATGAAACTTCATTGCTTACTCTATAGAAATAAACAGGAATCCATAAAACAATGGAGAATGGAGAAATGGAGAAAAGGGTAATGGATAAAAGGTTACATTCCCTCCCTCCCCACCCTCCCGGAATGTAATTTAATACCCATTCCATATCATCCTTACCCAAACCTTAAAGTAATAAAAGTATGTGAGAGGTTTGAAAGAATAATCAAACATTTTTATAGGTTTCCACACTTATAAATAAGAAAACAAACACCAACCACAATAATGTGATTTAGTGTAGTGAGTGAGTCTTCAAGGTTTCATCTTCAGTTCACCTTCCTGGGCAAATATTTTGTGGTCAACCTTCTCTTACCATCTTCAAAGTAAATGAATAATGAATGAATGAATGAATAAACAAACAAATAAATGAGTCAGATAGATTAAAGTCCAGGAGCCCTCTTCTAAAATAGTGAGAAGGCACTCATGGGTGTGTCCAGGTTTTATTAGGTAGCTTCAGTGAAACTTCAAGTTGTGCTGATATTACATTGTGAACATTTGATTCCAACAGTTGCATCCAGCTTTGTGAATATGCTCTTTGTGAATTCTTATTCAAAGTCAAAGCTGAGACTGGCCCAGAATTAAGTGACTTTATTATCTCAAACCTCCACTCCCCTATCTTTGAAAAGTTCCAAATTAAATCCATTTAAATCAATGCTTATGACTCTCGGGTGCCTTTTCCAACCCACTTGGGTCTTCTTGGCTGATGGCTAATGATAGATTATTTCATTTTTAATAAGATGGCAACCTATCAGTACACATTATTGAACTATGTGAAAATTCTTTTTTAATTATAAATTCCCATACCAATGAACAATGTAGTAGGATGGTTAATTCTTTTTTAATTATAAAGCAGGTGCTCTGGTTGAAGTGAAGGTGGGAGATGAACTCCACCCATTCAGCCCCCCTCACTACCTCAGACATCTCCATATAATCCAGCATTGGCATGTTGGAAAGAGTATAGGTTTGGGAGCCAGAGATATTCAAGTTCAGATTCCAAATCAGTTATTTCCTATCTAAGTGATATTGCACAAGACAGTTGGCCTCTATCAGCCTTAGTTTTCTTATTCTTAAAAGAGAAGTAACATATCTACTTCTCAGTATTAACTAAAGATTAAGTACATAAACCTAAAGTGTCTGCACCTAGTAAGAACTCAACAACACTTAGGTTTATTTATTTTTCTAATTTCTCTAATTTTCAGCTCACAAAGATGGGATCATAAACAATGTGGGACTGATTAAATTAGTGTGAGTATAGAATTCTAAAAATAGAATTGTATCACAGGGTACATGCTTTTGAAAATTTTTGTGGTTGCTTATTTTAGGGAATAAAAGCAAAACAATGACATGACCTTTCACCTCATTCCTGGTACAGATGCTAGACTCAGATACAATAAACATTTATTATGTGCAACACAGAGCGCTAGGCATGTCCATTACCTCCTATTAGTACTTCACTATTAGCACCCTTGATTTTTTTAAAAGTTGTGATTAGACAGCATATAACATTTGCAACAGCATGGATAGAACTGGAGAGCATTATGCTAAGTGAAATAAGCCAGAGAAAGATAAATATCACATGATATCACTCATTTATGGAATATAATGAGCAGCATAAACTGATGAACAAAAACAGATCCTGAGAGAGAGAAACATCAATCAGACCATCAAACCTCAGAGGGAAGGTGGACAGATCAACCAAAGGACTTGTATGCATGCATATAACCAATGGACACAGACAATAGGGGGGTGAGGGTATGAGTGGAGGGGAGGGTAATGGAGGAATAAGGACATATATGTAATAACTTAATAAAGAAATTAAAAAATCATGCAATGTTAATCTAACACATATTAAAGAACATGACTAGTTGTTGCTATTTTACATGATGACTATGCATATGATAAAAATGCACTGTAATAAATGTTTTTATGTTTTAATCAAATATATTATAGTTTCCTCTTTTCTCTTTGTTAGCTCCAGTATCTATTTTCAACATCAAAGTTTATAAATGTTGCTGGCAACATGTACAGTTAAATACTGATTGAGATAAAAATGACCAGATGTACTTTTTCAATGAACACCCTCCTATCCCATACAAACTATGGTCCAAGGTTGAGGGGCTCCTCACTCTTCCTCTCCTTCCTTTTGTTTCTTCTCTCAAGTACACAGAACTTGGAGTTAGAAAACCTTAGTTCAATCCCAGCTTTGCAACTTACTACTTATATGACTATTGTGTTTCCCCTTCTTTAAAATTGATTTAACAAGAAACTATAGTATTTTTACAGGGCTACTGTATTGATCAAATAAGAAATCAAAATGCTGGGCACAGAATCTAGAACATAAAAGGAACTCAATATGCAAATCTAGCCTCCAGGTTACTTAAGAGCCCAGGTGGCAGTAAGCTAGACTCTAACACCATGGAATGTGGTGATCAGGGGAGCATGGGTCTGGGGAAGGAGAGCATGTTCATTCAATGTAGGATTTGGATTGGGGGAAGTATGGAGCAGCAAGAACAGACAATCCTAGTAGGTGGAAGGCAGAGGGAGGGATGGAGAGGGTTGTGATTATGTTGTGAACTATGAAGCTTGAAAAGACCTTTATGGTCATGAGGTATAAAGCATGTTAGCTTGCTACATCATCTCTTGAAAAGTGATTATGTAGGACAGGGAATCCACTTTCATATACTATGAGTACCGTTCCACCACACCGCAGCTTGGATCCATGAAAGGCTCTTCTAACATGGATCTAAAATTTGCTTCCTGTTATTATTCACTCAGTAGCTAAGAAATAGTCCAATTCCTCCTTCATTTAACATGTAGGGGGGAATTCCCATAAAAACCTTAACTTAAGCTTTTTAGAGCCTATTGTTGCCCCCACGTTTAACCTAACAAGCTGGATTCAATCATTCTCAGTTGGTCTCAGGCTTTTCTGGGGCTGTGAATTATATTGGAGCAGGAGAGACCTGCAAGCAGGAAATGCGTGTGACAAGGTTATCTTATCTCAATAGTGCAGGTACGAAGGGCTCTGGGTCTAAGTAAGGGAATCCATGGAAAGATGTAAAAGTGAGAGCCTGTAAAGGAAGAACTAATAAAATAAAACTTCTGTGGAGTGTAAGAAAAAGAGGAAGGGAGCCAGTGATGACCACAAACTTATGAGAGAGATTATTTTGGAGAATACTGTTGCCAAGGATATGTAGGCCAGTCAGACTAGGTTTTAGGTTTGTCAAAGGAGATGAACAATTCTGTCTGAAATATCAAGGATGCAGGGAATATCAAAGAGGGAATATACAACAGGTAGCGGGAGAAATAAAGAGGAGGTACGGATAAGAGTTATGACAGGTGATGGTAACCTGCCCGTCATTTTCAGTTTATAAGTAATGGAGCCATGGATGTAGATGAGCTCTTCAAGAGAACAAAATAAGTTAACAGAGATGTAAGTCACCCTCTAAAATGCTCCTCAAATATGACCCTGGGCATTGCCTCTACCTCTGACCTTGCTAAGAATCCCTTCTGTCCCCAACCAGACCAACATGGTGTCTTTTTAATAACCTCAGTCTGAATCAAATTCACATTTGGATGTCAGAGGAAGCCCCATAGTATCCTGAAAAGTTTCAGCAACTTTAATTTACAACCTTAAACCCACATTTATATTGTACTGTGGAAACAGGAACTTTGGTCCCCCAGAACTTAATATCACTTTTAAGAGGGGATAATTTAACTATATGTATGAATCTGATAAATACCTAAGCCCTTTTTTTGGCGGGGTGGGGGGGAACCTTTGAACATTTAGCTTGTTGTACTTAACCCCTCAAAAAATGCTAACAAAGCATTCAAAGAAATAAACATTGGTTACTTAAAAATCCCTGCCTGCTACAGAGATTTTGGTTCTCTGATAGCAGCTGCCTGTAGTAATGGGCCCAGGATATCATTTATATTTGGATATGAAGGAGATGGGATAGCCCATGGTAACAATTTGATAAGAGCTAATTATTAAAAATGATGAAGATGGTGATTTCCCAATAAGACTAGGTAAAAGTAGAACTGAATTCCTACTGACTGTCCAGTGCTGGGGGCAACTCTTTGTTTTCTCTGCTTTTCTCATTATGTTAATAAATATAAATCTTAGCTACCAATCAGCTTCTCTTTATAAGAGTTAATTTAGTAATAGCTACAAAGGTGTCAGAAGACTAAGTAAATCAGAGAGGAAGGGAAGAATAGAGGGAAGGAAAGAAGGAAGAAAGAAAGGAAATCCATCAGAGGTACTTTGACATCTTCTATATAAATCCTGGCAAAATGGTTGGTTCTAGAAATACTAAGACTGATACTTTTAGGCAAGTCATACCCCTCTTCCAAGCCATCTTGAAATTTCAGCATCTCTTAGGTTCCCTCCACAGTGACTAAGTTGTTCTACTCAAGTTGAAGGCAAGAGAGACTATATGGGAACAACCTCTCTGTGAAGTATTCCAAATGCAATGAGGTTGAAACCTTTCTGTGTGGACAAATAGTCTGTCTCGCTCAATACCAGCAACCATCCCCCCTTCTTCTGCCAGCCCGTAGATTTGCAGTTCACATCAAGCACACATCTAGGGAGGTAGCAAAGATGTCAGAATATACAAGTAAATGGAACCACTTACCAACTCTCTTGCCCTCAGTTTTAAATTTTATTTCCAGTTTAATACCTTTCATTTTATTTAAAGTTTGCCCTATATTTGTTTATTGCAAAAAGAAATAAGGTTCATTATAGACAAGTTCAAAAATACACACAAGCAACATTAAAATATAATAATGAAAAATCACTGATAAGCCCAACACTTAGAGAGATCCATTGTTACTACTTTGCTGTATAGCCTTTCATAGTTTCTCATAGTAAACATAAAATTTCCCTTAATTAGTTATTTTAAAAAACTTATTCCAGATGCTATTCTATGAGCATATAAAATTAAAACTGTCCCCGACTAGACTCCCAAGCCCATCTCATTGAGATACCAACAGAAACATTAGAGACTCCTGGCATCAAATCGTCTTACTCTTCCTCTAATTCCATTTTCTTCATTTAGGGAGCCTCTACCAGAGGCAGGTCTCATCTCCGTTCTGTCTCTGCTAGCCAGGTTTTAACCCTGGTTCCCCTTCTCCAGGACCCTAGATTCAGTCTTCAGCATTGTACTACAATTAGCCACTTATATCCATTAGCCTCTTAAAATTTTAATGAGGAGAGTTCCTTGGCTCCAGTAGCAGCTGGTTTTGTTTACCTGGCTCTTTACTTTAAAAGGAAAAACCTTTGCCCCTTACTATCTGACCCCTTCTTTTATTTCAGGTAATTGCATTAGTGCTGGCTTCTCAATGCTCAGGAATTTCCGGACCTATTTTGCCGCCTGCTGCTTTTAGGGAGGAGGGGCAGTCTACTCTGAATTCTAACACCCAGCCTGCTGACTGCGCAGGTAATTCCGTGAGACTGGGGCCTTCCCCGTTGAAGGGGGGAGAGCTTGGATAATCATTAGAACAACCCTGTTGACCTATAAAACCTATTCTGACACTTGAAGCCAAACACTGGAGAGGCTGACTGAGTCTCTCTGAAGCTTTATAAGTTGTATTTGCCCCTCCTCCAAAGGCCCTCACTCTGGTTTCCTACTGAGTACATTCTTCACACTTGCCATTAGGTTTTCTTTCTGAGGCTCCATTACTCTTGATCCTCTTTGCAATGGGTCAACCCTCCTCTTGCATTCAGAACTACTTTGGGCAAGTAAAGCTTATATAAAATGAACACTCTTACAACAACAACAACAAAAAAGATCATACAGAATATAGATGTTTCTTTGACTTTCTTAAATTAGTTCCTGTAAAATCCACACAGCTGATTAAAGGGTTGTGGTTCAAGAACTTCTAAGAGTTGGTACTCTGAAAGATGTTATCATTGAAAAATGGTGCAAGGTCAGTGTTGTGGGCAATCTCACAGCACATAATGGGTGCTCCAAAAAGACATTAAATTAGGGCCCTTGCCAGGTACCTAGCTCAGTTGGTTAGAGCACTGTCCTGATACACCATTGCTGTGGGCTCAATCCTCAGTCAGGACACATACAAGAACCAACCAATAAATGCATTAAAAAAACATGGCAAAACCGGTTTGGCTCAGTGGATAGAGCATCGGCCTGTGGACTAAAGGGTCCCAGGTTTGATTCCGGTCAAGGGCATGTACCTTGGTTGCATGCACATCTCCAGTGGGAGGTGTGCAAGAGGCAGCTGATTGATGTTTCTCATTCATGTTTCTAACTCTCCCTTTCCCTTCCTCTCTGTAAAAAAATCAATAAAATATATTAAACAGACACACACACACACACACACACACACACACACACAATGAAATCATGACTGCTTGTATAATGAGTCAAAAGGTTGGTCTTGAAGCTTAAGGACTGTTCTAAGGGCCACATTTTCTTGATCTTTTCTCTCTCCTAATGCCTTGCATACTTTTGGTCCTGAGTCCAGGTCATTCTTCCTCATGAACCCTATCAGTGTATGCGGAGAAACACTGTCTTTTGGCAGAGGCTACAACAACTGGCCCTTCCTTGATCCTTGCAGTGCTAAGAAGAGCTCTACGGGAAGCACAGAAGGACAGGGGTGGAAAAGCCGTCTGCAGCTCCAGCCACCCGAGTGGGCTTGGGGGAGTAGTACCTAAAGTGGGGGCAGGAGTAGATACATGTATTTTGAGGCTGAAACTTAAATAAATTGCGGGGCCCTCTTTTTAAAAAAAAGGAATCAAAAGCACAAAACACAAAATTAGGTACAAAAGTACATATTTATTTAGAATGATAAAATAAATCACAGCAAACTCCCAGAAACTTAGAGAATCAAGTTCCTCCTACACCCCGCCCCCCTGCACACACACAAAAACTTTTTAAAAAATATATGTTTTATTAATTTCAGATAGGAACAAAGAGGGAGAGAGAAATAGAATCATCAATGATCAAACATCATTAATCGGTTGCCTCTTGCATGCCCCCACATTCACTTCACACACACCTTTTTGTTTCTGAGAGCTCTTCTGGCAATTTACTAGAAGTGCTTACAGAACAATGTGTCCTGAAACAACCAGCCCTAACCCCTTACCACCTAGCTAGAGTATCCAGGTTCCAAAATGAGGCAAATGTCCAAAAAATTAATCTACACCTGTTAGTAATCTCAAGGGATACTTTCTGGTTCCATTATGATTCTCAGAAAAGGGCCAAACTATGAGTAAATACAGTCATCCTCCACATAATGACATTTGGTTAATGAAATGCATATTTTGATAGTCACATAATATTACTAACAGAGCTGAAAAATTCCTATCATTTAGTGACCGTAGCAAGTTGTAAAGTTATAGCACATTATGGCATTCACCTGTTCGTGGTGATGCTGATATAAACAAATCTAGTGCTCTACCAGTTTTCTAAAAGTATAGCACATTTTGTACAGTACATAATATTTAATGATAATAAATGACTATGTTACTGATCTATGCATTTGTTATTCTATTTTATTATAGATTATAATCTTTCTACTTATTAAAAAAAGTTTTCTGTAAAACAGTATGCTATATCTGGCAGTAGTCTCTCACATCTCATGTTTACTAAATCTCTCTTTTTTAAAAATTTGTTTTGAGCCAAGCCAGTTTGGTTCAGTGGATAGAGCGTTGGCCTGCAGACTGAGGGGTCCAGGGTTCCATTCTGGTCAAGGGCTCGTACCTTGGTTGTGGGAACATCCCCAGTTGGGGGCATGCAAGAGGCAGCTGATCGATGTTTTTCATCGATGTTTCTAGCTCTCTATCCCTCTCTCTTCCTCTCTGTAAAAAATCAATAAAATATATATATTTTTTAAAATTTGTTTTGGGAGAGAGGAAGGGAGTGAGAGACAGACAGACAGACATTAATTTGTTGTTCTACTCATTTATGTGTTAATTGATTGCTTCTTGTATGTGCCCTGACTGGGAATCAAACCTGCAACCTTGGCATATGGAGACAATACTTCAACCAACTGAACTAACTGGCCAGGGCTTTTACTGAGTCTCTTGACTGCACTATCTTCTCTTGTGCTTCATTTAATCTTGTGTTGTTTTGTACAGTGCCCATGTCGTGTGGACCTGGAGCAATAGGATGTACCATATAACTTAGGTGTGTAGTGGGCTATGCCATCTAGGTTTGTGTAAGTGCACTCTGTGATGTTCACACAATTATGAAATTGGCTAATGACACATTTCTCAGAACATATCCCTGTTAAGTGGTGTGTGATAGTGCTTCATGTACTTGTCCCTGATAGGCAAAGTACTGTTTCCCCCTTGACTTCTTTCAAGACTTTCTATTTTTCTGTAGTTTTCTGCAATTTGAAGATATTTCTAGGCATAGTTTTCATAGTATTTATCCTACTTGAGCTTCCTGAGTTTATGGTGGTTTTTTTTTGTTTGTTATTAATTTTGCAAACTTTTCAGCCATCATTACTTCAATACTTGAATTACTTCAAGCCATTATTGCTTCGTTGTTCTTCTGCTCTGTTCTCTCTTTCTTCTCCTTCACAACTTTGTTATTGTTACTGTTAAGTCTCACTTAAGGAGAATTATCCATCGATTTTCAGAGAGAGTTTAAGGGAGGGGGAAAGACTGAGAGAAACATTGATGTGAGAGACACATTGATAGATTGCCTTTCACACCCCCCACCCAGGACCAGGGATGGAGCCTGCAACCGAGGTACGTGCCCCTGACCAGAATCAAACCTGGATCCTCAGTCTGCAGGCCAAAGTTCTACCCACTGAGCCAAACCAGCTAGGGCATATCACACACTTTTAAAATGTCCCACAGTTCTTGGATGTTCTATTCTACTTTTTTTCATTCTTCATTTCAGTTTGAAAAAAATTCTATTGTTCTATTCTCAAGCTCACTGATTCCTTGGATGTGGCCAGTTCTCCTGATGAGCTTATTAAATGCATTCCTCATTTCTGTGACAGTGTTTTTTATTTCTAATACTTACTTTTGAATATTTTGTAGCATTTCCATCTCTCTTCTTACATTTCCATCTATTCTTATATATCATGTATTTTCTCTTAGATCCCTTAACATGAGTTATTTTTAAACCCCTGCCTAATAATTCCAAGATCTTTGTCATATCTGACTATAATTCTGATGCTTGGTTTAATTGTTAAGACTATGTTTTTCCTTACCTTTTAGTATACCTTGTAATTTTTTGTTGAAAGCCAACATGCTGAATTGGATAACAAAACTGAGATAAACAGACTTTACTGTGAGGATTTGGGCTGAGTTGTATGTTTGTTGCAGTTACATGTACCAGAGGATTCAAATCCCTCTAATGTACTTGTTTGTGAGTTATCTTTTTTTGACTTTAGGCTTCCCTAATTACTCCTCCTCGGGGAGAGACTGTGTCTTTCAGCTCTTTCAGCTCTAACTCAGTTATTATATTAGCACCCTGTTGGTATGTGATTGGGTATAGAAGAAGGAAAGTGTTCCTTACCTTTATGACTCAATCTGTCTCTTTGTGGGTCTGTATTCCTGGGCTATAAATGTCACTCCCTCCTCCCTAGTGGTATAGCTATTTCCCTTTAGGTGAGACAGGAAGGCTAGAGAGGTTTCAATGAGAAAAATGCCTTGCCCCAAAGGGATAGGCTCTGGTTATAACTTTTCCCTTGGAGAGTTGGTCTTTGTTATAGAGAATGCTTGATAATGCTTATCTCCCCTGGTCAGAGCTACTAAGGGATTTTTCTTGAATTCCACAAAACTGGGGGCTAAGGGGCTAAGTCTGAAGCCTCAGGAGTTCCTTACTCTCAAGCTAGTCCAATTAAGTCCCTAGGAATTCATCAGAATTACCACTTATGTGTTCCTACCAGTTTATGGGTTCAGTATTTTCTGTTTCAAGTAAGCAAATTTTGGTAGTGACTCGGGATTCACCTGTCCTTCCAGATTTCAGAGTGTTGGTGTGCCCTGCAATCATAATTTTCTGATACATCCAAGAAAAGTTGTTCATTTTCAACCTTTTTATTTTGTTCTTATTGAATGAATAAGAGTAACAACTTCTAAGCTCTTTACATGTTGGGGCTAAAATCAGAAGTCCACTAAAAGAAATCTTATCATGCATGCCAGCATTGATCTTTTGCATTAAAGGTTGTATTGAGAAATAGCCTTATCTCCACCTTGCATTGTCAATTAGTGTGTTAATGTGATCTATCAGTAATGTCTGCCAGGGTAATGAGATTAAGAAATGAAGGCACATCTGTCACATATTTGTCATTTTTGACCAAGATGATTTTTAAGGCCCTCTCCAAATCTAAGGCTCAAGGTCTCCTCTTCGACACACAATCAAATGATGTCATTAGGTGTCCCCTTATCACATATGAGAATCTTGTATTTCAGTTGGTATTAATGAAATTGCATTTTCATATGATATTGTCCAATAAACGCACACAGGAATATATACTAAGAGAAAAGCAAAACAAAATAACTTGCCCAAAGGTTTTGTGTAAGTTTCCTATTTGAGTTTAATTTTCTACACCGTCATTTATATATGAGATTGAGAAATTACTTCTGTTTTACACTTCTTCAGTCCCTATGTCATGCCTTTCCTTAATGCAGATTTTGCATCCATGTATTTGAAAGACTAGGATAAGCAAAAACTTTACATATATGTGTGTGTAAAACAACATCCATGTCATCATATAGCAGATTTTCTAGAAGACCTACCAGAAAAATTTATCTCAAGGCTTATTATCAGGAAAATGATGTTTCTCAGAAAAATTAGTTTCGTTTTTTACTTGTGGACACTAGATTTGTTTTCAACTTTGATTTTGCTAGTTAGAAACAAAATCAAATGCATAGCCCATTTCTAACAAGGGAATAAAATAAACTGATAAGCACTTTAGAGTTTTAATCTTTCAGACTACTTTAATGTTCTTCTAAGTCTATTTTCCATTTACTCTTTCTTCCTCGTTTATTTTGATCATTTTTATAATTTATTTTGATAATTTTGCTATTGGACAGAAAAATGGCCAAAAGGAAGGTTCAGAGAAACTGAAAAGAAAAAAGACATTCAGTAATTCACAAACTATATATTTAGCCTTCTATATGTAGGGTGTGCAAAAATGTATATACACACTTTGGATAATTATAAGGGCAGTGTTTATTAAAATAATTTCATTTTCAAAATTGAGCTATCCACTGTTAAAGTGTGTATACTTTTTTGGGGGATACCCTGTACACAAAGCAAAGCAAGGTCCTATTAGTCTTATTCCCTACTTTATTTTCATTTCTCCAAAATCAATCTTTTATCTTATTAAACATTTGGGAAAGCTTCAGGAAATCATATTCTTTTATCAAGTTTAAAAATTCTCTTTTCTTTTGTCAGATGAAATGTTTTATTTGATACAATATAATTTGAGGTTAAATCATGAATCTATTAACCTTTAGTTTGTCATTAATGGATTTTCCCTTCTAAAAATTTTTAGACATTTTTATATTTTCCTGGGGCCAAAATTGGGCCTCCTAACTGGTAAGGACTGAATTAATATAATCAGAGCTACCTGATATTTCCAGAATATATTTCCTCAAAGATCACAGAAGTATCACATATAAATTTAAAGGTTCTTTCTGAATGGGAACAGAGCAATTTTGCTTTCGTCTTTCACTACAGGACATTTAGTCAGAGTGTATGTGGGGGGGGGGTGGGGGAGGAAGTAAAGAAGTGGAGGGAGCCTTGGGGTTATGGGGAGATTGTTAGACCTGCACTAAGGTAAAGGCCTATTGCCTTTCCCAGGGTTCTGCAAAGGGTTAGGCCTGAGTGGATGGAGGTAGGGGTGGGGAAGGGAGGCTATGTGGTCTCTGTTGAGCTTTCTTAACTCTGATATTGTAATATAAAAACAACCATAGACAATCTATATATATATAAAAGGGTAATATGCTAAGTGTCTGACTGTCTGACTGATTGCTGTGAAGCACAATGACCACACTGACCAGCAGATGCTCAACACAGGAGCTGCCAAGACACACATTGGTCGGCACCATGGACCTGGTGCCGACAAACCAACAATCAGCTTCCCCCAAGTGGGACACAGGTCCTGCCACCACCCTGGAGTGACCCCCCCCCACTAAATCACAACCAACACTAACAATACTCGTGGCATAAAATGCAGACCACAGCCCAGCCCAGCTTGGAAATGGTCAATGTGGGATCCTGGTAATGATGTCACGTAGCAATGCCCGGCTTTTTCTCCCTAGTGACTAGCCTCCTAGGAGTTTCATCAGCTCAGGAACACAGGTGGAACATTTTTACACATTAACCAAATGTCTGTGAAGCATCTTCTCGTACCTTATCTCATTTAATCCTCAAAGAAGTCCTAGAGTAGATAGATAGGAGACTTGGTAGAATCCTATTTTCTTTTCATTAGCCAGAAGATGGAGATTTAGAAGGCTTAGAAACTTGACCCAACGGAAAAGAAGAAATGATGGAACCTGAAAATGACTTCAGGTTTTCTCACTATGCAGAATATAGTCAAACACTGCTACAGTTAAATATTTTACCCTTTGTTCTCCCTGTATGATCTATAACAATCATCTGCTTCATATTTATATTTACTGCTGTGTTGCTGACAATAACCTGAAAGAGAAGTTGGGGTGCTTTACTGGGCTGGAAAAAGTTTAGCTAAATCAGAAAGCAGGTCTAATTAAGCAAGTTTATCCCCCCCCCCCTCTCTCTCTCTCTCTCTCTCTCTCTGTATATATATATATATATATATATATATATATATATATATATAAAATAAAGTTGACATACGCATGCACAATACATATAAAGCTCTTGCTGGCACCAATCACATGCATGTGTTTTGATCTGTCATTGTTGATCGTGAATATGATTGACACTTCTATTATAGAGAAATGGAGAATAGCAATATTAAAATATTCCTTCTAATTAATTTCCTTCCAATGTGCCCAAATTCATGCACTGGGCCACTAGTATATTGATAAGCACTGTTATGTTCCAACAATAAAATTTGCATTTCATAGAATTTTCACATTATAAAGTACCATTCTTTTTACTTTTTCAACCATTTACAAACACAGAAAACATTCTGTAAGGTTTTCTGGACACACAAAAACACATGATGGGCTGGATTTGGCCTGTGAGCCATGGACTGCTAGTACCTGCCACACTAAAAAATCAAAATTCTCTACAGATAGAAAAATAAAAGCTGTGCTCAGAATTAAGCATCATCTGCAAGATTTCCCATAGTTGATATACAACTACTACTGATAGGGTTAATGTATCTATCTCTGGTATTTATCTATAAAGATTTCACACCTTAGCATACAAAGCGCCATTACAAAGTACATTATATGTAGGTTCCCTGACCCTGGGGAGAGTCCTTGAATCTACATTTTTTTAAAAACATTTTCATTGATTTCAGAGAATAACGGAGAGGGAGAGGGAGAGAGAGAGAAACATCAATGATGAAAAAGAATCATTGCATGCCCCACTCTGAGGATTGAGCCTGAAACCCAGGCATGTGCCCTGACTGGGAATTGAACTGTGACCTTCAGGTTCATAGGTCAACACTCAAACACTGAGCCACACCAGCTGGGCCCTTGAATCTACAGTTTTAATCAGTATCTCAGGTAACAGATTTGTGAGTAAAGTAGATCCAAACTTTGAGAATCGTTGAATTGTTACACATTATTAGATCCTTGGCTTACACAAAACAGACTGAAACCCACCAGGTCCCTAGTGACAAAGAGCAAGTACTCAAAATAAGTTCAACAGAAAAGAAGGTGCTAAATGTACATTGATCTTCCAACATTGGCTTCCAACAGTTATATAAACCTCCAGATCCCTCTATTTCACTCTTCCTAGTCTAAATAGTTTCCTTCTCTGTGAACTCCTAATCTACTGTGCATGCAATGATTTATAGTAATATAAAGTCATGAATCCAGAAACAATACAGGGTCATATCACCCACTCTAATCTAAACTGACTTCATGAAAATGGAATTTGAACTTAAGTAAGCACACATGACTGAGTGGATGCTAGGAATCCCCCATCCAATCTTAAATATGTAGAAATGCTGCACAGACAAAAGAAAGAATATTAGGAAAACTTGAAATGAAGGAATAGCTCCAAGTAATAGAAATAAATAGGGACTCAAAATCAGAATGATAAGTGAGTAGAATCAAGAGAACCTGAATTAAGCAAAGACCTCAAGAGTGGGAACTGCAAGCTACAACTTACATCAAAAATCTCAGAGGGCTGCTCCATACATGAAAGAGGGCATTTTGTGAAGCACATCTTTGTGTCTTTTGTCCCTATGATACAATTCCCTGTCTTTTCTTATTTACTAGCAGGATTATTTTATATATTCTGGATGTGAACCTTCTATTGCACTTTAGCCTCTTGGCTGCTTTTTTCTGCTTAGTTTCTAGAGGTCTCATCATTTGTGCATGGAGCTGAGGTGTTGGCCAATGACTTGTGGGAAAGTTGCATTCATATTTTTGGACTCCTTCTCTGTGTTGCTTTTCTCTAGGATTTTACCCTTTATACTAGCCACTTTGGCAACCTCAAATTCTGACTCTGTCACCCTAATCCAATAAGAATGCTATTTCTTCTTAAACTCTTCCCCTCCACTATAGTCCTTAGGGGAAAAAAATCTAGGGATAATGTTAATATGTGATTCACTTCCTAAATTTCCCTTTTCCCAAGGATCTTAGCTCCTCAAGTCACCCTTTGTTGGTTATACCCCAGTGCTTTAGAAAAGTCCCTTCATTATTTGATCAGCTTTTAAAGTTGTTTTTGGTAGAAGGGCCAGTCCAATAAAACTTCTCCATCATACCCTAGCCAATTTGGTTCAGTGGATAGAATGTTGGCCTGCAGAGTGAAGAGTCCCAGATTTGATTCTGGTCAAGTTCACATGCCTGGGTTGCAGGCTGGGTTTCCAGTGGGTGCTATGTAGGAAGGAGCCAATCAGTGATTCTCTCTCATCATTGATCTTTCTATCTCTCTCTCCCTCTACCTTCCTCTCTAAAATCAATAATAATAATAATAATAATAATAATAATAATAAACACTTCTCCATCATGACCAGACCAGAAACTCTCTACACACAAGTTTAACAAATAATATCTATATTGAATACACTGCTGCAAAGAATAGACAAAGAAGGGAAACTACTTAAATCATTTTATAATGATAATAGAACGACAATTCTAAAGGCAGTATAGTATAAGAAAACAAAATTACAGAATTATCTCACCTATAAATATAAAAACAAAAATCTTGAAATAAAATGTTAGCAATTATCATCCAGAAATGTATTAAAAATATCCAGTCTAGATAGGATTCAGCCAAAAATGGAAGAATTGTTCAATATTAAAAAGTCTGTCTGTAATATACTCTCTTAGTATTAAAGGGGAGAAAAGGATCATTTCAATAGATATAGAAGAAAGTTTGGGGTAAAATTTGATACTTTCCATTACTTTAAAAAAATAATAAAACAACTCTTTTTAACAAACCACGAAGATAAGATCTTCTTAACCTGATAAGGGCTTATGTACCAATAACTCAGAGAAAACATCATACCTTAGGGTAAAATTGTCATTCCCATTCAAGTTGAGAACCAGACAAGGATGACTTCTATCACCTTAGCATTTAACACTGTACTAAAGATCCTAACTAGTTCAAAAATAAAATTTTTTTGAAGACACATAACTATTAGAAAGAAAGAAAAGAATATAATTTTTTTGCAAGCAATATAGTGACCTATAGAAAAGCTAAAATAACTATAGAACAATTTTGGAACTGGTGAAAAATGTACCATGGTAATTACTTAAAAGGTGAACACATAAAATCTGTAGTGTTCTCAAATACTAAAAACATCTAGTTAGAAACTGTATTTAACATGTCACATTTAGCAAACCTATAAGATTCTTGGGAATAAATCTATCCAAATGTGCAGGAACTATATGAAGAAAATTCTAAAATCAGATTTCTAATTCACATCCATAAATAAAAATATATTCCAGATGTGATTAGACTTGAGTATTTTAAAAAACCATTTAAAACTAAGAAAAAAGAATGTTTTTCATTATACTATATAGCAGAAAAATAAATGAAATAAATTTATATGTAAGAATATATACTAGTTGTAGATCTTAGAAACATGTTGAGTAGAGAAAGCATTTTGTAGAATATGAATGCTGTAACTCCATATAATTTTATATAATTTTCAATTATGTAATTTATGTAAATGTTTAAAGCATACAAAGCGATACAATCGCTAGTTTATAGACTCTCATAGCTTTAGTAAAAATATAAAAATAAACACAGACTGGAAGTATGAAATCTAAAATTATATAAGTGGTTATCTCTGAAAAATAATGGAGCTAGGTGTAGGGACAGACTTCAATTTTATAGCAATGATGTTTTGTTTTATATAAAATATCATAATTGAAACTTAAAACATTAGCACTTATTAATTATGAGTTGGATGCATTAATGTTTTCATGTAATTCTTTCTGCTGCCATTTATGACCTCTTAAGTAACAGGTCCTATGGATGGTGCTTTTCAAATCACCCTTTCACCTCAGGAAAAGAGTAAAGATAGTCCTCTAAACAAATTTACTAGCAAAAAACTTTAAAAGATGAAATAAACAAACCTCATGCTTAAATGAAACTGAAATTTTATAGGGAAATGGGTCTGATTCTGGAGGTGAAAAGGAGAACTGACAATAGATGCCAATAGTGTCAGCCTTTTTCTCCCTGGGAGCTAGGTGTGGCTGACTTCATTGAGTACTTGTGAAGCATTAATGGGATAAGAACAGGAAAGTTATGAATCTTTATTCAATTAAAATTTGGTTGCAGCATCATTAAAACTAAGCTGTTCCACCTGCTACTAATTTCATTCTTGGCTACTAGGCTGGTTATTTATTTGTCTGAATGAAGAGAGGAAATGCTGCTGGTAGGGCAGATCAAACTGAAGTGCACATGAGGAGGAAGTGGTCATGTGTTAATGAACAAGAGAGCTGATCCTGGAGTAGTTCTCACTGCAAGTTTATTGTCTAAATTTGACGACAGTTTGAATGCAGAATTGCACTAATGCCTGGGGTTTCTGTTTTCCTTTTTCCAGTTGTGCTTGGTAGTTGTGTTACGTTAGAAGTGGTCCTAAGGACGTTCTCCTTTATAGACTTGGAAACTGAGACCCACAGAGGTGAAATCATTGATCCGAGGTCATGCAACTCATTCCTGGCCTCTTTCCAATTTCTCTGAAATAATTCCATGTTCTACTTCTAAAATTATTTCAACTCCAAATTAAAAAAAGACAGCTTTTAAAAGGCAATCTTCACACACCATAACTGCTCTTGGCCACAGGATAGACCTGGGCAAAGGACTGCCAAGTGATCCCATTTCAACATGGGAGGTAATTCCTGACTGTGTCTCTGGATGTCAGCTTCCTCATAATGTCCCTTACACACTCGGGGTGAAGTTCCAGAGCTTGGAGAAGATGTGGCCACTTCCTGCTTCCTTTATGAGTGAATGATGGTGCAACCACCAGGAACAATGCTGCTTCATTGTCATATTTAGTGGATGCACCTGGACCAATTTACTTTCCAACAAGAAATCCATCTCTCCCACATATATGGAACCCATTGCATTTGCCAAGCACATTTTCATCAATAATCTCATGTGAGCCCTAAAACCTCCCTGATACAAGTAAATTATTCCAATTTTCTAGAGGAAAAAGTGAAATGCAAGAAGGAAGTATGCTAAATTGGCACCACAGGCCAGGGCTCATCTCAGGATATCTATTTTGAATCTGGGCTGCTAGCCATCCCTTGGCCCCTCCTGCCCTGACACTGCTTTCCTTCCAGGTACTAAGCTTGACAGACACAGAATAACCATAACTGCTGCCCCCCTTGGAATCACACGCCTATATTAGGGCTGAGAAGTAGAAGAGGCAGGAGAAGAAGAAGGGCTTGATTGTCTCTTTCAAAGGATGCAGAAGGGAAGTCACTGGAAGGACATGGGATAAAACTTGGACCAATAACATTTCACAGGATTCTGGTCTAGGAGAACAATATATAGTCTAGTGTTTTCCAACTCATTGATTCATTATAATTACCTTAGGTAACTTTTTATTTCTTTAAATTTTGTTGTTGAATAGGTAATAGACTCACAAGGTTCAGGAATAAAAAGCTATCTGATGGAAAGTCTTCCTCCAACCTCTCTATGTCATAGTGACTCTATTCTACTACTCCTTGAAGGCTGAAAAAGGTGTGAATGACTTTAAGCACATATAAGCAAAGCATATATCCCCCACCTCAACACACATTTCTACATAAAAGGTAACATACTATACACATTGTTCTTGACTTTCTTTTTTTTCACCTAAATAATATATTTTGGAGATTATATCATATTAGTACACGAAGAGCTTTCTCTTTTCTTTTTAAAGTGCATAGTATTTTATGTGCCTATACCATGAATTTTATTTAGCCAACTAGAAGCTGGTTGCACGAAGATTCGTGCTAGAATGGGCTTTCCTTTCCCTGGCTGCTGGCACCACCTTTCCACTTGGGCCCAGCCCCTTTCCACTCCAGCCCCGCCTTCCCACAATGCCCAGAGGCCCTGAGAGACTTGGGGTGGGGCATCCTGCCTCCCATCCCTCTGCACCTGTGTATGCAAATTAACCTCCATCTTTGTTGGGTTAATTTGCATATCACTTCTGATTGCCTGGAGGTGTAGCAGAGGTATGGTCAATTTACATGTTTGTCTATTATTAGGTAAGATTTCCTCTTAATAAACTAATTGGTTGTTTTTAATCTTTTGCTATTACAAAGCTGCAATAAATAACTTGATACAATGGATATGTAAGAAAACTGAGTTTTAGTTTTTAAGTTCTAATGTAATGAATGTAGCCATGTACCCTTGGGGAAGTCAGTTAGGATTTTGACCTTTTAGAAATGGAAAGAATCTTAACGACTTTTTGGTCTAGCATAGCAATTTTTAACCAGTTGCTATAAGAGACACACTGGTGTGTGGAAAGAATTCTTATTTAGTCAAGGGCACTAACTTTTTTCCCTTAGATTGTCAAATTAAAATATGACAACAGCCAACACAATTGCAGTCTGCTGTAAATGAATCAAAGGTATACCTATTTTTTTTTATCAGATCAGCAATATATATATATATATATATATATATATATATATATATATATATATATATTGGTGTGCCACTGAATTTTAGTAATTAGTTTATGTGTGCCATGAGATGAAAAAGGTTGAAAATCGCTGGTCCAGGATTTCCCAAAGCCATGTGAATGGAACACTAGTCCCAAAGGGTGCATACCCTGGAAATTGATAGTATATCTAAGACTTTGAGAAAACCAGAGTGAACAAACATTAATTAATCAAGGGTTTCACAAATTTATTTCAATAATGGAGTCATTTTATTTTTATTTATTTATTATTTTTTAAAATATATTTTATTGATTTTTTTTTTTACAGAGAGGAAGAGAGAGGAATAGAGAGTTAGAAACATTGATGAGGGATGTGCCCGCAACCAAGGTACATGACAGGGAGCCCAGTCTGATGCAAAAGCAAAGAGCCTTTATTAGCCAGCCGGGTGAGTGACTAGCCAGGGGACTGCTTTGCCATTCTCCACACAGGGAGACCAGAGAGCAGCAGCGACCCTTTCTGTAGGACCGTTTTTAAGCACATTAACCACATCCTGTACTTACAGAGCAAGCAACCCTACACAAAACAGTTTTTCCTAAGCTATGTCAGGATCATGCCATTGATGACCATGTTATTCACAGGGTCATCCTATTCTTCAGAAAGCTGACAGTGTTCTGTGAAAGAAGACCTATGTGCTGGGAAGGGGCCATGAGACCGTATCTCAAGGCCTGGCTTGGTGCCAGCACTGACAACTCTAGCTGTCACCATAGTCCACGGCCTATCTGGAAGCATACTCAAAAATTCCTACTCTCCAACAAAAGCATGAATAAAACAAAAAGCCTGGCCTTCCCAAGTGAGACAGGAAAGGAGGCAGTCCAGCAGATGCCTTTGGACTTCATCTGCACCATTGACGAGCCTGCTGGATCACATGGCAGATTGGGACATTCCAGTCTCCACAACCACATGAACCAATTCCTTATATTTATTTTCTGTACATATACAGTTCTGTACATATTGGTTCTGTTTCTCTGGGGAACCCTGATTATTACAAGAATCAACTGTTCACATGCTATAGAATTAATGTTCCTTAGAACACTTAAAACTTAAAGAGGAAGTGAGATTTAATATGGGTCACAAATACAAATAGGTTCAATGGCAGAGGTGTGAGAGTTACACATTTCAAGAATCATGAAAACATAAGGCATGTTCCACATATAATGGAAACCAGTCTGATTAGGCTTTCTAATCTTTACCAATATTTCTCTTGTCCTCTCACTCAACAATCTATTATTGAGTTCCTATTATGTACCAGGTATCATTTTAGTTACTGGGAATACAACAGTGAAAAAGACTGACAATGCCTCTGGACCTTATATTCCAAAAGTGGGAGAAAAAATAAAAGTAAACTAATAAATGTGTCAGTTTTGGGGGGAAATGCTATGAAGAGAAAAAATAAAAATAAAGCAGGATGAGGGGTTATAATGCTGAGGGAAATCACTCTTTTAAAAAAGGTGACCATGAAATACACTTTGATTAGGTGACATTAGAGCAGAGTGCTAAACGAAATCAGAGTCATGCAGATTTCTGGAGGAAGAATATTCTAGGCAAAGGGAAAAGTAAATGCAAGGGTCATGTCCAAGAAACAGCAAACAGGCTAGAAGTAGAGTTGGAAAGGAGGCACCAGAGTGGTAGCAGGAGATAAAGTCAGAGTCAATGTAGGTCCTCATACGCCAACTTAAGGGCTTAGGTTCTTATTTTAAATCAGATAAAGAGATATTGAAGGATTTTGAGCATAGGAATGATAGTATCAGTCTAGTTGTTTGTTAAAAATAGGCTGTAGGAGGGAGCAAGGAGATCAGTTAGGAGGACATGCTAAAGTCTGGGGAAGAAATGCAAATTGTTTTTGAATTTTGATGGCAATAGTGGAAATGGTTAGAAATATTTGGAATCTGGATATATTTTGAAGGTAAAACTAACAGAATTTGCTGACGGGTTGCCTGATAGTATTGCAAGACATAGTTCTGCACAAGAAAAAATTTGGATTCCAGTCTCTTTTGCTACTAATTAATTATGTGACTTTGAGCAATCTATGTAACCCCTCGGGCCTTATTTACCCACTATAAAATGGGGTCATTAACTTCTTGCTTGGAGATAGAAAGTCAAATGGTCTCATGAAGTGCCTTCGCTTGACCTATGCCTCAAAAATAGCACTCATTATCTACTGTCTTGTATTCCTCACTGTAGTTTTATGAAATGAATTGTATTTTCCCCACCACATTGTAAATTCCTTGGATGCTGGGACCTTGTCTATTATTATCCCTACACTAGAGGCCTGGTGCATAAAAATTCATGCACTTGGGGGGTGAAGGGGGTCTCTCAGCCTGGCCTGTGCCCTCTTGCAGTCCTGGAGCCCTTGAGGGATGTCAGACTGACAGCTTAAGCCCACTCCCTGTGGGCTAAGCCTCAGTCTAGCTTCTCTCTGTGGGAGGCAACCAGCAGGCTGATCTGGGATGGCACCAGCCAGCGAGCCACCAGCCCCACCCCCAGGACACCCCTCCACTGCTACCAGTTGCCACTGCCCCAAAATTGCGTTTCCCTCCTTCTGTCCACTGGCACCCACCTTGGCTGGACTGGCATCACCCACTCGCCGGCCCTGCTGAATAATTCTGCCATTCGGTCGATTTGCATATTAGGCTTTTATTATATAGGATATCATCCAGTGTTTTATCAATTGACTGAAAATAAACAATCTTCAAATAATAACCCCTAGTTGAATTATAATGTTGTATTCAATTTGCTCATGGATTTTGCAAATTAAAAAAAAAATTATTGATTTCAGAGAGGAAGGGAGGGGGAGAAAGAAATAGAAACATCAACATGAGAGATAATCATTGATCAGCTGCCTCCTGCAAGCCCCACACTTGGGATGAAGGATTGAGCCTGAAACCCGAGCATATGCTCTGACAAGGAATCGAATCATGACCTCCTGGTTCAAGGGTTGACACTCATTCACTGAGCCATGCTGACTAGGTGGGATTTTGCAATTCTTCATCCACCACTACTACTTTTACTTTTCTTATAATTTTTTAAATTTAGTGCTTAAGAACCCCAGTTTCAAAGAGCAAGAAAGGGAAGGGAAAGAGGAAGGAAATTCTAATTCAATAGATACTATGTTGAGGTAAGAAGGCTAGTTAAGAAAGATTTAGTAAAAAAGTTGGAAAGTGTGACATGGGAACTCAACTTAAAGAAGAAGCAAGATTTTTCAAGTCAGAGAAGGGAAAGAAATGCATTCCAGGGAGAAGAAATAGCACTAGCCTGAAAGTGCATACTGTGGAAAAATAACCATTGCCTCAACGGGAGCACAGCATGTCCAGGGGATGAGGGAGGTAGAAGAAAAAACAAGGATAAAAGTGGAATAGTAAATGCTACACAGCTTATGGTAAGTCTTACATGTTGTTCTAATGTGTAAGGAAAAAAATGGGAAGTTATTTTTAGAATGTAATCACATGACAGCAAGTCCTTATGACTATCTTGTTCTTCATGAATTGCTAGTGTCTTCTATATGCCTGGCACATAGTAGGGGTTCAATAAATCTCCCCTTAATGAATCACTGTTTTTAAACAGGAGATTGATATAATCAGATATATGTTTTAGAAAAATAACTGGTGATAGTGATGAGAAGGGACTGGGAAGTGACATAAGAAGCAGGGAGACCTCAGGTAGCTGATTATTGACATTGGAAAATAAGTAGGTCAGATATACAATGGTCTTTATTATAATCAACAGGAACTTAATTGAATAGAATTTAAATAACTAAATGCTAATAACAACTATATTTTCTTTAACAATATTAGCATACAGGGGTATTCAATAAATATTTATAGCTTCAATAATGTGTATGATTTGGGCAGAGCAAAGGAGGCAAGCGACAGCTACTATATGACTTGAGGGTTCCCAGGAGGCAGCAAGTGATTATAATCCAAGTAAATGGAGGTAGAGATAGCACCAAGAGGAGAGAGAGTGATGAGATGAGTGTAGAATCAATATGATTTTCTTTGGATCTGCTAAACTCACACATGGTGTTAGTTTTGAAAAGCTGAAGTTGAACACAGAAGCAAGTGAGCAGAAAGCAATTGTTAATTGAATAGATTCCAGAAAATGATGCTGTGCTTGAATAATCAGCAGCTTTTTGCAGTTTGTTCACTAATATCTGATATATAAGGTGTGAATTATTTTCTATTTGTTAAAAAAATCAGTACAATTGTAGTAAAAATGTTTGTCCTTATAGATGTTGCCAAAAGTGCTGGGAAGAATATGCCAGTCAACAGTATTCCATGAATCTATGAAGGAGGAATTCATAAAAACTCTATGAATCATACAAACATTTCACTTATTTATCTTAAACAAAAGCTCTGGCAAATATCAGTCTGAAAAAAAAATATGATAAAGTGTCTTCAGATAGTCATATGTGTCTTTTCTGTGTGTCATCTCCATTTCCTCTACAGTGATTTAATGAACACCAATCATATATAAAACTGAGGGCAGTAATGGAGGGGAGCCTAAGAAAGACTTCCTGCTCCTGTTACCCACAACCCCTGTCTCTTGTTACACAAGAATAATTTAATTTACATTAAAATTTTGGGGTTTTTATATAA
Organism: Vespertilio murinus; assembly: GCA_963924515.1. Taxonomy (NCBI): domain Eukaryota; kingdom Metazoa; phylum Chordata; class Mammalia; order Chiroptera; family Vespertilionidae; genus Vespertilio; species Vespertilio murinus. The sequence continues at coordinate 18,165,298 of OZ004714.1, read as the reverse complement.
TCCACTTCAAATGCATTTTAAAGGAGGACTTGGGGGCATAGGAGTTAGTGCAGTATGAGGGCAGGAGGAAGCAATGCTCAAACCTAATTCTTAACATAGGGTCTTAGGATTCCTTATGAGGTCCATGGATGGACTCTAGTGGACACATGAAAACCTTGAACTCTTATTTAAAAGTGTGTGTGTGTGTATTCTGCATATACACATGTATTTTTCTAAGAAAATCAATCATTTTTATCTGAATTGTAAAAGAACTAATGACCTTAAAAAGTGCCTTAAACCCAAAGAACTTTCAGTGATTTTGGCTCCTGTGGTAAGTAATTAAGGATCTGGGAAACCTCTTAGGACCTGGAAGTCTTTCATGGATTTTGAGTCCCACCAACCCATAGTCTGCCTACTCACTAGGCTGGTTTTCTTAAGCACCGAAAGATTGGTACTGCTGGTTATGCTACCACTTTTGCCTTGTCTGGAACAAAAGCTTTCTGCTCTCCTTATGGCAAAACTCAGCTCTTCATGAAATAAAAATGCCACCTATGCCACAGAAAAATCACCATCCCTTCACTCAGGGCATACCAGGTATCCAAAAAGGAAGGGCATTTTCCAACTTCCTCTGCCCAAATTTACACCAAATTTATAAATCTAATCACAAAGAAAAAGACATACAAATGTTAAAGGGCTCATAACGTTCAACCACATTTTTCATGTGATTCACATTAAAGCATCTTATGTAAAAGTTGAACAAGCATTGAAAAAACTCTACTAATTATGCACAATGTAAACAAATTTTTTAAAATTACAGAAAATTTGAATTCCTTGATTTCCATAGGCCAAGTGTAGAATTTAAATGTTTGTGGATGGTGGTTCTTTGTTACACTTAGCTTTGTATCCTTTTATTTATATGAAATGAAGTGGGAAGAGAGACAAAAAGGGGGAAAATGGCAGGAAACAGCTACCCACCTCCACACCAAATACCAGCAAAAACCACAGTTACTATAATCTAACAACAATATATTCTGTTTAAGAAACTTCCTGATCCCAGAAACAGCCATGTAACTCTAGACAATAATGAAATTATATCCTGCACACGCTCAAAACCATCCTCTATAGCTTCTAACAACATACATTTTTTGTTTGTTTTGTTTTTGCTATCTTGAACTCACTGAGATTTAGTTCCTTTGAAAGGACCCTAACTATGACTTTCAGAAAAGGCGATTGTAGTGGTAATGATGGTGGTTATAGATGTGGTAACATAATTTTATCATGACCTCCAGTTTCCACTGCCATAAATTTGGGAACTGGAATAAGAGTTCTTGACCATTTCTTATCAGAGAGAAGAAAGCTGCCAGTTTTCTTCAGGAGAACAAATGTCTGCCAGGGTAAATGATTCACTCAGAGTATTCAGTCCTTTCCACTGTGACAGAAGCTGGGCCCAATCTCAATTTGTCATAAAAAGACAAGTCATTTCTAAACTTTTTTTTTCTTTATTGATTAAGGTATTACATATGTGCCCTTATCACCTCATTGCCCCTCCCACCCGTTTTTAAACTTCTTAAGAGAAAATATTTAGCTGCCATTGAAATCACACAAGTGTATTCAATTTTACTTAACAACCCTACAAATGGTGAGTGTCTCTTGCTTAATTTTTCCAAGAAAAAAATATTAATACTAAATAATAACCAATATCACTTTGAAAAGTGTTGCTCACAAAGGCCATCTAAGGTGATAATGTGAAATATATTTCCAGAGATTGAAAATTGGAAATGACTTTGAATATCTGTATGATTTTTCCAGATACTATCAAGCATGGTTTACCCCTGGGAATCAGAGTTCCCATGGTGGTAAATATAATGATGGGTCTATAAGATACTGGGATCCAGCCACCTCTGAGGTTCCATGTTTGGTAATCCTAGAATTCAAACTCTTAAATGAATATAATCAACATTCCATGTAATCTGAGGAACACAATCAAATAGAGTGCTCACAGCACAAAGCAAGCCTGAAAGTCAAACATCCACATTGAGATAATACAGCTCTCCAAGGGATCAAATGACACCAGAGACAAATGGATCAAGTTGTTTTGCAACTGATCCAAAGCGTGGTCCAGCTGTTCCCAGTCTGTTTTCCCAACATCAGAGGCGATTCACTTAAGGCAAACCATAAAAATAGCTGTTACTCATAATAATAGATATTCCCTGACTAGTAGGCCAGACTGCTCATCTCCTCAGGCCATCGTCTGTTGTTACCCATTCCCTCCTGTGTTCTCATCAAAGTCGGATTTGGGGAGAATCCTGCCAACAACTACACTTGGATTCCCTAATCCAACTGAAAGGAAGGTTATCTCAGCAGAACAGGGGAGCATATGACTCATCCACCCTGAGCTACACACAAATTCAAGTATCATCATCTAGGCCCGTTTCTTTGGACCAGGTGTTTACACTCAGTTTATTTGGTCAAATGCTTTCAAAGTGCATGCAAGTGGAAGCTGAACTATTTCTTTATTCCCCTCTATATAATATAATAGATTATGAAATACATCTATTAAAAGAACTGTGAGGGAAATAGTGTAGTGGAAAAAGTATGCACTAATTTCTGTGAACAGACCTCAGTTAAATCTGGAATCGCCATTCATTATACAAATTACCTGCTCTCTGCAGCTTACTGCCCTAATCTGAGGAATATGGTATTAATGACACTTGTTTTGTCAGGGCACTACTTCTCAAACTTTAATGTGCATTGGGGGATGTCATTAGATTGCAGATTCTGACTCAGTAACTGGTCTAGGGTGAGGCACAAGTGTCTGCATTTCTAAACATTCCATGGCAAGGCAGTGCTGACACTCCTGGCCTGGATCACACTTTGAGTAGCAAGGTAGTCAGGACTTTCAAGGTTGTACTTTTATATAAAGTAGCTACAACATTTGGTAGATATAAAGGTTTCATACAATACATTGCATTAAACACTAACTGTGTATACAGAGCTTCAATTTCTCCAAGAATTTGCAGAGATAGCCAAAATAGAATTTTAATAACATAAACTATCCCATTCTTTTCTTCAAAATTGAAAAGAAACATGGAATTGAAAAGAAACTGTCTGGGAATATTGGAAAGACTTCCCTGGAGGTAGCTGTGCTTTTAACTATAGCAGCCTTTTAGATAATAACCACCAAGAGATTAATACAGCAACTGAAGACCTGGGAAGAGTGATCATATATACATTTTAACTTAAAAACATTTTAAATATATTTTATTGATTTTTTAAAGAGAGGAAAAGAGAGGGATAGAGAACTAGAAACATCAATGAGAGAGAATCATCAATCAGCTGCCTCTTGCACACCTCCTACTGGGGATGTGCCCGCAACCAAGGTACATGCCCTTGACCGGAATCAAACCCGGAACCTTTCAGTCCTCAGACTGACGCTCTACCACTGAGCCAAACCGGTTTTGGCTTAAAAACATTTTTAAATATAACACAGTTTACACAGTTTTCATGACTCTTGCCAAGGGAAAAAAATATTCAGAGATAGTAAATGTATTTTTCATCTCAAAATAGTCAAAAGTCAAGCGTATGAAAGTCAAGAATATGTATGAAGACTGAAACTGGTTTGGCTCAGTGGTAGAGCATCGGTCTGGGGACTGAAAGGTCCCAGGTTCGATTCTGGTCAAGAGCATGTGTATTGGTTGTGGGCACATCCCCGTTAGGCGGTGTGCAAGAGGCAGCTGGTTGATGTTTCTCTCTCATCGACATTTCTAGCTCTCTATCCCTCTCTTTTCCTCTCTGTAAAAAAATCAATAAAATATATATTTTTAAAAAGAATATGTATGAAGAAAAGTAGCAATTTCAAAAAGGCACTACTGTATTTATGTGATATATGGATCATCTTGAAAGAGTCTATTAACATTTAGAAACGTGACTTCCGTAAAGATAATAACAATCGTAACCAATATTTATTAAATGCTCATCAAAATTAAGTACTAGGCTCAGGGCTTTACATGTGTCATCTCCTTGATCTTCATAATTCTATGTGGTGGGAACTAATATGACACCTAAGGCCCACTCTTGTCTTGGAGACTTTGAGCTAGTTGCTCCCTCTGACTGTAATACACTTGCTCCAGGTATTTGCTTAGCTAAGGCCCTCACCGCCTATCTACATCTTGCTCAAATTTCACCTTTTCAAAGATAACTCCATTTAATAGTGCAGTCTGCCCTCATCCATCCAACATTTCCTTTATTCCAACTTTTGACCTTCTAACATACCATATAATTTTCTGATATTCATTGTTTATTGTCTTCATCCACCGTTCTCCTTCCCACCAACCTCCGCCACCTCTCTCTCTCTCTCTCTCTCCCCCCCACCCCCAGAATGAAAGTTCCATAAAGGCAAGGATTTTTATGTGTTTTGTTCACTAATCTATCCTAAGCACCTGGAATAGTGCTTGTCACAGAGTAGAAACTCCATAAAGAGTTTTGAATGAATACCTGTTTTACAGATGCAAAAACTGATAGTACAGTTAAATAACTTGAACAAAGTAATAAGTATTAGTGCCAGAATTAAAAAATAGTCTGACTCCAGATCAGTGCAATACATGTTTAACAGAGCAATAAAGAAAGTGAAGATCAGGAATTTCTAAGTCTAAGCTGGTATCCAGACCCTTTGATTTCCCATCAAAAACAATATGGACAGATAAAATCAACCAACACTTCTCCAGGGTGGGCTCCAAAATAATTAAAACAAGGACAATTGGGATCTGGCATGAAGACAGAATACATGATCTTGGTATTTCAAGTCTAACAAGTCCTAAAAGCTTCCTCTTTAATATCCATACATTTAGCAGATGCCCTTGATATAATGCATATAATGTGCTTGAGCAACTTTAATTAATGGCAGATGTTATTAGCTATGTGCAAGGCACTGCACCACTGTTTCTCAAACTTTCCTTCCTTAGGCAGGGGAGACACCTGTGCAAACCTGGAGATAATTCCAGATGGAGACATCTTTGGGGTTTCGTGTGTGTATATACCTTGAACTAGGAAGAGACTTGCTCACTCTCTTTTGCCCAAATCAATAGGAGATGGACAGCTTCCATGGGAATGACGGAGGAAAAGGGAGCTACTAATGGACACTATGCAGCCTTCCGGAATAATCAAACTGAGAGGTAAGCTGCAAGCACTTTTTGGGCTCATGGGAAGCTAAGAAGCCTACCACTTGGTCACAAAAGAAGGCCTTTAGGGAGGCTCAATGACGTGCTGAGCAATCTAAGGTCACATAGACAGTAGGTACTGAAGACTTGAACTCTGTTAGAATGCAAAACTTCTACAAAGAACTTAGCACAGAGCTTGATGCCAGAAAATGAGAAATTAAAAAATGTATAATACATATATACACATATAGGTGTGTGTGGATAGTCTTCTAACTCCTTGCTAACCAGAAGCCCATTAAGTTCCCCAGGAAGGAACTTGTCTCTTTTTTTCTATCTAGACTATCTGTAACATCAATTTTCAATCTTTTTCACAGTGGCACACATAAAAATTAATGGCTAAAATTATGTGGTATACCAAAAATATATTTTTTGCCAATCTGACAAAAAATAGGTATAATTTTTAATACATTCACACCAGACTATTATTGTGTTGGATGTTGTAATTATTTTATTTAACAATCTAAGGGAAAGGAGGCCAGTTCCCCTAACTAAATAGTCAGGAATTGCATGTTTTAAAATTTCTTGTAGTACACCAGTATACTATGGCACAGCAGTTGAAAATTGCTGATCTATAACATCTAGTACAGTGCCTGAACATATTTATTGGTACTCAATAAATACAATTTTAATGAATTAATAAATAAGACATAACAGGGTTACCCCAAAGAACTGCTCAGTTTTCCCCTTGGCTGAAAAGACCATAAGCAAAAGCCTTGAAGCATCTGCAGAGTGCTCTAAAAATGCCCAGTAATGGAATATGTGATAAACATCTGTATATTCCATAGTGAGACATTTTCATGAATAGAGACATTGGGAAGGGTCACAGAAAGACTGAAGGGGAAGGAAGAAGAACACATTTTGTAAAGATATATATATATATATATATATATATATATATATATATATATATATATATATATGCCTAAGCAACTGGCCGACAAGCCGACCGGCCAGTAACTATGACACACACTGACCACCAGGGAACATATGCTCAATGCAGGAGCTGCCAAGTGACAGCAACTTTGCAGAGTGCCCTCTCATACTCTAGGACCCCTTGAGGGATGTCGGACTGACATTTTCGGGCCTGATCCCCGCAGAACAGGCCGAGGGACCCCACCAGTGCACGAATCTGTACACCGGGCCTCTAGTATTGTATATATGTACTGTGCAAAGTGCTTTTTGTGCATTACCTCATTAAGTCTTCACAACAGTTTTGGGCATTAACTCTACTTTATAGGTGGGAAAACTGAGCTCTGAAGGATTTACTTTCTCCGTAAGGCCCCAAATCTATTAAGGATCAGAGGGATCTGTCTAGGCCTGCTTGACTTCAAAGCCTATTTTCTTTCTACCAAACCATAACGTAGTGCTCTATAGATTCTTTGCTTCCAAAACAGTGTTTTTAATATGTTTAAGCAATCTTGTGAATTACCTACATTGTTGAACCATGTTTCCAATTTTTTATAAATAGGGTCCACATTTTGCTTGAACTATTTTCTCTAAAATTTAATATTTTTGTGATGGATTCCTTCAGTGTTTCCTTTTAAGCAGAATTTCTGCTTAACAAGTCACTCTAATGTCCCATTGGCCCTGGCAATGTTCACAAATTTCCAATAGATGCTCTTCTCAGAGTCATTTTCCCACATTTAATTATATTGCAGGCAAATCTATGGTTGCTCTTGCAAGGGCTTTTTTTTAAATCTTCATTTTTGCCTTGGTTGAACATCATCCTAAGCACTGAGAGGTGACGTCACTGGTTCCATTCCCAGTTAGGGAACATGTCCAGATATAGGGCTCACTTTCTAGTAGGAGGGCATGCAGGAGGCAGCCAATTGATGTTTATATCTCTCATCAATGTTTTTCTCTCTCTCACTAATTTTTTTTCTCTCTCTCCTTCCTCTCTTTCTAAAATCAGTAAAAATATACTTTACAATGTTCATTTTACATTTTAAATGTAGCTAGAATTTTAAATTATAAAATTGATCTCTTTAAGACTGCAGCTATAGTATATCACAATGGAAGTGAGGAATAGTGTATACTAGTATAAGTGCAGACTAAGACCAAATAGAGAAAAGTTCTGACTTTCATCTGAGGAAAAATTTATTAAAAATTAAATGACTTGAAGCTTTGACTCTAATTACAAGGGGCAAGGAATTTTCTAAAGGCCAATTCCAAGGACAATTTTTCTTAAATCTTTTCTCCTATCCACATGTCAATAAAGAAGCTACTGAACAAAGCTTTATACTGGAAAATACAGTGATGAATGTATTCTTATAATTAAATCCAGGCAGTCATCATCTATGGCTGTGGTTCTCAAGCTTTGGAATACACTAGAATCAACTGGAGGGAGGTTAGCACACTGATTATTGAAAGGGTCCCCAAGATCCTTTAGGGATTCATGAGATGAAAACTTTTCATTATAACACTAAGACACTTACTTGCCATTTCACTCTCATTCTCTCACAAGTGTACATTGGGTTTTCCATGCCTATATGACATGTGATAATGTCATTGCTCAGACAGTTAATGGAATATATGCTTGTATATTCTTGTTTTCTAGACTTCTAAAATATGGTTTTGGAGCATAAGTGTGTATGTTTTCAATAGTTAACTCAGTTTTTCCTCAGTACATCTACTGTTCTCAATAAGCTTTTTTTCTATTATACCTGCTATAATCTGTGTAACTCCATAACCACCCAATAAGTTCTTTTGAAATTCTAATGTTTTTCTTATGCCTATATGAAAATTAAAAATTTTTGTTGTTTTATTTTGCAATAATATTTAAAAATTATTTTGAAGTTTATTGTAGTTAAAAGAGTAGGTTATTTTATTACATTGGCTAGAAAGGTGCATGAGGTAGCTAAACAACTGATAGAGCCTTCTGCAATTGACAGTGTTGAATAACTACTGGGTGAAAACTCAGTAAAGTTAGGGAAAGGAATCACCCCAGTGTCACTCCCAATAATACAGTAACTTGTTGAATTAAAGATTTAGTCACAAGCATGAAGTCAAAGTCATTATTTCAAGATATTAATATTTGGATAAATCTCCAAATAGCTTTTTCTCTTGTATCCACCCAATTAAGCAGTAATAAGAAACCTTTTATGTGAATGGCTCTAAAATAACTTGGTTTATTGTCACTAAATACAATGCTTGGCACTAAATACAAATGGTGATGCAATATGTAAAGTGTAAAATAACCGATTTGACTCTCAAGTTTGTACTGGAAAACTATGCTGTAAACTGAATTGGTAATTTTTTTCCCATGGAACAACAGTTGGACTGATGGTACAAAAGCAACAGTGGGTAAAACTTCTAGCAGTTTAGCACAAGTCAAGTCAGGAGCATCAAACTGTCCTAATAATCATTGTAATATACTTGCAATAAAACAAAAATACTTCCCCTGATAAAGTAATAAAAGTTATTTAATTTTATTAAATTTTAACCCCTGAGTACATATTGAAAAAATAATATGTATGATTAAATGAAAAATATACATAAAATACTTCATCTCCATGGCAAAGTATGATGTCTGTCTCAAGGACAGACACTTGTATGATTGTTTGAGTTGTAAACTGAATTGGTAATTTTTTCATGGAACATTTTTACTTGAAACAATGACTGACAGGCAAATTGTGATTATTCAGACTTGGGTATTTAAGATAGTTTTTCATAAAAATGAACAAAGTAAGCCTGTTACTTCAAGGAAAACAATTGACAAAACCTGCTGCTGATCAAAAACTTTGAACTGTTGAATAAAAGTTGGGATTTTAGAATATTTGTATCTGTACCACGAGCTTTTCTGCTCCCCAAAACGTAAAGACTTTTTTGATTAGGTCAGCAGTGATAATGAATATGCTTGATTCATTATAATGAAATGTGCCAACATTTGGAATATCTACATAACAATTCACAACTCTGCAAAACAATATTTTCCAAATGATCAATGCATGGTACTACAACATCATACATGGGTAAAAGATACATTCAAAATACAAAACCAATAGATTTTAATGCATCAGAGTATGAAAAGTCTATTGATATGGCTTCATATTTCACATTATGACAAATCTTTAGGAAACTATCACTTGTAGAATTTCAATGTAGTATCTGAAAAGAATAGCCACAAAAACCTGAAGAATGCTATTAAAATATTCCTGTTTTCTAGCTGTATATCTCTGTGAGAGCAAATTTTCTTTATATTCTTAAACCAAAATAATATATTGCCACAGAATACAGCAAATGATGTGAGAATCCACATATCTTTAGTTGAGAAACAGCTATGGACAATTCAAATTTCCATAATGTAACATCCCAGCCAGATCACACTATATAAACCTCCACTAGTTGAGAAGAAATGTCCATGAACAACAACAACAAAAAGTCCAACCAGCTTTCATGCCTCTCTTTTAAATATTAGTGGCGATCCAAGGATCATTTTACATTAAGAAAAATTCATGAGAGAGATGAAAACAAAAATAAAGAAATGGGGAAGGAAGGAAGGAAGGACATAGAGGACAAAATGTTTAATTCAGAAACTGGTGAGAGAGAGAGAGAGAGAGAGAGAGAGAGAGAGAGAGAGAGAACGAGAACAGAGAGAGAGAGAACAGAGAGAAAGAGGAAGGAGAGAAAAGAACAAAAACTAAACAAACAACTAACATTAATATCATCAGAGAAACAAGGAAATAAGCTAATGAAGCCATAAAAAGGAGAATTTTGATGACTAAAACGAGCTTTTTGAAAATTAGAAATATAACAAATGAAAATGTCAATAGAAGATTTAGATGATTAAGGAGATTTATCAGAAAATGAAAGAAAAAAACAAGGAAGAAAAAAAATATAAAAATTAGAGTACTGTTTGAGGACTTCTGATATCTGACTAGTGGGATTTCCAGAAAGAGAGAACATAGGAAAAAATATTATCCAAGAAAAAAATTCATAAAGATATTTCTAAATGGAAGGGTTAGAATTTCAGATTGACAGGGTCCACCACATACCTACTGAACATAATATAAAGAGAACCATGTAAAGGATCGCTTGGGACAAAAAGATCTTAAAAATACCAAGATAGGAAAAAACAGGGCAAATAAAAGGATTGGAAATTAAAAAGGCATTGGATATGGGATTTCTCAATAGTTGTAAGGAAAGCTAGAACAAAATGGAGCCAAAGCATCAAAATCTTAGGGAAATTTATGGATAATAAAGAACATTATAAACTGATAAACAAAAAGATAGATACAGAGACAGTAAAGCAACAAACAGACTGTCAAATTACAGCGGTGAGGATAGGGAGATATGAGGGAGATAAGAGATCAACCGAAGGACTTGTATGCATGCATATAAGCAAAACCAATGGACGAAAACTCTGGGGAGGGAGGGCATGTATGGGAGTGGGGGGGCAATGGAAAATATGTACACATATAATACCTTAATTTAAAAAAAGAGAAAAAAAATCTCAGGGAAATCTTTATGCATCCAAAATATAAATCAAATTCTAACACAAGGTCTCAACATGTTTATTTCTCATTTATCTTTTCTCAGGAATTTCCTGGGGAAAAATGTTCCCCCAAAATAGGGAGTAAACTTCAAAAAAAAAAAAAAAAGGCATGGATCCAACAAATAAGAAAGTCAAAGGAATCCCCAGAATGATGGTGAAGGAAGATCCCAGGACAACAGCTGTGCAGGAAGCACAGAGATCAACCAGTCCAGATGGGACCAGAGGAGGGCCTCCTCCAGGAGAGCAGCTCCAAGGACAAGAAGAACTGATTGCTACCTGGGGTGTTTGCACAGAGAGAGAGTGACCCTCTGATACAGAGTTAGGGACAGATTAATAGGAAACTAGGCAAATGAAAAAGACAGTTATTAATTCCAGGGCAAGCAGAAAGTTGTGAAGGAAAGAAAATGTAACCATGGCACACCACATTCTCTGCTGTGAATCATATTTATTAGTAATAAAAATGTGAACACTGAATTCTGATCTCACCAATACTTATGAAGTAAAATGTTGGAGGGGACAAAGGTAAGTATGTTTCAGTGTGCAAGGAGTTAGAGAGGTAAGAGAGCTAAATTCTCATTTTCCATAGTAGGACATTAATAGACAATAGCTGAATTGGGGGAAAAATATCAAGAAAAACCAGGATCAGACTGTTACTTAGAAATATGGAAGCAAGTATCAGAAGTGGCTAAAATTATGATGATGCTTCTAGAGAGGGGCAATAAGAGGTGGAAAGAGTGAAGCTGGGTACTGCTGGTTTCTATTAGAAAGAAAAATGCACTACATGCTGATTACAGAAAGATTGGAAACTACAAAAAGTAAATATGAGAATAAAAAAATCCCTATATGCCACCTACCTAAAGATTAACACTATAAATCGATTAGTGCATTTTCTTTGAGTTTATGTGCATTTTATATTATTAGGGTATGGCTTGTATATTTTACTTTATTCACTTGACAAAAGCATTTTCCCATTATGTTCTCATACATATTTTATAGCAATATATTATTTTGTAATAAATAATATTATGTACTTAGGTGTAACAATATAGGCCTATTTTCTCAATATTTTACTTTGAAAAATTTCAGAGACAGGTGAAAGAATTATTTAGTGAAAACCATATATTCATCACCATGGTATTACAAGTAATACTTTGCTATATACATCCTCTTCCACACATTTATCAATCTATCTCTCTATCAATTCATTGATCTATTTTATGTGTTGAAACATTTCAAAGTAAATTGCAGGTTTTGGTAAACTTCATCCTAAAAACTTCATCAGGCATACCATCTGCTCATGGTTATTTTTCTTAAGTTTTACATAAAATGATATGCATAAGTATTAAGTATATAATTTGATGAATTTCAACAAATGCATAATCCTGTGAAAACTAAATTGCTATCAAGATGTAGATTACATTATACTCAACCCAGATAATTCCCTCATGTACCTTTCCCTCTCAATCCCTATCCCTACCCCCTACATCAACAGAGGCAGTCAATGTCCAAATTTTTAAAAATCTATTCCAAAATTTCATGTAAGTGGAATGATACAAATGTATTTTATATGACTTTTTGTACTTAGCATAATGTTGAGATTCATTCATTTGTGGAGTGTATCATTAATTTGTTCTTTTATCTTTCTGAGTAGCATTCCTTTATACAAATATTCAACAGTTGGTTTAATCTATTTTCTTGTTAATGGCACTTGGTCTTTTTCTAGTTTTTGCCTATTTTTAATAAAACTGTTATGAACATTTCTTTTTCTTTTTCTTAAAGTATTACATATATTAGTACATATATGTATTTTCCCCCATTGACCTTCCCCTAGCCTCCCATATCCCCGTTGCATGCCCTCATCCTCCCCCCCCCCCCCCCGCTCCAACCCAAGATAAAAAGTTTTTGTGCTGCATAGGTATATGTTTTCATTTCTTTTGGGTAAATACCAGGCAATGAAATGGTTCTACAATTAATGCTTTAGTATATACATCCTCTACCACACATTCTTGATTTCCTTTACATTATTAAGAAATTTTCACCTCAGCATTTCTCAGGGTTAGAGAAACATGGCATTTGGTTTTAATTTTTACTGAGTCCTCCTGGCCAGGATTTTCTGGAATTGTTCCAAATTTTGACTGAACACTATAGCTGGAAGGAATAAATGGCAGATTTCAGGTGCTACTTGTTGTCCTCAAGTGAGATAAAAACTTTGGGGTATTTTTAGAGTAGTTGTAAACATGATCTATATCTTAAGAGATGGCCATTATTTTTAAAGTAACCAATAAACAAAATGTATTTATAAAATAATCTATTTCTCCAATATAAAAAATATTGCGCTCATTTCATTTTATTTGCATGGTAAAGTGTGCTTCACTAGGGAAGAAGAGCTTTCTCTGACCCTTACTAGTCAACTATGACAACTGATCAAGCCTTACCCATTTATACTTTATAGTTATTTCATTAGTTCTCCTTACAAACACTATAAATTCTTCATGTTCAACCTCTATCCTACATTAACCAGAAGCTTTCTGTGAGGACACTGAATAGGATTTAAATTCCCACACTGGAATGTAATACTTTCAGTAAAGGATCATTTATTGCTATCAAAGCAGTAATAGTTACTAGATTATTCCTTAAAATAAGATTCAAACTTCAAGCCCAAACGCTGCCACTTTCTATACAATTTTTGGATTTTCTACAACTTTCTCTAAGTTTTACATAAATAGAGATAAAAAGAGTCCCTACCTCATTTGGTTGTCATGAGGAGATATGGTAAGGCACATAAAAGTTTGCAACAATTCCTGCCCTATTGTTATTAACATTGTTATTTCTCTCCACAGTAAATTCCCAATAAACAATTGCCTAATTGGAGGGCTGGGTGAAAAATGTGAAGAGATTAAAAATTACAAGTTGGCAGTTACAAAATAGTCATGAGGATGTAAAATACAGGGTAGGGAATATAATAAATGATTATGTAATAATTAAGTATGGTGCCAGGTGGGTACTTGAAATATTGGTGGGATTACTTTATAAATTACATGGTTGTCTAATTACTATGCTGTACACCAGAAACTAATACAAAATAATATTGAATGTTAACTTAATTGGGGGAAAAAAGAAAATGAGTCTCAAAGATTTGCAAAGGTAACAGAGATAATAATTAAAAACTGTGGTTCAAACAAAAGTCTTCTAATATCAATGCCATTGTGCTCAACCACTCAACCATATGGGTGTCTGGTTCTCTTATTCTTTCTTTGTTGTAGTTTGAATATGCCCCTTTTAACTTAAGCGATTAATAAAATGAAAGTGTTGCTTAAAAGAAAAACAATTGCCTAAATCAGCACTTGTTGAATGAAATAATGCTATTTTGGTGGAAGAGAAAAACTCACAAATTACAAAAACAAGTTATAAAAAATAGTAATTGTAAGTTAAAATAAATTCTATGCCGCTGGGGGAGGGGGGGGAGCTAAGAACGAGAATCGGTGAGAAACTTATTTTATAGGGAAGGCCACTTGAAGGAGATAACACGTAATTTGTGTCTTAAGAGATGAGAAGTAGCCCTAACCAGTTTTACTCAGTGGATAGAGCGTCTGCCTGAGGTCTCAGGGGTCCCAAGTTGGATTCCAGTCAGGAGTGTGTGCCTTAGTTGCTGGCACATTCCCAGTGGGGGGTGTGCGCGAGGCAGCTGATTGATGTTTCTCTCTCACCGATGTTTCTAGCTTTCTCTCCCTCTCCCTTCCTCTCTGTAAAAATCAATAAAATATATATATGTTTAAAAAGAGATAAGAAGTAGCAAGTCACACAAAAAATGGGGAGAACAGTACTCCAGACAGAAGAATAACATGTACAAAGGTCCTGAGGTGGATATGTCTGTGAACTTTCTATGAACCAGAAGACCACCAGTGTGTTGGGACAGAGTGAGTAAGGGCAGAGTAGCGCCAGATGCAATCACAAAGAGTAGAAAGTTTGGCTTTTGGTCTAAGTACAAAGGAAAGGCACTGAAGGGTTTTAAGCAAAAGAATGACAAGATCTTCATTCTTACTCTATCCATGACTCACAAAAACAATTTGAAGGAGGATAAGAATTTCTGAAAATGTTGGAAACTTGTTGTTTAGAGAAACTTAGAGCATATGGGTAGAATACAATATTTTCCATTATAATTGAAGTGACTGATTGCCAACAAACCAAAAATCCTTTGGGGATAGTTAATAAATATTTCATCCACTTTCTTTCATGCCTGTTATGAATATGCAAGGATTACTGTGACCCACTTAAAACAGAGGAAGACAAGAGTTAATGAGCTAGGGAGCAATGGTTAGAGTAACTGAGAAAAATGACCATAGTTGATAGCTCTGAGGGCACAAAATGGGAGCATGTAGCTGAGCTATGAAGACTACATTAGATAGGTGATTTGGAGGATGCTATTGGATAGATTTCTTACAAAAAGAAAGGGCAGGATTCCAGTATAAAACTGTGAGACATTGTAAGATGTTGGACATCCTGGAATAAATGGTATAAGGAGACTTATAGAAAATGTAAATTTATATATCATATAATTATTGATACAAGCTAATCTCCCCTTAGGGTAACATAGTTTTGCCATTGTAAGCTTCTTCCTAGAATGCTGGAGAGGTTATTTTCTCTTGAAGCTGCTTCATTCCCTTCAGATTTTTTTTTATTTGCTTCATATTAGTGACTCTCTTGGCACTAATTAAGACCACTGCCATTAATGTAATGGAGCATTTCTATTTTCATATGATATATTGAGTAATTAACAATATTTCCTCTGTTAAGGAAATTTATTCCTAAGGAAAAGCTTATGGGGAAATGCTGGCATGTTCAAATTTCCATCACCTGCTCCCTGATGACAGATTGATTTAAAGGTGTACGTAATAGCTGAGCTTTCCCAAATGTGTCAGTGTTGCTGTTTTTTTGTAAAATTGTATTATTATGAGATAGTATGTGTCATAAGAACATCTTTGGGGTTAGTTTTAACTTTTTTTTCTTGGAGGGTGAAGAATAGTTTATTAAATGTCAGATATAAACGTCATGACAACTAATATCTTTCATTTCACAGCAGCTGATAATAAGAGCAAAAATGGTGAATACCTACTGTTGCCAGGTAACTGCATCCACTGTACTTCCTGCCACCTTCATGAATCTGTAAGGAAGAAAAATAACAAAGGTATTTCAACTTGAAGCAAACCATATCTACAGAGTTAAAATGAAATAGGCTGAGACATACATAAATTAGGCCAATGCCTGGGTAGCTATGCTTTCTGAGATTGTCCACAGACCTTTTATAAACATGGCTACCCAACAGCTATTGAAGTTAAACTGCACAGAGGGTAAAGGTAACTCTACTTCCAGCTTTCCACACATCCTTACCATCTGGAACTCAAGACCCAATAGGACATTATGCCTATGTCTGTCTTCCCAAGCCCATGCCTGACTCTCACAATGATCAAAACTTATCTGCCCCATTTTGTATTCTCTAAGGACTCTGAAATTTGCTAGAAAACACATAAAGGATGACATTTCCCAAGAATCAGAACACAATCAATGCCTCTGAAAAACCTCAGACCTCTCCTTTGGAAGAGAGCATAGGGAAACCCAATTTACTTTTCTATGCTAATAATAGCCTAGATGGTGTCACACCCTCACATCGTCACAAGATGGCCATCATAAGATGGCAACGCTCCTAGTGGAGGCGGGGCCTGGCGGCTGCTTTGCACACAGTAAGGCTGTGGCTGTGCATGGCACGGTGGAGGCTGGTCCCAGTGTCTCCACTGCCTTACGTGGAGGAGGTGGGTCACAGCAGGGGAGGACAGTTGGGGGTGATCAGGTCAGCAGGGAAGGGCAGTTGGGGATCAGCAGGCCAGCAGGCAGAGTGGTTAGGGGTGATCAGGCAGGCAGGCAGGTAAGCGGTTAGGAGCCAGCTGTCCCAGATTTTGAGAAGGAGGTCCGACTACCACAGTCAATCATCCCCAAGGTGTCCCAGATTGGAGAGGGTGCAGGCCGGGCTGAGGGGACCCCCTCTCCCCCGCATCATGCATGAATTTTATGCATTGGACCTCTAGTACAAGTATAAAGCACTATCTAATATACTCCCATGATAGGTGGGATATATGCCTTTCAATTCTGAGCCCCTGAAGAACTTTTCTTCAGACTGAAACTATTTTCAATCAGGACTTCATAACTAAAGAACTCTTCTACTAGGAAGGGAGATGGTGTTTTTCAGGAAGGTCCTATTCCTGCTCTACCCCAGCATAACCTGAGACCTTGGTGTATGGCATTATGCTCTAATCAACTGAACTCCCGGTCAGGGCATCAATATGGTTTTATATTAGTTTCAGGTGTACAGCATAGTAGTCATATAATAATACACTTTATAAAATGTTCCTATGACATTTCTAGCACCCATCTGGTACCATACATAGTTATTATGATATTATTGAGTATATTCCCTATGCTGTACACACATCCTCTTGACTATTTTGTAACTATTATTTGTACTCCTTAATCCTTCACCTTTTTCAGCCAGCCCTCCAACCACTCTCCTCTCTGGTAACTGGATCTTGAACATTTTTCTAAAAAACGTATTTTTATTGATTTCAAAGAGGAAAAGAGATAGATAGAAACATCAATGATGAGAGAGAATCATTGGTTGGCTGCCTCTTGCAGACCAGGGGCTGAGCCCGCAACCTGGGCATGTGCCCATGACTGAAATCGAACCCGGTACACTGAGCCAAACCAGCTAGGGTTGGACCCTGAACTTCTAATTGCAGTAATGTTTTTGCTCATATGGGCAACCAAGGAACAGACTTTTGAAGCTGATACTGGTGAACGCACTACAGTCCTTCTGGCTCTGTCTCAGAGAACTTGAAGTAAATATGCATAAGTTATGCATTCACAAAAAACTAGAAGAAAAAATTTAATTATCAATGCCTTGTTTGGCTAAAAGGCTTTGGACAGTAATAAAGAATACATGTAGCCATGACTGGTTTGGCTCAGTGGATAGAGCATCGGCCTGAGGACTGAAGAATCCCAGGTTCGATTCTGGTCAAGGGCATGTACCTTGGTTGTGGGCACATCCCCAGAAGGAGGTGTGCAGGAGGCAGCCGATTCATGTTTCTCTCCCACTGATGTTTGTAACTCTCTATCCCTCTCTCTTCCCCTCTGTAGAAAATCAATAAAATATGTATGTGTGTTTTTTTTTAAAGAATACATCTAATTTGGCATTTTGGAAGTTAGAAAATGGTTCTTCATGGTACTATAATATGAAGATACTCATATGCATTGGATAATTTCTTCTACTATAGCTTGATAATGAAGTCCTTAAATACTCTTCCAAATGAAGAATTATAAAAAAAATAAGTAAACTAGAGTTAGGAACATTTAAAGTGATGCTAATGTTTTTTCCCCACTGACCAAAGAAAATCTATAAGATCAAAATTTATAAATTAATGGGCCCATATATAGATTATTATATAGTTTACAGAGCAATATTTTAAAATTGAATATGGAAAAAGACCTACCTTGATCCTAGACAGGAAAATCTATTATTATTCTTAAACTAATTTATGGGTTTAATAAAATTCTAATAAAAAATGCCAGCAGATATTTTTGAAACTTTATAAAAATCATTCTAACATTCATCTGAAGAAGCCAAGAAAACCCTAAAAAATTGGAATTATGAAGGGACATTTATTTGATGTACCATTTATTAAAATATACCATAAAAGTTGCAATGATTAAAACATTCCTAGCTCAGAAATTAGTAAGTAGATCTATGGACCAGAAAAAGAACATTTTTAATTTGCATATAAGAATTTATTACAAGAAAAAATCAGTATATGGAAAAGCCAAAGCATTTTTAATAGGGAGTTGTGGCTATTTAAAAAAATTAAAGTCAGATACTCATTTAATATCTTACTTTGTATAAAAAATCAAAATATAAAAATGGAGTTTAGTTTCATTATATTTTTTAAATACTTCAATCACAGCTTAACATTTTAAAACAAATGATATCTTCTTCACTATAGTATACTGAAGTAACAGAAAAGCTGTTTTGCTAACTTTGAGAAAATATCATTATGATATGTGTTCAAATAAAAATTGCTATAAACTATCTTTTCTTTTTTCCCTCATAGCAAAATAATAGACCAACTTCAAACATATGGAAGCATTTCTGCACTTATTTCAAGGAGAGAAAAAAATCTAATTTTCAAATAATGTCAAGCAAAATATGCACTTCCAAATACTACCAGAATGACCAAACATACCCTTGTTTTTTGAAATGTTTGTAAAAAACTCATCTCAACTGGAGAAAATGTTTTTTCAGACATCCTCAAAGGTTATTTTAAAAACTATAGAAATACAAAAATCAACCATAGAAATAACACATAAAGGTAACTGATTAGATAAAACTTCAAGGAATGAATATTATCATCAAAGGGTTTTGAAGAATTCTCCCCATACCCATTCTCCTTCCCTTAGAATTACGGCTCTCTATCTACCCTGCAATTATATTGTTTCTATACTCTGCTTTTAAATATATATATTTTCATTGTTGAAAGTATTAGAGATGTCCCCCATTTCCCCTCCTTTGCCCTTCTCCACCTGTTCCCACTCCACCTCAGGCCTTCAGGACACTTGTCTGTGTCCATGGGCTACGCATATAAGTACTTTGGTTAATCTCTTCCTGACCCCTTTCCCTCTAAGATTTGTCAGTCTGTCTCATGCTTCCATGTCTCTGGACCATTTTGTTAAAGTATGGTTGGCATATAATATTATTATCAGTTTCGGGTATTTTTAGATCTATGCTGGTAAAGTGGATAACAAGTCCAAAAAGATAATTTTCTTCATTCAAATATAGCATTGATGGATTCTTCTGCTCTCTAATTCTGCCTGTTTCTCAGAAACTGGCCCAAACCACATAAATGAATAACTTCAACACAGCTGCAGAATGTTTAGCAACAGTAATATTAGAGGTGGAATAACATGCACACAGACTAGTGCTGTCAGAAGTAAAATACCATTGGGAAAGTGAAACTCCATTTAGGGTCAGTATTATCCAAGGATTTTCTACCATCTAGTTCCATTCTAATCCCTAGATTTAGGTCTATAAATGTACAAGTAAAAGATGACCCAGGATTTGAATAACGACAAGAGAGAAAGATCTTGGTTTTCCAAGGTTGGATGTCTCCATACCTGAATTATGAAGACAGAAACTCTGGATGATTAATTAAGGGAACAGAAGCTGTCTATGCTCATGCTGACATCAAATTGTGCAAAAAAAGAATAAAGGACAGAAGGGGCAGGAACTTGTATCAAAGGAAATTGGCCAGTGCCAGGCAGACCTTTCAGTATTGGGGAGTCTTTCCCATTGGAACCAATGTGCTGCTATAGAAAGAAAAAAGAAAAAAATATGTATATATCCCCTTTCATTGTGAGAGTTCCTTTCCTCTCCCAAGAGACCTCAAATCTGGGAGAATTTCTTTCCTTTGTTATCCACCTGCAGATATGACGTATCTGAAATATTGTTGAGCCTTCTCTCCCAGGGCATATCACAGCCCTCTCTTATAATAAGGCACATCTTTATTCATGGTCTTTGGGGTTTTGATTTCTACTTCTGGACCACAAGTGCAACCCTAAAAACTGGATTCCAAATTTTTCTCCCAGGAAGGAGGATAAATCCTTCATAGAAAACAGAATGTCTAAATGAGTACAAACTTCAGTGAGACTGGGCAGCCTGATCTTTCTTTCCTTGTCTAAAAAGAAAATCTTTGGTTATATATCGACCATGAATAAGATTTAACAGCCATTCCATACATAAAACTAGGAAAAACATGTGAGAAAATTATTCATTTTGAGTTATAGCAAACCCGCCATCTTCCATTTGGTCCAAAGCCAGTTACTTTTCCATGGCTAATTATATAGCTATAACAGGTACTGCATTGAAAAAATAAAATATTGACAACTTTCTCTTTTTCTCTTTTCCTCCTTTCAAGCCTCCCTTCCTTTTCTCTCTCTACCTCTATTTATATATAACTAGAGGCCCAATGCATGAAATTCATGCAAGGGGCTTCTGCCTTGGCACCTGCTGCCATAGCAGCCGCCTCCTCTGCCTCAGTCTCCACAGCCCTGGCTTCATCCAGAAGGTCATCCAGAAGGATGTCTGGTCTAATTACCATAGTATGCTTTTATTATTTTAGGTTGTATACTGGCTGATAGACTTCCCTTCTAGCTAAGAATTCCATTAAATGTATAGATTTATAGAGCTGTAAACATAGAGACTAGAGATGGGTTGAAACTCTTTACTCAGTCTCTCTTGCCAATAAGTTATAATCATCAGGTTTAATTTAAGGAGACTCCTGAATGAAGAAAGGAAGAAAATAAATTAGCTAAAATTACTGATTGACAAACACTTGGTAAATAGTTTATGTAATGTAAAACCCTATAAGGTTGATATCATTTTTGTTTCATAGATGAAAAAACTGTTCAAGATGACCCAGGTAATAAGTTGCAAAGCCATAATTCAAATGCAGTTCTGATTCTAAAGCACTTGTTTAAATCAGACAGAGATGGCAAATGTGTGGTCTGCTCTCTTTTCCTGGGCCCAAGGTAGAGATTAATAATGGATTTCAATACTCTCTCGTTAATCTCAGAATTGGCCTAAGAATCCTTCTCAAATCAGGGATCCAGGCACTTTTACCTGGAACTGGCCCCCAACATGAAATCTATTTGCTGCTAATGGGCGGCGGAGTTTGGGAGAAAGGCTACATAGGACAGGGTCAGGAATTAAATGGAGGCAGATGTGAGACAATAATGCATAAAGGACAAAACAGGTTTGATTAGGAAGAAGACAAATGGCAGGGATGTGGGGGATGATGAGAGAAGATGCCGAAATGGAACTGGAAGGCTCTAGCTGGAGCTGGAAGGTGCTGGTTAGGGGAATATTTTGACAGACATGTCTTGACAGTCTAAAATACTGCTGAGGAACTCTTAAAGACTTGGATGCAAGCAAAGAAAGATAACTGACCTGATATGATTTGCCCTGGCAGTGGAGACTGATAGGAAGAGGAAAAATGCATCAAGATGTTATGATGAATTTCACACCAAAAAGCAAACTTTCCAAAAGCTCAAGTCCTGGAATAAAGCTGCATCAAAGAGAGTGAACACTGTGGAACTAAGATAAAGAAGGATTTTATTTTTCTAGTATGCTAAGCTGTGTGGCTTTGTTCAAGGCTCTTCGTTCAGGAAAACAGCACCACACAGGCCCAGGAGTCAGATACCTAATTTAAGACCTGGCTCCACAGCGTATTTGCCATGTGACCTTGGGTATGTTGTTTAACCTCCCTGAACCATTTCAAATAGAGAGAACAGCAGCTACTTCCCAAAGATTTTGTGAAGATTAACAAGATAACAAACATGAAGGAACAGGGTTAATGCCTAGTATACTGTTGGCACTCAATAAATGCGAGCACCTCCATTCTTTGATCGGTAAAATAAAGATAATAAAACCTGATCTGCCTCTAATAGAGGACAGTGGTTCTCAAACTTTAATGTACAAAGAATCTCTTGGGGTCCCTGTTCAAAATGGCAATAACTATGCCCTATGTTCATACAGTCTGTTTTGGTAGGTCTGTGCTAAAGTCTAAGAATCATGCTGTATTTTTAAGAAGCTCCTAGGTGCTTTTAATTCAGGGGGCTCAAAACCAAACCTGTGACAGGATCTGACATTGGCAGCATCTGTTCGAATAGGCCATTCTTGAGGAGAAAATAGGGTTTTGAAGAAAATTAGGAAAGGAAAGAGAGGGGGAAATGGGAGAAAGTGAGGAAGAATATTTCCCAAGAGAGCATATTTGAAGACCCGCCAAGTAAAGAGACGCTTAGCATAAACAGGTCAGTGAGGCCTGAATGAAGGAAAAGGGAAAGCTGGAGAAGATAAGAGGAAAGAACTGAGCAGCAGCAAAGCATTCATTGTAAAGCCTTGTCAGACATGGTAAGGAGATTTAATTTTGTTATAAGAGCAATAAAAAATCATTAGAGTCTTTAGCAGTGACTAACATCATGTGAATTATGTTTATAAAAGATTTTCTGACAACTGAGTGGCGAATAGATTGGAGAGGACAAGAGTGGAAGGGAAAAGAAAAAAAACAAAGCAAACAGTAACTAGGCTATTGATGTGGCCCAGGTCTGAGTTCCCCAAACTGTAATTCTCTTGTTGTTATCTGCTCTACTGCCATCCCTCACTTAAAGCAGGGTGCACATTCCTACTCAATGTGGTCCAAATGTTAGTGGAACACCAGTTCTTCAAGATGATCTCTGAAAATAAGACTCTGGTCAAATAAACTTAAGAAGTTCTGCATGCTACATCCCCTTCTTGGAGATTCATAATGTAAACTAAAGTATTAAAGGTTCTGAAAAGTGTTTTGGTAAATTTGTGTATCCCAGTATTTCTCAAACTTACTTGATCATGGAACCTTTTATTTTCCCCACCTCCACATAATATTAATAACCTGCAGAACTGATGTTCTCCAGAGCACATTTAAGGAAATGCTACCTTAAGTCATTCTAACTCCATGTGCTTGGTTTCCGGGGCCTCCTCTTCATCTCTCTATTTCAATGACTTAGTATTTTCTGACTCCCCATTTATTACACGAGGACATCAGCTTTATATGTCTTCCTTCTCTTCATTTCTACCATCTATTTTCTGTCAACTGTTCCTTAATGTCATATTATAAAGGGTGATAAAGTTTTTATTCTTTCTGTAACCATATTTTTTCCTTGTTTCTGGGTCTCGATCTCCTATGAGCCAGCTGTTGGGTGTCCTGAATTAATCCTCTATATCTGTAATATTTTTATTTCAAATTTTCTAACTCTATCTAATCTCTGTATATGGGTGATTTCCTTTATTTTTATCTTCCAATTTTTAGTAAACTTTTTTTCTTTTAAAAGTGTTTGGAAGATATAATTTAATACCATATGACCAACTCAAATACCATATGAGTATAAAATTAAAGTTTTTAATCATATTGGAAGAGGTGTGCAACCATCAATATAATTTAATTCTAGAATGTGAATTTCAAAAAGAAATCCCTATCTATGAGCAGTCACTCTAGATCAGCCCTAAGCAACTACAAAACTACTTTTTGTCCCTATAGATTTGCCTATTCTGGACATTTCATATAAAGGGAATCATGCAATATTTAGCCTTCCTTCAGTTAGCATTATGTTTTCAAGGTTCATCCATGTTGTAACACGTATTGGTGTTTCATTTCTTTTTATTGTCAATTAAAAAGACAATGAATGTATATGTATATCCACTGTATGAATATACCACATTTTATACATCCATTCATTAGTTAATGGACATTTGGGCTGTTTCTACATTTTGGAAATAATGAAAATGTCACTATGAATATTTGTACACAGGTTTTATGTGGATTTTTTTTTATTTACTGTGGGTATATACCTAGAAGTAAAATTGCTGATTCATATGGTAACTCAATGTTTAATTTTTTGAGTAATTTCCAGAGTTTTCTAAAGCTATTTCGCCATATTATATTCCCACCAGCAATGTATGAGGGTTCCAATTTCTTCACATCCTCTCCAATATTTGTTCTTGTATATCTTTTTATTTTAGCCGTCCTCATGAATGGGAAGTGATATCTCATGATTTTTATTTATGTTTCCCTAATAACTAATGATATTGGACATCTATTCATGTGCTTATTGGCCATATGTTTATATTCTTTGGAGAAATGTCTACTCAATTCCCTTTTGCTCATTTTAAAAAATAGATTTTTTTCTTATTGTTGAGTAGTAAGAGTTCATTTAAAAAAATATTTATTGTTGAAAGTATTACATATATCCCCTTTCCCCCTATTGACCTCTCCCAATCTGCCCCTTCAAAGAGTCATATATATATATATATATATATATATATATATATATATATATATATATCCTGTATACAAATCCATTATATCCATTATCACTTATATGAATTGAAAATATTTCCTCCCATTCTGTGTACCAGATCACATTCTTGATGATGTCATTCAATGCACAAAAGTTATTAATTCTGTAAAAGTCCAATGAATAAATATTTTCTTTTATCATTTACTAGAGGTTAGTGCACAAAATCTGTGCACAGGGGGCGGGGGGAGTGTCCCTTAGCCTGGCTTGCACCCTCTCCAATCTGGGACCCTTTGGGGGATGTCTGACTGCCTCTTTAAAGCAGCAGGCGGAAATCCCTCTCAAAATCTGGGACCACTGGCTCCTAACCACTTACCTGCCTGCCTGCCTGATTGCCTCTAACCACTCTGCCTGCTGGCCTTCTCTCCCCTAACTGCCCTCCCCCCATAACTGCCCCCATCTATTGGCCTGCTCCCCCCAACTGCCCTCCCCACCTGCTGGCCTTCTCACCACCAACTGCCCCCACCTGCCAGCCTGATTGCCCCCAACTGCCCACTGCCAGCCTGCTTGCCCTCGACTACCCCCCCCCCCGCCAGCCTGATCACCCCCAACTGCCTCCCCACTGCCTGTCTGCTCACCCACAACTGACCTGCTCTCCCCCAATTGGCCCCCCATGCTGGCCTACTTGCCTCCAACTGTCCCTCCCCTCCTCCCCCCGTCAGCCTGATCACCCCCAACTGCGCTTCCCTCCTGGTCTGATCTCCTCTAACCGCCTCTGCCTTGGCCAGCCACCATGGCTTTGTCCAGAAGGACGGCAGGAAGGTCTCCCAGTCTAATTAGCATATTACCCTTTTATTAGTATAGGTACTTTCAGTGTTGTATCTAATATCTAATAAATCATTTTCTAACCTTTATTGGATATAATTTCAGCAATTATGTATTTAGTTTTTAAAATTTATTGTTCTAATTGTACCTTTTTTCATAGAAATAAGATTTTACTCTAGAAGTACAATATCTTATTATATCTTTATAAAAATACTAATTCTAGTTTTTATTTTTTAAAGTTCTGATCCCAAGTTATAATCTTCTAGTGTCAATTTTTAAATTTATTTACCTTGTCTTTTCTCTTCTATGTTACCAGTTTCCTTGTGATCTTTGGCTATCAATTCATATTTAAAAATTGGGACTAAGTAGAGTCTTCTTAGTAGCAGGTACAGATTTTTCACAGCTATTGAACATGTGGGCTTTTAGACAGCCTCTTTTCACTGGGATGTCTGTTTTTAAGGCAGAGTCTGTTGGCCAATCCATTTCACTTTAGAGAGGGAGGAGGGAGAATGCACAGACACCCTTTGGCATGGATATCCCACAATGCTTCATTAACTGTTTTATTTACTATGCAAGAGCAACTCCATCTTAACATTCTAGGTTCATCCTCTGGCGATTCCTTCAGTTTCTTTGGTGAGGGCTCCCAAGCTTTGGTTTGGCATTTGCTTGGAGATAATATACTGAGTTGTTTTTGCTCAATATGGGCAGGTTAGAGCACTTAAAATGATGGAGGAAGAGATGAGCTCTGATTGTAGTCACTCTGCAGACAGAATTTCAGATAAACCCCTTGACGTGGTCCCCCTTTCTCATTAACCCCCTCCTGATTCAGAGCCTATCTGCTAGGCAGATTAGCTATCTTTATTCAGAGTCCACATTCTCTGAGTTTCAATTTCCTTACTCTGCTTAATCTGTTGACAGTCTTCCATCTGCTTAACTGTCTTAGTTAAAATGCTTTCAATGAATGTCTGCTTCTTGATACTACTGCATCACCAAAAAACAGATTAGGTCCCTACTTTACAGCAGACATAGCAATAAACTCCAAGTAAATTAAAAGAGCTTAACATTAACAATTAAAACATTTAAAATGTCCATATGAAAAGGAAATAGTAACTTTATTCTAACTGTGTAAGGAAAGAAACAGAAAAGACTATCAATAAGAAAGTAGACAGGAATAGTTATAATAAAAATAAACTTCTGAAACAATAAAAAACATGTTTCAAAGTAATAAAAAAGCAATAGGTTAAAATAAAATTGTCATTATATAGATGATGCATAAAAGTTTATAAAAGAAAAACAGAGGAAATTGATATAACCCTAAAGAATAATTCTTCATGCCTTTAGATAAAAATCAGTTACTAGGAAGAGCCATTTCCCGAATGAGGAAATGAAAATAATAAAACAAGCATTTTATTAAGTATGTTCCATATTCCAGGCAACACGTTAATCCCTGAAGATATAAATGTGAAGATTCTATATCTGTCCTAGCGGAGTTTGTATCCTAACTAGAAAGACAATCCTGTTTAGTCCTATAACTATCTAAGTGAAAAACTTAAAAATCAATTTGGCTCTATAAAATTAAAACTAAACCACCATGATTTATATAAACAACTATAATATACAATGATTTAAAATGCTTCACAATCACATTTATGCATACTGCTTTTGGGTCATATGAATATAGAAACAGTTGTTGAATAAGACAAAATTTATTCAATAAGCACTTATAATACACCTATTGTATTCATAGGTTCTGAGGCTACAAAATGAATAAAATATAGGCTGGGTCCTGATTCTAGTCCACAATCTAGTAGGGGAGGCAGACATAGGGGATGGAGCTGTACACTGGCTACAAAATGAGGCAGGCGCCTGACCCTGAAGCCAAGGGGGGCATGTGAAAGGGTTTGGATTTCAAGCAAGAGTGATTTCATCACATGTTGCATGTTTTTGAAAAGCCACTGAGAAATCGATGTGAAACAATTATTAGAGTCTGAGACAAGATATATAAAAACCATGTAGGAGGAAAAATGATAAGACTTAAAATAAAAATAAGAATATGAGTGATACTAAGATTTTAGAAATAACAGAACTTAATAAGTAACTGATGGAGTATATGAACAAAGGAGAGAAATGATTCTGAAATGGCCTCCCGGTCTGCACCTGAGGCATAATAGTACTGTGTCATTAACCAAATCTGGGGCAGGAGAAAGGAGATGACATAAGGAATTAGAAAATGTTCAGTGATATATATATATATATATATATATATATATATATATATATATATATTAGAGGCCCGGTGCATGACATTCATGCACTGAACAGGAGGGATTCCTGTACCCTCTCGCACTCTGGGAGCAGGCCTAAGCTGGCAGGTGGACATCCCTCAAGGGGTCCTTAGCACTGCCACACATGCGAGAGAGGCTCCTGCTACCACCACTGCACTCACCAGCCATGATCTCGGCTTCTGGCTGAGTGGCATTCCCCCTGTGGGAGCACACTGACCACCAGGAGTTATCTCCTGCATTGAGTGTCTGCACCCTGGTGGTCAGTGTGCATCATAGTGACCAGTCATTCTGCTGTTTGGTTGATTTACATATTAGGGTTTTATTACATAGGATATATATTTTTTTATTTCAAGAAAAATGATTTTAAGTACAATAATGTTACATGGAATAAACATTAATATTTCAAGAAAAATGATTTAAAAAATAATATTACCAAAACTATATTAACATAGTATATCATAAAAGTTGTAAGATATATTAAAAATCTGCAAATAAGAGGATTATTTGTATTATATTCTAAATACTTTTTTCCTCTGGCTCTGTTTTGGATCATCAGTTTATGCTATTCATTATATTCTTCAAATGAGTGAGATCATGTGATATTTATCTTTCTCTGACTGGTTTATTTCACTTAGCATAATGCTCTCCAGTTTCATCCATGCTGCTGCAAATGGTAAGAGTTCTTTCTTTTTTAGATGTACCATAGTTTTTTAATCCACTCATCTATGATGGGCACTTAAGCCATTTCCAAATCTTAGCTATTGTAAATTGTGCTTCTATGAACATAGGAGTGCATATGTCCTCTCTGATTGGTGTTTCTGATTTCTTGGGACATATTCTTAGAAGTAGGATTACTGGGTCTAATGGGAGCTCCATTTTTAATTTTTTGAGGAAACTCCATTCTGTTTTCCATAGTGGCGGCACCAATCAATCTGCATTCCCACCAGCAGTGCAAAAGGGTTCCTTTTCCACTGCATCCTAGCCATCACTTGTCTTTGGTGATTTGTTGATGACAGCTATTCTGACAGGTGTGAGACCTCATTGTCATTTTGATTTGCAGCTCTAGGATGATTGATGACTTAGAGAATATTTTCATATGTCTCTCAGCCTTCTGTAGGTCCTCTTTCAAAAAGTATCTATTTAGGTCCTTTGTCCATTTTTTTTATTGGATTGTATATCTTCCTTTTGTTAAGTTGTATGAATTCTCTGAAAATTTTGGAGATTAAACTCTTATCATAGATAACATTGGCAAATAAGTTCTCCCATGCAGTGGGCTTTCTTATTGTTATGTTGATGATTTCTTTTGCTGTACAGAAGCTTTTTATTTTGATGTAGTCCCATTTATTTATTTTTTCCTTAGTTTCCATTGTCTTAGGAGCTATATCAGTAAAGATAATGCTACAACATATGTCTGATATTTTGCTGCCTATGGATTCTTTTAAGATTTTTATGGTTTCCCATCTTATATTTACCGTAAATCATTTATTCACTTTGAGTTTATTTTTGTGTATTATGTAAGTTGGTCTACTTTCATTTTTTTTCATGTATCTGTCCCAATTTTCCCAACACCATTTTTTGAAGAGACTATCCTGACTTCATTGTATGCTCTTGCCTCCTTTGTCAAATATTAATTGAGCAAAATGGCTTGGGTCAACTTCTGGGTTCTCTGTTCTGTTCCATTGGTCTATGTGTCTGTTTTTGTGCCAGTACCAGGAAGTTTTGAGAATAGTGGCTTTGTATTATTGCTTCATAGATGGTATTGTAATCCCTCCAACATTGTTCTTCCTTCTCAGGATTGCTGCAGCTATTGGGGGTCATTTTTATTCCATATATATTTTGGAGAGTTTGTTTTAGTTCTGTGAGGTATCCCGTTGGTATCTTAAGAGGGATTGCATTAAGTCTATAGATTGCTTTGGGTAATATGGACATTTTAATGTTTATTCTACCAATCCACGAACATTCTTTTACTTGTTTATGTCTTCATCTATCTCTTTTTTCAATGTCCTATAGTTTTCTGAGTACAGGTCTTTTATTTCCCTAAATTTTTTCCTAGGTATCTTAATTTTTTTGTTGTTGCAATGATAAATGGGCTTTTTTTTTTTTTAGTTTCTCTTTCTGTGAGCTCATTATTGATGTATAAAAAAGCCATAGATTCCTGGGTGTTAATTTTGTATCCTGCTATATTGCTGAATTCATTTATTAACTCTACTAATTTTCTGATGGAGTCTTTGGGGTTTTCTAGGTACAATATCATGTCATCTGTGACAGTTTTACTTCTTCTTTTCCAATTTGGATGCCTTTTATTTATTCTTGTTTTATTACTATGGCTAGCACTTACAGTACTATGTCAAACAGGAGCGGTAAAAGTGGGCAACCCTGTCTTGTTCCTATTCTTAGGGGAAATGGTTTTAGTTTTTACCCATTGAGTATGATGTTGGCTGTAGATTTGTCATATATGGCCTTTATCATGTTGAGATATACTCCCTCTATTCCCACTTTGTTGAGAATTTTTATCAAAAATGGGTGTTTGATTGTGTTTGATTTTGTCGAATGCTTTTTCTGCATGTAACAATATGATCATGTGATTTTTGTATTTCAGTTTTTTTATGTGATGTATCATGTTTATTGATTTGCAAATATTGCACCAGCCTTGCATCCTTGGAATAAATCCCACTTGATCATGGTGTATGATCTTTTAAATATATTGCTGGATGAGATTTGGTAATATTTTGTTGATGATTTTAGCATATATGTTCATCAGGGATATTGGCCTATAATTCTCTTTCTTTGTAGTGTTTTTATCTGTTTTGGGAATTAGGATAATACTGGCCTTATATAAAGTGTATGGAAGTGTTCCTTCCTCTTGGATTTTCTGAAATAGTTTGAGGAGTATAGGTGTTAGTTCTTCTTTGAATATTTGGTGAAACTCCTCTGTGAAGCCATCAGAACCTGGGCTTTTGTTTGGTGGGAGGTTTTTTTTGTTGTTGTTGTTGTTTTTTGTTTTTTTTTTGTGTGTGTGTGTGTGTGTGTTTTCCCACTGACACTCTATTTTTTTATTGTTTAAAGTTTTACAGGGAGACCTCAGGTTAAATCAGAGATCTGTTCCTACAGCACAATGTAACTCAATTTTCGCCCTAAGTTGAAACCCACCTACATAAGCACCTAAGTCACTCACATGGAGCACACACACAGCAGTAATGAAATGAAACAATAAAAAATATTTAAAGAAAGATAAAAATTCCTGACCTTTACTTGTGGTAAATAAATAATAAAAAACGTATAGCATATATGTACATATATCAAAATAATGAAACTTTTACTTTTTCATAAATACTGTAAATGGGAGATGGTGACATAACCATGAAACAATGTAAGTTGAGTCCAATGTAACCCAAAGACTGCCAGTACATGTCTCCTTTTTTCCAGACTGACCCCACTCCCTCCCCACTCCCACCTTCCAGGGCAAGCCCCCACTGCCCCAGTGTCTGTGTCCACTGGTTATGCTAATATGCATGCATACAATACCTTTGGTTGATCTCTAACCTTCCCCCTCCCCTCCCCTGTCATTTGTCTCTGTACCTATTTTTGTTCATCAGCTAATTGTTATTTTTAATCTCTTAAATACACTCAGGACAAGGTGTTTTTCAATAGGGTGTGTCAACTATCTTCCCCCTGTCAAGGTAGATGTCTATGTGGGAAAGATGTTCTCCACTGCATGAGAGAATAATCCAGCCCAGGAAACTTGGGGTGTCTGCCTTCTAAGCTCTATTCCCCAAGTCCCCAGTCTTGGCTTCTTCCCTCACATCTCCAATCCACTTAAGCCTCTTTCTGCCGAAGCACAAGAAAGATGGCTCCTCAGGGAATTTTGTTCATTGGCCCTTTAAGAGGGTGCCTGCATTTTCAGCTGTTATTCTCTGGCAGACAGTGCCCCACTGCTTTTCACAGCCAGATGTTATATGGGTACCCTCCTCCATTTTGGTGTTCTCTGCGGGGGGTTGGGGGGGTGGGAGGGGGCGCAGCTTGGGGATTAGA
Source organism: Vespertilio murinus (assembly GCA_963924515.1). Lineage (NCBI taxonomy): Eukaryota > Metazoa > Chordata > Mammalia > Chiroptera > Vespertilionidae > Vespertilio > Vespertilio murinus. The sequence goes on along the minus strand of OZ004714.1, from coordinate 18,133,541 downwards.
TCCCAGAGTTCTCAGTGGCAACCCTCCATAGCTGAGATATCTCTCTGGAACTCAATTACTGTATGTGGGCACCAGACCAGCCCTTTAACACCTCCACCCCTCCTACCAGTTACTATGCGGTCTCCACTTTCAGTCTTCGGGTGTCAGGGTTCTCTCCTGTGAGTTTCCTGTTGATTATTCAGGAAGTTTTTCTATATTTTAGTTGTAATACCAGTTTCTTTCTGGGAGCATTTCCATGCAGTATCCACTTATCTGCCGCCATTTTTAATTCCCCAGTTGTTTTTAAAGTTAACAGAATTCAAATTTAAACAACCATGAGGAGTCTTGCATCAATTAAAATAGAGTAAATTAATAAAAAGACAATATTCATCGCTGTGGGGTATTTGGGGGAAAGATTCAGTAATACAATGCTGCCCTGCAATCTGGTAAAACTGTTGGAAAAAATAAAATCTGGCAACAAATATAAGAACCATAAAAATTATCATATACACACTTTGATCCAGAAACCAAACTTTTTGGAATACAGCCCAAGGATGTAATTCAAAAGAAATAAAAAACCTATTTGTATAAAGATGTTTATAGCTGTGCTATATATTACAGACAAAAACTGGAAAGAGTCCAAATGCCCAACAGTGAGGGAAAGCTTTGGTACATTAATGCAACAGAATATTTTATTGCTATTAAGAATGACAAATATGAGAACTATGTAGAAATAAAGAGAAGGCAATATAAAGCAATGAGTAAAACATGCAGAACTCAAAATGATACATATACAATGATCACAACTATGTAAAATTATATCTGTATAACCAAGAGAACTTGAAAAGACTACAGAGCTGATAATTTAGAGTGCTGACATTTTTGTTATTGTTGGTTGAGTTGCTAGGATGTTTATGTTTTTTCAAGTTATATTTCACTATATATTTAGTACATATACATTAAGAAAGACAAATTTCCATTTTTTCCCTGGCATATAAAGTACTAGGACCTTTCCTTGTCCTAAGTGATTTTCTCTATCTCCTGAGTCCTGTTAGTTTTTAGATGTATAGGGAATTGAACCCCACCACTTGCTACCACAGCATCCAGTTACATGCTCATTTCTTTTATCTGTCACTTACTATTGTATCCACATTTCTTGACTTATTCATAAAAAACCAGCACCTAGCTATGTGCTCACATTTACAGCATGTAGACAAACTAGGATGCCCTAACCACACCTGTGTACTGGGTAGAAGAGTCTCCTCAGTATGACTTTTTAACCTCTGGCATGGAGAAGTATTTTTTTCTTACCTTCTATTACTCTGATGGAATTACCCCTCCATTTAATGAAGGCCAATTTGTCTGGCCTCCATTTCTTCTAACCATGAAGGCCTTCTCACTTTGTTTTATATCTTCAACCTAGCTTCTTTCCTGCATGAGTCTCACTCATCAACACACAAACCTGTTCTACTGTCTCCCAAAAGAAAAATGCCATCACTTTCCTTGACTCCCACATCTCCCTTAGTTCTTCTACTCTCCTTTATAGTAAAAAATCTGTTAAGGAATGCTGTCCCTATTATTGTTTCCAATTTTCATACACACACCCCATTCACTCTTCATACTATTGTGATTTGTCTCTTGTTATCACCACTCCACTGAACTTTGTTATCGAAAGTCACCAACAACCTGCATGTTGCCCAATCCATTGGTACTTTTTTATCTTCCTGTTACTTGACTTCCTGGCCTCCTAGGAAAAATCCCTCTGTATTTAAAACTCTTTTCTTGGTTCTTGTGACATCTTAATCTCTCCCTTTTTTCTTACTTTTGAGGTCATTCCTCTTTTCTCCTTCTAAATATGAGTTCCCCTGGCCTCTCCTTCTGTCTCTTCTCTTTCCACATTCTCTCTAAGTGATCTCCTCTATTCCCACAGCCTTATATCCTATTTTCATTTTAATGACCCCAAGAATGAATATGTTTAGCAGAAATATTGATCCCTTGACTCATTCAATGATATATTTGACTTCTTATTTAGATTCAAACATAATAAATGTAACATGAAAACCTAATTCATTATTTTTTTTTCTAGACTAGTCCTCCAGTCTTCCTATTTCTGTAGATGACAATACCACTCACCCAGTTGTTTGAATATACTTATGTCATATCACCATTCATTTATCCAATATATCAAGACTTCTGGATTCTACCTCCAATAATATATTCCCTTGATACCATCTTAGTCCAGGTTCCCATTATTCTTTCTCTCTTTACTATGTGGCTTTCTCACTGCTTCCTCTCCAACCTATTTCTATAGGGCAAACATAGCATATTTTCTGCATAACAAGTCAAATTATTTCTCTCCCCACTTAGTAACATTCAGCATTTTCCCCATTGTACTTAGAAGAAATTCTAAGTCCTTTTGTATGCCTATAAGTTTTTATCTACATAATATGACACCTAATTTCTTCTCTAGCTATGCCTTTCTTTAGCCAACCTTGCCTTTTTTTTCATCCTCAGGGTTTGCATATGCTTTTCTTTTCTTTTCCCCAATAATACAGATACTGTTCAGTTTAAAGTTTGTCTAGTTAACACCTACCTATCATTTAAATTACACTATCTCTCTTCCTCTTATGTGTGGCTTCATTAAGGAAATCCTTCCATGACCTTCTGCTCAATCAATTCCCAGCCCTTAGAGTCATTCATTATACCATGTACCTTTACTTGGTATTGTCTTAATTTTTAGATAAGTTGATAAATGTCTGTTTCTCCTACCGTATTATATACTCTGTGAAGATAATAAAAAACTATCTGTTTTGTTTATTATTACATACCCATCTCCTAACATGGTACTAGGCACAGATCATTTACTCAGGAAACATTTTCAGAATAAATGAATAATTGATACAGGGTTATGCTACTGAAAGGACAATGTCATCCTCATGGAATTATATTAATCAACTCATTAAAAAAGATCATCTAAAAGAATGACTACATGGACATAAATGACAGAGGTATTGGCTTTGTTTGATTAGGTATTCCCTCCCCAGTACTACCACCTTCTGTTGACTGTGGAAGGTCTGGAGACATGAAAAGTTATTGCGCTGTTTGATGGAGAATCCCTGATTTAGAGTGGGAGAAATCACGGGAAAAAATCTCTCTGCCCTTCTTAAGAACTAAATCACTAGGAAAAATACAAACACGTTAATTAATTACATTTAATAAATAATGTTATAAGAACTGCTAAATAATCTGACATACCCATCTAGGAGGGCAATGACATTCTTCCTGGGCCGCCCAATATTAGGGCCATACAAGCTGGCTCTTGAGTAAATCCGGATGGGCTGTAACAGGCTTTTCAGCTGGATGTAATCCTTTCCCAACTGGCTGCCATTTACTGCCCGGCCATGCATAGTCCGATAGTTATTTGGCTCTAGATTAAAAGAAGACATGCAAGTTAGGGTTGAGAAGGGTAAAAGCTCTGCCAACCCTTTTCTGTCCCCAGATCTCTCTTCCTTTTTTAAAAAAAAATATTTTATTAATTTTTTATAGAGAGGGAGAGGGATAGAGAGTTAGAAACATTGATGAGAGAGAAACACCGATCAGCTGCCTCCTGCACACTCCTCACTGGGTATGTGCCTGAAACCAAGGTATATGCCTTTGACCACAATCGAAACCGGGACCCTTGAGTCTGCAGGCCAAAGCTCTATCCACTGAGCCAAACCAGCCAGGGCTCTCTTCCTTTTTCTTAACACTGTGAATTAAATAACCAAAGAGGGTGTGAGCTAGCTTAACTTGAGGAACCCCTGCAACAAAAAGTCAAATGCCATCTTACTATTCTATTCATTTTCAAACTAATCTTCACAAAAGATCACCTAATCCACAGCAGAAAGACCCTACTGATTTTCAGGTGATATTTTATGATGAGTGATAATACTGAGTTGAACAGTATTCCACAAAATCTATGTCTACCTGAAACATCAGAATGTGATCTTATTTGGAAATAGGATCTTAGAAGATATAATTAATTAAAATGAAGTAATATGAGATTAGGGTTTGTCTTAAATCCAATTACCAATATCTTTATAAAAGAAAGGAGAGGGATTTCGGCTACACAAACACACAGGGAAGAATGCCACAGATCAATGGAAACAGAGATTGAAGAGACACTGCTGTGACAAGGCTTGCTAGCAGCTACCAGGAGCTAGGAGAGAGGAATGGAATAGATTCTTCCTCAGAGCCTCCAGAAGGAATTAATCCTGGCAATTCTTTGATTTCAAACTTCTGGTCTCTTGAACTAAGAAAGAACAAATTCGGTTGTTTCATATCATGAAACTCATTATATTTTGTTATGACAGGCCTAGGAAATGAATATAAATAATAAAAAAGAAAGTTCATAAATATGGTTATTGTACCAAAAAGTTAGAAAAATGTAATGTTTAATAATAACAAAATAGCTGAATGAACTAATTTAGGGCAAAACCTCCTCTCCTAGTTTTTCTTAACTTGGTAGTTCTAAAGAACAAGAAAAGTTCTAAATCCAGCAGCTCCACTGCTAGAGGGAGCCAATTTGATTTGGAGTGAAGTACATGCTCCAAAATGACTAACTTGAGGTTTTGATACTGATAGGGGAAAGATATGAACCAGCACACTTGCAAGAAATTTAACAGGAGATTTGGAGGATAAGACAGTCAAAGTGGGCCTTGATAAGCTCACAGATAGATACTCCATCTAGTCTGGAAGGCTGTGTATGCTCAGGAGAGACTGGAGAGGGCACTAGCTATCTATGCATTCCCAGATGAGTGTGAAACCTAGTATACTCATAAAGAAGACATGAGAAGGCATGTTAGAAAGTAAAAGTCAGTCAGACTTGTAAATTGCCTAAATTTTTATTGTGTTCCCCAACACACATACAGATCCACAGGCAAAGGATGAAAGCCTTACTCAATTAAGCATAACCTCTGATCAATTATAGTCTCACCATTAGCCTATGTTGACTAAGGGAAACTTCTAGGAAGCTGGCCTTAAAAATAAAAAAATAATTAAAAAATAAAAAATTTAAGAAATATTAGCAGTTACATAATGCAAGGAGACAGATTCTAATCTGAACTAATCTAAACAAACAAAAAGAAAAAACAAAAATAATCTCTGGGATGGAGGATTTGGAATTCAGGGTTGCTCTAACCTACCTGTAAGTATAATTTCAACAACAACAACAAAATTATGACATGCAAAGATATAGGAAAGTATGAATATATCAAGAAAAAAATAGCAGCAAATAGGAACTCTTTCTTGGGGGTCCAAATGTTAGACTTAGCAGATAAGAACTTCAAAACTGCATTATATATATGTTCAAAGAACTAATTTCTAATAGTTGCAGGCGGCTTCTCAGAGCCTTTTTAGAAATTTATGTCTATTAACAATAAATTTATGAAAATTATTGTTAAAAGTATTATAGATGTCCCCTTTTTGTCCCCATTGGCACCCTCCACCTTTGAGAGGTGCATGTACTATAGAGTAGTCCCCAAATATATTTGAATTGTTATAAAGGTTATCTTGTAGGACCAGTGTTCCATAGAACACACACTATAAAATGCAGCTCAGACTGTGCAGACAGGTTGTATTTGACTTAGCTTCAATTTGTTAGTTATGAATCACAGATGATATTTTCTCCATATGTGGAATGAGTTAATTAGCGATAACTATACATGCAAATGGTATGGATTCACTAAATCTACTGCCCTTCACTATTTGGTCTTTTACTATTTAGAAGGTCAATGCAGTGGCCAAAAATCTCAAGTGTTTTCAGGCCCGTACTCTAGAGATGATCTAATTGAGATCATATCTCAGGTCAACTTATTTTTTACCCTTCATCATCTCAATTAGAGCAAATAACAACCTTACTTACCATTACCCAGTTCCCAAGAAATGTTGTACTTTTTGCTGGCACTGTACTTTAATAGGCTCAGGGCACTAGAACTGTTCCAGGAGTTATTGGGATTACGACGCAGTGCATTTAGAGCAAATATCAGGTGGAGTCCAGAGCAATCAGCAAAGTTATAAAGTTTGTCTAGAGACCTGGCTGGGAAAAAGCAGAGAAAGGCTTGTAACTTTCAAATCATCATTCCAACAGAAGGACGAGATTAGCTACTACAAAAAGCCTTTCTATGAGTTTCCTAATAGGAATTACACACACAGAGAGGCTTCTAAAAGCGACCATTACCTTTTGGTTCAGTATACATTTCAAGGTGATCTTAGAAAGCAGCATATACAATTGTAGATACCATGAAAAGAAGAAATATCACCCAAGGATATTGTGAAAGTGTATGACAGGAAGTAGGACCGATATTATGCTCAGTGGGCCTTGGGGTTTAACCTAGCTCTGAGCATAAGACTCTGTCGTTGGGCAATTCCAGAGATTCCCTGAGACTTTGGAAGGATGCATAGGAAAATAAAAGTCATCCCAAAACCAAAATATTCATTGTTGAATTGAGAACTGACTTAAATAATCCTCTACTCACACCCTGTCCTCACTAATAAAATCAATGATGTTTTCAATTTCTCCAATATAGTTCAAACCCAATATATATCTATTGGAAATCCAAGTTACATATCTAAGCAAAAGAAATAGAATTGCATGAGATTTTTTAAAAAAGTCTGCTCAGATCACATAAAAATACACTAACTAATAAAGATTTAGAACAATTAGATCAGTAGCTGAACAAGAGAAAACTCACAAGGATAAGTAAGGTTGCTCATAAAATAATTTGAACATTAAAAGGTAAAGAGAGGTCTATTTTGAATTCTTTTAATATTTATGATTGTGCCACAAAAGTTAAATTATTTTGTCGGAAAAATACCATTAAATTCAATGATATTTTGTTCATTCAAATTGTCCATAGTTGCAACACAGTTTATACTTTGTTAGGTAAACAATGCAATACTTATTTTCATAATTTTTATTTCATTTGTAAACTAAATCCCCAATCGAACTTTTGCATAAAAAATTAATATAAATGACTGATACTCTTCTTTGGTAGAGTGATTCCCTTTAAATGGTATTTTTGTAGAACTACAACAGGTCATCAAGAACATCATTTTATTCAACGTTGTTTTGTTATAACAGTGATGAGATGCCATAGGAACTTAACTCTTGTTTATATAAATTAGCCTATAGTAAAAGTGATTTTATAATATGTAGTTTCGCTTAAAGTCACAAACCCTATCAGGGACTAGGTGAGGATTTACTGTAATTATCTACATATAATGAGGATTTCCTATGTTTATTTCATGTATATTAGCAAAACAAATCTATAACAAACACAAAAGCATATCAAACCTGTAATTTCATGGATTTGATGGTTTAAGACAAGGCAGAAGTTATTTACCCAAAAAAAGTGTGAATGAAAAGTGATGAAATAACAATATAGGTGTTTTCCTGAACATGCCAAAACTGAGAACTAGAGTTCTAGAAATTTTGGGAATACTTTGCTAATGATAAACTTAAGTCCGGCTGCCTTCATGAAGTCATTCCTGAACACACCAACCTCCTTACAGTGACTTCAGCCTTCTCTAAACTCAGGATCTATATCATTTATTGGCATGTGAGTGCCCAATGACATCTCCTGTGACACTGTCTTACCTTGGGATTTGCCTCTTGATTTCCTAATTTCCCCAGAATAAATGGCTTGTTTCCCAGTTACACTGTTAAGTTCCTTAAGGCTGATTCTATATCTCCTTATATCCCTCACAACATCTATCAGAGAGCAATTTCCTGCCTCAAAATTATGCTGAAGAGTTCTCACAACCCAAATCCTTTTAGTTGCAAGTAACAAGTCTAGTAAGAAATTGAAAGGTCCCAAAGAGAGATCTAATAAGTATTATTGCTAGCTCAAGAGATATATCTAGAGTTTATTAGAAAATTACATGTTTGAATGGAGAACATTTAGTAGATGCTAATCTTTGTTGCAACATCTGCTGTAAGGTCCCATCTTTAAGCAAGCCAATGCTTAAAGATGAGTTTCTACTCTCTCCACCAGAGGGTGCCAATGCCTCAATATCCTATAGTCAGGTTTCCTGGCTTCTCATATGAATACTAGAGGCCTGGAGCATGAAATTCATGCACTTGGGGGGGGGGGGGATCCTTCAACCTTTGGGGGATGTGTGACTGATGGTTTAGCGCTGCTGCGGAGGCAGGAGAGGTTCCTGCCACCGCCACTACACTCACCAGCTGTGAGCCTGGCTTCTGGCTGAGCAGCACTCCCCCTGTAGGAGAACACTGACCGTGTTGAGCATATTCCCCCTGGTGGTCAGTGCATCTCATAGCAACTGGTCATTCCACCATTGGGCCAAAACCAGCTCTATGACATCCCCCAAGGGGTCCTGGATTGAGAGAGGGTGCAGGCCAGGCTGAGGGACCCCACCAGTGCATGAGCGGGGCAAGGGAGGGAAGCACCCAGACCCTAGCAGCAAGCTCACCTACTGGTCAAAGCGTCTGCCCCCGGTAATCAGTACATGTCATAATGACTGGTCGACCAATCAACTGTCTGTCCCCTGGTAGTCAGTGTATGTCATAGCAAGCGGTTGAATAGCCCTAGCATATCATTAGCATATTATGCTTTGATTGGTTGAACGGCTGACCAGATGACCGGACATTTAGCATATTAGGCTTTTATTATATAGGATTATTCTAAAGAAAGTTGTCTAATGATGTGTTGAGTAAGTTTGGCTTCTACTTAGGCTTTCCTAGAGTTCTATCAAGAAAAGTCATTAAAACTTTAGAAGTTACTACACAGGAAGTCATTCTAATATTAACTCCCACCCTCTAAACAGGCCCATTTCCACACATTTTGCTTAGTTGGATTGGGAGTGGGGTTGGGGCAACTGTCTCAGGGGAATGACTTTTAAGTATTAACTAAGTTCTGCTCAAGCATGACTCATCTCTGTATTTTGTTGTTCATGTGATTTTATAATCTGTTCATATTCTCATGTGCTCACAATTTGAATAAACTGATACTTGTCTATTGTACTCGACATCAATTTTCCCTTTTGGAGTCACTGGCAGTGTCCTCCCAGAGCTAAGGGGCAGGATTATGTGTCCAAGTCCTTAACCACATAAAAAACAATACTTTGTATTTAAAAAAATAAAAATCACAAAAGGGGTTTGCCTTTTTTTCCATTTTAGAAATGAATAAATCAAATACACCATGTTTTCTCTGTGATACCTGCTTATCCTTGGTGAAGAGTTTCTCAAACACTAGTTTGATCAACTTTGGACCACATTAGAACTCCCCATCATTCCTCCACAAACACATTATTCCTTGGCTCCCTGCTGTCCTAAGCTTTTAATAATTTCCTGGAATGTCCTTCTTTTTTCTTCATTCTTCATAGCAATGGTCTCATCTGTGAGGTCTTCCTTGACTCCTTGAAGTAGAGACACTGGGACTTCATCTCCTCTGATCTCTCCCAGCTATTAACTCCTGTATCAGCAAGAGCTAACCATGCTATCATTGTTTAGCTCTGTCTTCTGCTCTAATGGCAGACTGGAGCAATTGCCACTGAGCAGGTACCATGTCTGCCTTTTTAGCACCCATTTCAGTGCCTGATACATAATAAGCTTTGACAAATATAACTCACACAGTTTAAGCCCATTCAATGCCACTTAGGGACAATCTGTCTACACTCTAAACATTCAACCTCAATTATAATTATTCATTGTACCAAATTCTCTCTAGAGTATGTCTGTTGCTCTATGTTGTTACATACATTCAAATAACATCCACATTGCTTTTAGTGTTCGGTTTAGAATGAATAATACAGAGGAGGCATAGGTTACTAACCAATAGAAAAATATAAGTGTGAAACAGAGTAAGGTGAACTCTGAACCAACTCTGCCTTTTGTGATTCAGAAAGAAATCAGCAGTTAATGGGAAACCATTTGAATTACTGAGTACAATCAATAAGGGAGGGGGCATTTTAATTGCAGCTATTAACAGAGAACAGTTTGAAAACTGCCTAGGAGGAAAACACAGCCACTTTGCAAAGAGTGAAAATATCTCTAAGCTAAGAGTGAATTTTAATATAAAGAGAAATATCTCTGGTTTAGTCAGGGCAATGAAACTTTAACTAGGTTATAAAGAAATCAGCATAAATGTCTATAATTTGACTGGAGGTATTGAAGGATAATGAGACTTGAGAAATGTCTATGAATAAAAATTGCAATACTGTCAGAAAACTCTGGGCTAGAGACTAAATGACTGCATTAATCAATGTTACTAGGTTAAGGGAAAACTAAATGCCAGTGAATCTTAGGACTTCTGGATCCCATCAGAAGTCTATCTAAATGGTGACAGGAAAAGGGTAAAAGAGACACTGACATTAGCAAACAAGCCAGGATTGTTTATAAGAAATGTGCTCTTAATGTGTCCTTAAGACAATTATTTTAAAAGATGCAAACAGTATTTTTATTTTATTTTATTTTTTAATATATTTTATTGATATTTTACAGAGAGGGAGAGAGATAGAGAGCTAGAAACATCGATGAGAGAAAAACATAGACCAGCTGCCTCTTGCACACACCCTACCAGGGATGTGCCCTCAACCAAGGTACATGCCCTTGACCAGAATCGAACCTGGGACCTTTCAGTCCGCAGACCGATGCTCTACCACTAAGCCAAACTGGTTTCGGCGCAAACAGTATTTTTAGAGGCTACTTTGGAAATATCTATAAAATTTTAAATGTTCGTTTTCTTAGATCAAGAAAGCCCACGGCTAGACATTTTCCATATATATATATATTTGAAAAATCTCTCCAAGATATATGTACAAATATTACCACTGCAATACTCTTTTTAACAGCCAATAACTAAAAGCAATCCAAATGCATATCAAATGGTTACTGGTTAAACAAATTATAAAGAATATGTTATAAAAAGACATTCCAGTAAAAAAGGGGAGACAGCAAGAATAAACCCTATGGAATTGGATTAGATTTGGAGGTATCAATATAACTCATGTTTTTTAATATATATATTTAAATGAACAGATATAAAAATATCAATGTATATATAGGTGATACATACATCTATGGATATACTAGAGGCCGATGCATGAAAATTCGTGCAAAAGTAGGCCTTTCTCCCCCCACCCCCCTTGTTGCTGGCACAGGCTTCCCTCTGGCACTCAGGACCCAGCCTGGCTTCCCTCCAATCACCCACAGGCACCTGGGACGGAGCTGGCTTTCCTCCAACTTGACTTTGTCAGGAAGGATGTCTGGAATGATGTCCAGAAGACATTCAGTCTAATTAGCATATTCTCTTTTATTATTATAGATTATTATTATAGATAGATATAGATATAATACTATCTACTGAGCAAGCCTGGAAGTAATGACATCCCAATATCAATGAGCACAACCTAGCACTCAAAATTTTGGTTTCTAAATACCATTCTCTAATTAAAGGAACCAGGACACCTTGGAGAAATGGCTGGTTACCAGAAATAGGACAGAGAATGCAGAAATAGGCCTAGAACCATGGTCGGCAAACTGTGGCTCATGAGCCACATATGGCTCTTTGGCCCCTTTGAGTGTGGCTCTTCCACAAAGTACCATGGCTTGAGCGAATCTATTTTGAAAAAATGATGTTAGAAGTTTAAGTTTAAAAAATTTGGCTCAAAAAAGAAATTTCAATCATTGTACTCTTGATATTTGGCTCCGTTGACTAATGAGTTTGCCGACCACTGGCCTAGAACATTTGATACCAGAAAGTAAGCAAGTGCTCAAAAAATGATAGAGACATGTCAAGGAGACTTAGCTCCAACTAAAAGGAGCTCCCAATGGCTAAAACTGAGACAATTTGAACAACACAAATAATATTGGATTATAAAACGCAGAACAATGTAAATACCCAAAAGTCATCTTGTATAAATAATTGCTTACATAAGTCAAAGGGAGAAAAGGTACAGCTGTTCCTCACAAAATATTAATCCATAAATGTAGAAAACTGGCATTAGGCAATGCCTCAGCAGAAATTGTTGCAGTCAAGACCATTGATAGATGCTAAAATTATTATGTCTCTCACAGAAATTAGACTAGTCTGAAGGCTTTATTTACCTTGGCCAACTTTCCCCTCCCCAATCAATCTCTGGCACACCTAATCCTATCTTTGTGTCTGCTTGTTGGCATGAACAATGGTTCAAGGAAGCAGGCAGTAAAATGCAGATCTGGGACTGGCTTACTCACAACCCAGTAAGGGGGGAAAAATACCATCTTGAGTTTGGTAGGAGGTTGCTAAAGATTTCACTGATGGTAACTTGAAAGCCAACTAGAAGGATGCAGCCGCAATAATTTAAAAGATATGGGTATGGGGTATTCCAAAAGATAGCAGGGTTGTAGATTATTGCAAAAAAAAATACTGTATATTGAGGCCCTGGAAAACATAATGAGAAATTAAGGGTGGTTAATAAGTAACTAAAGCTAAGTGTGACAGCCAGAGGACTTATCCGATTATTTTATAAAGGTCCCCTTACATCTTATAGTGGAAGAATACATACAGCTAAGCAAAAGACAGATCTGACAGTTCTCAGGCTTCAAGGACATTTTAATGGTCAATCAAAAAAAGATGTGTTATGGTACTATCAAGGCTCTGGTTGGAAAAACCTAGTAACCTGAAAAATGGGATGGAGACATCTGGATGGATGCCACAGATGTTGGAGCTGAAGAGCCTGCCTGAGCCCCAAGGGCTTACAGAATGGCCCACCCTTCCCTAGGAAGAGGTAGCATTTGCCCTGTGTTAGCAAACAGTACAGAAGCCGCTTTGCAAGACAACAGGTGCCCCCCCTCAGGAACTGCTGCACCTCCTGTTCTGGCACCTCTTCTCTAGTATTACCCAGTTAAGAAAATGAATAGACTATATAGTCAACAAGTTGTGAGAATTAGCTAGCATGTAACTATAGGAGCCAGGGATGTACTCCTGGAATCAGACTTTGAAGATGAGTGATCAAGGGGCCCAGGATGTAAGATTGATTAATCAAGAATTCATTGGTGTGGGATTTCTTTCTTGGGACATGGGATTTGAGATCCTAGCAAGGATCCCAGGGCTGAAGTGAATCCATTGCCAGGATAATATTTAGAATCCTAGAAAAAGTAATGGCCATGCTGAGCAAAGTAGAAATGCTTCAGTTGCCCTGGCAGATGGAACAGGGAGGAATAAAAGAGACTGAGGGAAGTGGCCATGCTAAGATGGATATATTTACAAGGCCAGAAAACTCACCAGAGGGCCATGGTCCAGTGGAGAACTCAAATGACACAATTCCACCAACGCCAGTAGGAATGTACTAGCAAGAGGGGCACAGAATCTGTAAGAAGTTCAGTAGTGGCTCATATGCAGCCACATTTGGGCTTGTCAGTAACCAAGAAAATGAGATGATAAGGGCCAAAGCAACAGAGCTCAGTGGTGATCTTTAAATGCAATAAGCCAAAATGCTATAATTCCCATAATGGCCAGTAAGATTACAGGGGCAGTGAGCTTGATCAGCAGGGAGTTGTGGAGATGGTTAATGTAATGGAACATGACATCCTATGGCAAATAGATGGGTAGCCACAGGAGGGTTACTTAAAAATCTACAACCACAGAAAGATAAAAATGAATGAGCAGGAGGCTGAGAATAGTCTTTCCAATGAAAAGTCCTAATCCCTTACTAGTTCTTGGTCCTGAGCCAGTTTACAGATCTAGAATCCATTAACTGAAGGCATGGCCAGATCTTTAGGAATAACACTGTAACATAACCTATTTATATAAAAGGCCAAGCAACTGTCTGACTTTCTGATCAGCAGGTAGCTATGATGCACAATGACCACCAGGGGGCAGATGCTCAATGCAGGAGCTGCTGAGCTGTGGTCACTTGGCAGCAGTGGTTCTCGGGTGATGCAACCCAGAGCCAGAGGGGAGAGAGCCCGATTCCTCATGATTCCTCTCACACTCTGGGACCACTTGATCCTGGAAAGTTGAAGAGCCAGTTTTGGTCCAATCCTTGCAGGCCAGGCCAAGGGACCCCACTGCCAGAGGGACCCCACTCACTATGCAGATGCCCTTCAAGCTGCAGTGCTGGCCCACATGCAGCTGGCACAGGAGGGACCATGGGAGGTTGGCTCCAGCGCATGTTCAGCCTGTCTCTCCCTATCCCTCCCCACCAGCCACCATCCTGGATCACCTACATTAGTCCCTGCACCAGACGGACTAATTCAGGAGTAGGCAAACTCTTTGACTCGAGGGCCACAATGGGTTCTTAAACTGGACCGGAGGGCCAGAACAAAAACAACCTGACCATGCTGGCACTCCCATCTTGGGCTGCCGGTGAAGGAGCAGAGGGGAGAGCAAGAGAACCCTCTGCTCTTTTGGCTCCGCAGGCCGGATAGAACAGCTGAACGGGCCAGATCCAGCCCGTGGACCATAGTTTGCCCACGGCTGGACTAATTAATTTCTTTTTAATGTGCACGAATCTATGCACCAGGACACTAGTATCCTATATGATAAAGAGGGCATATGCAAATTGACTGTCACAAAGATGGTGGCGCCTATAGCCACAAGATGGCAGCGCCCAGTCCCCTTAGCCCCACCAAGGGTCCCTCAGTCCTTTTAGCCCAGTCATGGGGGCAGCAGGCGCACCGTGTGGCCGGACCTGCCTTCAGCAGGTGCAGGCAAGCCTTGAATGGTGGCTGCCCAGCCACCCAAGGTTCAGTAACCAGGGCCAGCTGAGGTTAGCACTGCCAGCAGTGGCAGCAGCAGAGGTGTGATGGGGGCATCACCTTCCCCCATTTGCCCGGTCACCTCCCAACCCTGAGGGCTCCCGGAGTGTGAGAGGGGTCAGGCCAGGCTGAGGGACCCTCCCCACTGTGCATGAATTTTCATGCACCGGGCCTCTATTATTATAATAATTCTCATTCCCCAAAGGGACCTACTGTCATTTACTCAGGGACTATATATTGAGGAAAAAGGAATACCCATATATTTTAAGGAATATTTAGCACTGGGACTAGGGGGAAATTATACATTGAGACCCAGAGTGTCAGTATGACCTTCATATTAGAGTGGAGATTGTGAAGGTCAGTTAATAAGTTAATAATATTGTACCTAATGCAAATTAAGTGTCTACTATTTATTGACTGATTTGATTTAGTACAAGAATGGGCATAGAAAATAAAAGAATGGTTCTATCCCTAGAACATAGTACAGAAAGTAATCTTCCAAGTATGAATTCTAGAAACAAAAATATCATCAGCAAAAAGTGTTGAGTATGAGAATTACTGGTCAGAGATTGGAACTCCGAATATAAATTTATTGAACAATAGAGTTTCTAGGAAAGATGAGAATTTCAACACTAGTTCTTTCTTTAGGCTTCAGTAAGCAAATGAAGCCAAGAAAGAATTATGATTAGGAAAGATCTATCTCCCCTTCTGTGAAGGCCCTTAACTTCTACTTAGCCTGTTCTCCATATGAAAGCTTACTATGATGGTCTATTTCTAAGATCTTAGCCAGAGGCATATGAATATATACCCGGCAGTCAAGGGTATTCTTTATTAATAAATTAAATAAATAAGAATGATTTAATTCAGTGGACATAGCAAGAATTTATTCTTTTACAATTTAATTATTTTTCTACTATAATATTATCGCATATATTTTTGGATTTTTATGAGACTCTAGACTGTTAGTATTTTAATATTCAGATACTATTCATTTAGATATAAATACTACATCTGCATTAATAAAGAATCAGAGATCTAATTCTCAGATTAGCTGCCTTTCTCTGAGCCCATCCAGAGGGGTTAGGGACTTATTCTTGTACAAATTTCAATGATAACTAACTATCCCAATTTTTTTTGATGAGATGCTTTTAGGATATACAGTATGACCTCCCTTTTAATGTATAATCCCTGCTCTAAACCTCAATCTGTTTATGAAAATTTCAGATTATATAATCCTTATAAAACTTTAAAAGCTCCTTGGAAAAGAAACATTTAGGCAAAATATTTTAAAAGCATATGTACCTTTGGACTAAAAAAAAACTCCACTTCTAAAAATTTTCTCTGAGGGAATATACAGAATTGGATAAGAATGTTCATCATAGCTTTATGTAATGGCAGAGAGAGAGAGAGAGATTACATTTCCAACAATAGGAAGTGAATAAATACATCCATAGAATGGATTCAATAAGTGCACTACAGAAAAATATTTTTAACATGGAAAATATAGTGCTAAGTGAAAAATAGCAAAAAAAAAGAATATATATATATATATATATATATATATATATATATATATGACCTTTGTTGTTTAAAAATCTCTAAGCAGATAGCCCTGGCAGGTTCCATTCCTGGTCAAGGGCATGTACTTGGATTGCATTGGCTATAATTTTGACTTTTTTGTTTCTTTCTAGCCTTAATGGAGATCTTTCAGATTAAAATTAACCTTAGAAAATCTGGATAATCTTTTGAATAAATATATATCGATATACATATGTATACACATACAGGAGTGGGCAAATGTAGGTTTATAGTTGTGACATTGTGAAATGCAGTGTTTATTCTTATATTATTTATTATTATTTACATGCAACTATAAAAATTTTTACCACCCCTGTACATACATATACACACATATTCTATTCTAATCCTTAATGTCTTCTCTGCCTTCACTGTATCTATTTGGATATACACGTATATATGAATGTACCTATGTACACAAAAAATTACAGTGAAGGCAGAGAAGATATTAAGTACCAAGATAAAAAAAATAATTAAACGGGAGTACTATGATCAACTTTTATAGTTCCCCTTGGCAAGGCTAATATAATATTTAAAAGAAAAATTATTCTCTGCTCCACATGTTGAGCAATGTTGATGATTCAAGAAAGCAGAAGCTAGAGAACCACTATGAAACCAGTAAAACAACTATTAAACTAGCAGCATCAACAACAACCAAAACAAAATACAGCGTTAGGTTTAAATGATTGTATCTGCTCTCTTTTGCTTCCTGGTATTTCTAATGTTAGTGTGTGGGAGAAACCTCCTAAGTGAGCTGCACAATCAGATCAGAACTCTCAAGAGCTTCCCACTCATCCCAACCCCCACTCACCACTAATTGCATCCTCCTTTCTTTTAGCCTTCATGAGTCTGGCTGGTGAGGCGTGGGCCTGGTCAGGGGAAAGAAGTAGGGCAGATGCTGCAGTTTTAAGTGAAATCAGGTGTTGCCTTCTCTGACGTGAGATCTGGAAAATCTCAGTACTTAAGTAACTGGCATTGGCAACTGAATATGCAGCCTTCCCCACTGGGCTCAGTCTTCCCTTTTCCTGCAAGAAGTCCTATTTAGGCTTTCCCCTTTCCTCTTACATTGCCAAATTCCTCTTTAGAGGCCATTGAATAAGAATTTCCATTTTGTAGATATTCACATAACATGAGACTAAGCATGTTGGGAATGGAAAGGTTTTTGGTAATAGAATATCACAGTGTTAGTAAAGCACTGGCTAGTGTTGGTGATTCAGGCTTCTACCTGTGGAGGGAATATAAAAGATTTCTTGGAGGAGTGGGAGGAATGAATGACTCCATATGCTGCGAGCTACAGGCAGAAACACAGCACACAAGTTCAATAAAGTCAAAGCATTACATGGGGCTGGGAAAACATTCTTGGGGTTTCTTTTCTTCTGCTGCTAGTTCAGTCTGGAACTACTTCACCTCAAATTTTCAATCCAGATTGCAAGAAACACACATGTGCTTGCACACAGCTGATGTATAATCATCTTAATAGTGTTTGGTTGACCTGCATAATGTGCCTCAGCACACTGTTACTTGGGTTAGGGAGCCTTCCCATTTAGCACCCTTCAATCCCATCTCCACACCAGTCCCATCTTAGACAGGATGTGGCTCCTGTGGAAGAGAGAGCTCCACACTTACCCAGAGTATCAGGATGAAAACATGGATCATTATGAGTATGGTGTCAGTTCCAGTACCAGTGATTTTCTAGTCTAGGTGGGACAAATGCAATCTCTGATGAGGGTCAACAATTCTGAATTTAGTTGCTACCTAAATACCAAATCAGCAGAACAACCTCAAGACTTAAAATTCTGAAAAACTAAAGAAGGACTCCAGGAAAAGAGGACTGGACTAAGAGCTATGACTAAATCTTCAGTAAGAATACTCTCCCACTCCACCACTCTTCACCTAATACTCTATCAGTGGTCAGCAAACTCATTAGTCAACAGAGTCAAAAATCAACAGTACGATTGAAATTTCTTTTGAGAGCCAAATTTTTTAAACTTAAACTTCTTCTAATGCCACTTCTTCAAAATAGACTCGCCCAGGCCATGGTATTTTGTGGAGGAGCCACACTCAAGGGGCCAAAGAGCCACATGTGGCTCTCGAGCTGCAGTTTGCAGACCATGGCTCTAGGTAATCTGACTCAGGCCTATGGATTCATCTCAAACTACCCTGTTTCTCCGAAAATAAGACAGTGTCTTATATTAATCTTTGCTCCCAAAGATGCGCTAGGTCTTATTTTCAGGGGATGTATTATTTTTCCATGAAGTAGGTCTTATTTTCAGAGGATGTTTTATTTTCGGGGAAACACGGTATATGCTAATATTTCAGTCCAAATTGAAATCTCCAGTCCAGGGCTTGTCTCCTGAACTGCAGACTGATCATGTCAATCATCTCTACCTAAATGAGGCACGAACATTTCAAATGGTACATGAGAAAAATAAACTCATCAGCCACCCCAATAAACATTTCTTTTCTTCTCTAGTCCCTGAACTGACATAGTCATTTTTCAGTAAACTTGAGAGTTATCCTAGTTTCCTCCCTCTATCACCTATCACAACCAAAGCTAATCAAGTCAATCTTCTAAACCTTTGCCAGATTCTCCCTTCCTCGGTCCCAACCACTTCCACCCTAATTCAGGCCACCATATCATTCACCCAAATAATTGCTACAGCTTCCCCATTTAGCACCCTTCAATCCTGTCCACAAATGAGGAGAAAAGAGAAGGCTATGGCTAGATTTAACAGATACAAATGATGTTATTTAACAACATAAGCATGTACCATGTAATATTTGGGACATACTTAGGCTAAAAAATTATTCGTTGCTTATTTGAAATTCAAATTTAAATGGGTGTACTGTGTTTTACCTGGCAACTGTTGTTGAGAAAGAAGTTGTACTGCTAAGAAGAGATAAGAGGAAGTCATAGAATGATCGCCTGCAATAATAGCAATGAGAGCCAATGAAGGATGTGATTTTTAAAATAAGGTGATATAACTGAGCATTAAAAGATAAAGACAGAATTACTGCAGCGACTCAGAGACTAGAGATAACATGGCTTCAAAGTGGAATGGACTCCAGTGTCAAATGCCACAGACAGGCAGAGAGCACAACTAAACTATTGAGGGTAGGAAGTTGGGGAGGTGATAGTGAGGTATATCAAATTAAGATGGCACTCATAGTTTCTCTTTTTCTGAGTTTCTATCAATAAATATTTTATTCATTTTTTATTGTCATAGAACAAAGAGAGTATCTTATGTTCTTATATTACATTTAGCATTATGCACCATGTTCTATTATTTTCCCACAGCTCATGACTGATTTCTTCTTAGAATATGAAGATACAGTGGATGTTAGAATTGATTGTGGGGAGGGGACAGGCATTATTAGAAACTGGAGGAGGGAGCAAATGTAATGCTATTGCAGATACTCAGTGCAAAGCTCTAACAAGAATTCATTGAATTTGGCCATCAGATGATGACTGATGAGCTTCAAGAAATCTAATACTGTTGGAAATGGAAGCCAGAATGCCTGGTGTTGAGGACTGATACCATGCTAGGAATGTAGACAGACTATATATATATATATGTTTGGTACACGTACTGTGAAAGATAGAAGTGTTACCAGGTGGATTTTTTCTTTATAAGGAATCCCTACCCAAATAAAGATTTGTATGTCTTATTCACAAGTTTCAAATATTTGATCAAAATGCCTATTAAATGAAGTTGGCCTCACATAAAAATATCTCTATAAAACAAATGCAATTGTGTCATAGATAATTCTACTTAATTAAATAACTCCTTTAGCTTCCCACTAATATAACACTTATTTCTTTTCAAAATAATTTCATACTTATTTCTCATATTATATTGCCTAGAGACTGAATGTTTGAATAGAGGTTTAGAGAGATGACAAGATGTGCCTAACATTACACAGATAGACAGAAACAGAGCCTTGGGCCAAAGTTTTCTGATGCTTAATTCTATACCCTTCCTACTAAATTATTCTTCCCATCACTTAATTTCTAGTTCAAGTTTTCCACTTTGCTAATTTATTTTTCTGGCATGCATAAAACAACAATGGCTCTTTGAAATTACACTGTTATATTTTCCATGCTATATCAGGTATGAAACAGTTAAAAATTACTTGTCTCTAGACTAGAATGAGAAAATATGTTCATTATCATTTCTGCTTCTTATAAAACCAAATATAACTGTGAGATGAACTTAAAAGAAGAACTTATATATTAATGTACTACTGAAAAGGCAAAATCCTGTACCTACTGTTTCAGGTGTATAGGTACTTCTGCTAGAATATGGTCTTACCACACAATCAAAAAGTTTTCTTTTCAACCAATAAGTCCAATCATTAGCCATTTATTTTTATCTTTCTTTATCAAGGTGGAAACAATATTGGTGTATACTTTATGTAAAAATATTTTTTATCTCTTTAGACACAAAAAAGAACAAAATTAAGACAACTTTAACTTTGTTTCTCTCCCACTCCAAACATAGAAAGAAAGGACAGGTGAGCTTCTATAGCTAGTTCTATATATATAACTCCATATAAGCCAAACAAAAGAAAACTTCAAACTTGCTTTGTGGCTAGGCCTCAATGGGGAACAGCCTTCTTATTGAGTTGGAAAGAATAAAGGGTATTTTTGAACTTACAAGTGCCTGAAAAAATCAGGTCTGCAAAGTGTGGTTGGTATTTGTATGCATTTTAAAGAGTCTAATGAAGCCCAGCTCTTTACAAATTCCTACAAAAAATAAAGAATGGGAAATGGTTCCTGCCACCCAGGGGTCAGAGTAGTGGTTATTTCTCTAACTAATTGTACAAAGGAGACCTGTCATTTAGAGATAACTCCAAAGGAGACCTGTAATTTAGAGATTGCATTAGCAAGAACACCACAAAGCCTGGTCCTTACCCAAAGAATTTACTCAAAGAGATTTAATATGGAGTAAATAGAGGCTCAAAGAGAACAGCTTTGAAGAAGGGCTTTGAAAAGGTTGGAAAAAGATGAAATGAGAAATGTTGTTATTTAGTGTTTTTAATAAACCAACTAGTGGCCCAGTGCACGAAATTCATGCACAGGGGGTAGGAGGTAGGTTCCCTCAGCCCAGCCTGCACCCTCTCCAATTGGGGATCCCTTGGGAGATGTCCAACTGCCGGTTTAGCAATCAGGCTGCTGGTTTAGCAGTCAGACATCCCTCTCACAATCTGGGATGGCTGGCTCCTAACCACTCACCTTCCTGCCTGCCTGATCACCCCTCACCTCCTCTGCCTGCCTACCTGATCGCCCCTAACTGCTCTCCCCTGCCAGGCTGATTGGCCCTAACTGCCTCTGCCTCGGCCCCCACCACCATGGCTTTGTCCAGAAGGAAGTTGGAGTCTGGAAGGTGGTCAGTCAATCTTGTCTAATTAGCATATTAATTAGCATAGATTATATAGGATAGGATTGCTTCAATGTGGAGATGGTCCTTTTTCAGCAAGAGGAGATGCACTTGGCAGACAAAAATACATAATCCCTATATCTGGACTGATAGCCAGCCATATATGCAGTATACTGCCAAACCAGTCATTAAAAAATTGAACCGCTTTCTTACACCTTACAACAAACAGCTGTTGCCCTTAAAACTCATCCTTAGCCCCCACCTTAGGTTCTTCCTTCGCAGTTCACCTAGATTTGGTTCTGATTAGTCAGTTTCAATGCCAGTCAGCATCAAAAGCTCTGCCTCCTAGGCAGCCATTGGCTCCTCACAGTTAACCCAGATTTAGCTCTGATTGGTCAGTTTCTATGCCTGTCAGTATCTCCAGGCCTATCTCCAGCCCTGATCAGAGTGGCAGAGTCTGCAGCTGCTTATAAGGCCTGGAGAGAAAGAGAGGTAAGGGCTGATCAACAGCTGCCACAGAGGCTGTGGATCAGACCCTACTTCTCTCTCCAGGACTCTCTCCAGGCCTGATCCGCATCCCCCTCGGCAGTCAGTGCTGGGTGGCTGCGACTGCAGGACTGACTTCTGGTGTTCGGTCATCCATTCAGTTGTTTTGGACATTATGGACCCTGGCTTGCTCTCTCTCTCTCTCTCTCTCTCTCTCTCTCTCTCTCTACTTTCTATTATAAAATAAACTAATTCATGGAGTTGAATAATTTAGTTTATATAATTTTAACCATTCTTAAGTGTAAAGTTCATTGGCATTAAGTACATTCACATTTTGTGTCTGCCATTCTTACATCATCTACATCTCCACCCACTCCATGATTATGAGAATCTCACTTTTTAAATCAGACATCTAACACTTCAATTTTCATCCAAATTCACATGCATCCTTTTTGCTCTAAATCCTCAACTCCTCTTTCACAAGAATCATAATATCTCTCATTCTTTTTTTTTTTTTTTTTTTTTTATTTCTAAATATATTTTATTGATATTTCACAGAGAGGAAGGGAGAGAGATAGAGAGCCAGAAACGTCCATGAGAGAGAAACATAGACCAGCTGCCTCTTGCACACCCCTCACCAGGGAATGTGCCCGCAACCAAGGTACATGCCCTTGACCGGAATCGAACCCGGGACCTTTCAGTCCGCAGACCGACGCTCTACCACTGAGCCAAACCGGTTTCGGCTGTATATCTCTCATTCTTTAAAGGGGACTCAATAACTGTTAGCTCATTGATTACATCATTTATGTGGTCTGACTATTCCCACAGAAGCTGTGCTAATAACACAATGAATTCTATTTCACTGACTTACAAGTTTTATTTGGAGTATTTTCTTGACATTTTTTCATTGTTCTCTTGTACCTTACCTAGGTGGGGCATAAAAATCTAATTAGGTTTCTAATATCATAATGGTCTTTGTAGAAAAGTAATAAGAAGTTCTCTATATCTTGGTGATTATATATATATATATATATATATATATATATATATATATATATATATAAACCCAAGTGACTGAATGATTGAATAACCCATAGACCAGTCACTATGACCCACATTGACCACTGGGGGCAGGTGCTCAATGCAGGAGCTGCCCCCGGCTGGTCAGTGTGCTCCCACAGCAGGAGTGCCATTCAGTTGACTGACCTGTTCTGGCAGCCCACCAGCCTGACTGCAGCCACTCACTCCCTCAGTAGTCCTGCCGGTCCAATCTCCAGAGAAAGGGCCAGGCATCAACAGACCAGTGCTGGCAGCACCATCCTGATAATGCTGCCTGCTTCCTGGAAGTTGGCCTCGGGCACTGCGGCCGCTTCCTCTCCCTAGACACTACGCAAGGAAGAAATGTTATAAAAGCAGCTGCCAGGTTGCTCTCAACAATTGGCGCAAACATCAATGGAACGGATCCAGATCCCAGGCCAGCAAGGGTGTCCCACCATCTGCCGGAAGGGCCAACTGTATCCCAGACCACCTCCCTCAGGTTGGGCACCAGACACCTGCAGGGCTCATGGCTGGTGAGCACTGTTATGGCAGTGCGAGCTTCTCCTGATCAGGACTGACTGGGTGAAAGCCTGCGGCAGGTGCAGCAGGGCTGGGATGAATGAGAGCAGCAGGCAGGAGTGGCAGGCAGCGTTAGACTGCCAGTTTCAGCCTAATCCCCACAGGCCATGCCAAGGGACCCCATCTGTGCATGAATTCATGCAGTGGGCCTCTAGTTTAATTATAAAAGTAATAAAATAAGCTCTAGTAGCCTAAGTGAGGAGTTTCTCAGCTTGTTGCAGCCACTTCTTCAACTGTATTGCTGGGAAAATCAAAAACAGTTTTGACTCCTGAGTCACTGTTAAGGACACAGGAAAGCACTGACTATTCTCTTTTGTGCCACTGCTTTGACTATGCTCTCATCTCTCTGACAGATTCCTCTCAGCCTCATTTTTACCCTTCTGCACTAAATGGGAATATATTCTAAGACCTACTCCTCAGCTTGAGTTCTTTTTCAAGCTTTAATAGATGACTCATTTATATGATCTCAGCCTACAACTCTACATGAGCTGTTCTAAAATTAGTATCTCCAGCCCATAATTCTCTGACTCCAATAATCTTCTAAACTCATCATCATCATCCCCAAACTTTCTTCCCCTCCAGAAATCCTCTGTTTCTATTAATGGCATCATCACCTCCCTGGTCGTTCTATCTTACACTACAGCCTCATCCTTACATTTTTAAAAAAACCTATCTCCTATACTCAATTCAATGCCAAAGAAAAGTGATTCCTCTTAGAAACATCTTATTTGCTTCACTCTTTTACCAGCTCCACTGATTGGGGACATTACAATTTCACAGCATACTTAATTCAATAGTTCATGTAGTCAATCAAATATAATTTCTAACACATAATGCTTAATGAAAAAAACAGAAAGAGTCATGCCTCAGCATTCCTTCAACTAACACTTAGGAGAGTTTAAAAAGACATAAATTTTTTCTGAGACAGAAAAAGCAAAGTGTTCTTTATTGGTAAAGCATGTTAGTTTATAACTAGGTCTGAATAATGCAAACATC
The DNA here is from genome assembly GCA_963924515.1 of Vespertilio murinus. Taxonomy (NCBI): domain Eukaryota; kingdom Metazoa; phylum Chordata; class Mammalia; order Chiroptera; family Vespertilionidae; genus Vespertilio; species Vespertilio murinus. The sequence continues at coordinate 18,108,764 of OZ004714.1, read as the reverse complement.
TGATAATCTTCAGAGAAATCACACCAGCCAAATCTGAGTACAATCTGGGCCCTTTCAAATACAGCTCACATTTCCCTAATTTTACAGTCTGTATATAAAAACTTATACTCCCATTATTACATTTAGAGAGGTCTTCAAAGGTGCCATAAAGTTTCAGTCTTGATAGCCTCCAATTAGTGCCCTAGCTACATAGCTCTGAAGTTCCAGTTTACTAGCTTAACATGCAAGCTAGAGCTTATCTTAACTGAGAACATTTATCTTTAATGACTGGTTTCCCTTCTAAGTCCCCAACTATACAGAACAGCTAACTTCCAGATTTTAGTTTTTAGATTTTCTCTTGCAATCTACACTAAGTGGCCAGATTATGATCTCTGAATGCATAATAATCTGGCCACTTAGAAGCCCAGTGCATGAATTCATGCATGGGTGGTGTCTGGCCAGCCTGGCCAAGGGAAGGGAACATCGGTGGTTGGCCGGCCTGCCTGCTGGTCAAACTTCTGGTTGAGGGGACAATTTGCATATTAGTCTTTTATTTATAGGATATACACTGGCCAGATTATATTGCATTCAGAGATCATAATAATCTGGCCACTCAGTGTAGTATATAGTCCAGACATCTACCTTCCTATGTGAATTTTCCACCAGAGAACACTCCATTGACAGTCACTCACTCTGGTGTCAAAGTGTTGATAATATGCAGACATAGATACATATACAAATACATTCATTATAGTTTCACTTTTTTAACAGAATCTTAAATATAACCTCAATGTCTATTCATAAGTGCGTAGCATAGTGGGTAATTGTATAGATGAAACACAGCTGTCATGAGTTTTTAATTCTTGAAATTGAGCAATAGTTCATTATACAACTCTTCTTTTTTCCACATTTTTTAAAATTAAGGTAAAGAACTATTCTAATACAGAGTAGAGCAAAAAATAGGTTTACAGTTGTTCACTTGGAAAATAATATAAGAATAAACTGTTTTGTGTACTCTCAACTATAAATCTACTTTTGCCCATCTGCACACCAGAAACAATTAATATTGATCTAATGTTACAACAGAAACAATTAATATTGATCTATCTGTTCTCACAGAATGGGGCTGCAATATGCTGCTAAGTGAAACAAAAATACAAGCTAGTAAATATAAACAGTAAGAATAGTATGGCTCCATTTGGGGGTTTTGAAAGCTTTATGGGTTTATAATTATATATGTTGCAATCCTACCTAATAAAAGAGTAATATGCAAATTAACCATCACTCTACTCAAGCCAAGCTCACCAGCCATGCCCACCAGCCAATCAGAGTGGGCATGCAAATTAACCCAACCAAGATGGCTGCAGCCACAGAGAGCAGTTGAGAGGCTTGGGTTTCCTGGGCAACAGAAGACAAACTTTCCACCTGCTCTAGCCAGCCTAGGCCTCCACTCAAGGATACAAAGTTTCAATTATAGAAGATAAATCCCAAGAAAAATGGCGGCAGCCATGGAGCTGGAAAGAGCAAGCTAGGGTTGCGCCTGGCAGCAGAGGAAGCAAAACTTTCCACCTGCCCTTGCAGGCCTAGGCCTCAACTCAAGGCTACAATGTTTCAATTATAGATGATACATAAAGCCAAACAGAAATGGTGGCAGTGGGAGTAAGCAGGGGGCTTGGCTCTGCTCCAGGCTATAAAGTTTCAATTGTAGAAGTTAAATAAGTTTGGCTGGCCTGCAAACCACGACAGGCCCCTTGCTCAGGCTGCCCCACACTCCAAGGGAACTCCCACCCTGATCCGGGACACCCTTCAGGGCAAACCAGATGGCCCCCACCCATGCACCAGGCCTCTATCCTATGTAATAAAAGAGTAATATGCAGATTGATCATAACTCCAACACACAAGATCCTGCCCCCATATGGACACAATATGGCCAACAGGGAAGGGCAGTTGGGAGGCACTAGGCCTACAACAGAGGGCAGTTGAGAGGGACCAGGTCTGCAAGGGAAGGCAGCTGGAGGCGATCAACCCTGTCGGGGAGGGCAGTTAGGGGTGGCCAGACTTGCAGAGGATGGAAATTGGGGGCAAATAGGCTGGCAGAGGAGCAGTTAAACATCAATCAGTCTGGCATGGGAGTGGTTAGAGGCAATCAGAAAGGCAGGCAGGTGAGCAGTTGGGAGCCACAATCTGGATTGTGAGAGGGGTCCCAGATTGGAAAGGGTGCAGGCTGGGCTGAAGGACACCTGCCTACCTCATGCACGAATTTCGTGCACTGGGCCTCTAGTCACAAATAAAGGGCTGGACAGATACCCACCAAATTGATAGCTAACCTTAGAATGGATAAGAGTGAATGATCATGTCTTACTCTTCAATAAGATTTAAATTTTTACAGTATCTGTTGTAAATTTAAAAAAAATAAAGAGAATAATAACATTAACAATAAAAATCTGTAGTGTTACAATGATCTGGAGGCTCTATCTTGTGAGTATTAAATACTAAGGAATCCTAAAAGGATATATCTATATTTCAAAGCATATGAAAAATAAAGTCCATTTATCTGACCTATTACTCTCTCAAGGCATTAACTTTAATTAACTACTTTTCCTACCTTATCTGGGGCTGCCTTCTGTTACATCCTGGCAATGTTTTAGATAATTCTTTGATCTTTTCTTGTAATAGGCAGAACAGATGGAAGAAAACCATAAAAGATTTTCTTGCTCTTTAGTCTGGTCCAAATTCATGATTTTCTTCAAAAGCATGATCAGAGTCAATTTGTGTTTCCATGGCAACCAGTAGTCACTAATTTTCTGCTTGACCCAAAGACATTCCTACTAGTCCCCTATTTGTACTACAGGATCTGCACATTTCCTTGCTTTTTTACCTACTAATTTCTATAACCTTCAGGTACTAGTTTCCCTGCCTTTCACTACCTCCCACCATGTCTCGGTCTGGTGCCTTCCTCTATCATAGCACTTGTCATATTATGCTGAAAATGTTTACTTATCTGCCTATCCTATAAGACTGTAAGAGGACTGCAACCAGGGGTGGATCTAGATTTTGTGAGTCCTGAAACTAATACAACTTAGGGAGCCTTCTTTAAGAAAATAATCCTATATAATAAAAGCCTAATATGCCAAATGTCTGGTCATCCAGTGACCAGTCGACTGTTCAACCAATCAAAGCATAATATGCTAAGGCCGCTCAACCACTTGCTATGACATGCACTGATCACCATAAGGCAGTCCACTGGTTGACCTACACTATGATGTGCACTGACCACCAGGGGACAGACAGTCAACCAGTAGGTTAGCTTGCTGCTAAGGTCTGGCAGATCAGGATGGAGTAAGATGGTTTGGACACACCCTGGAGCCCTCCCACGATCCCTTCCTTACCAGCCCTGATAGTGCAGCAGTGGAGTCCCTTAGCCTGGCCTGCACTCTCTCACAATCTGGGACCCCTTGGGAGATGTCAGAGAGCTGGTTTCAGCCCAATCCTGCAGGCCAGGCTGAGGGACCCCACTGGTGCACAAATTCATGCACCAGGCCTCTAATATAAAGTATAAATACAAAATTGTGTATAAATATTATGCTTATTTATAAAGAAAAAAAGAAATCACAACAGATTAATGAAGCTTTAAAAATTAAGATTCCTCTCTTCTGAAACTTCTTTAGACAATTTACTGATTGCAACCTGGCTTTCCTTTCCCATACTAGCACTCATAAGGGCCTGTGCAAATGGCGAGTCCTAAAATCTAAACTTCATTAGCTTAATCATAAATCTGTCTGACTTCTTTGTTGTTGAATTCTCAGCAATTAGCTTAGTATAGTATTCATATTAGGTCCTCAAAATATAGCTGTGATGCATGAAAGCAGAGATGGATGGATGAAGTCTCCTTTTACCAACTCTGTTATAAACTATTCAATGGCTTCCCATTACTCTTAAGATGAAAGCCTACTGCATAATCTAGTCCTGGCCTTCCTCTCTACTAGCCTTTTGAGTTTCTTGCTTCTTTACTTAATATACATTGGCTTCTCACCGCCTCCAGAACCTGCCCATAGGCAGTTCCCTCTGTCAAGACCTCTCTTTTTATATCCTCTTGCCTCAGTTCTGATCCTATTTTGTCAAGGAAGACTTGTAGCCTTGGTTAAATCTCCCAGTCATCTCCCACAGTATGCCCTACTTCTTCAAAAACACTTTTCACAATTGTAATTACAAAGTTTCATAAAAAAGCAATTTAATATCTATTTTGCTGCTGGAATGAAATTTTCCTGAAGGTAGGGATCTAAGTGTGTTTATTTAATGTAATGTATTTTCATATTTGGTCTATTTAAAATATTTTATAATTTCTGTTGTGTGAATCTGTTCTCAGGTCTTTCATACCTGTCTGCTTATCGTATCAACTACTGTGTTAATTCAGGGAGGATATAGTTACCTATAGGAGATTATCTGGCAATATTTCCAATTGACATGAGTTGTCCTAATTCCTATGATTTGGAAATGGAAAAGATGGGAATAAAGGACTTCTCTAGGAATCCTCGAACTTTATTGTGCACAGGAATCACCTGTGGAACACATATTAAAAATACAGATATCTGAGACCCACCCTTTGAGATTCATGTGCTAGGATCAGGAATCTGCCTTTTTAAAATATTTTTATTGATTTTTTACAGAGGGGAAGGGAGAAAGAGAGTTATAAACATCGATGAGAGAGAAACATCAATCAGCTGCCTCCCACACACACACTGGGTATGTGCTGGCAACTAAGGTACATGCCCTTGACCAGAATAGAACCCGAGACCCTTGAGTCCGCAGGCCGACGCTTTATCCACTGAGCCAAACCGGTTAGGGCAGGAATCTGCCATTTTTAAAAAACAAATATTTTTAATTGATTTTTTTACAGAGAGAAAATAGAGAGCTAGAAACATCAATGAGAGAGAAACATCTACCAGCTGCCTCCTGCACACCCCCTACCTGGGATGTGCCCGCAACCAATGTGCATGCCCCTGACCGGAATCGAACCTGAGACTTTCCAGTCCTCAGACCGACGCTCTGTCCACTGAGCCAAACCGGTTTCAGCTGGAACCTGCCATTTTAACAAGCACTCCAGGTGAGTCTGATGCAAGTTGTCCATTAACCATAGTTGAGCTCTATTCTGAGCTCTATGAAGCAGCATTTTCCAGAAAAGCAAATGTCATACAAGCCACATATATCATTTAAAATGCTTCTTGGTAGCCAGCTGGTGTGATTCAGTGGTTGAGTTTCAACCTATGAACCAGGAGGTCATGGGTTCAATTCCCGGTCAGGACATATGTCTGGGTTTCAAGCTCAATTCCCAGTGTGGGCATGCAAGAGGCAGCCAGTCAATCATTCTCTCTCATCATTGTTTCTCTCTCTCTCTCCTTCTCCTTTCTCTCTGAAATCAATGTTTAAAAAATGTTTTTTGGTAGACCCCATAATCAGCTTTCCTGAAAAATGACTGATAACTAAAAATACACTAGGCATTTTGGGATATAATGATACAATAATATGCTTTTGCATTAAGCTGGTGCTCTATGAGTCAACAGAGTTAAAGATATAAAAAAGTATCATTTCTCCCAAGGAGTAATAGATGCCCTAAAATAATTAATTGTATTATACATTGTTATTAAAGTAGAAAATCCTTTTTCTTGTGAGTTACAATTATTATCTCCCCATAAATAACATTATTTGTTGTTATCAGCATTTGTAAGGTTGCACTTTCCATAGATCAGTTTCCTGGCCTTTCTTTTGTGAATTAATTGATAATAAAGGGTTATGTTCATTTTAATGGTATTTTTATTTTAACATGTTTTTTAATCAATCAAGAAGTAAAAATAAGCAAGTTGGCCATGTTGGAAATGAAATTTTAAATTCAGAGGTAGAGAAATTACGTTGTTATGCAAAGAGAAAGAGCACATCTATGTATTATGTATATGAACTCATTTCAACACTTAAAGGTAAATTTTACTATCCTAATTTCAAAAAAAGGGGAAACGGAAGTTTAGTCTGCATTCTTGTCTACATTTTCCCTGCTAGTAATTAGTGAAGCCAGAATTTGAGTTTGTGTAACCCGAAAGGCCTCATGCATGTTAAATGAAGTGTTTTATGTAAATTTTCACAGACCCAATTTATCAAATTTATCACTAAGTACTTTTTTATTTTTGATGCTGTTAAAAATAGTTTTTTTTTTTCCAGTGGTTTGTGGCCAATATGTAGAAATATAATTGATTTTGTAGCCTACAAATTTGCTAAGTGCACTTATTAGTCCTATCAATATTATTGTACAGATCCAATCCATATAAACATAATTGTCTGCTTATTACTTTGTTCCATGTCAAGTAAAAATAACCATATGGATTTTCATCAAATTCAGAAGCCATGACTTGATTATGCTAACAGTCCATTCAAGAATGACCAAAGGGCCGAAACCGGTTCGGCTCAGTGGTAGAGCTTCGGTCTGCGGACTGAAAGGTCCCGGGTTCGATTCCGGTCAAGGGCATGTACATTGGTTGTGGGCATATCCCCGGTGGGGGGTGTGCAAGAGGCAACTGGTCGATGTTTCTCTCTCATCGACGTTTCTAGCTCTCTATCTCTCTCCCTTCCTTTCTGTAAAATATCAATAAATATATATTAAAAAAAAAAGAATGACCAAAGGGAAAGGCCACACTTAGTAAATTACCAGAAACAGAGAAAACAACCAATTAAGGAACACATTAATGGCAGATATACCAAACTGAAATGTATAACCTGCTTTTCATTTGGGAAACTCTATGTGTTATGATGCTCCACTGTGAAAAGCAGCAAAAATTTATTTAATAAACAATTTTCTTTAGCAATAGGAAAGCCAGACAGTAAAATAGCCTTATTTATTGTTTCTCAATGTTGTCTCTGCCCCTTCCTATTTATCACTGACATAAATTTTTATTATGTTATACATTTGTGGCCAATAAATTTAAAAATAACTCTGAGATGTCCATTCTTGGTCATGCTATGTAAGATCACCTTCCTGTTGCTAGAAAAACTGAATTTTAAAAATCGGTTAGAAGACAATGGAGAGTTACCAAGATAGCCAGGACCTAAGGGGCAGATGCATGAAAGAAGGGTACTTTATTGAGTTAATTGTTGCTGGCTTTGCTCTTAAAATCCTTTTATTATTTTACTCTAGTACAGCCCTTAGCAGCTGCATTGAATTATTGGCTTGTTTCTCGATCTTCCATAGTAGCCTATATATTTCTTAAGGTTAGGAATTTTCTCCATACCTCCCTCCCTTTTATTCATTCAACAAACATTATGGAACACCTACTATGTGTCAGGCACTGTGCCACAATATTATATTAGAAATATGATATTGAGAAAATTGATATAATGTGTGTGTTCTTATTTCCAAAGGTACAGTGCAAATCCCATATACTACTCAAGTTATCATACTGAAAATCTCCACTATAATAATTACAACAGAGTAGAGATGCACATATTTTACCAAAAAAATGCATGTTTATAGTTTATCAATCAAAGAAGGTTTGATCCAGTGTTTGGATGTATGTGAGGTAGAAGAGGCAAAGAAGTTTTTCTTGAAACCTTTAACAATGTCTGAGCTGAACTTTTCTAAAGAAAAAAAAAATAGGTACTACTTTGACAAAAGAGAGGAGAATGTACAGCCACTAGGAAGGTCAATAAGTAAAGGCTGAAATGGGTATGTAGGTATTTGAGAAAAGGCTGGAGAATTACTAAAAGGCCAATTACATAGTTCCTTAAGAGTTTCCTTTTCCTCAAACAAGGCTGGCTCCTTTCTGTTATTCAGATTTCAGCTTCAATGTCATCTATTCAAAAAGGTCTTTGCTAACCTCCTAGATTAAAATTTAGTCACTGACGTTAAATCCTGTTCCCTCTTCTTTTTTTTGTAACAAAACTCTCAATTTTATGTACCCTTCCCTTAAGCAGACAGTGCTTGTGGGGAGATAGATGCCATCCCCAGGAGATGAATCCTATTGTCTAAGTCAGTTATGGTGGTCTCATTACAGATCTGTTTAAGCATGAGCATGTGACACAACTCTGGCCAATTAGACATGAAGGAAACCTACTTCTGGGAAAATGTCCCTCACTTATGAGAATGGAAAAGAGAGAAATTCTCTATATATACACATCCCTTCTTTTTATCTCTTTGTCATGGGGCATAGTCATAAATGCATGTGATGCCAGAACAGCTGCAGATGGAAAGCACCTGGGTTCTTGATGATGTCTCTGACCACTAAATTACCAGATAGAACCACCCTACTTCCAGACTCATTATTTAAATTACTCTTAATTAATTGCAGCTGTTACTTACAGTTGAAAGTTTAATTTTTTTAGTAATTTCATCACATAATTGCAGTTCGATTCTGTGAATAGTATCTAAAATCATTAGATTATCATGTATCTGTTTCCCCACTAAAATGTATGTGCCAAAGGATGAAAAGACTTTGTCTCTGTTGTACAGCATTGAGTTCCAAATGTTTAGAATAGTGCCAAATACACAGTAGATGCTCAGTAAATATCTGTTGGATGAGTACATGAGAAAACTCTGAAGTCTGTATTGTGTAGAAGAAAAAACTGACCCTATTTTTAATATTAATTTGCTGAACTTTAAGTTTTCTTTAATTTAAAATAGCAACTCTGAAAAGAAGGTAAAGACAAGACCTAACAATGAGATTTATGGAAATATCTTTGTGGCAGATTTAAAAGTTGGCCATAACTTCTTTGACACTTCTCCCATTGAAAGATAGAATCCATGTCTTCTGTCCTTGAATCTGGACTCTGTATGCATCAGTTTTTAGAACCAGGTTTCTTAGGAAACTGGCAGTTTCCACTTCCTCTCTTTTTAGCTCACTCTTGATACCAGCCATCATGCCATGAGAAAGACAGACAGCCCACAGAACGATCCATGTGGAGAGGAACTAAGACTCCTAGCCCTCGGCTCCAGCAGGCATTGTACTAGCTCCAACTACTGGCCATGTGAGTCAGCAGTATTGGAAGTGGGTCCACCAGCCCCCAGGATAAGCTGCCCAGTTGCTGATACCACATGCAGCAGAGATGAGCGTTCCCTGCCAAGCACTGGCCAAACTGAGAACTTGAAATAATTATTGTAGTAAACCACTAGTTTGGGGAATGGTCTATTATTATATAGCAATATATAACTATAATGGTCTATTATTATATAGCAATATATAATAGCCTTCAGCAGAAAAAAAAGATGCTTAGATAAGAGCAGCTTTTATGTGGTTACCAAGGTAAAACAATGGTTGTATAAGTATGGTAGTTGAAAGACAGAAATGAAAGATTGAATGAATTATATATTTTATTATGTGGCAAAAGTTAATAATTAAAAGCTGCTTTAAGACTGTTGGGGATGTGGTGCCACCAAGGAATCTATCTCCCCTCTATAATGATTCATTTTATGTGTCAACTTTGCTAGGTTATGGTACCCAGATATGAAGTCAAACATTATTCTAGATGTTTCTCTGGAAATATTTTTTAGATGAGATTGACATTTAAATCAGTAGACTTTGAGTAAAACAGATTACCCTCTATACTGTAGGTGGGCCTCATCCAATGAGCTGAAGGCCTTAAAAGGGAAAAAAAGACTGACCTCCCTAAGGGAAAGGAGATTCTGCCAGTAGTTGCCTTTAGACTTGAACTGGAACTCTTCCATAGGTCTTTAGCCTGCCAGCCTATCCTACAAGTTACAGAGTTACCAGCTTCCACAATTGTGAGAACCAAATTCTTAAAATTCTGTTTTTCTCCCCCCTTTCTCTCTAAACATAATATATATATATATATATATATATATATATATATATATTAATACACACTGCTTCCTCTTTGCATAAAGCTTTGTAATTTTCAAAAATATTCATTTGTCTTTTCTTATTGGATGACCACAATCTTGAAAGGTAGGAAGAGTGATTTTTCAAGGATGCTGAAGCTTGGAAAGAATAAATAATTTGGAATAAAGTAACAAAGCTGGTAAGTGTTAGAACCTGAACTAGAACTCATAATCATCAGATTCTTGATACAGATTATTGATGCTATATTATCCTATTCTCTTTTTGAACTTTGAAATATTCTCATAAGGGGTTGGATTGCATTTTCAAAGTGATTTTCAATACTACCTTGAATTGTGAAAATTTTACCACTCCAGTATTCTCCAATATCACCGGGAATTTTAAAGTTATTTGTTTCTGGCTGTTCTCATTCATTCATTTATTTAATTAGGCAGTCTTTCAGCTAGTCAATAAATAGTATCCACTATGTTCCAGGTATAGAGGAAACTAGTGTATGAGGTAGACTCAATTCCCCTCCTTATAGAAATTACATTTTAGTTGTGGAGGACAGAAAACAATAATAAGTGTAATGGAGAAGGGGAGGGGGGAAGAGGGGATTAAGAGGAGGAGGGGAAAGATGAAGAAAAAAATCAGGGTAAGGAACAGGACTTAATAAGTGTAATGGAGAAGGGGAGGGGAAACTATTTTTATCTCTCACTATTCTCAAGAGTATGCTTTCCTCTATTTAATGGGCAAAAGACACCTATGATTCAGAAACAAAAGGCTTTAGTCTGAAAATAGTAAGTTCAATGACAATCCTGAACCTGCAGGATAAAGGAAAAAGAAAAGGTAGAGGATTTACAAAAATTATCCTTGATACTTCCTAAATCTAACACTATAGTAAAAATGCTCATGTAGACACAAGCAAGGCTTATTAACAAAACTTCTAACATTATGAAAATTTTTCACTTTAACCAAGAAGTTTAAAAAATAAACATCCATAAGACTTGATGGTTTAAAATATTCTTTAATTTAACATCCCTTAGTTAAAAGCAAATACACATTTTAGCCCTAGAAAGCATGATTCTCCTCTCAGAATCAACGGGAAATCAAGGCCATGCATTTTCAATAGTGGACATAAAATTCAATCTGAGTCACAACAGTCCATGCAGATTTTTCCCAACTTATTTTTATATTAAGGCATACTTGAAAAATTTCAACCCAGATTAGGTTTAAGTTTCCCAGACTTAGTAAGTAATTGCTGCAGTAATGAGTTCTTATGTCTTAATTTGGTCTGCTCCAGATGTTAACATCTAGATTGTTTGTTTTTCATTCTCCACCCCTCAGCATTTCTTTATAAAACAGTACATTTGTAAATACTCTGATTTTTATATGGAAAGTGTGTGTGGGGGGGGAAGGGGGTTGAGAAAGCAGGGACAACCAGAGTAGGCAAGAAGTTTTAGTCTCACCTATTATGTCAATTTGTCCAGCTTGAATGCTGCAGAGAAGCTGGGGGAGGACCAGTTTTTACCTTCAAAGAAGCTAAACTGGCCTTTCTATATTTGCAAGATGGTGTGGTGTTAAGGAACATGCATTCAGAGCTGATGGTATGCTTCCCCAAGGCAAGGTACTGTATTGGTGGTCCTGTTTGAGTGGGAAATGAAATCCCTGTGGCAGAGTTGGCTGTGCTATACCACAACTCAACTTACTCCCCTCCTCCCATATTTATTGAACCAAGGGAATGAGTCCCGTCCTATAAACCAGCACAACTGAATAACAGTTAGGAAAAAATTGGCTTATACATCCAAGATAATAAAATAATGTACTGATAGAATATATTAATAAGAACCTGCATTGTAGACCCAGCTGGTGAGCAGCTGGATGGCAGCTGGGAGATCTGGGATTATTCTCCAACAGATAACGCAGACCTTGCTCAAGGGCAGTGGTTCTCAACTTTTAATGTGCATGAAAATCAGCTAGAGTGCCTTCTAAAAATGCAGATTCCATGGTCACAGGCCTAAGAATTCTGAGCCAGAAGTTGGATAGAGCCCAGGTATGTGCCTTTTCAATAAGCAGCGTCAGGTGGTTCTCAGGCAGGTGGTGAGAAACCAGATTTTGAGCAGTACTGCTCCTCAGAGTTACTAATATCATTATTTAAGATCTTTAGCAGCTGAAAAAGATAAATAGAGCTTTCAACCAATCTTTTTACTCGTTTTTTAACAGCCAAGTCCTATCCACTGCTGGTAAATAGGTTGGATAGTGACCACAGATAGGTTTGATCCCTTGGTATAGAATGCTTAAAGTGGTTTGGGGAGCTCTGTTTCTCCCCCATCAATAAGGGGTTGGAAGGTGGCCACAGACTGGGCTTGGAATCCAACTGGCATAAAACTTGGAAGACAATCCTCAGTGAGGTCTGGGTTCAATATCTAACTGCTAAAGAGCTTGGCTCTCCGCCTTGTGGTGTGCAGTCAGTCTTCAATTGATATAATGCTTTGATAACATATGAATAGCATAGGTTAAATCCAGAAACTGTGAAGAACTTAGATAAAAGTCCTAAGACCTAAAGTTTGGTCCCCAAGTGGCATGGACTGAGGACAATATTTAGGAATGAATTTAATCCTCAAATGGTAAGAGTTTTGGATGTCAGAAATGAGGTCTGCATTCAATCTCTTGTCATTAAAAAGCTTGGAAGACCAGCTTGGGGTCTGGTTTCAATCGTCAGATGGTAAAGAGTTCAAATGACAACAATGGTTTCGAGGTTCAAGTGAAAGCTGACAAACAGCTTGAAATAAACTGCAAGATCTGGGTTCAATCTCAAAATGTTAAGAGTTTAGATAATTGTCAAGAGGAATGAGTTCAGCTTGGAGGATTCTATAAGTCTAGGTGAGGTAGCTAAGAATCTGACCAGATGATTAGAGAAAACTTGTGGTCATGATCCATGTGGGAAAGGATTTAGATCATTGCTACTCTTTTTAGATTACTAGAAGAGAGGGTGCCCAGATACCATTGATCTAGGGCTTCACATTTAGCTAATGTAGAAAGAAGCTTGAATTTCAGCTATGGAGTAAGAAATCACAGTACTAAGTCACAGGCTAACTTTGCAAGGGAATATTATGGGACCTCTCTATACCCATAACTATGGAGACACAGGCACCAGGCTTGGGAATGTAATTCCTGAAATAATGGAGCTCTTTTGCCAGGACTTTTGCTGAAAGAATGACTGTTTTATATGACTAAGAGAGCAGATGTCTGAAAAGCACTGAAATCTATGATGTGTGTTCCTAAGTGGGATGACAGCTAGCACCATTGCATAAAATCTTGTTCCTACTTTTACAGTTTCACTAATACTCTTCTTTCTGATTATTTCGATATATCAACAAACAGCAATTTCTGGAACCTTTTTAAAGCATACTCAAATAGTTAAGAGACAGACAGTTCTCCAAACACCTAACAATCCATGAGACTGTCAGAGAGACAAAAATGGAACCAGATCCCTTAGAGAAGAAGCAAAAACCAAGCCATGACTACTAACTAGTTTTCTAGTTTTCTTCTTGATGATCTTTATTCTTTGACCTGACAATTCAAGGTGAATTTTTTTTAAAAAAATGGCTTCATTAGGGGACTGGTTTAAAGCATGGATATATCTGTCAAAACTTTCTCTGCTTCTCGAATCTCAGCATATTCTGAAGAATACCTTTTAAGGAATAATCATGCTTCAGACTTCTGGAACATATTAGGCATTAGTTTTAAGACACTGCTATTGAAAAATATTGGTATTATTAGGTAACATTTATTGAGCATTTATTTTATGTCAGGTACTATATGAAATATTTTATTTTATATGTACTAATTTATTTAATCCTTAACATAACCCTATAAAGAAGGTCTTGTTATTATCCTCATTTTATAGATAAGAAAACTGAGACCCAGATGTTAAGCAAGTTACCTAATGTTACAGAGGCACTGCTGTGTTTATCATATCACTTTTTCCTAGGCAAAAAGAAAGATTACATTTCCCAGTACCCCTTGCAATTAAGTTGCAACTATTCAGCCAATGAGGAATGTGAGTAGAAATGATAGCTTCTTTGGGGCCTAAATTTTTAAAGCACCTGGTACAATCCTCAGATAACCCTGCCACAATAAGCCTAGAGGCTGGTGCTTCAGATAATGTAACAATGGATAAGGACTACTTCATATGCCTCAATCAGGCTTTAAGCACGAAATTAACCTTGTGTTAAGATGCTTCCAACAAATCTAAGATGCTATTGATGATATTATCCAATTTATATATATGAAAGAAAAAAGATGCTAATAAATGACATCCAATAAACTGTAGGGAACACTTATTTCAGAAATGTTGATTATGAAAAAATGACCAGTGTTAGCTTCCTCATGATCAATATTCAGGAGGCAGTTTCAAGAGACTCCAACTAATTAAGATGGAGAAATATAAGCTTCAAAATGGATAACAATTACAATTGATTGGAACACACAAAATATATTTATGTCATTAATCTATAGTGATATATTTTTTAATCTTTATTGTTGAAAATATTACATATATCCCCTTTTTTCCATCATTGACCTCTTCTTCCCCACCCCTGGCCCCCACCTAAGGCCTTCACCACCCCATTATCTGTATCCATGGATTATGCATTTATGCATTCAAGTTATTTGTTTGCTCTCCTCCCACTCACCCACCACCTTCCCCTACTTTCCCCCCTCTCTTGAGATTCCACAGTCTCTTCCATGCTTCTGTATCTCTGGATCTATTTTGTTCACTAGATTCCACATATGACTGAGATCGTGTGACACTCATCTTTCTTTGACTGGCTTGTTTAACTTATCATAATACTCTCCAGGTCCCTCCATGCTGTCTCTAAGGGCAAAAGATCCTTTTTTTAACTGCTGCATAATATTTAATGGTATAAATATACCATAGCTTTTTTTTTTCCAGTGTAAAATTTTTATATTTAGAATTAGGCAGCTGGAATCAGCTTAGATGATCCCAATTTGGATGTTGTTGGCAACATCCAAAGCATCATAGTCAAGAGCCAGGCAAACATGTTTTCTTCCCTCCATCAGGCCTGATTAGGGTGTTGACCTTGGCCATATCAATGTCACAGAGCTTCTTCACAGCCTGTTTGATCTGGTGTTTGTTGGCCTTGACGTCCACAATGAACACAAGTGTATTGTTGTCTTCTATCTTCTTCACATCTGACTCAGTAGTCAGGGGGAATTTGATGATGGCATAGTGGTCAAGCTTGTTTCTCCTGAGTGTGCTCTTTCGAGAATATTTAGGCTGCCTTTGGAACCTTACTGTCTTTGGCCATCAGAAGGTGGGTGACATGCTTATTTTTATTTTATTTTATTTTTTGTGACTATGGATGCCTTTCAACACTGCTTTCTTTGCTTTCAAAGCCTTTGCCTTGGCTTTGGCTTTGGGAGAGTAGGGACTTCTTTATTAGCTTTCAGCATCATCTTCATAAAAAGCTACCCACAGCTTTTTTTTATCCACTCATCTACTGATAGGTACTTGGGCTGTTTCCAGGTCTTAGCTATTATAAATTGAGCTGCTGGGAACATAAAGATGCATATATTCTTTCTGACTGGTGTTTCAGGTTTCTTAGGATAAATCCCTAGAAGTGGGATCACTGGGTCAAATGACAGTCCCATATTTAATATTTTGAGGAAACTCTATACTATTTTCCATAATGGCTGCACCAGTCTGGCTGCAACAGACTGATGAACCAGTCTGGATTCCCACCAGCAGTGTACTAGGGTTCACTTTTCTCCACATCCTTGCTAGCACTTGTCATTTATAATGAGATTTTGAAAACCAACTGGCCACCTTTGAAGGATGATCAAGAATTTAATTATCTTAAAAATGGTAAATAAGAGAAAAGAGTGACTTACCCTACCTTTTCTTTATTAAATGTACCACTGAGTAACCAGTAAATGTGGGAAGCAGATTTTTATAAAAGTACTAAAGGCCCGGTGCACAACATTTGTACACTGGGGGGAGAGGGTTCCCTCAGCCCAGTGTGTGCCCTCTTGCAGCTCAGGAGCCCTTGGGGGATGTCTGCCTGCTGGCTTAGTCCTGCTCCAACCACCATCGCTGTGCTCACCAGTCATGAGCCTGGCTTCTGACTGAGTGACACTTCCCCTGATAACCTGGGGGTAGCTCCTGCGTTAAGTGTCTGCCCCCTGGTGGTCAGTAAACATCATAGCGACTGGCCATTCCTCCATTCAGTTGATTTGCATATTAGGGTTTTATTATATAGAATTCCAACCAATAAAAATAAAACAAATAATATAACCATTTTTGTGACCTCTAATGATTTAATGGTTTTGGGCACTGAACAACAATATCTGCTATCAACAGATATCATGTCCCTCTTGATGAAAAAGCTCAAAATTGCCTATAGATTTGCCCAGAGATTCTTACAGTATAATCTAAAAACCCTGGAATCCTCTCAGGACATCTGTGAGGTCCTTATATTTCCAACTACAAATGTGTGTAAGGCCAGGTTTTCTTAAGAAAAAAAAACACACACAACATAATGCAATAGATGGAATGAAAAAGCAGATATGATAATCCAGCTGTCTCTATTAAGCCAGACATTAAAGGAATATGCAAAAAAATGTAAAACAATGTCATTCTTCTCAGTAGACATTTTTTCATTTTGTAAAATATAGGTATTCATGATTTAAAATGTTACTTGGTAAAATGTAATGGGTTTATTAATGTTATTTATGGTAACATGTAATGGGTTTATTAATGTTTAATTTTAATAAATGATTACATAAATATTTTTAAATTTCTCAGTTTTAATTTCTAATATGAAAAATATTGACAAATATGACTCAAATATGCAAAAGCTTTTGGGGGCCTTAAACATTTTTAAAGAAATTAAAATGTTTGAGAACTGTTGGTCTTGCCAAAGAGATCGAACCTGAGTCTGATCAAACCTGAGTCTGATTCAGTTGTCAATTTTGAGAAAATACTCAGGACAGAGGAACATGTTGAACTGAGACATAAGTATGTAATCAGACAACTGAGACTGTGGAAAACTCTATAGATCAAATGCCCGGGATTCTTAGACATGCAAAAAAAGAATGAAGAAAGAACTTAATGAAGAGACTTCAAAAACATGACATTTTTTTAAATGGGAAAGACTAAATTATAGTGTTCAGGATACAAAATTGAGTAATAAAAATATACAGAAACACAAGAAATTGATTGCTATCTTGGTTACTTCAGAGAGAAGGATGGGGTTAATTGGAATGAAGCACACTGAAGGGATTTTGGGGTAGCTAAGTTTTAAGTCTTGACCTCGGTGGTGGTTTATAAAGGTCTTTACTTTATAATAACATATCAAGTCTTAAAGAGTCCATATTAGAATTAATAATTAGAATCAATAATGGTAAGTTTCCATACCACTGCCTTTCCAGTACAGGAATGAGTGGAAAGTATATCTGCTTATCCATAATGTATACTGATGGATGTGTTATAACTTGAAAAAACCACTTTTAAACTACATATTTAAAAGAAGATTAGATGCTAGCTATATGCCTCTCAAGTTCTTGTGTCAGTAACTCTCTAATCATGGATTCTCATACTTTTTTTAGAATCTAAAACTATTTTTGCATGGATGGACCTGGAGAGTGTTATGCTAAGCAAAATAAGCCATTCAAAGAAAGGCAAGTATTACATGATTTCACTCATATGTGGAATCTAATGAACAAAATAAACTGATGGACAAAATATATCCAGAGACATATAACTATGGAACAGACTGATGAATCTCAGAGGGAATGTGGGGGTGAGAGAGTAGGAGAAGAAAATTAACCAGAGAGCTTATATACATATATGCATAGTCCATGGACACAGACAATAGTGGTCAAAGGCTTGGGAGAGAAGGGTGCAGCGGGGGAGTGAAGGAGGTCAATGAGAGAAAAAAAACAAAGGGGACATCTGTCATACTTTCACAACAAAGATAGATTTAAAAAATAAATAAAACCATTTTTGAAAATGGGATACAGTTAAGCACTACTTAACAATGAGGATACTTTCTGAGAAATGTGTTGCTAGGTGACTTTGTCATTGTACCAGCATCATAGAATGTACTTACACAAACCTAGATGGTATAGCCTATATGATATAGTCTATTGCTCCTAGGTACAACATGTTACTGTACTGAATACAATTGTAAACAATTGTAGATATATGTATATTTAAACATAGAAAAGGTACAGTAAAATACAGTGTAAGAGATTTTTAAAAATGATATACCTGTAAAGGGTATCTACCATGGTTGGAGTTTGCGGGATTGAAAGTTTCTCTGTGTGAATCAGTGGGTTGTGAGTGAATGTGAAGGCCTAAGACATTACTATAGACTTTACAGACACTTTACATTTCGGCCAGACTAAATTTATAAAACGAAACCATTAAATTAAGCTCAAGATAAAATAATGCAATCAAGAGACATGGGAGGCTGCTGATAGAGTAACACAATATACTGTTTTACAGAAAATATTATTATGAGTACACTCTAAAATAATAACAAAAATATAGTATGGTAAATAAATAAACCAGTAACAGTCATTCATTATAATTATCAAGTATTATATAGTATACATAATTGTATGTATTTTTATATGTCTGGCAGTGCAGTAGATTTTAGACCAGCATCACCACAAACACATGTGTAATGCATTATGCTATGACATTGCAAGGACAATGATGTCACTAGGCAATAGAAATTTCTCAGTTCCATCATAATCTTATGAAAACAGAATTATATATGCAGTAAGTCTGAATGCATTTTTATTTTCTCATAGCAACTAGCACAGATATAGGTGTTTAAATAATTATTAAAACTGTGGGAAGGTGTACATTCCTTATTGGCTTCCTAAGTCTTTAGCTGACTTCCTATGAAGCAGAGATCTCCTAACAATGCCAAAGGGCATATCTGTGGATCCTATATACAGTCTTCACCCAGCTATAAGAGTTTGGAAATTTATTATCTAGTATATTTAAAATTCATAAACTATCTAGACAAGTTAATAAAACTATAATACATCAGTTCTAGAAATAGGCAAGAAAAAACTATTCACACTTTACTAGAGTATGCCTTTGCTAATGTAGGTAATGAGCCATATAAAGAATACTCATTTCATTCAGATAGACATAATTAAAATTCAGAAACTTTGTAAATTGAAGGATAAACCAAAGCCATGCAGCATTAATACTGACAATTTGAATGCAGAAGTTAAGAGAGATCATTTTATCATGTTATTGATGTCTGGCAAGTCAACTCACATAGCACTGCTGCTGCATTTGATATCAGTTATGAGGCTCTAAACTCTTATCAGAATAAAACCCTTCCAACAAGATCACCATCACTCTATTCTTGAAAGATGAGATGAATATTAGAAAAAGAAATGGGTTATAAACAAGTGAGTAATATTTTTATAATTATTAATTCAAATTCATCTATTAAGTATAACAGAACATCCACAATGTTCAAGATATCATCTTAGGTCCTAGAAGGTGCATACCAAGATGAAATGATCTGGAACCCAGTCCTCCAGATCCTTACAATTTAGTAGAAGAGATAGAACATACACATAAATAATTATAATAAAAGGTATACATTAAAAGTAACCCAAGTAAATTACAGTGAAAGTGCTACTTGGTTCAAAAAGAGGGAGGATTTACTTTCAGTTGGAAGAAAAGGTGATGGTGTTAAATTAAAATTTCCAAGCATAGCATTTAAGATCATCAGATATGGGAGGAACTAATAACATTAAAAATACTCTGAGAATCAGATATGGGAGGAACTAATAACATTAAAAATACTTCACAAAGCATCTTAAAAATATACTGTCACATTTAAAAGATATATTCTCATTTAAATATTATGACAGTCTTCATTTGGATTTCTTTCTTTTTTTTGCACATAAAGATACTGAAACTTGGAGAAATTCAGTGATTTGTCCAAGAGCCTACAGCTTGTGAAGTTAAACTCAAATTGACTTTTTCAAGCCATTGTTTATTCCAGTAAACAAATTATTCTTTAATTAAGATAACTTCCTGACTATTGGGATAGGGCAGAAAACCATTTACAAGGAAAAGTGAATTCAGCTGGCTGAATTATATAATGAGTAAAGAAGAAAAGTTAAAAATATAATTGAAATAGGCAGGAGCAGATGGGAGGTCTAAAAGAGCAAACTATTGGCTTAGAAATTTATCCTTAGATGTTAAAAAGTTCTGAGCAGAGGTGTGCCATGAAGTATGAAAGTATGAAAGGAGAATAAATCTGACAGCACATTGAAAATAGATGGGAGAGTTGATAGACTAAAAACAGAGATAGCAGTTGGTAGCTTCTTCAATATTATAAGAGAGAGATATTATGAGCTTGGTCAAAGGTGATGACAGTGGGAATAGAGAATAGAGGGAAAGGAGAGATTCTACAAGGCTTGAAAATGGATTGGATTGGGGAGGAGACAAAGAAAAATAGGTTTCAGAGATTAGTCCAAATTTGTAAGCCTGAGTAGCTCAGAGGAGGATAGCATCATGAATTGAGTCATAAAATGCAGAGGAAAAAATAATTGGGAAAAAGAAAAGTCAGTTATGCCCAGCCTGGTTGAGCACTGATCTATGAACCGGGAGGTCACAGTTCAATTCTGTCAGGACACAGGCCCAGGTTGTGAGCTTAATCTCTAGTAGGGGGTGTGGAGGAGGCAGCTGATTAATGATTCTCTCTCATCGATGTTTCTATCTCTCCCTCTTCCTTCCTCTCTGAAGTCAATAAAATATGTTTTTAAAAAACAACAAATGAGTGTGTAAGAAGTGATCAGTCTCCAGATTGTAAGAACCTGCATTTAGAACTGCTTATCTTTCAGAACCATGGGCTACACTTGAATTTATGATATTAAGCTATTCATAGTCTGATGTGGTTTGATAATTATTTAAATGGTATCAGTATATTCAATAATAATTGATGTAGAACTAGACAGTAGATTAAAAAAATTAGACCTTTGTCAAGTTTTTCTCCATATCCACAGGAAAGTTTCAGAGACAAAGAGGAATATTATGGATTAGCTGTAATTACAGACTCAATATTCCAAGACATCAATCAGCCACATGACTTTGGGAAAGTCATGTAGCCTTTGAGAACTTCAGCATTTACTTTGTTTGTTTTACATCATTTTATTTATTTTAATTTAATAAATCTTTATAGTTCAGATTATTACAATGTTTCTCCCCCCACCCCCATAGCTCCCCTCCACCCAGTTCCCACCCTCCCCTCCGCCCTTACCTCCCCGCACTCATAGATATATGATTTTTGTCCTCATCCATAGATATATGATTTTTGTCCAGTCTCTTCCCACAACCCCCATAACCCTTTACCCCTTTACCCCTTCCTTTATATGCTGCTGATTCTATTATATTCACCAGTTTATTCTGTTCCTCAGATTTTTAATTCACTTGATTTTTAGGTTCACTTGTTGATAGATATGTGTCTATTGTTCATAATTTTTATCTTTACCTTTTTCTTCTTCCTCTTCTTAAGTAATACCTTTCAGCATTTCATCTAATACTGGTTTGGTGGTGATGAACTCCTTTAGCTTTTTCTTATCTGTGAAGCTCTTCATCTGACCTTCTATTCTGAATGATAACTTTGCTCTGGCCTGCATAGTTTCTGTTGAGAAATCAGCTTGACAGTCATATGGGTGCTCCCTTGTAAGTAACTAACTGTTTTTCTCTTGCTGCTTTTAATATTCTCTCTTTGTCTTTTGCTCTTGGCATTTTAATTATGATGTGTCTTGGTGTGGTCCTCTTTGGATTCCTTTTGTTTGGGATTCTCTGAACTTCCTGGACTTGTAAGTCTATTTCTTTCACCAGGTGGGGGAAGTTTTCTGTCATTATTTCTTCAAATAGGTTTTCAATATCTTGCTCTCTCTCTTCTTCTGGCACCCCCATAATTCTGATGTTGATACGCTTGAAGTTGCTTCTTATACTATCTTCAACTTTTTGGGATTCTTTTTGCTTTTTGCTTTTCTAGTTGAGTTTTCTTTGCTTCTTTGTATTTCAAATCTTTGACTTGATCTTTGCATTCCTGTAGTCTGCTGTTGGGTCTCTGTATAATATTTTTATATTTCACTCAGTGTATACTTAATTTCTAGTTGGTCCTTTTTCATATCCTCAAGGGTCTCCTTAAATTTATTGGCCTTTTCTAAGAAATTCTTGAAAACCTGATAACTGTGGTTTTGAATTCTATATCCAGTAGTTTTTTCCCTCCATTTCTTTCATTTGTGATCTGTTTCTTTGTCTCTGCATTTTTGCTGCTTCCCTGAGTTGATAGAATGGCTTTGTATGCTAGGTTCCTATAGGGCCCAGTGGGTTGGCTTTCCCAGTTACCTGAGGTAGACACTCTTGGTGCACCCCTTTGTTGGCTGTGTGCACAATCTTGTTGTAGTTAAGCCTTGCTTGTTGTTGGTATCACTGTGAGGAATTGACTTCCAAGCCAATTGGCTGTGAGGATCAGCTGTGTCTACGCTGGGAGAACATCTGTGCTGGAGACACCCTTATGAAACAAGACTTGCAAAAGCTTCTGTGCTCAGCTTGGACGGGGTGGAGTCTCAGGGCAGAGCAGACATCATTGGTTTCCCGTCAGACCTGCCCTAATAGACCCCTGTATCTCAGTGTCTCATGGTAACAACTCTAAGCACCTCTGAGAGAAAGCTGCCCTTGAGTTCTGCCCTTTGCCAGACAGTGCAGTTTATCCCCAAATCAGTCTGGTTCCCCAGAATCTCATCTGGAACTAGAGTTCAGTGCAGTCAGGGGCTTTTGTCTCCCTCCCACTTAAGAAAGCCACATCTCCACTTGCGCTTCTCAATACCTCTGCCTCCTATAGCTTCTCTGAGTCTCAGTGTGCTTTCCTTTTCCTTCTAGTTGTAGAATTTCCATTCAGCCAGCCTCCTGTGGTTCTGGATGATGTCTATTTTTTCTTTTAGTTGCAGTTTTGAAATTGTGCGAGATAGCAGTTTAGATGCATACCTATGCGGCCATCTTGGTTTTACCTGTTTTAATAATAGCTAGACATATTACACACACACACACACACACACACACACATATATATATATATATATATATATATATATATATATATATATGATATGTTCTAGTCATTATGTATGTTTATGTTACATATATATTTCTAATATTTAATCTGAACAAAAAATCCTGAAAAGTTGGTATTAATATTCCAATGGTACTGATGAGAAGTCAGATATAGGATATAGGATATAGGATACATAACATGAGAACACAAAGATTCTAACCTGGCCTTCTTACTGAAAAACCAAACCTCCTTCCAGTGCACTCCTATATCATTAGCAAGGTAAATCAACCAAATGGTGGAATGACTGATTACTATGACAGGCACTGACCACCAGGGGTCAGATATTCAATGCAAGAGCTGCCCCTTGGTGGTCAGTGCACTCTCACAGTGGGAGCACCACTCAGCCAGAAGCCCTGAGCCAGGCACACGGCTGGTGAGCACAGTGGTGGTGGAGGGAGCCTCCCATGAATTTCATGCACCAGGCCTCTAGTTTTCACATAAGGGACAAAGATATTAGGGACTTGTGTGATTAAACAAGACTTTTTAAACAAGAAAGGTCAGACATCTAGTTAGAATCAGATCTGGGACCAGGATCCAAGACTCCTAGATATTTTAGGTATGCTTTGCTACTTCCTACAGTTGATTATATTTCTTTTTTATTATTACCTTGGTTTTGAAATTTGTGATTAGATGTAAAGGAACCTAGAAATACAGCATAAGGCTATATGTGAAAATGCTGAGCCTGGAAACATGCCTTGCTACATATCTCCCGCACACATTTTTTCC
This sequence comes from Vespertilio murinus, assembly GCA_963924515.1. NCBI lineage: Eukaryota > Metazoa > Chordata > Mammalia > Chiroptera > Vespertilionidae > Vespertilio > Vespertilio murinus. Next base: position 18,085,048 of record OZ004714.1, on the reverse strand, counting down.
TTGTTGTCTAAGAAACCCATCAAAGGGGCAGCATCTGTTGGAGATATCTCTGGAATAAATAATGCGCAATTCCGAACATCTTCATTAAGGAAAAAATCTTTCAGTAAAATCTGGGAAACCAAAAAGTTACTAAAGCTCAAGCCAACAAGCAAAGAAGCAGATTAAAACAATAAGTAAGTGCTGTTTTAAAATGAGCTTCCCCTGATGCAACTGCAAACCACTGTAACGGCACATTGATACCAATGACAGAGTTCGCAATGATGAGTGTGAGAAATGAATTCCATAATATTATACACAAGTTAGAGAATGTATATCTACAGGCACAAAGCAACCTAGAGAAATTTCAAGTAGGTATAAAATACAGAGGAAGTATACTGATCCCTGTGGTTAGCTCAAGCATATTCTTGCCTATCTGGTACAGGTGTATCTTCAATTCACCATCCAGATTCAAGTTCAATAGCAACAGGTGACAGGAAACACAAACTCCAAATTCTTAAGAGGTTTCCCAGAGCTATGTAGAAGTTGTATTATGAATAAAATTGGTCTCCCCTTATCTTTCAGTTAAAGATGGGTCATACTACCAACTAAAATGTATTTGATAACTTTTCAAATTCTAATTGTAACAGCAACTACCATTTATTGAACACTTGTTATGTTTTCGGCATTTGCGAAATACTTCATGATTCTCATTTAATACTTTTAACAACACCAGGAGGCATTTTTATTATCCATATTGAGGTAACTGAGGCCAAAAGAGGTTACCCATCTAGCAAATGTCTGATTTGAGATTGAACCCAATTGCCTAAGCACTAAAGCCAGTGGTTTTAACCACTGCTCCAAGCATGGCTGTTGGATTTCACTACATATGCAAATTTGCTTGGATTGGGACTACATTCCTGAATTCTTAGGCAAACTGTAACTTCAGTGGGAAAAAGAATTATGATAATTTATTTATTTTTTAAAATATATTTTTTATTGATTTTTTACAAAGAGGAAGGGAGAGGAATAGAGAGTTAGAAACATTGATGAGAGAATACATCAACCAGCTGCCTCTTGCACACCCCCCACTGGGGATGTGGCTGCAACCAAGGTTACAGCTAAAGAATTGACCTGAATTGAACATGGGACCCTTCCGTCCACAGGCCAATGCTCTATCCACTGAGCCAAACCAGTTATGGCATGTGATAATTTATTGATGTCTGCTATATGTAAGGGATGAAAAGTGGTAGCACTGACATACACATCAAGTCTTTGCCAAGTCTGCTGTAGGGAATGAAGTATTACTCTCTCTACATATGATGTGCAATCTATTCTATAGACCAATTTATGTAATGCCTATGTGACCTTATTTTGCCAGACTAATATCAGAATACTAGGTCTGTCTACTTAATAGAATTTCCTTAATTAGTATTTTATTTTAATATCCATGCTGTATGGTCACTGCACTAATGATGGGTAACAGGAACCAGCATTGAGTTTTCCATAACAATCTGACAGCTCAACTGGGGTGAGAGAAAAATAATAATTAGCTTATCAGTTTTTGAAATGTTAACAAGCCCGTAAAATCTAGCTAATGTTTTCTGTGCATATCATTCATAAAATAATTCAGGTGAGAAATAGTCTTAAAAAGATTAAAGCTAAGATGAAGAAGACTTGTCCATAGCAATGAAGCTAATTCAGGATTTGAGAGTAAAAAAGAAATTAGACTTAGCAGGAGGTGAGCAAAGAGATTAAAAACTAAGAAAGGCCAAAGAGCAGCAAAGTTAGAGAAAAAAAGAGAATCAGATCAAAGTTAGAAACTCATAAAAGCCAGGTCCACTGTAAAAAAAGGATTATTTACTTACTGCCTGTGTTCTGTTAATTTTTTATCACTGAACCAAAACAGATGGGCCAGAATTAGTCTTATGGATAGAAGGAATGGAACATACATTTCAGAGGCCAAAGAAATAGGACAGTATCCCTAGGCAATGGCAGGAAAGTGAAGCTGTGAGCATTTCTTTAGCTGTAACACAATCTCTCCTGTTAAACTTAACTAAGATGAGAAAGTACCAAATGCACTTAAGATTTTTTCCTCCACCATCTCCCCTTCCTCTTAACTGTGTTTCCTTCTGTCCTTCCCTTTATTGACCTTCCCTCCCCTCTTTACTCTCTCCTTTCCTTCCTCTCAGAAGACATTGTTGAGGGCCTGCTATATTCCAAGTACATAGGGTTTACACAAGTGAGTCATTGGGTTTACACTCTGCCATTTCAAGATCACAATCCAATGGTAAAGACAAAAAATAATCCATTTTAATTTTATAGCACTTTATAAAGAAAATCTCACACAGGGCGGGGAATTATTATCTACATTTATAAATGATGAAGCTGAAGCCCAAAGAGGTGAAGTGAACTGTCCAATATCAACACTCTAGTATATAATGTGGGTTTCTCTCCCTATTAATTAAGTTTCACCACGAGCTGCATAATTAATATTCATATACTTTGTATATACACATATACATAAATACATATACTCACATATGTATACGGGGTAATACTAGATATATATGAAAGTACTCTATACCTAAGCAAGTCTAAGTTAGCACCATTATTACTCAGAATCAGAGTAAATGAGCAAAATAGTTAGCTAAGATTTGAAATATTTGACAACCATTCTTCTACTTGCATAAGGTAATATATTTCAAAGTTCAGAATGAACCATTCAAGAAACCTAGCTGGCATCTCTTGGATAATTAGTGACTTTGAGCATGTTTTCATGTCTCTTGCCCTTCCTTATGTCCTTTTTCAAAAAGTATCTATTTAGGTCCATTGCCCATTTTTTAATTGGGTTGCTTATCTTCCTTTTGTTAAGTTGTATGAGTTCCCTGTAAATGTTGGAGGATAAACCCTTATTGGTGATAACACTGGCAAATATGTTCTCCCATGCAGTGGGCTTTTTCTTGTTTTGTTGATGGTTTCTTTTGCTGTGCATAAGCTTTTTACTTTGATGTAGTCCCATTTGTTCATTTTTTCTTTAATTTCTATTGCTCTAGAAGCGGTATTGGGGGAGAAATTACTTTGGCATATGTCTGAGATTTTGCTGCCTGGGGATTTCTCTAGTATTTTTATGGTTTCCCATCTTATGTTTAAGTCCTTTACCTATTTTATTTTTGTGTATGGTATAAGTTGGTGGTCCAGTTTCATTTTGATTTTTTGGCATGTATCTGTCCAATTTTTCCAACACCATTTTTTGAAGAGACTGTCTTGACACCATTATTTGCTCTTGCCTCCTTCGTCAAATATTAATTGAGAATAGTGGTTTGGGTTGATTTCTGGGTTCTTAATTCTATTCCATTGATAGATATGTCTGTTCTTGTGCCAGTACCAGGCTATTTTGAGAACAGTGGCTTTGTAATATAGCTTGATATCTGATATTGAGATCCCACCTATTTTGTTCTTCTTTCTCAGGATTGCTGTGCTATTCGGGATCTTTTTTTTATTCCACATGAATTTTTGAAGAGTTCGTTCTAGGTCTGTGAAATATGCCATTGGTATTTTAATGTGAGTTCATTGAATCTATAAATTGCTTTGGGTAGTACGAACATTTTAATGATGTTGATTCTACTAATCCATGAATATGATATATTCTTCCATCTGTTTATGTCTTTCTCTATCTCTTTTTTAGTGTCCTGTAGTTTTCCACATGCATGTCTTTTACTTCCTTAGCAAAGTTTATTCCTAGATATCTTAATTTTTTGGTGCAATGGTAACTGGGATTGCTTTTTTAGTCTCTCTTTCTGTAAGGTCACTATTGCTTTATAGAAATGCCATTGATTTCTGGAATGGAACTACTATTTGACCCAGGGATCCAACTTCTAGGAATATATTCCAAGAAACTAGATACACCAATCAGAAAGAATATATGCACCCCTATATTCATCGCAGCACAATTCACCATACCTAACATTTAGAAACAGCCTAAGTGCCCATCAGCAGATGAGTGGATTAAAAAATGGTAGTACATCTACACAATGGAATACTATGCTGCGATAAAAAAGAAGGAATTCTTATCATTTGCAACAGCATGGATGAAACTGGAGAGCATTATGCTAAGCGAAATAGGTCAGCCAGAGAAAGATAAATATCACATGATCTTACCCATTTATGGAATATAATGAACAACATAAACTGATGAACAAAAATAGATCCAGAGACAGAGAGGCATTGATCAGACTGTCAAATCTCAGAGGGAAGGTAGGGGAGGGTGGGGGTAACAGGGACACATCAAAGGACTTGTATGTATGTATATAAGCCTAACCAATGGACACAGACAACAGGAGGGTGAGGGGCAATGGGAGGATAAAGACACATAATGTAATACCTTAATCAATAAAGAAAAAAAAAATATGTAAAAAAAGAAAGAAAGAAACCTAGCTGGCTAAATAGGTCAAAATATAAATTAATTCATAAATCTACCAAGGTACAAAAGTACTGGATTCATCACCAGGAAGTTAAGGAACAGATTTACCAAAAGCTTTCAAAGTGAAAGTCAAGGCTTTAATATAGCCATTTGATGTTCTAAAGAAGGAGGAAATATGAGAATTTGAAAATTGGGAAGACTCATTCTTCCTTCTCAATATATGAGTAAATATATGTAAGAAGTGATAATTAGCTATGAGTTAGATTTAAAAAGTAAAAAGTAAGAAAACTGAATTCAAAAATATTTGTTCTTATATGACATGAATTCAAATATACCAATGAGATCAGTTTTGTAAGAAGAATTCATTTAATACACCTAATGGTAGAGAAGTTTCCTGATTTTAAAAAAAAAGCCTTTCTGTACCTCACAAATTATCCCATATGGCATTGGACAGCACATTCCATGTCTATTTTGCATTGTTCAACAGATGTCCCAAGCCCTTACTTAACTGAGAAATACAGTTTAGATGTGATGAGGAAAAAATAAAAACAGTTCTAGCAACTTGAGAAGAAGTAACTATCTGAAACAAATTGGTGGACTCCAGTGCTTACTAGGATCTAGGTATTATGCTATATGAGGATTACTAGTTTACTCTTCCTGAAAAGCCTACAAATTGAGTATCTTACTCTCATTTTATGTGTGAGAAATCTCAGAGAGGTTAAATAACCTTCCTAGACAAAACCAGGTAGATAATTCTCTTCCTCTATCTTGTCTTCCAAGAGAACTGAGAGAAATAGTTGTTTAATTAGCAGATGAACCAGAAAGGAACATTAGAAATTACTCTAAAACATAGGATTTATTGTGAACTGTCAACTGAATTAGCAATATGATTAAAATTAAATATTTGCAACTAACATAGTCTAGATTTTGAGACTCATCAACACGGTAACAATATGACAAACGGTCAACCATATGTGTTGAGTTAGGAAGGGTAGAGGTACACCAGTAGAAATATTACTAGTATATGATCTGTACCTTATAAAATCTTTGGAAGTGAAATCCCAAAAGGTTTTAATGACAGAGATGGGAAGTTACCTAAGCCATAGGGAGCCTTGTGTAACAGAGGAAGCCTGGAAGTTTAGTGATGCTATAGTTGCTGCTATTTTTCTCTGGAATACCTCCAAGTCCCCCCTCTTTTCACTTGTCCTTAAACTTCTACTGCACAGGTTTTTACAAAGTGAAAAGGTTTTACTTTTGTTTAGCATAAAGCCAGGAAGGTATTCCTCAAGAAAATATGTCACATAACAAAATCATGACTCTTCCCAGATCCTTCTGCTCTTCCTCTTTCTGAAAAGAGCAAGCTTTTCTGATATGGAACAATCCTTTCTCTGTAGTTTCTCCTTAGCTTTCCGCAAGTTGGGTCTTCTTTCCCAGATTCATTCACATTTTGAGGGATTCTTTCTTTAAAAAGTTCTCTTCACTTATACTCACTTTACTTAAAACCAAGCTAGGATACTGGTTTCTTGAGTTTATTATCAAGATGAATAATAAACTTCATCTTGATAACCTCAAAATTAAATTAGATTTTTAATTTAATTGTGCTGCAAATAAGTTCACTTCTACTTCCAAGAAAGTTTATATATGGGATCAGATCAATTATTTCTGGAGATCTTGTCTCTAAAACCATGTGTTCTAAGTAATTAGAATCGCCTAGACAAAGCCATATTGGTAATGCTTTTACTTTACCTTATCTTATAAGAAAGCTGGGAGAAATAGATACTATGCTTCGGAGGTAAACCAAAAAGGGAGATTAAAATGACTCAAGCAGAAACCGGTTTGGCTCAGTGGATAGAGTGTCGGTCTGTGGACTAAAAGGCCCCAGGTTCGATTCCAGTCAAGGGTATGTACGTTGGTTGTGGGCACATCCCCGGTAGGGGGTGTGCAGGAGGCAGCTGGTCGATGTTTCTCTCTCATCGACATTTCTACCTCTCTATCCCTCTCCCTTCCTCTCTGTGGAAAATCAATAAAATTTTAAAAATTTATGGTTTATAATGAACATACCATAGCAAGACTGGTGTCCAACTATAGTAGCCTCCACATTCAAAACTGGAAGAACTAATCCTCTTGCATTTACTCTGAAAGACTGAATTGGCAAATTATTTGTAAGGGAAATTAATTCCTGAGATATCTGTTCATGATATTTGTGAATGTATCACAATGTATTTGTGAATAAAATCAACCAGCAGAGGGGGCTGCTAAAAGAATATAAGGTAGAGGCTACTTAGCCACAGTTTATATTACAAAAGTCTGTTTCTAAGTCAATTGTTTAGAATGCAGAATTCATTACACTAAGGGAACAATGTTCCAAATCTGGGATCAGAACTATGGCCCTCAAGCCAAATCCAGCCCAACACCTGTTTTTGTATGGCCCACAAACTAAGACTGGTTTTCACATTTTTAAAAGATTGAAAAAATTAAAAGTTGACTAATATTCTGCAACACATGAAAATTACATGAGATTCAATTTTCAGTGTCCATAGATAAAGTTTTATTGGGATACAGCCACACTCATGGCTGCTTTCACATGTAACAACAGAGTTAAGACAGAGACCATATGCCTCACAAAGCCTAAAACACTTGCACTCACACTACGTGGCCCTCTACAGAGGAAATTTGCCAGTCTTCATTCTAATTAATTATTGCATTCCTGAGTTGGATAGCAAAAATGGTGTCATCTTATCTAATAAAGAGTAATATGCTAAATGACTTCCATGCCCTCACAAGATGGCAGCACCCACAGCCACAAGATGGCAGTGCCCAGTCCCCTCAGCCCTGCCTCATCCATCCTCAGTTCCCCAAACCCCTCAGCCCCACCTCATCCAACTGGAGTCCCCCAGTCCCCTTAGTCCCACAGGGGAAGGCAGTTAGGGGAGATCAAGCTGGCAGGGGAGGGCAGTTGGGGACAATCATGCCAGCAGGGGAGCAGTTAGGCATCAATCAGTCTGGCAGGCAGAGTAGTTAGGGGTAATCAGTTAGGCAGGCAGGCAAGTGGTTAGGAGCCAGCAGTCCTGGATTGTGAGAGGGATGTCCGACTGCCCATTTAGGCCCAATCCCCCAGAGGGACTCAGATTGAAGAAGGTGCAGGCTGGGCTGAGGGACACCCTGCCCCCCATGCATGAATTTCATGCATTGGGCCTCTAGTTTCAAATATAGTTGTACTATGGTGTAAATAGCATCCCCAAGTTTATCCTGAAGCTTTTTGAGAACTCCAGTGGCATTCAAACCATGGAAGCAGTGAATACCAAGCTTTCAGAGTCATATTTTTTTTTACCTTTGCTTATTCTGTCCAGTCAATTTAAAATACCCTTCCCCCAACAAAACAAAAATAAAAAGTTAATCTTTATGAACTAACAACATTGAGCATTTTTAAAGTATTGTACACTCATTGTTCTATTTAATATTTGTAACAACTAAGTGAAACAGTTGCTATTAATATGCCATTTACAGCTGGGAAAACTGAGACCAAAAGAAATTAAAAACTTGTTGCAAATAACACTTCTAGTAGGTATGTGCAGGATATAAACCCTGGAAATCTAGAAAACCTTGGATATTGTGCTATTATCCAGTGACCACAAAGCTATATTTCTTTTTTCAACTTTTGAAAGCCCTTTCAACTTTTAAGACTTAATTCAAATGCCAGCTTCTTCATGAAGCCTTACTCCAAGATTCCCTAAGCCCATAAGTTCAAAATAATTACATTAGTTATTTATAATTACATTAGTTCTGCATGTTTATAAAAACATTCGGTTCATTTTATTCAGGATTCTAATTGATATGCACCCCCTTCCACCTCCATAGAGACATATACAAAGAAAATGTAAATTTTAAGCTTATTGAAAGCAGGGACATGCAATTCACTATATTGGACATAACAGGTGCTTCATAAATGCTTTCTGACTGAGTGGATGAATTCAAAAGCAGCTAGCTTTTGGTATGGAACAAAAAAATCTAATGAAGAAAATTCTTCAACTGGTAAAAATATTAAAATATTCTGATTATGAAAAGTGGGGAGCTTGGCTTAATTTGCTACTCAAAGTTCACTACTGGTGTATAAAAATGCCATGGAGTTCTTGGTATTAATATACATGCCAAAAAATGAAATTAGACCACCAACTTACACCATACACAAAAATAGACTCAAAGTGAATAAAGGACTTAAACATAAGATGGGAAACCATAAAAATCTTAGAAGAATCCACAGGCAGCAAAACCTCAGACATATGCCAAAGCAATATCTTCACTAATACAAATCCTAGGGCAATGGAAACTAAAGAAAAAATAAACAAATGGAACTACATCAAAATAAAAAGTTTCTGTACAACAAAAGGAACCATCAACCGAAACTGGTTTGGCTCAGTGGTACAGCATCGGTCTGCGGACTGAAAGGTCCCAGGTTCGATTCCAGTCAAGGGCATGTACCTTGGTTGCAGGCACATCCCGGGTAGGGGGTGTGCAAGAGGCAGCTGGTCGATGTTTCTCTCTCATGGATGTTTCTAGTTCTCTATCTCTCTCCCTTCCTCTCTGTAAAATATCAATAAAATATATTTTTAAAAAAGAAACCATCAACAAAACAGTAAGATATTTACCAATGTTATCACCAATAAGGGTTTATCCTCCAACATTTACAGGGAACTCATGCAACTTAACAAAAGGAAGATAAAGAACCCAATCAAAAAATGGACAATGGACCTAAAAAGATAATTTTCAAAAGAGGACATAAGGAAGACATATGAAAACATGCTCAAAGTCACTAATCATCTGAGAGATGCAAATCAAAATGACAATGTGGTACCATCTCACACCTGTCAGAATGGCTATCATTAACAAATGACAAGTGCTGGCGAGGTTGCGGAGAAAAAGGAACCCTCTTGCACTGATAAGTGTGAATCCAGACTGCTGTCACCACTGTGGAGTTTCCTCAAAAAACTAAAAATGGAATTCCCCTTTGACCTAGTGATCCAACTTCTAGGAATATATCCCAAGAAACTAGAAACACCAATCAGAAAGGAAATATGCACCCCTATCTATGTTAATAGCAGCACAATTTACTATAGCTAAGATTTGGAAACAGCCTAAGTGCCCATCAGGTGATGACTGGATTAAAAACTGGTACATCTACACAATGTTATACTATGCTGCTGTAAAAAAAAAAATTCTTACCATTTGCAATAGCATGGATGGAACTGGAGAGCATTATACTAAGCAAAATAAGCCAGCCAGAGGAAAATAAATATTGTGGAATATAATGAACAACATAAACTGATGGACAAAAATAGATCCAGAGACAGAGAAGCATCTATCAGACCATCAAACCTCACAGGGAAGGTAGGGGAGTGTATGGGGTAAAAGGGAGAGATCAAAGGACTGAGTGCATGCATATAAATCTAATCAATGAACACAGATACCAGGGGGTGAGGATATGAGTAGGGGACTGGGGGGGGGGGCAATGGGGACATAAGGACACATATGTAATACCTTAATCAATTAAGAAAAAAATTTTCATACTACCTAAAGCAATCTATACATTCAATGCAATACCCATTAAGATACCAATGGCATATTTCACAGACCTAAAACAAACTCTCCAAAAATTCTATGGAATAAAAATAAAAATAAAAAGATCCCAAATAGCTGAAGCAATCTTGAGGGGGAAAAAAGTTGGAGGGGTCAAAATACCAGATATAAAGCTATATTTCAAAGCCACTATTCTCAAACTGCTTGGTACTGACACAAGAACAGACCTATAGACCAATGGTTCAGCATAGAGAACCCAGAAATAGACCCAAGCCATATGCTCAATTAATATTTGACAAAGGAGGCAAGAGCATACAATGGGATAAAGACAGTCTCTTCAATAAATAGTGTTGAGAAAATTGGGCAGATACATGTAAATAATGAAAATAGACCACCAACTTGTACCATACACAAAAATAAACTCAAAATGAATAAAGGACTTAAATGTAAGATGGGGAAACCATAAAAATCTTAGAAGAATCCATAAGCAGCAAAATATCAAATATATGTTGTAGCAACTTGTCTATTTCTACACAACATTGGTTGGGATTTTGATTGGGACAGGGTTGAGATTATTTTGTGTAGTACTAATAGTTTAACAATATTGAGTCTTCTGACTCAATAAATCTCTCTCCATTTATTTAGGTCTTGCTTAATTTCTCTCAGCAATACATTGTAGTTTTTAGTGCACCTATAATGAGTTTCCATAAGACTGTCAGCTGATTTCTCAACAGAAACTTTGCAGGCTAAATGGTAATGGCAAGAACTACTCAGTGATAAAAAGTAAGGACACACAAGCAAGATTATTCAACCTACTAAAGTTATCATTTAGATTTGAAGGACATATGTAAACTTCCCAAACAAGAAAAACTAAATAAGTTCATCACCACCAAACCAGTAATACAAGAAATATTAAAGGCACTTCTTTAAGAAAAATAAAAAAATAAAATATGAATAATAAAATGGTACGAAATGCATAGCTATCAACAATTATTTTAAATTCAAATGGATTAAATGCTCCAATCAAAAAACATATAAAGACTGCCTTGGCCCGGTGGCTCGGTTGTTGGTGTGTTGTCCCGTACACCAAAAAGTTTACAAGTTAAATCCTCAGTCAGGGCATGTTTGTGAAGCAACTGATCAATGTTTCTCTCTCACATTAATGTTTCTCTCTTTCTCTCTTCCTTTTTCTCCCTCTAAAATAAATAAAAACATATCCTTGGGTGAGGGTTAAAACAAAATTATTTTTATAAAAGACATATTGTGACAGAACAGATAACAAAATAAGACCTTTACATATGTTGTCTATAAGAGATTCACTGCAGATCAAAAGAAACACACAGACTGAAAGTAAAGGGAGGGGAAATTATATCCATAAAAATGAAAACAACTAAAAAGGCTATGGTAGCAATATTTTTACCAGACAAGATGGACTTTAAAACAAAGGCTATAACAAGAGACAAAGAAGGACCCAGCAACTCCACTTCTTAGTATTTATTTGAAGAAACCCAAAACACTATATTGAAAAGACATATACTTCCATATGTTTATTGCAGCATTATTTACAGTAGCCAACATATAGATGCAACCTAAGAATTCATTAATAGATGAATGGATGAGAAAGAAGTGTTGCATATATACTGTACAATGGAATTTGACTTAGCCATAAAAAAGAATGAAATCTTGCCATCTGTGACAACATGGATGGACCCAGAGAGTATTATGCTAAGTGAAATAAGTCAGACAGAGAAAGAAAAATGCCACGTAATTTCAGTTATATGTGGAATATTAAAAACTAAAAATAAATGAACAAGCAGAACAAAAACAAACTCATAAATACAAAGAATATTTTGAAGGTTGCCAGATGGGAGAAAGGTTGGGAGTTGGTGGCAAAAAAAGGTAAAATGATTTAGAAGTACCAATTGGCAATTACAGAATAGTCACTGTAATTGGAATATAGTCAATAATATTGTAATATTGTAATACCTACATATGGTATCAGATAAGTACTAGATTTATCAGGGTGATTACTTTGTAAGTTATATAATTATCTAACCATGGGTTTGTACACTTGAAACTAATATAATATTGTAAGTCACTATAATCTAAAAATAAAAGATTATAAAAAAATAAAGCTCCAGTTTATGTGCAAAATTTGGGGGGGGGGGGGAGGAGGCCAGAAAAACACAATTTCACACCAGGCAGGCCAAGTGAGTAATAAACAGTTTATATTTGCCTATTAATGGTGCTATTTGAGCTGAGTGACCAGACATTGACAGCAGTAAGGTGTATATTAAAATTTGACACAATATTTTGGTAACTATTGTGCAGCTATTTTAACAGTAGGCATCTTTCAATTTAGAATAATTTCCACTTTATAACAGTACTACCCCATCACCACCCAGTAGTGAAACTCATGTTTAAAACTATACTCAGGAAAAATAAATCTGATAAAATGCCATGAAGAATGCTAGACAGCCACCACAGTATGTCATGCTGCTAATTTAGGAAAGTGCAGTTTCTCTTGAGTTACTTCCATTATGTTATGATAAAGTTAGGAAAACAAAATCATTATTAAAGTCAAAACTTTTCTATAATTATAAGGCTTCACACTTACTTCTATGAGAATGTATATATGTGATTTTAATACATAAAGACTTCAGGAAGCTATCCCTCTCGTAATTTGTTGTATAAAAAATAGTCTCGTGATGGACCGTGCTTTTTAAGCACAGCAAAACACGTCTGCTCAAAGAAAGTGATATTTTTACTCTAATCAACATGTTCAGCAGAAACAGAAAGTTCAAATATCATTATACTGGCTAGTCTCTTGACTCTCTCCTGGAAAATATGGAGTGTAGGAGGGAGCTTTTGTTAGCACCCAGCATTTTTTTCTGTCTTATGCCATTCTCTGACTTTCAGCTGACAGCCTGTGCTATGTAAAATACTGCGATGGTGGAAAGGTTAAGTGACATCAACCAGGAGGATTTTAGCATGTGACCCTGTCAACAAATTTCAGTTTATCATATCACAGAACATTCTGCTGGATGAGGAAAAATTCTATGAGAATTTTCAATTTGCTAACAAACACATATTTTAGTATGTTTTCTTATTAAAAGTATTCTTTAGAACTTGAAGCAGAAAGTCAAAACTATGAATGCTACTTTCATTATGAACTTTTTAATTTTAAACTTTAAACTTAAAAGTTTATCACAAAATCCAATAGAGAAGATAAATGAGCAGAGAAAGAGAAAAGAGACAGGCAGATTCCTATGTACTACCTAGAAAGACACACAAGCACACTTGTTCTGCACACTTGATACTCTCCTAGATGCCTAGGTATAGATGGTTTTTAGAAAAACAACAAAAGTGCGCATTTTGAATGCACAAAATTACTTTTATTTTTTTAAATAATCAAACAATAAATCTCTACATCCTTCATTTTTAATATATAGGATCACAGACTTTCAGAGCCAAGTTGAAAGTCTTTAGAGAGTATCCAACCTAAAACCGCCCATTTTACATGGAAGGAAAACTAAACTCCAGAGCAGCAAGGATGTACATTAGTGATTTTAATACAATGAAGGTCAATGAATTGTCTTTAGACATCACTACCATAAATAACCCATCTCCAAGTTATCTATTGCACACATCTGGAATGGGGCACAGCTGACTCAGAGCATGACATAAGATTCTTAATTATTAGCTAGCGTTAAAATTTCTAGTCATTTTAAACATTGGAAAACTCTGATTTATTACTGCTGGTAATGTTTTTATTAACTGAGAATGAATATCCACTTTCAGAACAATTTACATTTTCATATAATTATTGACTTTTTTGGCTGGAAGGATTCTTAAAATTTCAATCCTCTTTCAAGCTAACCTGATTCTATATATTATATTGGACTCTTCTCTATAACACCCATGCCCGGTGGTCACTTAGGTATCTGTTTGGATGCATTCCATCTTTGAGAACTTTTGACTGTTAAAAGGATTTTCTTTAATTTTATCCAAACTTACATTCCTTTGATCTCTCTATCCACTACCCATACCAAGGATACTACATTTTGACAACACATAAAATGTATCTTATCTCGCTCTTCCATATGATCGCCTTTCAGAGCTAAGAGGATGGTGAACATATGGCTTCTCTTTAAGCAAAGCAGCTCTGTTTCCTTTAGACATTGCTCATATGACATGCCTTGGAGAAGGAAATCATAGTGGTACCATAACTACAACCTGCTAACTGTGTTACATTTGGATACTATCCTCTCTGTATCTCAGTTTCCCCTATTTATAAAAGAAAAATAATAATGGTATTGACCCCTTAGTATTTTCAAAGAATAATATAAATGTTGTGTGAAGCACTGAGGTAGATTGGATGATTACTATTTCCAACCTTTCATGGTCTCCCTGTATTAGAAGTATATGCGTTCATGCTTTTTGCCATGTATGTAAAGTCACTATGGGTGGAGCATAATTCTCTATCTCAGGGATGCTAGGATTAGACAGATGACTTGCTTTAGCCAATGTAATGATAGCAGAAATGATATAATCAGAAACTTGAAACATGCTTGTATGGTTTGCTTGCTCTCTTATGCTATGATGATCTTCCATAAGAATATGCCCTCAGGGATTCACCAGTCCAAGGAAAATAAGAAAACACACAAAGAAGACATAAACCCAACCTGCATTCTGAATTCAAGCTTAGCCTATCATAACCAAGTCTGGCAGAGCTACATATGATTCACAGACTTTTGAGGGGGAAAAGTGTTTTGTTTAAAGCCATTGAAACTTTAAGATTGTCTGTTATAACACTAGTCAACTATTGTCACAATAATGCTGCATAACTACCCCCAAACTCGGTGTACAACAATAGCATTTATTTCTAGTTCTCTTGCCAGGTTGACTGGAGTTCAGCTGATTTATGCTTGGCTGTGATTCGCTCCAAAAGCTGCAGATTGGGTCTGGGTCTGCTCCAAATATGCCCCGTCCTTCCTAGACTAGATACTATCAAGAGCTGTTCATTTTATGGTGAATAGAAAGTGTAAGAAGGCAAAGCCAACTAAAAAAAAAAACTAAAAGAATAAAAGCAGTGCTTTTGCCTGTCATATCAACTAGCTTACCACTGGTCAAAGTAAATAATGAACCCAAGTCCGAAGTCAATAGGAGGGGAAATAAGCTCTGTGGACCTTGAGTCCAAAGCAATCACATAGGCATGCTCAGCATTAATGGGGTGGAAAGTTTACTCTTCTAATGGATTTGGGGAGAGGGAGGAGTGAATATTTAACTAAATGATAATCTAATCCATACAAGTTATACAGCAAAAACTAATACAAGCTCTTAACAGAATGTTTGGTACATAGAAACTGGTAAACAAATCCTAGCTATCATAATTAAACATCATCACAATAATTCAGATTCTTCTCTATTTTTGTTACTCTCTTATAAATGCAGTTCTTTACTATTCTTCTAAAAATAAGGCATTGATACAGGAAGCAGTACTCCTCGTTCTAGGTATTTTTCTTATTTTTAAACTAAAGGCCCAATGCACGAAATTCGTCCACAGGTAGGGTCACTAGAGGCTGCAGCTGCTGGCTGGGGCCTCCCTTCGCCAGCTGCCAGCTGCCAGCCAGACCTTCCTTCATTCCGTGCTTCCCCCTGGTGGTCAGAGCACATCATAGCGAGCGATCAAATCCCCAGTTGGTCAAACTACCAAGGGGACACTTTGCATTTTAGACTTTTATATATTTATATGACCTACGCATTAAAATTATTAATCCATCACTAACCTAAAATCATAGTTCTCTTTCATACAGACTGATGCTTAAACTTGGCTTCCCATTAAGTGATAGATCACTTAGCTATATGTATAATTAAATAGATCTTGTTATATTAAATGTAGTTTCAACCTATTCAGATATTTTGGGTACCTGATTTTGTCACTTTCATGTCATATAGGTACTCTCTATCTTTATCCAAGTATGTTTCACTGACAACATAGGATGGAAGGACTCAACTGGACCAGATCTACTCAGAGAAGCTGTGGAATTCCTACCCATAAAAACAGAGCTGAAAGCTTCCACAAGAGTAGACCTCCTGAAAACCCTGACAATTCTGTGAGCTTATCATTCTTTCTGTGTTCTTCCTGAGCAGCTGTTTGCATCCTGTGCTGAGTCTTTGGGGAGAGAAGGGTAAAGGGTCAAATCTGGAAGCAAAGAAAGCTTGCTTCTGGGAAGGAATAAATGGGTCCTGCAAGCTGTTCTCAAATAAAGAAGCAACACTTTGAGGTAGAGAGAGCAGCCACAGCAGTGGGGTACAAATCCTTTGCTGGAATGGCAGACTTTCCACTGACAGCCAAGACTGAGCCCTTAGACTGGTAAGGCAACTTAGGAATATCTGAAAAGACAAGCTTTAAGAATAGAAAATATTTCTCATAATTTACAAGATAGGTGTTTGTATTCCTATTGATTTTGCTTTGCTGGTTTTTAAAAAGTAATACTTGAACATGGGAAAAAATTCGATGATACAAAAGAATATATAGTGGAAAATGTTTCCCTCTTCCTTCTGGCCAACCTCTTAAGGCAACAATCATTACTCAGGCTCAGTCATAGTTCTATAGCATTATTTCCATTAATTACAACCATATTTATACATACAGTATTTAATAATCAAAAATAAGCAGAGCATTTAGACTCATTTACTTTTGAATATTCATTTTGTGCCTGGCAAAAGCAGAACATCCAAGTTACACATATGAAGTTCACAAGATTCGCAAAGGCTAATTGATTTGTCAAAGTCTTAAGTCTATTAAGAGGAAACGCGCCAAGACCGGTTTGGCTCAGTGGATAGAGCGTCAGTCTGCGGACTGAAAGGTCCCGGGTTCGATTCCGGTCAAGGGCATGTACCTTGGTTTCGGGCATATCCCCAAAAGGGGGTGTTCAGGAGGCAGCTGATCAATGATTCTCTGTCATCCATGTTTCTAACTCTCTATCCCTCTCTCTTCCTCTCTGTGAAAAATCAATAAAATATATATTTTTTTTTTAAAAAAAAAAAGAGGAAACGCCAGTATCTAATCTAAAAGCAAGACCTGTAGTGAGACCTAAGCATAACAGGCATGAGTTTACATAAAGGAAAGACAGCCACCATATTATTTGGGGGAGATTTTCTAAATCTGCAAATAGGTGGTAGTCATTTAAAGGAGCACAAAATAGTTGTTTGGTTGTGACTGTGACCCAAATCCATGCCCTACAACTTTAGCCACACCATAGCAGCTTAAAAGGGTGACTGATGATTTCTTTTTTTGCACTTTGTGAGTTGGGGATCTGGTATTTCTCAAAACCCTAAAATATTTTAACCAAAAACTGTCCTTAGAAAAAGGAAATGTTTCAATTTTAAATCTTTAATTAAAACCACATTCATAATTCTAAGTATTTAAAAAGTAAGTTAAAGGAGAAATTTACTTTTGCACATCACAGAGATTATAATAAACACAGAACCTTGCCAAAAGACATGCCTCCAGCTGCACTGAGGAAACATCAGAGTAGACCAACACTGCAGCTTAGCAAGAGAGAGGCTGAAGGCAGTCATGTACGGAAAGGCAAACAACCATAATGCAAAACTCATGTTCCCTGCTGGAATAGAATTCTGTAGAAGTGCATAAGAGAGAGAGAGAGAGAGAGAGAGAGAGAGAGAGAGAGAGAGAGAGAGAAGGAGAACTACAGTTGTTCCCCAGTAACATTTGTTCCCCGGTATTAATTCAAAAACTATCAACTGTAAGTCTATTTTCTTGAGGTTCACCAAGGCCACAGATGTGTGTCCCACTTTGGGGACAAGCTCAATCAATTTGTGCCTGAAAATGATTCACATGGGTCTATACATTGCAGAGCTCATTACTTTAGGGATTTCCCAGAGCTCTACATTCCTGGTTGCCTAATCCAATAAGGGAATGCATATTTATTTTGCCAGGATATACATTATGGTAGAAGAAAAATCCTTCAAAATTCTTGTAATTCCTAAGAAATCCACTTCCTCAAATATGGAATGATATACCTGTTAGAGAGAAAAATGGGTTCTTACCAGTCCCCAGAATAATGCTTCCTGATTTCTCCATCAAAAATGTTTATGGTGCATGCCCCATAAAAGTTGGCATCAAAAGCTTGGAAGAAACAGAAGTACTCTAAAGAAATTTAAAGACTAAAATCATCTTTTACAGAATATAGATGTGTTAAATACCTTAAAATAACTACTAGACATTCAGAGAAGTAAAAAAAAAAATGGTTGGACAACAGAGCCGGGATACTTTTACCAACATCCATAGTTTCTATTACCATCTACACGCTGAAGCCTCCCAAATCTGACTAGAACTCTCAACTGTGCTCTAGACTGTGTACTCACTATCTTGACAACCTCACATTGGTATTTCACAGGCATCTCAAATATAATATGTTCCAAGTCACACTTATCTTGTTCTTCCCCAAATATATTCCTTTTTCAGAACTGTCTCTTCAATAAAGAACAACATTCTCCCATTTGCTGAACACAAAAATAGAGAGGTGATCCTTCACATCTATTTCTTTCTTTACTCCCTCCCAGACATATAATCTTAACACCTAATCTATCTCACTCATCTTACTTCTTTCTGTTTCACTGTCATACTGCAATCCAGGCTCTCCAATCACCCACGGAGACACCTGCATTCATGTCCTAACTTATTTCCCTGCCTCTTGCCCATTCCAGTTCATTCCTGACTTGGAGTCAGAGTGATCTACTATAAAAACAACATTATTGATTCAATGTATTATTTGCTTAAAAACATAAGAGGTTTCCCACTATCACTGGGGAAAAGCATCATAATCACCCTCTGTCATGTTTTTAATCTCTTCGTCATTCTGCTGCTTCATCATAGCTCTTCACATGCCAAGTCCCTCTATTTTCAGTCTAATCAAACTAAATGTTTAATCTATTGGACATACTAGTTTCTCTTTCACTTCTGGGTCATTGAGCCTTCTCTTTCTTCAGTCTGGAACATTTCAGCACTCTTAACCACCTTGTTCTGCTTATTTCTTATTCATCCACCAGGAAATAAAGTCTGTGAGAGCCATTTGCCTACATTGCTGGTCTTGTTCAGCCCTGACACCTTAGCACCTAGAAAAATACATGCAAATTATAGATACTCAACATTTGTTGAATTAATAAATGAAAATTTTCATAAGAGAAAAACTGAAGGCAGTCATGTACAGAAAGTCAAGCAACCATAATGTAAAACTCATGTCCCCAAAATAGCAATGATTTTTATTATTTTTTGTTTTTTTGCATTTGTCATTTTGCATCTTCAATGAATTCCTACCTAATTGCTAGGTTTTTAACTTCTATAGCTGAGATTATTTTCAAAATAGAAATAGTCTCCAATTTTACAAATAAGACACAGTAGATTACTGCTCAAAGAGGTATCTATTCTACCAAAGATGGGCAATATTTTACCTCCTTATAGACAGAAGCTAGTTTTCTGAAATCCTTTGCTCAGGCTCTTTTTCTGCTTAGAATCACCTGCCTTACTAAATCTGCATGTCTAAATCCTTCCTTCAAGGTACTGATCGAAATAAAATAAAAAGTTCTTAATTGATCCTTTTAAAAAAATGCTACAGTGTCATGTTTGTGCATGAATTTAATAAGTATTTGTTTAAAAATAAATGATCTTAAATAATAATACAATTATATAGCATATTATCTTAACTTTAAACCATTTTCTATTAAATTATAAATAATATTATATACTATTAAATTATTCCAACTCTAAGAATCTAAG
This sequence comes from Vespertilio murinus, assembly GCA_963924515.1. Classification (NCBI taxonomy): domain Eukaryota; kingdom Metazoa; phylum Chordata; class Mammalia; order Chiroptera; family Vespertilionidae; genus Vespertilio; species Vespertilio murinus. The sequence continues at coordinate 18,065,270 of OZ004714.1, read as the reverse complement.
CTATTTTAGGTAAAAAGTGCACAGTTTTCCCTTATTTATTTTTTTATTTTTGAAGACCAAGACTCAATGATACTAACACATGTGGTTATGTCTAATCTCACTGTGAGAAGGTAAGGACCTCATTTGGGTGCAGCTCCTAACTGCTTTCCATAACAACAATACTAGGGTGTTGTTATGGAAAGGTGTAGCCAAGAGGGTTATTTTTTTACCTGTCCTTAACCATTACTGGGGTTGTATAGATTAGAATTACATTTCCATGAGCCCTGAAGAATAACCCAAAAACATAAAACCCCATTTCTTGAGGTTCTATGCTTTGCATATGCTTTATCATGACAACAGCACAAAGTAGGTAGAATTATTCTAATCACATGGATATGGAAACTATGGTTGAAAGAAGTGAGATCATGAGCCCTAGCTTGTTTAGCTCAATGGATAGAGCATCAGCCTGTGGACTGAAGGGTCCCTAGTTCGATTCCAGTCAGGAGCACATGCTCAGGTTGCAGGCTCGATCCCAGTGGGGGGCGTGCAGGAGTCAGTCTTATCAGTGATGCTCTATCATCATTGATATTTCTATTTATCTCTCACACTCCCTTCCTTTCTAAAATCAATAAAAATATATTTAAAATTTTAAAAAATGAGATCAGACCTAAACTGGCAGTCGGACATCCCCCAAGAGGTCCCGAGTGGAGAGGGTACAGGCTGGACTGAGGTAACCCCACCCCCTTCCATGCAGGAATTTCATGCACTGGGCCACTAGTAAATAATAAACAAGAATAATAAATAACAATAAGTAAAGCCAGATACTGCATCTATTAACTGTCTTATTTAATACCCCAACAGTAATTCCTTTACAACACCTAGTACTGTGGACAAAATTCTATCAGATTTTTGTGTATTTTTCCTTTTCCAAATTCCAAAATATGTTCCATTTAAGCCACTCTGATTGGAGAGATTAGACATAACAACAATATAGAGAATTGTTTATTCTCTTAGAAACTAAAAAGACAGATTCTTTGAGGTAGAGCACAGGACTTAATTGAAATAAAGATTTTATATGCTTAAGAGTTTGGAGTAAGACCCTTCAAATAAAAGAAGATCAGGCCTCCTAAGCAATACTGATACTACTACTAAGGGTCCTTTGGATTTGTTGCGGGTTTGTTTGTTTGTTTGTTTGTTTGTTTTTACTGAGCCCTGTGATGGATTTAGATATATAATTTTGCAGGTAGGAGCTAGAACTAACCTCAATAAATCTGCATAATAAGTGATGAGAAACTGAGAACTTCTCATAGGAAACCTGGTAGCTGATATGTGCATGGAGAAAAAACAAGGAAAGAAAATTGTTGATAGTTGCAAGGCTATGGAGAGTCTTTGGAGAGTAGAAATATCTGATAAGGGAACTGGAGGTGTTGCTATGGAATAAATCATATAAACTCCTATGCTTTTTCAGGAAATCTGCAACAAAGTATATTGTTTGCTGGTGCTTTAAAGTGAGTCAATTTAGAAGAGCTGATGAGAAGTTTCCAATAGGTGCTAAATTTTATATTCATAACTGTTCAGAGATGCAAATGTTAAACAGCTGATTTGGGGATGCTCCAGAAAAAGAAGGATAGTACTGGAAATTTTTAAAAAGTACAAATGCTGGCAGAGCAGGAGTAGACATATTTGCCATTCTCCCTCAAAGTACATAAAGGAAACAATAGAAGGTAAGTCCAGGATTTATAAATTGTTTTCTTAATTTGTTAGGGAAAAAGAAGATAAATTATGTAGAATAGAGGCTAAAAAATATACTTTGGTATGAACAGAGCTGTGACCTATGAGAATTGGGAAATGCCTACTTAGTTCCATAGAGTACATTAAATAAACCTATCTGTATTTTTTGTTTTGGGTTTTGTTTTTGTGTTTCCACTCAAAGCATCAAAATTAATATCTTAATCTCCGGGATCATAGTAAAACCTGAAGACAGAGCATACAACCTGAAAGTTGCTGAAAGTTTAGACAAAAAAACAGCTATAGAAAAATAAATACCCTCTTAGAGACCATATTATCTGTGGAAAAAAATAATCAATTTATCTTGTTAAAAACTTTAGGATGAAAAATATCTGAAAAGTTTTTTTTGAGGTTATCAATATTAAGATATACAAAATAAAGAATTTTATAAAGACATTTATAAACTAGTTTAGTCCTCCTAAGACTATTTTTGCCATGAGCTTTTATTTTTATCTATCATAAATCTGCCACATGGTTTTTCAAAAACAAGATTGAAGAAGAAATATTTACAATATTTATGTAATCTATATATGAATTATATGCACAGATACATCCAAAATGCATAAGGTAAAACCTTATTTTCTTAAACTAAATAAAAGGCTTGACAATCTGATATAGTAGAATATATTTAATAAAGATTTTTACTTTCACATATGCCCAAATCCATATATATTTATAGAGCATCTATTATATATGATGCCTTAACACAGAGAAACACATAATTTCTAGCCAGAAAGAGAAAGGTCTACCAGGGGACAGAGAGATACATGCTAATGGCTCAGACACAAAGCCTACTAAGAAAAGAGTGCCACAGGAAACTCCTGCAGAGTTATAAAGGTTCAAAGGAGAGAGATAAAAAGATTCATTGGAATGGCTTTTGCGATGCATCCATTCAACAAAGAGTTGAATGAACATAACATAATCTAACATAATCCAGGCTTAGTGCTGGATACTGGAATGGCCCAATGAGCAGATTTACCAGGCATGGAGATTAGGGAGTAATGAAAGGGTTGAGAGGATTGGAAAAGCACAAGAAAAGATGGGTGTATTTAATGAAGAGACAGCCAGGTATGGCTCCTAGAATATTTCCTTAATTCAGTAGCAGGGAATGAGACTCCAGAATATATATATTTTAAGCAGGGGAGTAATAGATTTAATCATTAATTTGGAAGATATATTAGTATAATTAGTTGCTTAAAAACAGTTTCCAAATTTCAATGGGTTTAATTTGAAATTAGATTCATGTAAAAAATGCAAAATAGCCAAATCCTTCTCAACCTTCTGTTTTTCAAAGAAAGCAAAGCAAAAATGATGGTTTGGAGTTCTCTGTAAATTTCTAATAATAGCAAAAAGGAATGCCTCAGTGCTGACTATCAAAAAAGTCACAAATTTCAAATGATTACAATGCTAAACAACAAGACTTCTTGTATAACAAAATCTACAAAATTATATCTGATAATGCCCTATAGAACGCAAATATGCGTATAAGTTAATTTTTATAAGGCCAAAGCAGGAATCATAGTATCAGCTTTAATGTTGCATTAATACTAGGACTGGATCTCAATTTCTTCAAGTTTTTAGCACCCTCTGTTTCTGCAGTGGGAGGGAAAAAACTGATATTATCCACTAGCTCTGTTGTGTGAAATAACTAAATAACATGGGTAACAAGGTCTAAGACATGAAAAGTGCTAAATTTAATTATTTATTATTAGCATCTCCTCCCCATGCAGATGTTTCTGATTTAAAAATGTGAACCATGTGGACAACATAGGATTAGTGAGTCTAGCAAATGGGAAGCAAGAATAGACAGAGAGCCATTATGAAAGCCATGGGGTCAGGAATGAAAGCATCTGAGGTGTGGCAAGAGTTCAAAAGTAAATTAGGATTAATCCAAGAAATATTCACAGGGATAAGCTTTCAAGAAAAATAATTTTACAGACCAGAAATGAACAACAACAACCAAAAAAAAAATGAAAAAGGAGGAGGGGCAGAAATTATACAATCTTGAAGAGTTAAAGGGAAAATCTAGCAAAGGAGGAGTATGAGAAGCTGCATGGAAGAGAGATAAAAACAAGCATTTGTCAAACTTGGTGCAAATGTACCCTCTGGAAAACAGGAAATGTAAACCTTGAAAATGCAATTTAAAAAGAAAAGTGGGAACACAAAAAGACCAGCTGCAGAAATTAATAGACAGGCCTTTAAACACATGTGCACAAGCACACAAAACACATCAACACGAAGATAAGTTTCAAAGAAAGCCCAGCAGTACATGGTAATCAGCCCTGCTGAATTTAGTAAAATCTTTCCATTATCTCTACATTTATTTTCCATTGGACTCTGTTAATGGAGTCTGATCACTTACATTCTCATAGTTAAGGAAATTGCTTCAGAATAACTTTTAGTCAATCACTATTCAGAAATCACCTTTTCTAAAGTCAGAAAAGGACAAAATTTTTGTATACTTATTTTAAAACTAGAGGCCCAGTGCACTACATTTATACACTGGGGAGGGGGTCCCTCAGCCAAGCCAAGCCTTCTCGCAGTCCAGAACCCCTAGAGGCAAGAGAGGCTCCTGCCACTGCCACTGCACACCGGCTATGAGCCAGGCTTCTGGCTGAGCAGTGTGCTTCTCCTGTGGGAGCACACTGACCACCCATCTCCTGCACTGAGCGTCTGCCCCATGGTGGTCAGTGCATGTCACAGAGACCAGTCATTCAGTCATTTAGTCGGTTTGCATATTAGCCTTTTATTCTATAGGATAATAATTGACTATCCAATTTTTTTATTAGGAAGTTAAGGAAAATATGTGAGCTTCAATGACAGAAGAAACCATAGGGGAATCAGATAGATCCCACCTCACCTCTTAATTTATCTATTATGACCTTAAGTAAGCAGTGAAATTCTCTGAGCTTCAGTTTTCTCACCAGTAAATGGGAATAATATCCTTTGTTTGAGGATTATGTAAGAGAAGGTATGTTAAATACAAATCTGGCACGTATTAAGTGCTCAATTAACCTCTCCTTTTTTCCTCTAAAAACTCATTAGCATTAACATGCTGAAATACATAATTCATTTATATATCTATATTGTTTCTCTATAAACTATAATGCCTTAGTAAACCTCCTGTTAACTATAAACAAGGCATTTCTTCAACAAAACCAAGGAATTGTGGGAAGCTAATTAAATTTGGTACTTCTTTCAATCTGGAATTGCTTAAATGATATGTGAAAACTAGTCATTTGGAGCCACATCCTCAGAATTAGCATCTTGCCAGTGATACCAGTGTCACTTTCCCTTCTGAAACAAGGTTCTTTGTTTTATATTTTTTTCTCTCTTGCCTAATCACCAATAAAAATGAAATGAAAATGAGATTGATTCAATCATATAGCTGAATTTATTTTGATTCTTAAATTTTTATCCTTGGGCTTGTTCTGCAACATTAATAGTTGGTATCTGTGGGCAAGGTCCAAGTAAGAAGGAGAAAGAGAACACAGAAAGAAGACACAAACAGCTGGATGACAGCAGAGTAGACTGCAAAAGGCACTAGCCCAGGGAATCAAGTATCCCAAGCTAATCTTGGACAAATTACTTCACTCCTCTGAACCTCTGTTTGATAATCAATAAAATAATATTCCAAGAGTTCCTGTCAAACTCCAAAATTCTAGACTTACAATGGGTATCTTTTGCTCTTATTAAATTAACAAAACTGAGAGGAGGGTATAGTGCAAGGAGTGGGAAAGGAATGCATAAACTTTTCTAAAGTTCACAGCTTGAGTGGAGAATCATTTACAAATTAATATAACTCTTTAGATAAGTAATTTGATAAAATACATCCAGAACATGAGACTTGCATAATGGTTTAAAGTTGCAGTCTCTAGTTTCAGATTACAGGGTTTCAATGCCCATTTAGTTAGGTTGTTTAATGATAAAATAAAAATAATAATGTAACTCTCTGTGGGGTTATTGTAAACATTACATTAAATTCCAATAAAGACCTGCTCCACCCTACACCACTCATAACCTGGCACATGGGAAGCACTGGAGACGTATAAATTATTATTTTAATGATAGGGGCCCAGTGCACAAATTTGTACACCTTGAGAGGAACTCTGGGCCACGAGGCTGTAGTAAGCACAGGGGCAGGACTTGGCCCATCCTCTACGCCACTGCCTGGCCTATCTCCTGCGGCCCCTGGTCCCCTGTCTGCCAGCAGCCCAGCTCCCGCTCCCACAAACTGATGATGTTGGCCCCACTTGTACCTGCTGATGGCACAGAGTGATTGGGGCTAGTGCCATCAGCAGGTGAGAGCAGTGGCTGCTGCCCAATCGCCCCTCAGGAGCAGGGGAAGGTGGAGAAGCCCTCAGAGGTGATCAGGGCCAGGAGCAGCTGCTCACACCCACTGATGGCACTGAGCAACTGGGACCAGTGCCAGGCACCCACAGCGAGTGCAAGCAGTAGCTCCAACACCAACTGTGTGGCTGCAAGCGGGGCTGGTGCTGGTAGTGGATGCAAGTACTAGGCAGGACGGTGGCATGAGGGAGCAAAGAATTTTCAGTAACTACCTTGTCCTGATGACAGTGACGGCACCCTGCCTTGGTGTGGCACCTCCTTTCACCTGCTCCACCACCCCACCACGGCCAACACCCACCATGTTCCACACACACACCCCCTAGTGGTCATCACATGTCATAGCAATGGTTGTTCAGTTGTTCCAGTTGTTCTATCGATTGGTCTACCTGCATATTAGCCTTTTATTATATAGGACAGTTTTGACCCAATAACCTCACTTCTGAGAATTCATCCTTAAGAAATAATTGTGAAAAAGAAACAAGGTGTTTGAGGAGATAATTTATAGATACACTGAGTGTAGTTTAAAAAAATCTAAATATTCAACAATAAAAAGTGGTAAAAATTAACAAACTAAAACCTAATCAATAATTGAGAAGCCATTAACATTATTATAAGGGGTAGATGATATTTGATATTATGGGGAAATAGGTATGTCATAATGCTAAGTGAAGAATAAAAACCCAAATTGCTTGTGCTCTATGATTTCAACTCTGCAAGATGTGCATACATTTACATAAGGGTTAGAAAAGAACAGGGGAAAATGAAATTAGTTGATATAGTTGGATAAATTGAGTTATTCTGTTTTTTCTTTTTAAATATTAATATGGTACTGTTAGGTAATACAATTAAAAATTGATTCATAATATGAAAACAAAAAATGAAACGAAACAAGCAAAGCCTTCCAAGTAAAAAATATTTTAATCAATGATGGTTCTGGCTCACTTGTGTTGTATAAGGGCACCATGCCCAGCCATCTTGATAGCTAGAACATCTTTATGGTGTGTGCACAGTGACTAGAGAGTATATACTTTTGACATGGCTATTCTACTGACAGGACTACATTTTAAACTTCTCTGATCACTCCATCAAACTATTTACTCTAAATATCAATTGAACTCAGAAAGAAACAAACAAAAGAGAACCATATCCAAATTAGCCCCAATAGCCAATGGAAACTATTTTAAACAGCAGGTCATAAAAATTTCAGAATAACCCCATAAGCAAGGAAAAGAATAAATGGAATAAATAATTCAAACCATAAAAACCAGTGCATTTAAAACCCATAAATGTGGAACATTTATTTCTAACTGATTCATGGAATATAAGTAATAAAATTAATAATTGTTACATTTTTAAATTGAGAGTATGAGAGAATTATTTATACTTCTAGCATTTTGTCACAAATCTTTCAGACATAATATTAGGAATTGGGAACATAAAATAAAGATGAGTATAAAGTTGAAAAATATTCTTCTCAAAATTAAGTGAAAGAAATAGAAAAAAAACTTAAGTAAAATAAATGTTATCAGAAAACAAGAGGCACACTGGGATTAGGTGCACTACATCTCTGTTGTTTTATTCAAATCCTTGACTGTCAAAGGTCATTCCCTAAAATGACAACCAAGGCCCCATCACAATCCCAAAGATCCTAACTCAACTTTGTAATAAAATTATTCAATATGTTCTAACACCACCAAATCCATCTTCTGCTTAATTCAGCAAATATTTACTAAGTGCTTATAATGATCAAGACATGAGAGTAAATATGGGAAATCTATCAGAAATAAACAAATATGAACCTTTCTTCTACTCTCTCAAATTTATGAATTCTCAGATGTTTCTTGAGCAAAAGAACCTTCCATTATCTTTTGCAGAATAATTGCCTTATGACAAGTCTCTTATTCCCAATGAATAATTTTAATTACTCCTAAAGCCAAGAACTGTGGCTAACTTCTGTGACAGAAGTGAGAAGTACATTGTTGAAAAGACATTGTTGCTAAACTTTTGTAGTACTGTCCTCTCTCCTGGAGCAAGGAGGAAGTGAGTAGCTAACTTGAGTACCTACCAAATGCCATATAGTGGTCTAAGTGCCTTATGCACATTATTCTATTCAGTCTTCACTCCTCCCTCCCTCCATATATGCAAATTAACCACCATCTTTGTTGGGTTAATTTGCGTAGTTGCTCTGATTGGTTGGTGGGCGTCCGGTGGATGTGGCTTGTGTAGCGGAGTGATGGTTAATTTGCATATTATTTTATTATTAAGTTATATGTTATATGTATTATAATCTTTATTCTTATGATAAAGTAAGCTAGAGAAAAGAAAATGAGGAAATAATAAAAAATAATGAGAAAAATACATTTACAGTACTTATTGAAAAATATTCACGAATAAGTGGACCCATGCAATTCAAATTCATTAGCTCAAAAGTCAACTATAGAATATATATGTATATACATGTTTCTGTGTATGTGTTTATGTATCTGTAAAAGTGTCTAGATGAAAGTTTTTAACCTTTTACACACACAAATATGCATATACATACATATATACATATAAATATATGTTTACAATTTTTCCCAACTCACAATACATTGTAAATATCCTAATTTGTCAGTAGATAAAATATTTTTTGTTTTTTTTTTAAAGGCAGTACAGTGGTCTCTTAACCCTACAGGACTGTGTCATGGCAAGTGAAAAATTTGCATTTGTGCCTCAAAATGAAAAACTTTGGGAAGCAATGAGCTGAGCTATTCCCCAGCCTTCATAAAAAGATGTTGTTAAGCTTTTCCATATAGATGTTATTCTTCTTTTTGAATGACATCTCCCTCAAATAACACTGGGGTTGGTCTACAGTGTTTCCCAAAGTGTGGTACGCGTACCCCCAGGGGTACGGGAAGAGTTTGGTGGGGGTACGCGTTGTACCCGAGTTTGGTGGGGATATGCACTGCACCATGCTTAGCTGCGCCTACTTCTACATTCTCATGAGTCAAGTCAAGTCAAGTCTTGTGAGACATGAGATGGTCCGGTGTGAAAATAAATTTTATTTATAATATTATTTTTATTTATATTTTATTATGAATAAATTTATTTTTGTTTATTATTATTTTGTATATGTACCAAAAAAAGAAAAAATAAATATATTTTGATTGTTATTAAAATACATCCTTTTTTATTTTTTTACGAGGGCTACTCAGCGTTATGAAAATTATAGAAGGGGTACACATATGTCAAAAGTTTGGGAAACACTGGTCTAGAAAGATGAGTAGGAGTTCACAAACTAAGAAGAGTCAGGCAGAATGTGTTCTAAAGAGTAGGAAACACTAGATAATGCCAACAAATCTGAACCATAAACAGTTGAAGCACAGGAAACGAGGAGGTAGAAAAATAGGAAATGGATAAAAGAGTATTCAGAGATGAGAGAGGGATCCAGCTAGGATCAAATGAAACAAGCCTAGAGGTTTAGACATCATTGTCCAAGATATTGAGGGCAGCAATTTTGCATATTTTAGTATTAACATAGTTTTGCTCTCTCCCCCCCCCCAAAAAAAAATGAAAGGAGTTAGAAATTGGATGGAGGTGAAGGCAGAAAAATTAGAAGGCTTTCACAAATAGGATAAGCAATGGATGAATTTGTTTTGGGGCCAGATGGATATGAGTTTAAAAATGTACACATCATTTAACCTTGTGAAATTACATAATCTACCCAAATCTCTGGTTCCTTTTTCTGTAAAATACAGACAATAACACCTATCTTTGCAGAATTATTAATATTGTATGTGTCTAAATATGATAATATAGTATCCAGAACATATCCTATATAATCCTATACAATAAAATGCTAATATGCAAATTGTCCCCTTGACCAGGATTCGACCTAGAGTTTGACCAGAGGGTGGCACAGGCTGGCCAACCACCTGTGGCCCCTCCCCCCAGACAGCCCCACCCCTGATCATCCCCTCATCCCAATTGGGGGCAAGGCTGGCTGGCCAAACTCTGAGCCCCTCCCCCCGCCCAGCCAGATTGAGCCCCAATCAGCGTGGGCTGGCCAGATCCCACCAGTGCACTAATTCGTGCACTAGGCCTCTAGTTATGTAATAAATGTTTATAACAAATACATTGATAATGCAATGGCACTGAAGATAAGAAGAGAGATTACCATGAATAAGACTTGGGGACTGAGTGGATATGGAATTTAAGGAAGATGCAAAAAGAGGGAAAAGTCTATACTTAGCAACTGACTTTGTTCTCTGTAATAAATGTCTCTAATATCAACCCAGTGAATTGTTAACATCTGCCTCAGCTAGACACCATGCTCCACAGAACATAATTTTCTAGCAATTCCATTTGGTATGAGTTTAAGTTTCTCTTTTTATATCTCCCTTTTCTTTCGTATATCTTAGCTAAAGAAGCTCTATTCAAAGATTTCAGACATTCAAAAGAAATGTACTGAAGAATTATATTAAATAATTTATAGCCAAAGTAGAGTTTTAATCTAATTAAGCAACAACATTGCAAAAAGAAAGAAAGAAAGAAAGAAAGAAAGAAAGAAAGAAAGAAAGAAAGAAAGAACCCCATCTTTTATACTGAAACCTTGAGTGTCCTATAGAGGTCCTGCAATCAAATTGAGATGATTCAAGTCACTGCCCCTAAAGCTTGCATACTGTACATATTGGAATTCAATCAACAGTTTGAATTATTTATCTCCTTTAATGTTAGAACTGTTGAAATGAGCTGTAGGACAGAAATCATTTGTAAGCTATCTTCATGTAATGAAGTATATTTTGTGTAAATCTCCATAACCTCTTATGGTATCTAGTGCATGGTAGAGGCAAAGCAGGGCCCAGAAATGCTTTGAAAAATAATTGGCTTCAGAGAAGACTGAAATTTTATCAGAAAATACCATCGTAAAAAACACTTTATTTGTGAGAAAAATTGGTCTAAAATTTTCCCAAATGCGCAGCCTAAATGCCACTGACAGAGCCTGGGGATGTGAACCACTGAGTGCCCGCCATAGCTTTCAAATGCCTGATCAGAGTAAATAAAGTGAAATTAACGTTTTCATTGGCAGCCTGTCTGTAAAATGAATCTTCAAAAATTTTTAAACCAATCTCTTGAAAGGAAACAATTTAAGAAATTAAAAAGAAGGGGTGCTTCCTTAATAAAAGTGAGCAAAGTACCATACTTAATGACTGGTGGAACTTCAAATCCACAAATAATTTAAGGGAATAAAGTAAGCAGTTAATTTTGTTTGTTTGTTTGTTTCTCATAAGATCAGTGAGAGAAGTGAAATTTTAGTAGGTGAAAATGGAGTACTTAAGCATTATGAGGCCTAGAGCTATTCAACAAAAATAAAAGGCAAAACAAAACAGAAAGCACTGTAATTTCTCAAACCCACACAATTTAGCATCAGTTGAAGCCTTAATCTTCTGAGAAGAAAACATAAAATAAAAATTAAGATTGCTCCAATATGTTGCCTAAAGGCCAAGTAGCAAACACTTCTTAATCCAGGCCAGACACATTTAGTAACTTGCTGTGACATCAGATCTATGTCTGATCTTCTTACATAGAGAATGAATGTTTATTAAGAAATCAACCTAATGGAAGCTGAGAAATCTAAGCTGTGGCAGCACTAAGATACTGCCCTCTACATTCAAGGGCAAAGGGAGAAGAGCATAGAAAATGGACATCCATCTTCCATCAAATTGAAGTTAATTTTATCACATTTCAGATGCTCTGCTACCTAAACATTTAAAGAATAATGGAAGAGAGTTATGCGATAGACCATACACCAAGGACAGGCCCCTACAGCAAAGATCAATTTAAGAAAAACAAAAACAAAAACAAAAAAACACATTCTAAAACTTCCCAAGATTTAAAAAAAATTCAAAAGTGTACACAATATAATCTCAACAATACAGAAAATTTTATGCACTAAAAAAATCGGAAGAAAATATGATATCATTATTTTTACCTTTTGATGATAACATTATTTTTTCTCCTACATACTTCTATATACCTCGCTAAGCTTTGAAACAATTTTTATATTTTTCTTTATACACCTCTAAAATTTTTAAAATTTCCTCAATGAGCAAGCATTAGTTTTACACCAAGAAAATAAATGTTAAAATACTTTTTTAAATGAGAAGCAGGGAAAGGCTTAATTCTAAGGGGATAATTCTAGAATCTTCTCTAGAATGTCATAGTTAGAACTAAAATCTATGATCATAATTTTAAAACATAATTAACAGACTAACACTTCACATGCCCCAGTCTCTGGTCTTCTTATGTTTGCTTTTCCTTTGTGCAAACTCCATAAAATGCTAACAGTAATCTCATTCTATGAAAAGGGTGTGTGAGAAGAAAAGAAAGAGAGTAACTTGCACTTGTGAGAGGAAGAGTGTTTGGAAAAATTAACTACAAGGAATGTCTGAAATTTCCAGAGAAATAGTCACAGGAAAAAATGCATATAAAACTCCAAATGAGCTACAACTGAGGCTCGCCTCACCAACAGGGAGGAAAGTATGAAATATCATAACAGACAAGAGAGAGCAGAGTAGCAGGAAACATACAAACTTCGTATGGTGTGTTTTTTTTCACATAGGATTCACAACATTCCTCAGAAAATTCAATTTAGTTGCCCTGTTCTAGCTTACTAACCAGAACCAATTTAATTTTAAATCTACGCACAGAGCCAAGGGGGAAAAAATATTTTGCAATTACTTTTAGCTCCCTCTTGGAAGGCAGAATAAGACTTAACCAGTTCCGTTCAGGCTGCAATAAACAGGTTTGTCAGAGACCTAAATGGTGTCCTTTACTTGAAGATTAAAAAAGAGAAAATTCTGTAACAATTACTTGCTTTGTTTAACAGCTTAATGGGAGTAAATTTTCAGAATGTGACAAATGGTTTTTGATTTATCTACACAGGGCATGAAATACTGATGCAAGAGAGCAATTTGTTACATAGACAATGTCTACCTCTTGCTATAAATCTACCTACTGTCACACTGTATTTGACACCCAGTTAGGTGATTTTTGAAGAACTACTTTATTACTGCATTTAATAAAGAGCAGAAAACTGATATATGCCTTTCTTGCTGCTTCTCAGCTACCAGGAACATGGTTCTCAGATATCAGTCTATGCAAACACTTCTTAGTTTTATGCTCTATTATGACAGATAGGTAAACAGGCTGATAAAATCAAGCGCTTTCAAAAAGGAAAAGTTATCATATTCATATATGCCCTAACTTGTCACGAAAACTTCAAATAGTTTCTGGCTCTGCTTAACATCTACACAGATTTATTCCAAATAATATAACCAAGTTTGTTTCTTGATTTCTTTCAACATAAATAGAATCATTAACTTTTGGAAGTGTTTATATTCTGGGAGATAATCAGATCATCTATTCTGATTAGCCTTAGCACATAGGCCTTTACCCCGGGCTCACCCCTGCTCCCCATCTCAGTCAACCCTTTCCACATTAGCAGGGCTGTGTCTCTAGAGCATTATCTTCACCAGGCTTCCTACTAGGAGGAAATGAGGCTGCTATAGGTCTGACTGGAGGTCCTCTTGGGCTATACCTGTCTTTATTAAAAGCAAAATATAGGTCTCACATGGGGAGTTGGCAACTATGTCAGATTGTGCCAGGTTTTTTATTCTTATTGTTTTGGTGGGGAATATAGACAAAGATGAGGCCTTTTTTTCTACTACAAAAGTTTATTTAACAAAAAAGTTCAGTATGAAAATGTACATGACCAAATTTTCATATTGTAAAACAGGTGCTATGGAGAGGAGACATGTAGAAGCAGTTGATTTCTCTAGTAAACACAGCCATTCTTTAAACTCATTCCAAGACTTCTAATCTGATTATATTATTTCCTCATATTATCACCTTCCCATTATTGTTCTGTTGCCCACTAGTTGCCATCTCCACACATTCATCTATCACAAAATTCATAAAGGGATCAAATCCCTATATTAATCCTTGGACATGTCTGCCACTATTTAATTTCAGTGATAATTTCTTGTTCATATGTGTTTTTAACTCAGGAGGGTAAGTTTTGCTATTAATGTCTACTCAGAGAACTCAAAACATGCTTCCAAATGGAATTCACTCCTCATGCTTGGAGGAAGCCATTTATAAATGTACACAAATACAGATCCCAATTTTATCATGGTCTGTTCAAATGCAGACATCCTCCCCTCCACTGAAATTCACTTTTAGCTGGTTGAATTTGAGAAAGAACCATTAGCATTTTTAAAAAATATTTTTATTGATTTTTTACAGAGAGGAAGGGAGAGGAATAGAGAGTTAGAAACATCGATGAGAGAGAATCATCGATCAGCTGCCTCTTGCACAACCCCTACTGGGGATATGCCTGCAACCAAGGTACATGCCCTTGACCGGAATCGAACCTGGGACCTTTCAGTCCGCAGACCGATGCTCTATCCACTGAGCCAAACTGGTTTCGGCCAACCATTAGCATTTTAATAAAAATAATTCTTATAGGTAAATTAAGAAGTAATCAATAAAATTCTAACTACTATATACAATAGATATTCAATAAACATGACAGTGATTCAGAACTTAATTCTGTATGCCATCTCTTATGGAAGTTGGTGTCATCAGATTCCTAGATTGAGTGGAAAACAAATCAGCAATATAAGTTACAGAAGAAATCTTCAGAGGTTTACATGGGAATAATTCTGAAATCAATGCTGAAATAGAGCTATTTCAGAGCACTAACTCCTACCTTCAAATCCTAGTTCCACTAGTTAACATCTCTGAATATCAAATTATTCATATTTTAAAAGAATCTAATATTTTCTACTACCTCATAGAGCTGTTCTGAGATTATGTCACTGAATGAGCACTCAATAATTGGTATCTGCTCTTTACTTTCTTTCCTTATGGACTGTTTTTACCTACCACTATAAACTAAAAGATAAATGAATGAGTGGATGAATAAGTGAAATTATAAATGAAAAAAAATGTAGCAATACATGCAAGAGAGCAATTTGTTACATAGACAATGTAACAAATGTAAAAGAGGGACTCTGTAGGCATCTAGCAATAAAGTATAATTTCTTTTTTGTTCCTCTTTCTAGTGACAAAACCTACCAGGAATTTTAATGAAGAGCAGTCATACATCACTAGTGACATTATTCTGGAAGATATAACCCAATATAATTATCCAAGTACAAGTTATATGAAAATGATATGTGAGGGCCATGCTTGCCAGGTAACTCAAACCCTCAAATCTTACCTATTGCATCATCATTTTATATAAATATATGTGATACACATAAGAAGACAAGTAAGGCAACTGCTCTCAACAATGAAAATCGGTAAGATGTAAATATCATCAACAAGTCCAGTTAATGAAACTGAAACTGAGTTTTCTTAATATTCTTTAAATACTTATTCATTTACATCCCATTTCACAAATATTTGTTCAAGGAGACTGTGATAGACATTGTGGGCAATACAACCAAAACTCAATTTTGGTTCAGTTCACCAATATTTATTGAGCACCTTTCATGGGCCAACCACTGTGCTAGGGGCAAGGATTATAAATATAAATAAAACACAACCTGGCCCATTATGGAAAGGGTACAAATAATTATAATACAAAACATGGAGCTTCCAATTACAGATGAAGGGTCAGTTTTGAACAGAATATCCAGAAAAGCTTCAAAGAGTATGATACCTGACAGATATTTAATAGCAGTGTGTCAAGTGGATACAAAAGAGTACAGTTAGACAAAGAAAGGTGTATATACACAGGCAGGCAATAAGCAGAACTATGATTGGTTCCATAGTGCTAGAAGAGAGAGCACATGGAGAAGAATTGAAGGAGAAAGGGTTATTAAGCAGGAGCTTGAGTTTTCCCCCTCTAAAGGCAGGTCACATTTGTGTTTTGTACTGTACAGAAGTTGAATCAAACATCGACATGACAGAGGCAAAGAGAACAGAGGGAAAGCTACTAAAATAATGTAAGGAAGTAAGGATGAGAGAACTGCCCTAATCTAATAGTGCAGGGAAATGGAGAGAAAGAACACATTTTAAATATATTCAAGAGATAAGATTATCATTTTAGATTAATTAATATTTATAGAAAAGTGAAAAGTAAATACAAAAGTATTCTTCCTATGCATATCAGAACATAAATTTGAAGCATTTAAAAAATTATTGGATACCAAAATGGCAAAGCTATAGCAAATTCCAGAAATAAAGTAAAAATAAAAGGCCACAAGTATGGTGTATAGAAAGAAAGGGAGGAAAGAGTTTTATTAGACAACGCACTTTGATGCTAGGGGATTTATTTTTAGGGAAAATAACTCAACTTCTTGGTTCATTTGACACGAGCAGTAAATTTTAGGAAAATACCCCAGTTTAGCAATGTAGTATGTAACTGTAGCAAACATGGATATGGTCCACTCAGCTCTCATCCCTTCAAGAGAATCTGCTGCTTGAAGCATAGCTAGCTGTCTGACAGCCTCCAGCTGTTGTACTTTTAGATCTACTGCAGTGTTCACTCCGAGGTCATGCTCCCCACCTTACCCTTTACCCTCTGACCCACATGCTGCTCCCAGCCAATGACTAAATACAGAAGGTGAAGAGAGGTAGGCAACCCCCCCCCCAACACAAGTTTATTTAATGGGGAATGTTTTCCTAAAAACTTCCATCAGCCTGGCCAAGACCTTCTCAGAACTGCTCTGTGGACTGAAGCTCTTCCTGCCCAATTTTCTTTCCTTTCACAACTGTCGACCTGCATAACTCTCTGAAGGCTCTCCCTGCCTACTCTTGATCCTTTCCTCTTTACCTTTAATGGGTATTTCTCCAAATAAAACTCATACATGTCTAATTTCTGTCTTGGTGTCTGCTTCACACAGAAGTTTAAGTTAAATTTATGGGTAAGAATCACAAGGAAACCTGAGGTCCTCTGCTGAGAATCTCACACCTAAACCATCTCTGGGAGACAGAAATGTAGCTGGTCCTCAGGATTTTCAAGACATTACACAATTACCCAGTGTTTAACAGCCCTCCTAGTCAGACATTTTATTTTTAATGACTTACCCATCTCCCTTGGGTTGTATGTTTCATTCTAAGTTCCAGAACATCTTTTACTAACATTTCATATAATTTAATTAAATTAAACTTCCCATAAAAAACGGATAACTAAAAATAGTGAAAACTCTATGCATAAGAATTTTGTCTTGAATCAAGTGAATTCTCAACTTAAATAATCAGTCTTCTCTTTGAGCCCCAAGGGCACAAGCAATTCAGGCATACAGCAGAGTTCTCTGGAGTACAGCGTTCATCTGCTTCTCAGGAGAATTTGCCTTTCCTGCTGCAAGCAGCTTCATCCAGCTGTCAGGAGAATATTTGGATGACATTGCCTCAAAGTCAACACACAAGAATTCTAGTCAAGGGAGGCAGTCTGGCATGATAGTTAAGTGTACAGACTCTGTACTCCTACACACTTGGGTCCATTAGGTGCTCAAACTGGGTAACCTTTGGCACAAATTTTTTTCCTCTCTGATTCTCAATTAACTTCATTTGTAAACTGATTATAATAATAGAACTTACCTATGTGCTTATTGTGAGAATTAAGTGGGCCAAGGCAGATAGAGTATTTAGTACAGTTCCTTGTATATATTGAGTACTCAGTAACTGAAAAATGCTATTATTTATGTCATTTTCATCAATGTGAACATCTGCTCTGGGAGTGAACAGAGTTGCTCTCCACATTGGAAAAACCAGTTACCATATAAAGTGATTGGCCTCTTTTTTTACTAGAAAGCTGAGAAGCTATGTAAGTGGCCACACATTAAGGTTCAGCCTTCACTCACAGCAGTAAAGGGAAAGCTGGCCCCTTTCTGCATAAAGGGCAGACAGCTGGAGAGGGCCAAAAGAGGGATTACCAAAAGATTACAATGGTCAGGGGAAAGCTGAAATAACTATTTTAACAGACAATTTGTGCTCCAATTACCATCTAAATGTTCATGGTAAATAAAGATCCATAAAAACACATGTGTAAAACCCCAACTTTAGTGACTGGGCTTTGCATGGTTCATTAGCACATGCTCTTTTGCCCAACTGTGACATCACTTATCAGCACAACCTTGTCTTTTCAAAGTCTATTCTCTAGCGGTAGGATCCAGAAACCTGTGAGGAAATGTTCTAAAATCAGTGCAGTCACAGATCTCTTCCCATGGGTGCAGGAGAATTTCATTAAGGGAATAATTTCCATGATGTTCTGTCACCTATCCTTATGCTCCTCTTTTAAGGTAAGGGTTAATAACTATAAATTAGTATGTGACAATTTGGAGAGAAAGATTTGTGTGCTAGATACAAGTAATCAGCTGTCAGAAAAGCCCTAAATCCAGGACCTCGATGGCATTCCTAGAGATTCTGTGAACTACCTAATATCCTTTAATCAATTCCCTTTATGCTTAAACTAGCTAGACTGGCTATGTAGTTTCAACTATGAATCCAAACTGATAATGTCTAGATAAGACATTATCTAAATTTTGATATAAAGACAAGGATTCAAGTCCCAGCTCTGCCATTGATCCTGTTATTCTGAACAAGCCATTCAATCTCTTTAGATCTCATTTCCTCATCAGTACATGAGGAAATAATACTATCTTCCTTATAGAATAGTTGAGGAGTAATAGAGGTAACGTATATCATGTTTACAGCACAGGACTTAATATATAGTTTGTGCTCATAAAAAGTGCTCAACTATTATGATTATCAGACTTGACAAGATAGGGTATTCTGCTTCTTTGTAACTCATCCTTACTTCCTAGTGAAAAGTGGGGTGTCCAAAAGCCTAAAAAATTGAAGGTAAGCTACAAAACACCATCAGGCTAAGCAAAAGAGGTGTGTTTGCCTTTGCTTTAGGGGTATTCCACTCTAAAACACAGGATGAATGAAGAAAAAGAAGAGGATTTCACAATCATTGTGCACAAACATGGCAATAACGTGAAACTGGCAAACTATGAGAAGGGAACAGGGAAGAAAAAAAGGGGAACAATGGAGAACAAATGAAAGATGAATCACCTATCTGAATCAAATTCTATGAAACATAAGGAAAACTAAAGGGAACAGAAATGTTTTTCCCCCTCCTCAGGGCTCTTAGTGCATCCATGATTGACAAAGTGTAACATTATTTCTGATGATGGAATATGCCTGAACAACAATAAGGGTAGATTGTAATCCTACTTGTTATATTACAAACTAGACACCTGATGCATGAATTCATGCACAGGTAAGGTCCCTCAGCCTGCCCGCTGACTGGGGCCAATCAGGGCCATCTTGCCTAGTCCTGATGTGGCTGATGGGAGCCGGATGGCCAGGGAGGAACCACAGGAGGTTGGCCAGCTGGAGAGGGATTGCAAGAGGGTTCCAGGGCATATCCAGTCCTCTCACCCAGTCCTGATGGTCCAAACCCCAGCAGCAAGCTAACCTGCCAGTTGGAACGTCTATCCTCTGGTGGTCAATGCACATCATAACGACTAGTCTAGCATCCAACTGGTCAACAGATCAGTCAGACATTTAGCATATTACACTAGGAAGAAGAGTGGGAGAGTTGGGTCAATATAATGCAAAACAAGGTTGAATTTATGAACAGAATTAGGAACTTAACTCTATGTCTATGTACCTAGATAAGCACTGAAAATATAGATGCAAATTATAAATAAGATATTGACTTCCTCTTCAGGAAACTCAGATTCTAGGGTCTGATAATATGTAAGCAGCTAATTGTTTAAATTCCACAGTCAAGCTACTGATTACACTGGTTGCCCCTCTAGCTGAATGATTTTTCTCCTAGATAAGCACATGGTTAACTCCCTGGCCTCTTCAAATCATTGTTTAAATGTCAGTTTCAATTAAATATACTATGACTACTCTAAAATGATATATCCTACCTACAAATTTAGAGTCCCCAAACCCCTTTATACTGCTCTACTTTGTTTTTCTATAGCATTAATTAGTTTTAATTAAAATTTTCATTGAGATCATTGTAGATTCATGTGCAGTGTAGAGAAATAATATAAAGAGATCCCATTTACCCTTTACACAGTAACATCTTTTGAAACTAAGTAGGATATGAACATTGATATAGTCAAGTTACAAAACATTTTCATCATTACAAGGATCCTTCACATTATCCTTCTTTGCTATTTCCCTCTCTTCCAATTTTATCCATGGCAACCACTAATCTGTTCTCTGTTTCTGTGATTTTGTAACTTCAAGAATATATATATATATATATATATATATATATATATATATATATGCCTAAGCAAGTGGCCGACCATTTGACCGCTCAACAAGTCAACTGGTAGCTGTGACACACACTGACAACCAGGGGGCAGATACTCAATGTAGGAGCTGCCTCCTGGTGGTCAGTGCACTCCCACAGAGGGAGCACTGCTCAGCTGACCAACAGGTGCCAGATGCCATTCTCATGACTGGTGAGCACTGCTGCGGCAGCACAATTGTCTCCCGCAAACACTCCCCCTGTGGGCCCCTACCCCATCCAGACTGGGACTGGACCAGGACCACTTTTCAGTCATGAACATGCCAGTATCACTCTAGGAAGGATGCATGGAGACCACAGAGGAGAGGCAATGGGCCTACTGAGCAGCGGTGGCGGGAGACACAGCAGGGCCAGGATGAGTAGGAATGGTGCGGTGCCCAGCCCAGGCTTCTTCCTGGATGCTTATCACTGATGCACTACTACATCCCTCAGGGAATATAGGACTGCCAGTTTTGGCTTATCCCCGAAGGCCAGGCCAAGGGACCCCACCAGTGCACAAATTCATGCACTGGGCCTCTAGTGTTACATAAATGGAATCATTCAATCTGACTGGTGTGTAGTAGTGCCTCATTGTAATTTCAATTTGTATTTCCCCACTGATTAATGGTATTAAACATCCTTTCATACATTGACTTGCCATCTGCATATCCTTTTCATATGAAGTACCAGTCATTTTTGTTGTTGTTGTTGTTAATTTTCTAACTGGGCTTAGATTGTTTGGGTTTTATTGTTCAGCTTTGAGAGTTCTTTGTATCCAATCATTCTTCAATATCAAAATCCAAGTATGCTCAGTCCCTTATATAAAACTAGAGGCCTTGTGCATGAATTCATGCACGGATGGGGTGTGTCTGGCCCCACCCCGATCGGGGCCAATGAAGATCAGGGAGGCTGGGGCAAGAGGCCACAGGAAGTTGGCCAAATGGCTCCACCCCCAATCAGAGTGTTAGAGACCTATCCGGGACAGGGGCCACAGGTGGTTGGCAGCCAACCTTGCCCCTGATAGGGGTATTGGGGGCCAATTGGGAGCCGGATCAGGTTGGTTGGCTGCCACAGTGTGCATCATAGTCACCAGTTGTTTCGGTCGTTCTAGTTGTTCTGTCATTCCGGTCACTGGGCTTTTATATATATATATATATATAGATATAGATAGTATTTGCATATAGGCTACAGCAAGTATGCCTACACATCACTTTACTTGTATGGATTCACATAGTGCTCAGTGAGTGGCAAATTAAAGTTTTGCTTTTTAGAACTTTCTCGGATTTTTTTTCTAGAATACTTTTGATCCACACTTGGTTGAATCTGTAGACGAGAAACCCACAGATATAGAGAGATGACTGTATATTCCATTTTGTCAGATATGTGATCTGCACCAACAAAACAAAGAGAAAACCTAATGAATATGACAATATATTTTCCAATGATATCTCTTTTAAGAGGTTAATGTCCAAAATTTATAAAGAACTGATGCTACTCAACAACAAAAACAAACCATCCAATTAAAAAATAGGCAGAAGGTCAGATAAAGAGCTTCGCAGACAAGAAAAAGCTAAAGGAGTTCATTACCACCAAACCAGTATTATATGAAATGCTGAAGGGTATTCTCTAAGAGGAAGAAGAAGAAAAAGGTAAAGATAAAAAATTATGGACAAAAAAAGTAACAACAAATATATATCTATCAACAAGTGAACCAAAAACTCAAATGAATAAAAACCAGATGAACAGAACAGACTGGTGAATGTAATAGAATCAGAGGCATGTAAAGGGAGCAGACTGACAATTATTGGGGGTAAAGAGTTGTGGGGGGTGCAGGGAGAGATCAGACAAAGAGTTTACACCTATGTACAAGGTCAGTGTGGGGGGTGAAGGCCTGGAGTAGGGTGGGAATCGAGTAGAGGGGAGCTATGAAAGGAAAAAGAGGAGCATCTGTAATAATCTGAACAATAAAGTATTTTTTAAATGGGCAAAAGATCTGAATAGACACTTCCCCAAAGATGATATACAGAAGGCCAATAAATATATGAAAAGATGCTCAACATCACTAATTGTCAGAGAAATGCAAACTAAAATCACAATGAGATATCACCTCATACCTGATAGAATAGTTATCATCAATAAATCCACAAAGGACAAGTGTTAGTAAGGATGTGGAGAAAAGGGAACTCAAAGGACACTGTTGGTGGGAATGCAGATTGGTGAAGCCACTATAGAAAACAGTAGAGTTTCCTCAAAAGATTAAGAATGGACCTGCCTTACGAATCAGTGATTCTACTCCTGGGGATTTATCAAATAAATAAATAAATAAATAAATAAATAAATAAATACTAATTTGAAAATATATATGTATCCCTATGTTCACTGCAGTGTTATTTACAATAGTCAATGTCAGTTTCAATTAAACATACTATGACTATGGAAGCAACTCAAGTGCCCATCAACAGATGAGTGGATAAAAAAGCAGCCATGGTACATTTATACAGTGCAATACTACTCAGCCATAAAAAATAATGAATATTGCCCTAGCCAGTTTTGCTCAGTGGTTGTAGCATTGGCCCTTGAACTGATAGGTCATGGGTTTGATTCTAGTCAAAGGCATGTACCTCAGTTGCAGGCTTGATCCCTGGCCCAGGTTAGGGTGTGCGTGCAGGAGGCAACCAATCGATGTCTCTCTCTAGAAATCGATGAAAAAAATCTTTAGGTGAGGATTAACAAACAACAACAAAAAAGAATAAAATCTTACCATTCAAGATAGCACGGATGGACCTGGAGGGTATTATGCTCAGTGAAATAAGCTAGTCAGAGAAATACAAACACTATATGATTTTACTTACATATAGAACCTAAAGAACAAAATAAATGAACAAAACTAAAACAAACTAATAGATAAAAAGACATCCTCCAAAAATAAGACCTACTTCATGGAAACATAATACATCCCCTGAAAATAAGACCTAGCGCATTTTGGGAGCAAAAATTAATATAAGACACTGTCTTATTTTTGGGGAAACAGGGTATGTACTGAAAATATCGAGGGAAACACTATGTAAAGTATATGATTACCTAACAACTAAGCTGTACACCATAAACTGATCCTATATAATAAAAGGGTAATATGCAAATTGACCAAACAGCAGAATGACCAGTCACTATGATGTGCACTGACCACCAGGGTGCATATGCTCAACACAAGAGCTGCCCCCTGGTGTCAGTGCACTCCCATAGGGGGAGTACCGCTCAGCCAGAAGTCGGGCTCATGGCTGACGAGCACAGCAGTGGTGGTGGTAGGAGTCTCTCCCACTCCACAGCAGTGCTAAGGATGTCCAACTGCTGGCTTAGGGAGCGGACCTAAGCTGTCAGTAGGACATTCCCTGAGGGCTCCCTGACTGCAAGAGGGCACAGGTCAGACTGAGGGACACCACCCCCCATGTGCATGAATTTCATGCACCGGGCCTCTAATGCATAATAACTTTTAAAAACTATGATAGTATCTATTGATTGTCTTTTTTCATTCAAGATCTGGCTCTTGGTAGGACAAGCAATTTTCTATTGAAAGTTGGACATGTCCATATTTTGTTATGAGACTCTGAGTCTTCTTTAATAAACCTTCCCTTTTAACTGGCTTTTTGCTTTTTTTTTTTTTTTTTTGTACTATTCTTGTTGAGGATGTGAGGGCCATGCTTTAGTACTGCCAGCTGGAAATAAAAGTCTATGTTACCCATTCAGCCTCCACTGACACCTAAGGGCAGCTCTTCGTCATTGCTTGGTGGATGTTTCAGCTCCCAGTAGTCTCTACTGACATCGCAGTAAAGGAGGAAAGGAGCGCCTCATTGGCAAGTTCAGGTTCTCTAGTGAATTAATCTGACATCACTCTGACAAGGGTACTGTGGAACAACCCTAGAGCTTTATAGGTGTAGAGCATAAACTGGCCACTTACCCTTTGGTAGCATGGTGGATTGGGGACACGTTTTTTTTGTGTGGGGTTTTTTTGGGGGGGTATTTTTTTTTTTTTTTTGGTTTTGGTTTTTTGTGGGTGTTTTTTTGGTGTGGTGTTTTGCTGGAATAGAGCAGTTGTTGTGTAAAAGTTTTCTGTGTTGCTAGGTTGCTCCTTTACTGGTCCTTTGGCTACAGAGAACTGGCTTTTATGGTCTGCTTTCATTGGCATTTATAGGTTGCTGGCCTTTTCATCTCTAAGTCTGTGATATGTGAAACAAAAAGAAAACTCAGGGAATTCACTACTATGTCTTTCCTTGAGTCCTGGTTTGCCCTCTTCTCACTACTGAGAGTGCCCCACGTTGAGCTGCCAGTTGCGAGTGTCTCCCGTCACCCCCCACATCCTGCGTGGGGTTCAGGTTTCGGGTTCAGGGTTCTGGCTCTAAAAAACAAACAAACCTTTTGTTCACATTTGATCCTCTGATAGCTTTCGCTAGTTATCACATTTGTAGATGACAGAAAGATCCTCTCATTGACCTCTTGTTTTCTCTCTTAGCCATAAAACTGTCAATAAAACAAGAAAAGAATTCAGCTTTCAGAAGGATCCAAGATGGTGGTCAACAGGACAGCCGTGAAGCAGAGTGTGAGTGAAAGAGCGAAAAGGGAATGCGTGGATGTGTGGGACGTGTGTGTATGTATGAGTGAGGGACAGTTATATTCCACAGGACTGTCCGGGACTGGCCAACCAGGCTCTCCTAGCCGGGCAGTTTCTACTACTGCTGAAATCTCTCGGGGCAGCCGGCTCTGCTGCAGAGACTGCACTATTTTGAAGGGGAGAGCAGCTGTGACTGGGAGCCCAGCCTCACCTCCACCCAGGGAGACCTCAAACACCACCTGGGACCCCACAACCACATCAGCAAGGGACCAGCTACCTCATCTGCAAACCCACGAACACCAATACTCCAGCCTCCCCGACTGCAGGCTCCTAAAAAGTTTGTCCAGGGGGAGACAAAATGGTAGCCCAGCCTGCACCCCCTCCAATACAGGACCCCTCAGGGGATGTCCAACTAACAGTTTAGAGTCTAAACAGGCAGTCGGACATCCCTCTTACAATCCGGGACCACTGGCTCCTAACTGCTCACTTGCCTGCCTGCCTGATCACCCCTAACTGCCACCCCCGCCTCCCCCTGCTAACCTGGTCGCTCCCAACCCCCACCCCCACCCCTCGCTGGTCTGGTTGCCCCTAACTGTCTCCCTGCTGACCTGGTTGCCCCTCACTGCTCCCTTCCCCACTGTCCAGGTCACCCGCAACTGCCCCATCCCTGCTGACTTGGTCACCCCACACAGCCTGCTGCTTGGTCGTTTAGTGGCCCCTCACTGATCTCCCTCCTGACCTGGTCGCCCCATGCAGCCTTTTCGATTGTCCATTTGGTTGCAATGGTCGCTTAGGCTTTGATAGATAGATAGATAGATAGATAGATAGATAGATAGATATCCTGAAGCAGCTTAACTGGGTCTTTTGCCTCAGAGTCTTTTACATGAGTATCTCCACAGAACATAAAATATATAATAAGAAAACAAAGAACAGTACCAGAGAGACTCTTAGCAAGAATAAATTCATGATCTTTTGTAACCTAGATATAAAGTGACTTCTAATACCCTATTCTTCAGAAGCAAGTCACTAAGCCCAGCCCACATTTAATAATTATCCAAGGGCATGAATATTAGAAGTGGGGGATCACTAGGAATCATCTCAGAAGCTACCTGCCACTTGAGTGGTAGTTGAAATGATGCTGCATCTTATAATGGACAAAGTCTTAGATTCACTGAAATACAGTAGGAGGAACTCAGTAAATATTTTTTGAATGGTTAAAGTGAATGAAAAAGATAAAATACTGTCCTTTTTCACATAATCAATGATATTTTTCCTGCTGTGTTATCAATATTTCCAAGTGTTTCTGACTGTCACTGTGACTATACCAACTTCCTTCAAATTGGTTTTCTAGAAACATAATCACAGAAACAATATAATTGTTTTGCATGGTTGTACCAGCAAATTCTAGCAGAATGTACCAGCACCTTTTTTAGTGCAATACTAACATGTGCTACCCCAATAAACAAATCAACATTTCCATCTCAAATAACTCATTAAAGAGGATAAGCAATTCAAATGATTAGTCATGAGCTGACAATATGTTCCCTCTTCACAAAGACCACTGTGATTTTCAGCCCACTGAGAAGTGGTAAGACTCCTTTCCCCTTTACTTGTTCTACTATTTACATCACTGTGTACACATGCACTGACCTCTGTCTAGCTTTCTGTGCCATCTTATACAAGGGCTGTAATAAAGGAAAGTTCATGTGAAGGCTACCTAAGCCAGGCCTATATATACAAGTGACAAGAAGTAGTAGTTAGCCCCTTTTGCATTCTAATTAAACTAGAGCAGGAAGAAGGGTTTAAAGTGAAGGGTGCAACAGAACCATTTTATAAGCATTAGGAGATAAATACTAACTCCTTTTCTTTTTCAAACCAAAGCACACTGCAATAACCTTGTCTGAACACAATAGTTTGACTACAGAAATACAATAGCCCTGGCTCTATTGAAGAAGAGAAGTGAAGTATTTTCATCTTAATTGTTGACATCAAGAAATGCTGATCAGCCCTAACCAGCTTGGCTCAGTGTATAGAGTGGCAGCCTGCGGACTGAAGGGTCCCAGGTTTTATTCCAGCTAAGGGCACATGCCTGGGTTGTGGGCTTGAACCCCAGTAGAGGGCATGCAGGAGGCAGCCAATCAATGATTCTCTCTCATCATTGATATTTCTATCTCTCTCCTTCTCCCTTCCTCTATGAAATCAATAAATATGCTTTTTTTAAAAAGATATGCTGCCAAAACCGGTTTGGTTCAGTGGCAGAGCGTCGGTCTGCGGACTGAAGGGTCCCAGGTTCGATTCCGGTCAAGGGCATGTACATTGGTTGCGGGCACATCCCCAGTGGGGGGTTTGCAGGAGGCAGCTGGTCGATGTTTCTCTCTCATCAACGTTTCTAGCTCTCTCTCTCTCTCCCTCTCTATAAAATATCAATAAAATATATATTTTTAAAAAAAGATATGCTGATCATTCTTATGGAGTTATTTTATTTGTTTGTTTTTCAAGAAAACATACTGGCTTTATGAAGAAATGACAAAGTCAGCATATGTGATATGTGGAGCCTTTGGACTAGATGTTCTTCCAAGAAAGTCTTCCTCCTTTGTATGCAAGAAAAGGGTCTGCTTTGGAGAAGCACCAGAGAAGTGACAAAGAAAATAATACATGAGGTATAATATTTGGCCACATTGTGCACAAGGGCTAGGAGGAAAGATTCAAAAAAGCCAAATGTAGCTGACTTCAAACAGCTTAAGAAGACAGATAAACTGAGTGTGCAGAAAACCTGACAGTAGGTTTACTGGAAAACAGGGGTTTTGAAGATGTTTTAAAAGACTTGATGTCTATGGAGGGTCTCTTAATCTCATAGGAATTCTGCATGCTGTTTTTCATACTTGTAAGATCCCCCCAGGGCAGAAACAGAGCGTATTTCTCTGTGTATTTCCAAATATAGTGTCCTTTACAGGAGGTGCCTAGTAAATTATATTATTGTAAATTGTATTTACTATCTACTTACTAGTATATAAACAGATTCTCTACTATAAGCTTAACATAAATTATCCAACTAAATCTCTACATCCTTTTGAATAATTATCATCATAAAACCCCACCTTACAAGTGAGACAATGAAGGCTTGGAGATCAAGTGACTTGCTCAAATTCATATAGCTATAATTTGTAGAGTCAAGATTTAAACCTAGGTAGCTGATTCCAAAGCCTAGTCACTCTTAACCCTACACCAAATGACTGCTGACTTCAATTGCTGCTCTTAGTTACAGAAAGGGATGATTGATCTTCCTGATTCTGTTTTACAGGATTCTATTTTTCACAAGTCATGCACAGAAAATAATAATCTATTGTCAGAGGTGGGCTCCCTTTCATAAGTGAGGTACTAAGAAGGTCACTTCTTTTTCTCATACCCCAGCAACAACATGTATATGAAAAGAGGGAGGTCAAGAAAGCCAAGGGACATTAAGAAAGGATTCCTTGCTCAAATGTGTGTGTGTGTGTGTGTGTGTGTGTGTGTGTGTGTGTGTGTGTGTTGTTGGGGAAAATGGGCCAGGACAGGGGATAGAGGGTGAAGAAGAGTGATAGGGTTAGGGTTAGGGTTAGGGTTAGGGTTAGGGTTAGGGTTATGGTGAGGGCTCCAATAAACATCACTTTAAACTGGAAAATCCCTATGCCCTCAGGGTAAACTTGTCACTCATTCACAACTCAGTGTGAAATACTTTGATCAGTTTGCCTTCCTTTTAGTAACTGAAAGAATTTCTGACACTCTTGCCAAAGAAAACGACCAGCCACTGAGGACAAAGGCTCTGACAATCAAGTAGTATTCATCAACTCAGAATACCAAAAACTAGGTGGCTTACACACAGAAACTTATTTCCGCACAGTTCTGGAGGCTGGAAGTCCAAGATCAGATGCCAGGATGGTCAGATTCTTGTGAGAATCCTCATGCTGGCTTGCAGATAGCCTTCTTCTCTTTGTGTGCTCACACAGCTTTTACGCGGTATGTGTGCATGGAGAGAAAAAGAGATATTTCTTCTTCTTATAAGGCCACCAATTCTATAGGATTAGGATCCCACCCTTATGCTCTCATTTAACTCTAACTACCTTTAAAAAGCCCTATCGAATAAAGTTACATTGGAATTTAGAGCTTCAACAAATGACTTTGCAGGGAACACAATACAGTCCAAAGCAGTAGTGGTAGTAAGCTCTGACAAAGAATAATGACACTTAACCCACCCTTTCTGCCCTCCCCCCACCCTTCTGCCAGAGCCCCAAATAAGTCCAAGGCACTGGTATAGCTGAAAAAAGGTGCCAAAAGCTCCTGATGGACAAGAGTAATATTTCTTAAACAAGAGAGCTGGGCTTCCTTCTGGTAGCGGGGTTGACCTGGCAGCTCTCAAATGCCCAATAAAAGGCTTCAATTGGAAGATCACAGTGCGAGTTAGAATTCATTTGGTGCTCCCTTGAGTCTTTCCACATGACTGAAACCTTGCTGTCTTGGCCTTATCCAACATAGGCATGTCTAATCCAATTCTGCTGCTGTGACTTATCTTTGGCCTTATCTATGCCTGCTTACCTCTCCATGCTTCTAACACAGCAGGGACCTGGGAAGACACATCTCACTGCACCAAACTGTGTTCACACTACCTGGGTCTAGCCTCTTCTACCCTAAACCCATGTCTGTGTACTGTGGTATCTTGTATTATCTACCTAGCCCAAATTGATGCTGGTGGGCCCACATGCTTAAGAGCAAAAGGCCACAGCCTTCACACTGAGGTAGTGGAAAGGATAGCCTATTTTGGAGTTTGAGGAATTGGGGCAGATGGGTAAGACAGCTGACTCATACTTATCTGGAGCATAACTAGGAAGTAAAATAACAGGCATCAAAGAGGCAATATAACATGCCATATGATAGAATAATTGGTTAAGAAAACAGGCTTTGGAGTCCTATATACCGGGGTCCTCATCTTAGATCTGCCAATTGGTCACAATGAAACATTAAAAACCTTCATTTCTCTAAGCTTCAGCTTCTTCATCTCTAAACTGGAAATAAAATTTCTAAATTCACATGGTTTTGCCAGGATTAAAAAATAATATAGCCGAAACCGGTTTGGCTCAGTGGATAGAGCATCAGCCTGAGGACTGAAAGGTTCCAGGTTCGATTTCAGTCAAGGGTATGTACCTTGGTTGCGGGCACATCCCTAGTAGGGGGTGTGCAAGAGGCAGCTGATCAATGATTCTCTCTCATTGATGTTTCTAACTCTCTATCCCTCTCTCTTCCTCTCTGTAAGAAATCAATAAAATATATATTTTTTAAAATAAAAGTAAATAAATAATATAAGCAAAGTGTTGAGTATGGTATCAAATATATACTAAGCATTCAATAAATAGTAGTTATTATTAGTAAGAAAGAACATAGAGTTAGAGGAAAATGGCAGTAATAGTTTACAAAAGGCCACAGGAAGTAAAGTAGGAAGCCTACAATTTTCATTCCCTTTTTCATTCTATTGAGAACCTTAGTGACACCACATATGTTACTAAAAATCACCTTGACTAAACACCAGTGATAGCTAGATATCAAGGTTTCCTAAAAATATGAGGATTCAAGCAATATTAGGGAGAATACAATGACTTTTAAGCTTTACCATCACCAATCCATTGAAATTACTTTCTGACATTTCTGAAGGTTCTTTATTTCCTAAGCTTTCACTTTTCTGTAATAGAAATGAAATCTTTCGATTTATTTTAATAAGGATATTTTCTATAGCTTTTGTAACTTTGGTTTAAGAAGTTTGTTGATTCATATGAAAGAACATGCTTCCTTCATTTTGAACTGCTTCCTTCATTTTGAAACATAAAATGAGGTGAGTGTTGATGGTGCCCACACAGAAGAGACAGGCTCCACCTTTTCTACCCAATTCACCATTTACTGAGTACCCTAAATGCAAGCCCTGTATGAATGCTAAGGAATGTTTTGAGGGAAAGCTGTGTTCTCCAGCTCTGTACTTGAAATAATATCTTCTTACAGTCTCCCTACATTTCCTTCTATTCTCATAATCCTACTTGCCACTCCTTTCTCGGCAACAAAACCATGAAACCTCTTTATCTTTCAAAATCTACCTTCACCCTAATGGGTACAGAGGTCTCATTCTCACATCACCTCTTCTCAGAGATTCCCTATAAGTACTAATACCATTTCATCCTGGTATTCATTATTCTCCCTTAAAAATTAGAAATATTTCAAAGTTAACAAGTGTCCCTTGGTTTCCAACTACTTGCAAAGAATTCAGAACATTTTTTCATACCACCAGTGGTTGAATTTTACCCATTTTTAGGGAGATTTAATGTTGGGGTTTTATGCATGAAGTCAAAAGAGACAGCAAGCTGAACACCAGTCAACAACATGTAGCTGCTGGGATCCTGGGAGCATAACTCTACAAAGTACCAATCTTGATCCATAAATGAAATAAAAAACCTTTTGTTCTATTTGAAGCAACAGTTATGAGGTGAGTACAACATAAACCTAGCATTTTCCACCTTCTTTAGAACGAATGCATAATTTACATTGTAGGGAAGCTAACAATAACTCAAATTTGATCTTTTTAAGTACCTACAGATGACAATAGATGCCCCCTTCCCAAAACATAATTAGAAATGAAGGTTAAATTAACTATTAAATACTTGATGGATCAAAGCTAGAAAGACCTACTTAAACACATTACTATATTCAAAGAAAGACGGTATGGTTCACTAGAAGACTAGTCATCTACAGAAACAGAATTACAAAGATGCTGATACAAGTATGAGGAATTTTAGCCTACAGATTTCATTAACTCAACAAACTGTTTACTGAGTACCTACTAGACATTGTTTTAGTTCTGAGGACACCATACTGAACAAAGAAGATAAGGTCCCTCTCCCACCAATGTTACATTCTAGATGGGAGAGAGAAACAATAAAAAAGAAAGAAATGAGAATTTCCAATTGCTAAAATTGCCATGAAGACAAACCAGAGAATAAAGGTATCATAAAGTATGATATATGCAGGCAAGAGAGGAACACTTTAAATTAATCTGGCATAGGTTTGGCTGAATATACAAAAGAAAGAAAGAAGGAAAGAAGGAAGGAAAAAAGGAAGGGATGGAGGGAGGGAGGAAGAAAGGGAGGGAGGGAAGGAAGGAAAAAAGAAATGATAGTGGCTTAAATAAGATAAAGTTTATTTCTCTCTCATTTAAAAGAAGCCAGGAAGTAAACAAACCAGGACTGCTTTAGAGAGTCATAAATTCATAAGGGACTCAGGCTTTCCGGATCTCTGCTCCACCATACCTAGTAAATACCGCTATCCCATTATTCAAGATAGCTGCTAGGACACAGTAACCACTTGGTATTCCAGGGAACAGGGCAGAACAGGGGAGAAAAAATAACAATTTCCCTCCTCTTAGGAATTGTCTCAAAGCACCACATTAGTTACAGGACAACATGCATCTGCAAGGGAGCTTGGGTAATATAGTTGCTTGGCTGTGTGTCAATGTGCCTAACAAGTTATAAAAGGGAGAAGGGATATTGGGAAACAAACATCATTTTTTTGGCCAAAGGTGGTCAGGGGAGCCCTCTCTGGGTAGCTAACATTTGGCCTGAATTCTCAATGAGGAGGAGGCAACTATGAAAAGATTTGGAGATAGAACATTTTAATCAGAGGAAAGGACAAGTGCAAATTCAATGAAATGGTAATGAACTCTGTGTATCTTTGGGGAAAAAAGAATGCTAGGGCACTGGCAAAAAAAATGAATGAGAAAAAGTTTAACAGCATGAGATTGGATTTGCATGTTAGACCTTGTAACTGGCCACAATAGTTAAGAATGGCGCATTTCAGTCCTCTTGAAAGGACCATCCTCACTTTGATAATGATGAATGGGTCAACCTTTTCTGAGACCATCAAACATTTGATTTATCAACGTTCTCTTATCATGAATACGGTTTTCTAATTCTACATGCTCCATCAATAATATGATTTCTGATTCTTGCATCTCACTACTCCTCTTTCCTCCTCCCACTTTCTTAGCAGCTTTTCACAATTGTTGCATTGGAGTGCTTGAGCTTTAAGAAGATCATGTAGGCATGTCATGAACAGATATAATTCAAGATAGTTAAATCTTAAATTGCCTCAAAATAAACATATTGGTCAAGTAATATAAGATTTCATTCTTGGCTTCCAAGAAAAATATTCAGAAAAGACTCTCTTAACCTTTGTTTGCAATAAAATAAACAGCTCAACAGTTTCCCTTCTGCTTCTCCCAGATTTCTTAAAGGGGTTTGTGGGAAGTGTTCACATCTGCAGAGAGAAGAAAGGGAACAGCTGGAAGGGCTGACTCTTGGTAAGCAAGAACTCTTGGTAAGCTTTGACAATCTGAGCCACAGATCTTCCAGAAGGTTTAGTTGTTTAAAGACTGATCTGGATTCCTAAAAGATCAGTAAGGTTGCTAACAAAACATTGCCCTATAAGGCTAGTGTCTCAGAGGTCTTTCATTGTCTCTATATATGTCACCCACTCACATACTCAACACACATGTATTCATACATACTTAGATACATATACAATAGCTAAACCAGACTAAGAAATTTGCATGTGACATATTTTAACACATTTGTAGAGCCTGGCTGGGCATTGTACAGAACAAGTTAAAGTCAAGGATTAGTCAAATAGATAATGGAGTCGTAAAAAATATGCAAGGAAGAAGAGGTCACACAGAGAACTATGAAATGAAAGAGGAGCTAATACAATAAAAAAGTCAAACTTTAATTTTAAAAAGAGTAATGTTAATGTTTATTAATCATGCTATCTGTTATTGAACATTTATTACATGCTAGGAAATATGCAAATTACCTTATACCATTTAATAGTAAAAACCTCAAGAAATAGGCATTATTATTATGCCTGATTTATAGTTAAAGAAACTGAGTACTAGAGGGATTAAATCTCTTGCCAAATCTGAGAATTAGTAAGTGATGGAGCTGGACTCAAATCAGATCTGTCTCACTCTAAACCCTGTGCTCTAACAGCTTCCTAAGCTTATGTGGTGTTCATATGCCACAGAGGTTAAGAAGGAGGAGAGAGGAAAATGTAAACTTAAACTTCATTAATATTAAAAGTTTATAATATTCCTACTAGATTATATTCCTATCACACCTCACCTGGAATATCATGTCAAATTTCGAATCTAATTTAAAGACACAGACTTGCAGAGTTAGGAGATACCAGTTCCTACCACTTCCAGCTATCTGACCTGATTAGTTCCCTAAGAACCTCAATTTCTCCATCTGAAAGTGGGAAAAATATCTACTTTACAAAGTTGATGTGAAGATTAGGGATAATGTGTGTGAAGTGAAAAAAAAAGATTGTCTGAAATATAGTAAGCAGAGAAGGCAGTAAAAACAAGGAATCCAATTTTTTATTTTTCCAAGAGGAGGGTGATTAGGATATTGATCATATTATTATGAACATTAGCATAAGATGTGAGTTCATACTTTCTAAGGGAGTGGTTTCATTATTACTTTGCATTCTGCAACAAATTATAATTCTTAGCAAGATTAAAGTTGGGCTCTTCTGAGACAAATAAGATAGATATTGTAAATCTTGTGTTTTCACATTCCCCAGAGAACTGAGAGGGATTCTTTCCAGTTTCTTGTCAAAATTATCTCTGAGGAAAAAAAAAATGGTCAGTGGGAAAGAAGTCGCAGTGGCTGCTGATGTGCTGCCAAGTCCAACACCCATATCTCTTCAAAGGTCTAGCCCATAAAGAAATAATCACTTTCTGTCTTGACTGACAGCATTTATCTTGAATTTCAAAGCATCAAAGAACTGTTGGAGCCCAAGATGTTTTGTGAAATGATACTAATGTGTTCAATTATCTGTATTTGAGAGATTGTATTTCTAAAGCTGATAAACTCCAGCAAAGTCCATTTTCAGTATATAAACGTCATCTGCATTTGAAAAGGCACCCATTATTCTCATCTGCAGAGGCATTTATAGTCTAACGCAGACTCACAGATGACTGGGGTGGAGGCCTTCATCTCAGATAGAGACAACTATAAAGAAGGCATTAGATATACAAGAAACCTAGTATTAGGTTCATCCTTATGTCTAGACCCAAAATGAGTTCTGTAGCAGAATGCCTGTAAAATAGGAGTAAGTCTTCCTCTTCCTCTTCTTTCTCCCATAGAAATCAGTATGCTTCTATAAACAGCTTTTCCATGGGAATATTCTTCCTTCAGAGTCTGCTAAGCAAAAACCACTTCTTCCATGAAATCTGCCTCTGTTCTGCTGAGATCATGTCCATCAAACCTAAAATCTGTACTACTGATTCACCAAAATACTTCCCAAGAAGTACCATGAAGTTATACTAAAGCACTGAATCACTTAGTGAGAAAGTCATTCCATTTTCAATTACTTCTGAATTTCTGATTTGTTAAAAAATAAGTCTCAGTGTCATGCTAATATGTCATTAGCATCTCTCCAACACTTGCTAAGCTTTCTTTTTACAAGGATTCAGTCTCAGAGCCAAGGAACAGGCAACACTACCTACATAGAATCTAATAACACTATTTTGTTTATACCATCTTTATTTTTAGTTACTGTCTTTTTATGGTAAGTGAACTGGTTTTCCATTTATAGTACTAAGATAAAGCTTACTTTCTTAATTCATTTATTTGAATGATTAAAGTTAAAAAGATGGATCAACTGTAAAATGGTATGCAGATAAGGGGGAAATTATGAAGGTAGGCTAAAAGTGAGTAAATTTTGAAGATTCTAGTTATTCAACAATCTGAAAAGAGAATATTTAAAAATAGATACCCAGTGCATGAAATTCATGCACAGGAGGGGGGTGTCCCTCAGCCCAACCTGCACCCTCTCTAATCTGGGACCCCTCAAGGGATGTCTGACTGCCTCTTTAGGCCCATCTGACAGGCAGTCAGACATCCCTTTCATAATCTAGGACTGCTAGCTCCCGACTATTTGCCTGCCTGCCTGCCTGAGTGCCCCTAACACTTCTGCCTGCCAGCCTGATCACCCCCTAACCACTCCCCTGCCAACCGGATCAACGCCTAACTGCTCACTGCTCCCCTGCCAGCCCAATTGTCCCCAACTGCCTTCCCCTGAAACCCCAGTTACCCCCAAATGCCCTCCCTTGCATATTTCCTCTTTATTAGATAGAGTTTTTTCTTTAGCATATTGGACAGTCCTAACTGGTTTGGCTCAGTGGATGGAACATTGGCCTGCAGACTCAAGGGTCTCAGATTCGATTCCGGTTAAGGGCATATACCTTGGTTGCGGTCACATACCTAGTGGGGAGTGTGCAGGAGGGAGCTGATTGATGTTTCTCTCTCACAGATGTTTCTAGCTCTCTATCCTTTTCCCTTCCTCTCTGTAAAAAAATCAATAAAATATATATTTTTTTAAAAAAACATTTAAAATTCCTCCATATCTGCCTGGCTGGTGTGACTCAATGGTTGAGACCCTAGGCTGCCACCACTGGAAGGGGATCGCACCCTGGCCAGGCTGAGACCCCAGCCTTGGCTGCCACTGCTGGCCTGAAGATCGCGTGGTGAGTGTGCATGGCCCTGCCAGTCTGAGACCCCAGCCCAAGCTGCCACCCAGGTCAGGGGATCGCATGGTTTGGTGCAAGGCCTTGCTGGTCTGAGACCCAGTCCAAGCTGCAGCTGCTGGCCAGAATTGTGCTGGGCACTGGCACCTCCCAGCTGGACACCCTGGGCTGCCACCACTGGGCAGGGATTGCTGGGTGGGGGGTGGGCACCTCCCAACTAGACACCCTGGACTGCCACAGCTGGGCGGACTTGGGGACTCCAGCAGGGCTAAGATGACTGGGAGCCACCATCTTGTGGCTATGGGTATCGCCATTTTGTCATGGAGTGATGGTTAATTTGCATATTACTCTTTTATTAGATAGGATGTGCCCCTCTACTATCCAAAGGAAAAGCTACTCTCTCCCTCATTTGTAAACCCATCTGCAGAGGGTTTGTATCTCTGTTTGTATCTCTAATATAGAATTCCTCCTCTTTAAATTGCATTTAGCTATGTGTATTTCTTATTTTCCTAAATGGAGTGTTAGCTCCTAGAAGTCTTGCTCAATTTTATAGATCCCCTTTTTGCTATGCAAGATAAATTCTCTGTGAATGTTGAACTGGAAAACTGATTCACCTCCATCACACCTGTAGAAGAATACTAGTAGTTACTTTAAGAGTTCTCAGGACCCACACAACATAATTTCTCTACAGCACAAAATTTTAGTGAAAGTGTAATTATATTGAGCTATTTGGCATTCCTTTCATTTCGTCCCTTTTTCTAGCTAATATCTTGATTATCTATACTAATAAAAAGGTAATATGCTAATAAGATTGGACATCTTCTTGAGAAAACCACAGTGGTGGGGACTGAAGCAGAGGTGGTTAGGGGTGATCAGGCCAGCAGGGAAGGGCAGTTAGGGGAGACCAGGCCAGCAGGCAGAGGCGGTTAGGGTCAATCTGGCAGGCAGGAGAGCAGTTAGGGGCATCAGACTGGTAAGCAGAGGTGGTTAGAGGTGATCAGGCAGGCAGGCAAGCAGTTAGGAGCCAGCAGTCCCAGACTGCAAGAGGGATGTCTGACTGCTGGTTTAGGCCCAATCCCACAGGCAGCTAGACATCCCCTGAGGGGTCCCAGGTTGGAGAGTGTGAATTCCAGGATGAGAGGACAACTTCCCCCGGTGCACAAAATTTGTGCACTGGGTCTCTAGTTATTTTAATAATAACTTAGAAACCATATCACCTGCAAGTTGTTAGCGAATAAAATAAATAAATAAATAAATAAATAAATATTTCAAACCTGTAAAGACTTTTTGTGAGCTTATTTGAGCCAAACTATCAACAATTGCCAGGAAGCAGAATCTCAAAATATTGGGATAATGCTCCAGAGAATGGCAGTTTTTACCTTGTTTTATACTTTACAATCAAAAGAGAGGATGTAAGTGGGTTACATGAACTCCATTGGTGATAGATTAGGGAGGCGGGAGAAGGCAAATCAGGGAAACCTCTGGGGTTGGATAAAAAGTAAAATAATAGACACATACTTCTTTTATTGAGGTGGGTGCAGGATGGTAAGCAGTCAACAATTAACTCAATAACAATGAGGGGAGTTGTGGTCTCAGCAGAGTAGTGCCTGTTCTTTGAGGGGAATGGAAAAAGGAAAATACTTTGATATTCCAATGATATGATTTTATATATACAAAAAGACAATAGGCTCAGTTAAGGTAAAGATTAACCTTTGTCAGGGAAGATACTGGCCAAGGACTTGACTACCACCATAACTGCTTTTAGTTAAAGTTTTAATTTCAGTTCATCCTTTGTGGTTACTTTAGGTCTTTGAGTTTGCAAAACCCCATGCAGGCCTCCCCTGAGCTCGTCCACAAGTAACAAACATCTGAAACTGTCACAATGTTAATTGCACTTAATTTCTTAAAGTACCTTCCTTCCTTTCCATAGTATTCCTCTAGTCGGTTTCTTTTACCCTCTAACACACTATCTGTACTGTGTGTTTTCCTTTTACTCTTAAGGGAGGTAAACCATTCTTCTGGATGACATAACACCTTAAAATTACCCTTGGCTTCTCTTCCTCACCAAGTACTGTTGATACTCATAACTTGCTTCCTATGTTTCCAATTTCCAGATAGGGCCACTTGTTATCTCATGTGTAGACTACCACAGTACCTTCCTTACTAGTATTTCTGTCAGCAGACTCTCCCACTTCTCACTTATTCTGCACATGCCTACAAGAATAATCTTCCTAAAATATTACTTTCATCATATAATACCCCTGTTCAAAATATCTTTAATAGATAGCGTTTCCTAAAAACTAAAGTTCAAAGTTTTTTAGATTTCTCTACAATCTGTTTCAAACCCAGGATTCTTACTTTGGGACTATGTGTAAGGAGGAGCATGGAAAAGTAAAAAGAGCATTAGATTCCCAGTAAAAAGATAGGGGTTAAAACACCAGTTTCTGCTACTGACTAACTGAAATCTTGGGCAAGTTATTTAACCTCCATGAATCTGTTTCCTTACCTAGAATACAAAGATAAGTAATAATGTTTTCATATTGTGTGGTAAATATATATTAATTTTTAAAATATTGACATACTTGACTCTTGATAAATATTCAATTGAAGTCATCTGAATATGAATATAAGGTCTCTTCCACCTCTAAATTTCAATGATTCTGTTTTGCAACTAGTCTCTCCATTCCAATCCAATTCCCATATTCATTTCTCCCAAGCAAAAATATTCTTTCATTTTCTTGTGCCCTCCTTTACATCTACACAACTATTATCAGCCTTCAAGTTCTCTTCAAAACCTACTCTATTCTGTGAAGAGAAATCTCAGGTGAAAATGATTGCTGTCTCTTCTAAGCACTTAGGTCTCTTAGTTGTCTTTTATTATGAAATTTTCATATATTCAGAATGCATCATCCCAGCAGTATCATATGCTCCTTCAGGGCAACTACTCTGCACTAGTTCCTCTTTGTATCCCTCCTTCATTCAATGATACATAGGGCATTCTCTTTGATGGGGACTGAATTACACGGAGTTCTAAAGGATTAGCAGAAGTTGGCTGGGCAAAAGGAAGGAGGAAGAGCTTCCTGGAAGAAGGAGCAGCTTGTATGAAGGTCCTGAAACAAGAAATAGCTTGGCAAATTAAAGTAACTGAAAAAGGAGATGAGGGTGAGAAAACAGAAAGGCATGGGGCCGAAGCATAGCAAAGTGGAAGAGAAAGGGGACTAGTTCCCTCCCTGAGCGTATTCAACCAAAGTGCTACATTTTGGATACCAGTAATATATTGAATTACAGCTGTTAATGCTATAATGAAAATACTCAGAAGTAGCACTAAGAAAGCTGTTAGGATAATAAAAAAGAAGATAGTTAAAAAGTGG
Organism: Vespertilio murinus; assembly: GCA_963924515.1. NCBI lineage: Eukaryota > Metazoa > Chordata > Mammalia > Chiroptera > Vespertilionidae > Vespertilio > Vespertilio murinus. The sequence continues at coordinate 18,025,260 of OZ004714.1, read as the reverse complement.
TGAGTTTATTTTAAATTTTAGTTTTTCTACCAGCCTCTCTTGGTCCACTCCCTCTTTGGCCATCCCTCTTCAACTCCTCAGATACTTATATCCTTCCAGGGTGAGGTTCATTCAGATCATGCAAGGTTCTTTCAGGCCATGGAGAGAAAGTCAGGGTTTTAGGCAAGGGAGTGTATGATCTGGTTTGCATTCTAGGAAGACCATCCTCTGAATTGTAAACCACACTTTAAAGGAGAGAGCAGTTAGGAGAAGGTGGTAGATGCCAAAATGTTTTCTTCTGAGCTTTAAACTAGCTGTTTTCATGGGGGCTTAAGCTCAAAAAGATGATATGACTATTGAAGCTAGTCTAAACTCAGAAGCAGTAGTATATCCCAGAAATATCTTAGCACATACTACTATATTAGCCCCATCCCAGCCATGTCCCAAATGTGGTTCTGTATTGAAGTTTTTGATATACTAGTGGCCTGGTGCATGAAATTTGTTCACATTAAAAGGAGATTAGAGGAAATATTTTAATATTGCTATTTGCACTTTATAATAGACGTGTCAGAGATGAAAGAAAATTAGTAACATGTGTATGAAAATTTCCCTCCTGTTAGAGTCTGGTGTGCGACCTAAATTCCCTGCCCACCACCCACATGTGCTTCGAAGACACAGGACACCTAGACCCGGCTGGCCCCACCCCCATTGGGTGAGACCCAGACCCAGTCAGCCCCACCCTTATCCTATCAAACCTCTTCAGGTGGGGGGTGCAGTCTCAGGTCCCCCAGCCCAGGGCTGAGGCAGGGGGCACAGCCTGAGGTCCCTGTCAAGCCCCGCTGGTTGGGGGGCGTGGTCTGAGGTCCCCATTAAGCCCTGCTGAGCAGGGAGTACAGCCTGAGGTCCCTTTCCCTGGCCAGGCACCATGCATCCTCAGATCCCTGCTGTTCAGCCGTGATGTTACAGCGTCCTTGCTAATTTGCATATTCCTCTATTATCAGTGTTGAATGCTGCAACACAGACATTGAGAAGCTATATTTTATTCTCTCCATTTAAACCAGTGGAAGTCTTCCTTACCCTTATCTAACTTTTCTGTCTCCAAACCATCTGAGGTTGCAACTTCCCTGTGCTTTGTCTCAATACAAATAGAGTCTTTCTGGGAAAGTCTGAGGAAAGCTCATGAAATATTTGTATGTTTTATTTAGCTTTTCAAGTAGAAAAAACAATAAAACATTTCCCTGTTCAAAAAGAAAAAACAAATCTGTTGACTCTAAATTACAAATAACTCAAACCAGCTGACCTTTAAAATGTCAAACTTCACATGTGGTCAAGCCTCAGACAGACTCTAAGCTAAGTTTGGGAAAAAATAATTTAAATAATGAACTGGTAAAGCAACTAAAGTAAAATATTTGGATGATGATTCAGTTGAGTAATCACTAGTGACCCAAAACTGCCACTTGTTTTGGATAGATGCCACGTAAGATTTTAACTTGGGAGAGTTCAGAAATAACCAATTATGCTATGTCTTTCCAATTTGACCAGGGGCTAGAAGCAAGAGGACAGGAGGTGTCTGATCTATTCAAGATTGACATTCTGAGACTTTAGAAAATACTGGAAACAAGTCTATCACACATATGACTCACTCCTGGCTTGAATAAAGTTGTGTTTTGGGTTTTCTGTTGTTGTTTTGTGTGTGTGTGTGTGTGTGTGTGTGTGTGTTTTATGTGTGTGTGTTTTGTTGTTATTTTGTTTGTTTATTTTCAGATTAAAGACTAAGACCTTTACAGGACTAAAAAATTAGGAACTTTCCCCTCCCTACAAATCTCCCATTATGTAATTCAAAATAAAAAGAATACTAGCCAAAACTGGTTTGGTTCAGTGGATAGAGCGTCAGCCTGCAGACTGAAAGGTCCTAGGTTCAATTCCTGTCAAGGACATGTACCTTGGTTGCAGGCACATCCCCAGTAGGGGGTGTGCAAGAGGCAGCTGATCGATTATTCTAGCTCTCTATCCCTCTCTCTTCCTCTCTGTGGAAAATCAATAATATATGTATATAAAGAATACTAAAAAAAAAAAAAAAGTGTAAAAAAGCCCAGTAAGTTTGATTTTCTCCATGGTAGCCACTTTTATGTCTTTTTTTTTTTTAGATATAATTCATTTAGAAAAATCTGCTGCATCTTATTTTGCTAGCACTCTAAGCATATGCTTGGTTTGCCTGTATAGATCCCCATTCATAGCTATATTATTTGGGTTTCTTATAATTAACACTAGAGACCTAGTGCATGAATTTGTGCATGGGTGGGGTCTAGCCAGCCCAGCCCCAATCAGGAAGGATCAGGGCCAGCCCTGTTGGGAGGAGGAGATAGTGGGAGGTTTGCTGGCAGGCCACCCCAATAGAGGCCAGGCCAGCTGGGAGAAGGGGTCAAGGGCAACTTGCAGGTGGGCTCCACCCCCCGATTGGGATTGGGTTGGTTGATCAGGGGTAGGGCCAGCCAGGGGGAGAAGCTTCGGGTTGGTGGGGGCCCATCGGGGCAGAGCCTGTCAGGGGGAGAGGCTGCAGGAGGTTTGCTGGCTAACCCCACCCCCCGATCCTGCCGGTTCTCTGGCCTCAGTGGGCATCATAGTGACTAGTCATTCCAGTCATTACAGTATTCTGGTCACTGGCTTTTTATGTTTATAGACTAGAGGCCTGGTGCACAAAATTCAGGCATGGAGGGAGGTTCTCTTAGCTCAGCTAACACCCTGTGGGATAGGACCTAAACTGGCAGCCGGACATCCTTCTTGCAATCTGGGATGCTGGCTCCTAACCGTTCATTTGCCTGCCTGCCTGCCTGATCACCCCTAACTGCCCCTGCTTGCCTGCTTGATTGCCCCTAATCCCTCTGCCTGCCTCTGCCTCCAGGCCTCTCTCCGGGCCTGATCCACAGCCTCTGTGGCAGCTGCTGATCAGCCCCTTGCTTCTCTCTCTCTCTTCGGGCCTCGCCAAAGCTGTGGTGGCCTGATCCTTGTTTAGAGATCAAAACACTTTTGATACAGGTGATCTTTTTTTAAGGATGATAAATTGTATATATTGATTCCCTTTACATGTCATGTAATAGTAACACCATTATGTTGAACTATGTGTATTATTCTAGATTTCACTACACAACCAAAAAAAAAAATCTGTGAGTTTCATCTTCATAAGGACTGTAGTGACTTCCAGTGTACAATATAATTTTGCCAGGATTTGTATAAAAAGTGAAAATGATAATAAACTACACTGATGAACTGTAACATTAAGGCTTAGGTACCTTCTTCCATCAATCAGAGGCTATAGTAACTCTCACCAAGAAAACCCTCAGCAAAGTAGTAACACAAAATTGACAGTGTTTGCAAGTTTGTGTTTGAGTTATATAACCATAATTACAAGTATGTCAAAATTACCTGAATAAATAAGCAATATTCTGTCTAAAAGTCACAACTTTGACACAAAGAAAGGAACTTTTCAGAAAAGATCTGTTACCCAAGTAAAATCAGCAAGTTGACTCATTAATTTCAGAATACGTATCTACATTGTATCACAATCTGAGAATGTTTAGAGAACTTCCTAACCACAAGCACTTTTGTTTCTGAATGGAAATTCTCATGTAAGTTTTAGAGGCCTGGTGCAAGAATTCATGCACAGGTGGGTTCTGGCTGGCCCTCCCCTGATCAGGCTGATCAGGGTGGGCTGGCTGGGAAGAGGGGCCACAGGTGGTTGGCTGGCCAGCCCCACCCCCAGGTTGAACTCCCAGTGGAGGTGACAATTTGCATATTAGCCTTTTATTATATAGAATATGAAAATGCTATCTGCAAAGTAAAACACGTAGACCTGCAAAACTTAAAACAGTATCTGCTGTGTAAACAGTAATTCTGAACTAGATGGCCTTGATGATCACATCTTAGTTATAACAAAAGGTAAATTTCAAATCTGTTTTACCAAATGTGAACAACTTCTAACAAGAAAACAGTTTTGTTTTTTTCACTTGATAAAAACATGCTCATGTTTTTCATTGGAATTTTCCAAAAGTATATGTTTTTAACCTTCCTTTTCACTTGTCTATTTTGTGCAAATTTTCTATGAGCAAAATAGGCAAAAATGAACTAATTTCTCTTTTTAAAAACTATATTAATCTTTATCATACACCATATACCTACTACTACCATCACTACACATATACACAGTGACAAAAATAGGTTCAAAATAGAGGGGAGCTTGAGTGAGCAAAACAAATTATTTGTAATGCCAAATAAAATATATTTAATGGCCGAAACCGGTTTGGCTCAGTGGTAGAGCGTCGGTCTGCGGACTGAAAGGTCCCGGGTTCGATTCCGGTCAAGGGCATGTACATTGGTTGTGGGCACATCCCCAGTAGGGGGTGTGCAAGAGGCAGCTGGTCGATGTTTCTCTCTCATCGACATTTCTAGCTCTCTATCTCTCTCCTTTCCTCTCTGTAAAATATCAATAAAATATATATTTTTAAAAATATATTTAATGTGGAGTTTTAAAAGACTGTAGCAATTTTATTGAGATGATAATTACCCGCTGATCACAGAAAGAGATTGTGAAAAGTTGAGTTATATGTTAGGCATGGTAATTCAATTTAGGCACTAATGTATTTAATATGAAGTAACTATAAACTTTATTGCCTTGTTACCTTTTACTGTTAATAAATATTGCTCCAGCTATAACCACTAAATGAAGATTGACTATAGATGTATTATTTTTGGAAGGAGAAAATTGATACTTAATTTTTATTAGTGTGAAAACTTAATGCTATTAGTTTTTGTGTTTTTTTAATATATTTTATTGACTTTTTACAGAGAGGAAGAGAGAGGGATAGAGAGTTAGAAACATCGATCAGCTGCCTCTTGCACACCCCCTACTAGGGATGTGCCTGCAACCAAGGTACATGCCCTTGACCAGAATCACACCTGGGACCTTTCAGTCTGCAGGCTGACGCTCTATCCACTGAGCCAAATCGGTTTTGGCAATGCTATTAGTTTTCTTATTCTGGTCTTTAGTGTAGTAGTGTTGTTATTCTGATGTTAAATATAGCAGATAAACTGTTAGATTTAAAAATACATTTTTATTTCAGAGAAAGAGAGAGAGAGAGAGAGAGAGAGAGAGAGAGAGAGAGAGAAACATCAATGATGAGAGAGAAAATCTCCTGCATGCAACCAACTAGGGATTCAGCCCATAACCAGAGCATGTGCCCTGACCAGAATTGAACCATCACCTCCTGGTATATAGGTTGATGCTCAACCACTTAACCACACTGGCTGGGCAGATTTACCTTCTTTAAATTAATAACAACTATATGAAGGATGAACTATAAAACTAAAGTAAGAATGTTCTAATTTGGTTTTAATTTTATCTTCTTCAACTTAATCTCCTAAGTGAATTCCTTTTTCACTTTTGTTTGGTGACGGCTTTTCATTAAACTTATTAGGTTTAATAGAGGAACTGTAACAGTTGTTGAAATTATAATGTTAATATATCTGGCAGAATCAGTGTATACTCTGCTGCATATTTACAAAGAACTACTGTGAGATCACACTAACTGTTCAAAGAAAAGAAACAACAGCCACCTCTTTTTCAAGAGTTTTGCTCTTCTTTCTTCTCAACTATTCCTCTACATTTTCATCAGAGGAATGGAGTGAAAAAAATAATGAGTAGTTAAAGAAAAACATAAGTATATATAATTTATTCATGAACTCCTCTCTCATATAGAGATATTTGAGACCCAGGTCATGTGTTTCAAGAACTATAAGAGTGAGTATAAGGGTACATAATTCAACAGAGAATACTTAAGACAACAGTAGAGGTTGGAATTAGGTTAGTTAGGCTTCTGGTATTTGGTTATCCTGAACAAATTGTTGAACCTAGGGGATTCTTTCAAAAATCAGAAGAGTTAATATTAATAAAACTTGAGCTCTGGAAGGAATCTTATTAATTCACCTTAGAGAAAAAGTCTAACTAATGCTAGTTTTAGAAATTAGATGGAAATAAGAAAAAGACTCTTTCCCTCTCATAATAAGGTAGAATAAAGTTGCCAAGTATTGGTCCACTTTTCTTTAAAACTCTCCACTTATCCAACCTTTTTACTCTATTCTACAGCTCCACTCCAGGCCCCCTTATCTCATATGAAATTTTCCATAACAATCTCTTACCAGACTTCTTGACTTTGATTTCTTAATCAGAACTCAGATATGTTAGTCCTGTATTTGCCATAATATTTTCCCTCAATATAATTTTTTGTATTTCCCTTAAGGAAAGGAACCATATATTTTATTTCTACTATGTCCCAACAAAGGCACATACAATAGCTAACAATAATTCATATTCATTAACTAATTAAATGCTTACTATGTGCCAGGCACTGTTCTAAATGTTTGACATATATATTAACTTATTTAATTCTTACAACAACCTAATGAAATAAGTACAATTATAATTTCCACTTTGCAGGCAAGACTTACCAAGACTGAATGAGGGTATGATGAGGGATTTATAGCTAAGCAATCTGGTTCCAGAGCCTGTATTACACTATCTTCTCAGGGAAAGGGGGACTTCATATTAAGTTTCTCAGTAAGAACTTAGCATGAGTGGCTGGGAAGATATTCAGAACTTAATACACTTTACAAAGAAAATCTTTAAGCAGGCTGAGTTGTGTTTTATACATACTGCCATCTCACTGTTTATGGCTGTCAATATAATCATTTCTCACACCTGAAGTAAGAAACTTTTTGTACCCTCATAAAAACAGACTTGACAGTGGTTGCTATATGTGGTAGAGGTTGGAACTAGGCCACTCAAAATACCCACATCAAAACTCCAGAGCCTGGGCCTGGTTGGAGGTTTGATTCCTATTCAGGGCACACAACTAGGTTGTGGATTTGATGCCCCGCTGGGCTGGGAGGCAACCAATTCTGAAATCGATGTTTCTCTCTCACACATCACAATCTTTCTCTCCCCCAGATCTCTCTTTTTCTCCCTCCCTCCTTTCTTCTCTCTTTAAAAATAATTTTTTAAAAATGTCCTGGGGTAGGATTAAAAAACAAACAAACTCTGAAGCCTGTGAAAAATGGATCTTTGCAGATATAATTAAGTTAAGGATTCGAAATAAGGTCACCTTGAAGTATCTGGGTAGGTTCTAAATCCAATGACAAGTTTCCTCAGTGAAGATACACAACAAAAGAAAAGAAAAAGGCAATGTGGCCACAGAGGCAGAGATTGGAGTAATGTGGTCTGCAAGCCAATAAACGCTTGGAGCCACCAGAAACTGAAAGTTGCAAGGAACAGACTCCTGGGAGCTTTCAAATGAAGCTGGCCCTGCAACTCGATATTGGACTTCTGGCTCCTAGAACTGTGAGAGAATAAATTTCTATTGTTTTATGCCACCGTGTTTGTGGAAGTTTGTTACTGGAGCCACAAGAAACTTCTACACTATCATCTGCTATCTGTAATAGACTGTACACTCCTAGAACAGGAACTATGTAGTATTCCCTCTTTCTGTCAAGTGTAGTACCTAAGAAGCATGGATATAATGGCAATAATATTGAGAAATAAGAGTGAAAATGGAAAACAAGAGGATTGATTTACTACACAAAACTTACGACCTCGGCATTTAATGTATTCATTCAGTAAGCATACACTGAGAACCTACTATGTGCCAGTCAATGAGCTGGGAAACCAGGAAGTCAACCATGAAGAAAGACAAAAATGGTCCTTGCCCACATGTCATTTTAAGTAACTTATTACGTTATCTTTTTAAATTTTTTATTGTTTTTAGTATTACATGTCTCCTTTTTCCTCCATTGATCTCTCTCCAGCCACCCCCACCCTCCAGCACATGCCCTCACCCTCACCCTCCTAGTGTCTGTGTCAATTGGTTAGGCTTATATGAATGCATACAAGTCCTTTGGTTGATCTCTTACCCCCTCACCCTCCCCTGCCTTCCCTCTGAAGTTTGACAGTATGTTTGATGCTTCTCTGTCTATGGTTATACTTTTGTTCATCACTTTATGTTGTTCATTATATTCCACAGATGAGTGAGATCAAGTGATATTTAACTTTCTCTGACTGACTTATTTCACATAGCATAATGCTCTCCAGGTTCATCCACACTATTGCAAATGGTAAAAGTTTCTTTTTTTACAGCAGCATAGTATTCCATTGTGTAGATATACCACTATTTTTTAATTCGCTCATCATCTGCTGATGGGCACTCAGGCTGTTTCCAAATCTTAGTTATTGTAAATTGTGTTGCTATGAACATATGGGTGCATATATCCTTTCTGATTGGTGTTTCTAATTTCTTGGGATATATTCCTAAAAGTGGGATTACTGGGTCAAATGGGAGTTCCATTTTTAATTTTTTGAGGAAACTTCATACTGTTTTCCATATTTGCTGCACCAATCTGCATTCCCTCCAGCAGTGTGTGAGGGTTCTTTTTCTCCACATCACCACCATGTGTTGGCCCTTTCAGAGAAACTGCGTGGGTCTCCAGCTGCCTCCATGTCACTCAGCTATAATCCCCATTGCTTTTACAGCCTGACGTTATGGGAACTTCTCTTCCCAGCACTGGAACCCTGGGCTGAGTGGCTTGGAGTGGGGCAAGGACCTCTTGCTCCTCATGGGAGGCCCCTTCAGCCAAGCTATCCCTCCCAATTAAAAACATTCCACATGTGGATGTTGAACCAGCTCTTTCTGCACTGCCACCCCTCCTACCGGTCTCAATGTGTTTTCCTCTTTAATTCTCTAGTTGTAGGACTTCCATTCAACCAAATTTTAGGCAGTTCTGAATGATGGTTGTTCTGTATTTCAGTGGTGATTTTGATGTGGTTGTGGGAGACAGTATTTACCTACACTGCCATCTTGATTCCTCTCAAGTACAAATATTTTACATCTTCAATTAAATTTATTTCTAGATATTTTTATTATTTTATTTTTGATGCAATTGTAAATTAGTTTGCTTTCTTAATTTCCCTTTCAGACAGTTCATCATTCATGTATAAAATTAAAAATATTTCTGGATATTAATTTTATATCCTGTTACTTTGGAAAATGCATTTATTAGAGCTAGTAGTTTTTGGTGAGGTCCTTAGGGTTTTCCATGTGCAATTTCATAAAATCCAGCATCCATTTATGATAAAAACTCAGCAAAGTGGGAATGCAGGGATCATACCTCAGCTTAATAAAAACTATATATGACAAAACTATGGCCAAAATAATTTTAAATGGACATAAATTAAAAGTGTTTCCCTTAAGATCAGGAACAAGACAAAATTGTCCAATTTCACCACTCATATTAAATGTAGTACTGGAAATCCTAGCCATAGCAATCAGACAAGAAAAAAATAAAAGGCATCCAAATAGGGGGGAAAAAGAAAATGAAAAACTATCATTATTTGAAGATGACATTATCTTATAATTAATACTCTAATCATAAGAACAGGATTCCTTGTAAATTCCCAGGAGGGACAGACTTAAAGGTAGTGCAGTTTGGCAAGAAAATAACTTTTCTAAGACTTCATTATACAACACAATAAATAATAGAAGTGATATAAGCACTGCTTGCCTTAGAGAATTGTGTTCTCATTTAAAATAGGTTATTTGTAATGATAAGACATACTTCTTATAAGATGCTTATATGTACCTAGGTTGTGCTATGTATTTTATACAAATTATATTATTTTACTCTCACAAAAACTAATAACTATTTACATATGAATTACATATAAATTATATACAGTACTTTTGAATGTAGATGTCATAAATTTTTATTTATGTGACTATTTTATATATTTATAGCATATATAAAATAATACACTATTATTTCAGCTTTACAGAGAAACAGATATAGGGACAATAAACATCATGCCCAAATTTGCATGCCTAATAAAAGGTAGAGCCAGCATTCAAACTAATATTATTCCACAGCCTGCAGTTTTAACTACTACATCATACTTGTTATGCAAATATTAAAAATTTCAAAAAACAAAAAACAAAAAAGAGAGGGTGGAGGGTAGTACCAACAGAAGTGGCAAAAATAACCTGCCAATCTGGTCCTTTTTTGTCACAGTTGCATTTTGACTAACCAGTGGCTTATCCCATGACTTGAGAATAATCACTCTATTTACTTCAACTTGTTTGTCTAATAGTAACCTCATAATAAATCCAATTTTTTTTTCTTTTGGGGGCTACTCTGAGAAATATACAGTAATAAAATATGTGGTAACTTTAAAGATGTTACCTTGTTCTTCTAAATTCATTCAGTGTCATGAAAATCTCGAAAATTGTCATGCATAATCTGGAGAGTATTATGCTAAGTGAAATAAGCCAGTCAAAGAAAGACAAATATCACATAATTTTACTTACATGTGGAATTTAATGAACAAAATAAACTGACATGCAATATAGATCCAGAGACATGGAAGCATGCAACAGACTGATGATTCTCAGAAGGAAGGGGGGTGGAGGTGGAAAGAGATTAACCAAAGAATTTATACGCATGTATGCATAACCCATGAACACAGGCAACAGTGTGATGAAGGCCTGAGGAGGAGGCAGGAGTGAGGAGGAGGAGGAGGCCAATGGGGGGGAGGAAAGGGAACACATGTAATATTTTCAAAAATAAAGATAAATAAATAACAATTTAAATAAATAAAATTAAAGAAAAATTGTTATACATAAAAATTGTGGTTTGTAATAAATCCAATTACAATTGATCCTTTCTTTCACTAATTCTGTATTTGCAAATTTATTCACTTGTTAAAATGTATTTATAACCTCTGAAATCAGTATTTGTGGTGTTCTCATAGTCATTCGCAGAAAATTTGACATCCAATTCAAATGTTCCCAATTGAAGTCAAAATAGGTGACTTCTTGTTTCAGCTTTCAAACTGAAAACAAGTGTGCTTTTCCCCCTCCTTATTTCATGAGACATTTCTGCATTTTGGTACTTTTTGTTGATGATTTTGCTATTTAAAGTGGCCACAAATATTGTGCTGAAGTGCTCTGTAGTGATCCTAAAAGCAAGAATGATGCAATGTGCCTTATAAAGTGAATACAGTTCTAGTGGGTTAACCAACAACTCCTTAACTGGCCTTTTGCCCTTAAATTGCCCACTTGTTGGCCTTGAGTTAAATGATAATAAAACAATAATACAGTTTCTCCAGAAAAAGGAGGTGACTCATAATAGCACTAAGACATCTATAGTATGTGCTGAAGTTATGGAAAAGATGAAAAAGAGCTAAATTTCTGAATTCTTGAGACAATGACCAAATTTTTTTAAAAGCAGAGAAAAAACATTGTTATGAGTCAGGAAACTGTTACACCCTTTCAGGTTGTGTTTTATTATAAAGAAACACTGCATACAATTAATTATTTGTATGAAGCACATATAAGGTTGGGCAAAAATAGGTTTATATGTTTGAATATGTGAAAATACAAAGTTTATTCTTGTATTATTATTAATTATTGTATTATTTTCCATATTAACTACTTTTGCCCCCCCCTATTAAATAAAGTATTCTTAAACAAAGCTATGTATTGAATGGCTGATAAAAGTGTGGCCAGAAGTTCACAGGAACCTAATTTTGATTTCCTCTAAGAACATGATTCAGTATTCCCTAATTCAGTGTTTTTGGCAACTTTATAAAACATAACTATTACAGTAGTTCATTAAAAAAGAAACAATGAATAGAAATAAAGAAATCCTTTGTTATTGATAGGCTCTTTTGAACATTGTCCCTGTTTTCCAAAAAGATATTTAAGTAACAAAAGCAGAAATGTCTAGAGGAGTTTGCAAGGCAAATGAAAAAAAGGAGGAGAAGGAGGAGGAGAAAAAGAAATCCATATTGGTTGTCCTCAGAATAAAGTTATTCTAAACTTGAAGCCACATTAAGAAAGTACCTGCAGCTACAGAGGAAAGATATCCATTCTTGTATGGCTTAATTAAAATGTAAATAAAACATTCCATGTACGATGAATACCACACACAGCTATTATTACTACAGTGAATTCATTTTTCTAGATCTCTATAAAGAATCAATCTAGTACACTGAAAGACAGGGCATTTACTGTAAGAGATACCTCAAACCTATCTGCCCATGGACAACTTGTAACATTTCTTAGCCTCATCTCTAAAAGGAGGAAATTATATCTATCACATGGTTTGCTCTGAAAATTAAATAACAATGGTAAGCATTTAGCACATCATAAAGATTTAGTAATGTCAATAAATTATTGCTCTTATTATTTTGTTACTCTTGTTGTTAAATAATGATAGAATATTGACAATTTCACATGGCTGAACCTAATATTATGGCACAGCCCAATGTTTAATGTTAAATAAACAGTTAAGACAATATATTTGTCTAGTAACTATATATTCTGACTGACAAGTGAAAATGTTTTTTCTCTAAGGCTCAATGTCTGCTGTGGTTTGGCTGCTAACATGGAGTATGATGGGATATTATAATTAGAACCTTTCCAAATTCTGACAATTTCAGTAGCTATCCCTCATGAAATCTTTAGCCAAAGTTGGGAATATGTTTATGTTTGGTGGCAACATTCCAATGTGTTCAGTATATAAAATATTGAGAGAAAAGTCACCAGACAATTGAAAAAAGATCTCAAGTAGAATCAACCCCACATTTATATAACCTGGTTTTGGATAAAATACAATCAGATTCTCACATTGCCTAAGCTACTCTCTTGTTTCATTCTTAGACAGTTATTTCATGCTGTAAAATTACTCTCTCATTCCCAAATTATTTATGTATTTCTTAATCCCTATCCACAAAGTTTCCTTCCTGTTTTCCCTTTCTGGGGGAAGAATCAGTGTGATATAAATAGGAAGACGTGGACTTTAGAAACAAAATACTAATTTAACCCTGGCTCTGAATGATCTGAATAGTATCATCTAAAGCTTTCTAGGTTATACCCAAAAAAAATGCCTTCTTGTGAGGAATCTGCGAAAGTGAAAAGAGATGGATGTAAAGTTTCCAAGTTATAACATGTTTATGTTCACAACAAAACAACAATAAAAACAAATGAAAGAGCTGGGGCTAAAGGGTACCCTATGGAGAAAGTTTCTCTATAAACTCAATAGATTCCCTAACACTTAAGACTCTCATATAGACAAATGAATTCCTGGCTCAGTTTCTAGGTAAAGTCACTAAACATAAATATCTGTAAGCAACGGGAAAAAATGGTTTCTTCTTGATAAGAAGGAATAAAACACAATCAAGAATCAGGAGAAAAGAGCTATCAAGATGTGGCTTTCTAATGTCAGAGTTGCCAATAATCAACCAACCAGAGGCCAAGATAAAGTTATGGTAAAGAAAATTCACTATGCATTCTAGATAAGATCATAATTCTAATTAAGCAATCAATTAGGGTAGGTTCTACCTATAGTTCTATTCCATTGCACTTTAATCCAAAGTATATTTCATTTCATTATTTACTTATAATAAAAATGTTATATTTTAATAATCATTTAAGGAGGAAAAAATCTAAGTCTAGAATCTGGATTGTGTAGTTATTCTTTGAATTACTTGCTGTAAAGGAACCAAAAAGAACAGTTGTCAAAACTCTAGAGTTGGGAACCATTCTGTTGAAGGACTTTAAGGTAAGTCACTCAAATTCTTTGGGACTTATTTCCACTCAACAAATATTGTTCAAAAATCAATATTTACTGACTTCTAAAGGCCAATGTATTAAACAATGGTTCTTGCCATGAAAGCACAACATCATGGTAGTAATTTAAACAATATGTCAAATGTGTCTTCAAGCTCAAAAATGAAAACTAATTAAAATATGTTCATATATTCCAAAATAAGGGAAGCTTCTGGAGCTTTATCAACAGAGACATTGGAGAGATTGTAAGCTTCTATGGAATGTGCTTCATGTATTCTTTCCTGGTAAAGAAAATACGCAAACCATTCTTCTAAAACCTGCAATCACTTCTCATTATCTACAATATGCAAATAAAATATCTTAGCTTGTTCTTCAGAATTTTTCACAATATACCCCAGCATAAATTTTGTCCTTCCCTTTTTCAAATCAAACCAAATGTTCCAATCATATTAGTCAACTCACTATCTCTAAAATTGATCATATTCCCACCTCTCCTTATTTCCTTAAACTATTTTCCTAACATGGAATGACTTTTCTAGCCTTCATCTGAAATTTTTACCCATTTTTCAAATGTCTACTTCATTCATTCATTCATTCAAAATTTAATGAGTGTTTACAACATGTAGGCTCTGAGAATATAACTCAAAACAAAACAAAGTTCCTTACAATTCAAATGAAAAGTGACAAACACTAAACAGATAAATAAATATATAATTCAAAGAGAAATAAAAAATAAGGGTGTGAGAGAGTCCTGAGGTCAGACTGGGGATTAACATTCTATATTGGTAGTTAGGAAAAGCCTCCCTGTCATTTGAACAAAAACCTGAAGGAAGTCAGAGACAAGCCACAAAAGCATTTGAGGGAAATCTCCAAGCAGAATAGCTCATGCAAAACCCCTTACATAAGAGTACACTCTATATTTTCTAGGAAGAACAAGGAAGCCAGTGAAGGTAACAAAATGGAAGAGAGTAATAGGAGAAAGATCAGAGAGTAGGCAGTCAGATGGGGTGGGATATAGGGTGAATGACAGACCACAGGGCCTTCTAGGCCACTGTAAGAACTGTGGCTTTAATCTAAGAGACATGAGATTCTAATGAAAGGTTTAGAGTAGAAGAGTCAAGTGGTCTGATGTAGATTAAAAAGGACCCATATTTGCATGCCAATGAAAGTAAAGAATATGGGGGGAGGGAAGGGATTGTAAATTCTGAGAGAAGATAAAATGAAAAAAATAGGAGAGTAAATGGACAAGAAAAACAGTAAAATCGCTGAGCATCACCATGGCCTATTCCAGGTAATTGAAATTCATGAAAATGAAGTGAAACTAGTTTTTTGTTCCCCCCCCCCACCCAACCACATAAAACTACTTGGGAGTAATTCAAAGCAGGCTGCACCCAGTAACTCCACTGTCTCTCTAACCCTAACTCTAAGCATTCCAGGTTTCAACCACCTCTTCTATTTCATCAATTCCACAAATATTTATCTAAAGCTATGAGGTACAAACCTCTTTCCACTAATGTAGAAAAATAAACCAAATACATATTTATCAATTGCATCTTTTAATTTTATCTTGTTTCCCAACTAGATTTTAATTTCCTTAAATACTGAGACAGCCAAAACCAGTTTGGCTCAGTGGATAAAGCATCAGCCTGTGGACTGAAAGGTCCCAGGTTCGATTCTGGTCAAGGGCATGTACCTTGGTTGTGGGCACATCCCTAGGAGGGGGTGTGCAGGAGGCAGCTGATCGATGTTTCACTCACATCAATGTTTCTAACTCTCTATCTTTCTCTCTTCCTCTCTATAAAAAAAAAATCAATAAAATATATTTAAAAATATACAGAGTCAGTTTGGGACTTATACAGGATAAACTCATTATGTAAGCAAGTTTAATTTTTACAAATAAATGTTCAAGATGACAAAAATATATTTTTTACTGTAGAAAATACTTTATTGTACCCTTGGGTTTTAGGAAACTAGAATAGTCCCTTTGCCTTTTAGCTTTCTGACTTCTTTAGGACTGATGCTATAATTTAAATAGTTGTTTTTTCATAGTAACTGGGTGTTTTTAAATAGAACATCTTTAGTAATAACTCCCTAAAAAGACAAAAATAAGACATTCTGAAGCAGAAAATGTTAATATATTCCAGAACAGACATGAAATTATGTTGCTGCCAATAATTTACTGAAAGATTTATAAGAAAGTTGAGGCAATGATGGTTTAATTCCCAAGCCACAGCCCAGCTTTTATATTGAATCTTTGGAGCACAGTAAGATATAATTCAATTCAATAAATTTTCATTGAGCACCTACTATGTGCAGACACTGTGCTAGATCTATGGTGGAAATATAAAGTATAAGAAAAGCCTTGCAATCGCTAAGCTTATTTATACAAGGCCTGTAAGGAGATCAACTAACTTAAGGAAAGGAGTAACATCCCTCTTCCCTACAGACATTCTCAGTGGTAGCCAGGTATGGAGTGATATAGGAGTCAAAAAGTTTTCATATTATACTGGGTCAAAGCACAGCATTTGAAGTTAGACACCATTAGGTTCCAATGCTGGTTATACTTTCTTGCAGTTGTTTGACCTGGACAAATTATTTCATGTCTCTGAGCCTTAGTTCACAACGGGGATAATGGCTATGGTAGGAATAACTGCAGTTAACCAGTATCCAGTTTTCTAGTTCTGGGCACATAGGAAGATGATACATTCTTGTCCCCTCTTTTATCTCTTTGAACTCAAGAGTTGCCATCCAGTAATTCACCAGTAAAAATTTAGATTGTAAGATTGCTTAAACACTGTAATTGGTGCTAAAATAGAATAAATCACAAGGAGAATAGAACAGGGAGCAACTAACTACCTAGAAATGTTGGATAAGCTGCACAGAAGAGTTGTCTTTTGAGCTGAATCTTAAAGGATGAAGAGGACTAGGGTATATGAGCCAGAGGGAGCTGCATATATGATAATATAAGAATACAATGTCATATTCTGGAAAAGGCAAGTTGTTCAGACATATAAAATGTCCTAAAGTTTTACAATGCAATTTTTAAAAATTGAATATAGTTGTCCTCTTGGACAATAAATTCAAACCTTAGGAGTATCCCTGTCCCCTACCTGTCATTTTATAAACCTTTCAAGCTTTCTTCTGAATATATTTCTACCCTTTTTACTCTTCACTATTTCTCTTTAGTTAATAAGTTCCATAAGTTATATAAAATAATTCTTCCTTTTATTTTACTTAAGCTTCTATAAACTAAAGAAACTTCAATGATGGTTCTCTTATGCTACAGCTCCAATCTGTATAATTTGTTCCTGAACACCTCCATCACCACTACTCCTCCTTTTCTTTCTTTATTATTTTAGTTGACCTTCTGATTCCATCATTTTGAATTATGGTGACAAAAAAATTACACATGACACTCTAGGTACAAGGGCACTGTTTTATCCAAAGATAAAATGGTTTTCCAGAAAGTTATCAATAACTTTTGCCACAACAATGACATCAGAAACAGTGTTCCATAGTTCTTGGTTTCCATGTCCATAGTCTCACACACTGAAGTTCACTGATTTTTTCTGTTAGAATGGCACAGAAATTAAGCCTGCAGACTCTGGAGTCAGACTGCCTGGATGCAAACTCTGAAGTCACCATTTTATAGCTGTAACTTGAACAAATTCTTTAACAGCTTTAAGCCTTGTCTTCTTACCTTTAAATGTAGATAATAGTAATCCTACCTCATAGGATTGCTGTGAGAATAAAATGAAATGATGTTTATAAAGCAATGAGAAAAAAGGTTTGCTATATACCAAGCACCCAACAAGTATAAGCAATTACTATTGCTACTATTATTATTAGACCCATTCCTGATATATTCACCTTCAGGTTTATATTTTAGAGTCCAAACTTAGTTCAACCTACCTCTCTGAAGAAGTCCTAGTATGTTCTCTCCATATTAATTTCAAAATATTAAATCTGAGTCCTTATTATCCATTGGAACTTTATCATTAATTATACTTCATATATATATATATATATATATATATATATATATATACACATATATATATATAATTATACTATATATATTTGACAATGGATCCATATCCAGAATAAATAAGGAGTTCTCAAAATTTTGTGACAAAAAGGCAAATAAAGACCTCCCTCCCAAAACAAACACACTGGAACTTTACAAAAACAACAGCAATCTATAACTAGCCAATGAACACATGAGAAATTATTATCATTAGTCACCAGAGAAGTGCAAATTAAAACCATGAGATTAACTACAATGTGTTATCCTGTATTTGATCCTGGAACAACAACAAAAAGGGTATTAGTGGAAAAATTTAAGGAAACCCAAATAAAAGCTGTAGATTAGTTAACAGCATTATAACAATATCTTAGTTTTGATCAATGTACCATGATATGTAAGATGTTAACATTAAGGAAAGCTAGGAGAAGAGTTTATAGGAACTTCTAAATCCAAATTTATAAAACTTCTATAAAGGCAAAATTTAAAATAAAAACTTGGAAATAATGAGGTGCCATTCCACATCCACTAGAAATAGTAAAATGAAAAAGAATTAATGTTGGGGAGTACGTGTAATAACCAGAACTCTCTTACCTTGTTGGTGGAAGTATAAAATAATACAACCACTAGAAAATAGTTTACCAGTTTCTTAAAACATTAAACATATACCTTTCTACTTTATGATTCAGGTATTTATATGAGAAAAATAAAAATATATGTCTAAATAAATGTTTGCATAAGAACTTCTAGAAACTTTATTCATAATAACCAAAAACTGGAAACAATCCAGATACCCATTAGCAGGATAATGGATAAACAAACTGTGATATTTATATAAGAGATTAGTATTCAGCAACAAAAAAGGGGCAAATTACTGATACAAGGAAAAACATGGGTAAATCTCAAAAATGTTATGCTGAATGAAATCAGCCAGATACAAAACAAGTACATGCCACATAATTCTATTTACTAGTATATGAAGTTCTAGAATAGCTTAACTCAATCTATAATAACAGAAATCAGACCAGTGGTTATTTAAGGGTGGGAGAGGGTGAGTACTGACTGGGAGAGAGTATAAGGAAAGTTTCTGAGGGTGATGAAAATGTGTTGAGTGTTGATAGTAATGGTGTAACACAAGAGTATGCCTTTGTGAAAACTGATCAAACTGTTCACTTGTGATCTTTTGACTTCACTCTATGTAAATTATACCTTAATAAAACAACCTTTAAAGTAACATAAGTATGCATTATTCCTCCTTTTGTTTCCTTTCCTAAAAGTCCTTACTTCAGTCAAAATGAGACCACTCCCACTCCAAAACCAATGCAATGACTACATTTTAAAGACCTTTGATTAGAAGCCTTAGCATAGATTTTTGAAAATCTAATTGGATTATATCCACATGTTCCCCTCAAAATAGCTGGCAACTTATCTTCACAATCAGGAGACAGAGGCATTATAATATTTATATCCTTTGCATTGTATACTTTGGCACATTTTTCACACACAATTTAAGAATATACAAATAGCCCTCTTATCTAAAGGAATCCTAAGTGTTTTACAAACCTTCAAAACAGATTTTTAAACTATCTAATATTTTATTGGAGGAACATTTCATGCACACTAATGTGCAGCGACATCTGGCCTGCAACATGGCAGCTGTTTAACAGCCATGACACCTCACAAAAGTTTAGGACAGGAAGTGAAGAATTCTACAGCCAACCAAGGCAAAGAGGAGGAAGGCTGCAGAAGCAGAAGGCTGCAATGGCTTGGGCTGGAACACAGCCAGCACGATGTGGTTAACACCTCTGTTGTAATGAAAAGCACAAGTGTCATTAGTGGTCAGAGCCTCATCTCACAGAAGGCGTGTCCCATAGCACAGTGACCTTTTCCTTCCATCAGGAAAACTGGTTTATTTCTAATACAACAGGAAAAATGCTCCTACTAGTCATGCCCAAACCATTCCTCTCTCAGGTCTCCTTTCCAGGTATTACACTGCACACAAACTTAACTGTACTGAAAGTTGACAAGGTCTTTATCTTGATGTCCTTATTTTGACATATTTTATCAGAGGCAAATAGAACAGAGAAAGCTGTCATTTGGGTTGAGGGAGTATAGGTAAGCACATTACCATTCAAAGACAGTGCTTTTAAGTATTTTATGATAAGTTTTGTTTTATTTGTTTAGTTTTACCAAATTAAATGACAAATTTTTGAGTGCTTCTTTTTTTCCCTTTGTGATAGCCTCCAAGTATTTCCCTAATAGAAAGCTCACCTAGCTTCTGTTGAGTCTAGAGATGAATTCTAGATATAGAAGAGATAAAAGAAGCCCACAGATTTCTTCACATGCTTTTGGCCAGTAATATCTGCCTACGAAAGTTTCTTGTAAGAATGGTATGAACAGGCCTGTAAATAATCATCACACCTTGGCCTCAGCTCCCTGGAAACATATATTATCCTTTGTTTAGCTCCAAACTGTTTTGGATGCTAGACCTCAAATCATTTGTTCCATACACAACAATTGAACCAGATCACTCAGCCTTCCAGCAACTCCCAATCACTTCTCAGGATAACATAAGGATTTGTGCCTTGAATTTCAATGCTTCCTCCTTGATAGCCATGCATGCACAATTTAAAAGGCCAAATGAATAAAACTCAGTATCCAGAGTTGCATACTACAGTAAGAGGTACACTTAAGCAAAAGGTGTGGTCTACCTTTTCACAATGCATATAAGGTTGTAGTGACACCTCCTGGATACCAGAGGATACTAAAGAGACTCCAACCTTGTAATCTCACCCATCATTTTTAAAAGGAAAGTTCTTATTCCTCTTCCATTCTTCCCAAAGAGCAAGGCAGATCAGAGAATTCTAATTGAGACTGGAACTAGATTAATCTATTATTGTTTGGATCCAAGTAAATGTGTAGGTATGTATGGGGCCTGGAGTGGTATCTGGGGATGACTGAGGTTGGGAGAAAAGGAAAGAGACAGTTACACATAAATTCTATGCCATCATGTAAAATAATACATGTCAATATCCACTGGTCCCCTGCTATGGGGAGAGGGGAAGGAAAGGGAGGGAGGGAAGAAGAAGAGAAGGGAAGGAAAAGGAAGGTTACAAAGAGATAACATTATCATAGTAAGGCAATAAACAATATAGAGGGAAAGATAAACTGTGTTAGAAATTCTACTATAATTTAGGTTTAGAGACTCAGATGAAACAAACAGTTTTGGGCAATTACTAGGTGCCAGACACTATGCCTAGAAAGTTTACATATTTTATTTATTTAATCCATCCAATGTCCTTGTAAAGGTAATGGTATACCTAACTTTTATAGTTAGGAAACAAAATTTGGGCAGACAAAATGATTTCAGGTATTACACTGCACACAAACTTAATTGTGCTGAAAGTTGACAAGGTCTTTATCCTGATGTCAGAAGGTCAAGCTAATCCTTATTTTGACATATTTCATCAGAGGCAAATAGAACAGAGAACCACCCAAATGGTGAAGTCCTCTCAGCTCCAATATCTTGTTTCTCTTCTATCCACCATGCTACCTTTTCATGCTGCCAATCTACTCACATTACACGTGAGCTATGACCTGGGACTTAAATGATATACAGATTTCACTGTGGAATGGAATAGGGAAGGCATCTTAGACAAGCATACTGTTACTACCAGGATTTTCTTTAAAAATATATTTCTATTGATTTCAGAGAAAGAGAGAAGGAGAGAGAGACAGAAACATCAATGATGTGAAAGAATCATCTATCAGTATCTCCTGAATGCCCCAATTGGGGATAGAATCTGCAATCTGGGCATGAGCCCTAACTGGGAATGAACCCATGACCTCCTGGTTCATAGGTTGATGCTTAACCACTGAGCAACACCAGCCAGACTATTACTACCATGATTTTTTTTTAAAAAAGTCCAAATAAAATGTGAGTTCAGTGGATTATGAAGAAACTTGCTTTGGAGGAAAAAGTGTTATATAGAAAAGAAGGAACTGACACTCCAAAGATAAGCATGGGCCAAGTTATGGAAGGATTTTACCATTAAGCTTAGAAATTTTACCTTATTCTATATAATAAAAGAGTAATATGTAAATTAGCCATCACTCCATGACTAAAAATGGTGGCGCCCATAGCAGACACTGGTGGCATCACCCAGGCAACGGGAGCCCAGTGTCTACTCCTTGGCCGTGGAGGGAGGGGAGAGGTCTCTGGCCAGAGGACTGGGAGCGGGACACTGAGCTCGCATTGCCACTGGCGAGCTCAGGACAGAGCCACGGCTGTGCGGCAGGAGGGAATTAAGGCTGGGAAAAGATGATTGAATTTAGCAATTAGGAGGTCATGGTGACCTTCAAGAGTTCTGATACAGGCAAGTAATCAGAGAAAAAGGCAGATTTCAGAATGTGGATTCAAAGTGGAGGCTGTGGGACGACTATATATTTGAAAATATCGGCAGTGAAAGAAGAGATATACAACCTTTATTTTATGTGCTAAGCTTAAGGTCCTAGGAGAACTTTAACTTTCTCAGCCCATTATTTTAATAGTAAAATTCTAAGATAGGGTACCACCATGCTATAATCTGACCATACTATGGATCAAATCTTGTCCCCTGTGTGTATAGTGTTAAATAGGACTAGGGGCCCAGTGCACGAATTTGTGCACCAGAGGGGTCCCAAAGGAGGTGTGAAGCCACGGGACCCTCAAGTCTTACTGTGCGGAGCAACCACCAGGCCCCCCCTCCACTGTGTGCATAGCCATCTTTGTGGTGGCCATCTTATGGCAGCCATCTTATGGTGGCCCTCTTGTGATGACACTGTGTATGAGAACCACCTAGGCTTTATTAGTACATATATCAGTCTCAATACACCATAGAAAGCATTTGAGTATTATCCTTGTCCATTCTACTCCTATCTATGTTATTATGAGTTAAACTGGAATTTGATTTTATAACACTAATGTTGTTTCACTGGGACTTTAATAAATATACTTGTTGTTTAAAATAACTCACCTCATTTCTCTACTCACCTTCTATTGAAATCTTCACTAATTTGGTGAGATGATGATATCGGAGTGTGAAAACCATACTAAAATAAGATTTATGTCTAAATCCAGATGTTTAGACAAATTAAACCACCATGGAGCCTGATGATTTATTTTTCTCTCTGTACTGGTCAGAACACATGGTTTAGAGAACACTTAAGAGAAGTGGTCTAATGCACTCCTATTTCACTATTAGAATCTTTGCTTCTAATTTGAGTAAATTCACTAATGAAGTAGGCTTGATGGACTTGCACAAAACTCTAGTCAGCATTCTTTACTTCACATCAAATTCTCCACCTATCTCCTTCCATAGTGCAGTTCCAGTGCTATCAACAAGAAATTTCTCAAGTACAAGCCATTAAACAACTCAGACCTTGGTTATATAAATTCTTTTGTTGTTTTTTTGTTTTATTAATCCTCACTCGGAGATATTTTTCCATTGATTTTTAGAGAGAGGGGAAGGGAGAAGGAGAGGTATAGAGAAACACCGATGTGAAAGAAACACATTGCTTGCCTCCTGCATGCACCCTGACCAGGGCTAAAAAATCTGCAACCAAGTTATGTGCTCTGGGCTAGAATCGAATCTGGGACCCTTCAGTCTGTGGGTCAATGCTCTATCCACTGAGTGAACCATCTAGGACAATTATAAATTCTTTTAGTCCAAGCTAGTAAAATTTTTACTAAAAACTTAGTAAAAAGTTACTGAATTTTTCCTTCCATAACACACACACACACACACACACACACACACACACACACACACCTACTAATAAAAAGGTATTTTACAACTAGTCAAATATCTGGGCAAGGAAGCAGTCATAGCCAAAGAAACATAACCACCCAAACCCATAAGTATTAAACAAAGGCTTGTTGATGGCACCATTGGTGATTAAACTTCAGGGTCAAGATCATATTCTGAAAGTGGGGAAAATGTAATAAAGTTAAATCTAGAAATCCTAGAAATTTACAGCTACTAAAAAACCTAAACAATGAAGCCCTGGCTGGGTAGCCCAGTTGGTTAATGAACTAATGTTTTGAGGTCATCTCAATGAACTAACATTTCTAGTTTAATTCCCAGTCAGGACACAAACAAGAGGTAACCAATGAATGCATAAATAAGTGGAACAACAAACTGATGTTTCTCTTCCTCTCCCCTTTCCTCTCTCTCTCTAAGATAAATACATTTTATAAAAACACATAGAATGGTCTAAATCAAGAGTCAGAAAACGTTTTTTTGTAAAGGATCAGAGAGTAAATATTTTAGTCTTTGCAGGTCATATGGTCTCTGTTACAGGGACTTAGCTCTGCCTTTGTAGTACAAAAGCTGCCATAAAGAATATGTAAAGAATGGGGATAGCTGTGTTACAATAAGACTTTTTTTTTAAAGGTGGCAAAGGAAGCACCCAAAAACAACAAAACCCAGTGATGGAGTATGTCAAAGAGACATGGGAACCAACTGAAAGAACTGCCAATGGCCAAAGCTGGAACAATTTGAACAATGAAATAAAGTAATACTGGATTATAACCAAAATAATAAAATAAGTATCTCTGAATACATAGTGATATTAATAAATGAATAAATGAATGAATGAATGAATGAATGAATGAATAAATAGGGAAGAAGAGATAAATCTCTCATGCAAAAGACAAACAATTTATCCTCAAGGATGTGAATCTTCCCACTCCTTAAGTGTGGGCTATGCATAAGGACTTTCTTCACAAAAGTACAGAATGGAAAGTGGAGGAAAGGATTAACTTTATAGTGGAGAAATCTGACAAATACTACCTCAGCCAGGTTGACATCAACAGTTATAAGTCATGTTGACAATACATACCCTTGATATGATGCAATGAGAATGGCACTTCATCTCTGTGGCAGTTATTACAGGTTTTTCTTCCCCAAACCTGTAGGCCCCGTCTAATCATAGAAAAACATTAGGCAAACACCAACAGAGAGACATTCTAAAAAATATCTGACCAATATTCCTCAAAACTATCAAAGTCATCAAAAACACAGGAAGTTTGAGAAACTGTCACAATCAACTGAAGCCTAACAAATGTGTGACAACCAGGTGTAATATGGTATCCAGGATGGTGATCCTGAAAAGAAAAAAAGAATATATGTAAAAACTAAGAAAATCTGAATAAAATGTGGGCTTTTTAGTTAATCTTAAAAATAAGAATAATAGATGGCATGACAGATTTAGCCAGGGCCAATCTGGGTTCATTGTAATATTCACTACAGATCATGGTGGTCTCCCAAAGCACTAAAAAAAAACATAGATATATATGATAGAATGAGAGCAAGGTCTTTAGAGACTATCCACGCTAGCCCCTTATTTTACAGCTGAGCAAACAGGAGCAGAGAGGTTGTCTTACCCAAGGCCAACCAGTCTATATCTGATAAATTTAAAGCTGGAACTTGGGGGTCTAACTTTCTGGCTAATTCTCTGTATGCTACACTATGCTGCTGTCCTCTCCCTTTCACCTATGTACATAATTCCAAGTCAGTATAGAGGGGGGGGGAAGAACACTTTGGCAACTTGTCTAATATGACCTTCAAAAAAGAGAATCCTACTATGTATGCTTTCCTGTTTTCTTTCCATATAAAACATTTCCCCTCAGTTCCTACAACTGAAAGCTAGAACCCACGAAGCACCAGAGCCCAGAAAGACTGATTCTTCACTGCTTTCCATCCCCTGATCTTGTTTACATGTGTTTGTCTGCAAAAATTTTAATGGAATAAGAGAAAACGAGTGCTTTAATTTCCCAATAAAATCTGTGCTCCAGTATGAGTCATTGTTTTATTTTTTTTTTACACTAGCCAGGGTAAAAGCCTTCTGGTTTTAATAACTAATACTGCTGAGTTCAATAAAAAGCACTTAATTTAATTTAACCCAAAACTTGATCAATGCCAGCTTCCCCTGGAATTTTATCTTTGTTTTAATTTGAGTCTCCATGTTCAGAAAAATGAGAGGCCAAGAGGAAAGGAACAGAAGTCAATTAGCTTATAGACTTGTTTCTAGGCAAAGAACATGAAAATACGAGATTGACAGGTAAACTCCAAGACTCTAATATTTCTGCCCTGCTCAACCAACTTTTCCTGGAAGAATTAATGTTTTCTTTAGTCCTGAATAAAGAAACTGAACAATTCACTGCTCCATTTGAAAAATGTTTTTTAAATCAAATATCCCAAAAACCAATTAGTATCATATTTCTAAGTTAGAAGTATATTGCCTTAATGTGTTAATAATCGAGAGATATGCTACTGTAAAATTAGATACAGAAAGCCTCTTGAGTCAGTTTGCTTTAATACTAATACAGTCAGACTCAGTTCTTGAGAGTGGAATGGATATGGGGACTGAAATGGAAATAGAAGGAAGCAACATCAAGATCAGTTTGACAGCAGTTTCCCAGGGGGAGGGGGCAGTGGAGGAGGTAGAAGAGAGTAAGGCGGGGATAAATGGTGATGGAAGAAGACTTGCCTTGGGGTGATGAATACATAAATATGCAGATGATATATTGTAGGACTGTATACCTTAAACCTATATATTTTTTTAACCAATGCCACCCTAATAAATTCAATTTAAAAAGAACAGTTGGTAAGCTTTCTTATATAGTCCTTTTATTATTGGAATGGAATTAAATCCTATATCTGAAAACATGCATCATTTTAAAGAAACTGCCATTTACAATTAATGACAGCACTTCCTTAATTTATACCTGAAAGTTCCTATTGCCCTGTCAAATGTGAACCAAAAATCTTTTTGAGAGTTGGGGGTAATTATGAAAATCTCCATTTTGGTTCAATTATGCAGTTACTCAATACAAAAGCTTTTAGAGCTCTTCTGAAGGATCTTGAAAGAAGACCCAGCACAAACTCCAACTTTCATTCTCCCCCCAGAGCAGGGTTACTGGAAACCACATGAGTTTACCACCATCCTGAAGTACTGATTCAGTAGAGGACCCCAAAGACAAAGCAGCCAGTCTCATGCAGAATTCCAAACTTCAGTTCCTATTCCATCTGGATTTTCTATGGGGGTTTTGTGTCCACACCTAATCCAACTACATTTGACAGAGTATAGCATGTTAACTCTGGGAGGAGACATAGAGAACATCTAAGCCAGTGATTCACATACTTATAGATTTTATAGACTAGCAACAGGTCCAAAAATAAATAAATATTGAGAGTATCAAACCAGGGCTACTCATTTTCTCAAAGTCATTTGCTTTAGCAAAATAAAGACATTTAAAAAGGAACTTTCATCAATTGTCAGCACCATTTCATAATGTTATAAAAATTTTAATAACAAAAATGTGGGAATATTAACTTGGAACTTAAACATTAGATAAATTTAGCATCATTAAAAATTCACCACATTGTTCTGATTTTCTAATTTCATCCTTAGTTGTTGAAAACTTCATCATAGACTGGCACTCATCTACAGACAATTGTTTCAGATAAAATCAGCTAGTCTAACCCTTTTACTTTACTGATGAGAATACTGACTTCCTGAGAGATGAAGAGACTTTTTCAAAAAAATCAAATTTACTAATGGCAGAGATACACTAGAACCCAGATCTATAAGTTCTGAATATGTTGCTTTTCCTCTGATAGCAGATTACTTCATTTGCTCAAAAAATATTTCCCAATCCCTTACTACTCACTTATGGAAAAATTAAAGAGAGAGTGCTCTTTTTAAGAATTTATGGCTTTACCTGGGTGGCTCAGTTGGTTGGAACATCATTCTGTGTACCAAAAGGTTGTGGGTTTGATCCCCAATCAGAGTATGTATGAGTGTGTGTGTGGGGGGGGGGGGGGGGGAGGGGAGGAGAACACAACCTATCTCTCTTCCTCTCTCAAAAATCAACAAACATATCCTTGGATGAGGATTTTTTAAAAAGAATTATAGTCAAGATGGAATAAGGAAGTAGGTAGAAGTTTGGAGAAAAGATAAGTAACAACTCTAATTTAGAAAAGAATGTATCATGCAGACAGCTGTATATTACTATGATAGTTTTAGAAAAAGGAGGAGCCATTTACAGGTGATGACTTCGTGTCTTTACAGAAGAGGCCACATTTGACCTGGATCTTGAAGAAAAAAGGCAGTAAGGACATTTGTAGTGGAGTGAATAGTGGGAGTAGATTTAGTAGAAAACTATGATAGAATATCAAGTATTTAAATTTGGACAAAGCTAAATAGTAGATAAAGGAAAGAAAATGAAAGATTGTTAGGGCATTTCAGTAGATGCTGAATATAAGTCCATGACATTTATACCCATGCATCTCAAACTTTCATGTGCATGAGATTCCCCTGAGAAATTATTAGGACACAGATTTTTGAGACCAGAATTCATTTCCAATAAGTTCCTACGTTATATTCATGCAGCCCATTTGTAGGTCACACTGTGAGTAGCACTAACATTACACAACATTTAGAGCAGAGGAGTGATGTGCTCTATTATTATATATATATTCACTTATCTTGTACTGAAAAATGGAATTAACAAAGACCAATTATTAATGGCAGACCTTTACAATCCTCTCTTGTGAACACAGCTGTTTTCCCATAAAAATATATCCAAAACTCAGTGAGATTTTTGGAGGAATGAGATTCTTTTCTGCTAAAGGAGACATCAAATGGAATGTGTCTACAATTGAAAGTAACAAAAACTTAAAACCATCATCATTTTAGAAATATAAAAGACTAGGAAGGAAACTAAATATGCTTATTAACTACTTCTTTGAAAATCTTTAAGCAAAAAATATTACAAAAGGTAAATAAGGCTTACTTGGGAAGAAAAATTATTATGGGGTTTACATCTGTCCATCAACTGGAGAAAGAAAGGATCTATCAAAATCAAGCAAGGCTTAGATAGTATTATTGGCCCAGATGACCTTCAAGAAGCCATCAAACTCTAAAAATCTAGAATTCCTTTCTCATCTCAACCCCTACCAGCCAAGAATCAGCAAAAGTTTAGCCAAATACTGCAGAATAGACAAAAAAAACTCTCAGGGGGATAAAAGTTAATAATACAATTTCAGAATATCAACCACTCAGCAGTTATCTGATGAGCTACTATTAGTGCTGGAAACCTGAACTCTTAAGAAAGATGCTCTTCCCTCTATAGAATGTTACTTTTCATTAGATCAGAATCTTTAAATCCATTTTGATATATTCTTTTAATATACATTTTTAAGCACCTACTTCATATCAGGCACTATACCTAGGTGTTGTCCTAAAATAAACATACTCAGATATTTCACAAAATGAAGCCCCTTTCATTTTAAACAGTTCTACTCCCTAGCAGAGGGGTTAGTAGTAATAAGGAGGCGGCAGGGGGTGGGGGGGGGGGCAGGGAGGAAGGAGAGAAGGAATAGGTACCTACTTGAGCTTCTCTATTTTGGAATAGTTTTCTACCACCTGAAAGCTCATAGAACTCCATCAATAGGAATCTTTTCCCTTGGTTCTTAAAGGTTTTGTGTTTGAAGATTTCTCTTATAATATCCCCCAATGCTAATATCTTACAAAACTATAGTAAGGTATCACAACCATGACATTGATATTGATACCATAAAGACAGAACATTTCCATCAACACCAGTATTCCCTCAGATGTAAAGTAAAGCATAGGGAATATAGTCCATAATATAGTGATAACTATGTATGGTGCCAAATGGGTAGTAAACTTATTGGGGTGATCACTTTGTAAGCTATATAGATATCTGATTACTATGTTGTACACCTGAAACTAATATAATAATAAGTATCTGATTACTATGTTATACACTTGAAACTAATTCCCTGTTTCCCCGAAAATAAGACAGTGTCATATATTAAGGTTTGCTCCCAAAGATGCACTAGGTCTTATTTTCAGGGGATGTATTATGTTTCCATGAAGTAGGTCTTATTTTCGGAGGATGTCTTATTTTCGGGGAAACACGGTATGTTTGTCCATTGCAACTGAAAAGTAAGAATTTAAAAAGAAAAAGAGGCAAATGCCCTCTAAAAAGACAAATAACTCAAAACTCATCTTTTGACTTTAGTTTCTTACCTGTAAAATAAGTAATTTTGACCAAATGATCTCTGTGGACAACTCCAGATATGGAAATCTAGGACTTACTAAGTCTACAAACCAGAGAATGTGAGCAGCTCATGACTGTGTTTTCAAGGCTGCCTAGAAATGGAGGTTGGAATCATAAGCAATCCAAAGTACTTACAATGATCAAACCCTCTCCTAACCCTGATGTTATAAGGAAATATTTAAACATACCTCCAAGCCTCATGGGCAATTCACTCCCTCTGAGCTGTTAGACAACCTTTGGCTAATAAAGATTAAACAAATAAATATAAAAAATGGTTCTATCCAGCATCCTGAGAGGCCAATTTGCTGCTAATGGTGGTGTTTAGGCCCTAAAAGGGTATTAACTTACAGAGTAGTTAAGTCTCCAAACACAGACCAGAGCTTTAAAAGATGTACAGGTGCCAAAATTAAGGGCCAAATTACCAATCTGTTTTAAATGATGGTCTGGGAATGCTCAGTATGACAAGGAAAATGTATGACAAATAATATCTTCAATACAAAGAAAAGGTTGCTTGAATTTATTAGAGGAAATGTGCTGCCTCTTGGGACTTCTATTTGCCCACTCCTCAAAGAAGTGATTTTTCAAAATCGACTTGAAGTCACAGTTAATGCAAAATGACCCTTTAAACACAAAATAAGCTCATTTTTAACAAAAACAGTTTCCATGTCAGCATTTGCCAAAACCTTTGAGAACTTAGAAATCCTTTTTCCTTAATGCACATTCCATTGATATCAAATCTAGGTGCTTCTATGATATGCTAAATGCCTGCATTACTCAACATGTGCAAAAGCTTTAGACCAGAGTAAAGTATGCTTGCCTCTCTATTCACCAACAAGTTTAGAGAATTGCATTGGCAGCCCTGCTGGATGACAGCAGAATGACTTCCTGCTAAGTAACCTCCATTTCCAAGGTGACAGGAAATGGGTTTAAACACTGGTAATATCACTAATCAATTTGAAGGAGCACATGTTCCTAGCCTGCAATTGTGAAGTTTGGTTGCAATGTGTTAGCTGCTTGCTGGGCCATGTGATTCAGCAAAATGACAGATGAAAGGAAAGGTCAGATTTACTAAGTGTTGAAGAGGTGTCATCAAGAGTTGTATATTACTTCAAGATGCCCTCTGCATCAGAGGCATCTCACATATAGGAGGTGATTTCTCCTATATAATTCTTCAGTTTCCCCATAACTTCTGTAGAAGCTCTCAACTTTATTTAAACACATGAAGAATCAGACTTTCTCTTTCTTATTCCTGTATGAGACCAAATAATCCAAGGTAATGATCCTACCTTATATGATCCTACCTTAACCTTTAAGATAAGTACATGCACCCATTTCCTTTCAAACTTTGCCAAATACCCTCTGGTCAAGTTAAAATAGCCATATTTTCCTCAAAAGTTCTTTCTAGTGTCCCCATTATCTTGATACTTCAGAGACCCAGATGATTTCCATCCTCAAATATAATGGCATTTGTATTTCCTCCCAAAGAAGCACTACTTATTCAGTTTTACACTAAAGAAGACATAAGGATATTTTCCCTTTGCTTATAGAAAAAGAAAGGACTTCTCCCAGA
The DNA here is from genome assembly GCA_963924515.1 of Vespertilio murinus. NCBI lineage: Eukaryota > Metazoa > Chordata > Mammalia > Chiroptera > Vespertilionidae > Vespertilio > Vespertilio murinus. The sequence continues at coordinate 17,993,887 of OZ004714.1, read as the reverse complement.
GCTTATTCATATTATAGATTCATTTCTTCAGTCATAATTATTTTTGAGCACTATTCTAATTTAGGAATTGTGCTAACAGTTACAATAACCAATAGAGCCTGACATAGTTCCTGATCTCTTAGAGAAAATTAATAAAGCATAACTAATTATTCAAATGAATGCATAAATCATAAATTAAACGTTCATAGTTATTAAATGTTCAATGAATGTATATAATTAACTGGGGATGAGTAAATAGACACTGAAAGGTAAAGTGACTTTCGAAAGCCCCATAGTAAGTCTGCTACAGAATACCATACTGATCTCCTGGCTTCCAGCCCAGTTCTCTTTCACTTTGTATCCCAATACATTTCAGTGTGCTTCCACTAGCTGAAAGATGATCTGACATTCTATTTCCAAGGCAATCTCACAGCAACTTCTCTAGAACAGAGCTTTCCAAGCTTTTTACCTCCTACTACAACTATAAAATGCTTTGTTCTTTGCGGAGGCATACTACGAGGAAGAGCAGGGTAGGAGTATGTTGATGTTTTGAGGGGAGGGCAGGGCACCTAGAAGAAACACTGTGATGGACATCCAAAGGTTTTATTAAGAACACACAAGATTACCCTATTGAAAGTAAAAGATAACAATGCCTTCATGGCTGTTCTTTAAAGGGCATAGATAACCTGCTTCTAAAGTAAAAGAGGTTTACCTTAGAGAGGTAAAGAGAAGCATTCTAAGTAATGTTCTAGAATAATCACCAGCATCTGTCTTAAATACTGGCTGGAAATGGTTACACAGCTCAATTTAAAAGTCCAGGAACAGAGGCTATGGACATGACTTGGCCAAATAAAACAACTGGCTATGGCACAGGAGGGTACTTCTTTGCCAATAGAGTGAAACCAGAGCCCTATGAAGCATTTTCTCAAAATTCAGGGTAGCAGAATTAGGTAGTCCATTTCCCAAAATTATAACTCCTCTTTCAGCATAGATTCCTGACTCAAGAGGAGGGTAATAAGCTGTTCTCCACACTTAGCCTACAAACTATGTGCCTAATCAATACTTGTTGAATGTGCAAATGGTGTGGGCAGTGGTATTAATCTGAATTTGCAAACATTACTAAACTAGAGGCCTGGTGCATGACACTTGTGCACTGAGGTGGGGGGAAGGTAGAGGCCTGGTAGATGGCATTGTGCACTGGCCTGGGCCCTCTCTCACTCTGGGACCTCTCAGGGGATGTCTAACTATCAGCAGCTATGAGCCAAGCTTCTGGCTGAGCAGCACTCACTCTATGGGAGCACACTGACCTCCTGCATTGAACGTCTGCCCCCTGGTGGTCAGTGTGCATCTTGGCTACTGGCCATTCCACCATTCAGTCAATTTGCATATTAGCCTTTTATTATACAGGATAAAAAGAGTTTATTGAACACTAGTTGTTGTGACAAATTCTGTGTAAAGGCTGTGAATGCATTATCTTTTTTAAAATATATTTTATTGATATTTTTCAGAGAGGAAGGGAGAGAGATAGAGAGCTAGAAACGTTGATGAGAGAGAAACATCAACCAGCTGCCTCTTGCACACTCCCCACCGGGGATGTGCCCGCAACCAATATACATGCCCTTGCCCGGAATCGAACCTGGGACCTTTCAGTCCACAGACCGACACTCTATCACTGAGCCAAACTGGTTTCAGCGTGAATGCATTAACTTACTAAATCCTAATAATCTGTAAAATAGCTAATATCTCCCATTTCACAGATGAGAAAACAAAGGATGTTTAGGGAGGTTAAATAACTTCTCCAAGATTAATAAACTAATAAAAGATAAGAGCTAGGATTTAAATATAAGTCAGGTACACTTCAAAGTCCATGCTCCTGATCACCTTATTTATTGCCTCTTTGAAGGTAAAGGCAGGGCAAGATGTAGATTTGTCTCTCTACAGGATCCTACTTTCAATTAATTAAGGTACTTTCAGCAGCAAAGAACAAGAAAAAAGTAATTTAACAATACATAAATGTAATATCACACATAAAAATAGACTTAAAATATGGTGTTTTTAGGTCTGATTAATTCAGTAGCTCAGCGATAACTTTATTAATGTAAATAAATCCTTTCCAATTTCTTCTCTGCTGTTCTCAGAGCATTGGCTTTGTCCTCAAGCATGTCCCTTAATAGTAGCAAAATGGCTGCAGCAGCTGCAGGCCTTACCTCCTCACACAATTGCCTTTCTAAGCACATTTCTTTTAAAGTGAGGAAATTTTTCCTAGTAGCTTTCCAGTAAAGTTCCATTTCTATTTAATTGGAAATTCTTAAACAAATTATGCAAGGAGAATAGAACTACCATGACTGATTTAAAGAAATGGAGATCCATAAGATGGCTGCATAGAGTAGACACCCGAATGCAGCCTACCACAACAAGTTTGAATTTAGAACTGGGAAACAGGGGAAACATTGCCCTGAAGCACTGGACAGCTGGCTGAGAGGAGGCTCTACCATCTGGGAAGGAGAGAGAAGGCACGCTGAGCCTCAGGAACTGTGAAGGTGCTGAGAACTGTGTGAGTGAAAATGAGGCTGCAGAGTTCACCGCTGGCTTACTCCTGGCACGTGGAGAGGGTGGACAGCTAACGCATGGCTGGCTTTCTTGTTCAGGAAGAAAACAGAACCACCCTATTGCTCTGATAGACGGCCCCAGTTAGGGAGAGGCCTGACCGTCAGGCAGCGGGCAGAGATCTCTCAAAGGTGTGTGAAGCCAGTGGCCATTACTGTGGGACTCAGGGAGGGGCTGACTGGAAACCAAAGCTTGTCTGCACATCCTGAGACTACGCCCCATCCAAGCTGAGCACAGAAGCCCTCTTGGAGGCTGGCTTTATCTTTTGTAGCGAATAGGACTTTCCTTAGGAGGGATAACCCAAAGCCTGTCTGCGCCTGTACCAAAGAGGTGCGCACGCCTGCAACCAATCTTGCGGGACTCACCATGAATAGGACTTTCCTAAGGCAAGATTGACAGGGAACCAAAGCTTGTCTGTGCCACCCCAAGACTCTGCCCCATCCAAGCGGAGTACAGAAGCCCTCCTAGCTGAGACACTGCTGATCCTCACAGCCAATTGGCTTGGAGATCAACGCATACCAGTGATACCAACAATAAGCAAGGCTTAACAACAAGACTGCACACACAGCGCACAAAGGTTTACACCAAGACTGTCCACCTCAGGTAACTGGGAAGGCTGTGCTACTGGGCTCTACCAGAACACCTAGCACACAAAACTATTCCATCAAATCAGGGAAACAGCTAAAATGCAGAGAAGAGGCAGGACACAAAAGAAGGAGATGGAGGAAAAGAAAAGAATGGACATTGAGTTCAAAACTAAAGTTATAAGGCTTTTCAAAAATTTTCTAAAAAAGGCCAATAAAATAAATGAAACCTATGAGGATATGAAAAGGGGTCAACTAGAAATAAAAAGGTACCAACTAGAAATAAAGAGAACATTGTCTGAAATAAAAAATATTACAGAGTCCTAAAAACAGAAGATTTGCAAGAATCAAGACAAAGATATGGAATACAAAGAGCCAGAAGACACTCCTCTGCAGAAGCAAGAAGACAAGAGAATCCAGAAAGTTGAGGATAGTGTAAGAAACCTCTGGGACAACTTCAAGCAAACCAACATCAGAATTATGGGTGTCCCAGAAGATGACAGAGAGCAAGATACTGAAAACATATTGGTAGAAATAGTGACAGAAAACTTCCCCACCTGATGAAAGAAATAGATTTACAAGTCCAGGAAGTGCACAGAACCCCAAACAAAAGGAATCCAAAGAGGACCACACCAAGACACATAATAATTAAAATTCCAAGAGCAAAGGACAAAGAGAATATTAAAAGCAGCAAGACAAAAGCAGTTGGTTACCTATAAAGGAGCACCCATACGATTGTCAGCTGATTTCTCAACAGAAACCATGCAGGCCAGACAGGAATGGCAAGAAATATTCAAGGTGATGAATAGCAAGAACCTACAGCCAAAAATACTCTATCCAGCAAAGCTATCACTCAGAATGGAAGGCCAGATAAAAAGCTTCACAAATTAAAAAAAGCTAAAGGAGTTCATCACTGCCAAACCAGAATTATATGAATTGCTGAAGAGGGTTCTTTAGAAAGAGGAAGAAGATAAAAATTATGAACAACAAATACGTAACTATCAACAAGTGAAACTAAAAATCAAGGGAATTAAAAAATCTGATGAACAATATTAACTGGTGAATAAATAGAATCAGAGGTATGGAAGGGGAGTGGACTGATGATTTTCGGGGAAAAGGGGAGTTGGGGGTGCGGGAAGAGACTGAACAAAAACTATGCACCTATGGATGAAGACAATAGGGGTGGGGAAAGGGCAGAAGGTGGGGTGGGAACCTGGTGGAGGGGAGCAATTGAGGGGGAGGGAGAGGAAGACATTTGTACTAATCTGAACAATAAAGATTTATTTTTTTTAAAAAGCTGCAGTACATTTATACCATGACTAGTACATAGCTGTAAAAAAGGAATTCTTAAATTTTGCAATAGCGTGGATGGGTCTGGAGAGCATTATGCTAAGTGAAATAAACCAGTCAGAGAAAGACAAAAAAAAAAATGGAGATCCAGCCGAAACCGGATTGGCTCAGTGGATAGAGCGTCGGCCTGCAGACTGAAAGATCCTGGGTTCGATTCCAGTCAAGGGCATGTACCTTGGTTGTGGGCACATCCCTAGGAGGGGGTGTGCAAGAGGCAGCTGATAAATGATTCTCTCTCATCGATGTTCCTAACTCTCTGTCCCTCTCTCTTCCTCTGTAAAAAAAAATCAATAAAATATATTAAAAAAAAGAAATGGAGCTCCACCTATCTAAGCTTGGGAAGAAATCAGTTTCCCCCAAAGCATATAGCTGCCTGTTTCTGAACAAATGTGAGGCTCTTTTAGAAAGGAAGAAGGGCAGAACGGCTTGTCTGGTAAGAAACTAATAGTAACTGCCACATACCCAAACCAAATCATAAGTGAAACTAGAAGCTCTATCAACTGAAGCATTTTCTAACGACTTCCAAATATTAGTTGACAAATGCTTTCAAATCCAGTTATGTTAAAAGGCAAAGTAGCAATCAATTCCAATCTTCTAGGCTTTGAGAATGAGAGGAAGATGTAGAAGCAACCAAAAGAATCAGCTTTCCACCCATCTAATGCCAAAGAAAGAAATCTGTCGTTTCTTGCTGAGTCTAGAGTGCAGACTCTGGAAAAAGAAAGTGAAATATGTAGAAGCCATTCTTTTGATCTCCCTGCCCTTGAATGGAAGACAAAATACTACTTTCTGTATCAAGGACCCACAATGGATCCTGAGCATTTACCATTGCTGCAGAATTTCTTCTACATTAAATCAGGGGAAAACTATTCCTTAACTGGGGATTGCTATTTCATGTCTCTTACCATTAATTTAGGGATAATAATCTCTTTATATTAATAAACATTACTAAAATAATATGTAAAAGTTCTTTGTGGCATTTAATTTTCTGTGCAAATAGAAAGGCCTATTCAAAGTTAGCCAGGAGCATGACTTACATGGTGGAAATTAAACTATTTGGCTTTTTGAAGAGCCTTTGCCAGTGGCTCACTCTCCCAAATTTCCATGAGTCAAGTGTACTTCTCAACACCTTGACCCTAGGTCTGATTGGCCACATGGCTTTCTGTGGCCAACAGAACGAGGCTGAAATGACACTGGCCTGTTTCTGAGCCTAGGCCTTAAGAAACCTTACATGTTTCCATCTTCTCTCATGCATTCTATCATCACCCTAAATTCCTAAAAGCATGCCCAGGTTAGTAAGCTCACTGGTTCAAAAAGCAGAAATGACTAAACTAAACCCAGTCTAGATAACCTAATTCCCAGTCAGCCGACCCTCAGACTATGAATAATAATACATATTTTTTGCTTAAAGTCATTAAATTTTAGGGTCAATTATTAAATCACAATAACAAGCCAATCAGTGCTCAAGTGTAACCATATTCAGCAAGGAAAACAGATGAATTAAACAAATTGGACAGTCTCCTAAAACAAGTCCCCAAGCATTTTGTCACAATTACTTTCTACTACCAACACACTCAAGAGTAATCACATTTTGTTTTCTTCTTTATACTATGCTTTCAGGAGAAGGTATTATTTCCCCATTAATTCTCTCAGTACCTTCTACAACTGTCCATATGTATTTTATACTCATTTGCTCATTTAAGTAAGCTCCTGAAGAACATGAGTTTTGTCTTATACTAAACATATCAAGATTAACGAAGTTACATAAGACATTGCATAACATATAAGAGGTGCTCAATAATGTAGGTTTAATTAAAATTTTATTCCATTTAATTATAGTGTCTGATGATCTAGACTAAATGATTTTCATTAGGACCATTACTGTTAGTTATCCACAGAAATTTCACTGGATGAGTCTCTCTTTCCTCAAGTCCTTTCTGTCTACCTAAAGGTGTTCACTGTGACTGTCTCCCACCAGGTCCAATTATTTTCTAACATGTTTGCTGCTACTAGAGTATATAGACTTTGTCTTCATCCATGATAATTTATTAATATTAATATATTGCTTAATCCCCATCAGGTATGATATTAGCTGATTTATAAACACAATCTTCTTTCATACTTAAGAGAAGCCCTTTGAGACAGATTATCATCTTTATTTTATAGATAGGAAAATATCCACTTAAAATAGCATATCCAAGGCTTAGATAGCAAATGAAGATTACTATTAAGTCATCCATATCAACAAGTTCACATTTCCCAGCAGCCTTTTTCTAAGTCTCTATACCTGACAAAATACACTTCATGATGGACACTCCATGGCCTGTCTAATAACTCCACATATCCTACCCTGAAAAGCTCACTCCCTGAGCCCCAAAGTGTCTGGTTAATTATTGTTTTTCTCCCTGCGATATTAGTCTTCAAACCAATATTTATTTCCAATTGCTTTTTCATCCCAGAAGCATTTTGGGAGTAGGAACAATTTTTTGCCTTTAATTACAAAAGCCCCCAGAGACTTGGAAGAGACTTTACCCTTCAAAGAGGAATGGAGAAAATTCAGAAAGAAAAGTATCATCTCTCATTGATGTGGGAGTGTTAAGTGAACTTTAACCCAGCAAAAAAAATTGTTTTACTGCCGAAACCGGTTTGGCTCAGTGGTGGAGCGTCGGTCTGCGGACTGAAAGGTCCTGGGTTCGATTCCGGTCAGGGGCATGTGCTTTGGTTGCGGGCACATCCCCAGTGGGGGGTGTGCAGGAGGCGGCTGGTCGATGTTTCTCTCTCATCAATGTTTCTAGCTCTCTGTCTCTTTCCCTTCCTCTCTGTAAAATATCAATAAAATATATATTTTTTAAAAATAAAATAAAAAAATTGTTTTACTGAGATTTTTATAAGAATTTCACATGTTATTTAATTATAATATTCTATGAAATAACCTTAGTTATTATAATAACTAGTTACTCTCTCAATTAATAATAACCTTCCTAAGTGAAAACTGTTTCCTTTCTATGACTCTTCTGAAGTCCTAACATGTAATTGGACTCTCTGTTTTACATTATCCCCAAATTTACAATGTCATGAAGACTTATTTACAAAGCCCTTCTACAATCATTTAATGAACACAAATGTGAGTACACATGATATCAATGCAAACAATCCAGAGATCACTACTGAGAGACATCACATTACACATGCAGACCATAAATATACAATTCACCAGCACTGTATAAGGTTTCCAATTCCTCCATATCCTTGCAAACACATTTTCCATTTAAAAAGTATTATTATGGACATTCCAGTGAGTGTGAAATAATATTTCACTGGGATTTTTATTTGTATGTCCTAATAAATAATGATATTAAACTTGTTCTTTGCTTTATGGGGTCTTTTTTTCTTTATTGTTTTCCTTCCACTAGACCAAGTTTGTCAATAACTGTTGGTTTTATGACTTTAAGATTCAAGATCTTAAGAGAAGCAATTTTTAAAAAATCTGTCCTTCCCATATTCTCTCCCTTTACATTAACTTATCTTTTTCTCAGCTAAAATGGTAAGATAAACACATTCCAAAACTTCCCTCACTCCTCTGACTTTCCTTGATGTATGAACAAAAAGGTGCTATTCAAAAAAGGTAAACAGCATATTTGGTGGGGAAAAGTAGAAATAGAGAGAAATATGGAACCTATGAAGTAAGACAATTGTGGAAGATTAGATGTGTTCCAGTCTATCTCTTTTAACTTTCTGTATACTTTTATTGAGGCATAACTAGTGTACATAAAACAACATATATTTAAAGTATACAACTTAATACATTTAAAAGTGTGTGTGTATACATAAGAAACCATCACTACAATCAAGATAGTGCACATAGTCATCACTCCTGAATGTTTCTTTACGCCCCTTGGTAATTCTACCTTCTTGTACCCAGGTAACCATTGCTCTGATTTTTGATGCTGTAGTTTAGAAAACATTTTATACAACTTAAATAAATATAATCATTTTAAATGGGACATCTAAATAATTTATCCTGGAAACTTTTTGCTCCATGTATTTCAAAGCTTTGTTGTTAGGTACATACAAATGTAGGATTGTTGTTTTCTTGATGAACTGATCCTTATATCATTATGTAATATTCTTCTTTGCTCATGGTAATTTTCTCTGAAGTCTACCTTGTCTGATATTAATGTAACCTCTCCAACTTTCTTTTTATTAGTGTTTTCACAATATAACTTTTTCCATCATTTTACTTTTTTATTGTGGTAAAATACATGTAACATAAAAATTACCATTTCTATTGATCTTCCTTCATTTCTAATTTTCCAAGTTTCCTCTGGCACCATTTCTCTTCCATCTGAGGAATTTACTTTAGAAATTCTTTTAGAAGAGGTGTTATAATAATAATGTAATCTCTCTTATGTATGAAATAATTATTCTGTGAAATGTTTGCTGTATGGAAACCCCCAATATTCTGTAACTTTCAAATTTAATGACCATTAATAACATCATTTCTAAGTTAAAAGAACTCCAGAAACATTCTGATGACACCATCAAGAAACATGGAGCAACATCAAAAGCCATCAACCACCTGCTCTTGATACCCAACAGCATGACCCTCAATATAGGTGTGGACCTGGCCAACCTCTATAAATAGTGACTTGGGGACCACCATCGTTTCTCTCTGAAGGACTCTACCTTGTACCTCCCACTGGAATCTTTTTAACCCCATCTATTACATCCAAAAAGAATGAAACTCCCTTACCTCTGCTTGGCAAACAGTTAAAACCATTTTATTTCTCTTAACCATTATCTACCTCATCTCCCTCTTCATTAGACTCTTATGCTACATATGTATTTGGGTTTATACTGTTAGGGATTCTCTGAGCTTCATGTATCTGCAGGATTATCAACAAATTTGGTAAGTTTTTTACATTTTTTTCTGCAATGCAGTTATTCTCCTCTCCCTCTAAGATTCAAATAACATGCATTGTTAGACATTTTAGTTTTGACTCTCAGATCCCTGAGGATCTGTTAAATTACCTTTCTACCTTTCTTTTTGTTAAGATTGATGAGTTTCTCTTTATCTATCTTCGCATTCAATGACACTTTCATTTGTCATCTCTATGCTGCTATTAAGGCTCTTTATTTTAGTTATATTTTCAGCTCTAAAATTCCATTTGCTTCTGCTTTATATTTTCTATTTATTTACTGAGACAGCCTTTCTTTCCATTTGTTTTAAGAGTGTACACAGTAACTTGTTGGTACATTACTATGATAGCTTAGATTCTTTGTCAGGTAATTCCAACATTTATGCCATATTTGCATGTTAATTATTTTTTCAATGCAAGCTGAGATTTTCCTGAGTTTCGTATGACATGAAATATTGTATACATCCTAAAGATTTTGAATAGTAAGACTCTGGGTCTTATTCAAGTTCAGACTAGTCCTTCGGTTATGATTTCAATGAGAGTCCTGCTTTCAAAGACTTTGCATTGCTATTTTAATATACAGTGGAATCTTGGTTCTTAAACTTAATTCATTCTGGACTGCTTCCTGAGAAGCAATTTGTTCAAAAACTGAATAATTTTTTCTCATTAGAAATAATGTAAATTGAATTAATTCATTCCAGACTCCCCAAATGATTCCGTTTTAACCATTCTTATATACAGTACATGTATAATGTACTATTTAATCTGCAAACAAACACTAATTTTCTTTAGTTTATTGAACCATCCCCTGTTAGCCTTAAATGAATCACTTTTAGCATTCATTCCAGTGCTGTCTTTCAGGAGCTCAGTATACAGCATCTTCTCTTTTTCATATGTCATTGCTTCCAAAATGCTGTCACTGGCTGTTTTTCATTAAACAACGGTTTTTCTAACTTTTCAGTTGCCTGTAAACATTTTTTTCTTTCACACCCTTAACAATGTTAATATTCTTAATAGCCTCTTTATGTTTTAAAAATGTGCTAATCATTCATTTTGTCAGCAACAAAAACAAAGAAAAAAAAACCATAAAAATATTCACAGCTCAACTTCCTGAGATGTTAACCAGGTGAGGTATAGCTATAAGCTGATTCATATTGGTGGATTCTCTCCTTTGTTTGTGCCTGAGCTTTTTGTCATGCTGATGTATCAGCATGAAAGAGTTATTAGATCAAGAACTGAAGTTTTGTTTCACAACCAAGACATTGTTTCCCTATGAACAACTTGGTAGAGAACCGAATTGGGAGGCAAAGTTTGACTGTATTTTACTTTGTGTCCACTCTTAGTGGCCAGTGTGACACTGAATCAGTGTTCTAATGTTGGAAGCTGCCTATTGCCTTCACTAGCAGAGAAGTGTGGACAAGGAACCTGGAAGGCTGGTCAACCTTGAGGCTTTGGCAAGGGTCAGAGCCATACACCCACTGTCTAGTTAAGACAAAGGTAGCTGAAGCAACTTCAAACCTTTTATTCTCGTGTAAAACCTTACTGATGAGATAGTTTGCCTGTTACTGGAAATTGCCTGCCTAATGGCTATCGCTGGATCCCAAACCTGAATAAAAGGGATCTCAAGGCCAGAGAAAAGCAAAGTCCTCTTCTGGACTTCTGCCTGGCCCCATTCCCAAATTAGTATTTTCTTGTCTCTTTCATTTGTGTACGACCTCCTCCAGGGCCCAAACCCTGAACCTGAACCCTGAACCACATGGGACGTGGGGGGTACACTCTCAGTCTAGCTCTTAGTTCCATTCTCAGAGTTTTAAATATGGTATTTAGGACCAGATTCATGCATGCCCAACTCAGGGATGAGCCTTGGTATGCATAAATAACTCAGTCACTCTCCCAAACTCCTCCCTCTTTGAACCAATTTGATTCTTTAGCTAATTTTTAGTTGTGTTAAGCAGTACCAGAGCAACCTTTGATCTAATACTGATTTTGCCCCACCTTGAGGGAAAATCCTTCAAGTAATTTATCTGTGGGTCACGACAGGTTGATAACTGGTAGCAGGGTCGCCTAAGACCATCGAAAACACATATATTTACATTACGATTCATTAACAGTAGCAAAATTATAGTTATGAAGTAGCAACGAAAATAATTTTATGGTTGGGGGTCACTACAACATGAGGAACTGTATTAAAGGGTCATGGAATTAGGAAAGTTGAGAACAACTGCTCTAGATGGAATTTAGGTTTTTTTCATAGCTTTTAATTCTCACTCTCGGGTAGTAAATGTTTTATGGTCACCTTAAGAATCAACTATAGTCTCGATCTTCATAAAATCTCTAATCCCAGGTTATAATCAAACCTTTATACTTAATTCAAAATTACATCTACTGCCGAAACTGGTTTGGCTCAGTGGATAGAGCATCGGCCTGCAGACTGAAAGGTCCCAGGTTTGATTCCGGTCAAGGGCACATACCTTGGTTGCAGGCACATCCCCGGTGGGGGGTGTGCAAGAGGCAGCTGGTCAATGTTTCTCTCTCATCGATGTTTCTAACTCTCTATCCCTCTCAATTCCTCTCTGTGTAAAATCAATAAAGTATATATTTTTTAATTACATCTACTTTCTGCTCAAGGGTTCACATAAGGTGAGGGAAATGTTAATAAAAGCAAGAACCCCCTTATTTAATTAAATATTAATTAAGTATTGTATGTTTTAAAAAATTTTGTGATGCTACAGTGTTCCACAGTACACTGGATGAAAATCACTGACTTAGAGGAATTTACTCTGTTCTGGCAGTAATTTATACCTTCCAAAGACTAGGGACACAGTAGTCCACCTATGCTGAGGCCTATCTGTCTTTCTAAGAACTTCTATTTAAGTGGATCTAAGAAGTTTCCCATAATGGCCCTTGTTCATATGACCCCATATTTGACCTACTAAAAACATTAATGGATTCTTTCCCAAAAAAAAACATATTGTGAGAAGTGCAGCCCTATCACAATGTAGTAGCAAATCTCCTTTGTCCCATAACAGAAGTAACTAAGCCATCTATCTTTTATTCTTTAGATTTCCTGGAAAGAAGTCAGTTCATGGCAGACTCCCATACCAGTGGTAGAAAATGTATAACAAGTATCATAGATAGGCCTTCTCTCTTGACCTTAGGTGAAGAGGGAAGCACTTTCCCCCTATTCCTGGTAAGGAGGTGTGGAGAAAAAGATGCACAGTACCATTTGCTTGAAATAAAGCTTCCTTTAAAAACCTTTCCCAAATATCTAACAATCCATACTTTAACACCCTCAAATGGGTGAAGAGTTTTTAAGATTATGTGACCAGTTTCTAGGTATATCCTTCTGCATCTTGGACTGGCACTTTGTATGTGACATCTATTGGATACTGATACCTTAGTAGAAACTTCCAATTTACATGCTGCTATTGAAGTGTATAAGGTATAATTTAATTTCCATATAATTCAAAGAGTCTGCTGTCCTGGGCCTCTATTCAACTATCACAATTATAAAAGGATGAAAACTAGTTCTTGGGCTATTTTGGCTCTTTCTTTAAATATTTTCACTAATCCCCAAAAGGCTAGTTGACCAGAACTCACTTGGTAATTAATCTAGTTATAAGTGAGGCAGAATCTTAGTGTTAATATTTGGAATTACTATGCCCCATGCCTTTGTTGGTAGCATTTGATACTCTCCTTACCACTTCTGATGAGAACCTACTAAAATACAAACTCTTTGAGAACACTTTACCCTGACCCCAGTTTATTATCACAGAAAATATTCCATTGTGCTTAATCCTTGAGGATCCAAAACAAAAATTTTGAAATCATATAACCTTCTATCATTGTTCATCAACCAAGATTTAATAGTAGCAAATTTCTTCAAATCCTTGAAACAACTGATTTGAAAATGCTTAGCATTTGTTCATAAAATTTGGAATTTCATGGAAACGGTTCTCCTAAAAATGCTAATTGCTTATTTATTTTTAAATGGTAACTTCATACATTTCTTATTTGATGACATTCACATTTCTGGGAGGAATTAAGCTAATACGTGCTACAGCATGCTAAATGAAAAGTGGGGAATGGTTGCTTCCAAACACATGCAGCCAATTATCTTGATGTAGACTCTTCATTTAAAAACGAGTGAACAAATAAAACTTTTTTCCCCCACAAATTTCAAGACCTTACAAACTTTCCAGAGCTATCTAGAAAGGGTTTTCTCATGTTCTGAACCTACTGAGATAGTTGCTCTTTTGTAGCTATTTGCAGTTGTGGCTCCACTTATAAATTTTGAAGTAAAATCTATCATTTTGAAGACAGAAAGAGAGCAAATCCTAGGCTTTTCAAATGTCTTTACATATTAAATATTTGGAATGATCAGGACACCAACCTTTAACTTTCTTGTATAAAATAAGCTCTTTCTCAACTTGATGATTATTTCAGTTTTGTCTAATAACATGGTTGTTGCCAAACACTTCAGAATCACCCAAAAAGTGCATTTTTAAAACTAGACTTAGTGTCATCTTTTTTCAAAAATCATGCTTTAAAGATTCATAAAAAGGACTAGCCAAGTCTAATGTGAGAAATGAATTTCAAATTTACCCTTAACACAATCTGTGCAGTAGGATTTAAAGTGAGATGGAAAACAGAAAATAATTAGAGTGTTTTATTCCGCTGAGTGGCTTGCAAGCCATTTCTTACAGAGAGGCCTCTGAGTCTTACTCAGGAATAAGAACATTAAATAATTTTTATTATATATTTCCTAGAATCACTGAATTTTTTATGGTGAATAGGCAAATTAAGTTATTTATTGTTCTGGTATTTGTTTAAAAATTTGCTTCTAAGGGCACAATTTTCATTTGTTACTCGTTTTTGGATATCAGATTTCTTTAGGTTAGATTTTTAATGTATTCCATATAGATGACCCATAAGAAATAAGGGCAGCAGTTTGCTTTGTGGCTTCACTTCCCTAATGGGATCTAAAAAGAGTTATTTTTTACTCTGTTCATCTTTTTATTTCTTGTTAGGACAGAGTGGAGATATCTAAGCTTTTTGCACGCTAGATCAGAAGCCAGAAGACATAATGTTCATTTTCAATTCTTATTGTTTGCTAAATTCCTCTCTATAAAATAAGAAAGACTAATTACTACACACACACACACACACACACACACACACACACACACACAGGTTTTTATGATGATGATTCCAGGTAACATAATGAAAGCCCCTAACATAGGTGCTACTTATAAAAGAACTTAATTATTTGGTTGCCAGTTTGATTCCTGCTTGGGACACATACCCGCCTGGGTTGTGAGTTCAGTCCCTGGTATGGGGCATGCAGGAGGCAGCTGATCATCATTTCCCTCTTACATCAATGGTTCTTTCTCCCTCCCTTCCCCTTTCTCTCTTTCTAAAAACAATCATCTTAAAAATTTACAAGATGGACTAAGGGCAAACTATAGAAGAAAGAGCAGAGAGCTTAAATACAGATTAATAAAAATAATCCAATTTGAAGAAAAAGGACTAATGGAAAAAATTTAATAAACTTTCATGGATCTTTGGGACAATATGATATGACCTAACATACATATAACTAAGTTCTGAAGAAGACTGGTACAGATAAAATATCTTAAGACATAATGGCCAAAACTGGTGATGAGAAATACCAAATGTACAATTAAAACCCAAAAGATTAAAAACTTACACAATGTGTTTCTGACAAGAAATTAAATTAAGGAAAAAATGAGATATCTAGGAAATCTTCTAGTATTTGTAAATTAAATATCACATTTCTATATAATCCACTGGCTAAGGAAGAAATCACAGAGAAATTAGAAAATACTTCAAACTGAATTATAACAATATATCAAAATTTACAAAATGCAGCCAAAACAGTACTTTAGAGGAATCTATAGTATTAAATTCTTATATTAGAGAAAAAGAGAAATATTTAAAATAAATTGTTTTCACCTTATAAAGCTAGAGGGAGAAAAAGCAAATTAAATCCAAGTTAAGTAGTGGGAAAGAAATGATAAAGATCAAATTAGAAATCAGCACAAAATAGAGAAAATTAACAATGCCTAAAGTATTTTTTCTTTCCTTTTTAAAATATATTTTTATTTATTTCAGAGAAGAAGGGAGAGGGGGAGAGAGATAGAAACATCAATGATGAGAGAGCATCATTGATGGGCTTCCTACTGCATGCCCCCTACTGGGGATCAAGTCCCAAACCCGGGCACGTGCCCTGACCAACAATCAAACCATGACCTCCTGTTTCATAGGTCAATGTTCAAGCACTGAGCCACACCATCGGGCAGGTTTCTTTTTTCTTTTAAAGAATAAAAGTAATAAGACCTACCAAGAATAATTAGGAGAAAAACACAAATTAACAATATCAGGAATAAAAGAGAAGCATCACTGCAGATCCTACAGATCTTAAAAGGAAAATAAAATAATACAATGAACAACTTTATATCCATATATTTGAAAGCTTAAATAAAATGGGCAAATTCTTTAACACACACAAACACACACACACTATAAGGTCTTGATTGCGTAGCTCAGTTGGTTAGTGCATTGTCCTGGTAAGCTAAGGTTGCAATTCAAAAATCCATAGTCAGGGTACATACAAGAATCAACCAATGAATAAGTGAATAAGTGGAACAATAAATCAATGTCTCTCTCTCTCTCTCTCTCTCTCTCTCTCTCTCTCTCTCTCTCTCTCTCTCTCGCTTTCTCTCTCTTCACTAAAAAACAAACAAAAACAAAAAAACTACCTAAAGTAACTTAAAAAGAAGCAGAACATCTGAATAGCCCTATATATATTAAAGAAATTAAATATGTAATAAAAATGTCACACAAAGAAAACTTGACACCAGTTCTCTGGTATATTCTGTCAATCTTCAAGGAAGACAATATTAATATTACACATACTCTTTCAGAAGAATAAAAAATAATGCTTTTACCTTTTTTTATGAGCCAGCTTAACCCTGATACCAAAATCAGACAAGGAAATTACCAAAAAAAAAAGTTACAGTTCAATAGACCAAATCCTCAACTATATAATTAAGTGGGGGGAATGATAGCGTTTTTAACAAATGCTGCTGGATAAACATATGAAAAAAAATGAACATTAATCTCTCCCTGACAAAATCAATAAGAAATGGATCATAGACATCAGTGTAAAACCTAAAGCTTAAAAATGTCTAGAAGAAAACATGAAAAAACTTGTGGCCTTGGGAGCAGACAATAATTTCATATATGGAACAAAGAGAACATTAAGTATAAATTTTAATTTTATAAACAGGACTTATCATAAGTTAAACTTTCTGCTCTGTAAGTTAGAAGTTCATTAGTAGGAGCAAACATACAAATTGTGGGATACTCATACAATGAAAAACAAAATTTTTTAATGAACCACAGAAATATAATATGGATGAATATTAGAAACATTATGTTAAGCTTAAAAAGCCAACCATTTAAAAAATGAAGTCTTGCCACTTGTGACAACATTGATGTACCTAGAGAGTACAATGTTGAATAAAATAAGATGGACAGAGAAAAACAAATACTGCATGATTTCATTTACATGTGAAATCTAAAAACAAACACAAACGAACAAACAAAATGAGCAGAAACAAACTCATAGATTCAGAGAACAAACTGATGGTTGCCTGAGGAAAGGAAGTTATGAAGATGGTGGAAAAGGGGAAGGAGGTTAAAAAAGTACAAACTTTCAGCTATAAAATAAGTCATGGGGATGTAACGTACAGCATAGGAAATATAGTCAATAATATAGTTATGATGTACAGTGACAGATGATGAGTAGACTTATTATGGTGATCCCAATGGGACAAAGAAGTGATTGCTTCTAAATTAGGCCTCACTTTGTAAGGTTTATAAATATTAATCACTATGTTGTACACTTGAAACTAATATTATATGTCAACTATAATTTAAAATAAATTTTTTAAAAGGACCAGACACTGAAGAATACATATGAAGTTTAAGAACAGGCAAAATATTCTATGGTGATAGAAATCAGAACACTAATATCCTTTGGGAGGTTAGGACTGACTATCAAGGGACAGCAAAAGACTTTTTGCGTGACAGAAATTTCTAGATCTTATCTGAGGTGATAGTTACATAGTTGTATATTTTTAGTAAAACTAATTCAGTTGTACACTTTAGATCTTTAGATTTTATAAATATATAAATTTTACTTCAACTTTTTAATGTGACAACATGAAAAAAGAAATTTCAGTTTCTGCCAATTTATGTAATTTTTCATCTAGATTTCAGAAGATACAAAGTACCAAGTAAAATTAAACTCAAGTGACACATGCCATGCACATTACTTGAAATCAATTAGGGACTATAACATACCTAAAATGGAAGGTTACAAAATGCATCCATTTAATATTCTACAAATTAGGAAAGGTATAGTCATTAAAGAAAGATACAACAAGGGCAGTAGGTAGCCAACAGCATGGGGCTTACTTTTCCATCTGCTTCTTCCCTTTACCTCCTAGTGTGTTCAACTTCCAAGGACAACCCATCTGAACTCACTCTCTGGAAACCAAAAGATGTCCATAAACTTTCAGGTCTTGCCACCATATGCTATATAAAAGTTATCATCAAGACAATAGCCAAGCACAATTCAGAAGCAATCACTTCTTTGGTAACCCTTCAAAGTAACTCAAGTCAGTGAGCCTGACCTTAACTAACATTAACTCAGGATTCCAAGCAAGTGGAGATGGAGACAAACTTTTAATCTAGCTGGCTAAAAAAAAAAAAAAAAAAAAATATGTATGAATTCCTTCTTGCTCACCTTCATGCTAGCCTTTACCTCTTCCTGTTTCTTTTCTTTTTCACACATGCACAAACAGTCATGTTGTCATATGGGACAAGTGAACTCTGAATCTTATGGGTAAAAAAAACAGATGTTTTGCAATTTTCCTTTGTAAAACAATATTTTATATTGGGTTATTCTATGGATTTACAGCCAATGAAGAGATGTTACTACATTCACTCATGAAGGGGGATGATAAAAACTGGAAAGGAAGACACAGACAAGGCAAAGAGAAGTTATCCAGAAGGCTGCAATTGGAGAAGCATGACAAATGGGCAGCACAGTTTTAGAGGGTTCCGGCAGAAAGGCAGATTGCCTGACTGGGAGAGATTCTCCACAGCTGGAGCTTCGCACACACCATCTGGAATTTTTTAAATCCGCTTTCCCCAGGTGATCTGATTCTCAGAGTGTCAGTGGAGATGAGAAAGGAGTAATTGTATAGCTCAGAATAGCTCCAAATGCTTCCCAAATTAGTTAATAAAATCTTATTTGAATCAGTTTCAGCTTATCCAAATTGAGACACTACTTTTGTGTTATTGTTTCTCCACAAAGAATGGAATGGTATGAGTTTAACCCTTAAAAGTTTTTCTGTGCAGTGGAATAAAACAGGAATCCCAGCGTGATGGTCAAAAATAATGTTCAAACTGTTGGATCTGGTCCAAATTTCCCAATACAGGCCAACAAAGCTTCATTTTCAGTCTCACTCCTCTTGACTAGTCTTAGCACTACTTTTAGTTGTTGCCAAGTGGTAAGTCTACATACTGAGGTCCCCAGTTTTCTTTCCCATAGGGTCCAAGCTCCAAATTTAAAACAATAAAGGAAAATACAATTATTTTTTCAAAGCATGAATACAAACCTTCTTAAAAATGAAAAACTGGTTTTCTTTCTTTCATAACATATATGTGTCTATAAATACAGAACTAGGATACAGCAAATGGTGGGAATGTAAAAGAGAAGTGAAAGAGCTTTCTGGGAAGAAATAAAAAGTAGCAGGAAAGGGAGTCTGCCTTTATGTCCTCATTTCTGCCCCAACCCACTTGTTTTAGGGAGTCTCCCATCCCATCCTATCTAATAAAAGAATAATATACAAATTAACCATCACTCAGCTACACCCACAAGCCACACCCACCAGCCAATCAGGAGTGTGTATGCAAATTAATCAAAAAAAGATAGCTGCGGTCATGGAGTGAGCAGGAGGCTTGGATTTCCCCAGCAATGGAGGATGCCAAGCTTTCCGCACACCCTGGCCAGCCCAGGCTTATACTCAAGGCTATGAAGTTTCAATTATATAAGATAAATAAATCACAACAAAAATGGCTACAGCAATGGAGCAGCAGAGGCTTAGGTCCACTCTAGGCAACCAAGTTTTAATTATAGAAGATAAATAAATCCCAGATACCAGGGCCTCTGCTTGGGTCCCGGGGGGGGCGGGGGCATGGCTGGCCTGAAAACCACCACAAGCCCCTCGCCCAGGTCGCCTCATGCCCCAAGGGAACCCCCACCCTGATCCAGGACAACCTTAAGGGCAAACCAGCTGGCCCCCACCCATGCACCAGGCCTCTATCCTCCTATCTAATAAAAGAGTAATATGCAGATTGACCATCACTCGAACACACAAGTGGCTGCCCCCAATGGTCAAAGATGGCTGCCCCCATGTGGACACAAGATGGCCAGCAGGAGAGGGCAATTGGGAGGGATCAGACCTACAGGGGAAGGAAGTTAGGGGCAAACAGGCTGGCAGGAGGTTAGTTAGACATCAGTCAGACTAGCAGGGAAGTGGTTAGGGGGTGATCAGGCTGGCAAGCAGAAGCTGTTAGGGGAAATTAGGAAGGCAGGCAGGAGAACGGTTGGGAGCCAGCAGTCCCAGATTGTGAGAGAGATGTCCAAGATTGGAGAGGGTGCAGGCTGGGCTAAGGGATACACCTCCCCACCCCCTGTGCATGAATTTCATGCACCGGGCCTCTAGATTACGTAATACCAGAAGTATAAAAACAAACTTTTTCTGTAACAGGTCAGATAGCAACTATTGTAGGTGTTGTGTGCTATGTGGGCTCTGTTCCAACTACTGAATTCTGCCATTGTAACTAAAACCAACCATAGACAATATTTACATGAATGAATATGGCTTTGTTCCAATTTATGGAAACTGACATTTGGATTTCATATACTTTTCATATGTCATGAAATATTCTTTTGTTATTTTTTCAACCATTTAAAAATTTGAAAACCATTCTTAACTTGAAAACCATACAAAAGCAGTCAAGAGGCCATATTTGGCTCATAAACCATAGTTTGCTAATTCCTGTTTAATACCAATAAAGACTATTATTCATCCTGATGAAGATCACTACTCAAGATTCAGTTCCAGAGCTGTGCAATGGTTACAGCAAAAATCTCACATGATTCCTTACTCAGAGTAGATTTTTAAAGAATTGAAGTGTTCCATCCTTTTGAGAAAAACTCTGGTAAACATTTCATTCTAAGATAAACAGATGCCAAAGGTCTAAATAAATGTGTATATAAACATCAATTTCACATTGCTTACTCTGGTTTCTTTTGGACAGCATTTACTTTCTCGTTTATTGTCAGACATTATCTTTACCTGAACGGGACAGATTAAATGGCTATAACTTTTTAATCTTTTAAGAACATACCACTAATACTACTTTTGATTTAGAAAAAAAAAAGCGTGCAGTTTTGGAACACTTATTATTTTTTAAAAATATATGGAACTTACTCTTAATTTTTACTCTTAGATACTATGTTTCAAGATAATTTGATCTTTAATGTTGAAATGATGTGTATCACCAATAAACTCATATCTGCATCTTTAAAAAAAATAATTAAATAAATATGTTATCCTACCTAATAAAAGTGTAATATGCAAATTAACCATCACTCCACTATGCCCACCAGCCATGCCCATCAGCCCATCAGAGCAAGTATGAAAATAAACCCAACCAAGATGGCTACACCCACAGAGAGCAGGAGGGAGGCTTGGGGTTCCCCGGCAATAGAGGAAGCCAAGCTTTCCACCTGCCCTTTCCAGCCTAAGCCTCCTCTCAAGGCTACAAAGTTTAGATTATAGAATGTAAACAAATCCAAAGAGAAATGGCTGCCGCCATGGAGCAAGCAGGAGGCTTGGCTCCGCTCCAGGCTACAAAGTTTCAATTGTAGAAGGTAAATATATCCCAGATACCAGGACCTCCACTTGGGTCACCAAGGGGGCATGGCCGGCCTGCAAACCACCATAGGCTCCTCACTCAGGCTTCCCCATGCCCCAAAGGAATCCTACCCTGATCTGGGGCACCCTTCAGGGCAAACCAGCTGGCCCCTGCCCATGCACCAGGCCTCTATCCTATCTAATAAAAGAGTAATATTCAGATTGACCATCATTCCAACATACAATGTGGCTGCCCTCATGTGGTCAAAGATGGCTGCCCCCATGGCCACCACAAGATGGCCAGGAGGGGAAGGCAGTTGGGAGGGACCAGGCCTGCAAGGGAGGGCAGTTGTGGGCAATCAAGCCTGTAGGGGAGGGCAGTTGAAAGGCACAAGGCTTGCAAGAGAGGGCAGATGAAGGCTATCAACCCTGCAGGGGTGGTCAGTTAGGGGTGAACAGGCTGGCAGAGGAAGGAAGTTGGGGGCAAATGGGCTGGCAGGGGAGCAGTTAGACATCAATCAGGCTGGCATGGGAGTGGTTAGGGGGTGATCAGGCTGGAAGGCAGAAGCAGTTAGGGTTAATCAGTAAGGCAGGCAGTTGACCAATTGGGAGCTAGGAGTCCTGGATTGTGAGAGGGATTTCGGACATCCCTTTAGGGGTCCCAGAGTGGAGAGGATGCAGGCTGGGCTGAGGGAAAACTTCCCCCGCACCGCTCCCATGCATGAATTTCGTGCACTGGCCTCCTAGTCTAACATAAATTCCTTCTTCACTTTTAAAATTTCAAAAATGTCCTACTTTGCCTATTTTTTATTGAATTTATTTGCATGACACTGGTTCACAAAACCATACAGGCTTCAAGTATACAGCACAATAAAAATCTTCACACTGCATCTTAGGTCCATTGCCCCAAGCAAAGTCTCTTTCTATCCCCATTTCACTCCCCCTTTGTCCACCTCCACCTACCTATTGCTATTATCACACTGTCTTGCTATTATCACACTGTTTTCTGTGTATATATGTTATGTATATACTTTTTTAGATTAATCCTTCTACCTTCTTTCATTTTTAAATGTATCTTATTTTATTCTTGTTGACATTAAGAAAGGGTAATCGCTTAATGATCACAAACATTTTCAAGTATCTACTCAAGCTTTACTTTGGTGATTATAAAGGTTAATATAGATACCAACACATTTCTTTTTCTCTTTTCTTTCTCCTCCTCCTCTCTCTCTCTCTCTCTCTCTCTCTCTCACACACACACACACACACACACACACACACACACACACATCGCTCACGCGCGCTCTCACTCTTCCTCTCACTCTGACTTTCTCTCCATGTATGCACTCTCTCTCTCTGTCTCTGAAAACACTAACATGTTCACCTAAATAAGCATCTCTACTATGGAGGCTTATTTGCTAAGAAGAGGGAAAAAAGAGCTGGGTACAAAATAAAACAATAGGAAAGAATCAAGATGGAGGTAGAGTAAATGGAAGTTATATCCACCTCCTCCAAGGACCAAAATGAAATTACAACTGAAGACTAGTTGAATTCAAGCTTTATAAGCAAGGATTTACAGAAGAAGCCATATCAAAACTGGTGGGAAAGGTGGAGATGTGAAGAAGGCTGACCCTACTCCCATGAGTGGCTGAGGTTCTAGGGGGCTATCTCAGCTGCCCCAGGGAGATGGGGGGAGGATATTACCCCTGAAAAGCATAGTGTCTAAATCCCAAGTTAAGCTCCCTTCCCCATGACCCTTTACCAGATCACCAGAACCAGGAAGAGATGCCCACATAATATCTGTCTGTGAAAAGTAGCAGTATTTCTGTCCACCAGGGAGAGACAGCTAGAGACACAGGCAAACTCTTAAAGGGCCAATGCACAAAATTTTGAATTTCATTTGCAGCCACTCACCTTGGTCTCTGGCAAAAGAAGTGCCAAGAAGACTAGAGTTTCATGAGGATTTGTGACTCTGAGGAGGAAGCTGAAGGGACAGACACCAGGATCCCTGTGCTAAGTCATTCTCAGATACTGTAGTTGCCATCTTTATTGGGTGAAGCACTCCCTTCTATAAAGCATCAGCCTGGGGGATTGCAATAATCCCACCCTCTAGATATCCTCTCACACCACCCTGAAGAGCTATGCCATGCTGAGGCATATAGCCAATGGCTCTTTCAGTGATTAGACCTAACAGGCAGCTAGCTGGCTGGCTCAGGAGGCAAATCTCATCAAGTTGCCTTGAGACTTTTGCTGACTTGCCTCCAGGCCCAGTGCTGATAAGAGTTGACCTTGGTGTGCAGCTGGTTTTTCCCATGTATAACCACGCCCAGCAGAGCCATAAATTGTGGATCACTGGTAGCTCCAAATCTGCTTCCCTGGGCCAGTCACAGGCAGTATCAGACACTGAACTGCACCAGAGTCCTTCCCAAGGGTCCCAGAACCAACAGACCCAGTGGCCAGCTTCAAACAATAACAGAGCAAGTTCCATAAGCTTCACAAGCAGCATACCAAAAGGAAGATCTCAACAGGCACCAAACCCTGCTGAGGTGAATTCTGCTTTGTGGAGTCAACACATGCACAGAAACTCACATACCATGGTTGGGGTTGAGCCTCACAATCAGCCAGCCTGACAGCCAATCCCACCCACAAACAGGCTAACAGCAATAAAGACACAATTATAACAGGAGGGCTTACAAACCCACACAGGGACATTCTGGAACATCAGCTCAGTTGACCAAGGAGACTGCACCACTGGACTCTACAGGACACTTATTCCATAAGGCCACTGCACAAAGACTGGAGTCAAAGAAGATCTATCTAATACATAGACACAAACACAAAGAGGCAGCCAAAATAGGAAGACATAACAACAAGCCCCAAATGAAACAACAGGAAAAACCTTAGAGAGGAGCTAAATGAAATGAAGTCAAGAAAGTTATCAAATATAGAGTTCATAGTAATACCCTGTTTCCCCGAAAATAAGACAGTGTCTTATATTAATTTTTGCTCCCAAAGATGCGCTAGGTCTTATTTTCAGGGGATGTATTATGTTTCCATGAAGTAGGTCTTATTTTTGGAGGATGTCTTATTTTCGGGGAAACACGGTAGATATAAGTATGCTCACGAGCATGAAAAAGGGATATAGAAACCATAAAAAAAAGCCAGAAATGAATAATAAAGCATCTGAAATGAAGAATATACTAGAAGGAATAAACAGTAGTTTGGATAAGCAGAGGTTTTAATCGAAACACACCCAATCAGAGCAGCAAAAAGGAAAAAAAAGGAATTTTTAAAAATGAGGACAGTGTAATAAAACTCTGGGGTAGCATAAAAACATTCAAGTCATAAGGGTACCAGAAGGAGATGAGAGAGAGTGAGGAATCAAAAACCTATATGAAGAAATATTGACCAAAATCTTCCCTAACCTAGTGGAGAAAAATGACACATAAGTCCAGAAAGCAAAACATCCCAAATAATCCAGGAACTCAGAGAAGGCTGAGGACTGAGGTAGTGGTTTACAGAAGAATGTAGTCCTACACAGAGACCCTGCAGAAAACAAAACACCACCAAAAACCCAGATGTTAAGAGGAAGGAGTGACAGAAAAGATGTTGAAAGACAGGGTGATGATGAGAAAGAATTAGAGCATGAAGAAAATCTTTCTGCCCATGGCAAAGGAAGCCTATTAGTTAGAAAATAATCCAAAAAAGATCCAGACAGTATAATGTCCAACAGTCTAACATTTATTTATTTATAATCTATCTGTGGTAATAATCAATGAGCTGCTTAGAAATTAGAATCAGAAATTTCTCTTGAGATGATCTAATCCTAGGCATTAATTTTATATATAGATCTTCTATCAATACAGGTTAACTTACACAAAGTCACATAATGAGTTAGTGGCAGGGTCTAGGACTCCAACCCTAATAGCCCTATTTCCCAGAAGGTCTAGTATGCTGTCCATGGCACCACACTGCCTTTACACTAAGTCCTCTCAAGTGATGTTTGTCCATTCATATTACTCTCTCAGAAATTTCCAAAAACTGCCTTTCAGTATCAGAACACAATTTTAAGTTTGTAAGTTCAATACTTAGAAGACTAAATGTAGCTGGGTTTTGTTGTTTATCAGTATAGAAAAAAAAATATTATCATCGGCCCTGGCATCAGATAGCTCTACACTTAAATTCTAGTGTTGCCATTACTGACTGCATAGCCTTAAGTTTTTTTGTTGTTTTTTGTACCTCTCTAACCTCAGTTTTTACATCTACAAAACAGAGATAATAAAGTGCCTCCTACAAATGACTATCATGAAGATTAAGTAACATTTCACATGTAAAGTATGTGGTACATGTCCTAAAATATAATAAACACTTCATAAATGTTAACTATAATGAATGCTAGCTATTGTTAAAGAAAACATTCACCCTTTTTCATATTTTTTGCCCATGAGGGGCAGCATAGTATAACATAGTATAAAATGGTAGAGTATAATCTCTGGAGGCCCTCCTCTATCACCTGCTAGCTGTGTGAACTGGAGCAAATTACTGAAGCCCTCTGTATCTCACATCCCTCTTTTTAAATAGGGTTGTTGTAAAGATAAAATGAGATATTTATCTTAAAAATAGAAATGCTCCAAAATAGAAGTATTTGTTAATAAAAAAAACTAATGTATAAAAATTTCAATCTGCTTAGAAATATTATAGAAAATTTTTGCTTTCCCCCTATACTTAAAGTAAACTTATAGAGTAGGGGGTGGTGGGGTAATGGGTAGAAACTGCTCCAATACTTCTACCAATTTATCACCAAAATCCTTAGCAAGAGGTTTTCTGCATCAATGAGAGCCAGAATTAGATTATACTGATTATGAATTAGAATCCTAACCAATATTCTATGGTAGTGCTTTATTTTATAACTAGAGGCCTGGTGCACAAATTCATGCATGGGTGGAGTCCAGCTGGCCCACCCCAATGGAAGCCCATCGGCCAGGCTGGTGCAGGGAAGGGCCATGGGAGGTTGGCCGACTCTGCCCCTGATCAGGGTGAGGGGGATTATTGGGGGAGGAATTGGAGAGGGGGGGCAATTGAGGCTGGGATCAGGCTGGTTGGCTGCCACAGGTCATAGCCACTGGTCGTTCTGATCATTCTGGCTGTTCTGCCAGGCTAGTCCCTGGATTATATTATGCACAATGTTCTGTACTTTGATTTTTAATTTGACAATAATTTACTCTACTTTCTAGATTTCAGATCAGCTAGAAGGTGAATGCCAGTTACTTCCAGGCTCCCTGCTCCTTTCAAACCCCAGGTGACAGACTTACTAAAGAGAATTTATATGACTTCAATCTATGCTGAAAAAGTAAACTGCACATAACTAATTCTTTCCAGTCAGAAAGAGGAGTCAAATGTACCACTCTTCCAACCCACCCTTATTTCTCACAAATATTTGGTATCCAGTAGCTGAATTTTCTCAGTAAACATTTTGAGAGTATTTTGAAATAAAAATTTTGTTACATTTTATGCAACTCTCCATCCCTCTGTCATTCACCAATACACGGGCCTAAGAGCCCAGTATCAGCACCATGATTTTCAAACAGGGCCAAAATCATAGATCCAGGGAACCCACTGAGATTGCAGCCAATAATCTGTCCATAGGCACAGCCAACGGTCAGAGCCAGAAGTCACGAAGTAAACAAAGTGAATATCTAAGATCTGAGCCAAGAGCCATAAAACAAAGTTGGCCAGGAGCAGTGAGGAAGGGAAATGGGTGTCAAATCTAAGCCAAAAGAGTTACAAACACCTCATATCACCAGAACTACCAAGAGGCCATTGAAAAACTATTACTGCTGCTTTAGGTATAGCCTACTTAAAGACTTTGACCAATGGCTGGGTACTGCGGAACAGTCAGTTTGGAAGGGAACATGCTTTGTTCTGTGGCTCCTGCTTTGTTCTGTGGCTCTTTAGCCAACTCACTTCTTTTTCTAGTTTCCCTTGTCATGGTATGCATTTCTAGCAAGGTAGGCTTAGATGTGAGTCCCTTACTCCTTGGGCCAGTCCTTTAAGCTCTATGAACCTCAGCTAGTTCACCTGTACAATGATGACAGTAATTCCTACATTAATAGATATACGGATTGTGTGAGAATGCATGTAAAATATTAAAGATTTGATTAAATAAAAATAAATATTTTGTATGACACTCTACAAAACAAAGTTAAAATATAACTGTTAAACTCGGAAAAAATACAACAAATATTTAACAAAAATGTTAATATCCCTAATAACTCATAAACTTCTAAAAATAAATATAAAAATACAAATAACACATGCACATAAAAAATGGCAAGGCATGAACAGGCAATTCACAGAAGAAATACAAGATGTACAACCTCACTAGAAATCAGGAAATTGAAAACTAAACAGGGAGATACTGCTTTTCAGCTTGGCAAGAATTAGAGAGGTTGATAATACCCATGTTGGCTAGAGTGTTGGAAAAAGAATACTT
This sequence comes from Vespertilio murinus, assembly GCA_963924515.1. NCBI lineage: Eukaryota > Metazoa > Chordata > Mammalia > Chiroptera > Vespertilionidae > Vespertilio > Vespertilio murinus. Next base: position 17,965,938 of record OZ004714.1, on the reverse strand, counting down.
ACATATATAATTGGATGGAGTATAAAACTGTTAGGTAGGCAATCTGCCTATAACATTTAAAATGTGGATAACTTTTATTCCATCAATTCTACTGCTCATAAACAACCAATCAGAAATGTTATTATAATTCATAAAAATACATGTATAGGATGTACAGTAAAGGAACTAAATTAATTATATATGTATCCATATATAAATATTATACTTATACCTTTGCTATATATATTATATATACACCCAAAAATATGTTTATATATGAATAGAAAAAGATCTGAAAGTTTACATAACTGTTAATGGTATCAATTCCTATAAGTAGGATTGAAGAACATATATTAAATATATAGATACTAGAGGCCCAGTGCATGAAAATTCATGCGCTGGATGTGGGGGGTCCCTCAGCCTGGCTGCCCCCTCTCATGGTCCAGGAGCCCTCAGAGGCAGGAGGCAACCCAGCAATTAGGGAAAGGTGATGCCCCCATCACACCTCTGCTGCTGCCACTGCCGGCAGCACAAGCCTTGGCCAGCTCTGGTTACCTTAGCCTCAGGTGACCCTGGGCAGCTGGGCAGCCACCATCTGAGGCTTGCTTGTGCCTCGGGCCAGCCCTGGGCAGCTGGGCAGCCACCATCCAAGGTTGGACTGTGCCTTGAGCTGACCCTGAGCATCTGGGGGGTTGGAGGACCGAGGACACTGAGGGACTCCAGAGGCAGATGTACGGGGCAGCCAGGCTGCCTGTGGCTGTGCCATGCCCCTGCCACCCCTGCGGGGCTGAGGGGACTGGGCGCCACTATCTTGTAGCTGTGGGCACCACCATCTTTCAGGGTGTGGCAGTTAATTAGCATATTCCTTCCTTATTGGCCATGGGCACCACAATATTTGTGAGGGTGTAATGGTCAATTAGCATATTTCCTCTTTATTAGATAGGATATACAGTATATCCTATATTTTTTCTAACCAAATAAATTTCTTTCATGATTTTTATTTTATGTTGTAATTTATTTTTCAATTATACAATATTTTATTAGTTTCAGATGTGCAACATTGTTATTAGACATTTATATGCCCTACTAACTGACCATCTGATGGAATAACTAGTATTTCATAATTTTTAAAGAAAAAAATGCTTTGCAGATTATAAAGCAAAATACATGTGTTATTGTTCTTGTTATCCCCCACCCAAAAAAAATTAAGGTGATATGGAAATGTAAAGGGTAATTATTTTTCACCAAAATTTATTACTCAAAATTATTTTTGAGTCAAGAAAAACAAAACAAAAAAAGTTGTTAAACCTTCTATATGCATTAAAATAAGGTAATTCTAGGTTTAAAGTATAGAATAGCTCTCTTTAGAAAGATTATGATCAAAGAAAATTTCCTTGTAAATTTTAGAAATTCTTACCTTCTTTACTATTATTCTCATACTTAAAGCATATTAAGACATTAATATTATTCCTAGAAAATGACTATTTCTGTCCTTTTCTAAAGCAATTACATCAAATTTAAATGTCCTTTTATATCCTCCCCTTTACTCAGTTTGTCAGATCATTTTAAATTTGAACATATTTCTCTCAGGTACAAGATCACTGGCTGTTTTGTAAGATAACCAAATTAAACATACATTTTTTCCATTTCATCCCTCAATGTAATATAAAAATGATACAAATTTATTAAAAAAAAAACACAAAAATTCCAATACACCATGTTAAACTTAGAGGTAAATTGAGACTTTAGTGTGCCCTTTCCCCTTTTCTGTGCCCAGGTCTTCTTTGGGGCTGCCTTCCAACCTACCTCAAGCTCCCTCACAACAAACCATGCTTTCAGGAAAGGATCTAAATATCAAATTTACATTGTTGAGTAAAAACCATACAAAGGAATAAAGCTGTAACTGCTAGATTTCAAAATTCCATTTATTAAATTCCACATGAATATGCATTATTGCCAAGGACTGTATATTATGCTAACCAAAATCCTGGGCCCTGTCCTCAGAGAACATGGAGAACAGATAAATAAATAAGCAGTTATATTAAAGTGTGGTAATTGCTAAGATAATGTTAAGACATGGAAGTGATGAGAGAAGAGGGTAAAGCAAGTGAAAAGGATCAGAGAATTCTAGAAGAATGAATATCAAAGTCAAGGATTAAAGAGTGAGTGGAAATAAACTAGGCGTTGGTAGGTAGGAAGAAGGAATAAAGACAAGAAAAATGCCTTTCTTACATCTCTAAAATCACATTACCCAAATCACCCAAAATATGTCTGACCCTGACAAACAGTGAAGCTGGGAACAAAATTCAGGCTTTCTAACTTGCAATTCTTTTCATCAATTTGGAACACTATTTCCCTCACTTCCTTCCTTCCCTTAAGCTTCAAGTGATTATGGACAACAACTGAAATAGTAAAATAAGAAGTCATCAAATCACAAATGCAAGGCAGAAAGTGAATAGGTATAGGCAGACAGCTGGGAAAATGGTTCTGTAAGACTTTCTCTGGAGAACAAATGTTTGGGATAAAACAGAATTCCCAGCAACATTGTAGATGCCCCTAAAGATTGTAGCTTTAGCAGGGCAGTAAATATTCAGCCCCAATGTCCAAACAGAACAAATATCTGGATAGTCTCTGCCAAACCAAGATTAAAAACCACTACTATGTCTTATGAAGTAAAAAATAGCTGGCAATAAATTTATCCACTTTCAGCTAAGCAATACTTAGAGGGGAATTTATAACTTTAAATGACTCTGCTAGAAAAAAAGATTTCAAATCAATAATCTAAGCTTTCACCTTCAAAACCTAGAAAATGAAGAGTGGACTCAACCCAAAGTAAAGAAAATAGAAAATAATAAATATTAAACTGCAAATAAAATGAAATTAACAATTAAAAAGCAATATAAAAAATAAATAAAAGCATGCTTCTCAGAAAAGGTTAAAAAAAATAACAACAAAAAACAGTATCAAACTTTTAGCAAGACTAAGAAAAACACTGTGAAGACAGATCACCAAAATCAGGAATGAAAAAGAATACATCTTATCCTACAGAAATTAAAAGAATTATATAGGGTTTATTATGAACAATTTTACATCAGCAAATGAGACATATGTATCAAATTAGACATATGCATTAAAATGAATATCAAAGTCAAGGATATTCAGATGAATTGAACAAATTCCTAGAAAGACACAAAGACCAAAATTGGCTCAAGAATAGAAAATTTGAGTAGACCTATAATAAGTAAAACTACTGAATTAGTAATTTTAAAAAAATCTTTACTCAAAGAAAAGACCATAGCCAGATGGCTTTATTGGTGAATTCTGTGAAACATTTAGGAAGAAATAATACCAATCCTTCATAAACTCTTTCAGAAAACAGAGGAGGAAATACTTCCCAAATCATTCTATGAGGGCCCAGTGGTCCCCCAAGGAATTCTCTCTCTCTCTCTCTCTCTCTCTCTCTCTCTCTCTCTCTCTCCCCTTCCCCCCTCCCTGCTCTCTTTTCTTTATTGATTAAGGTATTATATGTGTCCTTATCCCCCATGCCCCCTCACTCACTCATGCCCTCACCCCTCTGGTGTCTGTGTCCATTGGTTAGGCTTATATGCATGCATACAAATCCTTTGGTTGATCTCTCCCCCTTACCCCCACCCTCCCCTACCTTCTTAAATTTGGATCACATAATTCAGTTCTGATACTTCTGGGATCCAGATGGTTTTTTAGGGACAGATAGGAAGCTGGAAATATTGTCCAAGTACAGGTTAAGAAAGCTCTAGAACCAACCTGTATCTCAAAAGTCCTTTAAATATTTAAGGCTATCTCATAGGGAAATTGAGAACAGCTACCTAAAAAGCTCATTATAGAACTTTTCATTTTCCTATCTTTGCCTAGAAAAGTTAATAACAACTATTTGATTTGTAGGGCAATACTGGGATCAGGTCATTAGAGCTAGGCCTCTCAGTTCTCAAATCTATAGATTTTAGACATCCTTAATGGTTTTGGTGATATCTTATAGCTGTGGAAAACAAACTATTTTTCCCAGTTAAATAAAACTTATATATAACAGTATTTCCACTAGGAGGTCACAGTTTGATCCCAGTCAGGGTATATATATATATATATATATATATATATATATATACCTTGGTTTGGGGCTTGATGTCCAGTGGGGATAGCCAAAAGGAAAAGGAAAGTAAGCTGGGTAGAGGTGGGCAAAATGAGAGGAAATCACGACATCTGTAATAGTATCAACAATAAAAATAAAGTTTTTTAAAAAGAATCTACATATACTAGGTACTGAGCAGATTCGGGAAAGCATACAGCAAATTTTTTCAGTACTCTTATCTAGAGCAATTTAGAGAGCGATGTCTAGAGAATTTTTTTTTAGTTTTTCACTGGATTAAAAAAAAAAAAAACTTGTATGCATGCATATTAGCCTAACCAATGGATACAGACACAAGGGGGAGGAAGGCATGCATGGGGGTGAGGGTGAGGGGAGGCAATGGAGGGATATGGACACATATGTAATACCTTAATCAATAAAGAGAGAAAAAGTGTAATACCACCAAAAGCATAACCCATAAAAGAAAAACAAAATGATAAATTAAAGTAAAAATTTCTGCTCTTTGAAAGATACAGTCAGAGAATAAAAAGAAAAGCCACAGACCAGGAAAAAATATTTGGAAATAACATATCTGGTAAAAGATTTTATCTAAAATATATGAAGAACTCTCAAAACTCTATTATAAACAACCCATTTTTTTTGAATGGGCAAAATATTTGAACATATACTTCCCCAAGCATGATATAATGATGACAAATAAGCTTATAAAATAATGTTCAACCCATTTTCCATTTGGAAAATGTAAATTAAAACCACAATTCAATACCACTATCTACTAGAACATCTAAAATTACAAAGACTGATAATGCCAAGTGTTAGAAAGAATATGAAACAACTAGAACTTTCATACAGTACTAGTGGAAAATAAAATGACTACAACCAGAGAAATAAAATATATCCATACAAACACTTATACAAGAATATTCATAGCAGTTTTATTTGTGATTGCCAAAAATAAAACCAGAAGAAAAAAAGATGTCCATCAACAGATAAATGCATAACCAAATCATGGTAAACTGATATAATAGACTTTTATTCAGTAATAAAAATGAATGAACTGTTAATATGTTCAATAACATGGATAAATGTCAAAATAAATATACTGAGTGAAAGAAATCAACACCACCACCAAAAAAAAAAAGCAAAAATACAAAAAAACAAAAAACAGTACAGTGTGCTCCTATGTTCATAACAGCACAATATACAATAGCTAAAATTTGGAAACATCCTAAGTGCCCACTAGCAAATGAGTGGATTAGAAAACTGTGATACATCTACACAATGGAATACAGTATAAAAGAAGGAATTCTTACCATTTGCAACGGAATGGACGGAACTGGAGAGCATTATGCTAAGCAAAATAAGCCAGTCAGAGAAAGACAAACATCATATGATCTCACTCATTTGTGGAATATAATGAACACATAAACTGACGAACAAAAGTAGAACCAGAGTCATAGAACCATTGAATAGACTGTCCAACCTATGAGGGAAGGCAGGGAAGGCGAGAGGGGTGTGAAGGGGTAAGAGATCAACCAAAGGACTTGTATGCATGCATATGAGCATAACCAATGGATACAGATGGGGTGATGATATATACTGAGGGGGGGAGGGTGCCCGGGGAGTGGCCAATGGGGAAAAAGGAGACTTGTGTCATACTTTAAACAATAAAGAATTTAAATTTAAAAACAAATAAACAAAAAACAGTACATATTATATTACCCATTTATACAATTTTTAAAGGCAATCTGAAGTATAATGTCAGACAACAGATCAGTGGTTGTCTGCAGATGGGGGAGCGAGGGCGGGCTGGAAAGAAGGTACTACAAAGGGGCATGAGGAAACTTTTGAGGGACATAGATGTGTTCATTATATTGATTGTGGTGAAGATTTCATGGGTATATATAAATAGTAAAGTTTATTAAATGTTATGCTTTAAGTATGTGCAATTTATTATATATCAATTATATATTAATAAAGCTGTTAAATTTTTTAGTTTGTATTTTAAAGACTAAATATCATAATTCTCTCAGTTATATTTTTCTGCTAAATTGCTATTTCTTTGATTAAGATACTACACAAAGATTAGTCATGTGCAACCCAAGTTATATTTGGATGCCAACTGTCATCCTCATTTTACAGATAAATAAACTGAAGACCAAAATGGATAAAGAACTTGACCAACCCGTTGACACTGTAGATGATAGAGCCAAGATGATCTGTCTGGCTCCAAAGCCCATATTCTTCACATTGCTATATAATCTGTGGGAAAAGTGAAAAAATGGTATGGACACAACATTTTAATTATCTAAAAAGGGCAAAAATGAAAATATTTGTTTTAGGCTGTCAAGATACAAGATAATTTCTTATTGTAAAATTATTTCATTTGTGTTTTAAGTCGTTAGCCTAATGTTCCTTGTGTGATATTATTTTAATGTACCTAAACTATCTTGGCCAAAAATCGAATAATCTATATGTATAAAAGCTTATGCGACCCACTGATCATAATGACCTGTCTCTATGACATGCACTGACCACCAGGGTGCAGACGCTAAATGCAGAAGCTGCCTCCTGGTGGTCAGTTCACTCCCACAGCAGGAGCACCACTCAGCTGACCCATCCCTCCTGTGGCCCATCAGCCCAGCAGCAGCCACTCACTCCCTCAGTAGTCCTACAGGTCCAATCTCCAGAGAATGGGCCAACCACCAATGGACCAGCACTGCTGGCAGGATCCTGATAGCGCCATTGGCCTCCTGGAAGTCAGACCTGGGCACCACAGCTGCTTCCCCTCCCTAGATGTTCTGCAAGGAAGAAACAATATAAAAGTGGCCACCAGGTGGCTCCTGACAATGGACATGAATGTCAATGAGCCGGATCTGGATCCTGTGCCTGCAAGGGTGTCCCACCGCCCCTCCCCCCACAGAAGACCTACCACATCCCAGCCTGCCCCCACTCCTCTCAGGATTTCACCAATGCATGAATTTGTGCACGGGGCCTCTATTAGCACTTAAAAAGGCTTTTACTGCTTCTTAATTATCTAGTAAACAGTATAAACCAGGAATATGGCTTGTGGGAAATAATGGCTTTGAGGACAAACACCAAGACACATTTCCTTCTTAAAGCCATAAACTCTGATAGGGTAGAAATATCTTTGGCATTGACCCGAGAGAGCCTGGAACCAAAGTACTCTTAGGTATGTGAGAAAATAATGTTTAGAGTTCATCACATTGTTTTACTTGGCATTATCTTGACACTGATCCATCATTATATAAATCTGAGTGATGCCAAGTCTACATGTTTCTGATTTAGTTCCACTCCCAAATCAAAGTACTGCTTTATGAATGCTGTTTGAGATTTAAGGCAATACTTAAATGCTATCCTTTGAAATAAGGAAACTAAGTCAGAAGCCATTACTCAAGTGGCAGATGGGTTAAAGATGCTTTATGCAAACCAGCTCTATCAGTTTCCACTGAAGTCCATCCTCTTGCTAAATGCATTTTCTTAAAATATACAATGAGAGATTTTATCACATTTATAGGCCAAAATTCCTCTTGCAGCCACATCTTGCTTCAGTTTATTTGGAATAAGTTTCTATCTCTTTTATATAAGGCTGATTGTAGAATATTTGGATACATGTTGCTTGAATACTAGAAGAGTCGAGAAATGCAGTAGAGTTGACAAATGCAGAGAACATAAGACCAGGGCTAATTGAAGTACTCATATTCAAAAGCAAACAGATGAGAAATAGAAAGAAATGGAAATATGTATAATCAAAAATAATTTCTTAAAATGAAGATGGGAGTAAATGGAGATAACCTATATGACTGAAATTATTTTAAAATATTGCAATAAATTCACACAGCTAAATGGTGAGGTAAGTGCTAATTCCATTTTTTCTCTTCCTCGTCTTATGCATTTTCATGTTTCTAACTCTAAATGTTTTGCTCTATTCAATAATGAGAAAAGTGCGATGCAATGAGAGTTTTTTTAAAAAAGGAAAGGCATAAAAAATAATAAATAAAAATAAATAAAAAAGGAAGAGGCGGATAAGAAAGAGGAAGAAGAGCCTATATGAGAAAGAAAGAACTAGATGGGAAGAAATGGAAATGGAGAGGAGAGAAAAAAATTAGTATGAAAACATCTGAGCATCTGATAAATTTAAATTATTTTAAATTATTTAAATTATTTTAAATTATTTTAAATTCTTAATAATTTTATCTTTGAACTTACATTTTGTAAGTGAAATTCAATGGGACAGTGGACATGAGTGTGAACAGAGGGAATGCACATAATATTCATGTCCTCCACAGAATCCTGCTGTTCCATTAATTTAGAACTTTTGTGATGCTCACTATACAGCTTCCATAGCATACCGTGTACTCAAAGCCCTGTGCTCATAAGAGTTTTGTAAGTCAAAAAAAAAAAAAAAAAAAAGAGTTTTGTAAGTCCATGGGGCAATTCAGCATGGGCATGAGTAGAGGCTATAGGCAAAATATGTATATACTCCCCACCTCCACAACTATGTTATCTCGCTTGCCACCTCTTTCCTATATAGCTTTTCTGCTGCTACATTCTTAGGCCATATAAATTTCCAGTGAAAAAGTTGGAAGGGAGAGAAATTCTTGACTAGAATGTTGTGTCCAGGAGGACAGAGATTTTGTCATCTTTGTTTACTGCTAAATGTCTAGTGCTTGGCACATACTATACTAGATACATGTTATTTGCTGAATTAGTGAAAAAATGAATTCACAGGAAGTAGAAACACTATTAATTATGCCATTATGTTCACCCTATTTACAAAGAACCTCAAAGTTCATATTTTCCCAGAATCTAAATTAAGGCCTTCTCAGGCAAAATAGAAAAAAATATTTGAAGGTCAAAAACTACATTATGCCAGTTGATTGCTATATGTAGAAATATATATAAAGGAAGAGAAATTAATCTTGAGCAAAGAGACAAATCAATCTTGCAGCACTAAGCATGCCTTTAATTAGAGATCTCTACTTAGAGACTCTACAACTAAAACAAGATTTGGAGAATTGAGAAGATGTTTGAACAATAAAGTTTTTGAAAATAGTCACTATATAGAAAATCTAAAGGAACCAGACATATTTCACCCAGAGAAACTGAGCTTTCAAGAATTTAAAAATATATCATATTAATAATAGTGAACAGCTGACATATTTCCATTATAATAGAACAAAAGAAACAACTTTTAATTTATTTTTTAAAGAGAGAATGTAGCAAGAGATCCTTAGATTGAAAATCATAATTCACGCCGAAACCTGTTTGGCTCAGTGGATAGAGCATCGGTCTGCGGACTGAAAGGTCCCGGGTTCGATTCCGGTCAAGGGCATGTACATTGGTTGCGGGCACATCCCCAGTAGGGGGTGTGCAAGAGGCAGCTGGTCGATGTTTCTCTCTCATCGATGTTTCTAACTCTCTGTCCCTCTACCTTCCTCTCTGTAAAAAATCAATAAAATATATTAAAAAAAAAATCAGAATTCACATTGCTGGGATGTGAAACACTGTAAAGACTGCCAAAAAAGATGGATTCTCCTCTCTAGACTTTAATGAGAAGAGTATTTATCTTTCTAAGATTACTTAAGAAGATTTATGCCCAAAAGAAAGTGTGAGCTAGATAACTTCAAAGTCACTTTTCTAAAAATTTTTTAATCAAAAGCAACTGTTGCCTTACTGGGTTGCTCAGTGGTTAGATCATAGGCCCTTGGATTGAAGGGTCCTGGATTTGATTCCAGTCAAGGGCACATACCTCGGTTACAGGCTCTCTGGTGCTGTTCGGGGCACATGCAAGAGGCAACCGATTAATGTGTCTCTCTCACATTGCTGTTTCTCTGTCTCTCCCTCTCCCTTTCACTCTCTCTCTTAAAAAGTCAATGAAAAAAATATACTCAAGTGAGGATTAACAAAAATAAAATAATAATAAGAATCTTCAAAAGCAACTGTTAAAAATAGGACATTTCCAAGTACCTAAAGTAAATCACATAAAATCTAGGAGTTTTTTTTAAACCCTCCCTATCATTTTTATAACATCTTATATTTAAATGGCATTACACAATTTATAATAAGCTTTCATACATTTTACCTCTTTATTTTTATAATATGGTATCCCAATTTTCCTACCTAAGTTTGAAGGATAAAGGAGGGGGGAAAAAACAAAACAAAACAAAAAAAACACAGATCAGAAGTCTTGGTTTTAAATACAGATACACTCAGGTACTCACAGACCTCAGACATGATGAACAGTGTGGTTTCACACAGTATAAGAAGAATAAAGGGAGAAGACTACAAAGATAGATAGATCCAAGGCACAAAGAACACTAATCAGAAGTAAATATCTTTTCTTCCTCGATCTAGACAGACTGTTCCTAGGTGCACTGTAGGCAATCCATAGGGCAGTGAAAAGTCCTCCATCCTTCTCAACCATCTTGTCATTCAATTTTCTTAGAAAGATGTGTTTGTTGAGAGAAAATCTTGAGTTTCTTTTCCTCCAACAAATATGTTTTTGGGGTCAATAACAGAAAAGAAAATGTCTTGAAGAAAATGACAAATATCAGAAAATATTATGAGAATTTTGCAAAAGGCTGAAAAATCCTGAGCCAGAAAGCATTGTCCATCTGAAAATCTGACCTAAAAACCTCCGAAGCTACTTAGGAATCTGGGAAAAGGCCTTTTATTAAGTGACTGCTCAAGGTTCTCTCCCAAGAGAAAACTGTTACCCCATTTTCAATTTGAAACAAAAGTTATGGCTATTGGAAAAAGGTCAGAGCTAGGTCAGAAGTCTGAGATTTGTTTGGCTTGTGCCCTTTTCAGAGAAAACCATAAAACTCAATTCCTCTCCAGCTTGAAATAAATGCTAGGCAGAATAATGTTTCCATAATGTCAACAGAATGCCACAGAGAAACATTTGCTTTTCTTGGTAACCAGTGTATTTAAGGGCACTGACGTCCATATTTTCAATTCCAGAGAACTAAGGACAATGACAATAACTTCAAGCTTATTTTCTAAGGAAAATGCTGGAGGAAATTAAGATGTAAAGTGACCATTTGTCTTTGCAAATATGTACTGGTCCCTTTTCCTAACAAACCACTTGATGCAAATTAGCTCACAGGTAGGTCAAAGGTCCTCACAGAAGAGGGATACAAATATTCTCAGAGAATGCATTTTCCCTTACACTCAGGGGTTATTTTTAAAAGTTAGACATTTCTGCAAACAAACCAGCATTGAGTCTCCCTGGAGAACTACTTTTGATGGGCAGGTTGGCTCCACTAGTCAGAAATTTATTTGAATGAGGCCAATGATTTTTATTTTATCCTTCAACAAACATAATTCTAAAAAGTAGAAACAAAAACAAAATAACCTGGTAAGACTAGGAATAGCACTTCTAGTACATGCATGCCTCTGGTTGCCAGCAGAGTAATTAAATCTGAAGAAGTTTTATCAAAGAAGAACCTGCAAAAAAATATTAATGGACCAATGGGCCATCAATACCACCTGACACACATATAAAAGTAACACATTCAGCAGAGAGAAAGATCAGCTTCACCTATTTTATAGTTTTGCCTCTCTTGCTCCATATCTTTTGCACTTCCCAAAGTATCCCTTGAATGTTAACTTTCCTCTTTATCTCTAGTACCTCTCATTACCACCTCCTCTACCACCCTTTATTGGGGCTGTAGGTTTAAGGCAAGGTGAGGGAGCAGAGCAAGACAGATGCAGGAATCTGGGAATACATCCAGAGTGAGATACTAGGTGCCTTGGTATTGGCCAGCAGCAACCAAGAAAATCCAAGAGGGTGTCTCCCTTGCTAGGTGCAGCTCAATATTGGAACATGGAAGAGGAAGGGAACTGGAAGCTTATTTAGACCAACTCCTCATTTTCAAAATAAGCAAGTCCAGAGAAGTAGAGCAATTTGTCCAAGACCGTGTCCTGGGGCTAATGAAGAGGCAGAAGACTATCTCCCAGTACCACAGTTTGCCAGGATGGGACTAGCTGCATGCCTGTGCTAATAACATTCATCATTTATAAGCAAGAGAAAATTACAAGAGCTGAAAGCTTCATGTATCTCTTTCTTATCCAAAGATTTTACACAACCCATTTTCTCCTTAAATCCTTTTTATGATAACTCATCATATTGGTCCATAAACCTGTTTATTCAACATTAACACTTCCCTGAATGGGTAGAGCATCATATTCATTGAAAATAGTTAAAAAAATAAAAACTACATGTGAGCATAAGAGGCTTAGAGATAATATCTGTGAAATTGCTTTTATTAAGAGAAATGGCTGTAATTTTATCCTGATATGGACTGAGATTGGACAAAAACACTAGGAAATGTGAAATGCTTTTTAGCCTAGCATTCTAGGGCCAAAGGTTGGTCTTAACTATTTTATCTCTACTATTACTACTCAATATACCCTATAGTCTAACCACACCAGACACCTCACTGCTTCCCAATATCCATATCAAGCACTCATCTCATTCTTTTTTTTTTTTTTTCAGGCTTATCACGCCACCTGGAATACTGCTCTCATTATCCTATCTACACCTCTGTCACCAGTCAAAACCACACTCGTTTTCAAAGTGCATCACCGTTGATCAGGGCTGCTTGGGACCTTTCCAGAATAGCATGCAAATTTAAACATTTTCTCTCCCATTTTATCCTCTCAGAGAATTTTGTTTATATGTCTATTTGTAATTTATCACACCCAGTCTTCTGTGCATATAGATGCTAAGTATCTGGATACTCAGGACTGAGTTTTCAACCCAGAGTGCCAGCCCTGAGACTATCTTAAAGAGGTCACACAGTAAATGTTTTTTAATTGAATTAAAGTTTGGGGAAAAGGAAGTCTTAATATTATTATATCGCATTAAACAACCTAAATACACAAGAGTACTCCCATCTGAAGAGTTTAAATGATGACCTCTTTATATATTTGAAATGGATTTCTTATAGAACAGATTTTCCTAATCTCACCTTTCATTCAAAGGACAAAGGTGTTTTTGTGACTGTGTCATCAAATGAAGACTCCCTTGTATTACTAGTATGCATTTAAAAAAAAATTCTCTCCTTCTGAGGATTTACAAGCACTTGACCTCCATCCAACCACCAAGCCAGATCATGCAGAGGGTCATTTTCCAATTTGTTAAATTCAAAAGACTCTTAGCAATTCTCAAATTCTAGACACCTTCATTGTGGAAATGCATCCACCAATGGATGAAATGTAACTACTTTGGAGAATGTTTAGTTTCCATTGAATTATTCCAACTCCAAAATTATAGAATGAAAGTTATTTTGGAATGTTAGGGTTTAGAATTTTAATTCCACTGTATTTAAAAGTATACAACTGGCAAAGGATTAAAACTTCTCTAGAGTCATCTTCTGCTTCTTTGAAAAAATCATGTGTGCTCTTGAAAACACATTTGCAGATCATAAATGTTTGTAAACTTAAACAGTAATGGGAAGAAACATATTTTGCATTCCTGGGACATCTTAGTTCATCAGTATTAACATTACCACAGAAAATCTTCTCTTTCATTGTTAGTAGCTTGTCCCTCTCAGCAGATCTGTGATACTTTCTGGCATTCCACACAGGGAATTATTTAATTTAATTTCCAGGGGCCAGATCCTGCCCTTGGATATGTGTAAGCAATAAGTATTGACGTCAATGGAAATTCTGGGGGAGCATAAGAGGGCAGACTGTGGTCCTCTGCATATTCCTAATGTAACTGCTGAAATTTTCTTTGTTAAAACTGATTTAATTTGGCTCCCTTTCTCTTAAATGTGCACACAATTCCAGAAGTGATAAATGAAGGCCTTGATCAAATGAAGAGCTTCACAGCTGGGTGGGATCTTGTGAATCTTTTTGACCTAAAGAAAGAGGTAGATTTTAAGTAATTTATGTTCCCTGGTCTGTTACTGCCCTGTTGGCCAGCCCAGAGCAAGATTTTTCATTTCCAGATACATCTCCTAGTTAAAGAAAAAATAAAACTGAGATTTTTAATTAATGTCTATAATTTAAGAAACAGCTGTTAAGAGGAGGGGGGAAGCTGAATGCAATTTCAAAACAACTTGACTGTCTTTAGCCATAAATTGTTATATTTTTTGTTTTAATTTGTTGTTTTTCACTGAATTGAGCTATAAACTCTAATAATTTTAAACACTTATGATCTTGTATACAAGTATAGACAAACTGATAAAGAAGCAATCTAGAACTACCTGGAAACACAGGACTCATCCCACACTCACTTATTCTTCTGCACCTGATCTCTACCCCACCTTGCCATGAGCACATACACACAAACACAGATACATTCAGTCACCAAGACCTCTCAATTATGCCTCCTTAATAACTCTTGAGTCTCTCCCTTGTTCTTCATCTCAATTATATATAGCTCATTTTCCCTCTGAGAACTGCAATAATCTCACTGTTCAGGTCTCCTGTGCCCCTGTCTTGAATACTATCCATTTTCCACAAAGATAGCAAAATGATCCTTTAAACTCCAAATATAAAAATGATACTCACATTAATATAATCCAATGGTTTTCCATTTGCTTAAGACAAAACAAACAGCCTATTATCTAAACTGTCCCAAAACTACTACATCAAAATAAAAAGCTTTTTTTCAGCAAAAGAAACCATCAACAAAACGACAAGAAAGCCCACTGTATGGGAGAACATATTCGCAAATGTTATTACTAATAAAGGTTTAATCTCCAACATCTACAGAAAGCTTATATGACTTAATAAAAGGAAGATAAATGATCCAATTAAAAAATGGGCAATGGACCTAAATAGAATCCTCTCAAAAGAAGATAGAAGGAAGGCCAAGAGGCACATGAAAACATGCCCAAGTCACTAATTATCCGAGAGATGCAAATCAAAAAAACAATGCGGTACTATCTCACACCTGTCAGAATGGCCAACATCAACAAATCAATAAACGACAAGTGTTGGTGAGGTTGTGGAGAAAAAGGAACCCTCATGCACTGCTGGTGGGAATGCAGACTAGTGCAACCACTGTGGAGAACAGTATGGAGTTTCCTCAAAAAACTGAAAATGGAACTCCCATTTGACCCAGTAATCCCACTCCTAGGAATATATCCCAAAAAACTAGAAACACCAATCAGAAAGGATATATGCAACCCTATATTCATAGCAGCACAATTTACAATAGCTAGGATTTGGAAACAGCCTCGGTGCCCATCAGCAGATGATTGGATCAAAAAACTATGGTACATTTACACAATGGAATACTATGCTGCCATAAAAAGAAGGAATTCTCATCATTTGCAGCAACCTGGATGGAATTGGAGAACATCATGCTGAGTGAAATAAGCCAGTCAATGAAAGAGAAACACCACATGACCTCACTCATCTATGGATAATAAAGAACATTACAAAATGAACCAAAAGATATAGAGACAGTAAAGCAACAAGCAGACTGTCAAAATACAGCGGGGAGAGGAGGGAGATAAGAGATCAATGGAAGGACTTGTATACATGCATATAAGTACAACCAATGAACACAAAACTCTGGGGAGGGAGGGCATGTATGGGGGGGGCAATGGTAATATATGTACTCAGATAATAATTTAATAAAAAATATTTAAATATTTAAATAAATAAGTAAAAATAAACTGTCCCAAAACTGCAAATTCAGATAAGTTTCCTAGGTCCCTGTAGCAACCCATCCATCAAGTTCACTAAGATTTAGAAACTCAGACTTAAGCTCTGATTTCTTTATAATTCTTAAGACCCAAACACACACACACACACACACACACACACACACACACACACACACAAATCCTGATTGATAATAAACATGTCATTTGGTAGATTAGGTGTAATGCATAATTTTTAAAAAATTAAAATATACACAATTTATTTCAGTTTAAAATATAACAAAGGTAAAGATATATCTTATATCCAAAAATAATGTTTTTGTGATTGTGTAGGCATTGAATTCATCTGAGGACCAGGAGTTCACATGAAGATCAGATTATCATAACTTGACTGAACATTGGCATTTATTATCAAAATAGACTTGTAAGTAATTTCTTTTAAAAATTCTTAATGTGGGGATCTCAATCCCAGCCCCATTTTTGACCATTCATTTCAATATTTATTAAATGCTTACTTGGCAGTCACCAGATTTTCAATTAGGAATAAGACATTTTCCTGCTCTCAAAAATTATATTATCATATGTGATAATTCTTAACCAGATTACTGAAACCCAACTCAGAATGCTGTGATACTTACTGGTTATTTTAGGAGCATTATTCTAACTTGAAAAATTCCAAAGACCACAAATCATCTGTACCCTACCATACCATACTTCCCAAAACTCTCTTCTCATTAGTTCTCTGAACACATGTCCCTATTACGCTTCTCTTGCTCACACCTCTCCAGCCACATGGGGCTCTTGGCTGTCTCAGGAACATCAGACATGCTCATGGCTCTGGGTCTTTGCCCATGATATTCCATAGAACACTTTTTCCCTATTACCTCTATCACTTGCTCCCCAACTACTTTAGGTCTTCCTCAAATGTTGTTTCCCAATAAGTTCTCCCCTCAACATCCTACTTAAAAGGAATATCTATCCCAGCAATCCTAGCTCCCTTTTCTGAATTTTTTCTTCTCCATAGCACTTTTGACCATCTAGGAAAGTATGCGTTTACTCATATATTTTCTAAAATTAACATTGTTATATTCTACAGCAAGTTAAAACAGTGCCTGGCACATGCTGAATCTCCAATAAATATGTTCTGAATGAATGAGGGAACTTGCTCCAGAAGAACCTGGAGCATTGGGAGTTCTACTGCAATAAGACCCCAAAGCAATGTCATTATTAGAATACTCTTGGCATAGGTAATCACCTGCTGCCTCTCACAACCACACCAAATTCACAACTAAATGGCAGGACACCTACCACCTAGAACCATGGGAAAGCTGGCTGAGAGGAAGTTCCATAACTAGAGAGGCGAAGAAAGCTCATTGAGTCCCATAAGAGGTGCGTAGGCGCAGAAAGTGCTGGCACCTGGATGTGCTGCTCTTTAAACTGGGAGGTTGATACAAGCTCCTGCTTGCTCTGAACTCCAGTTCTGGGAGAGACTCTGGGGGACTCAGGCACATATAGGGAGAAACTGGACTGTCTGGCATCAAGATAGGAAGGCAAGGGTGGCTTACTCTTAGAGGTGCTCGCAGCAATCATTGTTCCTGCATAAGGGCACAGGACGTGGAGAACCAGGGACTTCTCCAGTTCAGGAGAGGCATTGCGTACAAGCCCTTCGGTTGATATCTCCCCCAGATCTCCCTACCCTTCCCGCTGTAATTTGACAGTCTGCTTGTTGCTTTACTATCTCTATGTCTATCTTTTGGTTAATCAGTTTATAATGTTCTTTATTATCCATAAATGAGTGAGATCATGTGGTGTTTCTCTTTCATTGACTGGCTTATTTCACTCAGCATAATGTTCTCTTTTATTTCTTCTTCTTGTATAATTGTAATGGCTGATACTTCCAGTACTATGTCAAACAGGAGTGGAGAGAGTGTGCATCCCTGTCTTGTTCCTGTTCTTAGAGGGAATGGTTTTAGTTTTTGCCCATTGAGTATGATGTGTGCTATGGATTTATCATATATAGCTTTTATTATGTTGATGTATGATCCTTGTACTCCCACCTTGTTGAGAGTTTTTATCAGGAAAGGGTGTTGGATTTTATCAGATGCTTTTTCTGCATTGATTGATATGACTATATGATTTTTATCTCTCAATTTGTTTATGTAATGTATCACGTTTACTGATTTGCGGATATTGTATCATCCTTGCATTCCGGGAATAAATCCTACTTGGTCATGGTGTATGATCTTTCTGATGTGCTACTGGAGCCCATTTGCTAGAATTTTGTTGAGGATTTTGGCATCTATGTTCATGAGGGATATTGGCCTGTAATTCTCTTTCATTGTGTTGTCTTTATCTGGTTTTGGTATTAGGGTGAGGCTGGCTTCATAAAAGGAGCTTGGAAGCGATCCTTCCTCTTGAATTTTTTGGAATAGTCTGAGCAGGATAGGTTTTAGTTCTTCCTTGAATGTTTGGTAAAACTCTCCTGTGAAGCCATCTGGACATGGGCTTTTGTTTGCTGGAAGCTTTTTGATGACTGCTTCAACTTATTCCCAAGTTACTGGCCTGTTGAGATTTTTAGATTATTCTTGATTGGGTTTGGGAATGTTATATATATTTTTTAGGACTATGTCCATTTCCTCCAGGTTGTCCAGCTTGTTGGAGTAGAGTTGTTGTATTTTGTAACAATCCTTTGCATTTCGGTGAGGTCTGTTGTTATTTCACCTCTTTCATTTATTATTTTGTTTATTTGGTTCCTCTCTCTTTGTTTCGTGGTTAGCCTGGCTAGAAGTTCATCAATCATATTTATCCTTTCAAAGAACCAGCTCTTGGTTTTGTTGATCTTTTGTATTGTTCCTTTGGTCTCTATGTTGTTTATCTCCACTCTGATTTTTATTATTTCCTTCATTCTGCTTATACTGGGCTTTGCTTATTGCTCTTTTTCTAACTCTTTGATTTGTAGATTTAGATAATTTGTTACCATTTTTTCTTGTTTTTTGCAGTATGCTTATAGAGCTATGAACTTCCCTCTCAAGATTGTTTTTGTTTCTGTGTGTGTCTTTTTTTCTGAAATGGGTTTCTTGTAGACAGCAGATATATGGGTCTTGTTTTCTTATCCAATCTGTTACCCTATGTCTTTTGATTGGAGCATTTAATCCATTTACATTTAAAGTTATTATTGATAGGTACTTATTTGATGCCATTTTTATTCTGTACCCCTGTGTTCCTTCTTCGCTTCCTATTTCTTTATTTTTACAGTAGACCCGCATTTCTTGCATTGCTGGTTTGGTGGAGATAAATTTCTTTTGTCTTTTTTTTTTGTCTGTAAAGCTCCTGATTTCATCTTCAACCTCAATTGATAGCCCTGCTGGGTACAGCATTCCCGGACCCGGACCCTTCCCTTGCATGACTCTATATTTATTTCATCCCACTCCCCTCCGGCCTGATGAGCTTCCATTGAGAAACCAGTTGCTAGTCTGATGGGGGTTCCCCTATATGCAACTTTCCGTCTCTCTCTGGCTGCTTTCAAGACTCCCATCTTGTCACTGGTGTTTTCCAATTTAATTATAATATGCCTTGGTGTCGGTCTTTTGGGATTCATTTTGCTTCGGACTCTGCGAGCATCTTATATTTGTGTGTGGGGGAGGGGGGTTCTCTATCTCAGGAAAGTTTTCTGTCATTATTTCTTGAAATACATTTTCCATGTCTTCCTCAGTTTCCTTTTCTTCTAGAACCCCTATTATTCTAATATTGTTTTGTGTTGTTGTTTTTGTTTTGTTTTTGTCCCAAAGCTCCTGTAGGCTCTCTTCCTGCTTTTTAATTTTTTTTCTAGAAGCTGTTCTAATTGGGTATTTTTTTCCATCTTGTCTTCTAGCTCACTGATGAGGTCTTCTGCTTCTTCTAGTCCACTCTTGATGCTTTCTATTGAGTTCTTCATAGTAGCGATGTCATTTTTCTTTTCTTCTTGATTCATCTTCATTTTCTCTTAGTTCTTCTTAATTTCCTCTTGGTTCTTACTCATATTGTCAAATTTGTCTCCCCTTCTTTTTAGCCATCTTATGATCATTATTCTGAATTATTGCTGATAGGTTGCTTGCTTCTAACTCATTTATTTCCTTTTCTGGTGATGCCTGTTTTTCTTTCATGTGCAGGCTATTTCTTTGTCTCCCCCATGGTCTCTCTTTTCAGGATGTCTGGTTATGTAGTTGTCTTTCTCTTGATTGCAGGAGCTTGTAGAGCAAGTCCAAAATCTACAGGATGGGCCAAGAAGAGTGGGTTGGAACTCGAGGGCAGGAGTCCTCAGGTGAAACTGCTCTGTCGGCATTCTTATTTTCTTTTCTTTTTTTTATAAATCTTTATTGCTCAGATTATTATAATTGTTTCTCCTTTTTTTCCCCCATAACTCCCCTCCACCTGATTCTCACCCCATCCTCTGCCCTTATCTCCTCCCCCCACCATTGTCCTCATCCATAGGTTATATGATTTTAATCCAGTCTCTTTCTGCACCCCCACACCCCTTTCACCCTGATAATTATCAATCCACTCCCTTTCTTTGCCCCTGATTCTATTATATTCACCAGTTTATTCTATTCCTCAGATTTTTAATTCACTTGATCTTCTTCCTCTTCTTAAGTAATACATTTCAGCATTTCATATAATACTGGTTTGGTGGTGATGAACTCCTTTAACTTTTTCTTATCTGTGAAGCTCTTTATATGCCCTTCAATTCTGAATGATAACTTTGCTGGATACAGTAATCTTGGTTTGGCAGTGATGAACTCCTTTAGCTTTTTTTTATTTGTGAAGCTTTTTATCTGGCCTTCGATTCTGAGTGATAGCTTTGCTGGGTAGAGTATTTTTGGCTGTAGGTTCTTGCTATTCATCACTTCGAATATTTCTTGCCACTCCCTTCTGGCCTGCATGGTTTCTGTTGAGAAATCAGCTGATAGTCGTATGGGTGCTCCCTTATAGGTAACCAACTGCTTTTCTCTTGCTGCTTGTAAGATCTTCTTTTTGTCCTTTACCCTTAGCATATTGATGATGATGTGTCTCGGAGTATTTTTCTTTGGATTCCTCTTGGTTGGGGTTCTGTATGCTTCCTGTACTTATAAGTCTATTTCTTTCACCAGGTGAGGGAAGTTTTCTGATATTATTTCTTCAAATATGTTTTCAGTATTTTGCACTCCCTCTTCTTCTGGCACCCCCATAATTCTGATGTTGGTGCGCTTGAAGTTGTCCCAGAGGCTCCTTACACTATCTTCAACTTTCTGGATTCTCTTTTCTTCTTGCTTCTCCAGAGGAGTGTCTTTTGGCTCTTTGACCTGATTCTTGTGTTTTTCCATTCTGCTATTGGATCTCTGCATGATATTTTCCAATTTAGTCAGTTTATGTATACTTTTTAGTTGGGTCTCATGAAGTTTATCGAGCTTTTCTAGGATATTCTTGCATTACCTTAGAACTGAACTCTATATCCTCCATCTCTTTCATTTGAGATCTATTTCCTTGTCTCGGCATTTTCGCTGTTTTTCAGAGTTGGTAGGATGGCTTTGTGTGTTGGTGTCCTATATGGCCCAGTGGGTCAGCCTCCCCAGTCACCTGAGGTAGACACTCTTGGTGCTCCCCTTTGTGGACTGCATGCATAGCCTTGTTGTAGCAAAGTCTTTATTGCTGTGAATTGACCTTCAGGCCAATTGGATGTGGGTATCAGCTGTGTCTACTCTGAGATAACTTCTGTATTGGAGACAGTCTTATAGGATCAGACTTGAAAAACTGCAGAAGCCTCTGCTCAGCTTGGATGGAGCAGAGTCTCAGGGATGAACTGACGGTCTTGGCTTTCACTGTGGCCTTGTGCCCTTGCCTGAGTTTCTGCCTAACCTCTGCCTTCCGTGGCTTCCCTGAGTTTCCGCCTGACAGTCCCAGGTTCCGGTACAAGAGGGTAGGTGCCCCAGGGGTTCGCCCGGAATTGGGCTGGTCTCTGTAGTCTGGAGCTTCTGACTCCTTCCACTATGGAGAAGCCGCCTCCTTGGTCAGGACTTCTTTCACTATGGAGAGGCAGTCTCCGTGGTCAGACCTCTGCGCATACTCACTCTCACGTGACTGTAGACCCTGCCGGCTTCGGCATCTGGTCCCCGGTCTCCCAGTCTCTGAGTCTCTGGGTGCCTTTCTCTACAGTCCAGACTCCACCCATATGAGCCTGGGACCACGGGGTTTCCGCCGGAGTTGGGGTTCGGTACAGTCGGAAAGGGTTCCATGCAATCAGGAATTCCTCCCCTCCTGCCGCCAGCCAGGCATTTGGCGGCCGTAATTCCTCTCCAGGCACAAACATCTCCCTACCTCAGTGCATTGCGGCTCCCAGTCCGATCTGTGGGCCTCTCTCTCTATTTGTAGATATTCCACTCCGCCAGCTTTCCTGAGTTTTTGGTGAAGTCCTTTTTGATTTTAGTTGTTTAGTTGTGTTTTTTTTTTTAATTAAATTGTTGATGAGGTGGCAGCTTAGGAGAATACCTAGGCCGCCATCTTAGTTCTTCTCATCTGGGCATTCTTATTTTCATTAAAAAACTTTTATATGTCCTCAATCCCTACAAAGCTAATTAGCAAAGCCTCTTTTTACAACTGTAAGAGGCATTTGGTTATTCTGGTAATATTAGAAAATTCCATGCATTATATATTTTTAGATTTCTTTTAAAAATCTGGAAAATAACTGATCCATTCCAATTAGTTCTATAGCTTTCTTTTTGTAGTAAACTCTAGCATTAACTTCTCATAATCTAATTATCTCTATTAAAATCAAAAAGAGGTCAAAAAATTTTATTTGCTACAAGTTTACAAACTTCTTTTTATAGTGATAAGTACTTTGCAATAATAGACCTTGTAAACTATTTCCTTAAGCACAATATAGTTAACACCTGGGAACATCCCTATATTATAATCCTGCCTCATAATTAAGTACGGATTTTGGTTTTATAATTTGCAAAGTACTTCTGTGTACATTATTTAATTTAATCTTGAAAACAATCTTATGAGGTAGATAGAAATAATTATCTTCATTTTACAGATAAGAAAATGGGTTCACAGGAATTAAGTGGCATGTCCTAAATCAAAATCCTAGTAGGTAGATGAACTAGGACTGAATTCCTATTCCTCCCTCTGAGGCTGTCCTTCTTGGAGGTCCATATTTTCCATTTCCAAATTTAATCCAATGTTAACACTTTATCATTAAATTATATCACAAAATACTAGTGAGTCAAAAACATACACCTCATTTTAAGAAGGCCTATATATTTTGCAAATACGCTGAAATTGAATTCCAATTTTTTATCCTTCCTTTCACAAAACTTAAATCTCTCTTATTATGATTTTTATATGATATACTGAATACCGGACAAATGCTTCTTAGGTTCCTCTTTTATTCTTAATTCCACCTTATTACCCTTTTCATTAAAGAATGCAAAATAAACTGGTGTACTGGTATATAGCTTGGTAGAAGACCTTAGTTATTAGCAAGTTCTTAAAATAGCCAACCATTGCAATTACCACATTTAGAAAATCTATTCTGAAATATCTAAAAAAAATATTAGAATCAGCTCCACTTATGATAACCATATTAATAATTTGGATTTTAATAGTGTTTGGAGGCAATTTACATACAGGGTAATGGTATTACATCAATAATATCTCACCAACCATTTTCTAATACCTATAATAGCTGACTAAAATACTAGTAGTACTAGGGTTTTCAAGAACCAGTATAAAAGTAATTCTGATTTTATATGAGAAAACCAGTTAAATTTTTAAAATAATTTCATTATATTTTAAATCCCTACTATTTTTCCAAACTTTGGTTATATAATATTTATATTTTTTTGTCAATTACTCAAAGCTTACTATAAACTGGGCACTGAACTAAGCCCTAAATATATATATTACTTAATCCTCACATCAACATTATGAAATAGATACTATTATAAACTACATTTATAGCTCAGGAAACTGAGGCTTAAACAAGTTGTTTTCCAAAGCCCACTCTTGATGTTGAAATCAGAATACTAGTCCGGCTGGCCTTTTTGACTCCTCTAAATTTTAAAAATTTTACTCCTCTTTACTAATTTTTCTAGAACATGTTTCATGTCATTTTCTCTAACATTAATCTGATGATACTTCAGGCATCTTTTGAAACACAATATTTAAATAAATGTTAGTTCTACAAGGTTAACTAAACCTTTATATACTGCTCAGTTTCTATGAGCTGACACTGATTTTTTTAAATTGTCATTGGCTTCTAGCCCTTTATCATTTCATTTAGAAAATGAACAAATTTCCCAAGAGCCATGCCTTCCTCTACTTCCATCAACACTATGAAAAAATTGTAACAATTCCATATTTGCTGCTAACTTTATAATTTTAAATGAGACTTTTATATTAACATTTATTCTTAGGTCAGTATTTAAGACTTTGTTTTAGCCCTGGAAATAATAACATAGATTCAACTGCTTTTTCTCCATGGCTCCTGGCATTGTGCCTTATATATAATTAATTTTCACTTAATAAGTGATTAATTGATAAAACACTACTCAAAATCCCAACAACATATTAGGAACTGCTGGATAAATGTTCAACATGTATCTCCCAGAGACTTGCACACTGAGCATATATTATTTTCTTGGAATAAAAAGGGGAACAAAATGAACATTAAGTATCTCCATGGAGTTGTCATTTTTTTTTTAATCCTTACCCAAGAATATTTTTTCAATTGATTTTTAGAGAGAGTGAAAGGGAGAGGGAGAGTCAGAGAGAAACACTGATGTGAGAGAGATACAAAGATTAGTTGCCTCCCACATGCCCGGCCCTGCCACCCCCAAATCAGGGCTGGGAGTCTGCAACCAAGGTATGTGCCCTTGACCAGAATGGAACCTGGGACCTTCAGTCTGCAGGCTGATGCTCTATCCACTGAGCCATCTACTGGCTAGAGCTGGACTCATCTTTTTAAGATGGTATCCCATTCATATTCTGCAAATATTAATATTCCACTGAGAAGCAAGATAGGACTAACTGTAAGAAGACCTCATTAGCAGCTTAAATGTTTTGCTTTTTCAAACAAGACATAAAAATATAGATGACCTATCTCCTATAAAATAAAACAGGCTATATTCCTCTCTAAATTAAGGAATTATAAATAGCTGAGGCTGACAATGGCATTTCATAGTTCAGAGCTATTGGCGAGTAAAAAAAAATACTGTTATTTTGAGCCACAAAACTGGGCAACTGGAAAACAGACTTGTGCTGAGAGGATTTGAGAGTGTGCTAAAAGTTTATTTGTTCAGAAAAATTAGCAGAAGAGTACTGACAGGTATTTCATAACTTCAGACTAATAGGCATATATTAAAAAGAGAAGACACACTGAAAGTAATCTATGGCAACCTAAAGGAGAAAGAGAAGAAACTATTTAGAGAAAAAAAATCATAGTTTACTTTAGTAACAGTTTTCCCCTCATTTTTAGAAATGTTTCTTCCCCTTTCTCTAAAGATAATACTTTATGGCTAATTATAGGTAGCCAATTAGAATTCTATTAAAAATATCTATACTAATAAAAGAGAAATATGCAAATTACCATAACTCTGCTATACTACCAATCAGAGTGTGTATTCAAATAAACCTGAAACCATGGTGGTAGTCCCACCCCTCCTACCCCCATCCACTCCGGGCCTGTGGGGGTCAGAGAAGTAAGGGATCAACGCCTGAGCTGGCTGCAGCCAGGGAGACCAAGAAGCCACCTGCCCCCTGATCCCAAGCCGCAGACAGCAAAAGCCTCACATCCACCTGCCCCATGTCCTGGGGGAGAGAGAAACTGGGCCCCAGTGCCTGAGGCTGGGTGCAGCCAGGGAGACAAAGAAGCCACCTGCCCCATGATCCTCGGCCGAAGCCTAGCCTGAGAAATCACCCACACTGCACCCCAGGGAAGACGGAGAAGCCGCCCCCTCTGCGGTCCAGGCACCAGCACCTACGACTGGCTACATCCTGGTAGACGGAGAAGCCATCCAACTCGCAGTCCCAGGTGCCAGCACTTGTGGCTGAAGCCCAGGCGAAGCCACCTGCCCACCATCCACTGCGGCTGCAGCCAGCCTGGGTGCCTACAACTGACCAGAGAAAGAAAAGCCCAGATCCCGGGTGCCTGTGGTTGGCTGGAGGAGGAAATCCTGGGTCCCAAATGCAGGGTCAAAGCAGAGGTGGTTAGGGGTAATCAAGCCAGCAGGGAAGCAGTTAGGAACAATCAGGCTGGCAGGCAAAAGAAGTTAGGGGCAATTAGGCAGGCAGGTGAGCAGTTAGGAGCCAACAGTTCTGGATTGTGAGAAGAATGTCTGACTGCCTGTTATCCCCTGAGGGATTCCAGATTGGAGAGGGTGCAGGCCAGGCTGAGAGAACCCCTCGCCCCATTTCCCCCCCCCCACCGGTGCATGAATTTTGTGCACCAGGCCACTAGTAAGTATATAACAAAGGGATGTCCTTTTTCTCTATTACCTATGCCTTAACAGAGACCATATTAGCAACTACCACTCAGCCATAAAAAATAAAGATAAAAAACCTAAAGAGAATTAAAAAGTCCCTACAGCCTTAATCTTCTTGGATTGAAGTAGTTTCTTAAATTGGATGCTCTTTTAAGTGACTCCTTTACCACAAGGACTTGGAAGTCTCTGCAAGTCATAAAAAGGTCAAGTGGTATGTTCCATTTTTAACAAAATTAAACTGTAACACCTCGCACATTTTATAATTCATATTCTTCCTTCAAGATTCAGGTAAAATGTGTACTCCCTTATTCCCAAAGTGGAGATACTCTGGGTCCCCACATGTGAGAGTAGAGCATTTCCCTTCCTTGTGGTGGTGTGCATCTGTCTGTCAATCACACCAACAGATGGTCGGGTCATCTGGTGCTAAAATAATGACATATCACCTCCATATTACAAGTGCCTACCTCTGCATGAGACAAGGTAGCCCATTAATAGAACTTGGGGGGCGTATATATAAGAATTTTTAAATTGTATAATTATTTTTCAATTGGACAGAGTTATTTCATTTCCAGGAGGGAAAACATTTTATAGTGTAGTGGAAAGAACAGTGAACTCAAGAATACAAAGCCTGGATTTTAATCCCACCTAGCCAACTGTGTGACCTTGAACAAGTAGCCTACAGTGTAGTGGGGTTGGATTTGATTCCTAACACTCCCAATTATAAATTTATATTTAATATGGAAAAGTTATCTGGTTATCTTTACATGTGTTTCTTGGACTTCTTAGAGTACTAAATGATGAAATGATGACTTCAATCCAGCAAACAAGTTACCGGTATTCCCAACTGGGAAAGGGTGAAAAAGATTATTTTCCAGCAAAAAGTGGGGTGACTCGAAGAATCCTATAACATAAAAGATAATATGCAAATAGACTGAACGGCAGAACAACCAAACAAAAGATCAGTCGCTATGATGTGTGCTGACCACCAGAAGGCGTGCACAGAATATGGCAAGCATCAGCCCCAGGGGAATGGTGGTGAGCAGGATGCCAGACCAAAGCGTAACACTGTTCACTGACATAGGGGCAAGCCTCTGGTGGTTACTAAAAAGTCTCTGCTCTTGTGCACCGTGGTCCTGCCCGGCGCTTGAACCTGCGGCCAGCACCAGCCCTAGCCCCGCTTGCACCTGCAGCTCAGTGCCAGTCCCGATTGCTCATCGCCATCAGTGGGTGAGAGTGGCAGCTGCTGGCCCTGATCGCTCCTGAGGGCTTCTCTACCTCCCCCTGCTCCATCTGCTGATGGTGTCACCAGCACTGCTTGCACCTGCTACTGGAACTGGCCTCAATCACTCTGTGACATCAACGGGTGCCAGAGGGGCAGGCGCCAGCATGTGGGAGCAGCGGTGGTAGGAGCAGGGCTGCTGGCAGACAGGAGACTGGGTGGAGGGGGTAGAAGGGGGCGCAGAGGATGGGCTGAGACCCGCCTTTATGCCCACTGCAGCCTCGTGGCCAACAGTTCCTTTCAAGGTGCACAAATTCGTGCACTGAGCCCCTAGTAGAATAATAATGCTAAACAGGAAGCTATTGTGCTGTATAGGGCTGGCTCTTTACTCTCTCTTCTCAAAATAACAAGAACAAAATAACCAGAACAGAAGTGGCAGCATTCAATACCCCCAAACACTACAGAATGTGTTTTGGCTGCTAACAAATATGGGCTCTGGTCTTCTCTCCTATATGCCTCTTCTACAAAGATGTTAAAATGTTTTTAAATGACAGAAAGAAAAATTTTCCATACACTGGGTTGGGTACTGCCAGCACATGAAAAAAAAAAATGGAGTCATCACAGATATAATTAAGGTGGAAGAAATAAAAGTAGTACATACCACTGTTGAATATGGCATGGTGGTGTGAGGTTCCATGAAAATTGGGGTCTGTGAATCTACAAATATAGGTCTGTAGAGAATGATGTGATCAGGATGGGAAAAGTATAAACTTAAAAAATAATCTTTAAAAAAGGCAGACCAATTAGTTTTCCAGCCATCTCTTAAACACCATAAAGAGAATTCTCCAACTTAAAGACAGGGTATTAGTTTGAGGGTTTCTTCTTTTAAAAATTACAATCTTGAAAAGATAAACCAATGAACTTATATACTTATTAGGAGCCCAGTGCACAAATTCATGCACCTTGAAAAGAACTGTGGGCCACGAGACTGCACTGGGTGGGTCTTGACCCAACCTCTGAGTCCCTGCCCAGCCCCTCTCACCACGACCCTCACTGCACTGATGGTGCCAGCCCTGCTTGCACCTGCTGATGGTATGGAGCCACTGGAGCTGGCACCAGCAACAGGTGCAAGCAGCAGCTGCTGCCCCAATTGCTCCTCAGGAGCAGGAGGAAGTAGAGAATCCCTCAGGGGTGATCAGGGCCTGCAGCTGCCACTTGAACCCCTTGACGGTGCCAAGCGATTGGGACTGGAGCAGGGTGCCAGTAGCAGGTGCAAGTAGGACCATCACTGGCAATGGGTGCGAGCAATGGCTGCCAGCCCCAATCACCCCTCAGGAGCTGGGGTAGGTGGAGAAGCCCTGAGAAGCGATCATGGTTGGCAGCTGCCACTCATACCCGCTGACGGCACCAAGCGATCGGGCCCGGCACCGGGTGCTGGCAGCGAGTATGAGCAGCTCCAGCGCTGGCAGCAGGTGCGAGTGGGGTTGGTGCTAGCAGCAGGTGCGAGCACTGGACAGGACCATTGTATGTGGGAGCAAAGAATTTTTAGTAACTACCAGAGGCTCGCCCTGATGGCAGCAACCAGCACCCCACCTTGATCTGGCATCCCCGCTCACCTGCTCCACCATTCTGCTGTGGCCAATGCCCATCATGTTCCACACTCTGTCACCTGCTGTCGACGCCCACCATGTTCCACACATGTCAAAGTGGCCAGTTGTTCAGTTGTTCAGTTGTTCTGCAGTTCAGTCTACATGCCTATTAGGGTTTTATATACATAGATATGCATAGCCCATGGGCACTGGCAATAGGGTGGTGAAGACCTGGTGGGTGAGTAGAGGCTGTGAGGAGGGAAGGTAAACAGGGATAAAATGGGAGACATCTGTAATACATCAACAATAAAAAATATATATACATTAATAAAAATTTTAAAGTAAATAAATAAAAAGGCATGTTCCCTAGCTTTAGCACATACACTTCTTTTGACTAGGCCCACTTGAAAAGGATATTGCTTTCTCAGCTTCTGGTCAGCTCTTCAGTCTGAAGTCCTTTTTGAAGAGAAGAGTCATAGCACAAATATGGAAACTGCTCCTTAGGGTGAATGCAGAAGCTCTACAATTGACAAGTATACCATGCATGTGTCCTCCTTGCTTTAGAAGCATAAATAATAATCATCCACTTACCTTCCAATTTAAAGTATGACTTCAATGCATTGGGAAGGGGAAGATTTATCTATATTATGAGAAAATATATAAAGTGATATTTTTACAAAATGTAATGAGAAAATAGTAATCCTGGAAAAATATGTTGAGAGTACATGGAAATTGACAACTGAAAATAGGGCTTTTACTGGATAAAATAAATATTTTACTTAAATCCTGATAAAAGAATAAAAATATTTTTATTCCATCTCTCTTTTATTAATCAACTGGGAAACCAAAAAATTCTATTAAAATTACCCAAAAATTCATAAAAGCAAAATTCAAACCTTCATCATTAGTCATTTTCATAAAACAAATTCCTTTTTTTTTCCTTTTTATTGAATTTATTGGCAAATCAGTCTCCATCCATCACCATTTATCTTCCATATCTTTCTCTACCTTCCACTAAGCTCCCTTCTTCTAGCAATCACCACACTTATATATTTTTCTCTTTTTTGCTCTTTTCTAATAAATATGTAGAGGATCAGCAACTTTACTTTTGAAATACATACCATAGTGTATGTGAAGAGAAATGGAAGATAACATTTTGACAACTCAAACATAAAATATCATTTTATATTATTCCAAATTAAAAATTAAGAATTCAGAGTATTTCTGGACCTACTTAGTCATTCTCTTAAGAGTGTCTTTAACAGAAAAGGAACTGGACTTCAGTGAGGACAATACTGATGTGAACTGTGATACTAAGAGTCTTGGTAACTGTATTTGTTGTTTATACTGACTCTTACTCATGTTGACTAGAAGTAAAACTAGATAACAGAACAGCAAATGCCCTGAAAGGAAGTAGGCTGAGTCAATGATTTGACTCATACACATAAGACAAGGGGGGAATGAGAGGGCAGAGCAGGACAAGGCTAACTCCTGACTCCATTTTGTACTGTGGGGAAGGGCATAGCTATCCTCCATTTTGTGTAACTGGACCCTAGTCCTCACACAACCAATCAAGGTCAGCCATTATCCTGATTACTGTATCATTGCAATAAGTCTGAAGTCAGGTAGTGTCAGTCCTCTGATTTTGTTTTTCCTCAGTATTGTGTTGGCTATTCTGGGTCTTTTGCCTTTCTATATAAACTTTTTGTGTGAAATTTTGAATTCATAATTTTGTACTCATCATCTTAAAGACCTGAATCCATTATTTTAAAAACAGAAAATAAAATTTTGTGAGCTACATATCCCACAAAAATTAGGACCTACCTCTGTGTGACATTTCCAGCCACAAGTATGGATTACAAAACTGAAGGGGGAAAGCAGAGGATAAGGCCCTAAAGTATATTCTCATACAAGCAAAAGAGGCAAATGAGGGGGAAAAAATAAGAAGAAAGAGTAACAGTTGAGATATTCCAAGGTGCTCAACAATTCTAATTCCAAATCACATATACAGGTACCTATACTGTATATAGTATCTCTAGTCCTAGTGTACAAATAAAGGTATGTTACTTGTAAACGATCTTTTTTTTATTTGAAGGCATCACAAGCTACCAACAAGTTTGAAGAAAACTGCTCCTGTGCCTATCTCTTTGCCAAATTGTCCCTAATTTCTAAAATGAGTGTTAACCAGAATTTTAATGTAAGAGTAGCAAACTTATAGATCATTAGCACCACTTCCTTCATGAAGGCCCCTCTAATTCCCCTAGACCAACTCAGACTTCTGTCTCTCTAATACAACCCTAATCACAGTAAGCTATAATTGGTTGCATGTGTATCTCCTTACTGGACTATACTAGTATTTTCAGGGAGGGCAGGAATCAGATCCTGTCTTATCATCTACATATCTCTAGTGAATAGCACAGTGCTAGCACATGACAGGTGTTCAGAATGTGCTGACAAAAGGCAGATACTCTAAATCCAAATTTATGAACTGAGGAAGTTAAGTCTTGCTCCAGGAGGCATGTAAAGTAAATGGCTAAACTAGAATCTAGGTTTCTCAACTCTGAAAATTTCTCCCTAATACATTAATCATCAATCACTGTAACAATAATAGATTTTACAACATAAACCACAGGAGAATAAAATGGCTATTTCAAGTGAACAAAATGTTATTTTTCCTTGCTGTATAATACAATTTATCACTTCCTACACCTACCATACTTACACATTCACCCTGATTATGTGTGAGATTACAGACCTTTATCTGCATAACTATAATTTACTTCATACTAAAAAAAAGGAACAGGTAACCTATAACTGCTGAAGCCATGAGATTCAAAGGAAAGACAGGCCAAAGACTAAAGAAATTGTAGGATGGTTGCATTTCTCTTCTTCAGAACTCTAACAGAGACTAGAAAAGTGTAGCAAGGATGTTCGTGTACTCATGCCCATATAATCTCTATAATAAACTCTAGTTACTCTAAAGCCTACACCCTTAAACACACATACACACACACAAACATGTAGGGAAAATTTTAGTGCTGACAACTATCATGAAACTTAAGAACTTGCTTCTTTTGAAATGTACTTAGTTCTTTTCCACTTGGCATTGTATTAGTAGTATCTAAGACATGAATTGATTTATGAATGATTCTCTAAAGGACAATCTCTTTATTATTAGGATAATAATTATAACAACAGCTAACATACATTGAGTGTTAATTACTTCAAAACAGTTCATCTAATCCTCACAAACCACATAAGACATTATTTTCTCTATTGTACAAATGGGAATGAAATTAAATAGTTTTCCCAAGGCCCCCAAAACTAGTACAGTTTAAGTGCAGGATCAAAACCAGTATCTGTTTAACCCTAAAGTTCCTGTTCATATCTATTGCCCTATACTTCTCTGAGAAACAAAGGACTTCATAGGTTATTGGTCTCCAATTTTTACACACATATATACATACACACACACACACACACACACACACACACACACACACACACATATATATATATATATATATATATATATATATATATATATATATAAAAAACTACTAGTGGCCCAGTGCACAAAATTCATTCAGCCCAACCTGCACCCTCTCCAATTGGGGACCCCTTAGGGGATGTCTGACTGCCAGTTTAGATCCTGTGGGATTGGGCCTAAACTGGCAGTTGGACATCCCTCTCGCAATCTGGGACTGCTAGCTACTAACTGCTCACCTGCCTGCCTGCCTGCCTGCCTGCCTAATTGCCCCTAACTGCTCTGCCTGCCTGTCTGATTGCTCCTAACCTCTCTGCCTGCCTGCCTGATCGCCCCTTAACTCCCCCCTTTGCCGGCCTAATCTCTCCTCCAACTTCCCTCTCCTGCTAGCCAATTTGGTTCTGATTGGTTGGTTTCTATGTCAGTCAGCGTCAAAAACTCTGCCTACTAGGCAGCCATTGGCTCCTCACTGTTCACCCATATTTGGTTCCGATTGGTCAGTTTCTATGGCAGTCAGCATCTCTGGGCCTATCTCCAGGCCTGATCAGAGAGGTAGGGCTGATCAGCAGCTCCCATGGAGGCTGGGAGAGAAACAGAAGCTCAGCTGCTGGTGAAGCCTGGAGAGGGAGAGAAAGGCAATGGCTGATCAATAGCTGCCATGGAGGCTGCAGATCAGACCCTGCCTCTCTCTTCAGGCCTCTCTCTGGGTCTGATCCACAGCCCCTTTGGCAGTCAGTGCTGGGTCGCTGTATCCACACCTGCAGCAGTCTGACTTCCAGTATTTGGTCGAGCCTTCAGTCAGTCATTACGGACCCTGGGTTTTTATATACTAGAATATATATAATATGTGTATATCACATGCACCTCTTGCTGCAGTAATATTTTAGTTACATTCTAAAACATAGGTCAAAATAAAAAATTTTAATTATTAGCTAAAAATTAAGCAATATTTTCAATGTGTGTTATTTTTATTATGATTCAAAACATTTTTGCTCCTATTTTTAAAATATTAATAATGTCTGGGAATTATATCACTGTTCCATTAGACATGTTATTTAAAAATATACGTAAATTTTAAAATAGTTTTCTTAATAAGTCAGAGACTTTTTTTGGACAACTTCTTGTCAAATTATTTTTACCACATTATGTGGCAAATATATATTTCATACTGGTTTTACAATTTTTTGTTGTTCCTTGCTGGCTTTAAAGCTATATTTAATCTAGTTTCTTTTCAAAAATCCATTTAAATCCACTTAACTGGACACATGTGAACTGCATGCAATATGTTAATATACACTGAAAATAAACTAATGAATAATGGCACATTGTCAATTCCTCTTAAGTATGAAAATTCTCATTCTATTCTGAAGGTAAAATTAAAAATATAAAAAACTAATACTCCTCTGACAAGATGACTGCATAATTAATTATTAGTAAGACTCCCCTACTCAATGGATTTCCTTTCATAGCTCTTGGAATGCATACCTACCCTCTCCCACACCTGCCTGGATCTTGAAGATCATTGTCCTATTACTCTAAAATCCACCATTGACTTCAACCAGGCTACAGAAAGGGCTATCTGTATTTAATTAACTGTCCAAAATAATTGCTTTTATTCCATTATGTTCTAAGGAGATGCTATCATCCTAAATGAAGGAACTGATGAGAAAATGCTTCTCATAGTGAGAAAACAAGAGAGAACTAAAGTTAAAATGAATTCAAAAGACTCCTTCCAACATCATCTTACAGAGCATGGGTGAAAAGCAACAAGTTATCATGATCTTTCCAGGTCTCCTAACAAAAAGACTCCTGAAAACAAGGGAGTTCTTTTGGTAATTCACAAAGCATACATCAACTTGGTAATTAATCAATCGATGCTCCCAAGTCTACTTCTGAGAGAAGCAGAACATGAGCACTTTTTTAAAAAAGCATCCTTTGGTGACTCTTTTATTAATTGCCAATACAATGCTTTTCATGTATAAAATGTATATTTTTGTAATAATATTGTTCTCTCCTATGTTACCTTTCTTCTTATCATATTTATTAAAATGTGATTTTATGTCTGTTGAATCTTATAAGAAATTAAGTTGTAAAAAAATTTCTTCAATTATATTATGGTTCATAAAGAGGACTTACAAGCAACAGAATATATTATATATTCTACTTAAAACCATAAAGCAGCTAGAGAAATTGAGAACTTCTAGTCATGTGCTATTTAACTTCATGACTGGGCATTTGTATATGGCCACTGACATTTACACAAACACTTCATTGTGTTGATTATAGCATTAGTCTCATTTTAAGCATGTAAAATAGCATCTGATTCCTTTTCTGCTCAACCTCAGAGCTTCATTTGAGGGTAGTCAGGAAGAACTCTAATATTGATACTCCTCTAGTTAGAATCATGTCTTCAAGGAACTCAAAATTCTTGATCAAAAAATTATGAGAAAGCAAAAAACACCCAACCAAAAGAGCAAAAATAAAAAAGAATCCAAAAAATATTAAAATAGTTCATGGAGCCTCTGGGACAACTTCAAGCATACCAACATTTGCATTATGGAGGTGTCAGAAGAAGAAAGAGAGCAAGATATTGAAAACCGATTTGAATAAATAATGACGGAAAACTTTCCCTTCCTGGTTTAAGGAACACACTTACATGTACATAAAACACAGAGAACCCCAAAAAGGAGGAACCCAAAGAGGACAAGCAAAGATATATCATAATTAAAATGCCAAGGGCAAAAGACAAAGAGAGAGTCTTAAAAATAGCAAGAGAAAAGCAATTAGTTACCTACAAGGGAATGCTCATATGACTGCCAGCTGATTTCTCAACAAAAACTATGCAGGCCAGAAGGGAATGGCAAGAAATATTCAAAGTAATGAATATTAATAACCTCAACCAAGATTATTCTACCCAGCAAAGCTATCACTTAAAATTGAACATCAGATAAAGAACTTCACAGATGAGAAAAAGGTAAAGAAATTCATCACCACCAAACTAGTATTATATGAAATGTTGAAGGGTATTCTTTAAGAAGAGGAAAAATAAGAAAATATCAAAAATATGAAAAACAAAATGGCAACAAGTACATACCTATCAACAATTGAATATAAAAATAAATGAATAAAAAATCTAATGAGCAGAATAAACTGGTGAATAAAATAAAATCAGAGGCATGGAAATGGAACAGACTGAAAATTCTCAGAGGGAAGGAGGGGTGAGGCATGGGAAGAGATTAAACAAAGATTTCATATGCATATATGCATTACCTATACACACAGACAGTAGGCTAATGAAGACCTGGGGTGTGGCATGAACTGGGGAGAAGGGGGCTTCAGCAAGGGGAGGGACATCTGTAATAATCTCAACAATAAAGATTTTTTTTAATCTGCCAATATTAAATTTAACTATAAAAAAGAAAATATCAATCTTTCTTAAATTATTATGTAAATTTATCGCAATTACATTTAGAAATCAGTAATGAGTTTTCTTGAACTGGGAAAATTAAAAATACATTTCAAAAAGTAATTATATGAGAACAGTCATGGGAACCTTGGGAAGAAAAATGAGGAAGTGGTTAATAAGCCTTACCAGATTTCAAATCAGTATAGCATTGGCACAGAAATAAAGACTAGAAAAATTATAGAAAATAAAGTTTAGAAATAGGTACAAAGATATGTGAGAGCATAATATATAACATATATGATGTTTCAATTTAGTGACAAAAGAATGTTTTATTTTAAAATCAGTGTACGCAAAGCTGGCTAGTTACTTGGAAGAAAACAATGCTATATACTTACATGGTACTATATATAAACATAAATTCCAGTCATAGTTAAAGATTAAAGCTCCTAATTAAAAGCAGAGCCAAAAAAAAAATTATATCCAGGGAGGAAAATGTTTTTCAATACACATGACAAAGGATTAACATTCCTAATTCACAGAGTACTTACAATCTGATAAGAAACAGATCAACACCCAAGTGTTGTTGTTTTTAAAGCAAAGTATATGAGTAGGTAATTCACAAAACAGAAAATGCAAATCACAGACAAATATATGAAAACATAGTCACTCTGGCTATAGCCAGAAAATTACAATGAGATAATAGTTCTCACTTGTTATACTGAAAAAGATTGAAAAGAGCACTAATACCTAGTGCTACTGTGAATGCTAAGAAATAATGGCTATTGTACACTGCTAGTGGGAATGGGAATTGCTACTAACTTTTCTGAAAATTACCTGACAAGATGCATTAAAATTGAAATGGAAATCATAAAAGAAAAAAGTAATAGATTGGACTTCATCAAAATTGTTTCTGCTTTTCATAAGAAACTGTTAGAATTTTTTTTTCAAGTCACAGAGGAAAAAGTATTTGCAAATCACATATCTAATAGAAAACTTTTAGCCCAGCCAAAACCGGTTTGGCTCAGTGGTAGAGCGTTGGTCTGCGGACTGAAAGGTCCCAGGTTCAATTCCGGTCAAGGGCATGTACATTGGTTGCGGGCACATCCCCAGTAGGGGGTGTGCAAGAGGCAGCTGATCGATGACTCCCTCTCATCGATGTTTCTGACTCTCTGTCCCTCTCTCTCTCTCTCTCTGTAAAAAATCAATAAAATATATTTTTTTAAAGAATATTGAATGTTTAAAAAAAAGAAAAAAAAAGAAAACTTATAGCCCAAAAAACTCTCAAAAATCAATAGCAAGGAAACAAAACTCATTAATATTTTTAAAATGGGTATAGGTCTTGACCAGACACTTCACCAAAGATCTATAGATGTCAAAAAATCACATGAAGAGAGATGCTCAATATCATTAGTCAAAAGATAAACTGTAAATTAAAACCCTGAGATATTACTACATATTCACCAGAATAGCTAAAATTTAAAAGACAGATGATACTAATTGTTGACAAGAATGTGGAGGAGCTAGAACTCCTCACATACTGTTGGTGGGATATAAGATAGTACAGTCACTTTGGAAAATAGTCTGATAGTTTCTTATAAAGTTAAAAGATACCATAAAATCAAAAGAAATGAAAATCCATGTCAACACAAAGATCTGAGAACAAATATTTACACTGGGTTTATTCATAATTACTATAAGTAGGAATAGACCAAATGTCCATCAACATATGAATAAATAAATTGTAGATATTCATAACATAAATATTACTCAGTAATGAAAAGGAATGAAATACTGATTGATATATGCACAAGATGAATGAATCTCAAAAAAAAATAAGTTAAGTGAAAGAAATCATACACACACAACTACTTTTTTACATTACATTTAAGGTCAGAGATCAGATCACACACACCTAAAGGACTGGAGGTAGGAAAAGATTAACTGCACAGGAAAATAAGAGAACTTTTTTCTTTTCTTTTTCTTTTTATTAGTGACCCTGTTACAGATGTCCCCACTTCTGCCCCCGCCTTTACTCACCTCCACCTAGCCCCTCACCCCCACCTCCCTCTGTTCATCACACACTGCTGTCTGTGTCTATGGGTTATGCATATATGTCCTTTGCCTAGTTCCTTCATCTTCTTTCATCCAGTCCTCCCTCTCCTATCCCCTCTGACAGCTGTCAGTCTGTTCTATGTATTCATGCTGCTGTTTCTATTCTGTTCGTCAGTTTATTTTATTCATTAGATTCCATACATAAGTGAGATCACATGGTATTCATCTTTCTGTGACTGGCTTATTTCACTTTGCATAATAACCTCCAGGTCCATCCATGCTGTTGCAAAAGGTAAGGAAGGGTTCCTTCTATGTTTTACAGCTTGATAGAGAACTTTTTAGAATGACAGAATTTTGTATATCTTGATGGTGGTCATGGTTATGTGACTATTGTCTATACATTTGTCAAAATTTATTTTTTTTCTGCATGTAAATTATACTTCAATAAAGCTGAATTTATAAAATTTAAAAATACTTATCTTTTGATTTAGACATCCACTTTGAGATGTCTACTCCACAAAAATAAATGTGTCAATAGATATAGAAGTCAGTGTACCTTAATAAGAAAATAATTAAATAAAATTATGTTCTATTCAATACTGTAGAATATAATGAAAATAATTTAAAATATCTGGAAATAGTCCTTTGAACATTATGGTTTGTGGGAACTGAAAGAAAAGTTTTCACTCCATAGATTCGGGCCCTTTTTCTTAGTTGAAATTAGAAGAATGGACCACAACAGGGTACTCTGTGCATCTTTAGTAATGCCATACATTTATAATGGCCATGGTTTGGGCTGCCTAGTTATTCCTTGCCTTCAAGGAATTTATGTCCTAAACAAAATCCTAGAAAATGTATTGCCCTTAAAAACTGACTTTCAACTTTTATTTTCTGTTTTTCATTTCATTATAGCATAGGGATCCTCCACAAAAGTTTGATTTACACCTCAAAACGGGGGTGCGGTGAGAAAAGACAAATAACTGAATAGAAACCTATAAAAGCTATTTAACTTATGTCAAAATTATCCCTTAAAACAAGTCTTGAAGTGAATTCATCTATTATGTAGACAGCAGAACATTTTAAGCAAATTTATAGAGCATTATTATTAGATTAAGAATCATGAGATCATGCACATATAATAAAAAAAATCACAAGAGCCCTGCCTGGTATGACTCAGTTGGTTGGAGCATCATCTCATACACCAAAATAGTGCAGTTTTGATCCTGTTCAGATTACATACAGGAGGCAACCAACTGATGCTTCTCTCACATCAATGTTTCTCTCCCTTCCTCCCCATTTCTCTCTCTCTAAAATCAATGAACATGTTCTCTGGTGAGGATTTTAAAAAAAGAATCATGCAAACACAAAGAAATGAAAGACATGATCCCTGTTCTTCTTTAAAGAGTGACATTAAACACTCTCAGAATCAAGAAGCACAAGATGAGCACACAATCAGGTGCTGGTGAGTTAGTGTAATAAGTGTAGTATGACTCATCACCATTCAAAATTTTTCTATCACAGATGTTCTATCGAAAGTACTCCACCTTCCTGTAACATTAAAATTTTACTTTAAACCCTCTATGTTAGGTGAGGCTCACATTATTTCCAATACTGTGTAAGTAATTTACATTAAAATATTAATACATGCTTAGTATCATGTAAAATATCTACTTTTCTAAAATTATGATATAATGAGGAATACTTCAATAAGATGTATATATTAAAGAATTATATTAGTTTCCAGTAACTAGATAGTTACTAGAACTGTAGATTTGTTTCCTTTTATTAAATGGTCAAAATATCATCAAAGCTAAAATATCATTTACCCTCATCTGAGGGGTGTCTGCTTAAGAGAAATCATGAGTTGAAATGAAGAACATGAAAGCATGCTTCTTGCCTCAATGCTATTAGTCACATCAAATAAGAACAAAACATCTAAGAATGAGGGCTTGCTTGTGATACAGAGAGTAACAACTAATATTTTTAACATGCTTTTATCTGACATTTCAATAACTTCATTAATTTCTTACCATAGTGACATTTCAATCACTTTATTAATTTTTTTCTGTGATCTTAGTTCTTCAATTTAAAAATAAATAATATACCATTAACATACCAGGAAACAATTATGACACACTGCTACCCATATACATGAAATTCTTTAAATAACTAGGAGAGGTATTGAGGGGAGGGCAGAGGTATGAAAAGTTATCTCTTTCTGAGATTTTGAAAATACAGCTTCCTTATCCTGTTCCCACATAAATATTCAAACATTTTGCCAGAGTTACACAAAATAAGTGGACATCACCAACCAGAGCTCCAAGAGTAGGTGTTCTCAACATGTTGGTAAGAAAGTCACTTCATCTGAGAGGTCTCTGCCCCTTCAACCTCACCCTCCTTACCAATATACATTCATCACTGAAAAGGGAAATATTTACAAAAGTTAGTTTAGTTATGTTTAAATATTATGTTTAGCTGTCTGGAGACCATGTTCTCAAAATTTATACAAGAAATCAAGGATTAAACTTCATAACAATTAGAAAACCATGCTGTGTAAAATCAAAGACTTAGTTAAAGGACACTAAAATAGTTTTACCATTGGTGTTAAATTGAAATGACTCCATCTCTTCCCAACACCTGGGACCAAAACCTTTTAAACTTTCATGTAAACATACCAGGGCACACCAAATGCTCTGTCTGTAGCAAGGTACCACCTCTGCACAGACATTGGGTGAAAAATGTGGAAAATGCCTGAGGACTCTTTGAAGTAGCTTGGGAGAAGTGAGAGCAGGAAAGAGGCTCTTCACTAGTGTAAGTTTGTTTAGTGGAAAGTAAGCAAGTTGTCAGGGTAAAAGTTGACAATGTTGATTCCAACAGTTTGAACTGCGAATAAACATCGAAAGGGATTATGTTACTGAGAATTAGAAAAGATTCCACTGAACTCAATAGAACACTTGTGTGTGTTCAAAGATAATATGCCTTTGAGCCACATTCTGGATGCACAGTTTAGGGTTAGAATTACCCTAAGCTCTCTCTATGCCACATTAAAAGAGCCTGGGGTCTGACCTCTCTAATATGTGCTTAAAATATTAGAATAAGGATAGAATAAAAACATTTCATTTCCAATAACAGTATTGGAAAACATTAAATACATGCACATTTGTACATTTAAGGTAGACTGAATAAATCTAGAGAGATATCTATGTTCTTCCCAAACATCTAAACACAGTTTCACTAATCAATTTAGGGAAATGCATCATTGGCTATAAAGCACTTTTAAGTTTTCCTTCTTTAATGACCTATCAAAGAGCAAAAAAACAGAGCCTAAATTATTAAATCCATAGTCCTCTTCTCTGCTCACCAAAGCTACATTTAAATCTGGCCTTTATCTCATGCTATTGAGTTTTCCACCAGGTACAAAATGGAAAGTTGAAAAAGACTTGTACTTTTTACAAAGCAAAACATTTTTGGTTGCCACTCGGCAATTCCTGGTAACATTCCAGGAAGTCTGTAAAAAAAAAAAAAGTTAAAATTTTCCTAACTTAGACTTTACAAAATTAAATGTGAGATATTCATAGCCTGTCATACAATGCAACCCATCTTTTTATTTTTTTAGTATTAATAAGCAAGGGAAAATACACTTTTGATTTGTTAAATTTTATTTGAATAAACATATTACAGATCTATCTGCCTTGAATGCCCTCAAGAAAATGAAGGTAACTTGGGCTTCTCTTATTAGTTCATCTCAAGTCCTTTATGATACTCACATTAGTGAATTTTTTATTAATTGATTTTTATTTTTTATTTTTTTTAGAAAGAGAGATAGAGAAACGTCAATTTGTTGTTTCATTTATTTACGTTTTCATTAGTTTAATTCTTGTCTGTGCCCTGACTGGGGATTGAAACTACAACCTTGATGTACTGAGACAACACACTAACCAACTGAGCTACCAGGGCAGGGCCTGCTATTAGGATATTTTCCAAAGTTTGACAAAACCGTGCAGTTCTCATGCTCTTTACCAGCAAAGTGTGCAAGCAACCCTGCAAAAAGTTGTTTCTCCTTTGAGCTTTCACACATATTCACTTCACCCCTAGAACCAAGGATGTAAGGGAGTATTGCTCAGTCTCATAGCTTCTTTGCTCTTAAGAAGAAAATCAAATTCCCCAGATATTTTCAAACTCCACCACGAACAGAACATTCTCAGCTCTGCATGTGCATCATTATCTCTTTCGCATTTCATCTTTATATTCACTGGGTTCAGAGAAAGGACATATACAGAAAAAGGAAAATAGCTGCTTCTTAGACACCAAATTTAGTAATTCTCTCAAATCTACTGGCACACATCTAAAAAGTAATATTTTTATAAGGCTTCATTAGGTTTTCATTGGTTCTGTCTTTTAAGAACACACATGCTGAATCGCCCATAACCTCAAGCCAAAATACATCTGCAAAGTACAAGAAATGTTTTTTATAGGAAGACAAGAGTCATCACAATTTAAAAAGGGATATAGTGAGTAAAGACAGACAGATGTGGGCTCATCTGGATCCCACTTTAGTGTCTCCCAAGCATCAAGTTACTAACTGATGGAGGCCATCAATCTATAGTGCTCTAAGATTCCAGCCGGCTCCAATAGCCTTACCTGTTAATATGAGATTACTGTAAGTATTGGAGAATTGCTCCTTTAGAAGAACCAGATGCATCTGAGCTGCCTTCTCCCGTTGGAGCTCCAGCATAACATCAGGGTGCTGGGCAATCTTGCAGCCTTTCTGTTTATCCAAGGCAACATCACTCCGAACAATGTCTACAAAAAGAAAAAAAAAGGGGGGGTGGGCAGGCAGCACAAATGAAAAACAAAAAAATTAAAAATAAAAATAAACAAATAGCCTTGGCTGGTTTGGCTCAGTGGTTAAAGCGTTGGCCTGTGGACTGAAGGGGCCCAGGTTCTATTCCTGTCAAGAGTTGCGGGCTCGGATCCCCAGTAGAGGATGTGCAGAAGGCAACCAATCAATGATTCTCTCTCATCATTGATGTTTCTATCTCCCTCTCCCTTCCTCTCTGAAATCAATAAAAATATATTTTTAAATAATAAACCAATAAAACAAAAACCATACACATATTACAGTCCTGTTTTATCCCAAAATGACAATTTATAAACTACCAGTATTTTCATCAGAATTAAGAAATTCAAAATTAATAAACCCGAGGGTCTCTTCATGATACATCCTGCAAGTTTGCTCTGGTCATTTCCAAATTCTTAAAAGATTTTTTTGGTTTCTTATCTCTCTCTAACCTCACTTAAGATTCTCACTCCTTCATTCCTCTTCTAAGCTCACCTCTAGTATTATTTACCTTCTGGGGCCTTTTCTTAACATCTTTTAGCACTCTCCATTGGAAAAAATAATACAACTTTGTCTGAATACTAGTGACTATATAGGTTATTTCCTCTATCTCATGCCATACACCAAGTGATAGCTCCAGCATGTGTATTCAGGATTCTTGGCCTGTTTTCAAGTTTACCTCCCAGCCAACCTACTCAGTTAAAACTAGAGCTGCCATACTGTGGGTTAGCTACTCAGAATTTCTCCTGATATTTTTTTCATATACCTCTGGATACATTCTGACTCAGTAATTGTCCTTTCAATTTAGAAGTATTTTGTGAATCACTAAAGAAAGAGCAGGGCTAGAGTAACTTTTTGGATCTTTCTCTCTCCCAGTTATTTTCCCATCAGTGATAGGTTGCTTTTTATACAGTATGATTTACACTCAAAGTAAAAGTATTCTCCAAAACACAGCCTTCCTCAAAAATAAACATTCTTCTAGAATGTGTCACAATAACCAGGAAGCTTTCATGACCTAAAGTTATTTGTTTTACTTTTATAAGTTAAAATATAATTCAGCTGATTACCATAGAAACAAGTTATATTATCAATAGCAATTTGGATGACAAATTTACAAACTTTCAAGTTTTACATAGCAAACTATAAAATTTTAGGAGAAAATGAAAAAAAAAAAAAAGCTGCTCTGTTACTGCTCACACCAATGGCTTTGGAACAAAAACAA
Organism: Vespertilio murinus; assembly: GCA_963924515.1. NCBI lineage: Eukaryota > Metazoa > Chordata > Mammalia > Chiroptera > Vespertilionidae > Vespertilio > Vespertilio murinus. The sequence goes on along the minus strand of OZ004714.1, from coordinate 17,921,871 downwards.
AAACAAAAACAAAACAAACAAACAAAAAAAGGAATACCCATGTTGATGGTACCAGTGGAAATATTTGGTTAAGTAGTGCTCAACATCATTCAACCAAAACCTTAAAATAAAGTGACCATATAATCTTAATATTAATAATACTAAGAAAAGAAACAATGGGCATGGCCAAACATACTTCCTAGACTTTAGAAAAGTGCATTATGACAATTTTGGGGGGAAACAGATATTCCATGTGGATTTTTATCTAAACTTAATCTGTTCAACATTGTATCAAAGACTAGATAAACACAAAGTGAGAATACTTATCAAAGAGGCACATGGTCATATATCTGAAGGAAGACTAAGCATCATAAATGATAGGCTCAACATTCAAAATTATCATGGCAACCCAGAAATTTAGGATGAGATACCCAACAACATGTAGGTAAAGACATGAACACAGTCCTGCATTTATACTGAAAATTAATTACATAAGATAATATTGAAAAGCCATACTGGACAGAAGTTCAGATATTTAAGATATTAATACCGTATTTGCCAGCGTATAAGATGATTTTTTGGCCCTGAAAAATATGTATTTGCTGGCGTATAAGACGACTGGGCATATAAGACGACCCCCTAACATTTCCACTAAAAATACAGAGTTTGTTATATACTCGCCGTATAAGACTACCCCCCACTTGGAGGCATATTTTTCAGGGCCAAAGGGTCGTCTTATACGCCGGCAAATATGGTAAGATTTTTAAATTTTAGTTAAATATAAGCTTAATATAAGCCAGTGATATACTGCCAAATATAATATTGCCACAAAAAATAATTAGGTCTTAGACTAAATTAATAGAACCAGAACACCCAGAATATAAAAGATTACATAGCCACACTGCATTCCATGCCAGTCAAGGGCAACAGAGTGAAGAGTTGAGAGTTAAGCAGACTTCAGTTTAAATTCTGATTTGGCAGGGAGAACCAAGATGGTGGCATAGGCAAACGCCTGAATTCACCACCTCCCACAACCACATCAAAATTACAACTCAAATACAGAACAACCATCATCCAGAACCACCGGAAAACTGGCTGAATGGAAGTCCCTGCAACTAGAGAAATAAAGAAGAAAGCACACTGAGACTGAAAGGTGCGGAACAGGCTGGTCCGGCACCCATGTGTGCCACTTTTTTTTAACTGGGATGGAGGGTGTGTGTGCGGAGGCTGCCCAGAGGAGCAAGGGGTCGCAGGCCCACACCAGATAGCCAGCCCAGGGTCCCAGAGCTGGGAAAAGAAGTTCCTATGGGCAGTAAGAACTATGGGCTTTAAAAACCAGTGCAGATTGGGGCTGAGTGACACACAAGCTGGAGACCCAGATGTTCCTATTAAAAGGCTGGCACCATGAACTGCACTTACAAACTCCTGCTTCCTCTGAGCTCAGTGCCAGGTAAAACTCTGGGGGACTCAGACATAGACAAAGAGAAACTGGACTGTCTAGAATCCGAGCAGAAACTTAGGGGCAGCTTTCTTCCAGATGGAGGTGCTCAGAGGGATCATTGTTCCCCTGCCAGAACCTCCCCAGGTGCAGGGCTGACTGGCAGCCATTTCTGTTTGCTCAGCCTTGGTGATTCCCTGAGACCCCACCCCACCAATTTACAACCCCATCCACGCTGTGAGTAGTGGCTTTTGCATATGAATAGCCTGTCCTTGCTCAGGCTAAAAACCTGTCAAACAAGTTGCAGCTGGGTCAGGAAGTACCAAACCTATCAATAAAAAACCCACAATCCAGCACCAGCACCAGCATCCCTTGTTTTACAGCTGGGCCTCATCTGGGCACTTCCAAACCTGATACAAAGAGCAGGAATCTTCAGACCTCTCTGTAGCTCCTGCTGGATGGCCCCAGGCAGTGGCTGACTTTGCACCTCTCTAGAGACCCAAGAGCCAGTGTACCCAGTGGCCAGTGCCAGACCATACCAGATTACAGCTCTTCACATCCATAAGCAACACACTCAAGGGGAAGACTCAGTGAGCACCAAAGCCCCAATGAAGCAAATCCTGCTCCATAAGGGTGTCTCCTGCACAGCAGTTCTCCCACTGAAGTTACAGCTGGTCCTCACAGCCAAATGGCCTGGAGGTCAATTCCTCCCAGTGACACCAACAGCAATCAAGGCTCAACTACAACAAAACTGTGCACACATCCCACCTAGAGTGCCCACCTCAGGTGACTGGGGAGGCTGAGCCACTGGGCCCTATAGGACACCTACTATACAAGGCCACTTTATCAACTCAAGGAGACATAGCAGCTCTACCCAATACATAGAAATAAACACAGGGGAAGCAGCCAAAAATGTGGAGACAAAGAAACATGTCACAAATGAAAGAAGTAAACTACTGGATATAGAATTCAAACCAATAGGTATAATGTTACTCAAGAATCTTCTAGAAACCTCCAAGGGACTTAGTGAGACTTTCAAGGTTCTTAGTGAGAATGTAAAAAAAAAAAAAAATGGAAAAGGACCAGTCAGAAATTAAGCATACACTGACTAAAATAAAGAATAATAAATAAGGATTCAACAGAAGACTAGAGGATCCCAAGAATCAAATCAATGATTTGAAATATGAGAAAGCAAAAAATACCCAACCACAAGAGCAAAAAGAAGAAAGAATGCAAAAAATATGAAGATAGTATAAGGAACCTCTGGGACAACTTTAAGCATACCAACACTCGAATTATAAGGGTGCCAGAAGAAAACAAAGAATAAGATATTGAAAACCTATTTGAAAAAATAATAGCAGAAAACTTCCCCTACTTGGTGAAAGACATAGACTTACAAGTCCAGGAAGCACAGAGAACCCCAAACAAGAGAAACCCAAAGTGGACCACACTAACGCAATTAAAATGCCAAGGGAAAAATACAAAGAGAGAATCTTAAAAACAGAAAGAGAAAAGCATTTAGTTACCTACAAGGAAGTGTCCATACAACTGTCAGCTGATTTCTCAACAAAAACTATGCAGGCCAGAAGAGAGTGGTGAGGAATATTCACAGAGATGAATAGCAAAGACCTACAATCAAGATTACTCTACCCAGCAAAGTTATCATTTAGAATTGAAGGTCAGATAAAGAGCTTCACAGACAAGAAAAAACTAAAGGAGTTCATCACCACCAAACTAAAGAGTATTTTTTAAGAAAAGGAAGAAGAAAAAGGTAAAGATAAAAAATATGAACAACAAAGTGGCAACAAAAACATATCTATCAACAATTGAATCTAAAAATCAAATGAATAAAAAATCTGATAAATAGAATACACTGGTGAATGGAATAGAATCAGGGGCATGGAAATGGAGTAGACTGATGATTCTCAGAGGGAAGGAGGTATAAGGGGTGGGGGAAGAGATTAGACAAAGATCTTACATGCATGGATGCATTACCTATGGACACAGACAATAGAGTGGCAAGGGCCTGGGGTGAGTTGGGAACCAGGTGGAGGGGAGCTACAGGGGGAATAAGGAGGACATCTGCAATAATTTCAACAATAAAGATTTTTTTTAAATCTGATTTGTTATTTACTTATTAGTTGTAGAAGTGACAGTGAAAGAACCTCTGTAAGCCTCAATTTTTATAATCTACTATTATTGTAAAGTGATATAAAAGACTGAGAGTGATAAGATTGGCAAAGAAAACTTGCTTTCATATAGAAGAGATAACTGACTTACTCCATGTAAATCTCAAAAGTCAAACTTTATGGGAATAACCAAAAAACATACTTTACAGTTCCACATGAGAAAATTATGATAATAGAAGCTGTCATATAAGGAAAAGAGCTACTTGAGGATGGAGTGAGCTTCCTATTCCTAGAAATATTCAAGCTAAGAATAGATGACACAGGCGCAACAAAATGATTTTAATATAGTCATCAAAACCTGCCAAATACGCCTGAACCTTCTCCCATTCTGAGGGAGGTCTCCTGCCCCCATGGCTGCTTTGCTTCCATGCACAGCTCAAATTGGGACCCAGGTAACAGACAGAGACTTGGCTGACAGCAGCTGCCCTCTCACTGCAGCAAGACTTGTTTGAGAGGTCTTGTACCCATGCTGTGGGCAAGAGGGTTTTTAGTATCTAAATCCAGCCTAATAGCAGGAATGCTGGGGCCCTTTTCAAGAAGCAAAATAATCAATTCCACTAATACACAGATTGTAAATAAGACTGTTGCTAGAGTGTTGAGTTAGACAGTTGAATAGTAGCCAATTTCTCAGGGGAAATTAATGTGGCTAATGGAAATAAATGAATATTCTAGAAAAACTGTATGGTACAAAAGCTGTTCCTAAAGTGTTAACAAAAATTCTTATTGGGAGAGTGTCTCATGGTAAAATTGCATAACATGTCATGAAACTAAAGCAGTCATAGTTTAGCGCAAATAATTAAAATATAAAAGCTATCAAGATTACAATATAAAATTTCCAAAAGTCTCCTATTATTTAAATTATAAAAGGGGGGTGACAGTAGAATAATATCATGTAAGGGAAAATATCCTGCGAATAATTTACATCTAAAAAATTTCTATTTTAGAAAATTAACCTTCATTTGAAACACTAACAGCAAGATACCCATGAAAATACACACATGGTGTCAAAACAAGCCAGAGAAAAATTATTTGGGGGAGAGAAAAAAAAATGAAAAAGGATCCCAAGTCAAATTTATAGAAAATATCCCCTTATTAACTTTTGGTCGAGAATATGTTTATATATTTTCAGAAAACAAACACGAGACCATCTAGAATCCTATAACAGAGAGGAATAGACAGAAGTGCTCCAGCCATGACGACAGAAGAGAAACAATTCAGAGATGGAAGATGCTGATGACGCCTCACCATACCAGCAGACAGCAGCTGCGTGTTGCTGAAGGATTCCCAGGACCAAACCAGAGACGGTAAGACCTGCATCACCACCATTTGTCCACCAACCAGATCTGAAATAGCATGGCTGACATGTACACATAAGGAACTATTTGACATTGAAATTGGGACTCAAAAGAACTGTTGGCCCAGAAAGGAACTCACTACAGACTGATTCATTTCCCTCTCAGCACAACCATTATGGCTTGTCTCCGTTTAGGTTCTTACAAGGGTATCTCTTAGATCACATGATCTCACACATCTAGAGGAAATAATAAACAACATAAACTGATCAATAAAAACAGACCCAGGAGGCAGGGCCAGAAAAAACCAAGATGGTGGCATAGGTAAATGCCTAACTGCAGCCTCACTCAACAATTTCAAAAAATACAACTAAAGTATAAAGTGTACATTATCCAGAACTACAGGAAAGTTGACTGCCTGGAAATTCTACAACTAGAAAGAAAGGGAAAATCAGAAGCAAAACCAGAGGAGCTGTAAAAGCCTAAGGTGCCGCAAGACACGGTGCACTCTTGGGGAGAGGATGGAGCCAGAGAGGAGGGGGCAGCTGAGTGCCTGGCTGGCGTTCCCTAGTGGGAAAGAGATAAAAGCTCCAGAGGATCTGCTAAACCCCAACTCCGACTGCACTGAACTTTGGGTGAGACGCTGGAGTCCCAGGCTCATATAGAGGGAATCTAGGCTGTAAGGTGGAAGCGAAGGGGAGCGGCGAAAGGCAGAACCCTGGAGTCTCACACATTGCGCGCAGAGGACAGATTGTTCACTGAGCTGCTGAATTGCCCTAGCGGGAAGGAGACATAAGCTCCAGACTGCTCTTAACCCCACTTCCAACTGCACTAAACCTCAGTTGTGGGCTCATTGGGGGAGAGACTAGACTGTCTGGTAGCAGGCGAAACTCTAGGGTGCCTTTCTCTCAGAGGTGCTTGCAGTGAATACCAAAGGACACTGAGGAACACTGAAACTCATAAACCTCAGAGGGTGGGGCTAACCGGAAGCCAAAGCTGTAGGATCCCCCCAGAAACTCCGCCCCATCCAAGCTGAACACAGAGGCTTTTGCAGGTTTCCAAATCTAGTAGAATAAGGCTGTCTCCTGGCATAGACACAGCTGATCCTCCCAACCTACCAACTCAGGGAAGCAGCGAAAATGCTGAGACAAGGAAACAGATCACAAATGAAAGAAATGGAGGACATAAAGCAACTGGATATAGAGTTCAAAACCACGCTTATAATGTTGTTCAAGAATCTCCTAGAAAAGGCCGATAAAATAAATGAGATATATGAGGATATGAAAAGGGATCAACTAGAAATAATAAAGGATCAACAAGAAATTATAAAGGAACAACTAGAAATAAAGAACACATTCTCTGAAATAAAAAATATTATACAGAGTCCTAAAAACAGAATGGAAGATTGCAAGAATCAAGTCAAAGATTTGGAACACAAAGAGCCAGAGGACACTCCTCCACAGAAGCAAGAAGACAAGAGAATCCAGAAAGTTGAAGACAGTGTAAGAAATCTCTGGGAGAACTTCAAGCAAACCAACATCAGAATTACGGGCGTCCCAGAAGATGACAGAGAGCAAGATACCGAAGACATATTGAAAGAAATAGTCACAGAAAACTTCCCCCACCTGGTGAAAGAAATAGACTTACAAGTCCAAGAAGCACCCAGAATCCCAAACAAAAGGAATCCAAAGAGGACCACACCAAGACACATCATAATTAAAATTCCAAGAGCAAAAGACAAAGAGAGAATGTTAAAAGCAGCAAAACAAAAGCAGGTAGTTACCTATAAAGGAGCACCCATACGATTGTCAGCTGATTTCTCAACAGAAACCATGCAGGCCAGACGGGAATGGCAAGAAACATTCAAGGTGATGAATAACAAGAACCTACAGTCAAAAATACTCTACCCAGCAAAGCTATCACTCAGAATCGAAGGCCAGATAAAGAGCTTCACAAATAAATTTAAGCTAAAGGAGTTCATCACCGCCAAGCCAGAATTATATGAATTGCTAAAAGGGGGTTCTTTAGGAAGAGGAAGAAAATAAAGATAAAAATTATGAACAACAAATACATAACTATCGACAAGTGAATCTAAAAACCAAGGGAAGTAAAAATCATGATGAACAATATTAACTGGTGAATATAATAGAATCAGAGATATGGAAGGGGAGTGGACTGATGATTCTCAGGGAAATGGGGAGTGGAGGAGGGGCAGGAAGAGACTGGAGATAAACTGCACCTATGGATGAGGACAATGAGGGATGGGGAAAGGGCAGAAACTTGGTGAAGGGGGGCAATGGAGGGGGGGAAATGAGTAACATTTGTAAAAATATGAACAATAAAGATTTACTCAAAAAATAACAATAATAAAATAAAATAAAAACAGACCCAGAGAAAGAGAAGCAGCGATCAGATTCTCAAGCCTTAGAGGGAAAGTAGGGGAGGGTGGGAGTAAGGGGAAAAGATCAGCCAAAGGACTTGTGTGCATGCATATGGGCCTCGGCCAGCCGTGGGCAAACTACAGCCCGAGGGCTGGATCCGGCTGTTTGGCTATTCTATCTGGCCCACGGAGGCGAAAGAGCGGAGGGTTCTCTTGCTCTCCCCTCCACTCCTTCACCAGCAGCCCAAGATGAGAGTGTCAGCCAGCATGGTCAGGTTGCTTTTGTTCCGGCCCTCCAGTCCAAAAGTTTGCCCACCCCTGGAGCCAGTGGCCATGGACAACAGGGGGGTGAGGGCATATGTAGGGAGGGGCTTGATATGGGAATGGGGAGATGAGGACAATTATGTGATACTATAATCAATAAAAAAATTAATTAATTTAAAGATATATATAATACTAAAAACAAACAAACAAACAAAAACCCTGCCAAATACAGGCTTTCTCTGACATTATGTGAGGCAATATAATAGATAGAATACAAATAGATACATCATTTAGAAAGTGAAAAGATGTCAGAAACAGAAAATATTTGAAAATAATATATACATTAGAAATATAAAGAAAATTTTACAACTTAATAAAACGACTAATAACCCAATTTAAAAATGAATAAAATATCTCAATAGACATTTCACCAAAGATGATATACAAATTGCTAATAAGCACATGAAAAGATGCACAACATCATAGTCCTTTGAAAGGGATTCACAGATGCTAGAAGACCTATGTGATGAGAACCTATCACTCCAGACCAAAGTACTCTCTCCTTCCTCCAATTGGCTTGCCCTTTAATTTCCCTGACTTAATCAACCATGTCATTCCTTAATCCTCTAGTTTCTGACCCCTATAGCCTTTTATTCCTCTTTCTCTTCCTTTCCCTTTAAGTCACCAAATTTATCCACTTAGGCTTTAAAATGCCTCTTAGAATTACACCCTTTTTTTCCATTCCTGTTAATACTATATACCTCTTATCTGGATAATTAAAACCGTGCAAGCCAGCATCCACAACTCCAGACTCATGGATCTCCAAAGACATGCAGCATATCACTTTTAGGAATAAAAAAAATAAAAAAATAAAAAGCCTTCATTTTTACTTTGTTTTCATTATATAATGTTTCAAACAGAAAAATATACAAAAAATACCTATCCACACAATGGACCCTCTCTCAGCTCTAGCCTTTTATAACATTTTATAATCAGCCTATTAAGTAAGTCAGACACACACAGAGATAGACCTTATAGGAGTTTTAACTGCACTGAATTTATACATTAATTTGGAGACAATTTTAAGATATTTAATCTTCCTTTTTATGACATGAATTTCTATGTAGCTCTTCTTTAATGTTTTTCAATAAAGTTTTACAGTGTCTTCTATTAAAATTTGGTATGTTTCTTAGAGTTATTCAAAGATACTATGGTTTTTGCTGGTATAATTTTTAATAATGTGTTCTAAGTTGTTGTCCATAGTTTGTAAAAAATGAACCTGGATTTACTATATATAGCTTGACTTTAGTGATCTTGGCAAACTTTCTTATTATTTCTAACCATTTTTAAAAATATATTTTATTGATTTTTTTACAGAGAGAAAGGGAGAGGGGATAAAGAGAAACATGGATGAGAGAGAAACATTGATCAGTACCTCCTGCACACCCCCTACTGAGGATGTGCCCACAACCAAGGTACATGCCCTTGACCAGATTCAAAGCTAGGACGTTTCAGTCTGCTGGCCAACGTTCTATCCACTGAGCCAAGCCAGTTAGGGCATTTCTAACCATTTTTGACTAGATGTTTATGAATTAACTAGCGACCTGTTGCAGGAATATTACTGCAAGACTTCCTGCGGGCTTCCCTCCTGCCACTGCCACCTCTCCCGCCCCCCCAACACGGCCCCGCCCATCCCTCCTGCCCCACCCTGCCCCATCCACTGCTGCCACTGTCTTCATGGCTGGCTGCAAGCTGCCACCACTTCCCCCCAGTACCTCCTGCACCACTGCCTCCGCTGTGCGTCTTGCCCCGCACTGCCCTGCCTGTGCTTTCCCTCCAGCAGCTGCAGCAGCCTTGCTTTCCACTTTCCTTCCCTCTTCCTTCTATGCTGTCTTCAGTCTTCACTCCTCCCTCGCTCCGCCTATGCAAATTAGCAATCTTCTTTATTGGGTTAATTTGCATACTCACTCTGATTGGTTGGTGGATGTGGCTGGTGGACGTGGCTTGAGGGTGTAGTGGAATGGTGATTAATTTGCATATTACTCTATTATTAGATAGGATTATGTAACCAATTATACATCTGCTAATAAAAACAAATTTGTTACCTTGGCTAGTGTGGCTCAGTTGGTTGGGCATTTTCCAGTGCACAGAAAGGTTGCTCGTTCAATTCCTAATAAGGGCACATGCCCGGGTTGTGGGCTTGATCCCTGGTAGGGTGTATGCAGGAGGCAGTCGATCGATGCTATGCTCTCACATAGATGTTTCTCTCTTCTCCCTTCCTCTCTCTCTAAAAATCAAAATTATTCTTTAAAAAAAAAACATGTTTCTTCCTTCTTAATTCTTTTTTTAATATATTTTATTGATATTTTACAGTGAGAAAGGGAGAGAGATAGAGAGCTAGAAACGTCGATGAGAGAGAAACATCGACCAGCTGCCTCTTGCACAACCAAGGTACATGCCCTTGACCGGAATCGAACCCGGGACCTTTCAGTCCTCAGACTGACGCTCTACCACTGAGCCAAACCGGTTTCGGCCCTTCTTAATTCTTATATATTTTATTTTATTTACTTTTCTTATTTGTTGGAATACATATGACTCTTGCATTTCTAACTATCTTACAATCAGATACATGGCTGCCTTTTTTCTAGATTACCTTTTCAAAGATGTTTGTATATTAAACAGTCTTAGAAGATGGAGACAGTACTCCCCTCCAGAGCAAAAAGCAGGCATGCTTAGTATCCTATATAATAAATACATTCAAATAAATAAATATAATAAAAAGCACTTTCTCCAAAACCGGTTTGACTCAGTGGATAGAGCGTCGGTCTGTGGAGGGGTCCCAGGTTTGATTCTGGTCAAGGGCATGTACATTGTTTGCGGGCACATCCCCAGTAAGGAGGTGTGCAGGAGGCAGCTGGTCGATGTTTCTCTCTCATCAATGTTTCTGGCTCTCTATCCCTCTCCCTTCCTCTCTGTAAAAAAATCAATAAAATATATATATTTTTTAAAAGGGCATTTTCTCTAGAATACAGGGCATGCCCGTTTATTTCTCATTATAAAAGATTGAGGGTAACCCCTCCTGTCATACAATCCATTGCACATACAAGTATCACTTAGCATTCTTCCTGTTGTCCTGTGAGAACTGAGACTCAGCAAAACAGTTTAAAAATGTGCTGATACACTAGCCACAGATACTGCTGTGAAAAATAAACTGATCTGTGTCTGACACAGGAGTCTCATATCTTCTTCCAGCATCCATGCAACTCTGGCAGGCTATCTTATTAGTTTTCATGTAGGGTAAAACCTCAGCCCTTTCACAATTCTTGATAGTATTGTGCCCACTAGTACCTCCAGTACAAAGGTGAGCTGAGGGCATTATTGGCTTCTTCTTGACTTTAAAAGAATGCTTCTAACATTTCACCATAAGCATAATAATTGATTTAGATTCTTGGTAGATAACTTGGTGGATACTCTTTTTCAGGTTGTGGGGAGTGGTTAAAAATTTCTAACTCACCGGTTGGTGTGGCTCAGTAGTTGAGCACTGACCCATAGACCAAGAATTCGCAGTTTGATTTCTGATCAGGGCATATGCCCAGCCAGGTTGTGGACTCAATCCTCAATAGAGAGCATGCAGGAGGCAGCCAATTGATGAAGTTTCTCTCTCAGTGATGTTTCTATCTCTCTACTCCTCCCCTTCCTCTCTCTAAAAATCAATTTTAAAAAAAATTTAAGTCTTAACTTATTTAACTTGGGAAATTGTTGCCTTAGTCTAAAGAATTAATATAGCTTTCAAGTCTGGATCTCCTTAGAATCAAAAATAAGGAAGGAATCCCTAGGAGAGAGTTACTGGAATTTCAGGTAAAACAGAGGACATCTGACATTCTTGGCCCCAATCAACCAGAGATCAGTGCCATCCCTAGTGTCAATGTTTAAGAGCCCCTCCCCCAAGTTTTAAAAATGTTCTCTAGCAGATGGTAAATATTTTAGTTTTGTGCATACAGCCTCTGATGCAACTACTCAACTGTAATGCAAAAGCAGTCAAAGACAATACATAAGTAAATGGGCATGGCTGTATTCCAATAAAACTTTATAAAAACAGGTGGCGGAGAGATTTGCCTTGCAGGCTATATACTTTGCCAACTTCTGCTCTAGAGCAGTGTTTCCCAAACCTTTGACATATGTGTACCCCTTCTATAATTTTCGTAACGCTGAGTATCCCTCGTCAAAAAAAAAATGGATGTATTTTAATAACAATCAAAATATATTTATTTTTTATTTTTTTGGTTCATACACAAAATAATAATAAATGGAAAATAACATTATTCATAATAAAATATAAATGAAAGTTATATTATAAATAACATTTATTTGCACACCGGACCATCTCACGCCTCCCAAGACTGTCTTGACTTGACTCATGAGAACGTAGAATTAGGCGCAGCTGAGCACGGTGCAGTGCATATCCCCACCAAACTCCGGTGCAACGTGTACCCCCACCAAACTCTTCCCGTACCCCTGGGGGTACGCGTACCACACTTAGGGAAACACTGCTCTAGAGGAATGAGTAAAGAGTAGAATACCCTCAAATTTCACAAATAAGGAAACTGGAGACAGAGATAAAGTGATTTGCTCAGCATTCTGTTTGCACGGTATTTTGTACTAAACAAAAATTATAACCCTGGCCTCCTAACTGCTGGTGCTCTTCCCACATCACCCAGCAGAATAAGTGATACCCTGGCAGAATATGCCTCTGCAAATATTTTTATCCATTTCTACTAAATGTATGGAAAAATATATGGATATTTGGCAGATGTCCATGAATATTCAAGTCTCTGTTCCAGTTCCCTCCTCTGAGGTTTGCAGGATTTCTCTACTTTTACATCATTCCCAGATGAAGACACCATTGTTCCATCACAAGAATGTTCATGAAAACAAGCAATACAATTGAGTTCGAGGCTGAAACCAGAAGCAAAGACTTCCCACAATAACTCAGCATAAGTCATTCATCAGCTAAATACTTCTAAGGCTGTCCTTACAGTATTGACCACAGCCCTGATTTTTCATCTGTACACCATGACTTATAACCAAGTCTGTTTTCAAGTGAGACTTCATGCAAATTTGGATCTAATCTACACAAAGTAGCAGAATGTATAACTACTTTTCTTTTATCTGCAATTGCTGAAAATCCATCCACAAATACATTTTTGCACTGATTGATTCTTCATATAAGTGCTAAATAACTTATCTCATGGAAGGACTGTGTAATCATAAGTAGCTGTTAGTAGATATATACATAGCATGAAGTAAAGTATTTGTCTTAGGATCAGACAAGAACTGTTACATAACCAACGTTGGCCAAAGCAAGATGTTTGCTGGTTTACTAAGTGTCTCGGGGGCCATTTTTACCTACATTTGGGGCCATTTTTAACACACTGGTAAAAGACCAGACTAGATTAATGAAATGTCTTCCAACTCCAAAATTTAGTTTGGCTTAATTTGGAAGAAAAGAGAGAATGCTACACCCTGAAGAAATCCTCAAGAAGATGAATTTGGCATGAAGAACAGACAGAATTCAGGTTATGGAAAGAGAAGACAGATACATTTAAAAAAAAAAAAAGTAGATCTGCACCAATGGGCTCCTCTCTTCCTCCTCACATCCAAATAGTAAAAACCACTCAGAAACTCTATGATCATTCCATTATTAAGTGGCTCCTAAAGAGACAACCTTGTAAGAAATGGTTTAGAATATTCTTCACCAAAGCAGCAATCATGAATGCCAATGAGAGCCAATAGCCTGACATATTTGGTCATTGTGCAGAAATAATTTTAGATAGCAATTGCCGTTAAAACCTGGTGTATTCAAATCTTTTGGAACTAACTAAATAATAGGCAAGAACAGGAAGCCAACAATTACACTTAATCATGCTTTTTGATGAATAAGAAAAAAAAAAACTTCAGCACTGGATTAGAGTCAGTTGCACTGAAGTTTATTCTGTGCCTGAAAAACTAAAAGCTTTTTTGAGAATTGGTTTCCCCCATTGTATCTGTAGACTGGCTAGAACTAAAATGTATATATATCATTTAAGTATACTATCAGTTCTCCAAAGGATAATGTTTAATACAAAGATGCTAAATATCAAAATCAACCAAAAACAAAACAGAATTCTGAAGAAATTAAAACAAAAGTTTAGACATCTGAACTTTTAATAAGGACTTGTCCAGCATCATTATTTTCTTGCCTATCTTGGAAGCAAACCAAATTTCCTTATGTGGATGGCTTTGGAGCCTCCTAGTGGCAGCCTCAGGGGACCCACAGAACTAATTTTAGAAAGGACCAGGCTTTCAAGGGAGTGTTAGTTATATGCTGGTAATAATTCAAACAAACACAACAGCTCCTACAATGTGCTCGACACACTATATTGGACACTAAGAATTCAAAGGTTAATAAATATTGGTCCCTACCCTTATGGAGCTCACAGCCTGTAAAAATAACAAATAAGAACAGAAATAATTCTAAAGCAATGCAATAAGCACTTACAGTCTGCATACCTAGGGAAAAGAGATGAAGTCAAAAGTGTATAAAAAAGAGGTTGCGTTTGCAACCAAATCTTTATTGAAGGATAAGTAGAAGTCTATCTGATGGAGACTCCAAGTACATTATATATTTTCATGCCTTTGCTAATTTTGCTTTCTGTTTGAAATATTCCATTTTCCACATGCCATAATTAGAATACTAAGACTAGAGTATAATAAGATGGCAAGAAGCCTGTAGAAACAAGCTGGGAATTTAAAAAAAATGAGTGTCTTTATGGTTTGAACTTTACTTCCAGGCTCTGAAGAGATGTCAGAGGCTGTGTATCCAGAGAAGTGATCTACCGAAAACTATATATGAGACTAATATCAGTATGAGGAATATGTTAAGAAAGCTGAGAAGCAGAGAGACCCATTAAAATATCTCCAGAAGAGAGGTTAAGAGATGACTTGGCAATACAGCAATAGCAAGAAAGAGTATTCCAGAGTTAAGGATAGCTATACCTGACAGCTAAATAAATATGTAAGATTAGACTCAGAAAAGAATAAAAAATAATACAAAGCTTTCCTTAAGACACAAGATAGAAAGTGATGCCATTAACCATGGTAGGGGATACAGAAGAAGTTGAGGGGATAAGTAATAATGAAAACCGTAGTAAATTTTATTTGGGGTACATATTAGATATGGGACTTGTTTTTTTTAAAAAAAAAAAAAAGCACTAAAAGTATCTGAAAACTTTAAAAATCTGAAAAAAAATTATATTATAACCATCTCAAAATAATCACAAGAGTTATAACCACTATTGAAACATTATTTCTTATTGATATTGGAAAAAGAACAATTACTTCCTTTTTTTTAGATAACTTCAAATTAATCCAGTATCAGCAAACTAAACTCTCATCAAACAATGAAAATTTCCTAAACAAACATGAACATCTTACTCCCCTTATTTTTGTCCCTTTGTTTTATCCAAAAATACAAAGGTTCATAGGTCAATGCTCAACCACTGAGCCACACCGGCCAGGCTGATTTCCATCTTTGCACAAAACTTTATCTATTAGGTTAACATATCTGAACTCTCAGATCACTCAGATAATATTCTACTATATTGTCCTTTATGATTTGTTGAAGTATTAATGAAATTTAGTTGTTTCTCTAACTATATTTAAGTTCCTTAAGTAGTAAGACATGGACCTACTACCCTCAGCCAGAGGCCAACTAATCATTTACTCCTCCTCCTCTACATTTCACAAATGATAAAACTGGGCCCATATAAGTCAAATAACTTGGCCAGGGTTCACACAAATTTGTAGTAGATCTCACAATGAAACCAGATACTCAGAGTTCTACTTCTATAATATTTCTATGCTTTCAGATGTCCCATAAGTATTTAGTAAACTTGTACTAGTATGCTTCCCTTCCTATGGAGCACTTTTGCATCTCAATAGTATATTCAAATGCCAAAATACTCAAATTAATGATTATTTAATGGTGGAATTATATGCACTTTGGAAGGCAATAAGGAAGATATTTAGGACTGGGAGACATTCTGGGAAACTTAAAATCATATCACAAATTTTAGCATCCAGTCATGCTGAAATAAGAGAAATTAGATTAACTCTCCTACCTTAAATAGCTTAAAAGAGAATCAATATATGTGAAACAATGGTTCCAGGCATAGGAAGACAGAAAACGCAGGACACTGATTCCTGAGGAAGGAAAAACAAAGAAGGTGAGCCCTGTGATGCCCTCTCTCACTAACTAGAAAGAGCTTTCAAGCTTTAGTACAGGACAGGGAACCCAAATAGAACTCAGCGGTCTTGCTGAATTGAGGAGGCAAAGTTCAGAACAGAGTACAGAAGAGGTGGGTCTATACAAAAAGCAGGAGATCCAGAGATCTGCAGAGGAAGCATCTGACAAATCTGGGTAATGACCTGCCATGTGTGAAAAAAAATTACCAAGACAAAAAAAAAAAAAAAAAAAAAAAAAGACGACCAGGAAGGAATAAGTGAAAAAATCACCACAGTTTATATAGGATTAAAAATAATTCATGTTCTGGGCACTCAGACTAAAAGAACTCATTATACACAAGGCATGGAGAAAGAGGGATATGGATGTCGAATGGTACTGCCTCAGAAAGGTACTGCTTCAAAAGAGAAGCCAAATTAGCCATAGAAAAAAGACTGTTTTTAATCATCCTTACAAAGCTTAAAAATCAAACTGACTCCAATAAGTTTAACTTCATCCCCAAAAAGACAAAAAAATTTTTAAATATCAAAATATCCAACACCCAACAATGTAAAATTCAAAGTGTCTGACATCCGATTAAAAGTTACCAAGCATACAAAGAAGCAAGAAAATATGACCCATTAAAAAGGAGAAAAACCAATAAATATAAACAGACAGAAATTATAGGTGATGAAAGTAGTAACCAAAGATATTTAAAAAAAAACAATTACAAACATATTCTATATGTGAAAGATAAAAGAAAGCACAAGAATGAAAATTACAAATATTTTTAAAAATTTGAATTTCTAGAAAAAATATATAACTAAAATGAAAGTACACTAGATTAGATTAACAATAATTTAGACACTGCACAAAAAAAGATTAATGGAATTGAAGACAGCAATAGAAATTATCCAAAATGACAAATATAAAGAAGAAAGAAGACTGAAAATTTTTAACAGAGCATCATTGAGCTATTCAGCAGCATAACATAGTAATTGGTGCCAAAAGGGATAAGAGAAGAAAAAAATACTTGAGAAAATAATGGTCAAAACTTTTAAGTTAGTCATATGCTACATAACCACGCTTAACAATAGACTACATATACAGCAGCCATTCCATATATATATATATATATATAAAAGGCTAAGCAACCATCCAACCGTCTGTAGGCATGTTGCACACTGATCACCAGGGGGCAGATTCTCAATGCAAGAGATGCTGAGCTGCGGTGACGCACCCCAGAACCAGAGAGGAGGGAACCCAATTCCTCACAGGGTGTACGATTCAGCAGTGGGTTATGTTGTTGCTGAGCTACTGTCAGCCCAAATCTGGTTTACTGCTGAGCTGCAGTGACTGCAGACGCCCTTCAAACCGGGGCAGCACGCCAGGTGTGGCCAGCCAGGGAGGGACCTCTGGAGATTGGTTCCAGAGCATGTCCAGCCCATCTAGCCCAGTCCCACCCTGCTGGCCACCTTCTAATTAATTTCCTTTTAATGTGCACAAATCCATGCACCTGGCCACTAGTATGATTATAATGGAGGAGGAGCATGGATAAAAAATGGGTACTATAATAAACCTGACAATACCAATGACTGCAAGTAACCTAATTTGATCATAAATTCCTAATTGGGAAGGTCATGGTAAGTAGTCATGCCCCAGGCATATAACTTCTTTAGTAAAAGGTTTATTTTTGCCTTAAACAAACCTTTCCATTGTTCTTGTACATCTAGGTTAACACACCTTTGAAATGTCAGAGTAATCCCTTTTTTCAGACCTCCAGAAGTATAACCACCCCCAAGAAAACATATAATTATCCTGTTTCGCACCATCCTTATATTCCCTCCTTAATTCCAAATTCATAAAAGAAACTGTATGCCCTATCCAGTTTGGCTCAGTAGATAGAGTGTCAGCCTGTGGACTGAAGGGTCCTGGGTTTGATTCTGGTCAGGGGAACATGCCTGGGTTGTAGCTCAATCTCTGGTAGGGGACATGCAGAAGGCATCCAATCAATGGTTCTCTCTCATTATTGATGTTTCTATGTCTCTCTCCCTCTCCTTCTCTAAAATAAATAAAAAATTCATTTTTTTAAAAAAAAAGAAAGAAAGAAACTGTAAACTGCCATTCTCAGGAATACATGAAATCTTGCTTCCCAGCAACTGTCATCAATTTGGCTCAAATAAACTCATAAAATATCGCTACAAGTTTGAATGTTTCTTGTATCAACAGAAGGTATACATGTTATTAAACTTTGTTTTCTCCTGCTGATCTGTCTTTTATTATAAGATGTGTCAGCCAAGAACCTAGAAGAGTAGACATAAAATTATTTTTCCTCCCCTACATATCATTGAGGATGGGGAGAGAAAAAAAAAAGGTTCTATGGAAAGTAACCTCACAGAGCAATCTGATCATAAATTTCAAATAGGGCAGGTCATGGTGGGTAATCATGTTCCAGCCATATAACTTTTTAGTAAAAGGTTTCTCTTTGCCTTAAGCAAGCCTCTGTTCCTGTACTTCTATGTTTAACACCCCTTGGAAATAACAACCCTCAAGAGATCATATACTATTGTTAACTATACCATAATCCAAATCCCTGCCTTGCTTTCTCCCATCTCTCTGTAATCTTCCTTAATTTCCCTCCTTAATTTTAAATGCATAAAAGAAGCTGCAAAACTGTTATTCTCCAGAGAATACAGAGCACTTGAGATCTTGCCCCCTGGCATATGTCATCAGTTTGGCTCAAATAAACTCTTATAAAATTCTCATCTGTTCTTATATTTATGTGTATGTGTCAAAACTATAAAAAATATTCACAGATTTTTTTTTTGCCCAATATCTGTGCAAGATGTACGCGTAGTTCAAACTACTCGTGACTGTATATAAAAGACCAGTGACTGTATGTAAAGGACCGGGATGTCTCTCACATTTTAAGTGTATGTATACTGTGTATATAATAAAGGAGCATTAGAATGGGGAATTGCACACATTACCTTTCAGTTCTATTATGTTAGGAGAAAATAGTTGCCAAATGTTTATAACTGGTTTAGAATTTTTAAAAAATTCTCTACAGGTTTAGATGTTTTTAAAAATAACACCATACAAACTACATTTTTGAAAGTGCACTCTATGATGTGCACTCAGGGACAAAATTGCCTAATGATGCATTTCTCAGAACCATTGTTCAATAGTGCATGACTATAGATTAAAACTATAAACCCAGAGAACCCCAAGGGGGGGAAAAAACACAGGAAGAACACCACAACACATCAATAAAGCACATCGTAATCAAATTATTGAAAACCATACATAAAGAGAAAAGTCTTAAAAGTAAAACAAAAAGACATGTTAAATAGAGGGGGGGAAATATACATATATATGTATGTACATGCCCCTGCCCACTGTCTGCCGCTGCCGTGGCGGGGGACCTCTGCCGCTTCTGCCTTGGCTCCCGCCTGCTGCAGCTTTATCTGAAAGGAAGGAAGTCTGGTCTAATTAGCATATTAAGCTTTTATTATTATAGACTAGTGCACAGGGGATGGGGGGGTGTCCCTCAGCCCAGCCTGCACCCTCTCCAATCTGGGGCCCCTTGAGGGATGTCTGACTGCCCTCTCACAAGCCAGGACTGTGGCTCCAAACTGCTCACCTGCCTGCCTTCCTGATTGCCCCTAAGCACTTCTTCCTGCCAGCCTAATCACCCCCTAACCACTCCCCTGCCAGTCTGATTGCCCCTAACTGCCCTCCCCTGCAGACCTTGTCACCCCCAACTGCCCTCCCTTGCAGGCCTAGTCCCTCCCAACTGCCCTCCCCTGCTGGCCTGATTGCCCCCCAATTGCTCTCCCTTCTAGGCCTGATCCCTCCCAACTGCTCTCCCCTGCTGGCTATTTTGTGGCAGCCATCTTGTGTCCACATGGGGGCAGCCATCTTTGACCACATGGGGGTAGCCATCTTGTGTGTTGGAGTGATGGTCAATTTGCATATTAGTCTTTTATTAAATAGTATAGAGGCCTGGTGCACGGGTGGGGGCTGGCTGGTTTGCCTGAAGTGTCACAAATCAGGGTAGGGGTTTCCTTGGGATATGGGGTGGCCTGGGTAAGAGACCTGTGGTGGTTTGCAGGCTGGCCATGCCCCCCAGTACCCAAGCAGAGGCCCTGGTATCTGAAATTTATTTATCATCTATAATTGAAACTTTGGAGCCTTGGGCAGAGGCCAGGGCCATCCAGGAAGCTTGGCTTCCCCCATCACCAGAGTAAACCCAAGCCTCCTATTCTCTCCAGCTCAGTGGCTGCTGCCATTTTTGTTGGGATTTATCTTCTATGATTGAAACTTTGTAGCCTTGAGAGGAGGCCAGGGCTGCAGAAGCTTGGCTTCCTCCATCGCCAGGGGAAACCAGAGCCTCTTGCTCTCTCCAGGTCCATGGCTGCTGACATTTTTGTTGGGATTTGTTAATCTCCTATAATTGAAACTTTGGAGCCTTGAACGGAGGCCAGGGCTGGCCAGAGCAGGGGGGGGGGGGAGAAACTTGGCTTCCTCCATTGCTGGGGAAACCCAAGCCTCCTGCTCACTCCGTGGCCACAGCCATCTTGGTTGGGTTAATTTGCATACTTGCTCCTGATTGGTTGGTGGGTGTGGCTTGTGGGCATAGCAGAGGTATGGTCAGCTTATATGTTTTCTTTTATTAGTGTAGATATATATATCTGCAGACCGATCAGTAGACAAGTAGATAAAAAAGCTGAACATTTACTAGTACACCATGTACTATGCAGCTGTCAAAAAGGAGCATCTCTTACCCTTTGAGACAGCATGGAGGGACCTAGGGAGTATTATGCTAAGCGAAATAAGCCAGTCAGAGAAAGATAAATATGATCTCACTCATATGTGGAATCTAATGAACAAAATAAACTAATGGAAAAAAAAGATCGAGAGATATAGAAGTATGGAACAGACCGATGAATCTCAGAGGGAAGGTGGGGTTAGGGATTAAGGAGAGATTAACTAGGGAGAGATTAACTGGGGCATTTACATGCATATATTTATAGCCCATGGACACAGATAATAGTGTGGTGAAGACCTATGTGGGGTGGAAGAGGTCAATGGGAAGAAAAGGCAGGGGACATCTGTAATACTTTCAACAATAAAGATAAAATTTTAAGAAAAGGATGGGAGGCAGTGGAGAAAGAGAAAATTTTTTACAAAACCATTTGCAAAGACTGTCACTTTTTCTATTCACTCACAAGATAATTCCTCATCTAAGTCTAATTGAGACCTACTAAATACTCTTGAAACATCATCAAAGTACATTGGGAAAGAGCACAGTTATTATCTCCCAGTGCTTTAGAACTTCAGGAAGAGAAGGTTTAATAAAGCCACTGCAATAAAAGTAAGTTTGGGAGTAAAGTAAGATTCAAACAGGACTTGGAAGGCAGGGTAAATCTGGGATTATAAAAAACAAACAAAAAAAAAAAAAACAAGCCTTTGGACACGTGAAATAATTTGTTTAAATATTTTTAGAATATCGAAATGGAAATTCATTTGCAGAGATGAGAAGTTATCCTTGGGAAAAGCCCCTGATTTCCATACATATTCATATGAACTAGTTTCTGTGCTCAAGGCTTCCTAGTTCTGAGAACTGAAAATTCCACACTCCCTTCTCTCTGCAAGAGTCCTATTTCCCCACATGACTTTTCCCCCTTTTAACACAAGAGACATCTCACAAATTAACTTTTCTGCCACATGCAGCTGGCACCAAAGCAAACCAAGCTGTGGGGTGGCTGACCCAGAATTACTGATGAATGTTCAAAGTAAACATGTTTTCAGCCAATCTGGAATGGTATATTTCTAAGAGGACAGAGAGCTCTTAAAATTAATTAACTCATCCGGACAAACTGTCCATCCAGTGGGAGTTTTTCAGTAATGAATATCAGACCACAGATCTTCCTGCAGCTGAGCTTGTTTATCATTCAAAGAGGCTGCTTCTGCATGTTTCATGGATAACTTCATGATTTTTAATTTTACTGGCTTCTGGTTTCTTATATTTATATAAACAGGCCAAGAAAGCAAAACACACAAGTTTAAATGGAAGATTCCACAGTTCCCCAAAAGGCAGAGACACCTATCTTTCTCTTCTTTTTGAAATGTCAGAGTAGACAGCTGAGGAGAAAAAGACCCCATGTTTGGGGAAAGAGGAGATGGCCGCATTTAAAAAAACTTACTTAGAAGGTTTTGTCATTTGTGGAAATTCTAATAAAGTGCTTTCTGATGCAAAGATTGAGTGGGGGGTCGTAAACAAAATGACATCAGACCCACATGAAAAATGCAGCTTAACCCTAAATTAAGAAGTATCAAAGTTAGTGTCCTGAAAGAACTCAATTAAATGGTCCATGCCAAACCTGGTTTTTTTTCTGTTGGTTTGACTATTTATTTTTATTTACATAGAACATAATCTTCTGAATGATCTCTGTCTGTGGCTCTGAACGGAGCAGTGCATCTTACATGGGTCCTTTTGGAGATAGAGGGAAACATTTGAAATATCCGAGAATATCTTGCCTTCCTTTGAGTTAATTAACCACACTGCCTGATAAGGAGTTCTTACTGTTCTCTTAGTAACAGGATGCCCAAGAGATGCTCTGGCCAGCTTAGGAAGCAGAGTGCCTCCACTCTCTGAGAACTAGCCTCGGTAGATCTTTTGTTACCCCACATGAATCTACCCACATGAATGAACCCTCCCAATGGAGTTTTTCTAACTTCATTCAGTACAAAGTCCTTCCTGTCACAGATCACTTTTTGAGCCAATCATGTGATGACTCAATAATATACCATGCAAATTTACTATAGAATTACTAATGTAAAACATAAATCTGACAAAAGTGAAGGAGATAGTTTTACATAGGCTCAAAACTACCTGGGCAATAACACTACTAAAATGAACACTTAAAATGGTTAAGATGGTAAAATTTTTCCCAAGGTCACAATAATTTATTAGTAGCTAAAGAGATGTTTCTGGACTAAGAAAAAAAAATAAACGTTCAAAAACAACAATACAAAACAAAGACCTAGTTTCAAATCTTACTATCCATAATTTCTCACACAACTCAACTATGTTTCTGAATCTCAGACACCTCATTCTAAAAGATGAGTAGTAATACTTTTCTCACAGGTTTTATAAATATTTAAATAAAACAAAATATAGTAAACATTTAGCACAGTATCTGGCACATAATAAATGTTCAAAGATATCAGTTTCCATCAGTTTGAATGTCCTTACTTTCCTCATAATTAGTAAATATATCCATTAACAAAAGCTTTATCTACTGTGTGGTTCTCCACCATTTTAAAAGCATTGGTATGGAAGAAATAAAATGAATTCAACACTCAAAAGATCTTACAATTGAGTTAAAATACCAAAAATAGTAATAGTGAATACTTTAAAATCCTATTTTACTCATATAATAAGCTTTAGAGTTTTATAAATGACAGAAATCTTTATTGTAGCAAAAACACTTAACGAGATCAAATCTCTTAAAATGTGAAATATACAATACAGTGTTATTACAGCAGATGTTACACAATGTTGTACACCACATATCTCTAAAACTTTGTATAACATCTTCAAGAGTCATCCATGTTGTTGCATAGATCAGGACTTCTTTCTTTTTAAGGCTAAAAATGTATACTAGTATGCCACATTTTCTTTATCTACTCATCCATTGATAGACATTTAGGTTGTTTCCATATCTTAGCTAATGTGAATAATGTGGCAATGAACATTGTAGATGTAATAATGATGTGAGGAAGAGGTTAAGCCTCAGACTGACCTGTTGGTAAAGCCACAAACAAGTCCCAGCTTAGAGGGCACAGCCCTCTTAGCATAATTAAGCTTGACCTTATGATGCTCCTAGATCCCTCCTGGGTAGCTAATGGGCTTACAAGAACAAGTGAAACTCACAAGAACATTGTAACTATGGTGACCACTACCTTGTTTACCTCTGACTATAAAATAAAGGCTCAGCTTGCAGTCTGGATCTTTTCTCTGTGGCCATAGCCAAGCACAGGAGATCCACCTAGACCAGCCGTGGACAAACTATGGCCCGAGGAGCTGAAAAAGCGAAGGGTTCTTTTGCTCTCCCCTCCGCTCCTTCACCAGCAGCAGTGTTAACATGGCAACATCGGGAAACATGGCCGCAGCTCCTTCTTCTGAATGGGCGGTTTTATATCCACCCATTCAGTAGAAGGAACAACCTCTCAATCTTCCAGAGGCTCCTTTTAATGCCCGTGGACGTGTCTACCGACATCACCCTGGGAATGCGTAGACACGTTATCGTGGTGATGTAGGGAGACACGCCCGAGAGCACAGTATCAGAGCCTTTCTGAGGTAAGATTAAGAGCTCTACTCAAACACAATTTTTTCCTGTTCCCACATTCTGTACACCACAATGACAGGTTAATAAAACAACAAAGACTTTCAACTTTTAGAGCTTGTATCCACTGCAGTTTTTTTTCCCCACTGCACACGCACGCAGCAGGGAAAAAGACACACAGAGGACATGTCACACTAGCCATGCTGCGCCTGCATTTTTTTTGCTGATACGGATGCGGTATTAGTAACGCTACAGTGGCCACTAACCGCATGTGTTAGCGGCAAAACAAATGCATTTTACGTAGCATTTGCTTCTCCCCCTTGCGCCTGTAAAAATGCATGCTACAGGGCATTTGTGTTAACATGCACCACTGCACATTAGCATCAACGCAAATATGATGGAAACCTGTGTACCCTGCATTAACCCTAGCTGCACTGCATTGCAGTACTGCACCACACTGCAACAGCAGCACGGCTAGTGGGTTGAACAAAAAGATTATATAGAAATGTGATGAACTAAAGATTTTATTACAAAATCGCTTAATTTAAGCATTTCAGAAGTAATTGGACAAATGAAAAACTGAAAATCAAATGTTCATATCTAATACTTGGATGAAACCCTTTCCTGGTAATGACAGCCAGTCTTGTACTTATGGACATCACCAGATGCTGGGTTTTCTCCTTTGTAATGCTCTGCTAGGCTGTCACAGTAGGGGTATATATATATATATATATATATATATATATATATCCTGCCATTTCCAGCTTTTAATAAGAAAAACTGTTGCAATGGGCATTTAAAAGTGGCACTTAGTTGTTTTTATAAGAGTCCAGTGGATGCAATCTGACATTGATAATGGGCTCTTTCACACTATGTGCACTGCGGCTGTTTTTTGCCAGTAACGGAAGTGTTAGTGGTAACTACTGGTTACCCATTTTTTCACTGCCCTAGCACCTCCCATACAAGTGTGTCTGGAAGACACAGCAATGTGCAGCTATGTGTGTTACCATAAACAAAGGGCCTGTGTGAAAGATACACAGGTTTCCTATGGAGGAAAGGGGTTGTTCTCTATGGTCAGGGTGTGCCTCTGTCCCATGTCTGAACTTTTTCAGATGATTTTGTTATATATATATATATATATATATATATATATATATATATATATATATAATATTTTAGAAGACCAAAAATGTTATAGTAGAGCAATTTAATCACTTGTTTTTATACTTTACTGTCTTATTTTAGTAAAGACTTTAATAAGATAATGGTACTGTTGGTTTTAGCCCAATATTAAATATGAGTGAACCAAAGAAAAGGAAAATGGACAGTGAATGCCAAGTGTTTAAGAGGGAGTGGACAACAAAATATTTTTTCACTGAAGTCCAATCAATGCCGGTATGTCTGATATTCCAGGTAACACTTGCAGTCTTCAAAGAGTACAATCTGAGCCACCACTTTGCCACAAAGCATGGCAACTATGCTAGCAAGCAGTCACCTCAAGAACGGGAGGCTACTGCACAGAGGTTGATGGCTAAATTACAGGCTCAGCAAAATGTCTTTCACAGACAAACTGCAATTCAAGAGACAACTACCAAAGCAAGTCTTATGCTATCATTCAAATTAGCAAAAGCTAGCAAACTTCTCTCTGAAGGAGAGTTTTTGAAAGAATGTATGATAGAAACAGTTGGTCTCTAGTGTTCAGAGAGCAAAGGCAAGTTTGAAAAACTCAGCTTATCACTCAGGACAGTGACTCGTCGAGTGGAACTGACTGATGAAGACTTGGCCAGCAAGTTAAATAGTAAGGCAGAGTTCTTTAAGTTTTATTCACTAGCATTGGATGAAAGTAATGACGTAAAGGACACTGCTCAGCTCTTAATTTTTATCCGAGGGATTAGTGACAATTTTGAAATTACAGAGGAGTTTTTAGCCATGGAGCCACTGAAAGGAAAAACACGGGGAGAGGACTTGTATAATCAAGTGTCTACTGTCATCGAGAAAATGAAGCTACTATGGAGTAAACTTGCTAATGTCACGACAGATGGATCTCTAAATTTAACTGGAAAAAATGTTGGACTGCTAAAAAGAATTCAGGATAAAGTGAGAGAGGAGAACCCTAACCAAGATGTTATTTTTCTTCACTGTATTATTCACCAGGAATCATTGTGCAAGTTTATATTACAGCTTCATCATGTTGTTAATCCAGTCGTAAAGCTTGTTAATTTCATTCGAGCAAAGGGACTTCAGCACTGTCAGTTTATTAAGTTTCTGGAGGAAACTGATGCGGATCACCACAACTTACTTTACCACTCTGGTTGAGTTTGGGCAAAGTTTTCCAACAAGTGTGGGAGCTCAAAGAAGAGATTGGTGCATTTTTAAAATTAAAGGGGAAGTCTGACGAATTTACTGAGCTGAGTGACAAGAATTGTCTGTGTGACTTTGCATTTGCTGTAGATATATTTTCACATTTGAATGAGCTAAATGTGAAGCTACAGGGAAAAGATCAGTATGTACATGACATGTACACTAATGTGAAAGCCTTTAAATCGAAGCTGATTTTCTTTTCCAGACAAATTTCAAAGTCTTCACTCATTTTGCCACACTAGCCACACAGAAGAAGACCATCCAAAATGTGAAGAAATACAGAAAATTACTGCATGCAGAATTCTGTCGTCCGTTTTCTGATGTTGAAAAAATTGACCAGTCACTTCAACTGGTGGCCTGTCCTTTGTCACAAAACCCTGAAACAGCACCAGAAGAGGTGCAACTGGAACTCATCGATCTTCAGTCTGATTTTGTCCTAAAGAAGAAATTCAGCTCTCTTGAACTAAGAGACTTTTATGCTTCACTTAATGAAGCCACTTTTCCAAACATCCGGAGGATGGCACAGAAGATACTGGTGCTTCTTGGGTCAACCTATGTTTGTGAGCAGACATTTAGCGTCATGAACATCAACAAAGCCCCTCACAGATCCAGCTTAACTGACGAACACCTCAGATCTATCCTGAGAATAGCCACAACAAAACTAACTCCAGACTTTGATGCATTAGCTTAAAAAGGAGACCAACAATACTGTTCCCACTGAAGTTGATGTTTTAAAGACCAAAAACCTTTCAACCCAGTCTACCCCTGCCATCTATATCTACGTCCCAGGCATAATTTAGAAGTTGCACTAAAGAAAATGTTTAATTTACCGTTTACACATTTTGTTCTTTTCTATTTGTTTTAGTTTTAAATTATTTTATTATATTTAAGTTTAATTTGAAAGGCTTTTGTACCTTTTCTTTGTTAGGCAATTTTATTTTGCCTATGCCATCTTCAATATAAAGTGTGTTATTGTGCTATGGTTCCTCCATTTTTTGAAGTTTCAAATTATAATAATTAGTGTTTACATTCTTCTTGTTAAAATGTTTGAAATGAATAAAACTATTGAAATAAAAAAAAAGACCATACCCTTTTATGTAATGATGTTTACTTTGAATTTATATTAGTTCACACAAACACTCCATCCATGCTTTTGTTCTGGCCCTCCAGTCCAGTTTAAGAACCCATTGTGGGTCCTCGAGTCAAAAAGTTTGCCCACCCCTGACCTAGACCCAGCTTATTCTCTTTGTCTGTCTTTTCTACATCTTTCACCACCCTCCCTCAGGCTTGCTGAACCCTTGGCTGTGCTGGCACAGCACAGAACATGGGTGTGCACATATCTTGATATCCTGATTTCAATTCTTTTGGATAAATATCCAGAAGAGGTGTTGCTGGATTTTATGGTATTTAGATTAATTTTTTGAGAATAGTCTATACTGTTTCCCATAGTGGCTACAGCATTTTACATTCCCATCAACACTGTACGAGGTTTAATTCCTCACCAACACTTATCTTTTATTTCTTTGATAATAGCCATCTTAAAGGTATGAGTAATATCTCATTGTGGTTTTGATTTGTATTTCTCTAATGATTAGTAATATTGAGCATATTTTCACATACCCTTGACCATTTATATGTCTAATGTGGTGATATGTCTATTCAAGTCCTTTACCAAGTTTTTAATTGGGTTATTTATGGTTTTTCTGCAATTAAGTTTAAGAAGTTCCTTATATTTTGGCTATTAACCCCTTATCAAATATATGATTTGCAAATATTTTCACCATTCCACAGGTTGCCTCTTTACTATTCTTTCCTTTGCTGTGCTGAGATATATTTTTCCCCCCATGTTTCTTATTTTTTATTTCAATATTTAAAATATTCACAGATGTGCAGGAACTTTTTAATTTGACATAGTCCCACTTGTCTTTTTTGCTTTTGTTATCACATCCAAGAAGTAATTTATAAGACCAAGATCATGAAGCTTTCCCCCTGTTTTCTTGCAGGAGTTTTACACTTTCAGATCTCAGTTTAACTCTTAATTTATTTTCATTTGGCTTTTTGCATAGTATAAAATAAAGGTCCAATTTAATTTCTTTGCCTATGGATAATGAATATCCAATTTTTCCAACACTATATGTTTAAGAGGCTATCCTTTTTCATTTTATATTTTTGGCACATTTGGTGAAAATCAGTTGACTATAAATACATGGATTTATTTCTGGGCTATTCTGTGCCATTGATCTATATGTCTGTTTTATGCTAGTGTCATACTCTTTTATTATGGTAGCTTTGAAATATATTTTTAAATCAAAAAGTGAGATGTTCCCAGCTTTGTTATTCTTTCTCAGAATGGTTTTGGCTATTTGAGGTCACTTGTGATTCCAAATTAATTTAAGGATTTTTTCTATTTCTGTATAAAAATAAATGCCAGATGCCATTGGGATTTCAGTAGGTGTTGCATTAAATTTATAGACTGCTTTGGGTATTATGACTATTTTAAAATATTAAATACTCTAATCTATAAACACAGGATGTCTTTTCATTTATTTGTGTCTTCTTTAGCTTCTTTCTTTTTATAGTTTTCAGTGTACTCCTCTTTCTCCTAGTTAAATTTCCTGAGCATTTCGTTCTTTTTGATGTTATAATAAGTGAGATTGTTTTCTAATTTCCTTTTTACGGTAACTCATCGTTAGTGTATAGAAATGCAAATCATTTCTTATGTTGATTTTGTGTCCTACAACACTACTAAATTCATATATTAGTTCTAAGATAGTAAATTGTTTGATATGTTTTTGCCACAATTAAAAAAAAAAAAAAAAAAAAACATGGGCAGATAGTGACTCATTACTATTAGTCATTGACTTGTTGAAATGTTTTCCATATACTAATATAGCAAAATGATAGGTGCCTAGAAACATGGTATCAAATATTTTATAAATAATTCCAAGCCCCTATAACCAGATTTATCTTTAGAAGGTACAATATTGTGCTGCTGATTTTTAGCTCTAAAACTGATGCTCCCCATGTGTCTATTAGAAATGTACTTGGAAGTGTTTTATCAGATAAAATAGTGCTTTGTAGTCAAAGAAATCTGAGTTCTGTCCTAGCTCTGCCAAATACTAGCTATATGATCTTGAATGAGTTATTATATAATAGCTCTGAGTCTGAGTTTTCTCCTCTGTGCAATAATAAAAATGGTACCTGTCTCATAAGTTGTTTGTGAGGTTAATTAAATAGTAAGTATAATGTGGGTACAATGTCTAGCTCATATGAAATGTTTAATAAATATCATTAATAATAAAAATAGCCATATGATGTTAACAACACCAATGATGATGAACTGGACCATCCATTCACTCACCTAATCCCTATTTATAGACAAAAACATATAACTGTAGGATAACAGAGCAGGTTTAAGAGTGCAGTATTAACTACAGGAAAGACTTTTTTCCTCTACCAGTATGTGTTAACTAGATTCACACA
Source organism: Vespertilio murinus (assembly GCA_963924515.1). Taxonomy (NCBI): domain Eukaryota; kingdom Metazoa; phylum Chordata; class Mammalia; order Chiroptera; family Vespertilionidae; genus Vespertilio; species Vespertilio murinus. The sequence continues at coordinate 17,891,871 of OZ004714.1, read as the reverse complement.
CAAAAAAAAGTAGGAAAGGGGATTGTTTCTAATTGAAATGACAGAGCCAAAAACCTGCTCTGCACTGACTAAATTTTTTTTAATTAAGTTTGACTCATGCTGATGCTATTAATCCCTCGGTTTATAAGGATTTTTTGGTCCCAGTGAATTCACTAAAAAAAAAAGGTCTCCCTTTCATGTTATAACTGGAGCACAAATTAATTGTAAAGGATACTCTCCATATCAAATCAATTACCATGTCCTGTCAACTTTTCATTTGTAATAACTCTGTCCTTTTCTTTCCCTCACTGATGCACTAATGTAGTCTTATCCTCCTCAACTCACTCCTGGATATCTTCACTAGCCTCTCTTTGGTCCCTCTGCAGCCAGGAATCTACCATTGTTCTATTCTTATGAGCCATAAGAAAAATCTTTCTAAAATATCACATACAATTTTATTAGTTACAACCCTTCCTGGACTCTCTGTTTTCTAAAGAATAAAATACAAACCCTTTAACTTAACCCTGAAGTTAACTTTCAGAGAGTCTTCCACAGTCTAATTCCAATCCCAACCCATTTTTATCTCTCAAGAAAAGCCTTTCACAATTGGTTCCCAAGTGGCCTTGGCATATTGTAAATGTGATTGACCCAATGGTACATGATCATTATCTTTAGCTCATTAATTCCCAAATATTAAGCAGTTTGTGGGGGTGAAAAAAAAGAAAAAAGAACATCCCTTCATTTCCAAATATCCTTGATGATAACTAAAAACCCCCCAAAAAGGGGTCAAAGTTTAATATGCATAAAATTCAAAAAACATTCTATATTCCTTAATTCCCAAGAAAAGTTTACTTCTCAGCCTAGGCTCCCAGATATTTCCAGAGGCCTTCCAACTTTTAAGAAACCAGGACTGCTAGAATATGAGCTTAATATCAGTCTCCATGATGGTAACTCATGAGCCTAACCATGTCATCAAGTTTTCACAATGTTCATTTCTATATTAGTAACCATAGCCCTCTCCTATACTAGTATAGCAAATGAGGCTACTAGAGAAGCAAAGCAAAGACTGGAAATGGAGGAATAAATCAGCTGCCAGGCTGGGAACAAAATTCAGGAATTCTACTCCCTCCTCATACCCAATTACTAAGAGTTGTCCATTCAGTTTTTGTCTGTTTTTAGTTTTTCCCTGTGTTTTTTTCCTTCTGAAAAAACAAACTATCTTGAAAACAGCAAGACTCTCAAGATATGAGAGATCCCTCTTCACATGCAAATCACTGCTCCTCAGACCCCTACTTTCCACAAGAGAATATTTTATAACATTAGACTCACAGGTTCTCTATAGATTCTGGAGCTTTTCTGGTTAATGGTGGTTGTAAACAAAGATCCAGTAACAGCCACTGGAAGGACAACTACCCTCAAGTTAAGTGAATTAAAGGTCTTTGTTTTCAATTTGGATAGCTATCAGACCACAACAACCTAACCCATTCATTATTCTATCAACAAATATTTATCAAACTATGTGCCAGGCCCTATGCATGGCACAGAATATATAGTGTTTTTTAAAATATCACCACACAAGCAGGCAGATTGATCCCACCTGACTGAAACCAAGACAGTGGCATCTGACACAGGGGAGTGGTGGATTGCTGGGAGCTTCAACACAGTGCTGACTATCTAGCAAGAAGCTGAGAGGGGTATTAGACCAGCCCCCATGGGATATTAAATACTCAGATGAAGGAAACAAACTTTACTTCTTCACTTTTCTTTTTTTAATCTTTTAGTTAAGAAACTAAGGTATTTTATTTCTTTATTTTTATGATTTTTATTTTTTACTATTAGTATTATTGCTAGAGGCCCAGTGCACAGATTCATGCACAAGTGGGGTCCCTGGGCCTGGCCTGAGATCGGGCCAAGGCTGACGGTCCAACTTCCCTTGAGGGGTCCCAGAGTGCAAGAGGTCACTCTGCAAAGTTGTGAGCATCTGCCTCCTGGTGGTCGGTGCACATCATAGCTACTGGCTCATCAGCTAGACATTTAGGCTTTATATATAAATATATATATATATATATATATATATATATATATATATATATATATATATATAAAACTAGAGGACCAATGCACAAAATTTGTGCAAGGGGCTCAGCCCTTGCAGCTGCAGCAGCTAGCCTTGCCCTCGCAGCCCCGGCTTCATAAGAAAGGTTGTTCAGATGTCCGGTTTAATTAGCATATTACACTTTTATTATTATAGATTTGGGGGGGGAGGGTTAGTGTCCTACCTTCTATTTTTATTTTATTATTTTTTATCGTTATTTTACTCTATCTCATTTTTTCCTTTATGCTAACCCTTTCTTCCTCACTCCCCCCTTTTTCATCCTGTTTCTCTTCTCCTGTTCCTACTTTAAATTTTTCTCTGTCCTTTCCTTTTACTCCTTGATAAAAATTTACCTTCTTTATCTGGTCTATTGACATATCCTATATAATAAATGCCTAATATGCAAATTGACTGAATAGCAGGGGTCAGTGAGCTCCCATAGGGGGCGCGCTGCTCAGCCAGAAGCCAGGCTCATGGCTGATGAGCACCGCAGCAGTGTCAGGAGCCTCTCCCACCCCTGCAGTCCAAGGGGTACTGGACTGCAAAAGGGTGCAGGCTGGGCTGAGGGACATTCCCCCACTACCCCCACCAGTGCACAAATGTCATGCACCAGGCCTCTAGTTACCATTATGTCTTTGTTGGCTTACTCATAAATCTAATTTCCTCTCTCCTGCTCCAAGTCCATGAATTCTTCTCTTTTCTCTTTCTTCACTAGCCAATATTTTTCTTATAGTTGTTTGTTAGTTTACTTTTTTGTTTTATTTTATGCTTTTGTTTTTCCTCTCCTCACTTGTCCTCTTCTTCTACTAATAGCTTAATTAGATTCACTCACCAAATTCAGGCCTATCTACTCGCTACGCTATTCTCCTTTTCAAAAATAGATGAATATATAGATTAATGGATTAAAGAAAGGGGAAATCTTTTATTTTTATTGAGTATTTCTACATCCTCTATACAGAAATGTGGGAATTCCCCCATTCTTTCAATTTTTTTACTTATCTTCTGGAAATAAGCACTCCTTCTTAAGATTCAGCTCCCCTCCTTTTTTTCTGGGTGTTCGGTGTTTGCATTTTTTGGTTTAGTTGTGGGTTTTGTGGAATCCCCCCCCTTTTATGTATATATTTTCCCCCTTCTTTTTCTTTTCTCTCTTACCTTTTCTCAATAACATTTTTGCACTCTTTTCTCTCCCCTAAGTCTCTTTTCTTAGGGGAGAGAAAAGAGTACAAAAATGTGATCACCTTTATTTGGGTGTGTCATGAATACACTCATGTTTTGTTTCCTGTCTGTCATGGCTTATCAAGGTGTGTTTTGTACCTTTCGGTCAATCTGGTAGAGAGTGATCCACACAACTAGAGCATTTGAGAGGAGCAAAAATGGGAAGAAAAAGAAACACCCCCATATAAAAGAAAAGGAGGAATAATGAGGGGGAAGTAAACTAAATGGAGACAAGCAATTTGTCAGAGAAATAATTAAAAGCAATGGGCATAAGGACGCTGAAAAGGATGGAAGACATTTTCAACAACATGTGTAAGAACCAAAAAGAAATAAAGAAGAACCAAGAAAATGAAGAATGACATAGCTGCAATAAAGAACACAATAGAAAGCATCAACATTAGACTAGAAGAAGCTGAGGACTGCATCAGTGAACTAGAAGACAAAGTAGGAAAAAACACCTAAGCAAGCAGGAACTGGAGGGAAGAAAAAAAAACTTTAAAAACAGGAGGAGAGCCTAAAGGAGCTTTGGGAAAGCATGAAACGAAACAACATTCACATAATAAGGGTGCCAAAAGGAGAGGACACTGAGCAAAGAACAGAAAACCTGTTTGAAGAAATAATGACAGGAAACTTCCCTTGTATTGGGGAGAAAGAGCCCACACAAGTCCAAGAAACTCACAGAGCCCCCAAACAAGATAAAACCAAAAGACCAACACCAAGACACATCATAATTAAATTGGCCAATGCCAACAACAATGAATCTTAAAGGCTGCCAAAGAGAGACAGAAAGTTATCTACAAGGGATCTCCCATCACACTATCAACTGATTTCTCAACAGAAGCACATGAGGCCAGAAGAGAATGGAATGAAATATACAAAGTGATGCAAAGAAAGAGAATGAATCCAAGAATACTATACCCAGCAAGGCTATCATTCAAAATTGAAGGTGAAATCAGAAGCTCCACAGATTTAAAAAAAAAAAAAAAAAAAAAAAAAAAAAAAAAAAAAAAAAAAAGGACTAAGGGAGTTTATTACCACCAAACCAGAAATCAAGAAATGCTAAAGGGACTGCTGTAAAAAGAAGAAATAGGAAAGGAAGAAGAAACACAGGCATAAAGAATTAAAATGGTGACAAATAAATACCTATCAATAATAACCTTACATGTAAATGGATTAAATGCTCCAATCAGAAGACATAGTGTAGCTGAATGAATAATAAAACATAACCCATATATCTTCTGTCTACAAGAGACCCACCTCAGAACAAAGGACTCACACAGACTGATAATGAAGGGATGGGGAAAATTTTTCAGGCAAATGAAGATGAAAAAAAAGCTGGGATAGCAATATTTATATCTGACAAATTAGACCTCAAAGTGAAGGCCATAATAAGAGATAAGGAAGGCCAGTTCATAACACTAAAGGGAGCAATTAAACAAGAGGATATAACTCTGATAAACATATATGCACCCAATACAGGAGCACCCAAAAATATAGAAAAAAACTTCTGGAAGATATCAAGGGACAGATCGACAGCAATACAGTCATAGTAGGGGACGTTAATACCCCATTGACACCACTGGATAAATCCTCTAAACAAAAAAATCAGCAAATAAACATCAATGCTAATTGACTCACTAGATCAGATTGAATTAATTGACATATTCAGGACATTTCACCCCAAAGCTACAGAATATACATTCTTCTCAAGTACACACTAGACATTTTCAAAGATAGACCACACATTGGGACACAGGCAAAGTCTCTTCAAATTCAAGAAGATAGAAATCATATCAAGCATCTTCTCAGATCACAATGGCATAAAATTAGAAATCAACTACAATAAAAACAATGAAAAAAATCAAATACTTGGAAACTAAATAGCATGCTATTGAACAATAATTGGGTTTTCAAAGAGATGAAAGAAGAAATAAAAAGCACCCTGGTAACAAGCAACAATGAAAACACAAAAATCCAAAATCTAGGGGACACAGTGAAAGCAGTCTCTACAGGCCTACCTCAAAAAATCAAGAAAAAAATGATAATAAATTATCTAACCCTACACCTCAAAGAATTAAAAGGACAACAACAAGAAAAGCCCAGGGTAAACAGATGGAAGGAAATAATAAAGATAAGAGCAGAAATAAACAACATAGAGACAAAAAAAAAATACACATACACACACACACACACACACACACACACACAAAAGATCAATAAAACCAAGAGTGGGTTTTTTGAAAGGATAAACAAGATTAATAAACCACTAGCCAGGCTCACCAAGAAGCAAAATGCGAGGACCCAAATAAACAAAATCAGAAATGAAAGAAATAGAGTGACAACTGACCCCACAGAAAAACAAAGATTATGAAAAAATAATATGAACAACTCTATTTCAACAAGCTGGCCAATCTAAATGAAATGGACACATTCTTAGAAAAATACAATCTTCCAAAACTCAATCAGGAAGAATCAATGAACCTGAATAGGCCAATAACTACTGAAGAAACTGAAGCAGCAATCAAAAATCTTCCAGCAAACAAAAACCCTAGTCCAGATGGCTTTACAGGGGCATTCTACCAATCATTCAAAGAAGAACTAAAACCTATTCTCCTCAGACTATTCCAAAAAATTTGAAAGCAAGGCACACTTTCAAATGTTTTCTATGAAGCCAGCCGGCATTACCCTAATTCCAAAACTAGATAAAGACACCACAAATAAAGAGGCCAATATCCTTGATAAACATAAATGCTGAAATCCTCAACAAAATACTAGCAAATTGGATCCAGCATTACATTAGAAAGATAGTACACCATGACCAAGTGGGATTTATTCTGGGGATGCAAGGATGGTACCATATCCGCAAATCAATAAACGTGATACATCACATAAACAAATTGCGAGACAAAAATCACATAATCACATCAATTGATACAGAAAAAGCATTTGAAAAAATCCAACACCCTTTCTTGATAAAAACTTTCAGCAAAGTGGGAATAGAGGGATCATACCTCAACATAACAAAAGCTTTATATGACAACCTTGCAGCCAACATCATACTCAATGGGCAATAACTAAAACTCATTTCCCCTAATAACAAGAATAAGACAGGAATGTCCACTTTCACCATTCCTGTTCAATATAGTACTGGAAGTGCTAGCCATAGCTATTAGACAAGAAGAAGAAATAAAAGGCATCCAAATTTGAAAAGAAGAAGTAAAACTGTCATTATTCACAGATGACATGATACTTGTACATAAAAAAAAAGACTCCATCAAAAAACTATTATACTTAATATATTAGTTCAGCAATATAGCAGGATACAAAATTAACACCCAGAAATCTATGGCTTTCTTATACACCAATAATGAAATCACAGAAAGAGAAACTAAAAAACAATCCCATTCACCATTGCAACAACAACAAAAAAATTAAGATACCTAGGAATGAACTTAACTAAGGAGGTAAAAGACCTGAAAACTACAGGACATTGAAAAAAGACAATGAGAAAGACATAAACAAATGGAAGAACATACTGTGTTCATGGATTGATAGAATCAACATCATTAAAATGTCCATACTACCTAAAGCAATTTATAGATTCAATGTAATCCCTATTAAAATATCAATTGCAAATTTCACAGTCCTAAAACAGACTCTCCAAAAATTCATTGGGAATTTTTAAAAAGACCCCCAAATAGCCTCAGCAATCTTCAGAAAGAAGACCAAAGTTGGAGGGATCACAATACCAGATATCAAAGGCACCATTCTCAAAACTGCCTGGTATTTCCTGGAATAGACATTTAGACCAATGGAACAGAACATAGAACCCAGAAATACACCTAAGCCATTATGCTCAAGGTATTTGACAAACGAGGAAAGAGCATAAAGTGGAGTCATGATAGTCTCTTCAATAAATGGTGCTGGGAAATTTGATCAGATACATGCAAAATAATGAAACTAGATCACCAACTTACACCATACACAAAAACAAACTCAAAGTTGTCAAAGGACTTAAATGTAAGGCAGGAAACCATAAAAATCCTAAAAGACTCCATAGGCAGCAAAATATCAGACATATGCTATAGCAATATCTTTACCAATACAGCTCCTAGGGCAATGGAAACTATGGAGAAAATAAACAAATGGGACTATATCAAAATAAAAAGCTTCTGCACAGAAAAAAAAAAAACGAATAAAAAAACAACCATCAACAAAACAACAAGAAAGCCCACCATATGGGAAAACACATTTGCCAATGCTATTTCATATAAGGGTCTAATCTCCAATTTACAGGGAACTCATACAACTTAACAAAAAAATTTAAACAATCTAATCAAAAAATGGGCAAAGGACCTAGACACTTTTTGAAAGTGGACATACAGAAGGCTGAGAGATATATGAAAACATGCTCAAAGTCACTAATCATCCAAGAGATGCAAATCAAAACGACAATGAAGTATCATCTCACACCTGTCAGAATGGCTATTGTCAACAAATCAACAAATGGCAAGTGCTGGTGAGGATGCGGAGAAAAAGGAACTCTTGTGCACTGGTGGTGGGAATGCAGACTGGTGGAAAACAGTATGGAGTTTCCCCAAAAAGTTAAAAATGGAACTCCCATTTGACCCAGTAATCCCACTTTTAGGACTATATCCCAAGAAATCAGAAACATCAATCAGAAAGGATATATTCACCCCGATGTTCATAGCAGCACAACTTACAATAGCTAATATTTGGAAATAACCTAAGTGCCCATCAGCAGATGAGTGGATTAAAAAACTGTGGCACATCTACTCAATGAAATACCATGCTGCTATAAAAAAGAAGGAACTTTTACCATTTACAACAGCATGGATGGAACTGGAGAGCATTATGCTAAACGAAATATGCCAGTTAGAGAAAGATAAATATATAATTTCACTTGTATTTGGGATATAATGATCAACATAAACTGATGAACAAAAATAGATCCAGAGACAAGGTAGCACAGAACAGACCATCCAACCGCAGAGAGAAGGCAGGGGAGTGAGGAGTTAGAAATCAACCAAAGGGCTTGTATGCATGCATATTAGGTTAACCAATGGACACAGACACCAAGGTAGTGGAGGCTTGCCCTCAGGGTGGAAGTGGTTGGTGGGGGTCAATCAGGGAAAATAGGAGACATGTAATACTTTAAACAATTTTAAAAAAACTTTCTTTTAATTTAAAAAAAATAGCACCATACACTCAAATGTTGAGATACCAGAGACAGAGGTCTACTCTAAGATAAAAGTGCAGTAAGGCCTTAGCACCATTATTTTATAGTAAGAGAGTCATTAGTCCTCTCTGACTTTTAAATGTTGTTCTGTGTGTTAAAATAGAAATTCATTACAAATAAGTAAGCATTTTTGACCACCTACTATGTACTATATATGTGATGAGATTATAAAATGGACTATTGCTAAAAAAACAGGTTTTAAAATCATCAGTTCTGACTGCTAAATCTTAGTTGTATAGCTGGGACAAGTTATTCAACATCTTTGAACTTCAGTTTCCTCATCTTTAAATGGTGGCATTTGGAAAACCTGCCTGGTTTGGTTGCTTTGAAGATTAAAATAGATGTACTATAAAGTGCCTTTCAAAGAGTAGGTGCTCAGTAATCTTTTATTTCCCTCATTCAAAGAAATCAGGGCCACTGGCACCAATCGGGGGTGGGAGAGGGGGGGGGTACTGTTTTTATAGAAGGCCTAGGATAGGACAGTAACAGTGAAACCAAATTGCAAATGAGAAATATCAAGGCAGTTAACGAGGCAAAAAAGAGAGTTGGCATTACATTGAAAAGATTTCATTATACTCATGAACTCAAGAGAAATGTACTAGTAGGGAAAAGTTTAGGTCTCAAAATAAGGGTGAACTTATTCTATCTTTTTTTTAAACCTACTCTATCTTAAGAAAAATTACACTTGTAGGCAAAATCCAAAAAGCAGAGAAAAGGAAAAGATACCCTTGAGATAAAATATTATAGGTCATTACACTTAAGAAAGAAGAAAAAAATTATCTAAAGAAGGAAAAAGCAGTTTAGGCGAAGTAGCAAAGAATAAAAGGGGTTATATATATGGTGACAGAAGATGATTTGATTTTGGATGGTAAACACAATGCAACATACAGAAGATGTATTATAGAATTGTATGCTTGAAACCTACATAATTTTATTAACCAATGTCACCACAATAAATTTAATAAAAATTTAAATGGATATTTAAAAAAATAAAGAGGTAAACAGTAATGAATTGCTTTATAATCAATCTTTTATAAAGAAGAGTAGAGGGAGTAGGGAGAGAAGTGAGCCCTAATATATGGTGACAGGGGAAGATCTGACTTTGGGTGGTGTAATATACAGGTCTTGAACATAAAAACACATACCTGAAACATATATGTTAATGTTAACCAATGCTACCCCAATAAACTTAATTTAAAAAATATTTTTTATAAAGAATCATACAATAACCATCAGACTAGCAACTGATTTCTCAACAGAAACTCATTAGGCCAGAAGGAAATGGGACGAAATATACAAAGTCATGCAAAGGAAGGGTCTGAATCCAAGAATACCGTACCCAGAAAGGCTATCAATCAAAATTGAAGGAGAAATCAGGAGCTTCACAGACAAAAAAAGGCTAAAGGAATTTATCTCCACCAAACCAGCAATGCAAGAAATGCTAAAGGGTCTACTGTAAAAATAAAGAAATAGGAAGCAAAGAAGGGACACAGGGATACAGAATTAAAAATGTTGTCAAATACCTACCTATCAATAATAACTTCAAATGTAAATGGTTTAAATGCTCCAATCAAAAGACATAGGGTAACAGAATGGATAAGAAAGCAAGACCCTTATATCTGCTGTCTACAAGAAACCCATTTTAGAAAAAAAGACACACACAGACGGAGGGTGAAGGGATGGAAAAAGGTTTTCCAGGCAAATGGAAATGACAAAAAAGCTGGGGTAGCAATACTTATATCTGACAAATTAGATCTCAAAGTGAAGGACATAACAAGAGATAATGAAGGCCATTTCATAATACTAAGGGGAGCAATCCAACAAGAAGAAATAACCCTGGTAAACATATATGCACCCAATACAGGAGCACCCAAATACATAAAAAAAACTGCTGGAGGAGATTAAGGGAGAGATTAATAGCAATACAATCATAGTAGGAGATTTTAATGCCCCACTGTCACCTTTGGACAAATCATCTAAACAAAAAATCAGCAAAGAAACATCAATGCTAAATGACACACTAGACCAGATGGAATTAATTGACATCTTCAGAACATTTCACCCCAAAGCCACAGAATACACATTCTTCTCAAATGCACATGGATCATTTTCAAAGATAGACCACATGTTGGGACATAGGCAAAGTCTCTTCAAATTCAAGAAGATAGAAATTATATCAAGCATCTTCTCAGATCATAGTGGCATAAAATTGGAAATCAACAACAGTAAAAATAATCCAAGGAAATCAAACACATGGAGACTGAATAGCATGCGACTGGGTTACCAGAGAAATCAAGGAAGAAATTAAAAACATCATGGCAACAAATGACAATGAAAACACAACAATCCAAAATCTATGGGACACAGCAAAAGCAGTCTTGAGAGGGATGTTCATATCTCTGCAAGCCTATTGTAAAAGACAAGAAAAAAGGGTAACAAATTATCTAACTCTACAACTCAAAGAGTTAGAAAAAGAGCAACAAGAAAAGCCCAGTGTAAACAGAAGGAAGAAAATAACAAAAATCAGAGTGGAGATAAATGACATAGAGACCAAAGAAACAATACATAAGATCAACAAAACCAAGAGCTGGTTCTTTGAAAGAATAAACAAGATTGATGAACCTCTAGCCAGGCTAACCAAGAAACAGAGAGAGAGGAACCAAATAAACAAAATAATAAATGAAAGAGGTGAAATAACAACAGACCCCGCCGAAATGCAAAGGATTGTCACAAAATACTACAAACAACTCTATTCCAACAAACTGGACAACCTGGAGGATATGGACATATTCCTAGAAAAATATAACCTGCCAAAACTCAATCAAGAAGAATCGAAAAATCTCAACAGGCCAGTAACATTGGAAGAAATTGAAGCAGTCATCAAAAAGCTTCCAGCAAACAAAAGCCCAGAGCCAGATGGCTTCACAGGAGAGTTTTACCAAACATTCAAGGAAGAACTAAAACCTATCCTCCTCAGACTATTCCAAAAAATTCAAGAGGAAGGATCACTTCCAAACTCCTTCTATGAAGCCAGCATCACCCTAATACCAAAACCAGATAAAGACAACACAATGAAAGAGAATTACAGGCCAATATCACTCATGAACATAGATGCCAAAATCCTCAACAAAATTCTAGCAAATCGGCTCCAACAGAACATCAGAAAGATCTTACACCATGACCAAGTAGGATTTATTCCCGGAATGCAAGTATGGTACAATATCCGCAAATCATTAAATGTGATACATCACATAAACAAACTGAAAGTTAAAAATCATATAGTAATATCAATTGATGCAGAAAAGGCATTTGATAAAATCCAACACCCTTTCCTGATAAAAACTCTCAACAAGATGGGAGTACAAGGATCATACATCAACATAATAAAAGCTATATATGATAAACCCACAGCAAACATCATACTCAATGGGCAAAAACTAAAACCATTCCCTCTAAGAACAGGAACAAGACAGGGATGCCCACTATCACTACTCCTGTTTGACATAATAAAGGAAGTATTAGCCATTGCAATTAGACAAGAAGAAGAAATAAAAGGCATCAAAATTGGAAAAGAAGAAGTAAAGTTGTCCCTATTTGCAGATGACATGATATTGTACATAAAAAACCCAAAAGACTCCATCAAAAAACTAATAGACTTAATAAATGAATTTGGCAATGTAGCAGGATACAAAATCAACGCCAAGAAATCTATGGAATTTCTATACACCAATAGTGAACTTACAGAAACAGAGACTAAAAAAGCAATCCCATTTACCATCGCAGCAAAAAAATTAAGATACCTAGGAATAAACTTAACTAAGGAGGTAAAAGATCTATATGCAGAAAACTGCACGACACTGAAAAAAGAAATAGAGGAAGATGTAAACAGATGGAAGAACATACCATGTTCATGGATTGGTAGAATCAACATCATCAAAATGCCCATACTTCCCAAAGCAATTTATAAGTTCAATGCACTCCCCAAAATACCAATGGCATACTTCACAGACCTAGAAAGAACTCTACAAAAGTTCATTTGGAACAATAAAAGACCCCGAATAGCCTCAGCAATCTTGAGAAAGAAGAGTAAAGTAGGAGGGATCTCAATACCAGATTTCAAGCTGTATTACAAAGCAACTGTTCTCAAAACAGCCTAGTACTAGCACAAGAACAGACATGTAGATCGATGGAATAGATTAGAGAATCCAGATATCAACCCAAATCAATATTCTCAATTAATATTTGACAAAGGAGGCACGAGCATACTATGGAGTCAAGACAGTCTCTTCAATAAATGGTGTTGGGAAAATTGGACAGATACATGCAAAAGAATGAAACTAGATCAACTTACACCATACACAAAAATAAACTCAAAATGGATACATGATTTAAACATAGGATGGGAAACCAGAAAAATACTAGAGACATCCACAGGCAGCAAAATCTCAGACATATGCCTAAAGAAGTTCTTCACTGATACTAACCCTAGGGCAATGGAAGCTAAAGAGAAAATGAACAAATGGGACTACATCAAAATAAAAAGCTTTTTTACAGCAAAAGAAACCATCAACAAAACAACAAGAAGTCCCACGGTATGGGAGAACATATTTGCAAATGATATCACTGATAAAAGTTTAATCTCCAACATCTACAGACAGCTTATACGACTTAATAAAAGGAAGATAAATGATCCAATTAAAAAATGGGCAATGGACCTAAATAGAATCCTCTCAAAAGAAGACAGAAGGAAGGCCAAGAGGCACATGAAATCATGCTCAAAGTCACTAATTATCCGAGAGATGCAAATCAAAACAACAATGCGGTACCATCTCACACCTGTCAGAATGGCCAACATCAACAAAACAACAAACGACAAATGTTGGCGAGGTTGTGGAGAAAAAGGAACCCTCGTGCACTGCTGGTGGGACTGCAGGTTGGTGCAACCACTGTGAGAACAGTATGGAGCTTCCTCAAAAAGCTGAAAATGGAATTCCCATTTGACCCAGTAATCCCACTACTAGGAATATACCCCAAGAAACTAGAAACACCAATCAGAAAGGATATATGTACCCCTATGTTCATAGCAGCACAATTTACAATAGCTAGGATTTGGAAACAGCCTAGGTGCCCGTCAGCAGATGAATGGATCAGAAAATTATGGTACATCTACACAATGGAATACTATGCTGCCATAAAAAGGAAGGAATTCTCATCATTTGCAGTAACCTGGATAGAATTGGAGAGCATCATGCTGAGTGAAATAAGCCAGTCAATGAAAGAGAAATACCACATGACTTCACTTATTTATGTATATTAAAGAACATTATAAACTAACGAACAGAAAGATAGATATAGTGACAGTAAAACAACAAGCAGACTGTCAACTGACGGGGGGGGGGGGGTAGGGAGATCTGGAGGAGATAAGAGATCAACCGAAGGACTGGTATGCATGCATATAAGTACAACCAATGGACACAAAACTCTGGGGAGGGAGGGCATATATGGAAGGTGGGGGGGGGGGCAATGGTAAGCTATGTACACAGATAATACCTTTATTTTAAAAAATGGTGGGGGGGGGGGAGAAGATATTGCAATGTTAACAAAATACTATGTTAGCCCTAGCTGGTTTGGCTCAGTGGATTAGAGCATCGGCCTGTGGAATGAAGGGTTCCTGGTTCAATTCCAGTCAAGGGCATATGCCTGGGTTGCTAGGTCAGTCCCCAGTGGAGGCAGCCAATCAATGTTTCTCTCTCATCATTGATGTTTCTATCTCTCTTTCCTTCTCCCTTCCTCTCTGAAATAAATAAATATACATATTTTTAAACACTATTTTATATAGCCAGTGCTTAACAAATGTTTATTGAAATATTTAACTGAAAACCTATGTTTTTCTTGTATTTTCTCATCCATCTGCACTCGTTTCAGCCTCCTTGAAATAAAAAGTTTTAGAAAGTTGACCAATTTAGCAAATTACAACCCACATTTCTACCTAACATATGAAAACATCTCAACAAGTAAAGTTATATTAGTTTTGCCAGCCTTAAAATTCCAAGAGTTCTCAGGAATGGGACAATAATCTGAAAAAGGTTATTTAGACCTAGGAAAACACTGAGAAATGTATATGGTCAATCCATGATCCCTGCCATCATCACTAAAGTAAAATGGATGAGCCCCTCCCAACTCCCATCTTACTGCTTACTGCCTTTCAGTAAACATTTTCCCTTCCTACTACCATAGGTACTAATATTAGTATCAACTAGAAAAGCCTGCTACTCCAAGTATGGTCCCCAGACCAGGAGTATGGACAAGATGTAGAAGTTTGTTAGAAATGCAGAATCTCATGTTTAACTAGCTCCCCAGGTGATTCACATACCCATTAAAGTTCAGGCTCTAGATTCTATCTAGATCTTAACTCCACAACAGACCAGCAGAGGTATCTTACTTCTTACAAATCATTTGTAAGATGAGGTACCTTACTTCTTACAAATCACTTCTTCAAGAAGTTCTTACCCTGGTGTGCATTTTAGAAACACCTGGGGAGATATTTTTTTATCTCAATGCCCCAGCTCAACCCCAGAGATTTATTTAATTGGTATATAGCACCCATTATTTGTTAAAGTTTCTCCACTAACTCCTCTCAAATGGGATAATTAATAGTACCAGTCTCATGTGGTTGTGAGGAGAAAATCGAATCACCTTTGAAAAACTTTTGGCCTAGTAACTGGGCCCAGTATAAGTGCTCAGTAATTTGGTAGTTATTATTTTCATATCTAGAAACCTAGAAATGAATTGTCCTACAGCAGGGGTGGAAAAAAAACCAACAAAAACAATAGGCTAAGATGACTAGTCTGGTCATCTTACCCATCCGACAGGTAAGATACCTTCCAAACTCAAGAGGAACAAAAGAAAGGATACAATCAAAGAACACATTATCCCAACGATTAATTTTTCCTGGCTGCAAACTGTTGATTGAAGGAAGCTTCAAGGAAACTATACTGTCAGTTGAGGGGCAAACCATCTCTTTGAGGTGTTAGAAAAAGCCAGTACCTTCATTTGGAATGTGTTGATGGAGGGTGGGGGAGCACTATTTCAGCAGTTCTGTAACACAGGAAATCCCCCTTACCACACCTTCCTGATTTACACTGATTTTTGATACACACCACATGTGTCCTCAACTCTCTTTTCCCCTCCCCCCAAGTTTTCAATCGTTCTGTTCCACATTTAGGTGATGAAAACTTAAAACCTGTGGTTTAAACTTCTATGAGAAATTTCATTTTGAAAGCTTGCTAAATTTCAACTTTATTGCCATGAGGAAAGCAGAAGAAACAAAAGACCTCAGTCATCCACTAACACAAAAACCCCTAGTGAAGACATTTAATAAGTGTAAGTTTTCTGCTACAAGATGTTGAAAATCCTGACCTTTGGGCTGGGGTGCCATTCATTTGCTTCTACAAATGTTTTGTGAAACAATAGCACTTATTTTTCTAATGGTTTTAGGTTACATATTTAGTTTCACCTATGGACTTTACTTGGCTAAGCATGGCCTGTATGTAGCTCCTTTTGAATCTACACCTCAATAGATTTAACCTAGGTCTACTCTTCCAAGGGGATTCATAATGGCCAATCAAATAAGTCTACAACCTGGTTTTCAACAACTGCAAGAAAATAAAAACCCAAATAAAAACAATATACCTATTAGGGCACTAATTGATATGCAAAGATTTGTTTCACTGGTGATTACAAACATTTTTTAAGTGTGCATGGCTCAGTGACTATGTCACCAAAAAGCTCATGTTCTATTTCTAGCTTCTCTGCTTATTCACAATGGGCCTTCTCTGTGGAAGATGAACAGACTCTTCCTCCCTCCCACAGGATGCAGTGTGACAGCTCATGAATGACTGTGTTTAAAAGGCTTTGAGCTGAAACTGGTTTGGCTCAGTGGATAGAGTGTCAGCCTGGGGACTGAAGGGTCCCAGGTTCAATTCCGGTCAAGGGCATGTACCTTGGTTGCGGGCACATCCCCAGTAGGAGGTGTGCAGGAGGCAGCCGATCGATGTTTGTTTCTCATCGGTGTTTCTAGCTCTCTATCCCTCTCCCTTCCTCTCTGTAAAAAAAAAAAATCAATAATATATATATATATATATATATATATATATATATTATATATTTAAAGGCTTTGAAATTCTTAAAAGGGGGGATATCTGTACTATTCTCAACAATAAATATAAATAATAGTAATAAAATAAAATTTTAAAAGGCTTTGAAATTCTTTGTTGGAAATCTCTTCAGTGATAGTGCTCTCCCACACAGTGCTCTCAAAGTCCCCTCCATCCCTTCTCTGGACTGGTTCTAGCCTCAGCCTTGGAATAGAGCCCAGGCTCAAGGGAGTCTGGGACTCAGGTTCTAGATATCCAAGAATGGCATTCTGTGGCCTGTGCAAGAGTTTGTCCATGAAGAACAGTCCAAAAAGATACAAGAATCTGGGACTAAACTGGACCCAAGCACACCTACAAACAAAATGGCCTCTCACAAAACCCATTCTAGCTTCCCACAGAAGCCATAGGCAGCAAAATAGCAGACATTAAATAGCAGAAAAATACCACATGATCTCACTCATTTGTGGAATACAAAGAACATTATAAACTGATAAAGAAAAATAGATACAGAGGCAAAGCAGCATCAAACAGACTGTCAAACTACAGCAGGAAGACTGGAGAGGGTTGAGAGGGAGGTAAGAGATCAACCCAACCGAAGGGCTTGTATGCATGCATATAAGCATAACCAATGGATACAAGATTGGGGGGGAGGGTAAGATACCCTGGGGGTTGGGGTTAGGAGAGGCCAAGGGAAGGAAGGTCAATGGAGAAAAAAATGAGGCATGCACTACCATTTGTATTACTTGAAACAATAAAAAAATTTTAAAAGGGTACTATCTGGTTCATTGATAGTTTAATTTTGATGTGTCGTGGTGTGGGCCTCTTTGTGTTCCCCATTTTTTCCCCCACCAGTTTAGTAGTGGAAGTTTCCTGTCATTATTTCTTCAAATAAGTTTTCAGTATTTTGCTCTCTCTCTTCTCCTTCTGGCACACCCAAAATGTGAATGTTGGTATGCCTGAAGTTGTCCCACAGGCTCCTTACTTACACTATCTTCATTTTTTTTAATTTTTTTTTTTTTTTGGTCTTCTGGTTGGGTGTTTTTTGCTTCCTCATATTCCAAGCCATTGATTTAACACTTGTAATCCTCTACTGTTGAGTCCCTATAAATTATTCTTTATTTCAGTTAGTGTATGCTTAATTTCTGACTGGTCTTTTTCCATCTCTTTGACGTTCTCACTAAGATCATTGAAAGTCTCACAAAGTCCCTTGAAGCTCTCATGAAGATCCTTGAATAACCTTATAACCATGGTTTTGAATTCTTTGTCCAGGAGTTTGCTTAGTCCCATTTCTTTCATTTGTATGTTTGTCTCCACATTTTGGCTTCCCTGTGTTTGTTTCTACATATTAGATAGAGCTGCTATGTCTCTTGGAATTGGTAGAATGGCCTTGTGTAATAGGTGTCCTGTAGGGCCCAGTGATTCAGCCTCCCCAGTCACCAGAGCTGGACACTCTAGCTATGCCCCTGTGTGGGCTGAGTGCACAGTCTTATAGTTGAGCTTTGATTGCTATTGGCATCTCTGGGAGGAATTGACCTCCAGGCCAATTGGCTGTGAGGACCAGCTGTGACTACAGTGGAAAAGCAATGTGCAGAAAATACCCTTATGGAGCAGGACTTACTTCAGTGGGGCTTTGGTGCTCGGTGAGTCTGCCTCTTTGAGCATGTCATTTTTGGATGTGTAGAGTTGTAATCTGCTATGGTCTGAAGCTGTCCACCAGATGCACTGACTCTAGGGCCTCAAAGGAGATGCAGTCAGCCACTGCCTGGGGACAATCTACAGGAGCTATTTGTATTGGCTTAGAGGTGCTCAGGGAAGGCCCAGCTGTGAAGCAAAACATGCTGGTGCTAGTGCCAGGTCTTGGGCCTTTTATTGATAGGTTTGGAGCATGCTGTCACCAGCTGCAGCTTGTTTGAGAGATTTTAGCAAAGTCAGAAGCTTGAACTAGACAGGCTATTCATATGAAAAAGCCACTGCAAACAGATTGGGTGGGGCTGCAAATTGAATGGGGCTGCATGGGGTCTCAT
This sequence comes from Vespertilio murinus, assembly GCA_963924515.1. NCBI lineage: Eukaryota > Metazoa > Chordata > Mammalia > Chiroptera > Vespertilionidae > Vespertilio > Vespertilio murinus. The sequence goes on along the minus strand of OZ004714.1, from coordinate 17,873,142 downwards.
GGAATCATCAGGGAAAAGCAAACAGATATAGCTGCCAGTCAGCCTTGCAACTGGGAATGTCCCAGCCTAGGAATAATGTCCTCTCAAGTACCCTTTTCGTGGAGAAAGCTACCCCAGAGTTCCTGCCCTGATTCCAGACAATACAGTTCATCACAGTATGTGTCTGGCTCTCCGAGAACCACCACCTAGTGGCACAGCACTGGAGCTCAGAGGAAGTATGCCCTTGTAAGTTTATACTCCAGTCCTTTAAAAGGAACCCCTGAGTCTCCAGCAGCCTCCATTACTCAGCCCAATCCCCGCTGGTTTTTATATTTTATATGGGGACTCCTCTTTCCAGCTCTAGTGATCCTGGGCTGGGGGTCTAGTGTGGGGCTAGGACTCCTTGCTGCCAGAAAGCAGTCTCCACAGAGATTATCTCCCTCCCAATAAAAAAAAATAGTACACATGGGTGTCTGATCAGCACATTCAGTGCCTCCACCCCTCCTAATGGTCTCAATGTGCTTTCTTCTTTACTTCTCTAGTTGTAGAACTTCCATTCATCCAGCTTTCAGGTGGTTCTATAGGATGGTTGTTCTGTATTTTAGTTGTAATTCTTTTGTGGTTGTGGGAGGTGGTGAGTACAGGGGTTTACCTACTCCACCATCTTGGTTCTCCCCTCTGTGATTATTATTTCATTGTTGTACATAACTATTTTGTGACCTGACTCACAAGTCCTTTGAATATCTTCATAGGAAGCCTATGCTAAATATAAGCCTTTTGAGTGCTTAATAGATGAATAAATGAAATAATGAATGAATCAAAGACTGGATCCCTCTCTTATCTAAACATTATAAAGAGAAGATTAGATTCTAATCCTGGTTTGACCTTGAGCAAGTCACTTGTCTTTTCTGAGTCTCAGTTTCTTCAAATACACACACACACACACAAACACACACACACACACACACACACACACACACACACACTTCCTCATCAGATAGATTTATGAATTAAAGAAAAAAACGTAAGTCAAACATAGCAATTGCTCAACAAAAAATAGTTATTAGTAGTAGTAGCATTTATCCTTAAGGTCAGGTCAACATTCCTTCTCCTAGACACCTATCCTGACTTCCTGACTACTCTGGCTCTCACTTAATGCCCCTACTCTGAACTCCTATAGCTCTTACTGCTTGTACATCCTTTTAACCTTTGAAAATATCATATCTTGTTTTCATTGCTATTATTTCCTGCATGTTTATTTGAGAAAATCTTTAATTCACAGAATTTTAAAAATAGATGCTACATGTGGACAATGTAGTAAATTCTCTTCATTTTACATATAAGGAAGGTTTCTGGAGGGTGAATAGTTTCCCCAATTGCACATGGCTAGTTAGGAAAAGGATTGAGACTAATGCCAAAATCTCCTTATGAAGCTCAGAGCAGGTTTAATGAATGACATCACTGAGTCCCTCTTTTACACTACATTAGCAGGGCAAGCTACTTAATCACTCTGTCTCCATTTTCCCATTTGTCAAATGAAGAAAACAGTACTTTACTCAGAGGGTTCCTAAGAGGATTAAATGTGTAAACTGCTTAAAATAGTATTTAGCACATAATAAGCACTCTATAATGTTAGGTAATATTACTATTATTAAGCTACAAAAAAGCATCATTCTTTCAAAATATTTCAGAATAATGTCCCAAGTCTGGGCAATTTACCTTTTCCAAGCTTTCCAGTCTCACCTTCCATCTATCAAGATGTTGTTGCCTTTCCATAGTAAGTGAAAATAAGGTACTGTTTTAATGCTCAACTCCTTCATTATAAACATAGAGATACAGATATGTACCTATATCTTTTCTAAATATGCAGTTTATATTTTTCATTCTTCACTCTTTGCCACACAAAAAAAGTAAAATAAATGCATTAAAGCTTGTAAATAACATACTTTGTTTGACTTAATGTGTCTGTTCTATACAGTGTGATGATGAGTATCTCTATATGAATTTTATGTGCCTGACAGTGCCTGTGCTTTTATTGTCAATTCCTAGAGACAAAAATTATCTTTTTAAGTCAATAAAACATATATTCTGTGGCTCTTGGGTTAAAGTGAATTGAGTATTCAGAGAAGAATTTCAGAAAAATTCAGAAAATGAGGGGGGATTACTGGAGATTGGCTTAACAAAAGGCTTAATGAAAGAAAGAACTTGGGTAGAGCTTGAAGGACAAGAAAAAAATTTAATACAAGATGGAAGGTAAGTGTTCAAAGTGGAGGAACTAGACAGAGATTAGTCTAACTAGATGGTGACACTAGAAACTACTGTGAAATTCTGTTGACTATGTAAGACCAGAGCACTTTGATATTACAGTTTATGTTTTATTTCTCCTGGCAGCCCCAATATCAAGCACTAAGTTTGGATACAGTTGATAATCAAAAATGTTTACTGTATTAAGCAAAATAACATTTTTTTACTTTACTATAGTGACGAAAACAGGACAGAATTGAATCCAACTCAATTGGATCACAAAATCAAAGGATAAAGGAGTTCAACAAGTATCTATACCTTCTACAGCACTAACCACTAGTCTAGAAATGTTTTTACTTTGCCTACATCACCATGGACAAAAAATTAACGCACCAAATTCTCTCATACTCATCTAATAAAGAGGGAATATGCAAATTGACCATCAACCACCACAAAGATGGCAGTGCCCACAGCGGAGGTGGGGTTTCTGTAACACAAGATGGCTGCACCCACAGCAGAAGCAGGGTTTCCATAACACAAGATGGCTGTATCCACAGTGGAGGTCGAGTTCCCGTAACAAGCCTTAATGAGCAATCAGCAGGGACCTGAGGCTGTGTGGCACTGGGCTGGGCAGGAGACCTGGGACTGTGCCCCCTGCCCAGTAGGGCTTGTCAGGGAACCTCAGGCTGCACACCCTGCCCTGGTGCCAGGTCAGGGGACTTCAGGCTGCTTCCCCTGCCTGGCAGGGCTTGATGGGGGACCTGAGACCATACCCCCGCCAAGCGAGCCTTGACGAGGGACCTCAAGGTGTGCCCCTGCCTTGGTGCTAAGCCGGGGGACCTCCGGCTGTGCCCCCCACCCAATGGGGCTTGCCGGGGGACCTGAGGCTGCCCACCCCCTGCCCGGCAGAGCTTGACAAGGGTGGGCTGGCCGGATCTGGATCTTACCCAATGGGGGTGGGGCCAGCTGGGAGTGGGTCTTGCATGATTTTGAGGCATTGCGGGTGGGTGGGGACTTGACTCTGGGTCCCACAGCGCATCCCAGACTCTGATAGGAGGAAGATTTTTATATACATTTTACTAATTTCCTTTAATCTCTGGCACTTCTATTACAGAAAGGGCAAAGAGCAATATTAAAATATTTCCTCTAGTTAATCCCCTTTTACTGTGCACAAATTTTGTGCACTAGCCACTAGTCTATATATATATATATATATATATATATATATATATATATATAAGCCTAAGCGACCATTATAACTGAATGACCTGTATGACCAGAATGACCAGTCAACCAGTCACTATAATGTGCACTGACCACCAGGGGTCAGACGCTCAGCACAGGAGCTGCCCCCTGGTGGTCAGTGTATTCCCACAGCCAACCTCCCATGGCCCCTCCCCCACAGCCAGCCAATCTCCCATGATCCCTCCCCATCCAGCCAGCCAGTCCCCTCCCCCTTGATAGGAATCCCCCAATAGGCCTCCATCACCAGCCAGGCCAAGGGGCCCCACCCGTGCACAAATTCATGCACCAGGCCTCTAGTATATTCATATTCCCTGACTCTGTCTCTCTTAAGTATTCCTCTCTCTTCCTGTACCCTCCTCCTTCCTTTACTCCTCCCTCATAAACATACATACACACTTCTCAGAGTTCCAATCCATTGCCTCATACACTAAAATAAATGAAAACTTGATTGAGATACTAAGAAGCACTGAAGTTAAGATTCCCTAACATCTAATCCATTTTGATGAAGGATTCTCAGAAGAAGCTCCTGACTCCAGGAGCCCAGACCATGTAACTGGCAGGCCCAGGAAATTTTGAAAGAAACTTCTTTTCTTCATGAAGTACCCATCTCAACAAGAGTGTTTGGGAGAACAGGAGATAGAATTTAAATAATTTTGGCAAGAAAAATAATGATATTTTATAGAGGCAACAGTAGCACAATTTGTGTTGTACAGGTATATACAACTGTATGAATTACCTTTGGCCTCAATGACCAGGTGATAATTATACAAATGTGGTTGAGACTGGAAGGTTTATTTACTGGACTTTTTTATTCACTCAAGTTAATTAAGCCAGTTCTACAAGCAATAGATCAGAGTATCCTGATCTTTATTACTTCAAGCACTATACAGATGGCCACAATGACTAAATTTTGACATGATGACTATATCTTTGTGAGACACATTCAAATTCACAGGGGTACAGTGAGCTGCAACTAGCACTCAAGACCTGGTTACCAAATTTCAAATATTACAGAAAATAAATCCTTTACTACAATATTAAATTGTACCAAACCTTAAAGTTACTGGCAGACAAATCATAAATACCAAATGATGAAGCTGGAATGGAAGCTTTTTCGGGGTTTAAAAATCTTCAGAAACTACTTTTGGCTTACATTGCTAAATGACAAGAGGTCAGTAGTATATAATGTGACAATAGTACCTGGGCTTCATTCATCTTCCCAGCCTCAGTGTCAAACAAGAGTCTGGAACTAGCTGTTTACTCAATGATCCAGTTCACGAGTGAATGAATATAATAAAATACTAGGCTATTTTTACCCTGTAAAAGAAGGAAGACTTAAAAAAAAAAAAAGGAAGGGTAACACCAAAATTATCAAGCAAATTCTAAAAAAACTTTTTATTTTATATGCCCTGTAATGTAAAAACCAAATTAATAATTCAATTTTAATTACCTTTCAAACATGTTTCATAACTCAAACCTCATCAAGTGCAGTTATAATATACTAGAGTAGTTAAGTGAGTGCAATGATTTGGAAAAGGAAAATGGGAAAGGTTTGCAAAGGTCACTGCTCAGGCTGAAAATGTCCTCCCTTTCTCCAATGGAGTAAAAGAATTTATAATGGCCACTATTTTCCTATAGGGTCAATTCCATTTTACTACGCCTAAAATGCAAGGTTCTCATAATCTAATCTGGATTTACCCAACCAAATCTTCCTCTCAAACAGGTACTTTCTTCTTTTTTTTAATTACATATTTTGGAGCTAACAGAAATATATAAACTTCTTAAAACTCAATTTGGACATAATTCTAGCAATATGAGCTTTTCTTAGTATAATTTCTAACATGCACTTTATTTTTACAGCTTTTAAAAATTATAAATATTTCTGAATTAACAAAAATGTGCAAATGAGTGTCTATAAAAAATTTGACATGGTTCTAGCAACATGAATTAAGATAATTTCTAACATGTACCTACTATGAAGCCAAGGTTTAGGGTTAGGGTTAGGGTTAGGGTTAGGGTTAGGGTTAGGGTTAGGGTTAGGGTATGTGCTCAAACACATACTTAGGCTTTGGTTCATGCTCTTTCCTTTGAGTTAAATGTCCTCTCTCCGTGTCTCTTCCTCCAAAATCTACCCATCTTTGAAAAGGCCCAACCTAACTCTCATCTAAGTCTGGCAAGTATTCATCTCCACTTTTCCTATTATACCCTGAAAAACTATTATATTCGACTTTGCACTTTATTATATAGTCTTTGTGTTACTCCTCAGTTTTATCAGTATAAATTATTATCTCACTAAATTATTAGTTCACTGACAGCAAGAACAATGTATTTTGAAGGGTCAGGTGAGATATTTTATAGTGTCCTTCAATTTGTTTTCTCACATTTAGAGTTGTGGATGTGGGAAAAGAATACCACAAAGTTGAAGTGCTCTTCTGATCACATCATATCAGGAAATACCTAATATCAACATGACTTATCTGGTGATGTTAACCTTGATCACTTTGCTGAAATAATGTCTATCATTTTCTCCACCATAAAGTTAATATTTTCCCCCTTTAAGACTCTCTTCTTTAGAAGCAAGTCATTAAATCCAGTCTACTCTCAAGAGAAGTCAATAATCATATCCTAGATGCAAAGTATCAAAGAATTTAAGAACATATTCTAAAACCACCACAATAAAAAATTATTTTTATTTTTTTCTTTCAGAAAAAGAGGGGAAGGGATAGGGATAGAGGTAGAAACATCGATGAGAGAGGAACATCATCAGTCAGCTGCCTCCTGCATACCCCCTACTGGAGATTGAGCCAGTGTGACTGGGAATCAAATGCAATCTCTTGGCTCCTGGGGCCACGCTCAACCACTGAGCAACACCAGCTGGGTTCCTTTTCTTAACACTGATTAGTAAATCTTACCTACAGCAGTTTTTTATTGTTGTTTTCTAATGGTCATTTAGGACAGTATTTTTTATTTGATACTCTGCCATTCCTTATTCATCAATGAAACTAAACACAAAGTAGATAACCAATAAATATTTGTTCTTTTTAAATAAATAAATACTTGTTAAGTATAATTGAATTTCAAGAAACATTTAGGTAAAGTAAAATGAGATAATGGAACGTGGATACGTTCAAGGTAAATATGTATTTTGGCAGTTGTACTATTCTTATGTCATATGTCTTCATTAATGGAATGGGGATAGGAAGAAAAAGAATTAATTACCTCACCTCTACTAAAACTAGGAAAAGTTCCTGGAGAAAAGAGCAATAATAATAGTTGTACGTGCCTTAGAGTTTACAAAATGTACTCACACTGATCATTTCAAAAGCTTTCTGAAGAGAAAATCTTCAGGAAATGGAGACAAAAATAATAAACTTGTGAAAGGCACTGTTAAATCAGGAATTGAAAAGTTAGACATAGCAACTACATAAGACTAACAAGAAAAAGCAAAAGTAAAAGCACAGAATAAAGAGATACAATAAAAGAAAATAGTGGAGTCCAGTACAAGGCTTTAAACCAAGTGGTAAGGTTGATTTAATACAGCACATGAAACCAAGACAACTTAGACTACCAAAGATAAAGAGTACATGGCTACAAAAATGAAGAATGTCATTAAACTAAGCATTAAAAGCGGACTTCCTGGGAACATGCATTGAAGATGAAAAATGAATAGAATCTTCATGTTTATATTCATTCTTTTCTTCACTGGTCACCTCCATTTTCCCAGTGCCTTTAAACAGTGCTCTTAACCTTTATGTATCTAAATATATTTGCTGAAGTTTTACTATGTGTCATACATTATGCTAGATATTTGGGGATCCACAATAATTAGCTATGATTCCTTCCTATAAAGAATGTGCATTCATTTTTTTTAATCCTCACCCAAAGATATGTTTTTATTGATTGTTTTAGAGAAACATCAATGTGATAAATATCAATCAGTCACCTCCCACACACGCCCCAACTGTGAATCAAACCCACAACCTAGGCATGTGCCCCAACCAGGAATGAACACGCCAACTTTTTTTGTGTGTATACGGGATGTTGCTTCAGTCAACGGAGCCACTTGGAAAGTTAAAACAAACAAATACCTGTATGAAAAGTGAAAAAACAAAAGAAAGTACAGAGAGCCAAAAGAACAGCATAAAGAGTAAAAACTAAACAGTCCAGAGAAAGAAGAGATGGTTAAGGAATACCTTGTTCTCAGGAAAGGCTTTGTGGAAATAAGGGGCATTTGCAACATGCCTTCACAAATTGGGCAGGGTAGCGGGTGAGATTTGAATAAAGCCAAGAGAGAGGGATTCAAAGCAGAGATATACCAGCTGAACATAGGTGCGGGGTTTAGACGGTGCTTTAAGAAGACAGTGAAATTAAGTAGGGTTGTATAAAAAGGTATATTGAAACACAAGTTAGAGAAGGTAAGCTGAGGTTTAAATGTAAAAGGCCTTGAGTGCCAAGTTGAGGAGTTTAAACATTTCTGTAAGCAATCCAAAAATAATTGTTTTAGCAAAAGAGCGACATGTTATACCTGTAACTAATATAATATTGTATGTCAACTGTAGTTGGAAAAAATGTTTTTAAAGGTTGATATGGTGAATGTGATATTTTAGAAATATTAAGCTAGGTTTTGATGTGCATAATAAATGGTATACAACTTAAAGGTATGGTTATGGCAGCAGAGAGGCAGGTACATAAAAAAAAGCACATAGAATATGTAACAAAGAAGGACAGATTGGAGCAAAACAAACTTATGAACAAAAAACTAACCCAAATTTCTTTGTTGAGAGCAAGAAAAGCATAACATCACAGGACAGAGAGGAAATTAGGCAAAGGGTATGAAGAACAATCCAATTTTTATTTTCTCCATCATCACCATGTTCCTATAAAATATAAGTTGCCTAAGCATAGAGTATATTAAAGGAGTAACCAAAGAAGTTCCAAAAGTGATAAACAATAGCTGTAGAAAGAGAAAACATAGTTTCATTAACGTACTTAAAAATCATTTGGAAAATAGAAGTCACATGACTGTTATCATACAAAATGTTTAAGTCAGTACATCTTTTTTTAAATAAGGTGCTTATGCCTAAGTGCCTATTATACAGGCATTTACTAAGAAGACCTAATTATTTTAAGATAAAAACTGTCACTGAATGAAAAGTAACAACTGAAGTATAATTTTTCAAAATTGCTGAGACTATATCTAAAACAATTTTGGCCTTGAATTCTGTAATGCAATATGCAACAATAAAGACAACATGGTGACTTAAGGATATGTAAGCATCAAAGGGCAGAAATAGGGCATTCCCACTCTCTTTAACTCTGCTTAAGGACTCAAATACTGATATAGTTCAGAGCATCTTATTACCAAGAGACATAAATCAAAGAAGTTCAGCTAGGAGCAATAAAATAGATCAGTGTCTGGAAGGACTGACTTTAAAGAAAGTTTTAAGAGAATTAAATCCAGGTAGTCTAGATTTAAAAAACAGCTATGACAAAACCTCTTTTTTTGAAGGTAATATACCAAGGACAGAAATTATTTGAAGGTAGATATCTAAAAAATACAAAATGAGTAATTGTAACTATTTAGGAAATATGTATAAAGGAAAATCTCAGGATAAATTTTCTGGCAAAGCCGAAACTGGGTTGGCTCAGTGGATAGAGCGTCGGCCTGCGGACTGAAAGGTCCCGGGTTCGATTCTGGACAAGGGCATGTATCTTGGTTGCGGGCACATCCCCAGTGGGGAGTGTGCAAGAGGCAGCTGGTCGATGTTTCTCTCTCATCAACATTTCTAACTATCTATCCCTCTCAATTCCTCTCTGTGTAAAATCAATAAAATATATATATTTTTTAATTTGCTGGCAAAAACCTATGGGACAGAAGAACTCTCTACCATAGAAGTGGTGAAAACTATATTCCTAGAGATATTTAATGCCAGGTTGGACAAAACAAGAAAAGGATTCCATGTGGAATGATCCTGTACTGGCTGGCCCCTGAAATGGTGGGAGAATTGAAGATGATCTCTTAGGTCTTTTCCAATCCTGATTTTTTAAAATTCTATTAAGTTTTATAGGGCACAGTCTTTTGTCAATTTCTTTTCTCCCCATATGCCCACTTTCTCCTTTTACAAAGGGAAACAAATTGTATCCTTCATTTGAAGATGATCTCATGTTCTAAATGAATCAGTAATATAATCCTAGGTACAAGTTTTGGAGAAAAAGGCCAATTCCTATAACTTATAAATGGTCATTTCCCCCCAGTGGTTCCTGGGGCTCTTAAAAGTTTTCCTACAAACTAAAGAGGAAATATTTCAAATGGATTCAAAGAAGAGCTATTTCATCAGGAAAGCATTAATATTTTCCCTTCTTGTGTCTGATCACAAGAGCTGACAGTGACCCTGGGAGCTATAAGGTCCTGGGTCAAATTACCAACAGAGCTGCTGTTCAGGATTTTATGCTGAATGACAGCAAAATCTACTTGCAATCTAATCTTTATGGCAATGACATTTACCTTTGAAAAGATATAGCCTTAAATACCCACACACTTTGGCAGATGTTATAAAAAAAAGAAGTCCTATTCATACTTCAAACTCAAGTCTCAGCCTTGTTCTTTCTCATTCTGATACTTAAAAAAAAAAAAAAAAGTTTCTCAGCCACCCTTGAAATAAATCCCAGTACCTCTCCAGAATTCCCATTCAGTGAAAGCCCCAGAAAATACAATTGATTTATAAGGACAAGGTGTAACAAAATCCAGCAAGCTATGAGAAACTGTCCTTGAACCCTTTAAAAATAAAACTGAACCTCACTTATGAGAAGGAACAGCAGGACAGAGGTAGTCCTCCAAAAATGGACACTAATGCCTCTTCTATCTAATCTAAACAGGACCCACCAATTCCCATCTTGCCTGTATGAAAAAAAAGTATGTCCCTTTACCCACCCAGGAAGGTCATAGATATTAACACCAAACCCCCTAAACAAAATTTTTAAATACCATTTTTACCTACTGAAAATGCAACTATTCAAACCTAAAAAGATTGGTCCACCTCACACTGGAACAGGATCTGGAATTTTCAAAGCCAGTTGCTTAGCTCATCTGATCCTGGCAGGAAGGAAGGCTGGCATTTATAATCCCATTTTAATGTTCTTTTTTAATGTTACTCTGAGATTATTCTAAAGGAGAACTGACTGTGGAGATTTTCTAACCTTCCCTAACAAGGGACCAATCTAAAAAGGATTATTTCAGGAAACTTTAGGGTAGGTTTCAAAAAAAGGCTGAATTCTCACCTCAGGAAAGCAAGAAATAAAAACAACAGCCACTTCTTTCTAGAATTTTAGCAATGAAATGTGAACCTGACCTTTAATAGCCTATGAACTAGCCTGTATTTTCACAAGAAACCCACTGCATCTCCTCCCCACTGGACTAGCCTCCCAGAAGTTTGGGCTACACGTGGCCTTGGGATTTAGCAGCCCAGCGGAAGGCAAGCAGCTGGGACCTGGACTACCTGAAAGCCCCTTTTGCGTAACCACGTCCGTCAGAAGTCCCACACTCCGGCGTGCCCTCACCTGCAGCTACCAGCTTTTCGGGGGAGCTTCTACCAGGCTCTCCTCCAAATCTACCTCCACCCACCCGATCCACACACAGCTCGCTCCCACTTTCCAAACTTCCCCCACCCCGCAAGAATGGGAAGCAAGTTTCTCACCATCCTCATAGTTTTTCAGATAGTAATCAGGGCCGGGACCCCCGCGGCTTTTCGCCGGGTTCCTCAGGTTCTGGAACTGCAGGAAGTCAGTCCTTTTGCCCCCGAAGCGCAGAAAGGCCGGCGAAAGTCCCCGTGCCAGGGTCACCAGACGCTTGGAGCTGCGGGGTAGAGAAAGAGAGAGGAAAGGATCCCGAGGGAAGGCGGGAGGCCGGGAGCACCCAGCGAGACCCTCTTTCCACTCTCTGCAAGCCATCTGGCCCCGGCTCAGAGGCCGTGTCCGCCCCAGCCCGCGGACCGCAGGGCTCCTGGCAGCTCGGGGCCTCTGGCGTGCGCTGTAGCCCCTGCGCTGGCCCAAGCCTGCCTTTTTTCGCCCAGCTGGCCACGGAACCCTCCCTCGGACAGCCCGACGCTGCTCGCCAAAGGTAGTAATTTCCAAAGGGCTAGCCTGTGTTCGTTAAGAGTGTGTGAGGGGTGGGGGACGCCTCTGAGAACACGGGGTACGGCGCAGTTGCCCGGCTTTGCTGCGGCCGGGAAAGCGCTCCTGGAGGAGATGCGCAGCGCGCGTGCCGAGGGCTCCGTTTTTTGCCAAACTTCTGCTGAACCCCGGGGTCTGCCTCCTCGGCCCCAAGGGCACCGCAACTTCAGTAGAGAAAGTTAAACCCATCTTCTTTCTCTCAGACCAGGCACCTGAGGTCAAATTGATTCTAACTTGGTTTTTTAATGCCTAAATTGATTTTGCTTTTCCACTACTTTAGAGCAAACGCATCCACCTCCCAGAGACCAGATCGAGGGAGATTCCGGGGGTAAATCCTTGCTTTTCTGTGAATACCTCCACCCCTGCTTTGCATGGGAAAGGCAGTATTTCTTTGACAGTAATTCAGAGCGACCTCGGAAAGGTATCATTCTTCTCCCCTCCTCCCAGTGGGGCTCCATCTTTTCTCCTTCCCACTTGGAGCCTTTAGGAGCGGTGGGGAAAGCGAAGTTTGCCGAAAGTTGGAACCTGCGCGTTGGAGGAGCACCAGAACAATAGCATTTACCTCTATTTAGGTTCAGGATTTCCTTAGTTTTTGGTTTGGTTTTGTGTGTTTTTTTAATACAAGCGCTGCTACTTCGAAAGGAGGTGGGAAGAGAGCAATTGAAGATGCTCTTACTACTATACGTTATTTTTAACACTTGGCCGGTTCATGTTCTGGAAATCCACACCCAAATGGAGAAACTAACGAGTACAGGAAGGGGACCGATGTGAGATAGGGGAGCGGGACTCCGCTTGGGGACTTGGAGAAGTCGCGGCCGCCCGGGGCGGTCTGGCGGCGGCGAATTCTAGGACTTCGTTCGGGGAAAGCGCGGTCGGACATCGCGTGGCCCTCCGCGGGCAGAGAAGTCCGACCTGCGGAATCAGCATCTCCAGCAACGGTCCGTCCGGAGGAAGCCTGCACAGCCCATGCAAATTCGCCCGCCACGGCTTCTCCCCCCAATGCCGCCTTCCAGAATCTTTTCTGTGGCAAGCATTTGGCACAAACAGGATGTTTAAAAAAAAAAAAAAGAAAAGAATCCAGAAGGAGTCTGCGCAGCTGGAAGAGTGCGATGCAAGTGGGGCGTGTATCTCGGAAGCCCCGGTGGCCCCACCTGGGACGAGCGCAGAGACGCCGCTGCGGGAAGGGCCCCCAGGAGGCCGCCCGGCGGCGCGGAGAGGGCCGCCCGCCGCGGCCTCGGAGGCGGCGGCCAGTCTGCCCACGTGGAAGGAGCCGCGCTGCGCCCCCGCCGCCTGCCGAGCCGCTGCCCGGCGCAGTCCTGGGGGGACCCCGAGGGCTGAGGGAGGGCGGGCGCACACTGGAAGCAAAACTGGAACTTCGCGAGGAGTCCAGGATACTCACGAAAGACGCGCTGCGGTCGCGGCCTCAGGGCGGAGAAAGGAGACTCTCTGGGTGAGCCTACAGCGGAGGCTCCAATTTGGAGGGACTTTTAAAAACTCAGCGCTTGGATTCAGCACTACAGATGATTTGTTTATTTCTTTTTCTTTTTTTACACTGCGACTCTGTCCCTGATGGGAAGGGATCGTGGCTGCCTAACTGCTGAGCATTAACAACCGGCGAGAGAGATCCCAAGCCCTAGAGAAAGGGGTCTGTGAACACAAGCCTCCGGGTTTGCTAATCCGCCAGTGCCGGGTTCAGACTTCTCAAACATCCCGGGAGTATTTCTAGAACCCTTTCCGCTATCCTTATATACGCTACGATCAGAGCGAGGATTTTTTTTTTCTTTAAAGAAAAACTAAACTATGCAGTTACCGCAGGAGATTTAAGGAGGAGGGACGGGGGAGGGGGGCTCTTCGGTCTATATAAAGCATCCTACAAAGCCCTCCAGTCGAGATGACAGTGGAGGGTGTAAAATAAAAATTGAAAAATCTCACCCACTTGTCTGTCGCTCAAAGCCTCTGCTTAAATTCATTTTCTGTCTGGGAGTTGGAGAGAACTAACAAAACTATCTTTCTGTGGAAAATTCCATTTTCGTGCTATTCCCTGCTTGAACACTCACAGACACACACGCAGACACGCACTCTCTCACACACATACATACATACATTCCTCTCGGGTCTTTGTTGCTGGAGACCTTTTCTTCACTTTTGTAACTGTCCTGAAGCTCATCTCTTTTTCAAAAGGAAACGGGTAGACTAATTGCAGATATATGTAAGCACAACATTTCTTCAGTCATAACTGATAAGTTTCTGAAATGCCTTCTGCATTGCAAACATGTGCATCTTAATAGAAAACATTGCTTTTCTCAATCACTAGTTACAGCCTCACAGCAAATATTCCAGGAGGAGGAAAACCTCCTTTCTTCTCTTTGAGAGATCCGCTTGGCTTATTTTCTTCTTCCCCCTTGGAATGGGAGATAGGAAGGGTGGGGGTTGTTACTTTAAAAAAAAATGATCCATGGAAGCCCCTGCCTTACCTTAAGAAATCGAGCCAGCCATCATGAATGATGGACGGATCCAGCTGCAGAGAGAGGAAGTTCTCATTGACTGTCCTGATTGGGTTCTTGGTGCTCACATCAAGTAGAATCAGGGTCTTTTCCTTCAAACCTGGAGCTCTGTCTACACGCAAGGGTCTCCTGTCTCCAGCTTGGGAGGAAAGGAAGAGATGGAGCAACAGAGCCAAGAAGAGAGCCACCGGGGCTAGGCACGAGGGGGGGCGGGAGTTGCTGGAGGGCATGGCTTCAGGGAAGGCACAGAGCACCCTCATTAAATCCCTCTGATTTAAACCTCTCTTCCTACAGGGTCTCGCTGGTGACTAATTGTCCTTATCTAAAGTGTGTGTCTGTCTGCTTTCCCCCCCTTTTTTTCCCTTCCTCCCCCCCCCCCCTTGCTCTCTCTCTCTCTTTCTCTCTCTCTTTTTTTTCTCCTTTTTTTTCTTCTGTGTTTTGGTGCTTGGTGGAGCGAACTCACGCCCCTAGCCAGCCTTCTCAGCAACTCTTGCCAAGAGTACTCGTTCACCAGCACCGCCCCTTTAAGAGATTTCGACTGCAGACATTTTTTAACTTTTTAAAGGTAAGGGGATGGTTGGGGGAGAGGCGGGAAGTAGAAGGAAGGGGTGGCGTTGTACCCTCCAGATTTAACCCTCTAGGGTCAGGAAGTGGAGGAAGAGATCCAAGCAGTACTGTTTTAAGTTTTGAGTACAGGGTGAGATGTCTTTTTTTTACTTCCCTCCCTGTGAGGTTCTGGGGAAGGCTGGTCTAGCTACACCCCCAACAGGACAGCCCAGCGCCAGCCCTGGGCACAGTGGAGTAAAAGGTCCACCCCAGTCTGTGCCTGTTGATCCTCTTAACATCAGCTATTCGGCCTATTCTGTGCCCTTCCCTTTGGATTAAAGCATGAGAGCAAGGATGTTAGCTAAGTAGCAGAGCGGTTCTGATTCCTGCAGCTACTGATTCCTGCCAAAGCAGAGTGCAGACGAAGACTCCATGACACCAGGCAGGACCTCTGCAACACACTGGGTATTCACCCAGAAGCATCCTCTGACCTCGACAGGGCAAAGAGTGGCCAGAAGTAATATACAGAGTGGCCAGGTCAAAGAGCTTATCTCTGTGTAGGGGCACCAGGACCTAAGCTGCTCCGTTCTGCCTGCAGCCAAAGTGAAATGGCTTGGAGGCTTCAATTTACGCTGGCATAGGCCATCAGAGCAGCCTGTCTGTGTTTGGATGGTCTGAGCAACAATGCACCCATCCCATCTGAGTGGCTGCTCTACTCCAATGCACAAACAGAGCTGCCCCTCCAGCCCTTCCTTAAGGTCAATCTTGGGCTTGCCTCTGCTGTGGGGAAGTGAGCCTTTATGGTGCTGGAGAGGAACAGAATGACACCGTTGGGTATGAAAACTCAACCTGAAGTCACCTCGAGTCCACCCACAAGTATGCCCCTGGATGTCCAAGAACAGCCTTGAACCCACACGGTGCACCACCTGCTCTGGCTCCTCAAGTGGAGACCCATGGCACCTCTAGGCTCCAACCTTAGGTGTCAAACCAAAGTGCAGAAGAAAAATCAGGCCCAGTTTGTGCAGTCAGACCATTAGTCCCCACTTTTGGCTCATTTCTGGAACAAAATGGGCCTTCTACTTGGCAGATGAACAACTTTGTGCAGCAGAGGCATGCATGGGTGTCCCAAGGCCTCCTGATATCAAACAGGCAAAACTCTAAAATGCAGATCAAAGATTTTCCCCAAGGGTAGTCTCAGAACCCACAAACACTGAAATTGCAACCTGTTTCCCTTTTTCTCCCCACCAATGGGATTAAGGAATCTGGAAAGAGCTAGCATAGATAGCCTTCAAATGAGGTTTCCTGAGAAGCTTTTACTAAACCAAGCAACCAGGAAGTCCAGAGGTTAGGTTGGGTTAGACTGGGAAGTGCCATGAAGACCTTTTTCTGAAAGTAGGACTGCATAAAGTGAGGTCAAAGGAAGACCACTTGAATGAAATAAAGAAATCATTTCAGCCCTGGCTGGGTGGTAGTGGGTTTGATTCACTAAAATCACTGAATCAGTTCATCTTCAAGATTTCTGGGATCCTAGACTCCTAGATATCAAAGGAATTTATCTGTAAGGATCATTCAGTAAAACCAGGCAGAGAATATACAAGGTGACTTCAGTGTATCTAGTCCCCAATAATTAATATTTTATACAGAGGTCTAATTTTATTCAGACTCAGGCACTTAGTAGTTTGATTCCCAGGCAGGGCACAAAGCTAGGCTGCAGGTTCAATCCCTACTCAGAGTGTATTGGGGGAGGCAACCAATTGATGTTTCTCTCTCACATCAATGTTCCTTTCTCTCCCTCTTTCTCCTGTCCTCTCTCTCTAAAATCATTTTTAAAACATATCTTTGGATGAAGATTTTTTTAAAAAGAAAAAAAACATCATTTCACCCACTATACTAGATCTCTGTAAGTAATGTACCTTTCAAAAATACCTACTCTTGTGACTAAGGATGAACTTAGGTATAATCAGAATCTGCTTAATCATTAATTTTAACCATAATTCTTGCTTACTGGCCCAACTATTCTGTAATCTTTTGGTGGCCTATTTACTTTAACCAGTATTTAATATTTTCATCAGAACCTGTATGTGGCATAAAAATAAAAGCCAACAAACCAAAATGCTTTTTTCTTACTTCCTTATTAAAACCATCTCTCTGGAATAGCCATTGAAATTCTAGTCATGTCCAGTCTCAGGAAATCAAGGTAAAGAAAGCAATTCTATAACTTTTAGGGAGTTCCAGATATTCCTGGTTGACTCCAAAATGACCTGATTATTTAGTTTGGTTATAGATCTTCACAGGGCTATTCCTTCCAAATAGCACCCACTGCCCATAAGATGATTTTTATCTTGCCTCCTACCTAACCCCCTTATTATATGCTGTAAGTAGCTTATTATTAATCTGTATATTAGGTTGATATTTCTATCCTACTTTCTGTGTGCTGATGGGGGACAATAATTTGCATTTCTGCTGTCTTAGATTATAATTTCCTAAAGAACAAAAATTGATCCTCTGTATAAAATATTAATTATTGGGAACTAGATACATTGAAGTCTCCATGAATATTCTCTGCCTGTATTACTGAAAGGTCCTTATAGATAAATTCCTTTGATATTTAGGAATCTAGGATCCCAGACCTATAGAAAATCTTAAAGATTAACTGATTCAATAATTTCTAGACTATGGGATTTCAAAATAAATATTAGTGCCAACTTTTATTTGCCAACTTTTTATTTTGTCTAATAAGGACATTAAAAAATAAACTATTTATTACTATTACTTCCCAAAAGAACATTCTAACAGCCCAAAAAAAAGCTGAAATTATATGTGAAAATAATGAGCAAGTGTTTATACTGAATAAATTTAGTTTCATGAAAATTTTCTATATTTTTATCATTTCATGTTATACTAATAGAAATATGCCAGTGACCAACATTAGCACTAGGACTGGTGATTGGGATTAATGATGTATCCGTGTGTATGGCCAAATTCTACTTTGTAGCCTATTGTGTGGCTGCAATGAGTGCATACTTTTAAAATGATAGTCATCTTCACTACAATAATTTCTTTCCAGTTTTCCTATGCTTTTTTCTCACTTTTAGCCCATCACAAACTCATTGACTCTATATACCACCTCCTTTTCTTCTCTTAAGTGATGACTACTATTGACTGAGTTCTTATGGTCCATGCATAGTGCTCAGAGCTATACCTGTTATCTTTAATCTTGAATAAGTCTGAGATGTATATAATTAATTATTATACCTAATTTACATATACTAGTAAGAAAATTGAGACTCAGAAATGTTAGGCAACTTTCTCATGGTACACAACCAATAAGTGGCAGCAAGGATAGAAGCCCAGGGATGACTGACTCCATCACATTCAACTATAAGTAACTAAAATAATGCATATGCTCAAACAATTTGTCAACATAGGAAAAAAGCTTTGACTAGGGGTTGAAAGACCTGTTTTTGCCAGACCCAGGCTTTGTGACCTTGGGTAAACTTTTAAACTGTTCTAAACCTCAGCTGCCTACTCTGTAAAATTAATATAATATCCTAGAGTCAAATAACTGAATAATGAATGTTATTATGTATAACTAATAACTTTATAAGTTCTAAAATATTATGCCAACTTTGCTATTTCATGTTATTTCTAATCCCATCTCTCCCACATTTGCCATAAATATATCCTGTCAATTAATAACTGAGACAAAAATTAAACTAATATTAAATAATCAACTTTGTGATAATCTTGAAACAAAAGGTCAACTCTAATATTATATCAGTAAATGTAGTAATAAATTATAATGAAAGAATATATCACATATTTCAACTATGCATGCTCTTCTGTCTATAATTAGCATTTGGAAAAAAAAGTTACATAGGTTTTATATGTCTCTTTAAATTTTCCACTAGGTGAGGGGAGACAGAGTGGGCAAAGGACAGTGCTGAGGAATAAGAAAGACTGTGTCTGTCCTAAGAGAAGCAAGGAATGGTGACACTTTCTTCACATGGGAAGTTGAATGAGAAAGAAATTTATAACTACAAATTGTCTTACCTCATTATATAAGAAAATTCTAGCTGGATGGTTTTTGTTCCCATTATTTCCATCAAACAGTAAATGCATGTTGGGAAGATCATAACCATATAAATGTAGTTGACTCTCTTCAATCCAGTTTGAAATCCCTCAGCTTGTTTCAGGATAGGTATGACAGTTATGTGGGCAACTACTATAGGTGGAAAAACAAGTAACAGTAAAATAAATTACAAGTATTCATGTCCTGGTGTGGTGAAGGCCTAGGGTGAAAGGACAGGTGCAGACTGAAGGGGGCAACAGGGAGAATGGGGACATCTGTAATACTTTCAACAATACAGATAAAATTTTTAAAAGATTTTTATCCTTAGACACATTAATTAATAGGTCACTCGATCATCCAAGCCCATTTGCCTTTTGTCCATTCAGATAAGTCCTGAAAAGCATCAGGTTATACTATAAATTGCATGGGTTCAATAGACTTTGTTTAAAATCTAGTTCATAATCTACTATCTGCTCATGTGACCTTTTTGAACAAGTCATTTTTCCCATCTATAAAATAGGCATAAGTATACTTCCCTCCACATGTGTTCCAAGAATTAAATGAGGTAATATCTTTAGTTCCTGGCACATAGTAACTAAACTATCATTTTAACTGTTGGATTTTAAGGTGGAAGTAAATGTAATTTGCATAGATAAGGTAGGAAGAAATGTATATACCTGAAACCTAAAGTTTTTGAAATAGTATAATAACTACCTACATGTATGTATATGATTCCATTTCATGGTCATAGCATATAGATCAGTGATTTTCAACCCATATGCTGCAAGAATTTTTAAAACATGCACTCTTGACTATTTAGTCAAAGGCACTCTTTTGCTTTTGATTGTCAAATTAAAAAAAAAAACATCAATAGCCAACACAACAATAGCCATCCAGTGTGAATGAATCAAAATTATACCTATTTTTTGTCAGATTGGAAAAAATATATATTTTTGGTATGCAGCAGAATTTTAGTAAGTAGTTTATGTATGCCATGAGATGAAAAAAGTTGAAAATTGCTGGCATAGACAAAACAAACTTTATCCTCTAATTCAGGTAAGGAAATCAAGATTCAAAACAATCAAAATGCTAATTTCTTGAAGAACCTGAAACTAAAGCTAGCTCTGCTAACTGAAAAGTAGATAGACTGTTTTGGCATGTTTGTTATTGAGGATGCTTGAGAACTTTTAAAAGTTATATGTATATATTCTATGTCCTAGGACAAAAATTCAGATTGCCTTTCACGTGTTTTACAACTTCATTAACTATAAGTAGTATATACCTTCAAATAACTATAAGTTGTTTATAGTTTCCAGTATACCACTTTCCTAATCAGTCAATTCTAAACCTTAATTATTATTAAAGATAATTTCTAAGTGAAATATATGTCATGTATATTTATCTCAATATGCCTATTTTAGTCTCAACATTAAGAAATTAGACCTATAATAAAACATCTATAAGTATGTTTGTTCGTCCCCAAAAAATGACTAGCTGTGATTGCATTTTATTTTGTTCCCTAGGCTAATGGTACACTTTGACCTATTAAAATACCCGAAAGTTCTTAGTTTATAATAATGGGAGTTGAACAAATAATGACAAGAGAAAGCCTACCCCAGGTCAAGTCCACTCCTCAATAGTCAAAATCTGCTAATATATTCTACGTGTACATATTCAATTGTATATTTTACTTCTGCCAGAATTAACATTTAGATCCCTAATTCTTTGAAGTAGTGTTGTCCCCACATAAGCAGATCCAAGTCCTTCTTTAGTTCATTGGCCATTATGCTAAACCTTACCAGCCTTAACTCTCATCAGATTTTTCACTTTCTTTTGGTAATCCAGAGGGATTGATATGCTATGATTCTTAGAAAGTATGTTTCATTTTAATCAGACACTTAAATTTCAAATTTCTCTTGATTTTTATGAAGCCTAGACAGCACAATACTGTGTTTAAATACTTTAAAATGTTTTCTCCTTTCAGGAAGAAATAAAAATAGTTTGAGAGTCTGGGTCAGTGATTCTCAGTCCTGGGGGCACATTAATACCTGAGAAGCTTTTTAAAGATAATCATGCCCAGAGCCATCTCCCAGATACTCTGATAATTGATTTGGAATGGCACCTCAGCATATCCTGGATCCCATGCTATAAAACCTCTATTTGGTTTATAGTTTCACAGAACAGATTTAGATGATAAGGGATACCATGTTATTTGAATCTATTTAATTCCTAGATTTCAGTAATGAGAAGCAAGAGTTCAAATACTAAGTGGTATTTCAAAAAAAAATAGAATCTATTCTGTTCCTAAGTTTAAACAATTAAAGTTCAGATAGTGAGAAACCATCCTTAAAGGGAATAAACTGCGCAAGTAAATACCATAGAACCTATTACCTTTAATATATTATCAACTGATTATTCCTTCATTCAAGAAATGTTTTCACTTTACACCATCTGATTGGCAAGGATGGTGAGTAAAGCATTCGTTTTAATACTGAGGAATTGGAAGCACGTAGCTGTCCATCACAAGGCAAATGGACTGGTAAAATGAGGAGGGGAGCAGTTAGGAGATATTTAGAAGCAATGAACTAAATGTACATACAACAACATGGATGATCTTTTACATATGTGATAAACATGAAAAAAAACATAATGAGCCCTGGCCTGTTTGGCTCAGTGGATGGAGCGTTGGCCTGTAGACCTAAGGGTCCGGGGTTCGATTCCAGTCAAGAACATGTACCTTGGTTGTGGGCACATCCCCAGTGGGAGGTGTGCAGGAGGCAGCTGATCAATATTTCTCTCTCATTGATGTTTCTACTCTCTATCCCTCTCCCTTTCTCTCTGTGGAAAATCAATAAAATATTTTTTTAAAAAGAATGAAATCTATAGCATAATAACACTAGTGAAAATAAAACACAACAAAACTATATTTTATAAGAATACAAATATATCAAAGGACATATATCAAACATATTAGAGTCAATACCTATAAAATAATTTTTGAAAGGGAAAAAAACATTTTAAAAGACCTTGCAAGGACTAATGTTCATATACATTTTCCTGAATTCAAGGCAATAACCAATTTTTGAGGGAATAAAAGGGAGAAATATTTATTGAGTGCTGACTATGTATGTATGCTTACCCACCCACTCACCTTGGGATCCAAAGAATAATCTTGCCCTTAGAAACCTCACAAACTTTGAAAATGACCAAGTTAAAAGTGTTGCAATAGAATATGGGGAAAAGTACCATGGAACACTGAAAAGGATTATGGCTTCATAATAACTTCTATATATTTACATAGGGCTCTATTACTTGATAGATATGTCATTTTACATCTCAATTATAATGGAAATTTTCATATTTTAATAAGTTAGGGGGTGGTTGTTTGTTGTTGTTTTTTTGTCTCCAGTTTTGCCTAGACTAAGACTACTTAAGGGTTGCTTGCTAAGAAATGTTGGAGTGCCATCTGCTGGTGAAAGTGTTTCGATTCCAGGCCCGTCCCAACTCCCCCATTTATTTGATAATCCATTTTTAAAATAAAAATATCACATCTATCATAGGAATTTGGGTTTGAAGAAATCTATTTCAGGCCTCTGGCTTTAGAGAGGAGAAAATGTCTTCTTACAAATGCATCTCATTTAAGGAAAATGTATACATACACACACACCTTCCATCACCACTATAAGCATCCTAGAATCACAAGACTAAACTATCTAAAATTTCCCAGATAAACATACAAATTCCTTTATAGGGTTCCATAGATATTTTAAACATTTATATAAAGACAATTTCCCATAAAAACAATCTTAGTAAGGCAACTTACTGCAATGCCAAATGAATAAGCTTTGAAGTCAGACCTAAGTTCATCCCAGCTTTACTATTTTCTAAGAAACCATAAGGAAATTGTTTAACATTGCTGAATATCAATTTCTTTATATGTAAAATAAGAATAGTAATCTAATTTTCATGGTTGTAACAATTCATTGAGGTACATGTAAAAAAAGACCTAGTAATGTCAGAATAAATTTAATGACTAAACTAAATCACTAGTACTTATTTAAATATGCTTCCTAATCCATCCCCAATGAAGCTAAAAACTGTAAATAGGTCCTCCTTGCATTTATCTTTGATATTAACATTTAATATAAATAATTTGCCAGCTCTAAAATATTTCCCATAAAATATAAATTAAAGGCAAAATGGGTTAATAACTTGTTGTATATCTTGTCAGATCATACTTCTCCTCTAAGGCTTTCCTATTCAAGTGTGGTTCACAGATCTAGCAGCATCAGCATAACCTGAGAACTCAAACCTACCTAATTAGAATCTACATTTTAACAAATATCCCCAAATGAGTAAAATTCAGATTTTAAATCTGAGAAGCATTACTATAGGGGACAGCAAATACAGCCTGAGCTCTATTTTTTATAAGATGTATCCTTTTGGCTAAATGTATCTAAGTTTTAGCAAGTAAGTACTGAAACTTCTATAGTTCTTTAAATTTTTAGTGAAACTCATATTTGCAATCCACATAACATTTAACATACAACCATGGAAAAAAAAGGAGTAAGAAAAATGCTATGTGTCACTAATAAAATGACGCTCCAAAGCCAAAGAAGACAGAAATTGGGTAAACACTACAAGGAATACACAGTTACAGGGTTTCTGCTGCTGACAGTGAATAAGCAATTGTAAAATATGGAATAGGTCAGTCAAAAATATCATGAAAATTAATGCCCACAGATGTGTCTATGTATCTTTGTGAGTGTAATGATAGATGAAGCAGCAATCGCAAACCTAGCAAGAACCACTAGCTAGAGAAATAATCCCCAGTTGCTGGGAAGTCTGAAAGTACAGGTGGTGAAAAAAGGATGAGCTACATGAAGATAAAATTGGGGATTGTCCACCTGAACCTTACAGATTATCTATAAACAAGTAATGTGCTACTTGCATTCCATGAAGACAAAAACAGTTATTATTTATTTAACTAGAGGCCCAGTGCACGACATTCATACACTCTGGCGTGGGGGAGGAGGTGGTCCCTCAACCCGGTCTGCGCCTTCTAGCAGTCTGGAGCCCTCGGGGGATGTCCCACTGATGGCTTAGACACAGGAGCAGGCCTAAACTGTCAGAGGCAGAAGGTGCTTGCCAGCAGTGATCCTGGCTCAGAGCTTCTGGCTGAGCAGGGCTCCACCTGTGGGCAGCTCCTGCATTGAGCATCTGCCCCCTGGTGATAGGTGCAAATTATAGTGACCAGTCATTCCATTGTTTGGTCGATTTGCATATTACCCTTTTATTGTATGGGACTCCCACTGTGTACTAGACATCATGAAATCAAAATAAAGGCAGCATTACAGAGAAAGTATAAGCACATAATACAAAACAAGCAGGCAAGCAGGCAAAAACTATTCTTGCCAGAGAGAGACACAATATAAAAATAAAGCTGATGTCACTATAAGCCCTTCTTTCATCATCTCAAGTATGAAATCCACCTATCCACCCAAAATGACAAAGAATAATATTTAAAATAACCAGCTTTCTTGAGCACATATTAAGTACCAACCATTGTGTAAAGCATTTTAATGCATTACTTCATTGAATCTTTATAATAACTCTAATAGACAAGTTCTCATAACTTGTCTATTTTAAAGGAGAAAAAACTGTAAGAAAGATTAAGTAACTTACTAATAAGTATAGCTTTGAGACTCAAATTTAGGTCTGTCATTCCAGAAGCTATCTCTTAACCAATAGGATATTCTGAACCAGACTGTGTAACATGTAAGTAGATCCTATATTATACTTAGTTAATAAACACTTAAATCAATATAATATGTCTTTTAACATTTTTAACATCTTTCTTCCTCAATCTAAATGACAACCCCTTCTATATAATAGAAGATATATTTTGCATAAAACAAATTTTGTTTTCTTTTTCAGCAATACTGGAAATTTTGTTTTCTCAGTAGATTTTGAATTTGATGCACAATATTTATTAGTATATAAAGACTAAGTCTATATCCATGATTATTTTCATTTTTGCTGAGCATACTATGGTTAGAGAGTAAGGCATAGAAAATCTGTCTCCTGAAACCTCAGAAATCCCCTAACTCATGTGCATAAATTCTTATTTATGTTCATTCATCCTCTCTTCCTGTTTTCCTCTCCCTTTTCCTCCCTCTCTCTCCATTCTCGTTCGTTCCCCTCCCTCCCTCATACTTACTCACTGGAAAGAGTGTCAGACATATTTGAAAACAATAGCAGAAAGCTGATAAAGCATCTATGTAAAGAAGAACTGAGACTAAATGACAGATATAAAGGAGAGAATATAGCAGGCAATGTCTATATGTTCTAACAATGTAGGATCTAGTAAAACTATCAAAAACTAATAAAGGATGAAAAAAGTAGAATAAAGCTTGCTGATTAACTGGGAGTAAAAGACCATTACTTCAAATAAAATATTGGGGTGGAAGGAATGGGGAAGGAGAGAAGTTATTTGACTAATTTTAATACTGCTCACATTGGAAGCCAACAGAAAAGAATCAAAATACAAGTAGACTAAGATATTATATAGAGATGCTGAATTTTTAAAATTAGCTTGTTTTACTGATTTGACTTAGAACCATGCAAATATTTTACTTAGAAGAAATTTAAAACAGTCCTTAAAAACTAAAAATCATAGAGTAACTAGTTCAAGTGACTTTAAAGCCCAGTATTTTATACATCTCTAATACATCTTTACTAGTAAAGCCCAATACTTTACATATCTTTATACATCATAATAATTGTTAGTAGTAGTGTTGGTATTTTTTTAATATTTTTTTAAATATTTAAAAATATTTTATTGAGTTTTTACAGAGAAGAAGAGAGAGGGATAGATAAAAACATTGAGAGAGAAACATCGATCAGCTGCCTCTTGCACACCCTCTACTAGGAATGTGCCCGCATCCAAGGTACATGCCCTTGACCAGAATCGAACCTGGGACCTTTCAGTCTGCAGCCCAACACTATCCACCAAGCCAAACCGGTTTTGGAGATATTATTATTATTAGACTGTTACTGTGTAATGTGGGATAAAAAATTAAATTTTATGTAGGTAAACACCTAATCTGCTGCCTCGCACAACTATTTCAAAACTACAACTAAAAGACAAAACGTCTATCACCCAGAACCACAGGAAAGCTGGCTGAGCGGAAGTTCTACAACTAGAGAAAAAGAGAAAAGAGCATTGAGATGTGCATAAGCACTGAAAAACTGAGGTACAAAGGCGCACAAATGGGGCTGGCGAAGGGTGTCTGGGTGCGCTGCTTCTTCAATCTGAAGGGAGACAAGCTCCCAATTACTCTGAGCTCCAGTTTCTGGGGAGATGCTGGGGACCCAAACTCTTATGGGGAGAAGCTGGACTGTCTCCCATCAAGTCGGAAAGTGAGGGCAGCTTTCTTGCAGAGGTGTGCCAGCAATTGTGCAGGGACTTGGAAACACGAAGACATAGAGACAGTTGACTGGCAGCCATCGCTGTTTGCCAAGCCCTACCGGAGTGACTCCCTGAGACTCCACCCCTCACAATCTACAAACCCACCCAAGCTCCGCACAGCAGCTTTTGCATATAAATGCCTACCCTATGGCAGCTTAACCAAAAAACTGAAGCTCTGGTCAGACAGCTCCAAAACCTCCAAACCCAAAGCAAAGAGGAGAAAACTATAGTTCTTGCTGTAGCTCCATTGGGTGATCCATTGGAGATCCAGAAGCTAGTGTATCTAGTGGTCAGTGTGAGATGATACCAGATTTCAACTACTCACATCCACAGTGGCACATTCAAGAGGCAGACTCAGTGAGCACCAAAGCCCCACTAAAGCAAGTCCTGCCCCATGAGCATGTCTCCAGCGCAGCAGTTCTTCCATTACAGACACACAGGTCCTCACAGCAAATTGGCCTAGAGGTCAATTCCTCCCAGTGACACCAACAACAATCAAGACTTAACTACAACTAGGGTGTACACACAGTCCACAAAGGGGTGCACCAAGAGTGTCCACCTAAGTAACTGGGAGGCCGACTTACTGGCCCATATGACACCTAGCACAAAAAGCAGCGAAAATGCAGAGACAAAGAAACAGACCACAAATGAAAGAAATGAAGGAAAACAAATGCCTGGATATAAAGTTTAAAACCTGTTTTTTCCTAGAAAAGGCCAATAAATTCAATGAGAACCTCAAGGATATGAAAAAGGATCAACTAAAAATGAAACATACATTAACTGAAACAAAAAATATCTTAGAAGAATCATAGGTTGCAAAATATAAGACATATCTCGTAGCAAAATCTTTACTGATACATCTCCTAGGACAATGGAAACCAAAGAGAAAATAAACAAATGGGACTACATCAAAATAAAAAACTTCTGCACAACAAAAGAAACCATCAATAAAAAAACAAGAGAGCCCATGGCATGGGAGAACTTACTTGCCAATGTTACATCTGATAAGGGCTTAATCTTAACAAAAGGAAGATAAACAATCCAATCAAAAAATGAGCGAAAGACCTAAATAGACCCTTTTTGAAAGTGAACATAAAGAAGGCCAAGAACATATTTTTAAAAAATGCTCAAACTCACTAATCATCGGAGAGATGAAAGTACCAACAATGACAGTGAAGTATCATCTCACACCTGTCAGAATCGCTATCATCAGCAAATCAACAAACAAGTGCTGGCAAAGATGTGGAGAAAAAGAAATCCTCATACACTGCTGGTGGGAATGCAGACTGGTGCAGCCACTATGGATAACAGTATGGAGTTTCCTCAAAAAATTAAAAATGGAACAGCCATTTGACCTAGTAATCCCACTTCTAGGACTATATCCCTAGAAATCAGAAACAACAAACAGAAAGAATATATGCACCCCTATGTTCACAGCAGCACAGTTTACAATAGCTAAGATTTGGAAACAGCCTAAGTGCCCATCAGTAGATGAGTGGATTAGAAAACTGTGGTACATCTACACAATGGAATACCACACTGCTATAAAAAAGAACTCTTACCATTTGCAACAGCATGGATGGATCTGGAGAGCATCATGCTAAGCAAAATAAGTCAGGCAGAAAAAGATAAATATCACATGATCTCACTCATTTGTGGAATATAATGATCAATATAAACTGATGAACAAAAATAGATCCAGAAACATAAAAGCATCAAACAGACCATCAAATCTCAGAAGGAAGGCAAGGGAGATGGAAGGGGGGTTAAAAGATCAACCTAAGGGCTTGTATGCATGCATATAAGCATAATTGATGGACATAGACAGTAGGGAGGTGAGGGCCTGTGCTGAGGGGCAGGAGAGGGTGGAGAGAGGTCAACAGGGGGAAAAGGAGATGTATGTAATATTTTCAACAATAAAGAATTTTTTTTAGAATAAGAGAGAAAAGATAGTTGAATTTTTTGTTTCCAAATGTTGTCTTTATTGAATCTAGATGATAGATATATACGGGTTCTTTATATAATTCTATTTTGCAGGTCTTTCAGAAATTTTCCATAATAAAGGGTTGTTTTGTTTTTTTTTAAGTGAAAAACAAAATTATAGCCTGAGAATTTTCCTTCTCCCTCTGCCTTTAGCCCAAACATAATGATTGTAAAGTCGGTTAAAGGTAAATGCTTAACAAATTATAGGCTAGGATTTTAGCACCTACATTTATTAGGCATATTGGCCTATAATTTTCTTTCTTAGTAGTGTCTTACAACTCCCAGGTAATTTTAATGCTGATGTCCAAGGCACTATAGCACTATACTTTGAATAGTAAGACATGGAATTATATAAAACGTTAGTCACTCAGCTATTCAAAATATAGCAGGCAAGCCAGTAAGAGTAAATGTAGTATGGGTCTTAAAGTCTGTCTTAATTAGGAACTACTTTTAGCTGCTTGTTACACAGATCTAACAAATGAATTTTACCTACCCCACCCTCTCACTAACATAAAGTTTGAAGATAGGCTGACCAGGACTGTTATGATGTCATCACATCACCTTCAGGGTTTTAGACTCCTATTTTTCTACTCTGCAATCTTTAGCACTGGCATGTAGCTTGCATTCTCAAGTTTTCCTCATGTTCACAAGACAGATGCTAGCATTCCAACCATTACATCTACTATCAAGATAGGAACAGAAAGAGAAGAAGAGTAAAAGATGACTCCCAGTTGAGTCATTTCTGGAAATCCCATCCAACAATTTCCACTTATATATCATGGCTTCTCCTAGGTGAAAGGGAGGTTGAAAAATACAGTATTTTGCTGCCTTAAAAACTGGGTTCAGCTCGGCTGGCATGGCTCAGTGGTTGAGTGTGGACCTATGAAACAGGAGGTCATGGTTGAATTCCCGGTCAGGGCATATGCCAAGGTTGCAGGCTCGATCCCCAGTGTGGGTTGTGCAAGAGGCAGCCAATGATTCTCTCTCATCATTGATGTTTCTCTCTCTCTCTCTCCCACTTCCCTTCCTCTCTGAAATCAATAAAAATATTTTTTAAATTGAGGTTCAGTTTATAAGAAGGAAGAATGAAATATTGAATAGGCAATTGGCATTCACCACCAGAGAAGTCAATAAATCTAGGTTTAAATTCTGGCTCTATCAAACTAACTGTTTGTGACCTTAAGCGAATTACTTGGACTTTCTGACCTTCTATTTCTTTATTAAAATTAAAAATGTTTTAATAAAAAAAGAGACTATGTTGTAGGCATATTTTCCCTTTAAAAATGATTGCTTAGTTTCTAGACTTCAAAATACTAAAGATAACTGAACTGATTAAGTCATCAAAATCACAATCTACAAAAACCATTATTTCTCTCTACTCATTGAGCTTGTACATATTCCATGGATATTCATTTATCATCAGAAAAAAAGAAATCTCATTTCTGAACAAGAGTTGCAATTGTTCTTTTTTATAGATGACAGAACCAATTAGGAAAAGATGAAAAAATGGTTTCTTTTCATGAAGAAAAAAAAACTGTCTTGTTCTTTACTGATACCACAGAAAGTGATAGCACATAAATGAGCTATTTCAGATAAATGCTACAAGCAAATTACATACAGAAAAGCAGGATGCTGCTGGATTTGGGGGCCAAGAACATCCATTCTGATAAAGAACATATTAGCACAGAGGTGAAAGAATGTATAGTCCTCAATAAGACTCAAAGCTTTTCTTTACCTAAGGGGACACACTTAGTGAAGAGAGATTCTTAAATTGTAAATAAAACTCGGGTTCCAATTTTTTACCCTAAAAGACTAGCTCTTCTTTGTTAAATACTGTAGTTCCTCAGAATACCCAAGAAACCAATATCCAAGTGATAGATTTTGGCAAGTTCTAAATGCAATGCATGGAGGAACTTCATAAGTAAATTATGGATGCCCAATGTACATAACTCAGAAACATTTAATAATTTCCAGCCTTGTCCCATATGAAGCTATCCAGAGCTGTTTTCATTATGGGAAATCAAGCTATGACAAACAAAACCCATGGGAAACAAAATGTTTTCCACCCCCCTTGGAGACTGGCAAGTCACCAGGGGAGACAGACTAAATAAATTCTATATTTGCATATCGCTGTCAGGGACTACACTGGGTAAATAAAACAGACGTGACTTTCTTGAAAAA
This sequence comes from Vespertilio murinus, assembly GCA_963924515.1. Lineage (NCBI taxonomy): Eukaryota > Metazoa > Chordata > Mammalia > Chiroptera > Vespertilionidae > Vespertilio > Vespertilio murinus. The sequence goes on along the minus strand of OZ004714.1, from coordinate 17,842,748 downwards.
TCCCATACTCTATATATGAAAATTCACACTGGCACATATTTTAAAGTTGACGTCAGAGGAGACTCAGAGGCCCTCTCAGCATATTCTTTAGAGACTGCTCCTAGCAACCCAAAATTGAGGCAGAGTGAGGTTGTGCATGGAGCCTATGACTACAAGATTAGATGAACTGGGTTCTTTACTGGCTTTGCCATTAACTGTTGTATCACCTTGGACAAGTCTCTTAAGCTAAGCCTTCTGGATCAGAATATTTTCAAAGTCCCTTCCCACTTCAAAAGAGCAAGTTTGTGAACATCCCAGATTTATCACAAGAGAAATTATAGGCCTCATTAGGCAAAACCTCAAGGAAGGGGAAGTAAAAGGTCTATTAGATGGCAGTGAATGAATCAGATCATCTACAGAAGGATTCAGTATAAGAACTGATGGGAGAAAACGTCAAAAAGAAAAGTTTGGCCCCACCTTTTAACACACAGCTATGTTTATTTAACATCAGCAGTCTATGTCCCACGTTATAGAGAAAAGAAACAAAGTGAAATTTTAGATTCATAAGCATCCCCCAAATCTCATCTAATAATTACTTCAACTTCTCCTTTATACCTTTCATCAGAGCAGTTAATGACAATATTTCTTCTTCCCTTTCCCAGATTTTTGGAAACAGTCAAATAGCCACAATTTGAAGTTTTACTGGAGTGCAGCCATTCATTTATGTATTGTCTATGGCTTCTTTCATGCTACAATGACAGGGCTGAGTATCTGCCACAAGTCTACATGGCCTATAAGCCTAAAATATTTACTATCAGGCTCTTAACTTACCTGGTCCCCAACCGTTGATGTAAAACAACTAGAACTTTCATGCATTGCTACTGGAAGTGTAAATAGGTACAAACACTCTGGAAAATTACTGGGTAGTATCTACTAAAACTGAGCATTTGCACATGCTATATATCCTATTTATTAGCTATTATAACAAATTACCATAACCTTGATGGCTTAAAACAACTGAAATATATTTTCATAGTTCTAGAGGCAAGAAATCCAAAATCAAGCCTTATGTGACCATAAGACTCAGAGTATTTTAAAAAATTCTTCTGAATTAATCAATTGAACAAAGTCAGCATAAATATGATAAAGTTTATATAGATTTATATATAAGACTATTTTATTAGACTCGTATCTCTTAGTGAGATTAATGTGGCTTTTATGGATCTACTGATAGTATTAGTCAACGAACAAAATCAGTCCCTTTCCTTTTTGTTTTATGTTTAAACATAAACTCTGAGAAAGTTTGTTTACATAAATTAGTAGATAGGAAATATCAACCATTTTGTTATGGCAAAACCACATAATTCTTTTACCTCCTCCAGAATTATACACCAAAATATCCACAGTGATCTATTATTTAAAATTACTCTTAATTATCAATTAACAATTACTTTAGGTCCTCCTTCAATTTTGTTGAAAGAACTGGAAACCATCTGCACTGAAAAAAGATTTGTGGCCCAATGGTTTGGGTCATTCACTTTCTCAAGATCAGTACCAATTTTCCTTCTATGTACCATAATAAGATTATGAATGGATGAGAACTATAATTATCAAAATATTTTTAAGTTAGTGACATAGTATCAAATGTTTCAATGTTAATGCATTGAGTCAAATAGCTCATAACTTCTCAGTACTGAGCAAAAATATCTCTAAATACATGGGAATATCAACACCTGTTATTTCTATTCTATGGTCACAAAGGTACAGGTTATTGTTAATACTATGTGGTTTCAATTGAGAACATAGTCACACCGACTGCTACTACTACTCTGGTTCACAATTACTTTCATAATTGATGAAGATACAAAAATTTTACTTAGATGTGAAAGAAAATAAAGATGCAATAGTCTTCCCATCCTAGCTCACAGCCCACGGGAATTGTAGGGTTAAGAGCTGGTTTAATGAAAGGGAGGGGGAGGTGGTGAAGAGGAGAGAAGCTAGGGGAGGACTGAGAACTGAAGAGGGGAAGAAGGGAAGGAGGAATGGAATGAGGGCAAGCAAGAAATACGTAAATCTTGCCGAAACTGGCTCAGTGGATAGAGCGTCGGCCTGCAGACTGAAAGGTCCCGGGTTCAATTCCAGTCAAGGGCACGTACCTTGGTTGCAGGCACATCCCCAGTGGGGGGTGTGCAAGAGGCAGCTGATCAATGATTCTCTCTCATGCTAAGGTGACCAGACCTCCCGATTTTTAACAATCTGTCCTGCGTCCTGCCGCGTTTTTAAAAAAAAAAAAAAAAAAAAAAAAGTCCAAAAGATTTAAAAGAATCTTTCCAAAAATCGGGCCTTTTTTAAAACGCCTCGGGATGCGGGACAAATTGTTAAAAATCGGGACTGTCCCGCCAAAAGCGGGACGTCTGGTCACCTTACTCTCATGGGTGTTTCTAACTCTCTATCCCGCTCCCTCTCTGTAAAAAATCAATAAAATATATTTTTAGAAAGAAAGAAAGAAAGAAAGAAAGAAAGAAAGAAAGAAAGAAAGAAAGAAAGAAAGAAAGAAAGAAAGAAAGAAAGAAGAAAACAAGTAAACCTAAGTCTCTGGACTCAGGCTAAGCAGTAGCTCAGAGGGTGGCCGCCAGAGCCACGGCTATGTATTTCCGGCGCCCTTACGTCCCCATTTCACAAGCAGGTTCTTCCGCGGAGGCCTATCCCCGAGTCTCCTCCCGGCTCCAGACGCAGCAGCTGCGAGACCACCTACCATCCACCGTCCCCGCGCGGCCTTCCGCAACCGTGTAGCCACCCCAAATCCCGTGTTCTCCACCCCCACCCTGCCCTACATTCCTGGGTCACCCCTCTCCTCTACTGCTCCTCCTAAAAGCCCCCCCAAACGGGGTGGTGCTCACCTGCCGACCGAGCCGCCGCACCGCTGCTGGTGGGCCTCCTCCGTCCTCCGTCCACCGACCCCGGGGCTCGCCATGGCGACCTCGAAAAACAGTCCCCGCCTGGGTCCCTCCTGTGGTGGCACTAGAGCTTTCCTGCGCTTCCTGGCGCCGCTATTCCCTTTCATCCTGCCCTGGGCCCCTCGGAGCCCACTGGCCCCTGTCCGGCCTGGGGGCTGGGCGCCCAGCCTCGAGCGGAGACGGTCCTGTCCGGCTCCGGTCAGCGGCCACCATTCCTCCTCAGGTTCCGTCGCTTTCGGTCTGGTGTCCCGGATGGGCCTCGGGGAAAGACATGGCGCAGCACGTGGTCTGGGACACGTGGTCTGGGACACGTGGCCTGGGGCACGTGCTGGGACACGTGCTGAAGCGAACTTCCCGTCCAGGAAGGTTCTGGGCGGCGTGGAGGCTCTGAAGCCTCGCGATATTAGCGGCCGTGAGGAGACTCCAGCTGCGATGCTTTCCCAGGGCACCCCGACGCCCCCGGGAGACCACGTGGCCCAAACCACCCGGAAAGCACGGACGCGCCTGCAAAGAAGGGCCGTTAAGGGGACACCCGACCAGCGAGGCGGCACCAGCTTCCGCCTGGCCCGCCCGCTCTTTCCGCCGTCTTTGTCTGAGTGGCTCAGCTGCCTCGGAGTTCTAAGTTGTGCTTTTTTTTTTAATCATCCCCACAAGACATCCAAACAACAAAATAACTACAGTTTTCCCTTCCCAACCCCCGGTATTACGTTTCTAAAAAAAACTTATACTATAGGAGACTATCCTATGAAGCAATTTTAAATCTGTTCGTTTATGCAACAACTATGTTCCTGGTGCCTACTGGGAATTAATGATGCATTTAAGATTCTCACAGCCCCTAAAATTACAGAATCCAAATTATTGTTAAGGAGGTAAACTGGCAATTATAATGAATAAGTTATATGTCAGGGGAAGAAAAAGAATTTATAGGAAGATAGGTCAGGGACTTCTGACCCAGACTTGGGAAATCACATAAAGCTGCTTAGAGAAATTTCTAAGCTGAGCTCTGAAGGATAAGTAGGGAAGGGTTTTCCATGCCAAGAGAGTGGCAGAGAAAATTCCAGACAGAGTCTATAGCATGGAGAAAAGCCTAAAGAAAAACAAAGCCCAGTTCATGGAAGATAATGAAAGAAATTCAATATAGCTGACTGCTGGGCAATGCAAGGAAGCAATTTAGGATATTGGCTCTGGCACTGGCCAGTGGTTAGAGCATCGGCCCCACTACTGAAGGGGCTTGGGTTTGATTCCTACCTGGGTCATCCTCTGTTCTTCTACTCCTCTTCCTCTAGCCCACCCTCCTTTCTACTCTCTAAAAAAGAAATGGAAAAAAATATCTTTAGGTGAGGATTAGAATATTCGCTCTGAATGTTGATTATATGGGTTCAAATGCCAGCCTTGCCACTTACCACCCTTGAAAAACAAAGTGATGGGATACAGAAAGAAGGCAGCTCATGAAGGATTTTGATAAGCCATGTTCTAGAAGAACAGGTATTTCTCAATCTTCTCTCCAAAATATAGGGCTATATAAGTCTTATTTTGGCCCATCCCATATCATGAAAGGCTAATATGCAAATCGACTGAACAGCGGAACAACCGGTCACTACGATATGCACTGAACACCAGGGGGCAGATGCTCAACACAGGAGCTGCCCCCTGGTGGTCAGTGCACTCCCACAAGGGGAATGCCACTTAGCAGGAAGCTAGGCTCACAGCTGGCGAGTGCAGTGGTGGTGGCGGGAGCCTCTCCCACTTCCGTGGCAGCACTAAGGATGTCCGCAAGGAGTGAGCCTAAGCCATCAATCAGACATCCCCTGAGGGCTCCCAGACTGCTAGAGGGCACAGGCTGGGCTGAAGACCACCCTCCCCCCAGTTCATGAATTTTGTACACTAGGCCTCTAGTGATAAATACGTTCATACTAAGGCACATGCCTCCAGCTCCTCTTATATCAGATCAATTCCCTACTTCCTAGTGGTCCAGAAAACAAATCGTTGCTTCATTTCCTCTTAGCTTCCTTTGCCTCTCCCAACACTATATTACAAACAGCTCAAATCTTGTTCCACCATGTTTTACCTCCTATTTTTGTTCCTCTCCCCTTTCCAATTTGTCTCTTTTCCTCATTACTCCCAAAAGGAATAACTCAAGACCACACATCCCCAAATATGGAAACAAATCTTCATTAACTAGAATTTCTCATAAGGGAAAGATAACAGTGCATAACTATCCAAGCAATTAATCCACTGCCTGTTCTTTATGCAGATGAACACCAAGCAGCTAGAAGCCCTGGATGCTAGCTTTGACTCTTCTGTTAACGTCTCAGGCCCTGGGTAAGTCTCACACTGCTGAGATTCAAATCCCGGCTCTACCACTTACTTGCTGTTTAAACTTGGGCAAGCTAAATTTAGCCTCTTTGTATTTTGGTTTCCCCATTTTTAATGTGTAGATAATCATAGTCCTATCTGATAAGGTTGCTATGAGGATTAAATTAGTTGATACATGTAAAACACTAAACAGAATCAAGAATATGGTAAAAATGGGTTAGCTATTACTTCATGAAATGCACTGGAACTGTAGGACTGAGTGAGATAGAAAAGGTCCTTGTTCTCCTAGATTTTACATCCTAAGAGGGGAAAATATAGTACACAAGTAAATAAAGTTAATTACAGATTGTGATCATGCTCTGAACAGGATGATGGAATAGCAATGGAGACTTTAGATAACAAGGTTATGTAAGGAAGAAAGATGAGAAGGAATCAATAATTCAAGGAGCTAGAGAAATAAACAGCAAATACAAAGACCATGAGGCTGGGAAGTTTGCAGTTCTAGGAATAAGGAGAAGGGCCTGGCTGGGGAGCTCAGTTGGTTAGAACATTGTCCTGATTTGCTAAGTTTTCAGGTTCGAGCCCCAGTCAGGCACATCCAAGAATCAACCAGTGAATGCACAAATAAGAGGCACAACAAATCAACGTTTCTCTCTCTCTCTCTCTCTCTCTCTCTCTCTCTTTCATAACTTATCTAATAAGAGTAGTATGTAAATTGACCATACCTCTGCTACACCCACAAACCACACCCACCAGTCATGCCCACCAGCCAATCTGAGGGAGTATGCAAATTAAACCAAACCAAGATGGCTGCGGCCACAGAGAGCAGGAGGGAGGCTTGGGTTTCCCAGGCAATGGAAGAAGCCTGCCCTGGCCAGCCTAAGCCTCCACTCAAGGCTACAAAGTTTCAATTATAGAAGGTAAACAAATCCAAACAGAAATGGTGGCAGCCACAGAGCAAGCAGAAGGCTTGGCTCCACTCCAGGCTACAAAGTTTCAATTGTAGAAGGTAAATAAATTCCAGATACCAGGGCCTCCTCTTCAGCCCCCCCCCCGGGGGGGGGGGGAGGCCCCTCGCCCAGGCCATCCCATGCCCCAAGGGAACCCCAATCCTGATCTGGGACACCCTTCAGGGCAAACCAGCTGGCCCTCACCCATGCATCAGGCCTCTATCCTACCTAATAAAAGAATAATATGCAGAATGACTCTCATTCCAATACATAAGATGACTGACTCCATGTGGACACAAGATGGCCAGCAGGGAAGGGCAGTTGGGAGGGACCAGGCCTGCAAGGGAGGGCAGTTGTGGGTGATCAACTCTGCAGGGGAGGGCAGTTAGGGGCGACCAGGCTGGCAGAGGAGGGAAGTTGGGGGAAAACAGGCTGGCAGGGGAGCAGTTAGTCATCAATCAGGCTGGCATGGGAGTGATTAGGGGGTGATCAAGCTGGCAGACAGAAGCAGTTAGGGGCAATCAGGAAGGCAGCCAGGCGAGCAGTTGGGAGCCAGCAGTCCTGTATTGTGAGAGGGATCCCAGATTGGAGAGGGTGCAGACTGGGCTGAGAGACACCACCAACCCCTCCTTTGCTCCACCCCTCCCCATGCACGAATTTTGTGCACCAGGCCTCCAGTCAATAAAAAAATAAAAAATAAAAACATAGAAATAGAGAGAAGGGAGATGTGGCTAAATGGTAAGCTCGGAGAAGAGTGGTAGAAAACAAAATTTAGGTAAAGGCCTAATGATATGGGCCCTGTTGAAAGGCTAAATTTATTCTAAATACCATGGGAATTCATTTAGGTATTTTAATAAGGAAAATAGCTGAAACCAGTTTGGCTCAGTGGATAGAGTGTTGGCCTGCTGATTGAAAGGTCCCAGGTTCGATTCCGGTCAAGGGCGTGTACCTTGGTTCCAAGCACATCTCCAATAGGGTGTGTGCAGGAGGCAGCTGATCGATGTTTCTCTCTCATCGATGTTTCTGACTATTCCTCTCTAAAAAAAAAAAAAAATCAATAAGGTATAGTTTTTTAAATAAATAAATAAGGAGAATAACATGAGATCTATATTTAAGGGGATCCTTGCTAGATCTCTGTGTAATGCACAGCCCAAGGGCAGTCTACCTAGCTTACAGAATTTTAATGCTGTCCAGGAGCTTAAAGGTCATCAAAATTCATCTCCAAAGTCCCTTCCAGCTCCAGCAATCAGTGGTTCTATGCTGAAATTGAAAGAAGAGCCGAGACCGGTTTGGCTCAATGGTAGAGCGTCGGCCTGCGGACCGAAAGGTCTCAGGTTTGATTCCGGTCAAGGGCATGTACCTTGGTTGCGGGCACATCTCCAGGAGGGGGTGTGCAAGAGGCAGCTGATCGATGATTCTCTCTCATCGATGTTTCTAACTCTCTATCCCCCTCTCTTCCTCTCTGTAAAAAAATCAATAAAATATATTAAAAAAAGAAAAGAAAGAAGAGACCTTGGCTTTCTTTAATTTCTTAGTAACACAATCAAAATAAATAGTTTCATTACTTCTCTCTCCCTCTGTACTATTGGTTTTGAATGGTTGTGTCAAATAAATGCTTTTAATTGTTCTTGCTTCTTTCCTCCAAATTCCCAAATACTAATCAACACTTTCCCACTAATGAAGTGTCCAAAACTGAAAACAGCATCCCAGGTGCTACCTCGCTAGGGCCAAACAGAAAGAGCCATTATCTTCCTGGTCTGTGACAAGAGGCCAGTGTCATATTTTTCTCGTAATATCTCAACAGACATATATCTAATTTGCCATTTAGCATCACCCTTGGGCCTCTTATAGCCATTACTATTTTCCAGGTGTTGCCCTCCCCATGAAAGAATTTCTTTCCAATTACTTTTCCCCAGATGCCTCTCCTTGAAAATTTTCCAAGCTGAGTGTCATTCTCTTTGCTATATTGTTTATATTTTATGTAATTTCTTTGGCTTTCCTGGTGTTTGCTGCATATCCTCTTTTGGGGTCATCTGCAAATTTCATTAACGTGCTTGTGAACAGAATGTAGCTGGAAGGGAATTATTGAGGGATCCATCTTATTTCTGTTCCTTTATTAGGAGCTGGTTCTAGAAATGGAGAAGGAACCCCTTCATCAAAAGTAGAAATCTCCTCTGCACTTTTCTTATTCACACACATATGTGCACATATGCACATATACCTACTTTTAAGTGCTCTCAATGATCTAAACTTCTCTATTAAAATAAAAAATAAAAAAATAAAAATAAATAAAAACTCCTGCCCTGTCCAGTATTTCCCAGTAGTTAAGAGTGTCACTGGTTTGATTCCTGGTCAACAGCATGTACCTGGGTTGAAGGTTCAATTCCCAGTGCCATTTGTGGCATGTGTAGGAGGCAACCAATTGATACGTCTTTCTCACATTAATGGAAGAAGTATCCTCAAGTGAGGATTAAGAGCAAAAACAAAAACAACTCCTTGCCTAATATAAAACAAAACCTGTATGTCAGGGTTCCCTAACATAGGGATCATGAATATGATGCCACCGGGGTTCCCATGAACATCTGCAATTGCATTCACAACATATTCACATTATCATGTCCTTGAGTACATGTGCAGTTTTCTAGGGGGAAAGCCCATAGTTTTTATTGGAAACTTCCAGGAGTGCATAAATCTAAAAGATTAAGAACTACTCTTTTATATCATTGTTTCTCAGAAAGTAAGTCAACAGTCAACTTTATTGAAATCACAGGAGACACTTACTAAAATGCAGATTCTTGGGTCCTATTCCAGACCCACAGACTCAAAATGGAGATAGGAACGTGCATTTCCTTTACCCCCCCCCCCCAATAATTGGTTGATTCTTGTATGTGCCCTCACCGGGAATCAAACCCACAACCTTGGTGTATCCAGACAATGTTCTAACCAACTGAGCTACCCAGCCAGGGCCTTAAGTAGTTTTTATTCTTTTGTTTTTACATTTATCTTTATTATTGGAAGTATTACAGATGTCCCCTCCCCGCCATTACTCCCTTCCAGTTCACACATGAACCCACTCCAGGCCTTCATTTTTGAGGCCCCAGGAGCATGCATGTTTAAATTAAATGTAAATTATTTTTGTATAGAAAATGTATGTTAATTATATAAAATATAAAGATCAAAAGGGATCCTATCCTTGTTTCTTGGCTAAGAGTTTCTCTTCAGAGAGGCAACCACTGTTACCAGTTTCCTGTGTATTATTTTAGAATCTGCTTTAAAAAAAAAAAAGTTACCAAATCTCCCATGTGATCATAATAATATTTGAGAATCATAGCTTTATAAAGGCAAAAATAAATATTTGCCTGAATTAAAGACTCTCTCAGATGGACTGCCCCCTGCCCATCTAAGAACCGGATTATCATGAAAAACAACGCTCAAGCCAATATAATATGAATAACTAAATTTTTCTCCTCTCCGTAAAGAAAACATCTTCAGCCAAAACCGGTTTGGCTCAGTGGTAGAGCGTCAGTCTGCGGACTGAAAGGTCCCGGGTTTGATTCCGGTCAGGGGCATGTACATTGGTTGTGGGCACATCCCCGGTAGGGGGTGTGCAAGAGGCAGCTGGTCGATGTTTCTCTCTCATTGACGTTTCTAGCTCTCTATCTCTCTCCCTTCCTCTCTGTAAAATATCAATTAAAACTATATATATATATATATATATATATATATATATATATATATATATAAAGAAAACCTCTTAAATATTTTTCATTGTTTGGCTGGAAGTTACCACTTCTGCTTCCAACATTTTGTGCCCCTGTCTGGTACCCCACATTGTATTCAGGTGTTTAATACACTGATTAGCTGGTGATCAAAGTGGGATTGACATTCTGACTACCCAGATGCTGGGTATTAATCATGAACCAAGAAAATTATGGACCTTTGGGGAGTGAGGGGAGGACCTCTCTAGGTAAGAGTTTCACTTATTAACTGATAGAAACGCCTGTACCTCAGAAATATTGTGCACACAATTAATGGGTTACTGTACACTTTAACAAGTCCTGACTGCCTTACCCCTGCTCTACTGGGGACCTCCATCTCCATGCTTCTGAATGAATAGGGTCCAGGGCTTCAGGCAGAGTGAAGGGTGCGTTAGCGTTTTCAGATATGAAGCATGCTTGAATATGCGTCCCATGAGAGAGCATATGTACTTTAGATGCCAGCCCAAAACTTTAACCCTATTCCACCCAATTTCACACCTGAAAGGCTAACAAATAATAATGAGATTCTCAAAAGTTGTTAGGAATCAGAGACATTCAAGTTTTTAAAAATGAAATAGCACTTCATGCTCATTGGCTTGGCCATATTTGAAAAGTAAATACTAATTGCAGGCTAGGATATGGGAAAACAGGAAAATTCAGGCACTACTGGTGGAGAGTATTCTGCCTATACTAAGTGAAATTAAGTGTATGTATACACTGTGACTCACCGTGGGCACATCCCAGAGGAGTCTCCCGCAGGTCCGGTAGGGGATGGTCAAGTGTTTCACTGTGGCTTTTGGTAGTGGAAAGTTGATGGTAATCTGTGTCCCTCTCTAAGGGAATAGATGAAAATAAAGTTGTGGCTATCCAATGTGGAAGACCACCTAGCATTTAGAAACATCAAACTAAGCATATCTTCAGCAACATGGACAGATTTTATAAACATGGGGTTTAATGAAAATGTAAGAAACAGAACAAGTTTTATAGTACGTTTTATGACAATTAAAAGCATATACATAGGCAGAAAGTATATCAGTGAAACAGGGGATGGGCTTTCTTTTGGGGGGTGATAAAAATGTTCTGGAAGTAGATAGTGATGATGGTTGCACAACTTAATGAATATACTAAAAACCATGGAATTTTATAGTTCAGAGGGTGAATCTTAAGGTATGTGAATCATATCTCAATAAAATAAAAACACACAAACCAATAGTGTGTATTTTATAGGGATACTTACCTGTAAAAGAACATACCAAGATATTGGGTGGCTGCCTGAAAGAAGAAGGGAGGGGATTAGGATGGGAAGGAGGCCTTTTCATAGCCCATGAGCTGAGGAAGATGGTTAACTCAGTCCTCTATGCCTGTGGTAAAACCAACAAACAATAACAATATTAGTGTTTTCAAATATGAAGATGCTTGAATATATGTGTCCCATAAAAGAGCAGATGTACTTTATTTTTTTAAATATATTTTATTGATTTTTTTACAGAGAGGAAGGGAGAGAGATAGAGAGTTAGAAACATCGATGAGAGAGAGTCATCAATCAGCTTCCTCTTGCACGCCCCCCACGGAGGACATGCCAGCAACCAAGATACATGCCCTTGACCGGAATCGAAACCGGGACCCTTCAGTCCACAGGCCGACGCTCTATCCACTGAGCCAAACCGGTTTAGGCAAGCAGATGTACTTTAAATGCTAGCCCAAAACTTTAACCCTATGCCACTCAATTTAGTGTAAAGAGAGGAAAGGAAAAAAATGTTTATAGTTTTAATAAGGGAAAATAATTACACTGTAATGAGGAATGAAAGGAAGCAATACTACAATTGTAGAAATGTTAGAAGTGCAACTATATAGGACCATATATATAAATGGGCAAAAGTTTGACAGATAACTGTAATATAGTGCAGTGTAGTGGCAGTGTTTCGCCACTGATTGTATAATCCACCACCAACGTACTTAATTTCTCTGTAGCTTAGCTTCCTCAATTAAAATGGAAATGTTCACAATACCTACTTCCAAAGGTGCCTATGAGAATTAAATGAGTTAATTTATACCTGATATATAGGAAACCTTACCTAAGGGTTATCTGGTATTCTTATTTTTCTAACTTTTTAAACTGTACACACTGGACTCAGACTGTTTATATGATTAGGCCCCACTACCCATTAGTGATGTGACTTTCACAGGCTTACCCAGTTACAGCCACAGTTTTCTCATCTATTGTGAGGATTAAAAGAGGTAATGTACTAGTATTTGGCACAAAGTAAGCATGCAATAAATGCTAATGGGTTATATTAGTATGAATATTATTAATACATTGTCATAATTTTAAAAGTAGTACAAAAGGAATAGAAGGCACAAAATATTAAATTTTTCATCTTCCTAATGTATAAATTCTTCCATTTTTATTAAATTTCACTTTGGGTTATAGTCTTCCCAGACCTTCCTCTCTAGATGAATGACACTTTGAACAGCTCCTCCATAGGAGTAATAAATTAATTAGGTAGGTAAGAAACTTCTGGTTCATCTCTGTCATCCTCAGTAGAATCTTGGCTCCATGAAGACAAGGCTGGTATCTGTCTATGCCCACTATTTAGCACAGGGCCTGGTACTTTGTGCCTAACAAATGCTTGTTGAATCAGTAAACAACTAATTTAAAAAAACATTTTTAACATATGCATTCTAAAATATTATAGTCATGGGATAGAGGCAAGTATCATTTCTTCCATCTATCTGAGAAGTGAGGAGTTGCCCATTCTGTAAGCTAGGAAGACAGTCAATATTCAGATTTGGAGGAGCTATTTTGACAGCTCTTCCTTACAAGAATCACACTGCCTGAACCTGTTTCAGGAATCCTTTCAGTTACAGTGGAACACTGGGAACCCAGTACTTTTCCAGACCCTCCTGTTCTGTAAAGGAAAAGTACTCAGTCTCTCTGGATTATCCTCACCCGGTGTACATTAGCCCTCAGACACTGACTCATGAAAGGGGAGGGATCCTAAAATGGTTTTTTAAATTTCATAGATGAGAAAATGGGCCCAGAAAGGTAGACTGACTTTCCAAAGCTTAACGCTTGCTAATAATCAAGCTGGTGCAATTGGAAATAGGATCATTCTTACAGTTTTCTCTCTCTATCAATATTATACATATATGTATAATAGTACCACTCATTAAAAACTATGAAATAAGTTTTATTACATTATGGAAAATTATCTTAACATATTAAGTGACAAAAGCAGACTAGAATTGTATGTATAATATGTATTTAAATATAAAATATATACGTATGTATGTGTATTTCTCAATTATCTGTCTACACAGAAAATTTTTAAAGTGTGCTATAATATTATCAGTGTATATTTCAGGTTGGTGGTGTTATAGTTTCTTTATACTTATGTTTCTTTACATTAAAATCTATCTTCAATGAGCATGTAATTCTTTATCATCAGAAATTTAGGTTTTAAATTCCTGACCTAATATTTTTTTAAAATATATTTTATTGATTTTTTACAGAGAGGAAGGGAGAGAGATAAAGAGCTGGAAACATCGATGAGAGAGAAACATCGACCAGCTGCCTCTTGCACACTCCCTCCCGGGGATGTGCCCGCAACCAAGGTAAATGCCTTTGACCGGAATCGAACCCGGGACCTTTCAGTCCGCAGTCCGACGTTCTACCACTGAACCAAACCGGTTTCGGCCTGACCTAATATTTTTGAAAGGTTTTATTCTGACATTAGTCAAGACTGCAGGGTAAGGGAGCATCAAACTAGAGTCCAAAGATGTTTTACTGCTCATTTAATCTCATCTGTACAATGGGGATAATTATATCTACTTCACAGGGCTATTGTGTGAATGAAATAAAAAACACAAAATTCCTTTGTGACTCTAAATCTTGATAAAGGTGTTAGGTGGTATTATAATGATGCTAAGGTCCTATGGCCTAACAGAGGTGGGAGAACCCTTAGGATAACATACTTGTACTGAGAAGCTTTAGGTTGAGAGAGGAGAGAGAGCAAACTGTCAAGAGAAAAGTGAGAGCTTCTGTCCCCCCAATACTTAAGGGAAACAATCGCATGCCTGACCCCAATTCTCCTGTCTTCCTATACATCCAATAAATGCCTCCGTGTTGCCCCTCCAGATTAAATCACCCGGCTATCTCTCAAGCAGCCCAGGCCAGACGCAGCTTGTAGATCCTGTAGACAGGATCTAGTGTACTTTAAGGCAATGGCAGGTTTGGTTCACATTCCCTGCAGCATGACGAGAAAACCTGTGTAGGAATGTGGCCAACAGCCTACTAAGACCTGTCTAATCCCGAAGCAGAAAGGGGCTCTTCCCACTCTGGATGATTAGTTTGTTATGAAAAGAAGGTAACTTTCAACTGGGATCTTTTGTATTGAGCTTTATCCTCTGCAAAGCTTTCTTACTCAGTATTTCAGGGTCTCACACATTCTATGGAAAATAACATTTCAGCCGAAACCGGTTTGGCTCAGTGGTAGAGCATCGGTCTGTGGACTGAAAGGTCCCAGGTTCGATTCCGGTCAAGGGCATGTACCTTGGCTGCGGGCACATCCCTGGTAGGGGGTGTGCAAGAGGCAGCTGGTCGATGTTTCTCTCTCATCGATGTTTCTAGCTCTCTATCTCTCTCTCTTCCTCTCTGTAAAATATCAATAAAATATTTTTTTAAAGAAAATAACATTTCAAACAAAGCAGTGATTTTTTTTTTTAACTATTAAGAGGTACCAGCCCAGCTGGTGTTGCTCAGTGGTTAAGCATCAACCTATGAACCGGGAGGTCATGGTACCATTCCTGGTCAGGTCACATATCCATGCTGCAGATTTGATCCCCAGTGCAGGAGGCAGCCGATCAATGATTCTCTCTCATTGATGTTTCTATCGTTCTCTCTCTCTTCCTCTCCCTTCCTCTCTGAAATCAATAAAAACATATTTTTAAAATAAAATAAAGAGTAATAAAAAGACCTCTGGTAATTTCACACAAGAGAAATGAAAATGTATGTTCACACAAAAACCTGCACATGAACATTTATAGATCTTTGTGGTGCTTTATACATAAAACTGGAAATAAATGTTCTTTCACTGGTAAGTAGATAAACAACCTGTGAGGCACCCATATAATGGGATGCTACCCAGCTATAAAAAGGAATGAGCTCTTAATAAACACAACAGCATATATAACTCTCAAATGCATTGTGCTAACTAGGGAAACCAGATCCAAAAAGCTGCATACTGTATTACTCCAATACCAGTGGCCCGATGCACGAATGAAGATTCATGCGAGAATGGGCCTTCATTCCCCTGCTGCTGCCACTGCCTTCACCTCGGCCAGAGCCGCCTTTCTACCTTCCCACACTGCCCAGAGACCAAGAGAGGCTGGTGTGGTGCGGATCGCCTGTGTCCCGCCCCATCCCCAGCCGCTCGGTGCCTTCGTATGCAAATTAACCCACCATCTGTGCTGGGTTAATTTTCATGTCTACCCCTAATTGGCTGGTGGGCATCTTGAATATACAGTCAATTGGCATGCTACTCTTTTATTAGATAGCTATGACACTCTGGAAAAGGAAAACTATAGTGGAGAACAACTCAGTAGTAGCCAGAAGATGGGATGAGGGAGAGTTGACTGCAAAAAGACAGTGAGAGGGAATATTGGGGGGGTTATGGCACTATTCTTGATTATGATGCTTACATGAATATGTGCTTGTCAAAATTATAGAATATAAGCAAAAAGTGAATTTTACTGCATGAAACTTAGAAATAAATGCACAAAAATAAAGTCACAAGCCTATGGTACATTCAAACGATACACAGGAATTCAGCAAAAAGTCTCCCTATCAGATCTTTGTGGTGATAAAATAATGGTTTTGCATTTTGATTGCAGTGATGGTTATATAAATCTATGTGTGTGATAAAATGACATAGAATTATACACACATTATATCAATTTCCTGCTTTTGGTATCTACATGTATAAAAACCCAGCAACCGAATGAGGCAACGACAAAAACGACTGGAATGACTGGTGGCTATAATGCACACTGTGACAGCCAACCGGGCTGAATGCGCCCCGACTCTCACCCCCCCCCACCCCACTCCCTGCCAGCCCTGCACCCGTTAGGCCCCCAATACCCCGATTGAGGGTGGGACCAACCGCCCACAACTCCTCCCCCTTCAGCCCCTTCCACCTCCCCCCCACCCCCATCTCCTGCTGGGCCCTATGGGCCCCCATTGGGGTGGGCTGCAGGACCCCACCCATGCGGGAATTCTTGCACTGTGCCTCTAGTTATGCTATAGTTAAGATATAACCACTGGGGGAAACTAGGTAAAGAGTACTGGGAATCTCTACTTTATCTTTGCAACTTGCTGTATATGTGTGTGGGGGGGGGCACTTTAAGTATCTCTCAACTAACCTTCCAAATTCTAGTCCTCTTCCCCACTCCCCGGAGGTGAACATTATTACAGATTCCTTTTATACCCTCTGTATATTAAATCTAAGATACATGTTTATGTGTACACATAAGTTTATACACAAATACTTTTAACACAAAGAGTATCATATTATACACACCGTTCTTCACCTTGCCATTTTCAACTACCGTATTTGCCGGCATATAAGACGACCCTTTGGCCCTGAAAAATATGCCTCCAAGTGGGGGGTAGTCTTTTACAGCGAGTATATAACAAACTCTGTATTTTTAGTGGAAATGTTAGGGGGTCGTCTTATATGCCCAGTCGTCTTATACGCCGGCAAATACGTATTTTTCAGGGCCAAAAAATTGTCTTATACGCAGGCAAATACGGTAGCTCTTACGTTAGAGACTTTTCCATATCGCAATCACATGGATCTATGTTATTCTTTTTTTCCCACTGCATAGTAGTCCACCACACAGTACTATCATTACTTATTTCAACCGTTTCTTACTGATGGGCATCCCACTCTTTTTTTTTTTACATTTTATTATTTTTTAAAATAAATCTTTATTGTTCATATTATTACAAATGTCCCTCATTCCCCCCCCCTCCATTGCTCCCCTCCACCAGGTTTCCATCCCCCCCTCTGCCCTTTCCCCATCCCCCATTGGCCTCATCCATAGGTGCAGATTATGTTCAGTCTCTTCCCGCCCTCCCCCCACCCCCACTCCCCATTTCCCCGAGAATCATCAGTCCACTCCCCTTCCAGGCATCCCACTCTTGAGAAAGAATTGAATGTAAGTACTTTAGAAAATGTTAAACATTAACGATCAGCTGGAGTTGAGACCACACATAAAGTTTTACAGATTCAAGACTTGCCTCCAGGATATATTTTTACTGGAAGGGGGGATGCTAGCAGCAGGAGAAGCAAAATGATGGGAGGTTTCCCCGGCCAATGGGGAGTAACAGGGGCCAGCAGGGAATTACTGCCGGGTAGGCGGGCAGGCGTTCGCTAAGGTGCTGCCTACAGCCTCAGGGGGAGGCCCTGCTCCCAGCCAAGCTTTGCAGGCTGCCGTTCAGATACACCAGAGCGCATCAGGGCGATGCACCGCGCGGGGATGCGCGGCCCTCTCCAGCCTCCTGCTGCGGGGACGCCCTGCCCTGGCAGGGTCCGAACCCCCGCCGCCTCCGGCCCACGCGCGCGGGGAGCGTGCACGTGGTGACCTGCCTGGGACCGGCTCCAGGCGCTGCTGCTGGCTCCTCCTCCCTCCTCCGGCCCTCGCTCTCCTTGCTGCAGGATCACGTGCAGCCGCGCCGGGTGCAGGATGGCGGCAGCGGCGGCCGCCGGCGCGGGTGTCAGGCTCCGCGGCTGCTGCAGCCGGGGCGCCGTGCTCCTGCTCTTCTTCTCCCTGTCCCCGCGGCCCCCCGCCGCCGCCGCCTGGCTGCTGGGCCTGAGGCCCGAGGACACCGCCGGGGGCCGCGTGTCCCTGGAGGGGGGCACCCTCCGCGCCGCGGAAGGCACCAGCTTCCTCCTGCGGGTCTATTTCCAGCCGGGGCCCGCCGCCCCCGCGGCGATGGTGCCCGCGCCCACCCTCTCCTCCTCCTCCTCCTCCTCCTCCTCCTCCTCCTCCTCCTCCTCCTCCTCCTCCTCCTCCTCCTCCTCGGGGCTGAACGGCACGGGCGACTCGGCTCCGCGGCTCGTGTTCATCGAGGAGCCGCCGCCGCCGCCGGGGGTGAGCGGCGTGGCGCCCAGCGCCGTCCCCACGCGCCCGCCGGGCCCGCAGCGCTGCCGCGAGCAGAGCGACTGGGCGTCGGACGTGGAGGTGCTGGGGCCCCTGCGCCCCGGCGGCGCGGCCGGGTCGGCGCTGGTGCAGGTGCGGGTGCGGGAGCTGCGCAAGGGCGAGGCGGAGAGGGGCGGCGGCGCGGGCGGCGGCGGGAAACTCTTCTCGCTGTGCGCCTGGGACGGGCGCGCCTGGCACCACCACGGCGCCGCCGGCGGCTTCCTGCTGCGCGTCCGCCCGCGGCTCTACGGCCCGGGCGAGGGCCTGCTGGCCCCGGCGTGGCTGCGGGCGCTCGGGGCGCTGCTGCTGCTCGCGCTGTCCGCCCTGTTCAGCGGCCTGCGCCTGAGCCTGCTCTCGCTGGACCCCATCGAGCTGCGGGTGCTGCGCAACAGCGGCTCGGCCACGGAGCAGGAGCAGGCGCGCCGCGTGCAGGCGGTGCGGGGCCGGGGCACGCATCTGCTGTGCACGCTGCTGCTGGGCCAGGCCGGCGCCAACGCGGTCCTGGCCGGCTGGCTGTACACCTCGCTGCCGCCGGGCGTCGGGGGCCCCGGGGAGGACGCCGACTCCGGCGGCGGCGGCGGCGGCGAGGCCGGCCTGCACTTCCCGTGGCTGCCGGCGCTCGTGTGCACCGGCGCCGTGTTCCTGGGCGCGGAGATCTGCCCCTACTCCGTGTGCTCGCGGCACGGGCTGGCCATCGCCTCGCACAGCGTGTGCCTGACCCGGCTCCTGATGGCGGCCGCCTTCCCCGTGTGCTACCCGCTGGGCCGCCTGCTGGACTGGGCGCTGCGCCAGGAGATCAGCACCTTCTACACGCGGGAGAAGCTGCTGGAGACGCTGCGCGCCGCCGACCCCTACAACGACCTGGTGAAGGAGGAGCTGAACATCATCCAGGGCGCCCTGGAGCTGCGCACCAAGGTGGTGGAGGAGGTGCTGACCCCGCTGGGGGACTGCTTCATGCTGCGCTCCGACGCCGTGCTGGACTTCTCCACCGTGTCCGAGATCCTGCGCAGCGGCTACACGCGCATCCCCGTGTACGAGGGCGACCAGCGGCACAACATCGTGGACATCCTGTTCGTCAAGGACCTGGCCTTCGTGGACCCCGATGACTGCACCCCGCTCCTCACCGTCACCCGCTTCTACAACCGGCCCCTGCACTGCGTCTTCAACGACACGCGGCTGGACACGGTGCTGGAGGAGTTTAAGAAGGGTGAGCGGTGGTCTATCTCCTTTCTCAACTCCTACCACCTCCAAAAAAAAAGCACTACTCTTTCCTAAACATGGGAGGCCTCAGGCACCCAAAGCAGCTCTTCCGGGGTCCCAAAAACTCAAGCTAGACCCCCACCTCACGACGCACCGGCCCTTTCCATCTCACTTCTCCCCACCTTCCTTGCCCATGACTGAGCTCCCAGTCTCTTCTCCTTGGCTTGGCTCACGAGATGCCCCGTATTTCTCATTCATTTCATTCCAGTATTTTTTTTTCAGGGCCTGTCGCTTGTCGGGTATTGTGCAGGATGGGCTTTGGAGAATAGTCCTTGGAGGTCATTGCTTAGAGCTTCCCGCCCGTTACTGGAGGAACCTTTACAAGTTCCCATAGCAAGGAGCCTTTGTTTTAAACTCCTCCCGGGGCTGCAAGCTCACTGTTTCCAGTCAGTTGAGTATCTGCAAACTCAACCCACTGCTGGACAGCTCCGCTGCTGACAATGTCTTACATTGGAGTAGAAACTTCTATTTCTCCTAAGCTTCTCTCTCTCTCTCTGGGTCCTCGTTATAGCCTTTGAATCACATAGAGTAAACCCCCAAACACCTTAGACATTCTCTCCCCCACCCCATTGCATTTTCCATCAGCTATTCACTCCGCAAATCAAGTACCCACGTTGGAAATTAAAAATTGAGTAAGGCAATGAGGTCCTTGCACTTGGAACTGTGGTCCCAGGAGGTAGGATAGATCCGGACCTGAGGGAATATTTCGGTAAAGGGAACCGCTAGAAAACTTGCCTAACGACATGAAAAGAAAACTTGTGTGTTTACTTCGGAGCAGTCACCCCCACTCCTTGATGTCATGCTTAGAACATGTTCACTACATGTCTGGAGTTGGTCTTGAGTGAGTACAGTTACCCCAGGACACCTCAGCCTGTGTACTTTGGTGTCATTCATCTTGGCATGCCACAGTTTTGCCGGTCCCCCCAGTTAGCTAGAGTTGGCCCAGAGGGGCTCTTGTTTGTTTTTCAAAATCAAATCCGCCTTCAAGCGTCACCACTGAGAGCACTCGGAAGGTTATCTCACAGGCCCTGAAAGCAATTCTAGAAATGGTTTGAGAGCAGTGACATAGAGAAAGGTAGGACCTTCTAGATTCTAGAATGACTATTTTGAAGGAGGCACCCGTCTGTGTGTATATATATATGAGTTAGCATGTTTATTACAAACTAAGTTAAATAAAAATAACAATTCCCTGTCTTTACAATAAGGCTTCAGACGTAGCTTCCCTGTGACTAGCAGGAATCTCATTTGACTGTGTGTGTGTTTTAATTTGTTTGTCAAAAAATCAGTTTCATTGCCTTATCATCAAAGGTACTCTCTAGCTCTTCGCATACAGAGAGGTACCTGGGGTCTTCCTTCTGCTACCAAGGGCAAAAGAAGTCAAAAAGCTGTTTTCAGTATATAATTTGGTGAGAAAAGAGCCCTAGACTTCGTGTTGGTGCCATGAGAAAGGAGGAAGTGAGTGTGTGTGTGTGTGTGTGTGTGTGTGTAAAACAGCTGTTTCAGCCCAAGTTAGGTTACTGTCTCACCTTCTTCTGTCTGTCTCCCCCAGTTTTTCCATACCTCATTCCCTCATTCCCACTGCACTCGGGTTCATCCATCCACTCTTAGAATTATTCTTCCATTTTTTTGTGCCCTACGAAAGGGAGTCTGGGTCTGGCATAAAAGCTGTGAAAATCTGTATAAGTTTGTTAAGGACGCCGTAACAAAACACCGCACATTGCGGGGCTTAAACAACAGAAATTTACTTTCTCACAGTTCTGGATGCTGGTAATCTAAGGCCAAGGTTTGGTTTCCTCTGAGGCCTCGCTGCTTGGCTTTGCAGATGGCCACCTTCTTGCTCTGTCTTTATCCCTGGAGTCTCTGCCTCTGTGTGTTCTAATCTCTTTTTATAAGGATACCAGGCAGATTGTATTAATACTCAGCCTATCGGCCTCGGTTTACCTTAGCCACTTCTTACATGTGATACCTAGGATAGAGGGCAGTTTAAGAGTGTCCCATAGTGATGTGCTTTGAGAAGACATTTTTCATGAAACTCCTGTGGACTCATTGACTCATTCATTTAGTATTTATTGAGTATCTATGTTGTGGTAAGCAATAGGGGAGACAGTAAGACTGCCCTCAGAAAGTTAGTCCACCAGGGCCTGCAGTGTTAGAATGAGGACAGTCCTCAGAAGCAGGAACTGTGCCTTACTCACCTGTGTACCCCTGGCACCTTGCACAGAGTAGGCCACTCAAAAAAAAAAAAAAAAAAAGTCGCTATTGATCTGAAATGAGTCCTGTTGCACAATTGCTACATCGGCTCTGAAGAGGGCTTGTTAGTGTTCTAGCAGTTGGTTTGCAAATTAGGTAGATCACAACAGAGGAGCAGGCCATTGCCGTGAGCACCACGGCAAGGAAGATACGTCACATCCCTTGAGAGCCTTGCTCTTTCCTCAAAGTGTGTCCCAGCAGCCCGGACCTCGCCGGGGAGCTTTTGGAAAGTCAGAATTTCCTGCCCCACTCTAAATCCGCAGAATAAAAGCCTGCATTTTAACAAGCCCTCAACTGGCTCGTGTGTACATTAAAGTTTGAGAAGCATTGCCTTTGGAGAACCCTTATTAAGGGTGATGGATAGATTTATTTAGGATAGACTAAATACAAGGAATAATTATCAAGGTGGGTGTTCTGTGGCTCCACGCTATATAACGCAGCGCTAATTTCTACAAGAGCTATGTTTGCACCATAGGTTAGGAGAGGAAAGTTGAGTTGGATTACTCTTTGAAAAAAAAAGGAAAAAAAAACTTTTAAAAATGGCTTTTTAAAGTCAGTCATAAAAACCATTCCATTTCCCTCACTTCTTGACATCTCAAATTACTTCACTACGTACACAAACCCCTTAGGAGATGGGAGAGGAAAATGATAATATTTTAATAGGAAAAAATAGTTACCATTAATGGAGTGACAACTCTGCCAGGCACCACGCCAAGCCCTTTACATACTCAGAACAACCCTCCAGGGTAGGTATTATTAACTCCATTTTACAGATGAAGAAACTAAAGCTAGGATTAATTATATGACTTGTTCAATTTCCCATAGCTAATAACTGACTGGACTGTGATTTGAGCTAGGCCTATGGGACCCCAAAGCCTGTTCTATGTCCCACTACCTCAGTCTGACTCCCCCTACCATCCCCGAACTCCTGCCGCCACAGGGTTCAAGGCTGGCCTTTTTCCCTCTGACTTGTTGCCTATGGCTGATTCCCCTCTAGTGTCTGCAGGTGAGACGCTTTTATAATAGTAATTATTATTAACATGCATCTTGCCTTTGGCAAAACATTTCTACCTACCTTTCGTTCTCTGATCTTAAAGCAACTCTGCAGTTATAACCGAGAACCCTAAAACTGCCTGTGGTCATCACTCAGCTTTTATACCCCAAGGCCCATGTTCAAATACAGTTCTCCCTATTCGTGTGGGATTTTGCCTCTATAGCTCTGATGATCCCCAGGTCTTTAGAAAATGGGGAAAGGAAAAATGCTAGCATGCTAGCTTTACAAAAGGGAGCAGTATTTCTCCCCAGTGGACTGTGAGTTCCTTGAAGGCAGAGAATGACTCTTATTTACTTTGTATTCTCAGGATAAGCACAGCAGTCACCACGGCTAGGGGATGAACACACATTTAGCTAAGTTCTGTATTACTGTATTTGAGGTAGACCCTGAGTTCAGAAAAATTAGTGTCGTTCCATTAACCATAACCAGTCTTTCCTCTTCCTCTTGCTGGGTTCTTTACCCCAATGATACTGGCACCACTGTCCCTCTAGTCTTCCAGGCTTACAAACCTCTCCTTCACCACCCACCTTCATCCTACTGATCACTGTCTTGTCTGCTCCGGCTTCCGTAACAAATCGCCATGCACTGGGTGGCTCAAACAACTGAAATTTGTTTTTTCACTGTTCTGTAGGCTACAAGTCCAAGATCAAGGTTCAAGCTGATGTGTTTTCTGATAAAAGCCTCTTCCTGTTTACAAAAGGCCACCTTCTCACTAGTCCACACATGACCTTTCCTGAGTGCATGCTGAGAGAGAGGGGGAGGTGAAAGACAGAGAGAGGGAAAGAGAAAGAGAACAGAAAACACGCTCTGGTTTCTCCTCCTCTTCTTATAAGGACACCTAACTGTTGGGTTAGGGCTCCCCACCTGTGATCGATCTCCTTTAACTTATTTAGTTTCTTAGAGGCTGCACTGGTGTGTGCATTCCCTCCCTCTCTCTCTTTCTCTCTCTTGCTCAAATCAGTACATAAAATTTTAAGGTGTGAATTTGAGGAGGAGCAACATATAAATTTATGGACATTTAGTCCATAGTAATCACCAAAGTCTGAAAAATGCTTGCCAGTATTTCACCCAAATTATTTCTTATGTGTATACAATAATTTAGCCCACTGTTTCTGTCACTTGGTTTATTCGTAGATTTTATTCAACACATAGTTACCATGGACCTGTTGTGTATGCACAGAAGAAAACACCAGCAATATGGTTCCTGTCTGCATGGAGTTTTCATTCTAATGCAAGAGATAGAGATTAAATAAGTGAGATAGTGGTTAGGAGCATAAGCTTTGGTGCCAAACTGCCCAGGTTGCATCCTAACCTTGGACAAGTTCCTTAACTGTTTGTCTCTTTTGTTAGCTGCATAATTAGGATAATAATAGTATCTATAATAATAAAAGTGCAATATGCTAATTAGACCGGACAGACTGATGACCTTCTGGACAAAGCGAGGGCCGAGGCAGAGGCAGTTAGGGGCGATCAGGCAGGCTGGCAAGCAGTTAGAGGCGATCAGGCAGGCAGGTGAGTGGTTAAGGGGTGATCAGGCAGGCAGGCAAGTGGTTAGGGGTGATCAGTCAGGCAGGCAGAGTGGTTAGGGGCGATCAGGCAAGCAGGTAGGTTAGCAGTTAGGAGCCAGCAGTCCCGGATTGCGAGAGGGTGCAGGCCGGGCTGAGGGACACCACCCTCTTCCCCCTCCCCACCCCCGTGCACAAATTTCGTGCACTGAGCCTCTAGTTTATTCATAGGCTTGTTTGAAATAGTAAGACAATATCGCATTATAATGCTTATTTAGTAACTTCCGTATACTAAATGTTAGCTATGATTGTTCAATATAAACACAAATTTACTAGTCATTTATGCAAATGTCTCCTAAGAGGTTTTGCTTCTTCCAGTTTTTGGAAGAATGTATCCTCCCCAGTGGCACTAAAATAGTCTCCGGTGATGTCATCTCCTGATTTAAACTCTTCTGCACTCCCCACCGCCTGCAGGATGAAGTCCAAGCTGTGCCCTTATCACTTGCTCCCTGCTCATCCCTCCGGCCTCATCGCTCACCACTCCCTGCCTCAGCTATATGCTCCAGCACCATTAAACTTGTGGCCATACTGTGCTGTTTCTGGCCTTCGCCCCTTTACTCATGCTGTGCTCTTTGTCGGGAATATGCGTTGCCTGACTGATCCCTACTCCAGGTCCTCTTGTAACACTCGGCTTCCTCCTCTGTGCAGTTTCTCCTATAAACCCCACATCGCTAGTATTGAACAAATAGGCTCTGTTGTCCGTATTTGATTATTTTTGCTACCAACACATATAACAAGCAGCTAGAGAGCAAAGAGTCTTTGTAGCTGTAGCACCCTAACAATGGATCTGACACACACACAGTGAGTTTTCAATAAATGTTTGTTGAATGAATGATTGAAGGACTTAAACTTTAGTATACTGGAAGAGATCTACAGAGCTGTAGTAAGTGAATTAATTATCCCAGCCCCATCATCTGGGACTATGCAGTAGGACAAAGTCAAATTTTATGTTATTTATTTTTAAAATTTTATGTACTGATTTGAGCTAGAGAGAGAGAGAGAAGGAGAGAAAGAGACAGACAGACAGAGAGAAAGAGAGAGAAATCCAAACAGTCAGTAGTGCTTAGTAACATTTTCACTGAAGTAATCTGGTTGAAAAGTCAGTGTTTTGCTTATGACTCCAAATTCTTATGTGAGCTATTTTATCAGGAAAAGTATCCATCCCATTGTTTAAATCTTTAAAAAGCTGCCAAAACAATGCTGCAATTTTTGTCTTTCATAAAAGAAAATCAAAAGTTACTTTCACTCAAAGTTGTATTTTACTGGTATAATTAGATGTAATATGCTTTAAAATATGTACAACATTGCTAAACAATAATTAGAAATATTTAGGATGAGAAGCTAACCTTCTAAACAATAATTAGAGTGAACAGTAAACAAAGTCTAGTCCATAATGTACAGGGAAGAAGAAAGGACATTAGAAAAAGTAAAAATAATTACACAAAGTATAATATATTTCTTGAAAATGTTTCATTATGATTATTATAATATTGTTCCACAATCATTTTTTTCTCAGCCTGTCAAAAGAAGTACTAGGTAACAATTGAATCTAAGCTGGAAGGGACATTGAAAAACCTGAGAGGAAATCTAATTCACTAGTTTTTTGTGGGTTTTTCTAGATCTAGTTATCTTTTCCAGGGTATAATAGCCTTTATTGTCAGACTTTCTTTTTATCTAATCTAAATCCCACAGGCTGCAGATCAATTCAATTTCCTCTTTTTTATCCTCCTTTGTGAGTCCTCTTTTATTTGAAGAATACAGTGCCTCACCTCAATTCCATTTTTTAACAACCAGATACATTTGGTTATGTTTTCAGCTCCCTTGGAGCATTTGGACGCCTCACAGGAGGTGGTCTGTGGATTCTCCTAACACGGATTTTCTTAAACTGGTTTACCTCTGGGCTCACATTTGGGATCCCTGGACCTTCAATAACAGCTCTCAGTTCTCTTTTTATTTTCTGCTGTCTGTTCCTTTCCAGACTGAGATTTTTCTCAATTCATTTCTTCCTTCCCTTCTTCCTTCTTTCCATATATATATGACATTATTCTGTGTCAAGCTCCTGCCCTCCTGGTGCTTACAGTTGAGCAGGGATATATACAATAGCCAATAAATAATTACAAACAGTGGCAAGCAATTTGAAGAAAAAGTACAGGGATCTATGAGAGCGTATTATAGGGTCCCTGGTTCTGTGGGTAGGGATAGACTTCCTCTCCTTGCTCCTCGAGGGCTATTTGAGCCGAGTCCTCTGGGATGGCGAGGAGTGAGCCAGAGGAGAGCTCTCCGGGGGAAGGGAGCAGGCCTGCCAAGGCTTGAGGAGCAAGAGCCAGCCGGGGTGCCCTGCGAGGCTCCTGGGCCATTTCACGTCCATGAGGAAAACCCTCCCTCGACCTCCAGTGACTCCAACATTATGTGAGCAGTTGAGCGCAGAAAGGTTCACGGAGTGCCAGGCTCCCAGGACTGCGGGAGATGGACGTGGATACAAACAGGAGACCCTGCCCTCTCCCCCCCCCCCCCCCCCCCCCCCGGAGCATGAGAGGAGGAAGGGCCCCGGGGGAAAGGATACAAAGCATCCTGAAGGGCAGGCAAGGGCACCCGGACCACATCTGCGGGAGAAGGGAGAAATAACTCCCAGGGAAGTGGAAAGAGAGGGACATTATTCACGGAAAGGGCATTCCAGCTGAGGCAGGAGCTGGAGCTAGAAAAATAAAGGCAGAGAGGGCACCAAGGCTACATTTGAGGGCTGGCAAAGCACTGAGCAGACGCTGCTTTTCTCGCAGTAAAACGGGGAGCTAGGTAGAATGAGGGGTTTGTCGGACATCATTTGTTTCCTCCAAATGCTAAAAGTGTATCTTTTCACCATTTTTTGGTGGTGATATTTCTGAAATGTTTCATATCCATTTCTGCCTTTCGGAACAAAGGATCCTAAATGTAACTCAATCTTTTCTTGATGACACAGGAGCATGGTCATGAGAATGTAGTCATTTTGTGCAGTATTATAAAGCAGTTCTCTGTCTACTTTTTTTTTCTTTTCCCTATCCGTTGGCTATCAGCTGCTGGTTCTCTTCGAGCCGGCCTCATGCAAATCCCTGCCCCGCTCCTCACAAAACCGCTCTTTCTGAGCCTGTGTGAGAGAACTCTATTTAACGGAGAAACCAAGTAAATACACATGTTGGGAATCGTGCGCCTGGTATACAATACACTTGAATAAATATTTGTTGAATAAGTGATTAATTAGGCTTTGACTAGGAGTTTGGGGTACAGGCTTGGCGTACAAACCTGGGGTAGCTCCTTCTGGGACCAGAGTCAAAGCCGTGCAGAGTCAGATAATGGGTCGTTACACTGCTATTTTTATAGTGTTGCTTAGCAAGCCAAACTGCCAATCGGCTTAGTTTCTAGTGACTAACAACTATTTTTTCATGCGCCAGTGATGCTGGTTACCATGGTGCTCTGGGTGACACAGTTGGCTTTTTTATAATTGCCTTTCAGTGGCTTAAGAAGAAAAAAAATTTTTTTTTGTGATAAATGGGTTTGATGACTCTATTTCCCAATGAATTGGAGCAGGATAATTACTACACAGGACAGCTTCTCTCTCACACTCTTTATTTTTAAACTTGTCACTAGAGAAAGGGACTTTTGTTTTTTTCCAAATCAAGGTGTTTGCTGTATGACTGGTAAGGTAACATTTTTGTCTTTCTCTTTCTGATTTGATAGAGAATGATTTTATTTAATTGTATATATATATATATATTTTTTTAAATATTCAGCATGTGTTAAGGTAGCTTTCTCTCATCCGATTCCAGTGGAATTCTTCAATGTTAAAATATAAACATTAGGACTTCACAGACCTTTGTAAACACAGAAGCTGTCATTGTTGGCACTGTTAAAATTCTTACATATCATATATCATCACAGAGAAGCATCCTCTAAAAAGCCAAACTGTTTTTGCAGTCCAGGACTTTTTCAACTTATGAAAGTACTAGAGGCCCTGTGCATGAGATTCGTGCATGGGTGGGTTAGTAGGCCTGGCTGGCTATCAGGGTAAATCTGGGCCAGGCTGATCGGCGCCTGCTTGCCAGGGGAGGAATTGGGGGAGGGACTGGGGGAGGTTGGCTGCCAGCCCCAGGAGGGAGCCGGCCTTGGCCTCGGGGTTGGTAGGGAAAAGAGGCAATGGTCGCCAGGCCGGGCATGGAAGGAATGGCCAATGCCCCTGTCACGGTTCCCCACCTCTCCTCCTCCTCCTTCCCCCACCACTGGGCCACCACTGTGGCGGGAGGGCACTGATTGGGGCTGCCAGCTGGGGGGAGGGGCGCGGCATGGGAGGTGGAATAAGCCCTCGACCCCCTGGGAAAGGGGCCATGTCTGCCTCCACCAACCCCTGGTTCCCCATCCCAACCCCAGGGCCCAACCACAATCAGGCAATTGGGGCCTGCCAGCCAGGGGGAGGGACCACAGGAGGTTGGCCCGCTGGGGGAGGTTGGCTATGGGGACGCACTATCCACCAGGAGGTGGCTCCTGTGTTGTGCATCTGCCCCCAGGTTGTCAGTGCACACCATAGCGACGGGTCATTTTGGTCGTTCCAGTCATTTGGTCATAACAGTCGCTTAGGCTTTTATATAGAGAGATAGAATTACTAGTGTAGCGCCAGAAAAGGCACCTTGGGGAACATCTGGTCCCAACCTTTCATTTTAAGGTGTAGAAAACTGAGGCCCAGGAAAAGACAAATAGAAATAGCAATGATAAGCCCTTGTAGTTGCAAAGCCTTTACACTGGCAAAGACTTTTCCAAAACAGCAACTCATTTGCTAACCATGCATGTGAAGTCAGTAGAATTTATCCCTGTTTTGCATATGAGGCACCTGGGATCTGGAGACACTTGAGTGTCCTGCTCCATGGACTGAGCAGAACCAGAGGTCACGTGGAGCCACAGACACAGAGAAGTGTAGACACCTGGGCTCAGATCCCAGCTCCTCCTTTTACTCGCAGTGTGACTGGGGCAGGTCCCTGTACCACTTCAAATGAGGCTTATCTTCCTTCTTCTTAAAATGAGAATACAGGTACTACACTGTAAGTTTACCGCGAAGGCCAAAGGGAACGCCTGGAGAGCCCTCAGGACATTCCACCGTTTGCTTCTTACCTCACTGACCTCGTCAAAGGAATAGTATCTAGTTAGACATTTTGTATACCCAATGCTGATCCAGCCCATGTAAAAGTCACTGTATAGAATAAACAAGACTGAGAGCTGTTTACTTTGGATAGGGACCAGGAACCAAAATTGAGTTCTGGCAATACCCTTACATTTCTCTTATCCTGTCATCAGTTAGCATTAGGTTTCTTCGTCCCTCACTCAGCCCTTCCGCAGGCATCCCAGGCAAATAAAAAACAAAAACAAAAGTTAAAAATAAATCAGATCAATGATAGCCCTCAAAGCAATCCACTAAAATGAAATGCCAGGCAAAAACACGTGGAAGGGTTGGACCAGAAGGCAAAGTATGGTGGGGCGGTGGGACTGTGGCTCCTTTCCCCGTTCAAAGCCCTCCTCCTCCCTGGTGAGGTGCTGGGCAATAGCTATGTATACTTTCCTCCAGGCTCAGGCCCTTTACAAAATAAGTTCCATTGTTTGTAAATACATCCAAGATAGGAAACCTGAGATTTGGCCTGAAATGTGAAGTCGCAAGGTGTGTTGGGAAGAGCAAGGCGGTGGAGTCAGACACACTTGGGTGTGTTTCCTGGTTTTGCTACTTAATCACTCTGGGCCTGGGGCAAGTCACTTTATTTTTCTGAGTCCCGGTTTCCTTGTTCACAGATTAGTAATAGCAACCCCCGTTTTGCAAAGATAAGGTGAATGTATGCACCCAGTGAGCACTCTGGCAATCACCACTATGGCGAACCCTGTAAAATGGGGTGGGTGTTAACCTGTGCTCTCAGGTCCGCTTGGGTTAGATCAGAAACAGTATGGAGCTCCCTGGAGAAGCTGTAGGTGGTCTTCGTGTAAATGAGAACCTTCAAGTGGGTTTTGTCTGGCTTGCTTCAAGTAGAGCCTCGTCTCCTTCCTCTCCCGGAGACCAGCCTAGTTTGACCACACCCCCTCGGCTGCCCCAGAATTAAGTAATCTGTGGGTAACTAAGACCAGCCCTATTTACCTTTCCATGTATCGTTCTCATTCTGAGGTTGGTTTATGGCCTGAGAATGTCTCCCATCAGCCAAAACTTAACCAGATTCTGGAGTCATCGTGGTGATTGTTAAGCAGGGGATCCTGGTGATGGTTAGTTGAAGCTGGAGAGAGACAAACTGGCCTCACAGGCAGCTTCTAAGACCAGTTCTGAGTCTGAGAGGCCTGAGGTCATTTTTAAAATTAATTTTTATTGATTATGGTATCACATAATTGTCCTTATCCCCCCATTCCCATCCTAATCCCCTCCCTACATAGGCCCCCACCCCCCTGTTTTCCATGGCCACTGGCTAGGCCCATGTGCATGCACACAAGTCCTTTGGTTGATCTCTTCCCTTTACCCCCACCCTCCCCTACCTTCCCTCTGAGGTTTGAGAGTCTGATCACTGCTTCTCTTTCTCTGGGTCTATTTTTGTTCACCAGTCTATGTTGTTCATTATTTCCTCTAGATGTGTGAGGTCATGTGATCCAAGAAGTACCCTTGTAAGAACCTAAACTGCGACAAGCCTTAATGGTTATGCTGAGAGGCAGATGAATCAGTCTGTAGTGAGTTCCTTTCTGGGCCAACAGTTCTTTTGAGTCCCAATTTCAGTGTCAAATAGTTCCTTATGTGTACATGTCAGCCATGCTAGTTCAGATCTGGTTGGTGGACAAGTGGTGGTAATGCAGGTCCGACCGTCTCTGGTTTGTTCCTGGGCATCCTTCAGCAACACGCAAAAAATATGGAACGCTTCACGAATTTGCATGTCATCCTTGCGCAGGGGCCATGCTAATCTTCTCTGTATCGTTCCAATTTTTAGTATATGTGCTGCCGAAGTGAGCACCTGAGGTAATTTTTTGATTAGTATGTCTTGAAGCTTTCCACAAACCCCAGCTAGGATGGGTCCTATTTAATGCCCTGAATTCAGATATTGGCTCTACCATTGATCAGCTAAGTATCTTTTTTGAATTGCAGATAAGCACAGTACATTTTGATAGAGTAGTGGAAAGAAAGCAAGATGTATACCAAAACCACGGAGGCCTTTACTGGCAACAAGAAGACTTCAGAAATGATCCTTCCTAGTACCCGGAAGATGTTACTGAGATGAGGAATAACCTCATAAATGGCTAGGATCGATTAGAGCTGGGGGAAAAAAAAACAAAAGGGAGGATTGTTTAGGATATCAGAACAGTCAGCCAGGATGCAGTGAGACAGTAGAAAGTAAGGACTGTATGAGCTTGCAATTGGAAGAGGGTAAAAATCTGAGACTTCATTACCTTGTGGAAGCTCCTTCTAAGTCTCCTTTGTTAGTTCCTCCTCCATCATATTCATAGATACATCCTCAGCACTTGGAGCAGGGCCTCTGTATATCAGATGCTCAAATATTTGTTGCATTACGTTGCATTTCTGTGACCTCTAAATGTTGGAATTCCCCAGGACTCAAAAAAGGATCTCTTTGTCTCACTCGCTTGGTTTTTTCATTCATTCTACCAAAGATATTGCCAAGTTGAGACTTGTATGCCCAACTGCTATCTGATACCTCCACTTGGAGGTCTAAAAAGTATCTCAATCTTAAGCCTATCCAAAACTGAGCTCTGCTCTCTTTGCCAAACCTACTTCTCACACAATAGTCCCAAACTCTGTAAATTGCAGTTCTATTCTTGCAGTTGTTCAGGCCCAAAGTTCTCTTTCTTTCCCCACAGTCAGTCCCTCACAGAGGCTCTGCTTTCAGCACATGCAGAGAATCTGTCTACACTGACCACCTCTCTGCCATCATCCCAGGCCCGCCGCCACCATCTGTCACTTGGATGTGTGCCAGAGTTTCCTACGAGGTCTCTCTGCTTCCCCCTCTGCCCACTTTGTGTCCATTCTTAACATAATTGCTAGAGGGATCCTTTTAAAACGTAAGTCAGATCATGTCACCATTTTTGCCAAAAAACAAAACAAAAAACAAATAAACTTTAAAAGGCACAAAACTCTCTATAATGGCTTTATTTCACTCAGAGTGAGAGCCAACGTCCTTACAAAGCCCGTACACGGTTGATCATAGCTGCACACACCCCACCCCTTACATGCCTGGCCTTGGCTCTTACCACTGTCTTCTCCCACGCTCTGCAGTCACCCGGTTGCCGTTCCTTAAGCACCTCAGATACAGCTCCAGCTCTCACGGCCTTTGCATTTTGTTCTACTGCAAAGAAATCCCCCACATATCCACAGGGCTCCCTACCTCACCGCCTCCAGATCTTTATTCAGATATCACCTTCTCAGGGAGTTCATTCCTGGCCTCCCCTGCCTAAAATTGTGACGCCTACTAGCTCACTCCCACACACTCCCTCATCCCCCTCCCCGGCTCTGCTTCTCCTCTCAGCACCTTCGGAGAGGTTTTTATCTGGCTTATTCTCTCTCACCCCCACTTGCGAGCATGTAAGCTGCAGAGGAACATTACTTTGTCCCTTGTGTTTACTGCTGCATTTCCAGTGCCTGGAAAAGTGTTTGGCACATAGTAGTAGGCATGCAATAAGTTCTGTTGAAAGAATGAAGGGAATACAAATTGGAAGAATGTGAGGGCTTCTTCTTAAATAGAAGCACATGAAAAGAAGGTTAAAAATGACTCCTAGGTTTTGACTCTGGGTGACTAGGAAGTTGATGGTGCCACTTACTATAGCAAAGAGGGAGGAAGAGCCTGATTGAAGGGGCTTGAAGATCACGTGTTCCTGTTTGGAGAAGTGATTGTGGTGTGAGACCAGGGGACAGCTCAGGCAAAAATGTCTAAAACAGGATGAGAGTTCAAAATAGACACTGATTGTAAGATATCAATTTAGTTCTCAGGAAAGAGGTAATGGCGATACTTCAAGTGATGGCTCTGCTGCGATTGTTAGCAGAGAGAGAAAAGAACAGAGAATCAAGGACTGGAGTAGAGTTTCTTTTTTTTTTAATATATTTTTATTGATTTCAGAGAGGAAGGGGGGCGAGAGAGCTAGAAACATCAGTGGTGAGAGAGAATCATTGGTTGGCTGCCTGCCACACACTCCACTCTGAGGATTGAGCCCATAACTCAGGCATGTGCCCTGTCCGGGAATCAAACCGTGACCTCCTGCTTCATAGGCCGACGCTCACTCAGGCTGACTGGCTGGAGCAGAGATTCTTAACTACAACTGCCCATTGGAGTCTCCTGAAGAATTTTGAAACATCCCAGTGCCTGGGCTGTGCTGGGATTGAGGCCAAACTTGTGCATCTGTCACAAACGCCCAGGTGATACCACTTCCTCTGGTAGCAAGTGTCAGGAGCAGTGCCTCTCAAACTTTAGCGTGTCTACGAATCACTTGGGATATCATTAAAACAGCTCTCTGGGCCCCACCTCGCCACCCCAGATCCTGATTCTGTCTGTCAGGGGTGGAGCCAAGAATCTGCATGTTGAACAGAGGCCCAGGTGATACTCAATGCTGCTCCTCCAAGGAGCCCTCTGCGAGTGGTAGAAGGTCAAGGCACGAAAGAATAGGCATTCAATACTTCCTACCAAATGAATAAAAGATGCTGCAGGGACACCAGGGAGAATAAAAAACCACTATATTTCATAAGGTGAAGGTCATAAGTGAAGCAGAAACCATAAAAATGCTTTCCTTAATTCTCTGTTTCTAAGCAATATGTTTACTTCCAAGCTTCTATCTTTTATCTTGGGAACACTTTACCTTACCAGAGTACTGTAGCTATTTTTGAAAGAGAGAGGCAGAAAATCAATTATTTGCTTTTTTTTTTTTTGTTGTTGTTGTTCAAAGCATAGGAAGTATACTAATAGGGTCCTTGGACGCTCTTCTCTGTGGCCTAAACCATTTAGAGGCTATATTTATTAAAGACACTTCAGAAGATTCTTCTTAGAATCCCAAAATGCAGTTGTGGTGTTTCTGCCACTCTCTAACTTTCTGTCTCTTTAAAGCCTCGTCACTATTGGCATTCCTTGTTATGAGGTGCCCTGGCCTCCACTCACTAGATATCAGGAACATCCCCCTCCCCACATTTTACAACACAAATTGTCTCCAGACATTGCCAGATATCCTTGGAGGACAAAGTCAGCCCCAGTAGAAAATCACTGCTTTAAAAGCATCTGCAAACCTAGTCACTATTCTAAGAAACCTGACCTGTAGTTTTGGTGGTGAGATAGAGCACCCTTTGGATTCTTGGGGCAACAGAAAAGACTCTCAGTAGTAGGCAATTGACCTCAGACACAGTGAGAGCCTTTTAGATAGTGTAGTACTTGATCTTGTAGAGGTGATTGATACAAAAACTACAAGAAACCCTTTTCCAAGCTCAGTATTAAGCAGTCAACCACCATTCTCTTCCCCATGTCCACAAATTACCTTAACCACCACATCATATGAGAGGGAGCATTCATCAGCTTGCCCTACAACTCCTCTTTGAGGAGGTTCTTTTCTGTCTTTTCTGGAGTGCTTTGCATCTTGTGACTTACACCAAGGCTACCAAAAGACCAGAATTTAACCTGACACCTCGGTGCTTGTTTCTCTTCCTCATTAATGGGTCATCTGACACATAACCAGAGCACCACAGAACCTACCCATGCACCCGTGGTTTTCAAACTTAAGCCTGCATTTCAAACTTTAACCAGCTGTAAAGCTTATTAATGGTTGGAACCCTCTGGGATTCTGATTTACTACGACTGGGGTGGGGCCTGAGAATTTGCATTTCTAACTAAGTTCTCGAGAGATGCTTGACAAATTGTGAAGTTCTGTATAAATATTAATGATTTCACCATTGTTAGCCTAAATTAATTACCAGGTGTCTTGCTTTTCTAGTAAGTTGGGAGGAAACTGAAGTTACTGAACTAATAGTTGTGAGAAGGCACTTGAAAAATTCTGCTGATGTACAGAGGGACAGCTCAACCAGAAAGAGCATGGTTCCCATAGAAGGGCCAAGGAGGGGAATAGTCAAAATTTAAGCCACATCTTCATCAATATTTATTGTTTATTGGCCAGTTGTATATCTTCTTGGATAAATGTTTATTTGCATCCTTTACTCACTTTTTTATTGAGTTGTTATTTTTATTAGTTGTACATTTTCTTTAGTATGTTCTGGATACAAGCTCCCTATCAGATATGTGATTTGCAAATATTTTCTCCCATTCTGTAAGTTGTCTTTCACTTTCTTTTGATGGTGTCCCTTTTTAATTATGATGAAGTCCTGTTTGTATTTTTTTTTCCCCTTCGGTGTCTTATCTAAAAAACCATTTCCTATTAATAAGTCTCAAAGACTTACTCCTATATTTTTCTCTAAGAGTTTTATAGTTTTCACTCTTACATTTAGGCTTTTGGTCCATTTCAAATTAATATCTGTGTGTAGTGTGGCATAGGCATACAACTTTATTCTTTTGCATGTAGATACCCAGTTATCATCCATTATTTATGGAGTTCTCTCTCTATGCCCGGTGCTATTCTAGGTTCTGGGAAAACAGAGATAAGTAGAACAGCTGTTCTACTTATGGGGATCAGGGGGATCGTGCATAAGTAGAGAACAGCAACATGGAGAAATAATGTGTATATGATGCTTAGCACTATGCCTGGCCCCTAAAGTATGTACAGCAAATAGTAGCTGCCACTGTAATCATAATATCTATTCATGTACTTACAAATTTCAATAAAGAGGTATGCTCGACGTGCTGTGGCAGGAGGGAGTGACTAACTTGTCCATCTCTCAAGACTGGCTTCGCTTTGGGCCGTCCCCATGGCTTTTGGGGCCCAGGAAGAGGAAGGGCACAGGGAGATAAGCCTCTCAAAGGCCAACCTTTTTGAGAAAGGAAGGACCTCAGATGCGGTATCATGGGAACATCTGGTTTTCTTGTCCCTGTGAATGTCAGCTCAGAACAGGGTTATGTGACTGCTGATTCCTGTTCCAGTCTGTACCCAGGGAAGAATGACTTCTTCGTGTGTTCGTGGATCTCCACGGGCACTTGAGGGAATCATGAAGGCTGATCATGGATTATAAAATGTTTCTAAGTTGATGACACAAGTACATTGTATTGATAGTACATAATTAGGATTTTAAACTCTATTCCCTGGTAATCAAATAGTGTATCCTCACATTTATCTTCCAAAGTGTAGACCAATGGGAGATTTTTCAAATGGAAGTTATGGTATTTTGTGTGAAACATCATAAAATGTTACTTTATTTAATCCCATCATATGAATTGATCTCTTAGTGGCAGGAAGTATGGCTGTGTTTTATATATATATTGGGCTCCACATTAAAAAGTTATCCAATTATAGAAAGTAATTTTAAGAAATCACTTTTTCAAGTCTTTCCATTATAGTAGTTATTTATTTTGTCATCTGCTAGTATATGTTAGCAGAAAAGTGTGAACCGGTGCCCTAAGTGTAAGAGCACTGTCTTGTGGGGAAAAAACTTTAAATTGAGCACATTCTAATAGTCAGTATAACCTAAGTTAAACTACAGAACCCTTTAGTCCTGTTGGATAGGATAATTGTTTCAAAGAAGGATAATTTTAGAACCACCAAGTCAGAGTTTAAATTTTAATTTAAACACATTATATTTTATCAAAAAGTAAAGGTTTTAGTGTCTGGTCTTAACATCATATATTATATCCACTATGGATTTTTATTCCATCTTAGCTCACTCAGGTCATCAAAAATGTGTTGGCTGCCTGTTATATGGGAGGTCACCTAGCTAAGTGTAATATCCTGAAGGAGCTGATGATCTGAGGACAAGAAATAGTCCAGTACACACACACATTGCTAGTTATAAGAATGAGCAACGTGTATGACAAATGCTGTAATGGAGTTATCGGGGGCTTGGAAACCCGAGCAAGGAGAGGTTGGTTCAGATTCAGAACAGGGAAGATCCGGGGGAGCTTTCTTGAGGAGCTGGCATGTGAGCTGGAACTTGAAGGACCAGTGGAGCTGGAATGGGCAGAGGAACCTGTAAGTGAAGACTTAGAAATTGGAGACGGAGGAAGGTGAGGAAGTAGAGGTTACCTGGAATATAGAAAGATAGGAAAGAGCCACATTTTACACTCTTGATAGCGCCAAATGCATGCATCTAGCTTTGATGCTCTGCACACTAGGGGGCCAGGGAGGGTTTTGAGCAGGGCAGAGGCATGGTCAGATCAGTTTGGGAGAAGTCAAAGGATAGGTTAAAGGTGGAGAAGAAATTATAAACCATTATTGAAAGAAATGCCATCTTTTCCATTAAAAATTCCAATGGATAGCTTTCTTGTGATTTGAAGTATTTGACATAGGAGTTCATGTATTTAAATTGTAGTGGTTAATTATGCCTCCAGCATTTGACTACTCCTCTTATCTGATAGCAATGACCAAGCAGAAGCTTATAAAAAGTAACACTGATAAAGCATGAACTTCCTTTTTTTTTTTTAAGAATAACATCCTAGTCAGTACCCTAGATTTTCTCCTGAAATGTCTCTTAGACAAGGAAATGAACCACCCAGGTTTTCATTTTAGAAACAGGACAAGGAAATGTGTTTATCAGCAGATGAAAACAAACCAAGGTGAAAGAAGATTGTACGTAAGACTCAGTCCCTGGGTTAGGACTGAACCCAGTTACCTGGATTTGCAATCCAGCTCTGCCATTTATGAGTGGCTGTGTAACGTTAGGCATTTTATGTAACCATTCTGTGCCTCAGCTCTTTCCTCTGTAAAATGGGGATGATAATAGTATTCATCTTGAGGATTGTTATGAAGATAAAGTGAATCAATATATAGAAAGTTCTCTGAACAATGCCTGGTATGTAGTTAGAGTGCAATAAATGTAACTCTTATTCAGTTGTTGGACAATAAAAATGAACTGCTTGTGACACATGACAATTTACAAAGGGCTTTCACATATCCACTAGGCCATTTGAGCTCCAAAATGCCTTATGGGTACATTTTGTTCTGTGAATCAGGAATTTGGACAAGGTACAGTGGGACTTGCTTACCTCAGCTTTGCAACGTCTAAGCCAGCAGCTGGAGATGACTGGAAAGCAGAGCTGAATCAACTAAGATTGCAGATCCACTGCCGTGATGGCCTCTTTGCTAAAACCTGGCTGGCACTTTGATGGGATGGCTGGAAGGGCGGGCTCAGCTGGAGCGTGTGGTTTCTCCACCATGGTCATCATCACACTCCTTAGAGTGCTTCTGCAGCAGAAACCGCATGGCCTTTATGGCTCAGCCTCAGAAGTTTCATAGCAAACACTTCCCTGTTCTCTGCTGGTTAAAGCAGCCACAACCTGCTCAGACTCAAGGAAAGGGCACAGAGACCACACTTCTTGATGGGAAGCCTATCAAAGAATTTAGAGGCATGTTTTAAGGTCACCATACTGGTATTTCCCCCTGATTCTAGATGAGAAGATCAAGACTCACAGAGGTCAAATGATTAGATGAGGATCAGTTGCACAAATAGTAACTGGGACAGTTAAGGGATAGGGGGTAGGGGAAGTTGGAAGAGGAAAAGGTTTCTAATCTAATTCTTTGACTCCAGGTTCTTGGTCTTTCAATAAGACTATTCATCCTCCTTTAGCTTAGACATACAGTTAACTCCTGAATGACATTAGTTTGAACTTCATGGGTCCACTTACATGCAGATTTTTTTCAATAGATATATGTGGCCCTTTATATCCATAGTTTTTGCATCTGCAGATTCAACCAACTACAGCTCAAAAACAGTATTTTCCCATTCCCAAGACTGTTTCAATCAGCAGTTGGTTGAATCAACGATGCAAAGGACTGACTCTAGAGTCAAAAGTTATTTGTGGATTTTCAACTGTGCAGGCATCAGTGCCCCTGGCCCCCATAGAGTCCAAAGGTCAACTGCGCTTGCTAATATGTGAAAGTTAAAAAGAAAAATTTAACTGGCTTTGTGTCCAGAGTGGACAAAAGTGGGTTTATATTTGTGAGAGCGCAAAACACTAAGTTAATAAAGCTATTGTAATCATCATAACCTGCATGTCTCTTTCCGTATGAGAAACTGTAAACCTACTTTTGCCAACCCCTTATATAAGGTAACTTTCCTAAAAAGAAACAGAGTTGTAAACGTATAGTTTGCACTTATATAGGCTTTGTATACAAACTTCGTATTTTAAGGAGGTCCTGGGGTGGGTCAGTCCTGAGATTGGTCAGAAAGCAATGTTGTATAATTTCCTCCTAAGGAAGGGTCTGATCTCTGAAAACATCCCGGATGCATAACTGATTTCATTTGTTCTCTAGGAAAATCTCACCTGGCCATTGTCCAGCGGGTGAACAATGAGGGAGAAGGGGACCCCTTCTACGAGGTGATGGGCATTGTCACACTGGAGGACATCATAGAGGAGATCATCAAGTCAGAGATCCTGGACGAAACTGACCTCTACAGTAAGTGCACGGCATTGGCTGTGGTCCACGGTCATCTTCGTTTCCTCTGTGACTCTCAGAGCTGGTGGCTCCGTGTGATACACAGTGTGAAAGAGTGTACATCAAGCCCATGCCTTTTATGTGTCAACCCCCTAATGCCAGGTGCAGGCATGGCAAGGTACCCTGGCTTGAATTACCTGAGACCTTGAGAGAACATGCTAGCTCAATGATTTTCACCCTTTTTTATCTCGTGGAACACAGAAACTAATTATATTTTGGGCCGAGCTGATAAAAAAAATTAGGTATAATTTTGATTCATTCACACCAGACAACAATGTTGTATTGATTATTGTCATTTTTTTAATTTTATAGTCTAAGGGAAAAAGGTCAGTGTCCCTGACTAAGTAGTCAGGCATTGCATGTTTTAAAAAATTCTTGCAGTGCACTGGTTGAAAATTGCTGTGCTAGCTAATTGTTTATCGGGACAGAACCTTCAGGAACCAAGACTATGAAAAGGAGACCTCCTGGCCTTTGGATGACAAAAGAACTAAAGGAAACGAAGTATACCTGAGGTGGCCACTCTGTCCTTGATTCTGTCCTGTGTTGTCCCTGTTTTGTCTCTCTACCCATCCAGATACAGACCCCAACACACCCTGGGGTCCCACTCAATA
This sequence comes from Vespertilio murinus, assembly GCA_963924515.1. Classification (NCBI taxonomy): domain Eukaryota; kingdom Metazoa; phylum Chordata; class Mammalia; order Chiroptera; family Vespertilionidae; genus Vespertilio; species Vespertilio murinus. The sequence goes on along the minus strand of OZ004714.1, from coordinate 17,802,288 downwards.
ATCAACTTACACCAAAACTTCCTGCGCAGTGGAGACTGTCCTGAGATTTCGTACCGCAACCCAAGCCAAACCTTAAATGTCCCTTCTTACACGCTGCTCTTCTCCCTTAGGCTTTTTCAGCCCCACCAGCTCGTTTCTTCTGCCGTCCCCACCCCTGGCTCCTGTCCCACTTCGGTCTCTGTCCCCTCCTTTCTGGTCTCCTCACCTTCCTACCCACTCTCCCACAGGAACAATATGGACTCCTCCATGCAGATAGTGTTTGCGTTTGGTTACCCAGTCTGTCAAAGCTTCCCTTGCAAATGTTACAAAGACGGTGCTTTGTCTCTAGAATGGGAGTGTTATCTACATCCATGGGAATCCCCAAACCAGGAAGTGTTTTCTCCGAATTTCAGCTCATGGGGCAGCAATCCCTCCTCCTCCCCAAGTCTCTCCCCCTAGAGGGGTCAAGGTTGAAGCAGAAGAACTGTGAGTGGGAAGAGGAGGTGACCCTTGCCCCCTTTGGGTGGCATGCCTCCGGTTCTGCTCAGAGTGTGGTTAAAATCCTCAGGAAGGGACCAGGTGAGCCCAGCTCTGCGGGGAGAAGAGGGGCGGAGGCACAAACCCTCTGCAACCCCCAAATCCCTAGATACTGAGAATGAAGTCCCTGATGTTTGGATGCCTTTTCGTAAGTACTTCACAGATAGTTTCTGGTTCAAGTCTCATAATTACTCATGAGATGAGTAGAAGAGTTATTCATTATTAACCTCATTGTATAGATTAAAACAAACAGACATTCTGATGCTTGAAGAGGTTGCACAGCTCATAAGTAGGGGGACCAGCTCAAGAACCCTGACCTTGGGAGTCCCAAGCCACCCTTTTCCACCAGGCACCACCGACGGGTAAATAACACTGAGACAATCTCTCTCCCTCTGCCCCTGGTCAACATCCTTTCACTCCCTGGGAGAGGTATAGTAATGTCATCTACAGTTGACACTGCGGAAATTCAGGTGGTCTCAGAGGATCTGTCTGTCCCCCACAACTCTGGGGAAAACCTCCAGAAACCAACAGTGATTCTGAGATAGCTGCACTCTGTCCCCCGTGATCCACAGCCGACAACCGGAAGAAGCAGAGGGTCCCGCACCGGGAGAGGAAGCGGCATGACTTCTCCTTGTTCAAGCTCTCTGACTCGGAGATGAGAGTGAAGGTCTCGCCGCAGCTTCTGCTGGCCACGCACCGCTTCATGGCCACAGGTATGGCTCCGCCCACCGGGTCTCCAGCCCAGGCGGAATCTGGAGGGTGGGACCCGAGCACCAATCATTTTTAATGCTTTGTGACCTAATTCCAGTGTAAGACTGAGAACCACTGTTCCAGGAGAGGAGATTGCCTCAGGCGAGGGTGACAGGATGCCACATTCTGTCAGTGCCAGCCCCTGGGGTTCCGCCTGACCTTCTGGGAGGGAGTGAATACAACCCAATTCTGCTTGTTGATCTTCTACTCAAGAAAAAAAAAAAGCTAGAGAAACCACTGCTACACTTTTCCCTTCCTCCACTCGCTTCTTGGTGGGAGACAGAGACCGAGCTCCATCCTGTTGGATTTGGGGTACCCTGAATGATCTGTGGGGGAGGGAAAGGCATTGTCCTATGCAGCAACAAGGCCCTGAGGTCCGGTACTCTCCAGAGACCATGTAGAGATAGGAGTTCTTAAAATATGGAAGTGGATTGTGAATCTTGGGATCTTTAGAAAGAAAAAGAAGTGAGAGGATCCAAAGATAAACTGTGAAGAAGGTAAAGTTGGTCTTTGAACCCTCTGACCTTCTCACCCAGGCCTAATTAATGTGCAGACCTCAGATGCACACCCATTACAGAGTTCAATATTTAGTTGATCCAGCATATGATTATTGACTATATGATGAATACTGGTACTGTTCCAGGTGTTTAAAAAAAAAGTAGAAAAGTTTATGTTGCAATTCTTTAGAGTTTTAAAAATGTTATCTAGTTCTGAATACAGGTTTCTTTTAACTACTGATGGGTTTCCTAGAGCAAAGCAGCTGTATCTTCTAATGTTATAGTATGATGTAATATAATATAATATCTGTTATTTGATGCAAGGATGCTACATATTATTGAGAACATATCATTTAAATAATGATCATTTCTCTTAACTTGGAATTTCATTTCATTCAACAGATATATGTCACAAGTCAGATTAAATTTTCTGTATTTCACTTGATCATTGCAGTAAAGGTTTTGCTGTTTACATGCTTACTGAGCCATGCCCAACTCAGTTTTCTTAACCAATTTTTTGAGGTATGATTGACATACAAAAAATAGTACATATTTAATGAATGCAATTTGATGTGTTTGGAAATAAGTGAAACCATCTATGCCATAAATATGTCCATTCCCTCCAAAAGTTTTCCTCCCACTATATTTTTTTTTTCTCTGTTAATATAAGATCTACCCTCTGAGTCAACTTTTAAGTACACAATACAGTATTGTTCACTGTGGGCACTGTGCTGTGCTGTAGATCTCTAGGATTTATTCATCTGGCATAACTGAAACTCTGTGCCCTTTGACTAACCCCTTCCATCCCTCCCACTCCCCCAGGCAACCACCTTTTTGTCCTCTGCTCCTATGCGTTTATTTTAAATTCATCATATTAGTGATACCATGCAATGTCTGTCCTTCTGGGTCTGGCTTATCTCACTTAGCATAGTGTCCTCCAGGTTCATCCATGTTGTCACAAATGGCAAAATTGCCTTCATCATCTTCTTCTTCTTCTTCTTCTTCTTCTTCTTCTTCTTCTTCTTCTTCTTTTTTACTATATTTGTATTGTTTTTTTTAGAGAGAGATGAAAGGAGAGGGAGAGAGAGAGAGAGACAAAAACATTGATGACAGAAAAACATTGACTGACTGCCCCCTGCATGTCCCCCACCAGGGACTGAGCCCACAAACCTGGTATGTGCCCTAACCAGGAACCAAACCAGCAACCTGCTGGTGCATGGGTCAACACTCAACCACTGAGCCATGCCTGTGGGGCAAAAGTGCCTTCTTTTTTAAGTTCCCATGCAGCTTTAAATAAAGTCAAGTAGGAAATTAATAACAAAACTGACATTTCCACCCAAACCAGTTTGGCTCAGTGGATAGAGCGTCGGCCTGCGGACTGAGGGGTCCCAGGTTCGATTCCGGCCAAGGGCATGTACCTTGGTTGTGCACACATCCCCAGTGGGGGGTGTGCAAGAGGCAGCTGATCGATGATTCTCTCTCATCAGTGTTTCTAGCTCTCTATCCTTCTCTCTTCCTCTCTGTAAAAAAATCAATAAAATATATATATTTTTTTAAAAAACAAAAAACTGACATTTCAAAAATGGTGAACTGCTTCTTCTGAGATGCCATACAGGGACACACATCCCCAGGGATCAGGGGAAGGCCTGAGACACACATAGGTTTAACACACACGCACGCACACACACACACACACCCCTGAGAGAGTCACAAGAGCCCTTCCAGCCTGGTGCCTGGAGCGCGAATGGAGGTGGCTCCGGACACGTGGCCTGGCTGTGCCCACCTGACTCCCGCCGGCTGCCCATTCTTCCCGCCTCCCGCTCTCCCCTAGAAGTGGAGCCCTTCAAGTCTCTGTACCTTTCGGAGAAGATCCTGCTCCGGCTCCTGAAACATCCCAACGTGATCCAGGAGCTGAAGTTTGATGACAAGAACAAGAAAGCCCCGGAACACTACCTCTACCAGCGCAGCCGCCCGGTGGACTACTTCGTGCTGCTGCTCCAGGTGCGTGGGAACGTTCGAGGCCCTCCGCGGACACGGGCCTCCCAGGCTGGGGGGGAATGGCCATGCCTCCCCACTGCCCAGTTCCAACACTCAGCGGGTGTCCCGGGAGCGAGGCCAGGAGGGTGGGTGTTTGTCAGCGACCCACAGAGGGGGCCAAGTTCGACTGGTTGGTGTCCAAAGAGTGGGGGGATCGTGATGGCCTTTAGTCTGACCGCTCAGGGGTGTTTGTGGTGGGGTGCGGCAGGCACGTCTCCAGCAGAGGGGTCCTGTGACTAAACTTCCAAAACTGCTGTCCTGAACCCCGACCCCTTCTTGTCTCTGTGTGGACACGCCCAGAAGTGGACCTGTACCGTGCCTTCTCTCAAACTTCAGACACTTCATACTTAAAGCTTTTCCCTCTGTCTGAAATCTCATCATCGCTGGCTTCTGCCTGGAGGTGCACAGAACACACCCACTCTCTCGGAAACGTCGCAGTCTCTGCGGTGCCTGGATGCCCCCTCTTTAAGAGGCTACAGGAGGACACCAATGGCTGAGAGAGAGCGGTGCAGCATCTTCCCAGTCCTCACCTCTGCCCTCGCGCCTGGCTAGGCCTGTAAATCCGTGCCGGGCGTGGTTCCAGCACTGGCTCCTGCGGGTGCCCTGGCCTGGCTCCACCATCAGCTCTGTCACTGCCCCGTCTCTTCCCAACAGCATCTCCTGAGTCCCAAATACAGTGATGGGCTTAAAATCGTAATTAAACTTACAGTAGCTTACAAGCGGGCTCTTTTTTTGCCTGTTTACCTGCACGCCGTCTGCTCTGACACGATAGTGTGCCGCGTGCCCATTCTTTCATATAACCTCAATAAAATGGCCCTCTCCAAAAAAGGGGTCACATTCTTCACTGTTGGAAGTCAAGAAGGGTTCTATCACATTTTTTGAATAACGCAATGACCCATACAATTTACTGGTCTGTGCTTAAAAATATAAACGTAACTGTTTTTAAATCAAAGTTGGAGGATGTAAAATGTAGTGGCAAGAGTGTAAATTCAGACATTGGAAAGCTCTGGCTTTAAAACTCCAATATTGCCGCTTCCTAACTCACCTTGACCAAGTGATTTAACCTTTCTGAGCCTCAGAATTGTTGCATCTATAAACCGGAGTTGAAGGCAGGATGGGCCACAGAGGGCTGTGGGAACCACTGAATGAGAAACCATGCCAAGCACCTAACACAGCGCCGCACCATAGACCACACTGTACGCTACACGTAAGCTGCCCTCATCAGTGGTGATGGGTAAAACAAGCTTCACACACAATCAGAATTGGATTTTATTTCAACCAGATTTAGAGATGGTCTCATCTCAGAACAAGCCATAGAGTCCATGTATAGGGCGCTGGGCCAACGGATGCCTAGACCTGCATCATGGAAGGGCCATTGCAGTATGCAAGGAGAGCTCCGGGTCATTCGTGACTTGAATGCAGCTTTATGAATAAGGCAATTAACTCACTGCAAAGGGCTACCGAAGCTGGCAGTGCTATTTCTGAAACGTAGATCTGGACAGAATCCCCGTTTCCCTGGGACCAGCTCTCAAGTCCACTTGTTATCCAGACAGAAGCTTAGGGTCGTGGTCAGTAAGAGGCCTGGAAGTGCGTGCACACACCCTCAGCACACTGCCTTCTTTCTCCAGGGGAAAGTGGAGGTGGAGGTTGGTAAGGAAGGCCTGCGCTTCGAGAATGGAGCCTTCACCTACTATGGTGTCCCCGCCATCATGACCACTTCTTGCTCAGGTATTCCGGTCCCCAAGCCGTGGCTTACTGGGGAAGCAGCGAGGTGTTGCAGAAAGAACAGCAGCTGGGTTCAAGTCTTTGCTCCTCTTGGGGACCCTGGGCCAGCCCTGCAACTTCCTGGGCGTTGGTGTCCTCCTCCTGGAAGTGGGAATGAGACTGGTTTTTCATTCAGAGAGTTTGTTTGTGGAAGTACACGGTAGACAGTAACGTTATCACATGTTAGGGATGGATAGCGGTCTTTTTTTTTTAGTGTGAAAAGACAAGTTTGTTTTTCTTTTTACACTTCCATTTTATTGTCTGGTGCCTCGTGTCGTTGTTTTGCCGAGTCCATTGGTGCTGGGGGGGGGGGCGGGGGAGGGAGACCCTCCCTAAGAAGGTGTACTTTCTGAACGGCCTCTGAAGCACGTTGCATCTTTCTGTCCTCAGATAACGATGTGCGGAAGGTGGGAAGCCTGGCTGGATCCTCGGCCTTCCGTATGTATTTCTCAAACCCCTCCCTCACACTCCCCAGCGTAGTCCGGCCTCAGCCCGCTCTGGGCACCGGACCCAGTCCTCTGAGCCTGGGCTGGGGCTGACACCCATGCTGGCAGCCTCTCTCTAATGCTCTGCCAGGAACACGGCTTCTTGCCAGGTACTCACAGGCCACGGGGGCTTCGTTTCTGTGTCTGGACTGTGTTCTGCTGCTGCTCTGCTCATGTGCCGTGATGAATGGAAGGGAGGGAGGCGGTGAGGGGAGGTGCCATTCGCTGTCACACGTCTGTGTGCTCTGGTGGAGGTTCGGCCTTTCCTTCTCTGCGGTGACGACTCGCCCACTGGCCTTTGCTTGACCACGTAATATGCCGTATTGTATCTGTGGGGTTAATAGGAAGTGACTGCAAGATCTTGGGGTAGACATCCCAGGCTGGTGCGATGTGTTGCGTATCTGCTTCTCTTTCCTCCTTCGCCACATCTCCGCCGGAGGCGCGGTGCCTGCCAGCGGGTCGTGCATGCTGACCGTGCGGGCTGGCCCGGGGCTGCTGGCTGGTGTGCTCTGCCCCTCCTATGCTTCACCTACGTGCTGCTTCCTATATGGGATTGTTGTGCTGGGGTTTAGAAGGCATGGCATTTACTGTGATGTGTGATGCTGAAAGAATGACTTCTCTAGAATTTTTTTTTTTTTTTACCTCACTGGTCTGAGTTCTGCATTGCTTTCAGCTGTTCTTGTTTAAAGTGGCGATTTTAATGCCAAATGGAGTGTTTTCTCTTATCATAAAACGCGTTTTTACGTAGTGTTTTATATTGGGTTTCTCAGAGGGTTCCCAACACTGGATATCAATCCCTGGCACGTGAAAGACAGATGCCATTTTAGCATGGGGAAACCAAAGAAGTGACGTGCTCCAAATCACCCAGCACATCGGTGGCTTACACAGATGCCCTGACTTGCACACAGCACGATGAAACACAGATTTGAGATCCATCGCGTTCCAGGATGCAATCTCTTTTGTGGGAATATTGGAACCATGTATGGTATAGTTTCACGTCCTAGCCCAGCAGAGAGCTGAAATGTAATTAGAGTAGTTACCCATATCCCGGGGGTGGCCCAGCGTGAGCTGAAGGAGATCTTTAAAATAAAAACCCTGGTTGGCCAGCACACTTCTACAGGCCGATGGATGTCAAGTGAGGCTGGCGGAGGAAGCCTCGGTACTCAGAGTGAGAGCTCTGGGTGGGGAGGGGTGCGCTCCAGGACCCACGTGGTCCTCTAAAGGAGATGCCCACCCATCACATTGCTCAATGTAGAGCAACTTCTGGGATTCTAAATCTTACCTAGACTTGTTGGCCCCGTTCTGGCTCTTCCAAAAGACCAAAAGAGGGGGGAACTCTGGGGGAAGAGGATAATTACGACTCCCCCCAGCCCACCTAATTGAGATGACATTTTAAAAGTACACATTTGTTTAAAGTAGCAGTAGGAAGATGTTATCTGGTTTCCTCCTTTCCTTCATTTCTGTCCCTAGTTTTTTGTATCCGCATCCTTCCGTTTTATCAACGGGACGGGAGTACACTCGCAACACGGGTCTCTCCTTCGGAACTGGTTAACTAAAAGGAAGCATTACACTCTCTACCCCTCCCCACTTTTGAGCATCTGTAGAAATCTTCAGGAGGAAAAAAAAATCGAGTGAGTCTGTGAGGGGTATACTAGTAGAGACATTTTCCATCCTCCCCCACACCCTCTCCACTTCGTGGAGTGAAGTGTGAAATGACCCCAAAGACTGGCCGCACCAAGCATGTCAAACTCGAAGGCTAACACGGGCCAAATAAACAAGGTTTAAGTTTATGTATGTGGGCCACAAAAAAAACAAAAGCTTCAATTTTCATAGGAAGTTAGGTTTATTTAGATAGAGACATGCTGAATACAAAGGGCTGAAATAATGATTTATCGTTAACATAAACTAGAACATTTTAATAAAAATTAATATTTTTTTTCTTGAACATTAACTTAACAGACACTGAATAACTGCACAAATTAATAAGCGTAACACAAATAAACCTATTTTTCTTGTTCTCGGAAAGCAGAATACTTCCTGTCGTGCACACCAAACAAGTCAGTCCAAGACTAATGGCGGAGCAGTCGGCTGCTAAAATATTCGCTGCAAAAAATTAAAAAATAAAATAAATAAATAAATAAATAAATAAAATATTTGCTGCTAGTATTAGTGGAGAGAGATGGTGCACCTGTGAGGCCCGTAAGGGCAATGAATGCATCAGGATTATGGTAATCAGTCATTAGTAAGCATTGTAGTTCGTTATTAATAGTTATGTATAACAGGATATTGTAAAAAGTAAGGTATGACACTTCTATTAAAATGTTTCTTGCATACCGTTATATTGAATGGGCTGCAAACATGTTCGTCATAGGCCGCATACTGTGAGTTTGACATGCTTGGGCCACACCCTGCAGTTGTCCCTGCTGGACGTTCAGCCCTGGGTCCAGCCACCCAGCATCTTTCACTGGCCAAGAACCTTGGCTTGTAGGCCAAGGGAGAGCTAAAGGCTGACCCACAAGGCAGTAAACTCTTTTAGGATCTCACTTTAGCAAATTGTTCCTGTCCTGGAAGCCAGCCTGTAGTTCTATCAGCCTTTGAAGGTGACTAATGGGATAATGCGTTTGCCAGAACACTGCCCGTGACCAAGGCCTCAGAGTTGAACTCGAGGTTACAAGTAGGTCCCTCTGGCTTTCCTGTGCAGAGGAAAGGGAACAGAGCCTGCACTGTCTCTCTCTTTTATCTTGGTGCCGATGGCCAGGGAGCCCGGGAGGACCATGGTGAGCCTGGCGCTCTGGAGGAACGGGGCCTGAGCTCAGGGTAGCCAGAAAAGCAGCCCGCAGGACTGGGCAGGTGGAAAGAACACGCCTTTGATTGCTTGGCCAGGGTAGGCGTTTAATTTGCAGCCCAGAAGTATTACGATTCTTCTTGAGACGATGGGGTTTCTTATCCCAATGTATCTCAAGACATTAAGGGCCTGTTCAAGTATTCTTTGATATCACGTATCAGAGTAAATGATTACCAGGTATAGGGCTCCAAATATAGGGCTACACACACACACACACACACACACACACACACACCTGTACCTATGGGTCCTTTCAGTAAAAATCATCTGATGCTGCAGAAGCTGCCGACTTCTATGTGCCACCTGCAGACTGGCTTCACTTAGCCCCTTGGAAAGGACTCGGAATGACCATATAAGAAATGTGAAGACAGATCCCCACGCAGAAACACAGCGTCAAGCGTGGGGAGGGACTACACACTGCTACACACCATACCACACCCAGGCCCCCAAGTGATGGCCAGCACCATTTCAGACCCTGTGGGGGGAGAGAGAAGGAGAAGGGGACAGTGAGGCAGGGGCTCTGGAGCACTTGTACTTGCTAAGAAGTGACAGTGAGTTCATTCGCCAGGCTGATTCACATTAAGGTTGTTGGAAATGCTGCCTGCTGCTCTTATTTCCCAAGCCGCTAGCAGCACATGGTTCCTCCCCGGAGGGAGCTCCTAGGCGTCGCAGGCAGGATCCCGCTTCCTCGAGGATGCCCCTAGCAGGAGCTTGCATGTTGCTTTTAGCCCTCTGGCGGGTGGACGGGTACATGTGGCAGCTGGGAGCGCCCGGCGGGAATGCAGTGCTGGGCTCCCCGCAGACTTGCTGGCTCAGAGAGAATGCGGCTACGGACGCACGCTCCCCACGGGGGCACTGCTGTCCTTGTCCTTGGCAGGTTTGCTTCCCTCTAAAAAAGTATGCTACATCTCTTTTGGAAGACCTTCAGGAAAGTATTTCCTTTCCCTCTTTCTGGAGAGTGACTTTGTGAGAGGGTACAATCTCCGTGTTTTCCTTTTTGCAGAGAAATGTGATGCTTTCAAGATCCAGGAACAGACTGTCTCACCACTCTTTGTCTCTCTCCTTTTGTGTTTATCTTCCCCTTCACAACTCACAAACCCTTGGCTCTTTAGTGCCCGTGTCTGTGTCTCGCACCTTCGCCTTCAGCAGAGGGGACTCTCTGGCAGGCTCGCCAGGTAAACGTGCATGGGTATCTTGGGTCCCCATAGATCCAGTGAGGTTTGCAAATGGGGCCTTTGATCTCTTTCACTTCACTGTCCCACATGAGAACAGTCTCTCCCAGCAGGCATTCTGGTGCCTAAGGCACAGCACAATCCTCTCTAATAAAAAACTAATATGCAAATTGACCATCACTCCATCACAAATATGGTTGCACCCACAGCTGAAGCCAAGTTCCCATAAGGAGCCTTAACATGCAATCAGCAAGGACCTGAGGCTATGCCCTCCCCCGCCTCCGTGGGGCTTGACAGGACCTCAGGCCACACCCCCTGCCCCAGCACTGGGCCAGGGGACCTGAGGCTACACCCCCTGCCTACAGGGCTTGACAAGGATGGGATTGGATCTAGCCCAATTGGGGGGGGAGGGGGAACAGCCTGATCTGGGTCTCACACGATTTTGAGGTGCATGTGAGGGGGGGGGGACTTGACTCTCTGGGTCCTCTGGTGAGACCCAGATTCTGACAGGAGGAAGGTTTTCATATACATTTTACTAATTTTATTTCATATCTGACACTTCTATTATAGAGAAAGGGCAAATAGCAATATTAAATTATTTCCTCTAATTAATCCCCTTAAATGTGCACAAATTTCGTGCACCGGATCACTAGTGAACAGATAACACTCATTTGCACATCCAGCCCAGGCATTGCTAGTTCAATGGTGTCACTTGTGAATTTAGCTCTCAGAGTTGTATCTGTGTAGGTAAATAGAGAAATAATGGGATGAGAGATGATGTGAGCTCTTCCTCAACATTTATCTGGCTGTAGAATGGAGAGGTGAAGAGTGCAGCAGGAGAAAAATAGGAAGAAACAACAGAACAGTATGCCTTATTCCTATTTTTCCTCCACCTTTCTTTAAGTGTGGTCTCTGCCTCTAGCTAACCACTAACCCATCCTCATTATCTTCCTAGTAATGTTACCATGTGGTGACCATATTCCCTCTGGCTCTGTTCACACAAAGGATGCTCTATGTAAAATTTCAAAACAACTTTTCATTAGATTTAACCTCTCATTAATTAAATACAAGTTACCAGTTTCTTTTTAATTGGGTAAAGCAGCTCCTCATAGAGCTACACAGTAACTCGAAGACTAAGTAGAATGTAAAAAAAAATCTGAACAATCAATTAAGTGCTTGTATTGTTTTCATCTCTAGAGGTTGATCTCTTAGGCTCGGGGAATAAGTAATGACCAAACCAAGAATTTATTTGTTCAATTGCTCTGAAGTTGGAACACAATTGCCCACGCCCTCTACATCTGTCTCCCTTATCCCAGTGCTACGGTAACGATTCTGAGGCCCCACCATATTCTCGGTCATCAAAAATCCAGTTGTGTTGTGCTATCTGCAGAGGAAACCCTCAATATTCAAAAAAAAGGCTATGTGAGGCCTCAAACCCCCAAGTTTGCCACTTCAAAAGTATTTATGTTGACTTCTTCTTTCTCCCAAATCACATTTTCCCATCAAAAACCATCTGGTTCCCATGTTTATCCGTACAAGATACATCAACCACATTCTCAAATTTTCTCCCTCACTTGATGGTGATTTTCCACCAAGAAATAAAAATTTTTCTCACTTGGTGAGAACCCATGCCTTCACGATGACCAAAGGACAGTATGTTCAATGTGAGATGCCAAACTGGTGCCTCTGCCAGCTAACTGGTCTACTCCCACATGCCAGCAAAATTAGAAATGACCACATCATGGACCTTCACAATCCTTTACATATGGGGAATCTTGGTGAGTGAAGAATGTGCTATGAGTTTCAGCACAAGGGAAGATGCCCATTTTAAAAAGATTTTCAACCAAAAGGATCAAAGCATTAAAAAAAAAAAAGAAGGGGAAAAAAAAAAGGAGGAAAGTTGGGATATATTTTCCTTTTTAATTAACCCTCCGTTAACCAGACAGCCTACTTAATTGTAACTTCCAGTTAAAGTAAAGGGTAATTCTAGTTCATCAGTGTTTATTATGAAAACCTTCATGGTAACCCAGTGTCAGACAGAGATTTAGGTGTCTCATTTTTTCTGGGCAGATCCCCTAGCACCGTGGTCGGCAAACTGCGGCTCAAGAACCATATGCGGCTCTCTGGCCCCTTGAGTGTGGCTCTTCCACAAAATACCACGGCCTGGGCGAGTCTATTTTGAAGAAGTGGCGTTAGAAGAAGTTTAATTTTAAAAAATTTGGCTCTCAAAAGGAATTTCAATCGTTGTACTGTTGATATTTGGCTCTGTTGACTAATGAGTTTGCTGACCACTTGTGGGGCCTAGCAGGTACTGAGACTTCACATCTAATTGGCTGGTGCCGTGTGCTCCTGGAAGCTCTTTTAACCACCACCACCCCATTTCCAACCCAGTGGGAAACAGGTGAATGACAAGGAGGTGAGAGCAAGGCCAGCTTAGTCCATCCCTTAGTTTAACTGCAGAGTGGAGCCCTGGCCGGCACAGGGGGAGATAGTGAGAAGTGGGATGCCTTGCTTCTCCTTTGGCTGGTTCCTCCCTTCTTCTTTTGTCTGGTCCAAGGGTGGGCAAACTTTTTGACTCGAGGGCCACAATGGGTTCTTAAACTGGACCGGAGGGCCGGAACAAAAGCAGCCTGACCATGCTGGCACTCTCATCTTGGGCTGCTGGTGAAGGAGCGGAGGGGAGAGTAAGAGAACCCTCCACTCTTTCAGCTCCGCGGGCCAGATAGAACAGCCGAACGAGCCAGATCCAGCCCATGGGCCATAGTTTGCCCATGGCTGGTCTGGTCTCTGTCTATAGCCAATCACCACGCCTTCCCAGCAGTCGGGTGACATCTTCATACCTATATCATGGTATTGCCACCTTCACTCTTGCTTCTGCTCCATCTCAGCAGCAGCAGAAGCTTCGGTCAGGAATGTTGGGGAAAGCAGTCCTGGGCACCTTCTGGCCACTATACTTGATTTGTCATCCAGATACATATTATGTATAGTATGTCTTACCCTCCTCTTACACAGGCAAAAAAATATAAATACTGGAAATTAATAGGGCCTTTAAGTTTAAAAGGAACTGTCATTTTACTTGATCCTCACAACCACCTTAGGAGACGGGCAGGGATTATAATTGGGAGGCAATAGGTCTGAGAAATTAAGTGATTCGATTGGTGTCATGGGTGTATTAAGCAGGTAGAGTAATGACGACTAGAATACTAGACTCTTAGGTCCTGCTCTCCCACAGCCCAAGACTTTGCTGCCCCTCTGAAAGTAGGCATCTTGTGCCCCTCGGAGGGTTGTGATTTGTTTGCATTTTGAAAGCAGATGTGCTAATGAATATGGTGCTCACACTGGATTGAGGCCAGTGGTCCCTGCACCAAACATCAACCATTGCCCATAATGAGTTTCCTTCTGTTTGAGCCTCGGTTTGAAATGAGGAGAGCCAAGTGGTCTGTGGATTGACTCCAGAGTAGGGTGTAATTAGCCAGCTTTGCAAGTGTCTTCACTTAAATGCAAACCCTCTGATCCGCCCGCGCGGAGAGTAGGAGGGCCGCTGCAGTTATCACTCCCTCTCCCCGGATTCCTTCCTTCTCTCTTCCCCCAGCAGAGATGATCTCACAATCCCTCCGAGCCCACAAAGGCACAGAGGCGGGAGAGAGGTTGGAAGCAAGGGTTCTTTTTTCAGTGCTTGATTGTCCATCCATAATGTTGCTTTGAGATCAGTGAGGATAGAGTTTTCTCCCAGAATATTAAGAGGAGAGTCCCTAAAAATAATCGCTTTACTTCGTAAAATGTGGTAAGTGGAAATATTCCTTTGGGTTGGCTCTTGCGTCGTAAACATTTGGGAATCATTAAAAGCTTCGTGTAACGTGAGCAAGTTCATCTGGGCTCCTAACTTGGGCTGATTTTGCAGAGTTCACATTATAGCTCTGACGGAGTGCTTTTGACATTTGGTTGTCTGATGTTGAATGTTACCCCCAGAATGATGCATTTTTATAACCCTCGTTTGTACTCTTATAAGCCTATGCAATTAAACTCCCCCTGCAGCTTGGAGAACACAGATGGCACATGGCACAGCGACCATGACCAATGTGGACTGTTCCCCCTTGTGCCTCGTTGAATGCTCCACAAGATGTAACCAGGCAGCCACTGAAGCCCACTTCCCCCTCAGATCCTCAGACTGGCCAGGGGCCTGGGGACTCTTCTGTATTGTGGGTCCTTCTCCCGGGATAGAGTTGTGATCACTCCTCCTGATACAAGTGTCACGAGTGAAGCAAGAGTCGCAGATCTGTGTACAGGTTCCCCCGGCCCCTGGCTATCAGTGAAGAGCGAAAGGATATTCCTTGCAGCCCCAACTGCAGTGGCAAATCCTCTTCCACCCACCCCACGTGTTACCACAGTGTCTTCTCCACCCAACCTCAGGAACTCCAGTTTGCCACCTAGGACAGATCGGTCTTGCAGACTGACTAGGCAAAGACTGCAGAATGAGTTAGTTCTGCCACCCTTCTCCATGGCACCTGGAGGTCTAGAGTAGAAATCCCTAGCCCCCCTACCATCCTATCTTCCCAGGGCCACGATGAGCAAGAGGCGGCAAGTGATATGCCGACTGCTTGGCCTCGCCCCTGTTGAGGGGGGCTGTGGTCAGGTTTATGCATGGCGGTTTGATCTGTTCCCCCGTAGTCCTCTTCGCACCACAGTTAGGATTTCCCTCCTCGCTTCACTTCCCCAAGCTGTGCCTCTGTGCTCTTGGGAAATGCCAAGGAGAATTATACAACTTGAACTAGTTTGCCATGCTGCTGGGACACTCGTCTGTTACTGATTTCTTCTTCTTTTTATTAAAAGCATGTCCATGTCCCTCGCTCAGAAACCTCTGCGTGTATGGGCACAATTACCAAAATGCCGAGTCATCGCATCCCACCTATTGAGGAATGTCAGGCTCTGGGACATGAAAACATGTATCTTGCACAACACTCAATGAGCTGAGAGACTTTCTTTGTCATGAAACGAGGGCTTCTTTTCCTTTTAAGAATTACTTTTTATAGACCAGAACTCTGTAAGACGCTTGGAACTTTTTGTGTTTGGAATCCTTGAGGGTTTTATGACCAAACCTTCAATAGCATTGTTTATACTTTAAAAAAAAAAAAAAGTTTCTCATCCCAGCACAACCGTGATGTTCCTTGTGTTTGGCATGCATGTCCTTGTGAGTGGCAACATGCAGGTTCGGTGAGGAGAGCTTTGGGGGGAACCAGGATGTAGCAGCTGTTGCCTCTGTTTCCAGCAAGGTGTAGAAGTGATTCGGACAGAACCTTCGGTGGATGGAAGTTGTTCAGTAGATAAGACGGGGCTGTGTTTCCCTATCATCTTCCTTGAATGTACCTTGAGTTGAGACCGAAGGGATGAGAATGTGGAACTGCAGAGGTAGGGTATGTGAAGCACATGTTCAACCAGGCAAAGGGGAGGTTCTCAAGGAGTGAAACTGAAGCCATAGACCCTGCTCACACTCTCTTCCCTTGTTCTACACTAAATTGAGGACAAGACCCACCAGGGCAAGGTACAGTTTCTGGATTCCACTCACCTGCCAAAAAAGCCGCCCTCCTGCAGGACTCCCTACCATTGCCAGAGTGTGCCCAAGGAAGCACCATCAACTGAGTTAGCCAGCCCCTCTCCCCCCATCTTAGAACATCCAAATGGATCTAGCCAAGCCAGAACTCATCAGTTTGTTTTCAAGGGACCAGGACCAGAAATGAAACAGATACTTTTCTTCCCAATGCTATTGCCCTTTACAATCACCTTGATGCTTCGCTCGGTTCTCTGTGGCACGTCACTGTCCCTCTCAGTCCTTGGTTACTCTGGAGGAGGCTCTGGCTCAAGGGAGCCTGGTTCACAAGCTTATTAGACAGACAAGCAAACACACAAACAGAAAATTCTAATGCCTCCTGCTGCCTCTTCCTTGAGCTACCAGGCAGTGCCCTTTGCTTCTCATTGCACATGCTCTCACTCTTCAGCTGCCCACTCCTCTCTTCTTAGAGATATTAGCTTTTCTCAGAATGACTTTAAGTTGCAGAGGAAAGGTTTTTCTGACTCCAGGATGGTTTGAGATCTCTGAAACCTTTTCTAAAATAAAATTTAGATTTTAAATTTAAAAGCATCTTAAGGGACTCATGCATGCTGATTCGTTCACTCTACACGTTTTTTGTTGAGCACCTACGCTAGGCCATGCACTGTGCTAGGTACTGAGTGTACAGTGATGACCAGAAAAGACAAGGTCGCTGCCCTCGTGGGATTTAGTTAAATTGAGTAGACAAAACTTGTGAAAATGCCTTGAAGGACTGAACAAAGGGCAGTGATAGAGAGAAACAGAGGAATCTTCTTGGGATAGCCAGAGGAGGTGGTGTTTCAACTGAGACCTGATGACTGAGAAGTGAGAGTGGTTGGGAGAAGGGGTGAGAATGGGAAGATGAAGTCTGGGTGGGTAGGAGGTGAGATAAGAGGAGAAGAAGGGGGAGCAGAGGAAATAGTATCTACTGAGGTGGGAGATGCTTGCACGACTGAGGATCCCCACGGCGGCGGCCAGTAGAGCAGAGCATGCAGGGGAGGGGAGGGGAAACCCAAGATGAGATCCAACAGAAAAGCAGAGGTCAGGTCATGGTAGGGCTTAAGGATCACAGCAAAGAGTGTGGGTTTTATTCAGATTCAATAGGAAAATGATTTGTGTCTTTTAAAATGTGCTTCTGGCCGCTGAGGTGAGAACTGATTATAGATAAGATTATAAGTGGGGAGATTATTAAGTGTGAGCCAGATGAGAGTGATGATGACTCCGACTTGAGCAGAGTCAGAGAGGCAGATGGGCTTACTACTTCGGAGGTGGAGATAAGAGGACTTATCTTGATGCGGGGCTGAAGGAGTGGCCAGAGTCAGGTTGACTCCCAGGTCTCTGATTTAAATCACTGTGTATGTGAATGACGTGTACTGAGGTGGGAAAGACAGGGGAAATCCTTAGTTCTATAATCCTATCAAGGCAGTGATTATTATGGTTCCAATGAGAAAATTACTCAACCTATTGTTGGTTTAATCTTTCTGAAACGCAATTTGCCAGACAACAATAACAGTTTGGTGGCTGACCAGATAGATCATCAGTGCTTCAGGACTCCAAATAGATGCTAATAGGATATTTTGATTGATAGCAACACTCTCTGAAGAGACCGAGTTAAATTCCTGAAGTTCTACCCTGAAAGGACAAGGAGGAGACCCTCTGAATGACTGGACCCTGCACGAAATCTGTGCTATGAGAAGCTGAGAGTCCTGTTCCTTTTTTTTTTTTTTTTTCTTAAAAAATGCATTGTGGCATCAGCTGAGAGGCAGAGGGGTGGGAGGGTCTTATGCCCAGGTTAAGAAAAAGCTAGAGTCACCTTCAGAACCTCTCTTATATTAATCTTAGGGAGGGTGATTCACATAGTTCATTTTGAAACCAAGTAACAGAGTCTTAATTGAATTTTCTCAAGAAGCAGTTCTTAAAAATAGAAATGAAAAAAAAAAAAAAAACACAACTGGCTGAACATTCAGAAGGCCTTATTCCTTCTCCACCCCAGTGAGCCCTAGACGGTGCCCTGACCTAGCCCCACACTACAGGGCCCCGCTTTGGCCCTCCCAAGTCCTGGCCCTCTCTGTGGGGTGAGGAATTTGCAGGGCCAAAGAGATGTGCCCACCCAGAACCTGTGTTCTTTCTTCTAGACCACATTTCAGACACCCAAATCCCAGAATCCCCCATTCCAAAAGGGGCCAGGGGATTGGTCCTCCTCATACAACCCTGTTGTCTGGCACAAAACTCTAAGGGGTTGGCCCCGGCCTTCCAGGTTGGCGAGGACAAGGCTAGAGCCTCTTTTAATGGTTCAGTGGTGTGGTTTAAACAGATGCCCTGTGGAGTGTGGGCCCAGCCATTGTTGGGGCAGACCTGAGTTCTCCCCGGTGCAGTGCATCGGTGCAGTGAGGACTGGTTGTCGGTGCTGTGGCAGATGGTTTCGAGGGCAAATCTTAGCCTTTCTACAATGAGGCTTGTGGACGGAGTTTATATAAAGTAACTCACTCTAGTAGAAGGTCTCGTGGGCTGGGGTAGCTAACCACGCTCACAGCTGGGCCTCGTCTGCACCGTCAATGTAAGAGCATCCAAACCGGTAGGCATTTTTGTGAGAGCTTATTTGAGCCAAACTGACAGCATGGCCGGGGAGCAGGATCTCACAACGCCCCGGAGAATGACAGCGATCTTATCCATATACATTTGGAATTAAGGAGGGAAGGGAAGGCCCGTGACCTGAAGGTGGGAGAAAGCAAGGCGCAGAGGACAGCTAACAAGAGTGTGTGCCCCCTTGAGGGTGGTTCCCTCCCCAAAGGGTCTGATAAAGAGGGTGACCCTGGCATCTCAAAGGTGTGTGAACCGCGATGCACAAGAGCAATGGGCAGGGCTTGCTTCAGCCTTTTCGTAGGCCTGGAGCATGACTGCCCCATTAGACATTCATGATCAGATCAACCGGTGAGGTTACTTTCCACTAGCTTTCTTTCAGAGCCCCTGTGTCCTCCATGGCTCTTACCCCTGGCTGAGGTCCCGGGGAGCAGGAGGAGCCCGAGCCGAGTGGAGCCATGAGTTCCTGTCCCAGGTGTTTGCTCCTCGGAGGAATAAACATCCGTGGGACGGCCTGGCATTTTCCTGGCCTCCGATGGGAGCGGGGAGGGCCCGGTGTCACCACCCAGCGTAACCATTGCCTTAAAGTCCTGCAGGACCTCAGTAACACCTCTCTCTCTTCTTCTCCCTCTTTCTGGTCCCCTGTCCTTTCTCCACACCCACCCCTCCTTGCCTTTTCTCCTTCCCCCCTCCCTCACCTTCTGCAGTAAACCGCTCCCCTTCTCGCTGTAGCGGGTTGAACCGCTCCGAGTCTCCCAACCGTGAGCGCAGCGACTTTGGGGGCAGCAACACCCAGCTGTGCAGCAGCAACAACCTCTACACTCCGGACTACTCAGTCCACATCCTCAGCGACGTGCAGTTTGTGAAGGTAACCCGGCCCCCCCCCCCCCCCCCCGGTGGACCGTCCCTCCATCCTGGCGGCAGAGGTCTTTCCATTTGTTTTAGTTCATCAGGGGTGCTCTCACAAATTACCATAGGCTGGGTGGCTTAAACAACAAACAGTTATTTCTCACAGTTCTGGAGGCGAGGCGTCCAAGTTCTAGGTGTGGTCAGATCCGGTGTCTGGTGAGAGCCCCTTCCTGGTTAGCAAATGAAAACCTCTGATTGGAGTGGGTGGTTCTGTACAAGGGATTTTGAAAATTCTAACTTGACACAGCTTTTGTTTTATTTTGGTGTTGGTTTCTCTTTAGTTTTTTGTTTGTTTTTTAATGTAAGTTAAGATGATGCTTTAGACTAAAGTTAAAAATTCCCTCCTGATTTAATGGACTAGTTAGAACCAAGATGTAGGCCCTCTTTTACTGACCTCTCCCCCTCGCCCCCCCTCCCGCCCCTACCCCCTTTTTTAGCAGAGTTTTTGAGGAACCTAGAGAGAAACTTGTACAAAAGCGGCGTTTTTGTTGGTGGGCACCTCTGTGGTTGGCTGCGGGAAGTTTGTGAGGGCTTCCCATGTCCAGAGAGAATGAAGTTCCAGAACTGCTTATGAGGTCCAGGAGTAAACTGATTTCACAGTATGTTACAAAATTGGATAGAAAAGTATGCCTAGTGGTTAAGATATTAAAGTTGTGATTAATAGTGGTTGCTATGGAGATATCAAAGAATCCTTATGCTTTTTTCCAAAATGTGTTTTGTAAATGTCATTATTAAACTAAGGATGTTTGGTTAATGACATAATCTGGCTTGTGTGGCTGCAACCAAGATGCCTCATCACCATCTGGTGGCAGAATCCCTAAATTGCAGGATTGTGTTTTGAGGGATGAAAGTTATTAAATGATAGGAAACATCACATGGGTTAAAGGTGAACTTCTGGCTAGGACGCCGAAGGCCTGCTAACTCTCGGACTTTAGGCAAGTGCTTCAACCTTCCTAGACCTCACTTCTGTACTCGGAATATAGGCCATAGGAGACCTCTCGCGCCCACCCCATACAGTCATTATGACCAGCAAAGATGATAGTACATACCTATGTGCTCTGTAAGCTGTTAGGCACTATATAGATGGAAGGTTCCGCCCTCATATCCCAGCCTCTACCTGCAAAAGCAAGCCCTTCTGGGTAACACTAGCACTAGAGCTTTCACCAACGTCTGAAAACATAATCTCTAGGTCCATCTCTTTAGGATACTTATAGTACTTCCAGTGAGATCATATATATATATATATATATATATATATATATATATATATATTATGATTTCAATAAATAAATACTTCAATTATGTTTTTTTAAGTTAGAAACTGAAAAGAGACTGTAAACCAATTTGGTAAAAAAAAAAGAAAGAAAGAAAGAAAGAAAGAAAGAAAGAAAGAAAGAAAGAAAGAAAAGCTATCAGGAATGAGTTTGACATGGAAAGTAAATAGTAAATTTATCTGTGAGCTTCCTGGTCATAAAAGCAAAAAGCAGAAACAGTGGGTCTTCAAGTTCCCATCCGATATAAGGAAGTATACAATTCACCTAGAGAAAGGAGCTTCTTTCTGGCAATAATTTATTGAAGGATATAACTATGGAAGGCTTCAAAAAACACACACACACACATTGGCTTCATCTGCAGTTTTGCCAGAGTTCATGTCCTTCACATGGAGGTTTCTCATCTCAGCCTTCGACACAAGCTGGGGGTCACATTCTTGCCAAGCCCCCACTGGCTGGCCCTTAGGAAGAGGGCTCTTGGCAATAGTGTAAGCCTGGGTTTTAAACTTCTCTGTGGGCAGCCACCCTGCTAACTGAAGATGCCCTCCATCCTCTCCAGGGTCTCAGGTAAAGACGTAGCTCCTCCAGGTGCACTGTCAGGGTCCAGAGCCTGCACTCAATTGGTTGGGCGTTGCCCGATGCACTGAAAGGTTGCCGGTTCAATTCCCAGTCAGGGCACATGCCTAGGTTGCTTGGCTTAATCCGCAGTTGGGGGGGGCATGTAAGGGTAAGCCGATGGATGTTTCACTCTCACATCGATGTTTCTCTCTCTCTTTCCTTCTCCCTTCCTCCCTCTCTAAAAGTCAATAAAAAATATTTTTAGAAAAAAACACAAAGATATAAGCATAACCAATGGACACAGACAGTAGGTGGGTGAGGGCATGTGCTGGGGAATGGGAATGGCTGGGGAGAGCTCAATGGGGGGAAAGGAGACATATGTAATACTTTACTTTAAACAATAAAGAATTTAAAATTTTAAAAATAAAACAAAAAACAGAGAGTCCAGAGCAAATA
Organism: Vespertilio murinus; assembly: GCA_963924515.1. Classification (NCBI taxonomy): domain Eukaryota; kingdom Metazoa; phylum Chordata; class Mammalia; order Chiroptera; family Vespertilionidae; genus Vespertilio; species Vespertilio murinus. Next base: position 17,780,864 of record OZ004714.1, on the reverse strand, counting down.
AAAATGACAGTGGGGACTCTGGTGGCAAACACACAAAGGGTCCTCTCCTTATCTTCAGCCCCTTGCCTGGTACAGCTCGGGTAAGGCCCCTAGTTCACAGACCTCAGGTCACGGAGGCCTGCGTTCCAATGCACCCCGGGGGGGGGCTGCCTCTGAGCTTGGGCCACATCGCCGGACGGCTCTGCTCAGCTTCTCCTGAGCTCCCGCCCCCTCTGCCTCTTCCTTCCAGATCACGCGGCAGCAGTACCAGAATGCGCTCACCGCCTGCCACATGGACAATTCGCCCCAGTCCCCCGACATGGAGGCCTTTGCTGACGGAGACTCCACCAAGCCCCCCACGGCCCGGGGCACGCCCCAGACCCCCAAAGATGACCCTGCCGTCATCCTCCTGGACAGGAACAGCCTGCCATGTAAGTCAGCCGGGCGGAAGGGCCGGGCTGCCTTGAGGTGAGGATAGTCCCGCCTTCCTCCTCATGGCTGTCCGGAGCTGCCACCTTGTCCCCACGGAGCCGGGTCTTCTCCAAAGCCAGAGACGTGACACACGTGCTGTCCTCCCCAGGCAGCCGCTCCGACGGGCTGAGAAGCCCCAGCGAGGTCGTGTACCTGAGGATGGAGGAGATGGCCGTCGCCCAGGAGGACACGACAGACTTCCAGGAGCACAGCACGCAGCAGCTCTCAGTGTCTCCAACAGACGTTCCCGCAAGAGCAGGTCCGGGAGGGAAACGGGGCCCCGGGAGCCAGCGGGGGTCACCACCATAGGGCACTGGGAAAGGGGAGCCTGGAATCCCAGCCCCCTTGTAACATGTCCCACCTTCTTATACCTTCTAATATCTACTGAGCAGCTACCGCGCATCAGACCCGGGAAGACAGTGCGTTAGGAGCTGGGGTCCTTCACTTAGGAGCTATGCAATTTGGGGCAAGTTACTGTAACCGAAGATTCAGTTTTCTTGTCTTCATAGGTACATTTCCTTGTGTTCATAGGTACAGACTGCAGCAACTAGCTCATAAAGTAGCTTTGAGCATGGATGAGATAGCACAGACAGAGGGTACATTCCAGTGCTTGGTGCCACGCTCTCTAAATAGTGCATAGTTGTGGTTAAGCCTGCTTTGCAGATTAGGACACTGAAGTCAGCCATCACTCTCCCCGGCAGGGCTCTTCCCCTTTTTTGAGGCCCAGGGACCAGAAGCGATCCGTAGGGCTTGTCCTGAGGTCTGAGACGGTATCACCTCCCTCTGAGAACTGTCCTAACGGTGGCGGTGCCCCGAGCTTCCCGCGTCCCAGCAGTCCTGAGGTCCTTCTTTTCTTGCCTACGAGGTGCTTGAACTTGTAGCTAACGCAGAAAACCTGGGACATGCGTAATTACCGTTCCAGGACCTAAATTTAGAACCTGATGCTCTTTTTCTCCCACCCACACTGAATTTAGTAGCTAAAACACGTACCAAGAAATTGTATCAGAAGAATAAGAATGGAGATGGGGTAGTCTTCGGAGATTACCTAGTCCGTCCTCCTCTGTGTCGCATGAGGACCCCGAGACCTGGAGGAGGGAGATGACGTGGCCCGTCGGTGTGCTGCATGGGGAGAGGGCTCGGCCTCCTGGCTCGGGCTGCAGTGCCGTGGCCAGCACATCCTGGTGCCTCCCGGGTTAGGTTCTTCCTACATTGGCACTAAGCGCTGGGCTTCTTCCTGGCTCTCGGATTCTAGGGCTTTCTGCATTCTCACTGGGTTCAGTGGGAGAAGACCTGGCATGTACTTAATTGTTACTGTGCCCTGTGGTTTTCCAGGATCTGTACAAATAGAGGAAGGAGACATCACCATCTGTCCTCAAATGTGCTTTTTTTTTGGTCTGGCAAAAAAAAAAAAAAAAATGCTGAGGAAGAGAACATCTTGTTCCCTTTTCTCTCCTGCCAAACAGGGTTTGAGTAGTTAATTCCCACTCTTGTTCTCTCTCTTTGTTCCTTTTGTGGCACTAAAGTGCTCCTTGCTACAGGCTTGCTGGGCCCTCCTCCCTTGCTGGAGCCACTGCTGCCTTAGCACCGGGGCTGCACTCTCACCTGCTAGGAAATGTCAGCCGGAATCCTCCCACCTAGACCCCTGGGTGTGCACGTGGAAACCCTTGTGTTCTTCCTTCTTTCCTTTCAGCATCAGATAGTGAATGCTGTAATATCAACCTGGATGCAGAGACCAGTCCCTGCAGTGGTGATTTGGAGGAAACCATGGGCAAGAGGCTGCTGAGAACCTTGAGTGAGTATCTCCTCGCCCACATGCAAGCCACCCACCAGCTGGGCAGTAGAAAAAACACGTTAGGCTCTTCCTCATGGAGGAGTAACCATCGGCTCCTTTTGGGAACCCTGGTGAGGAACGGCCGTGGGAATCCATCAGAGGCCCTGGGCTCTTGTTGCATCCTTGATAAATGGGGATCCGAGGATGGGAAAGGCAGGATCCCGAGGCGTCACATGGGCCTTACTCCGTTCTCTCCAGGAAATCTCCATTCCATTGCGTTTGTGGCTTTGTAGGTGAAAAGTGCATCCTAGTCCTTCAAGATATAAATGTGCTGCCTGGCTGGCGTGGCTCAATGGTCGAGCATCAACCTATGAACCAGGAGGTCACAGTTTGATTCCTGGTCAGGGCATATGCCTGGGTTGTGGGCTCGATCCCCAGTGTGGGGTGTGCAGGAGGCAGCCAATCAATGATTCTCTCATCACTGATAATCTATTTCTCTCTCCCTTCATCTCTGAAATCAATAAAGATATATTTTTTGAAAAAATGTAAACCTGTTGATATCAGCAGCAGGGGTACAATGCAGATTGCTTCCTGCCAAACTGTCTCCATTTCTGCTTCTATTTTGAAGAGAGCTTGGGCCACCAGGAGAGTATGAATGACCTCTGAGTCCTACAGCTTGACCCTTACAAACTGTTTTTCAGGTGGTCGAAAAAGAAAGAGGTCACCCGATGGAGAGAGAGCTTCTGAGGACAACTCCAATTTAACAGCTCTCGTCACATGATGGGCAGACAACTTTTGCTGGGTGTGTGACATTCCAGAGCTTTGGGGGAGAACCCACCCTCCCATCATCTGCTTCTCCCCAAGGTGACAGAGCATTCCGCTTCCCTCACCACCTCTTCACCCCCGTCGGTTTGGCAGACTTCCCCTCGTCGCCTCCAGTTGGACTCAGAGCCTCGTAGTGGCCAAGATGGAAGGAGGTGCCTGAGTGGAACGTGCTGGAAGTGGCCTTGTCCACAGCACAGCCTGGGGCCGGAGAAGACATGACTCAACGTTGACAATGCCACTCTGGGACTCCTAACGCCCTTTCTGTTCTTTGAGATCCCGATGCCATATTTCATGTGTAGCTTAGCTCAGAAGGTGCCGCTGACAGGCTCAGCGGAGGCCGGAGCAGCAAGCATAACAGTTGTTCAGAAGATGCACCAAGAAGTCCTCCAGGACTTCCGGGCAGCGGGACTCAGCCATGTGGGCATGCTGTTACCACGCGGAGAACTGTGGGTGACCCGTTTCCTGCTAGATAAGGGCTCCCGCGGCCTGAGGACGGGGGTCTCGGCGGGAGTGGAAAGAATGCAAGATGGAAGCTCAAGTCACTGATTTTTCCCAGGGACACGTCTGCTTTGGCTCCCATTCGGCAGTTACCGATCCATCAATCTGCTCTGGAAGAGGAGGAACCGGGAACAGAGAGATCTGATCGATCGGGGGCCAGAGATGGAGCTTCAGGTTTTAAGTTCAAATCAAAGCAAATATATATTTTACATATATATATATATATATATATATATATATATATATATATATATATCCTAAGCTGTTGAAGCAAGTTTAGCCATGACAAACCAAAGAGTGCCCACGTCAGCCAAGAAGAATGCAAGGTCTCATGGGACTTCAGTGTGCATTGCACATGAGCATTGAAGAGTCATTCCCTTTTTTCAACCTTACCCCTTACTGCACCCCAGCCAAGTTAGCCATGTATACTTTACTCCAAGAACATACTAGATTTCTGCCATTTCACTTGGATGTGGGGGCAGATGCAATTCCAAGCATAACCATCAGATGGCAGGATGACTGCACGTATCTACTTGAATACAAAAGTGTTCTGATCAGGACACAGAGCCAGCCTTAGGGAAAATGTGGAAGTGAAGGTCTTTGTCCCTTTCTGATCAATCACCCTGATCCAGTGCTGCCTGCTCAATCTCCAGACCATTCCCTAACTTTTCCCTGGAGCGGGCCACCAGGCTTACCTCCCCTTCCTCCACAACCATTACTCCTATTGCCCCATTCAATCAATAATCATATGATGATTCCTCTGGGTTATTTGCAGCTTACCCTTAGGAACCTTTAACTCAGGGGTTCTTAACTTGGGGTCCATCACCCCAGGGGGTCCACAGTTGGACTGCATAGGGTCTATGAAACCCCTAACACTAGGAATGTAGTGTCTGTGTTCTTAGGCCTGTTTCCCAGAGGGCTAAAGCTTTCATAGATCCTCAAAGGTCCTGGACCCACAAAAAGTTAAAAACGATTTTGACTGAAAGTGGAGCTTTCAGCCCAAAGTTTCTGCAATGCAGAGTGAAGTGAGCCCTGGCAGTGTGAGATCGATTTTTAATTGTAAGTGGTCTTCGCAAGTGTCCTTGAAACCGATGGGGAGAGCTGGCACCCTCCGAGAAGTGGACGTCCTCAGAAATTCTTGGCACACCCTAGGCTGTTGTACAGCCTACACCCCACATAACCTCATCCCCTCTCCCCCTCCGAACCGGGGCAGGTGTTGCAGACAGGAGGGCCACGGCGTGTGGAAGTAAAGACTTTGCAGCTGGTGAAGAAGCCTTTTCCGGCAGCGTATTAGCGATGTATTACTGACTTCACATCCCTTGCCTGGCCCTGCCTGAGGCTCAGTAGTGCATGACGTAGATAGTTCCAAGACTACCACCTGCCCCCAACACCTACTCTTGCCTAGTAGGAATAGCAGTGTCACTCACCCCCTCACCCTGCCCTGTGCTGGGTGCCTCAGACCCAAACCGGGGGACTGAGTTTCAAGTAAGAACTGTTATGCAGTCTTCTTGCATTACCACTTAGGCCACAGAGCTCAGGCCACTGCTGTTGTGTCACATCCATCCCCTTGCAGAATCCCGAAGGAGCCTGTCACCATTCTCATCCCTATTCCCCACCCCCAATTTTCTTCAGGTTACAAAAAGTTAAAAAAAAAAAAAAAAAAAAAAAGGACTTTAATTTTAAAATAAAGCATTTATGAAGACTTAATGAATTGTAAATAATTTTTCAATAAAATGAAAATGCTTTCCTGGAATTTGTGACTGGTTTCCTTGCCCTGAATCTGGGAGTTCTGAAGTGGTTTATGTGAGACGCGGGTCGGGTGGAGCTCACCTGTGATCATCTCTCGGGACCCACCTGCCTGAAGAGGTTCGGCTCTGAGACCACGTGGGAGGCCGCAGACAAGGTTACAGGAAGGCTCCAGTGCTTTACTTTGGGAAGACACGTAAGATTTTGCAGAAACAAATGCCAGAAGTGGAAAGTAAAACTTAATTGAGAAGCCAGAGTGTGAATGAGAACAAGAAGCACTAAGACAATTATTTGTGGAACCCATGTGATGCGTGAGGCACTGGTGGGTGCCTTCCAAGCTCAAGGTCTTGGGAGGAACACGAAGAGTTGGGGTGGGGGGAAGGGTAGAAAAGCAAAAACTAGGAATAACAATTGCTACTTCCAATATCTGTCAGGCCATCAATTAGAAGTGCCAGTGGCTTGGTGTCTGCGGTTTAAAGGAAGCGAGGAAGGGAGCCGGGGAGGAAAGGAGACGGAGACCAAATTCTGGATTAAAGTAAATTATCTCTTTAATTAAGATACTCCCATCGATAGAATGGGATGCTTCACCAAGTAGTGAAAGAATCCACCCTCCCCCCCAGTTAAAAATGAACAGGTCAGGGACAATATGCAGAGACTATAGCTCTGAGAGAGAGGCTAGAGTTAATGACTTCTAAGACCCCAATCAGCCCTCAAGACTGTAGGATTTTATGTAAACTCAAAGGCACATTAGAAAGGGGCAGATGCTGTTAAAATAACTAGAATCATCTTTCAATATTTTAAAACTCAAGATTCAAATTCTACAGAACTGTTATGGGGAGAGTTCTTTGGACTCTCTGGAAAATATGAGCTATGTTCCAGTGGCTATCACTGACCAGGAGGTGCTCCACTGCACTGGGTGGGGCTGTGTTCTAGAATCACCCTGAGCGATGGAATCCATGAAGTCCAGGGTCTTAAGTGATATAAGATGACAGCTGGCCTCTGAAGGACAAGTCCAGAAAACTGGCAAGGAGCCGGTGGGCAAAGTGTTCACTAATGGGAAGCCTGTTGCAAGAACATGTTAGTTTTTATTTAGCAACTAGTACATCCCCTATAGCATTATATATATAGAGAGAGATTTCAGAGAGGAAGGGAGAGAAACATCAATGAGGAGAGAGAATCATTAATTGACTACCTCTTGCACGCCTTCTACTGGGGATCAAGCCCACAACCGGGTATATGCTGGTGACCAGAATCGAACCCGGGAGCCTTCAGTCCACAGGCCAACCCTCTATCCACTGAGCCAAACCGGCAAGGACTCTCTAGCTTTCATTTTAAGCCATGGGTTACAACCTATTAGTGGGTCACAAAGTCAATTACATAAGAGTCTCAATCACTTTTATTTCTTTAGTGAGATGGAAACCATAACAATAAAACAGACTAGAAAATATCAGAATGCACTGCACGTAGCAAGACTATATACTGTTTTGTGAAACTTTTGTTTCAGTTAACTGTGTGCATGAGATGTAAATATATTTTGTACCTTGGCTGCCCTAAAGAACCAAATCTTAGGGCTAGGGACACAACCATGCGGAAAGAGCAGGGACACAGACACTCTGGGTAGAGGTGATGAGTTTTACTGACAGCCAACACCCACAATTACACATGGCTCTTCAGACAAATTGATCCTTGGGACTAGACTTTGTACAGAGTCAGGCAACACATAGAAGCGCACAAGTGACACAGGCAAGACTCTTGCTTCTAGCAAGGGAGAAAGCTATCTACAACTCAGGATCAAAGTACCGTTTTATTCTTCTTAAACAGAAAGCTTAATTTGCTCTGGCCTGCAGAAGGCCTCTCATCCAGGCCCGCATTTCTTTTCAAGGGATGTTCTCTTCATGCGGGCCCAACCTCACCAGAGCAGCTTTCAGTCTTGCAATAGTCTCATCCATGATGCAGCAGGGAACACACATGACAGGGGGCCACTTTGGTGGTGCTGGTTTCGGTGGTACCTCTTTACTTGATTTTGGTGACTGCTTCATGGATGGAGGTGGCCACATAATCTAGGTTTTTGGTGGTTAAGCCACACATGTTGATCCGACCACTTGGCAGCAGATAGATGTGCTTTTCACTGACCAGATATTCAACCTGCTTGGCTGTTGAAGGGAAAAAAAAGAGAGAGAGAGAGATAATCAGAGTAGTAGGAATCCTTTAAGCCTCAACAACTCCATGACAATTACAGTTTTCCTTCTTTGCCTCGTAATACAGAGAAGAAAAACCACAGGAGCTATTTTGTCCATTTGTACACAGGGAAATACCTTCAATCGATTCTGAAAACTAGTCCTATTAGCTGACTTTCTAACCCCCAGGAAGTTTAACAGCGTCCTCCTCATGGGAATTTTAATCTGGGACTACCTCCCAACCAAACCTTGCACATCCCATTCACAGGACATACTATCAATTGAAACAACCCTCAGACTTCAGAACATTCCATTGATATGAAAAACTGGTTATAAAGCGCTTCCTTCGTCTCTACCTTAACCTGAATTTGCTTATCCCTGAGCATCTAGAACAGCCGTGGGCAAACTACGGCCCGTTGGCTATTCTATCTGGCCTGCGGAGCCGAAAGAGCGGAGGGTTCTCTTGCTCTCCCCTCCGCTCCTTCACCAGCAGCCCAAGATGAGTGCCAGCATGGTCAGGTTGCTTTTGTTCCGGCCCTCCGGTCCAGTTTAAGAACCCATTGTGGCCCTCGAGTCAAAAAGTTTGCCCACCCCTGACCTAGAAGCAACCTCCCTTGGACATTTCATTTTCACGGTACATTTTACAAGGCCCCATGCATGAGAGGAGCTGGGTAAATGTTGTGTGCGTGAACCAACGGGCTGGAAAACTGCAGACACCTCTCTCATCTGATCTCGCATTCAAACATAAGCAGGAGCACTTTCCCATGTGTTTGCAGAAATGCTCACGGATGGAGCAGGAAGGGACTGCCTGTACTTCCTTTATGCCACACTCTCCAGAGCTGCTTTGCTTTGTTACAAAGCCAGGAGAGAATTTCAACTGATTTTTGTCTAGTTTGTACCCTTAAGACACCATCGTTGGAGGGAATGGGATAATTGTTATGGACTGAATGCTTGTGTCACTCCCTCCAAAATTCCTGCGGAAACCTAACCCCAATGTGATGGTATTGGGAGGTGGAGCCTTGGGCAGGTAATTAGGTTAGATGAGGTCATGAGGGTGGTGCCCCATGATGGGTGTAGTGCCCTTGTAAGAGACTAAAGAGAGTGTGCTCTCTCACCATTATGTGAGGATGAAGCAAGAACACAGCCATCAGCAGGCCAGGCAGAGAACCTCCCCCCCCCCCCCCCCAGGCCCTGACCATGCTGGCACCCTGACCTCAGACTTCCCAGCCTCCAGAACTGTGAGAAATACATCTCTGTGGTTTAAGCCATCCAGTCCATATTTTGTTATAGCAGCCCAAACTAAGATGGTAAAAAAAATAATAATAATCAAAGGAGCAAACACTGTGTCAGCCAGTGTTCTAAGCACTTTATATTAACTCAGTTCATCTTTTTAAAAATTGGTTTTAGGAAGAGGGTGAGAGAGAGAGAGATGGCATTCTGGTGGCCCTGGTTTATAGTGCCTTCCAGGTACTACTCAGATGCCCCACTTACTACCAAGCTGGGCACACAAGCTCCACATGCAGGTGAGTGGCCATATCTGCACCTTGTGGCCTGGACAGTGGGTGCTCGGGAATAACTTATTAAATGAATGAGCCCTCTGTCATTGGAAGGGGCAGCCAATTGAAAACAGGCCCTACTGACTGCTGACCAGGATTATTCAAGGCTACCCACTGGGACATTCAAGCATCTTTAATTCCAACTACCAATCTAAGTTTTTATTTATGACATGGTAATTTTGTAACCTCTTTTTTGAGGGCAATGCTTAAGAGACTAGGAAAGATGCGTTAAATAATTAGGTCCCTGCCCAGGTAGGTGGCTTCGTTGGTTGGGGGGGGTCACCCTGCACCAAAAAGATTGCAAGTTCAATCCTCAGTCAAGGCGCATACGGGAGGCAACTGACTGATGTTTCTCACTTCAATGTTTCTACCTCTCTCACTCCCATTCTCTCTAAAAAAAAAAAAAGTCAATTAAAAAAATTAGGTCCCTGAATAATATGTAATATTCATATTTAGGATTAAGGAAGAGCCAAAGGGTACCTAAGCATTTATGACAGGCCTTTCATAAATCAAGGCTCCAAGCCATAAACCCTGTTACATCGCAGCTGGCTCTGAGCCACCTCCCAGCCCACAAAAATGAAAATATCTTCGTTATGGGATGCAGGACAGCCACAATTATGCTCTTCTGAGACCCAGGGAGTTCAGGAGATGGATGGGACACTCTGAGAAAGCCTAACTTGTCCTGGTCCAAAGTTCTCGTTGACCAATTAGGCAACAACTAATGGAGCCGAGTCCAAGGACACTGAGTGAGAGGAGTGCTGGTTCCAATAGTGAGCAGTGGGAGGGGGCACTTACTGTTCAACCCCGTGTAGCTGAACATTCCAATTTGCTCAGTGATGTGGTTCCAGGTTCCAGGGGTCCTGAGGCTCTCTAACCGTGCCCTAAGTTCAGATCTCATGGCCAGAATCCGGTCAGCCATTGTCTTCACATTACCTGTCCTGAGTGGACAGTGACATAAATACCAGTACAGATTGGAGAGAGAATGCATGAAAACACACAGGCTTAAAAACCACAATTCAACCTATAAGGTGAAAATGGGACCACCACCTGCTCATTGTGGTATGTGGGTGCCTGGATGGGGGATATACAGGCCAGAGAGATACGGTTACCAGGCAGAAGGGAAGGATTATATTCACTGAGGGAGCTCAGTTCTAGTCTTGGGTGTACTAGCTGTAATGCCACCAAGGTTTTAACTCAGACTTCACCGAGGTGCTGATCTAGACAGAATGATATATTTTTATCAGGACTCATCAAATAGAGATTGCAGACTTAGCTACTATGTAAAAGTTGCTGTTTCAAATAAAATAAAATATATGTAAAGTTAAGAATGAAGAGCCCCCAAATTGTCACACTAACTTGAAGTTGGATATTCTATCCTATCAGGAATTCCTTCCTGTTTCCCCACGGTGGTGGGAGAGCAGGGGAAACGCAAATGTATCCGAGTGTCCCTTCCTACGTCCCCAGTGCTTGTGAGGCACGTGTGTTGTGTTATGCACGTGGGAGTAGGTGGCAGCCCTACTTTATAGAAATATCTGAGACTCAAAGAGGCTGAAGTAATTTTGTCTTGCCTCCGCTAAAATAAGGGGAAGAGGCAGTTAAATGTAACGGGGCACTTCCTGCTCTGCATCCCCACCCCTCGCCCATCAGGCTGTGAGGCCCTTACCATTCCTTAAAAAGCTCGGGGTTAGAGAGGGTGGTGGCCACGATCCTCGCGCCCTGAGCAGGGGGATTGGACCAAGTGATTCGCACAATCTTCTCCATCTGGGAAAGGACCCGCTGCATGCTGTCGGGTTCTTTTGTAACCAAGGTCAGATTCCCCACGCGCTCATCTGGAGACAGAGACGAGAATCAGCCTCGGTGGCCCCGATGGGGGCGGGGGTGGAGGGTGGGGCCGCAACTCAGGAGAGCACTCACTGTAGAGCCCAAAGTTTTTGGAGAAGGACTGGGCACAGAAGAGCTCGAATCCTTCAGACACAAAATAGCGAATGGCCCAGGCATCTTTCTCTAGGTTTCCAGATGCGAAGCCCTGATAGGCTGAGTCAAAGAAGGGAAACAGAAACCGGCGCTGCGAGGAAGGAAAGTGAGTCAGGCAGGACATCCTTCTGGAACCAACCTCAGATCCTGGCTTTCCTTCCCCAACTGTTTCTGGAAGGAATTTCTAAAACTGTGCATTTCTCCCCTCTCTCTCTTTTCTGCATCCAATCACCATTGACATCTCTATTTCTCTGTTCAGCTAAACACCAGCCCCAAATCTAACAATTTTGGTAAACCTTGTTTTTTTAATTATATCACCCCAGGACATCATGATGCCGCCTTGCCGACAGGACTTTCGTGTGGAGGCGGTGTCTGTCCTGCACTGGCGGATTCTTTCCCATGAACTCCCGGAGTGTGAGCTCAGTCACAAGTCAGCTCGGTATCCCCAGGCCTCTTCACGACCTCAGGCTCTTCTACTGGACGAGCACACTGCACACTCTCTATTCTCCTCACTCCGGTCTCCGCAGAGGGCTCCCCACACTGAACCTGCTCCTCCTCTGGGCTCACTCTCTATGTGGGCACCACCTCCCTGATCCCAACCATCAGCCAGAGCCAGGGTGCATCCTCCCGTGCCGCCTCCGCAGCTCATTCCTCACATCTCATCACCCTCCAAGTCCTATCACGCCTGTCTCCTGGGAGACAGAATCCTTTCGCATCTGTCACTGCCACCTACTTCCCTCAGGTCCCCATCAGCGCCTACCTGCTCTCCCAGCCTGGCTAATCTGGACTCCCTAAGATCCATTCCCTGCCATGCAGCCAAGGTGACTTGAAGACAATGCACAGCTGATCATGTTGCTTCATGACATCAAAGGTTCTCATGGCTCCTCATTGCCCTCAGAATGAAGTGAGTGCCTCCGCACAGGCTCTGGTCCCCATTTACCTCTCTGGCCTCAGGACTCACACTCCCCCAACGCCCTTGGAATCTAGGCCAGGAATTACTTTCACTTCCTTAAACAGGCCGTGACCTCTACACCTTGGGTTCTGGCCATGCTCTTCCCCTTACAGGGAACATTCCCGCCCCTCCAGCCAGCCCCCACCTGTCCTCATCCCTCAAGTTTCAACATGGAAGCCATTTCTGCCATACCACCCCTCCCAACAAACACACACACACTTCCCAAAGTCCGGTCTATGTGCCTCTCTATAACTCCACCAACAAAACTGTCTCACATGACTGTTTCCCCCAACAGGCTATGTATGCTCTTTGAGGGCAGCTCTGTTCACTGGTATATCCCATGCTGCCAGTCATATAATAGTTTCTCAGAGTTTTTAAAACACCTTAATAAATAACGTATGTACACTTTAAACTAGAAATTCCAATCTAGAAAGTTACCCCAAAGAAATAACACAATGGAGTTTTATTACATAATTGTTCATAAGAGCAAGAAACCTGAGATTTTAATGTCCATCAACCGATTTGTGACAAATCCATCTCTATGTGACATGTCCATGCATGGAAAACAATGCTACAAAGCATTTAATAACATGTAAGGGAGTTCAAATCAAAGTCAAAGTATGTTATAAAATGGTCTAGACAAAATGATCCCATCTTTGTAAAACAGATGTTTATATGTATAACTACACTAAAAAAAAACTTGCATGCTGCACCAAAATATTGACTGGTTTTCTTTGGATAACAGGATTTACAGTTAATATTTATTTTCTTCAGGTTTTTTTCCACTTACATATTCTCCAGTAAATACAGACTACTTGTTAAGAGATGCTCTGGAAAGGCAGTTAGTTACCTTCATGACGGAGGCAATCTCCTTCCACTGCTCTGGAGTTGGGTCAGTTCCAGTTGGGTTGTGTGCACAGGCATGGAGGACAAAGATGGAGAACTCAGGAGCATTCTGAGGAAAGGGAATCTACATCAGCTTGGACACGAGCAGGACTCTCCTGCTTATCAACTGATCGAAAAACTTTTCTCTGCTCCCTATGGTTCTGCTTACTTTTCCATCTCATCACCCACCTCCAGATCCTTCAGGAAACCCTGGAGGTCAAGTCCTCTCTTGGCTTCATCCCAATAGTGATAGGACCGAATGTCTTTAAATCCAGCAGCAGTAAACACAGCATTATGATTCTCTGCAGGCAAAGGGGTAAAAATGTAAATGGTTTTATAATCACAAGGAGGTGTAATAGTAAAGGACACAAGTCAACTTCCAGGGCCCTGGAATGTCCACTGGGTGACATCAAGGTGAGGAGTTAGATTCAGAAGAATGGTTGTAAACAAAAACAAATTCAACCAGGCTTCTTCATGCTAAACTTGTATCCTATTGATCCCTATACCTACATTCTATGCCTCCTCTGGGAAGTTTTAACACACCTGAGAACATAAGTCTACTAAGAGTCTTGGGAAAAAGTATTCCTAATGTGAATTTAAGCATCATATTACACGTGTCCTGCCCAAATCCACTGCAGAAGCCATTCCTAAATGTCAGCTGATCCAGGGCCGGATTACATTTTCTGGGTAAACAGTGAGAATCATGAGGATATTTGCTCCTAGTTTCTTTGTTTCTCCTCTTACTACACTTAAAGAACTCACCCCAGGTTGGTGAGGATACATAGACAGGCGTGTCCTTGTTGTTTGTTCCATTGTACCACCGCACGAGGAACTCAGCTCCGATTCGAAGTGCACCTGTTCCCCCCAAAGACTGCACACTTCCTACCTGAGAGAGAAGAAGCAGGGTCATGGGTTGATAATGGGGAAGTCAGAAAATATGGGGGAAATATAGTAATGATGAGCATTTACTTTGTGCCTGCTCTATGCTAAGCCCTTACATGTACTGTCTCATCACACCTCACAACTACACAAAGAAGACACTTTATTTGCCCATGTTTACAAATGAGGAATGGAGGCTGAGAACTGAAGCATATTGCTCAAAGTGGGCATTAGGGCTAACTATGAGCATTAGGAAACTATGGGCATTAGGGCTAACTATGAGCATTAGGGAAGTCTGAAGTCTGACTCTGAGGGGAGCCTCCCCTCTGAATACAGAGGTAGAGGTCATACCTAGGCCACATCAGAGTGTGCCCTGGAGGGCACACCCCCAATCCCTTTGATACCCAACCCAAGATCAAAACTGCCCTCCTGCAGAAGCCTGGAAAATAATGTTTCCAGCTTGCCACTGACATCAATCTGTAATACTGCTTTCTCCTTCCATAATGCAGGCCTCGGAATCCTTAAACATATATTCTAATGAAACAAAGGTGACATGTAAATACTACTTTCTCTCCTTGAGCTTCATCTTCATCTTAAAATGACCTCACAGGGGCAATGATAAAAGTCCTAAGTTTTACCATTTACCAAATACCTTCACATACATTCTTATTTGAATCTCATACAATCCCATGAAATAAGTTATAAATCTGAAATTTACATGAGGAAGCTGATTCAGAGAAGCCAAAGAAGACACAGATGGTGAGTAGCAGAGCTGGATACCCAGGTCTTCTCACTCTAGTGCAGGAGTGGGCAAACTTTTTTACTTGATGGCCACAATAGGTCCTTAAACTGGACCGAAGGGCCGGAACAAAAGCAACCTGACCGTGCTGGCACTCTCATCTTGGGCTGCTGAAGGAGCGGAGGGGAGAGCAAGAGAACCCTCCACTCTTTCGGCTCCGCAGGCCGGATAGAACAGCTGAATGGGCCGGATCCGGCCCGCGGGCCATAGTTTGCCCACAGCTGCTCTAGTCATTATACCATTGTTGTTCTGCCTCTATAGCTTTTTTTAAAAAAATAATATATTTTATTGATTTTTCACAGAGAGGAAGGGAGAGACAGAGAGCTAGAAACATCGATGAGAGAGATACATTGACCAGCTGCCTCCTACACACCCTCCACCGGGAATGTGCCCACAACCAATGCACATGCCCTTGACCAAAATCGAACCTGGGACCTTTCAGTCCGCAGACCGAGGCTCTATCCACTGAGCAAAACAGGCCTCGGCGCCTCTATAGCTTTGATTTTGCCCTTTCATGTTTTAAACAAGATTTTGGCATAACTCTTTCAGCAGGGAAATGTTTTAAATTACATGTTGCTTACTATGTCTATAGAATTAATGAGAAAGAAAGGAAAAGATCACATGGAAAAACCTATATAAATAAAAGGGCACATATCAACCTAAAAACAGTGGCAACCTCTGCGGAGGGGCCTCGGCTATGGAGAATAGTGGTCAAAGGGACTGTAGCCTAACCTGTAAGTTATCTTTTAAAAATAAAAATTGTACTCATGTATTATTTGTAAAATTTTAAAATAATTTTTTTAAATATATGGTGATGTCTAGGATTTGCTGTAAAATAATTCAACTTTGGCAAGGCAGTGGGAGGTACACAAGAATGACCAAATACAGGGGGGGCAATGGTAACCTATGTACACATATAATACCTTAAAAAATTATGAACAACAAATATGTAACTATAAAAAAAAATTCACGTTAAAAAAAAAATGACCAAATACAGATCATTGTTAAAGCTAGGTGATAGATACATGGAGGTTTGCTCATTACACTGTTTTATCTATTGTTGTAGATATTTGAAATTTTCTACAATAAAATGGTTTAAAAAGCCCAGCTGGTATTGCTCAGTGGTTGAGCATCAATTCCTGGTCAGGGCACATGCCCAGGTTGTGGGCTCGATCCCCAGTAGGGGGTATGCAAGAGGTAGCCGATCAATGATTCTCTCTCATCCATCTTTCTTCCTCTCCCTTCCTCTCTGAAATCAATAAAAATATATTTTTAAAAAAGAAAATATGAAATGCACTAGACTAAGAGGGAGGGCTATGTTCCACAAGTAAAGCCCCAACTCTTACAGCATTAAGTAATTAATAATGGGGAGTGTTGGGCAAAGGAACGAGTGTCTGCCCAACACAGTTAATAAATGTGGAAGAATGTACAGTCTTAGGGGAAGACACTCCCCAACACAGAATCTCTGTTTTCATTTGTCAACAGAATTCCAACTATCAGCAGCACCTCAGAAAAGAATCCCCAGTTGCCAAAATTCCGCACTTTCAAACTTTGTCAAGGAACTCCTCTCCCTCAATGGAAACACTGGATTGTCAGAGCAATGTCCCAATGCCACCCATAATCTCTCAGCTCTTCCATTTTACCTGCATTCCCTTTCAGTTCCTTGAAGTAAGTCACCCTAATTAAGTTAATTACTTGCCTAATCACCAACCTGGAGCCTCACTGCCTTCTGATATATAGAATAATGTGCCCCTGTAACCTTCACTAGACCCTGCAGTCCTGTTTATCAAAGCATATGGGTAACAGAATGTGGGGATAAATCAGGTGAGGCCAAGATGTGGTCCCTTCCATTCATGAGAGTGCACTAGACAATGGCTTAGGGGAGTGATAAGGGCCGTTGGTTTAAATTGCATTATATCTGACTGAACTATTGCAAAAACCTGAGCTCTTCCCCTTCCTACTCATCCAGCCAAGTTTATCTTCTTCCAACACTTGTATTGGGTAACTCCTCCGCCCAAACCTTCAGGTGGCTTCCCCTGCCCCGCTGCTAAAACCAGCCTGCCTGATCAGATAGGTCTCTTTATATATAGACCTGCTACCTCCTGCCTCTAGCCCCGAGCTCCCACTACTTCAGTCCAATACCTTCCCTCTGTACCTTGTACTTTGGAATCACCTGGAGGGCTATTAAAAATATGCCCGTTGCCTGGCTGGCAGGACCCAGTAGTTGAGCATCAACCTATGAACCAGGAGGAGGTCATGGTTCAATTCCTGGGCAGAGCATATGCTTGGGTTGCAGGGTCATCCCCATTGTGGGGTGTGTAGGAGGCAGCTGATCGATGATTCTCTCTTATCATTGATATTTGTATCTCTCTCTCCCTGTCCTCTCTGAAATCAATAAAAAATATGTTGAATTAAAAAAAAAAAAAACTTTAAAAAAAATGCCCATGAAGGGAAGGTAGTAAAAGGGCGGGATAGGGTGGTATCCTCCAAGATTCTGATTTAACTGGTCTGGTGTTGAGTCCAGCCATCAGTTTATTTTTAAAAACTCCCGAGATTATACTAACATAGTCAGTGTTGAAAACTAGTGTGCTAGTCTCATTTCCCAAGGTTCAGCGGAAGTCTCATCTTCAGCCATCACCAGCCTCCCTCTTCTCTGAATCCCTTACAACCCTGAGAATCTCCACCAAACCTCTTCCTGCCACACAGAGCCTCTCTCACTGGCTGCTTCCAAATGTGCTCCTCCTCCAAGGGTCTCTGGTTATACACAGTCTATGTACCAGGAAGCACTGAAATGAGAAAAGCTGTGACGAAGGCTAGAAGAAGAAAAGGATACAGTGCTAGTAAAACTAACAGGAACTTCAGAGAGCATCTAGGCTAGTGGCTCTTGAACTTTTGGGGGCCACAGACTACTTTCGAAAACCCGATAAAAGCCTTATGAGCCACAAACTAGTCTTTCGGTAACACATAAATGAGTCACAGGGGCCAGAGGGGTAAGTGATTTGCCTATGGTCAAAAATAGTGGCAGGGCTGGTCCAGACCCTAGTCTTTTGATAAATCCATTAAATTCCCTTAGCTTGGCATTTCCTCTGAGTGCTTCAAACCCAGCAGCTGAAATCTGATCATCAGTTGGGCAAAAGTGAACAACTGAAGAGGCTGTGCTCTCCACAAAAGCACGCTATCTGCGCTACCCGGTTCCTCAGGTCGCACTACTTAAACCC
Organism: Vespertilio murinus; assembly: GCA_963924515.1. Lineage (NCBI taxonomy): Eukaryota > Metazoa > Chordata > Mammalia > Chiroptera > Vespertilionidae > Vespertilio > Vespertilio murinus. Next base: position 17,763,134 of record OZ004714.1, on the reverse strand, counting down.
TGACTCACTGTCAGGACAATAGACATAACACCTAACATTTTAAAACAACTTGAATCTCCAACCTCTTTTTCACTTTCACGGTTCCTAAAGAGCAAATATACATCCTCATCCAAAAACTCACCCGATTCTCCCGGATTGCTGGGCTGCTCTCCCCGAGGGCAAGGCAGGAAGCGTGGGACCGGAACTCCGAAAGGCCCAAGATTGGCAGATACTCGTGGTTTAGGTTACTGTCGTTAGCAATCTTCTGCTCCACCTTCCTCACCACAGGCAGAACCCAGGGCTGGGAGTCATCCGTGCGATACGCTAGAACACGGGGAAGAGTTACATAAGGGGATTGGATGAGGCTTTGTCCAAATAAGCGTTTGGAACTATGAACAGGGAAGGTTCTATCGCCATCTGAACAAAACAAACCAAAGTTCAGGAAGTGACTGCCCGCTTTAGGCCAAGCACTGGGCTAGGTGCTAGGCAAGTAGAAAGACAGACATGGCTCCTGTCCTAACAGGACTTATTGTTCTTAATGTATGGTCACCAAAAAATAGAACGTTAAAATAAAACTGGGACCTCGGAGCCTGATGGAGTGACAATGCAGGTGAAAGCCCTCGGTGAACTAAAATGACGTATCTTACAAACGCTATGCCAGTATTACTAGTGCACTGAGGTCTCTACAGCCATTGGCTCAGCAACCTGCTTCCTTCTGTATTTCCAGAAAAGGGCTAGGGGTTACTTCAGATGAAGGCTGCACCTGCAGACATAAGCATGCAGAGAGAGGGGTGTGAAAGGAGGCCCACCTCCCCCTCTTGTCCCTTCAGAAAGGGGACAGATGACCAGCAAACGCCCTGTGACTGCAGATTCCAACAGCTGGTTACACAATCCCTCAACAGCCCACTGAAGCACATCTGTCCCCTCTCTGTGTGCTGACATCATTCAGTGTTTACCGTCTTGACTGTTCCTCCCACTTCATGTGCTTCACACTTTTATTGATCTAAAATGCATCTATTTCGTAACATTTAATCTTGCTTACAATCAAACTTCTAAGCACTTCTACACTAAAAGTATTTTTTGTCCACTCTGAGTTATCCTATAACCGGTTTTCCCCCCCTTTTATACTACCCCGTGCTTAATTGGGGATTATGGCTTTAGAGGGCAGCTGTCCTGGCTTGCACCCAAGCCAGTGATCTCTCCGAGTAGGATTCCTGACAGGGACCATTTGCCTCTCTGCTTGAATGTTTAGGTCTCCAACAAGCCTATATTTTTGCAACTGCAAATTTTAGAGTAGTCCTGATTAACTTGGTTGATTTCTGCCCAATATTAATCCCTAACTTTAAAAAAACAATCACTTTGTGGGTGGTTGATATTATTTACTGAACAGCACATGTTGATTGTAGAAAATTTAGAAAAGCCCAGAAAGTAAATAATAAACATTATGATTAACATGTAATCCCAGCACTCAAAGATAAGGAGTTTGAAAATTTTGGTATACAACCTTACAAGCTTTATTTTACATGATTATATTCTTTTATAAAATATGGATCAGATTGTATATAGAATTTTCAGTGTGCTTTTTTCCACTTACCAAATAACTAATTGTCACTCTTCTAATAGGTGACACATTCACATGCCCTCATGCCATCTTTATCCTCATTTAACCTAGTTGCAAATACTCTCACTCCATGAATATACCGTTCTTAATTTCTTTGTGTAGAAAAGGGAAAAAAGTTTTTTTTCCCAGAGCTTCCTAATCATACACAAGGAAATACAGCTATGCCCACCCCCTTTTCACACAAAAGGTAACATATACCATAATATACACTGTTTTCTTCCTTGCTTTTTCCACTTGAAGATATTTTTATATCTGTGCATACAATGTTTTTGTTCTTTTCTACAGCACAAAACTGATGAGCGTACCATAATTTGTTTTGCCAGTCTCTTGTTGATGAACATTTGAGTTGTTCCCAATCTTTGGCTATTACAAAACTTCAGTGAACAACCTTGTACATACATCATCTCACATGTGTGCAAATATGTTACATGTAAGTTTGAAATGGTAGAGTGGGCTGAGAAATATGTGCATTTGTGGTTTTTGACAGACATGTCCAAATTGTCCTCCATCAGAATGCTATCAGTTTACATTCCTACCATCAACATACAAGACTTTCTGCTTCCCCACACAGCCTCACCCACCGAGTGGTGTTTTGTTTTTGTTTTTTTGTGGGTTTTTTTTTTTTTTGTCTGTGTGTGTGTGTGTGTGTGTATGTTGTTGGGTTTTGTTCTGTTTTGTTTTTGCCAATGTGAGAGTGCAAATAGAATCTCAGAGTAGTTTAATTTGCATATCTCTTATTATAAAGGCAACTGGGCATTTTTCAAATATATGTGAGCAATTTTAGTGGCTAGACAATATTTGTAAATTGTATGTTTTAAATAAATAAAATATGAAATAAAGAAAAGGCTACACAGTATGGCTCTTACCAGCAAGGTATACTCTGTGCAACTCTAAGAAATACTAATGCAACTGGTATCAGGGAGGCAGTGTGTCTATATTGTGACAAAAGGGAAACTGGCCAATTTCAACCTCCCTTTCCTTCTTCACTGCCGTTTCCCAGGTTCAGTTCCAGATACATTCCCAATACTTCACCTACATAGCCTAATGAGACAGAACTGCAGACTCCTCTAGGGTGATTGGAGCATTATCAACAACCACTGTTCCTACTGCCCAAGGGATTTTATTCCTGTTTCTGGACTAATATGTTTCTCTATTCTCTCATTCATCTCACAAGGATTTACTGAATCTATAATGAACCAGGCACTGGCCACAAGTAGCTACACAAAGATGGATAAGGTAAAATAAGACCCTGCCCTCCAGAAAACAGAGAATAGAGCCATTACTTCTCCTGTGAGAGGTCAGGGGAGATTTTGCAGACAATGAGGGATGAAAGGTGTAAAAGATAAACAAAAAAAGGTAAGCATTCCATATAGAGAGAACACCTGGCAAAGTCCAAAAGGCTTGGAGAGATAAGGTTTTGGAGGATCTGCATTTTCATGGTTGGAATGTAGGATCCATGGAAGAATGCCAATGAGTGGCTCAAAGAGTCTTGGAACTTCATTTCACTGGGCAAACCAGTGAAAGCATTTAAGCAAGAGAGTAATATGGAGCTCTAGCTAGTTTGGCTCAGTGGATATAGCGTCAGCCTTCGGACTGAGGGGTCCCAGGTTCGATTCCAGTCAAGGGCACATGCCCAGGTTATGGGCTTGGTCCCCGCTATGGGACATGCAGGAGGCAGCCAATCAATGATTCTTTCACCTGGATGTTTCTCTCCTTCTCCCTTCCTCTCTGAAATCAATAAAAATATATTTTAAAAGAGGAGTTAGAGAGAGAAAGAGAGATGGACAGCTGTCATAGGATCATTTGACTGACACAATAGAAAATAACTGGAGAGGAGGACAGAGGCAGATAATTAAGTCAGGAGGTTACTGCAATAATCCCAAAGGAAAATAATGAGGTCTTGAATTAAGGAACAGCAGAGGGATAAAGAAAAGGAGAGATTATTTAAAAATATTTATGAGGTAAAAAAGACAGAAGGTAGTAACCAAGTCAATAGATATGGGATCCAGGAAAGGGTCCCTGATGACTCCAAAGTCTCTCTCTAGTTTGACAATGACTGGTGGTGGTGGAGTTGACCAAGACATAGGTCATATGGGAAAGAAAAAAAGGAAAGGCTGAGGGGAAGGTGAAAATGATGAGTTGTGTTTTAAACATGTATTGGAGGTGGTTGTAGGGTAGGCCCAGCAAACTATAGCAAATGTGGGTCCGGTTTTCAGGGAAGTTCAGGATGTAAAGAAGCCAAAGCCACTGTCATAACAAGGACCTACTGAATGCTTGGCACATATGAGGGACCATGCTAAATGCTTTACTTTGTTTACTCTCAATTCTTTTAACAACTCACAATATAGATACTCTGATCCCTATTTTAGGGATCTAGAAACTGAGACCAGAAAAGCTAAATAAATTTTCCAAGATCACAAGGTCTATCAGAACCAGACTGTCATACTTAATCCATGTGTCTTTTTTAAGAGTAACAGATGTATAGAAAAAGCCCGTATCAAGCAGGTCCCAGAGGACTGTGTGGGCGGCCTTTTTCTCAGCATGCCCCACCTCCAGGTAGCCCTGCAGCTATCCCTGGGCAGAAACCCTTTAGAGGAGTCACACAGGTTTCAGGTGAGGCCAGCAGTCTTGCTCTCCAGACAGAAAGGAACAAAATAGAGAACTAAAAAATGAAACCATCACCCTCTCCTCCTCCTAAGATTTCCACTTCCTTTACCCATTCCCACTCCAAGGCCCTTCTCCAAAAAAGGTTCTGGGGAAAGGGCCAGGGGTACTCAGAAACACCTAGCACATCTCTCCAATAATTTTATCCGAAGATGCCAGAACCCACATTAAAAATGACAATAAATATTAAAGTAAGTACAGTTTGGAACAAAAGAAAGCTACGTTTCCATGACAAATGGACTGGGGTCCATGAAGAAATGTCTTGCTTCAGCCTGGACCCATGTCTCCCCAGCCTAAAGCCATCTGTCTGAAACTTTGAGAAGCACTAACACTGGCATTTCAGAGAACATCACACTGAACAGTGGAAAATGTGATGCTCTGCTCTAACTATAAGGAAATTATGCAAATAGTCATAGCAAAAAGAAACTCTCTGGAGAAATAATCTGCAAGTAGCAACTAACTAATGAGATTATGGTTGCAGTTTATTCGAAACATGTCCAACATCACTAGAACTTGAGCTGGAACACCACCATTGGACTTTAGCTTAACTTGGAGGAAAAGGAGTTTGGTGACTCAAAATTAGTGACTAATTACATTTCATTCACAAAGAAGATATTGTGGGATGAGTGTTCAATTAGGACATGCAAAGGCTGAAAGAGATTTCTTATTCTACTTTACTTTATTTAGACCCTTATCCGCGCAGCTGTCATCCATGAAAAAGGTCACAGTAAGCATCAAAAATAACATTTATATAACACTTTATTTACATATCACATTTCACATATTTATTTAACCTTCAGTCAACGGAAGAGGCCAGTAACATTATTATCCTACCCTACAGTCAGGTAATGTGCTAGTGAATCTTAAGAGTAGCATTTTTTTTGCTGAAACCAGTTTGGCTCAGTGGATGGAGCGTCGGTCTGCGGACTGAAAGGTCCCAGGTTCGATTCCGGTCAAGGGCATGTACGTTGGTTGTGGGCACATCCCCAGTAGGGGGGGGGGGGGTGTGCAAGAGGCAGCTGGTCGATATTTCTCTCTCATTGATGTTTCTAACTCTCTGTCCCTCTACCTTCCTCTCTGTGAAAAAATCAATAAAATAAAATAAAAAATAAAAAGAGTAGCATTTTAGAGAAAGGGCATTCTGCCCTGCCTCCTCATTTCAACAACCTGAGTCTGTTCAATAACCCACCCAAGGTCATGTCACTGAATCTGTACGCAGGTCTCCTGGCTCCTCCCACCCCAGTGCACTGACTGCCTCCGGAGCACCTGCAAGAACCCAAAACAGAGGAGGGAGCAGAGACCCAGGAGTGTGAGAGACCCAGCCTAGAATCCCAGCTCCACACTACCAATGGCCACATAACTTGCCTGCTTCATCAGTAATAGTGACAACCCTGCAGAGTCACTGTAAGCATGAAATGAGATTAAATGCATAATCATCCTTTGTAATAAAAGCCCAGCGGCCATAACGGCATAACACCAGAATGACCGCTCGACCAGTCACTATGAGGTGCACTGACCACCTCTCAGTCCTTCTCCTCCACCCCACCGGCCCCCACTCCCGGCCTGCAGGCTCCAATCACCGGATGGCGAATGGGGAACCAGAGTGGGTGGCAGTGGGGGGCAGAATGGACTGGCGAGGGGAACCGGGTAGGTGGTGGCAGCGGGGTGGGACTGGGGACTGGCGGTGGGCGGAAGATGGCCCTGATCACAGGCGAGGCCTACGGGCCCTCCCCGCACACGATTTCATGCATTAGGCCTCTAGTTTGCTTATAACAAGGAGGTGAAGTTCCTGGGTTCCTGGAAAACATGACAAAGGCACAGTCACAGCTGAAGTGAACTTCTGAGCTAACTATGCATCTGAGCCAATCACTGCTGGTCTGGGCTGGCAGGGTGCTTTTTCTCTGCCATGAGCACTTTACTTCTGAACCAATGCCAGAAACTTCCACTTTGCAGTTCTTGAACTGGAAATTTTTATTCAACATTTTTTATGTGACCCACCCAAAGAAATGCCAAAACAAAAACAGCAATAGCTAATCTTTACATAACTCCTACTTATGTGCCAGAAACTGTTCTGTGTAACTTTAGATGTATGTAATCCTCATAAAAACCCAGTAGGACAATTCAAAGGTAATGGAGTCAATAAAATCTGAGGTTTTAAAAAATATATTTAGATCTACATCAATATTAGCTCTTCACCATAAATCTTGCCCTAAGAAATACTTGGAAGTTTGGATTGGACTTAAATAAGAGGTTGAATGGTACCCACTTTAATTCAATTCAAGGCAATCTTTCGATGTTTCTCCTCTCTGCAGCCTGCCAGAAATATCACTTTCCCTCTGTGGATGAAACTACATAGTATTGATTTAAAAATGCTTTCTTATGAAAAATGTCAAACATATACAAAATTTCAAGAACATGGGATTCCTATGTACCCATGCCCCAGCTTCAACAAACCCTCACCTTTTAATGGCTTTTTCTTACCTCTCCCCCATAATCTTTGGTGAAGTCTTTTTAACAGATCATATGCACAGACATAAACAGTCGCAGTGGGTAGCCTGATTCTGAACTGCCTTTCTGCCATCCTCTGCTACAAAACAGTTCAACTGTCTGTTTTTAAAAGTTTTACTCCTTTGCCCAGCCAGTGTTGCTCAGTGGTTGGGTGTCAACCTATGAACCAGAAGGTCCCAGTTCGATTCCCAGGCATGATTAGTGTTAGGCTTGATTGAACAATTGAATTGCTATCTCTCCCCCGGGGAAATGGCTTTTCAGGTCCTTTCCTATGGACATTCCCTTTAGCTGAAGAGCACATTTCACTTGCGATGACTACATTCCATTCTTTCCCCTCCAAGTATGCAAAAAGAAGTCTATATCCAGCCGAAACCGATTTGGCTCAGTGGATAGAGCATCGGTCTGCAGACTGAAAGGTCCCAGGTTCGATTCTGGTCAAGGGGGCATGTACATTGGTTGCGGGCACATCCCCAGCAGGGGTTGTGCAAGAGGCAGCTGATCGATGTTTCTCTATCATCGATGTTTCTAGCTCTCTATCCCTCCTCTCCCTTCCTCTCTATGAAAAACCAATAATATATATATATATATATATATATATATATATATATATATACTTTTATTTTATTTATTTTTTTTTTTTAAGAAGCCTCTATCCAGAAAAAAGTCCTTTAAAAGCCGCTGACCGTGTCACTGAGTGCTGGAGCCATCCAGGCTCAGCCACCTGGTGTGCAGATGATCGAATAAATTTATGATCCCTTACCACTCTGGTCTCCTGCATTCCTCCTTCGGCGACCTAACCTAACAGAGCACATGCCCAGGTTGTGGGCTCCATCCCCAGAGTGGGGCCTGCTGGAGGCAGCCATCAATGATTCTCTCTCATCTTTGATGTTTCCATCTCTCTCTCTCCCCCTTCCTCTCAGAAATATATATATATATATATATATATATATATATATATATATTCTTTTTTTTTTTTTTACCTCCTTTTACTCCTTTTAGTCAAAGTCTGTTCCCTAGCATAGAACATCACCCTACTGATTTTTTTCTTCCTGGCTGGACTCTGTATGTGGTCCAGAAAGGGTGTGGGGTTCCAAACGATGGTGATATAAATAAAAACTTCACCAGAGAATATTAAAGTTAAAGGAATTCAAGAGGCACTTAAAGTCCAAACCTTTCTCTTGGCAGAAGAAGAAAACTGAGGCCCATGCTGTGAACTGTTCAGGGTCCAAGAAATACAAGCAAGAAAGGAAGGCAAGGATGTGTAGAAAACGAGTTTCTAGTGTCTTTCCACTCCTTTCCACCATCTCTACTCTCTGAAAGGCTAGGACATTCTTCCCAGGTCCCCCCGGGGAGCATTAACCTGCCATGCAAGCATTTTTCCAGCTCTTTCATCTCACTTAATACCTACTTCTTGAAGTCAAAACAAAGCCTCAGCCAGTCTTCAACACCCCCTACACACACACACACACACACACACTCACACACACTCACACACACACACTCACACTCTCTCTCACACACACACACACACACACACACACACACACACACACTCACACACACACACTCACAGCTTGCTGAAGTACCTGACTGGCATCTGGGAGAGTCACTTACATAATTACTGACTCAGAGCAAAGCTCCCTGGGGCTGAGTTCTCCCTTGTCCATCAGCGGGGCTCCAAGCCTATCAGGGTTCCTATCTCGCCCTCTCTCCCTACCACCTCTGGCCGCCCATTTCTTACCACGTTAAGAACGGGGTCTAAAGAACACAGAATGGGGCTTGGGGGGAACTGAGCTAGCGACCTGGCCTCCGCGTCCGTTCTGTGTGTGTGTGACCTTGGGCACATGTCTCCCTTTGCCAGGGGCTCGGATACCCATTTGTAAAATAAGCAGGTTGCACGGAGCCTCCCCGATCTCGCCTCCTCCCCGATCCCTACCCCAGTGCCAAGCCGGCCTCCGCCTCTCTCCCTCCCCACAGTCCCCAGAGCCCCAAGTTGGGTCCGCTCCCCGGGCAACTCACGTGCCCGGGCTCGGCATCTTTACCTCCCACTCCCAGGTTGACCTTGCGGGGATCCGGGTCCTCCCGGAAGTCGGCGGTGAGCTTAAAGACCAGGACCGGCGGGGCCTGCGGGACTTCGGCGAACACGGACGGGGGCGCCATCGCGAGAGAGAGCTGGGGTCCGTTAGGCTGGAGCCGCTCGGTCGGGTCCCGTCGCGCCGGCTGGAGGAGACTGTCACCTTCAACTAGCCGGCGGGGCGGGGCGGGCCCGCGGCCTCCAATGGGAGAGCCGCGTCCGGAGCTTGGCAACGCGGTGAGCCAATCGCCAGCTTCTGACGCACGGGGACAAGGGGGACAATACAGCCAATGCCAGGGACGACGTCTGAGCGGGGGGCGTGGCGCAGGTTGATTGGCAGAGCGCGGCCCTATCGCTGAGGCCATCGTCCCGGGCGTCCGAGGCCTGAGGGGCGGAGCCGAGCGACCAGAGTGTCCCGGGGGCGTCGTCGGCGACCTTCTGGGGATCACCCCGGGCTCCGGAGCGGTGGCCGGCGGGAGTGACGGCGGAGGGGCCTTCCGGTGCCGGTACGCGCGCGCGGTCCTGACCCGGCCTGACCTGGCCCCGACGGGGAGCCAAGTCCCCGGGGCTGCGCTCGGGACGCTGGTCCCCGGGCCAGGACGTGCAGCTCCAGAACCCGCGCGGGCGACCTTGACCGTTAGCTCCGGAGGGAAATGTGGGTGGGCCCAGGACATCCTACTAAAAGTGAGGGAGAGACCAGGAATTCCTGTGTGCCGCCCTTACAGTTTGAGATTGTGGTCTCCCTTTCCTTACCGAGAAGGCCTGGTCCGTCCTAAGGGACCTCCCGGGTCTGGGCGCCGGCTCCTACCCTGCCTTCCTCCCGGGCACGCACTCAGCCCGATCTGGCTGTCCTCAGCTGGCTGGGCCCCAGACGGACTCTTCTTTCAGTCAGGCTGTTCCTTCCCCTGGGTATTCCTCCTTCTCTCCCCCCAAAAACTGGTGACCTTCAAGACCCAGAGTAAATACATGCCTCCTCCATCAAATCTTCCCTTAATCCGCACTCTAGTCAAAACCCGTCTCTTTCCTTTGGGTTTTGACGTACCCGGGTAGCAATATTCCTATTTTAGAAAATGCCCTAGTTAAGAACCCATGTCCTAGTTTAGATTCTGGTTCTGCCACTTAACTAACGTGGGCAGGTTTAGACAGGTTACAGGACCTGTCCGTGCTTGCTCCGTAAAGTGGAGATAATAGTATTTTCTTCGGGGGATTATGTGAGTTAATACTTATAAAGTGTGTGGGGTTTGTTGTTTGTTTTGTGTGTGTGTGTGGGTTTTGTTGTTGTTATTTTGTTTGTTTGTTTTTGCATCTAGTAAGCACTCCTTAAATGTTAGCTTTTGTTGTCTTTGCTCATCTGCCACACCCCTGGAAGGGGGTAAGCTTCTTTTGGTAAGAGAGCTTATCCTGCCTAAGTCTCCCTCAGGTTCTTGCAAGTAGTAAGTGTTCAGTAAGTGGTGGAAGGAGGCGTCAGTTCTCGTGGTGTGTCAGAAGAAAACCATACCTCGGCCTCTGTTCACTGAATAATACAACAGATCTCCAAATGAATGTCCAATAACAGTAATGAACCCACGCCAGAAGAACTTTGAGCAACACTTGCCAACCTTGGGTCACTGTTCTTTTCAGAAATATTGCCTTTGGTTTTAAAGGTAACTGCCCACGGTGTTTCATTAACAACACTTTCCCCCAAGATTGCAAGTTTAAAGGTGAAATGACAATGAACTTTCGGTGCTTCCAAAAGCACTGGCTACTGCTGAGAGGCGTGTTTTATAGCCCAGCCTCCCCAGAGTTTGAGCAGAGCCGTGATCTTCACGGTGTTGGCCTACAATACGGTCGCTCCTTACGTCATTCCCGAGGGGAAAAACAACCTGAGGTTAGCTAAGCACTATCAACTTAGCGAAGTCCAAATAAATATTTATTGATAACCTAAGCTGCTCCATAACCAAGTCAGGGCTGATAGGGGCAAAGAAAGTGCCACATGCATGCGATTTTTCTCATGTGGGCATGATCTCTGTTGTGGATAGGGATTGGGGGAAACAGTTACGAGGTGGGCGGGTGGAGGGAGAGGGCCTGGAGACAGCATATGTGGGATCCAAGCTTCAAACATTTTTCCTTAGGAAGATGAGGTTCTTGGACATTACTTTAAGTTCAGTACCCTTCTGTCTTGAGCCCTGCAGGCTGTCCCTCTACGTAAAATGCCAGTCTTGGAATAAACAAAATGCTTCCCAGGCCATTGCTAATTTTAACACTTTGACTTAGAATGGATGCAACACTGCCTGGCTGCTGAACGGATAATTCAAGGAAAAGACTCTTGAGTAAGGTGACCAGACGTCCCCCTTTTGGCGGGACAGTCCCGATTTTTAACAATTTGTCCTGTGTCCCACGGCATTTTTAAAAAGTCCAAAAGATTTAAAAGAATCCAAAAGATCTGGACTTTTTAAACTCTGTGGGACTCGGGACAAATTGTTAAAATCGGGACATCTGGTCACCTTACTCTTGAGGCCGACACTGCCCGGACAAGTAGGCAGCCAGGTAGAGTGAGCTGAGCGTTCAGGGAAAGGGCAATGAAAGTCAAAAGAAAAATGTTTAGACAACCTGAGGTGGTTCTTCCCACAAGGAATGATTTAAGGAGTGACCGTGTTGTTGGTCAACACTGTGAATATCATACCTCAAAATCAATCATTCTTTTTTTTAAAATAAATGATAAATGACTTTTTATTTGCACTTGTGATTCCTTTAATACAAATTGCTACCAACAAATATGTAAAGATATGGCAGATTAGGCATTTGATCAAAAAGCACTTTGATTTAAGCATAAAACAGATTCCAATGGTATAAGTTCCATGCATAAGGTCTGAGAAGTTGCCTACGAATTTGTAGGCAACCCTCTCTCTCTAATCAGAATCCTTTGTTCCTCGGTTGCAGAAGAAATAGGGCACAGTCCGTTGTAATCAGGGTACTGTTGTAAAATCAGGATAGTATTCTTGAACTAAGAACGTTCTCATTAAAATCAATAATTCTTAACACATTAATCGCCCAACCTGTTTTGTCTTCCAGATGGAAGTATAGTGTCAGTCACCGGTGGCTGGCTGGGCACTTAACGTGTTAAGCATTTAAACATCCACCCTAGCATCCCACCCTGTCTGTCTCCCTACCCCCATAGTTTCTTCAAAATTGTAAGAGAAAGTCTGGGAGCAGCTTCATCTGGAGTGAGTCCCTTTAGAATGTACGCTCTCGGAAACCTGAAGCCTCCAGGGCAGGGCTGCTGGGCCAGAGCGTGAGTCAGGCCAGGCCAGGGCAGCAGTGAGTACGACCTCTAAGCACCCCACACCTGCTTATTGTACCCAGCCTTGCCCCTGATACCCCGAGGTCTAAATTTAGAAACAAGTCAGGGGAGGAAGGAGTTGTTCACACTTTACATTCAGTTACAACATGGTTTGAAATTGTTATATTTGGGTATATACTGTCACTAAGAGGGGAGTGTTACTTAGCAGCTGAGCTGTGTGCTGAACACATATCTCTTTACAAACCAAAACGAAATAGCGCTTCTGGAGCTACAGGCTTCCGTGAAGATATGGCCAAGTCCAAGAACCACACCGCACACAACTAGTCCCCAAAATGGCACAGAAATGCCATTTAGAAACCCCAGTCACAAAGATACAAATATCCTGAGGAACATGTGCTTCACCAAGAAGCACAGTAAGAAGATCCTGAAGAAGATGCAGGCCAACAACGCCAAGACCATGAGTGCTGTGCCAAGGCTGTTAAGTCTCTCACCAAGCCCAAGATCTCAAAGGGTGGCATTTGCCTTTGAGATTTATTTACTTTGTTCATTGGGTGAATTGCTGCATAGCAGAACAATGCAATCAAATTCTTGTTTTACCTCTTACTTGTTTTGAAGCTTTGAGTCAATTACTTAATGTGTCTGGATTTTAATATTTGCAACTGTAAACGGGGGCAAAAATATTTTGCTTAGTGTTGACGTACACACGCCTTTAACACAGTTTTAGAAATTATCATTGCCATATGATACACTTTAGTCCCTAAATAGCTGTAGAATAATGATTTAGCTAACTCTCTTTGAAATCTTTTTGCTCTGGCCTCTCTCTTGGAAGCATATACTCTGAAAATTTTTAAAAATGAAAAAGAAAGCAGGAAATACAATTTTAAAAATTATGTTGAGTTCTCCAGAAGTCTTGTAGTATGCAGTAAAAATCTCAGCAATTTAAAGGTAGCAAGACAACATATTTAATAAGTTTAAGAAATGTTAATAATAGCTCTTTTATTTCTATATTATCTTTTTTGAAGGATAGAAAGTATTTTAGAAACACTATTCCTCTATTCTTTCAATATCCCTAAGTGACTGTCATTATGTGCAATTGAAACAAAAAGAAACTGGATTGGCTTAACAGCAAATGAAGACACTCAAATGACAGAAGAACTGCAAAGCTGCAAACCTTAATTAAAGTCAGAGGGAAATTTCCTCTCCTTGTCCTGTTTCTCCCCAAATGCATCACTAATACAGCCAAGTCTTCTGGAGTAATGTGTTAGCATTTTCCCCCAAATTGTTATCCTTTTTGTTGAGCCACATGCTTTGATACGAGATGAAAGTAGATAAAAGATAATGAAGGGAATAAATTCATTGTGTTTGCTAAGAACATGTTTATTTTAGACTAAAGCAATGTACTGTAATAGATTGTCTTAATCTATTCCACATAGCTAGCAGGAAAATAGAAGTACGTTGTTAACATTCAACATCCAACAGTAGAGGGCAGCACTGCCCATCTTTTGCAAAATACAGGGTATGGCAAAAGTAACTTTACAGTTCTTTGGAAAATAATATAATGAATTAATAAATAATAATACAAGAGTAAATTCTGTGTTTTGCAAGCCTACTTTTGCCTCAACATGTACTGAGTGCTTATGAGAAGGAAAATAAAAGCAAAGCTCTGGTCATTGTATCTGTGTTTACTTTTGCCTGATACTTTTCAAAAAGTATTTTTCTTTCTTATTAATGTATTGATTTATTGATTTGAGAGAGAGACAGAGAAAGGGTCATTGGCTGATTCCTGTATGTGATTGAACTGGAAACCTTGAATGTAATTGAACTGGAAACAGGATGACACTCTAACCAACTGAGCTACTTGGCCAGGGCCAAAGTATTTTTCTTATTGTTTAGGTGATTACATGGAAAGAATGTCAGAGCCTGTATAGCCTTGAAGTAACTGGTGGAAAACGCAGAAAGTTTTAGGTTCTCCGCTCAGGATATGGGTTCCGTCTGGCAAAGATAAACAGTAGCTTGACCCGGGACAATCAGATAGGGTTATTGTTATGGACAGACCAAATGCTCCTGCGCTCTCTGGGTAGGAGTCAGTCCACTGAGCTAGCAGGATGTGGTTTAAAATGTGTATAACTGGTTGTGAGCCCTGATAACTGCTTTTAAATTAAAATCCACTGACTATTGTGTTGTCTGTTAGTTTTCCTCTCAGCGCCTGAGTCAGATCAGGCCTATCTTCACGATACCCCATATCTTAGTACTTTAACAGTAATGTCAGACATGATGGGTAGGAATGTCTTTCATGGGATTGGAGTTGGCTGAATGGCTGTGTGGATATATACACAGGTGAAACTGAAACCTTGTATGCTAATCCTCATGCTGTTGTTGCATGATATCTCCATCCAGTAAGTAGCAAGAACAAATCTATTATTTTATTCTAAAAGTTACATGATGCTCTTGAGCAGGATGACTGAGAAAAGGGGATAATCCTAATCTAGTACACAGTATCCCTAGTACATTTGGACTCTGCTTTAACCCCCAAAACGTTTTTGGCAACACTTCCTCTAAATAAATCCCACCTGGAGTAAGAGCTGGAAGACACTGAGTCTAGTGCCCAGCTCTGCCTTGTGAACTTGGAAAAATTACAACCTCTGAACCTTCGTTTTCTCTCTCCTAAACATAGATAAAGCCTCCTACATCTAGAAAAAAGGGTCAGCTTGGAAAATATATATTAAAATACCTTAAAAGCCATGTAAGTACCTAACATATTTCTATCACTGTAGCTCAGAGATGCCTGCCTAACCCATAACTTTATGTTTCTTCTTCTCATTTAGTATCATTATATTGCTTAAGATTGTTCATTTCCATGTGTTCTGAACTTTTGCAATAAACTTGATTTGTTTGTTCCTTGTGAACTGAAACCATCAATTATATTTCCTGGTATCTTTCAGAGCAACAAAATATTCCCATGCAGAATTAACTTTTTAATTTAATTATAGTAAAAAATAAAAAATTGCTATCATTACCATTATAAAGTGTATAGTACAGTAGTAGTAACTATATGAACATTGTGCAGTGATCTCTAGAACTTTTTCATCCATAATTCTTTTTTTAAATATATTTTATTGATTTTTTTACAGAGAGGAAGGTAGAGGGAGAGAGAGTTAGAAACATCCATGAGAAAGAAACATCAATCATCTGCCTCCTGCACACCTCCTACTGGTGATGTGCCCACAACCAAGCTACATGCCCTTGACCAGAATCAAACCTAGTACCCTTGAGTCCGCAGGCTGATGCTCTGTCCACTGAGCCAAACCGGTTAGGGCCATAATTAATTCTTAACTACCTTCTGCATCACCATTTCCAAAGCATTTATTGTATTGATTGGGCAATTACTTGGTAATAAATAGTGATTTTTAAAAATATATATAAATTCTAAGACACTGTATCCAGAATCTAAAACAACTCCTGATATCTAGTAAATCTCAATAGATATTGGCCAAAAAAAATAATGAAGATGATATCTTGATCTGGCTTATTATAAAAATTGCTGCAAACCTGCCTGAATATTAGCACTTGATGCATAGCAAATATTCAATAGTCCACTACTTTCCTGGGGGCCTGTCTACCACATTAGAGGAGTTGGTTTATTTAAAACCATGTATGTAGTGCTTATTGCATGCCAGGTACTGTTCTAAGTGCTTTATAAACAGCAAATCGTTCAAATTATAATCACCACAGAAGTACATGGTCTTCTTATCCCACTTAACAGATGAGGCAATTGAGGCAAAAGCATGTTGTCTGAGATGGCACAGCTGGACAATGGTGGTCCTTGCTCCATGTGCCATGTTGCCTCTAGTGTGACAAAAATTTATTGAATGAAAGAATGGATGAGATTTTACTGTTTTCATATTGTGCTTTTTTCCCCTCCAGAGAACTCAGAATATTTTCTTTTAAATCATAGCTAAAAATCACAACTTTTCTTTCAGGATAGAACATATATTTTTTAAACATTTTAAATGTATTACTAGTTAGTTAATCATGTTTTTTCTTTTAAAAAAAAATCAAGAGAGGTCTTTGTTCCTGTGATAAAGTCACTGTATCTGCTTTCTGACATTGTATTAATTTCCATACAGCAGTTCCAAGTTCTGCATAGAGAAACATCCTGCTCTAGAAGTGGAAGAGGCATAGGGCTTACAGGGAATTACAAAACAATGTCAGAGTTATTGAATGGGGTAAGGTATTGTGTATGAGTTTTAATCTCCCACATGACTAAAGCAGTGGATCTCTAACTTTCCCAATAAGGAATCTTTCTTCTGTAAGCTAAGCTTTGCAGACTTATTGAGAGTTGTTTCTTTAGTTTTTGTTTTGATTTTAGTTCTAACCTCAGTTTAACTTCATCTTATAACAAAAAAACTAGTGTTTCTTTTTCTTCATGATTTATTCATTCATTTGATTAATATTTATTGACAATCTACTATGTGCCAGGCATTGCACTAATATGGTGAACAAAAAGAAAAAGTCCTTATACTCAAGATTAATGTGGATGACAAGAAGAGCATTGAATAAACAAAATTACTAAAATTACAGCAGTGGTAAGTGCTCCATATCTTTCACATCTAATTCCTACTCCAGCAGCACGTCATGGATCCTTCACCTTGCACATATTTTCAATTTCTGGAAACCATATTGGCAACCAATGTTTTCAAGAGAAAGAAAACAGCCCATCTTCAATAATAATAAAAGCATAATATGCAAATTGACCAAACAGCAGAACGATCGTCTGGAGGACCATGCTATGACATGCACTGGTGCAAGGCCAGCCAAGGCAGGTGCGATGTGATTGGTCAGGGGGCCCCACCATCATCACCCCAAAGAGGAAGGCCCAGGCCACTAACCAGCAGGTGGGCAAGGCCTCCCGCCTCTACAGGGTGATCAATCACAGGGCTCCTGGACTGCAGGCCAGGCTGAGGAACCCCCATCAAGTGCACGAATTCATACACTGGGCCTCTAGTTAAAAATAATGCCTTTAATTTATTATTGTATTATTGCTTCTAGCTCTTTTTTTCTAAAAGATAAAAGCAGCCAAAACCGGTTTGGCTCAGTGAATAGAGCGTAGGCCTGCAGACTGAAAGGTCCCAGGTTCAATTCCGGTCAAGGGCATGTACCTTGGATGTGGGCACATCCCCAGTAGGGGGTGTGCAAGAGGCAGATGATAGATGATTCTCTCTCATTGATGTTTCTAACTCTCCCTCTCTCTTCCTCTCTGTAAAAAAAATCAATAAAAAATATATATTTTTTAAAAACATACTTTAAAAAATAAATAAAAGATAAAAGCAAAAACATTTTTTAAGTCTAATTTTCATTAGTAAAATATAAGTATTTTTATCTTTGTGATTCAGTTGAAGCAAGTAAGAAATTTACTCTGAGAGTTTCAGGTTTATTAAGTTAAAGAAACAAGTATCAAGAGAAGGGAGGATCAGAAACATTTATTTATATATTTATTATTCCCATCCTACATAGGACAAAAATCTCTAAAGGCTAAAAAGAAAACTGATGGCAGGCACTGTCCAAAGGAGAGCAGCCCTCTCATACAGGGTGAATCGATATTGCCAAGAGATTTACAGCATCTTATGTCTGATGGACATGAGAAGCAGTACATGGATGCAGAGTCTCCTCTGGGAGACCACTGACCCAAGAGAGGAAACAGTAGGCAGAGTCAAGTCAAGTTCGAGTTGGGCCTTCTGGTCCCCCAGGGGAGGACTGGGCTGTGACTGAGGCCTGAGGCCTCAGTGGAATGAGCACTGAAGGCCCCTGGTGGGTCAGGATTCCTCCAAGGCAAAGTCACTGGTATAGTCAGAGACAAGAAACAGTATGGGCAAACTCCGGAATTACAGACAGTGTGACAGCCGATAGGCCTGGAATCCTTCTGGAGCCACATGCAGGATGCATCTCTAGGATGCCCAGTTTCTTCCATTGGATTGAGTTCTTCATTGTATTTAGTTCACTATCTTTTATCCAGGTGCTTGCCAATCAGAGCCTGGTCCTCAGACCAGCAGCATCAGTATCACCAATGTGCTTGTTAGAAGTACAACATTTCAGGTCCCACCCTAGGCCTACTGAGTCGGCATCTACATTTAACGGAGATCCCCAGACTTCTCCTAAACACATTAAAATTGAGAAGCACCATTTTACCCCGTCAGCTTCCGAGACTGTAAAATAGATAAGGTCATTTCTGGCCCAACTTCTCACAGCTTTGAAGATGCCCTGAGATTTTTTTTTTTTTTAAAGAAGCATTTTCAAAAGAGAAAACTGCTACATGACTATTAAACACCAATTTCCCCCCCCCCCCCCTGAGCAACTTGATTTACTTAAGCTGTTTTCAGAGTAGACAATCAGTGACGGTTTAACTGATTCAGTCTATAATTGTTGTACTATCTTAAAATGCTCTAGAGCTCTGTTTTGTTTAATGTATAAGTCAATGATTCTGAATCTTGGCTGCACAATAGAATTTTCCGATTTTTTTCTGACAACCAAAGCATAAGCCCTTTCCCAAGGATTCTGATTCAGGAGGTTTGGGGTGCATATTGGACATATGTAATTTTTAAAAGTTCCTTGGGTGAATCTAATGTTCTGCTGGAGTTGAGAAGCATTGATAGAGATGAATCAGGAGATGGACAGAATTAGACATACTATACAATAAGCAAATGTAGAAGTGACAGTAAAACAAAAACAAAAAAAATGGCTTGAGCTTTGCCTGTGATGTTGCAATTTTGCATTCAGGAATCTGTCCTATAAGAATATGTGTATAAATATGTATGTGCATAGAGGCTCATTGCAACATTATTTGTAATAACAAATATTTCTGAAGCAATTTTAATAGCACCAGTTGGTGAGTGATTCCATAAGTAGGGCACATCCATATAATTCAATACTGTGCTGACGTTAAAATGAATGAGGAAGACATATCTACTGCCATGAAAATATATCCAAAATACATACTATTAAGTTTTTAAAACTTATATAACAATATGTGATGTATAATCTCATGTGAAAAGATGGGTATCTATATAATAAAAGCCTAAGCGGCCATTAAGGCGGAACGACCAGAACGACTGGTCACCCTGATGTGCACTGACCACCAAGGGGCATATAACCAATGCAGGAGCTGCCCCCTGGTGGTCAGTGCGCTCCCACAGGGGAGGCAACACTCAGCCAGAAGCTGGGCTCACAGCTGGTGAGCACAGTCGAAGTGGTGGAAGCCTCTCCCACCTCTGCCTCCGTGGCAGTGCTAAGGAGCAGGGTGCTGGGCAGTAAGGAGCAGCAAGCAGGCAGGTGGTAAGGAGCAAGGGGTCCAAGACTGCAAGAGGGCACAGGCCAGGCTGAGGGATCCCCTCTCCCCCGGGGTGCACAAATGTCATGCACTGGGCCTCATATATATGTGTGTGTGTGTGTGTGTGTGTGTGTGTGTGTGTGTGTGTGTGTGTACACATATATATATTTAGAAAGATGACTGAAGAGTACTCATCAAACTATTGACAATGGTTACCTCTGGAAAAAGAAATGAGAGAGGGAGTTTTTTGCTATGTAAACTTCTAAATATTTCATACCAAGAATGTGTCCATGCACTATTTGTATAACTATCCAAAACACATTCCAGGACTGTTGGCTGTCATACCATCTATAATCCTGGATTATAGACTATTTAAACTAATTATTATTTTAATATTATAATCTTGAATGAATAATTTTATAAAAAATAGTATAGTGACTGACAAAAATAAAACAAATCTATAATACCTACACAAAACAAAAACTGCTAAGACACCCAGGGTTTTCTTTATTAAACCTGTCACTTCTCAATGCTAGGATTACTAAAATTGAGTTGCTCTGACGTCTCCAGATACTCTCCCACCTAGAGATTACACTTGGCATCGACTCTTCACATCCTCTCTAGTTCCTCTGATAATTCACCCTTGCAAGCAGATCCCACCTCTAGAAGGATCTCTACATTAGCACTTTGTAAATTCTCCCTTGTTCCACCCCCTAAAAATCACTTGGAACAGAAGGCCGCCTACAACTCAGCCTCGCTGAGAGCCAGGTCTCCCGTATTTTGAGCAATTAAGAAAAGCACACTGATTAAGCTGTAGTATGAGGGATGTGTGTCCTTTCCAGGGCGAAATTCTCAAAGGCTGCTTGGCTGGCTCTTCCTCTTTGAAATGGTGGTTAAGCACTGGAAGTGTATAATGAGATAAATTACTTATGAATCTGTGCCTCTCAGCCCCAGGCCACTTCTCTTTCTCCGAGAGAAACTCGAGGATTTTACCCTAATAGCATTGGAACAAAGTCAGGGCCGAGGCGGGCCGACAAAGAGGGAGGCTTCCAACCCGTGGTGGGGCCCTGCTGACAGCTTGTTAGAAACTGTCCCTCTCCTGCTCCTCCTCTCATTTCTTCAAGTTACAAAGCCTGACAGAGTTTGATGGGAGAACCAAGGCAGTTACACCCCCCGAGGCAGCCAAGTCCCTGCTCATCTATCTTTGTTTGACAGATAAGAAGAGTAGATGTCACCTACAAAATGCTTCACTTACGTGAGCCAAGTGTACCAGGACGGCCCTGTCGCCTACAGGACCTTACAAGAGGAATCCAGACAAGGCCCACCAACCACAATTAAGATATCTCTCAAAAGAAAATCATTTCAAGCAGACAATCTGAAAGCCAAATGCCCACTGTAGTTATCCTCAGAAAAGTGCATAATATTTAATAACTCAAAGTTACTCTTTGATTTACAAAAGTCTTTTTTGGGGTTCTAGTCTCCAGCTGGTCTTTGACAGTTGGTGACCATCTACGATCTGAGGTTCCATGCAGAATGTCTGGGCCTCCAACCTGACCAGAGTGCCAGGAAGGAGAGTGTGAGAAAACAACATGAAAGCACCTCTCCACCCCAGATAGTAGCTGGGACACTGGTATCTCAACAGTCTGTCCGTGGCTCTCTGATTTCAGCATAACACAGAAAAGTCAGTGAAGCTTGTTTAGAATGCAGATTCTGATTCAGTAGGTCTGGAGAAGGAGCTAGGACTCTGCATTTTAACATTCTACGTGATTTTGGAAGTAGGTGATCCCACTTGGAGAAGCACTGCTGCTACCTGCTGCTGCTTGGGGCAGGCCTCCAGCAAAGACTCTTTTGGCATTTACAGCATGTCCCTTAGCAAGAGTTCCCTCAACAAGGCCACTGCTCTAAGCATTTTTGTGTTAAAATGGTTGATATTTATTGAGCACTTGCTTTGTAATGAAAAAGATTATTTCAGTTAATCTTTCATTTCCTCTAAGCATTTTAGATGTTATAATAGACTAGAGGGAGGCCCAGTGCACGAAATTCATGCACTCACGGGGGAGGGGGGGTCCTCAGCCTGGCCTGCACCCTCTCACAGTCCAAAAGCCCTCAGGGGATGTTCGAATGCCAGCTTAGGCCCGCTCCCCACAGGAAGCAGGCCTACGCCAGCAGTAGGACATCTTTAGCTCCCACCACTGCTGCCGCACTCACCAGCTATGACCACATCAGTGCATGATTGGGGTCGGAGAGGGATGTGGGAGGTTGGCCACCATGGGAGGTTGGCCAGCTCCAGGGTGTGTCCAGCCCATTATACTCAGTCTCAATCAGCTGGACCCCAGCAGCGAGCTAACCTACTAGTCAGAGCATCTGCCCCGTTGATGGTCAGTGCACATCATAGCAAGCAGTTGAGAGGCCTTAACATATCATTAGCATATTATACTTTGATTTGTTGAATGGCTAACTGGATGACCAGACATTTAGCATATTAGGCTTTTATTATATAGGATAAGGAAACTGATACATAAATAAGTTCATTTACTTGCCAAAAGTTGCATGAATGTTAAGCAATAGAGTCCAATTCTTTTTTTTAAATATATTTTATTGATTTTTTACAGAGAGGAAGGGAGAGGGATAGAGAGCTAGAAACATCGATGAGAGAGAAACATCGACCAGCCACCTCCTGCACACCCCCCACTGGGGATGTGCCCACAACCAAGGTACATGCCCTTCAGTCTGCAGACCGATGCTCTATCCACTGAGCCAAACTGGTCTCGGCTAAAGTCCAATTCTTAACCATTATGTCACCTCACTCATATTAATAACAAACAATAACGCTTTATTCAACAAATATCTAAGGCTATTAAGTGCCAGTATTGGGATTCTATTCTAAGTACACAGAGACAAACAGGACAAATAGGCTCCCTGCTTTTATGGGGCTCATGATCTAGTGAGCAATCCAAATGTGTAAACAAATCATTCAATGAGGTGAAGAGTGCAGTACCAAACCAGGAGGAGCAAGGAGGGTTTCTCAGAAAAAACTGCGGTGTAAGATGAGATCTAAGGATGAGTGTGAGTTAACCAAGAATTCTGAGGAGGAGAAAGGAGTTGAAGGCTAAGGAGATGGTAGCTGTAAAGGCCCAAAGTTCAGAGAGCACATAAAGAAATGGAAAATGGTTTGGTAGCCTGGAGCAGAAAGAGAAGAGGAAATGTGCGAGTGATGAGATCAGAAAGATGAACTGCAACCAGATTTAAAGAACCATGTAACACATGTTATAGGGTTTTAGCACTTAGGAGTTGAGGATCCATCAAAAGACATTAGGCAGAGTGCGTAGCTGAGGAGAGAGATTGGCCTGATCCATTGGTTTGTATGTCATGGGCATTGATGGTAACTGAAGCCATGAAAAGACAATATTACCCAAAGAAGGGAGAAGAGGGCCCTCAGACAGCAGCCTTGGGAGCATCAACATTTCAGGGTTGGAAAGAGGAGCCCCCAAAAGAGACTCAAAAGAGGTAGGAGGAAAAATTAAAGGTGTCATATAGTAAGTCCTTACTTGAGGTTTTTGATAGGTTCCACGACTTTAAGTAAAACAACATATAAAGAAACTGATTTTACCATAGGCTAGTCGATATAAAAATGAGTTTCTTTTTTTTTTCTTCCGAATGAAGCCACATTGAGGATCTGCTGTAAAGAGCTAGTAAGTGACAAACTTTGAATTAAAAATGTCTCTATTGCTGAAACCTGTTTGGCTCAGTGGTAGAGCGTCGGTCTGCGGACTGAAAGGTCCCGGGTTCGATTCTGGTCAAAGGCATGTACATTGGTTGCGGGCACATCCCCAGTAGGGGGTGTGCAAGAGGCAGCTGGTCGATGTTTGTCTTTCATTGATATTTCTAGCTCTCTATCTCTCTCTCTTCCTCTCTGTAAAATATCAATAAAATATATTTTTTAATTAAAAAATGTCTCTATTGTTCCAAAGTCACATTCTTAACTTCAACAGCTCTTAAATATTGTTTTCCCTTACTGCCTAAAAGTATGGTTGATATAAAAATTGTATTTAAAGTTTTTTTTTCTGGAGTTCATTTATACAACAAAATTTTGACAAGAAATTTGTTCAATGCATCCTTGAGTTGCATTAAGGAAGCAAGCTCATGAAACGTGCTTCTAGCTGCCTCCTCATCTCTTTCCTTGTGCATCCTGCCATATCTTTGGTTTGAATATGCTTTTGTTCTACTGAAGAGTGTCTCCTAAGACAGAGCTGTCCCTATACACAGTCCATTGGAAAATTCATGGGGTTTCTCTTCAGAAGTCCTCCCATGTGGCCCAAGGGCACTTATACAAACCCAGGAACCACTCTGTGTATCCATAATTCTCCAAGATGCAAACCAAACATTAGTAATGATCTTTTCCCCTAGAACATGTGTGCCTTTTCCAAAAGACGGATTAGTGAAAACTATGGCTGCTTTTGTTACCTATTTGTTGTTTTATTAAAGCAAGAAATGCTCATTGTAAATATATATGTATATGTATATAATTAAGTGCAGGATATATAACAGTTTGGAAGTTATCAAGTGAAAATAAATTATTAAATTCTTCTGTCTCCCCCGCCCTATTGCCCATAACCCCAAATAGTATTTCCCAAATTGTAACAGATATATACAATTTGGCATAAACCTTACATGTGTTTTTTTCTATAGACATATAAATATAGATTTTTAATTAAAAGGATCATATTATCTGTACTATTATAAGACTCACTTCTTAAACTATGTAATGGCCATCTCTTTATGTCAGAGTATAGTTTCACCTGTGTTATTCTTTCCACATGCCAGTCCACCACATGAAGTTACGTTTGTTTCTTTAACAGTCCTCTAACCAGTCCATTGGTATTGTTTCTGGGCTTTTTTGAGAGAGGGGCACTCTTATTCTACAGAGCGTAAGGGAGCCAGAAGAATGTTGCTTGGACTCAGCTTTGGACTGAGCCTTTTTCTGAATTCGCCATTGTCTGCCCTTTCCTTTCCTCCCTTTTTGAGATTATTGGATGTTTCTTCCCGCTGTTCGCTCTAATCTTGCCACTAGTCAGCTTAAGGTATGTTTGTTGCTTTAAAGATCTCCTTACAGAGTCTAGGATTCTTTGGAGGAGGTTAAGTTCAACAAATAAACAAACTATTGTCCTAGCTTTACATTCTTATTCTAGAGGATTTCAGAGGCACTGGAAGACGTTCCCTTGTTATCAGCTTAAAAATCTCACCATGTTTGAGCTGTGTTTTTCATCTCCTTTTAAAGAGCATCCTAGCTAGAGATTGACTGAATATATTTAAGTAGAAGGCATACCCTATAACTTCAAAGTGTGCTGTCTCCTACAGTCTGGTGGAAGACAAAATTAGCAGTAGGGAAACAATTAGAGAGCAGCTGGGTGCTAAGTTATGTGTCACAAGACCCGGGCCCCAAGGAGTTCAGGGAAGAGAGACCTTGGTGGCAGTCCGTGCCTCCAAGGAGAAGGTGGAACTTGAGATGGGTTAGGAAGCAGGAGGTAACATTTGAAAAGTCTACCAGGTAAGGCAGAAGTTGGAAGGTTTTTCAAGTACCTGGTAACTTTTCAGGCCTTTTATTATCTAACAGTTTTAGTTTTTAGCTAAGGTCTGCCTACATAAGAACATAAGCTTGATGAGGGCTTGATCACTACGGACTCCCCAGTTCCTGGTACATAGTCAGTGGTCAGTGGATATATGAATGAATCAATGAACAGATGATCATGGGGTGTGTGAGGAATTGTGAGAAGATTGGCCTCTTTGAAAAGAAGTGTCTCTCCTTGAGAAATGGGGGACTCTCCAACAGACTACCAGAGGGGCAGTTAATTGGGCCTTTGTGAAATTCAAAGCACAGGGGCAGGTAGAACCAGTTGAATAGGGAATGGGAGCCCCTGACAATTGCCAGGCTGAACCCTGTATGGAGTGCAATATCAACGAAAGCCCAAACAAGTAAGATAGAATTGTTATGTGCAGCCGTCGGGACTCACAGCTTGGTCAGTACATAGTTATATTAAAATAAAGAAGATGGATTCAGCCTTGTCCTAAGAACAAAGCCTGGCCAGAGTGGCTCAGTTGGTTGACAGTTTGATCTCCAATCAAGCAAGGCACATATCTGGTTATGGGTTCAATCACCTGTTGGAACATGTACCAAAGGCAACTGATCTATATTATTCTCTCCTCTCTCTTCCCATATATATATATATATATATATATATATATATATATATATATATAATCGGGTGAGGACAAAAAATGAAAAAAGAACATAGTAAAATGTTAGTGCTATCACAATACTTTTATTAATACCTACTCTACTTGTATTTATATTTAAGCAGATGGGTTCATTATTGTCTCACGTTGAATCAGTCGTTGACTGAAAAAATGTTTGGTATGGTTTGATTTGGTTTTTTCTACATAAACTGTTGTTTTAGAGATCTTTCCACCCTATGCTTGTGCAATTGATTATTGGACCTAAACAGTGCTTCGCATTCCTGGTTCATCCTATCTTATTGATTTTAGACCATCTTTCACCTCATGGAATTCCTTTTAAACCTCGACCCTATCATCAATCAGAGCAGTTATTCCTCTTAGCTTGGTGTCAACCATATATATGATCTGCAATCCTCCAGGGGTTTGGATGCCTAGAGATGATTTGGAGAGTTCCAAAATGGCAGGGATATTTACCAGCAGATACACCACCAGCCATGCTCAAAAAAAGAAATGACATTTGGCACCAGGTCTTGGATATGTAGTGCAAAACTTAAGGGTCGACTTGAAAAAGGAGAAACTGTTGGAATTCCAGGTTGAAGCAAGCCAAGGTCAGAACCTCCAGTGTAAGCAACCTAGAAGGATTTCTTCTAGGAAGCAGCATTTTAGAACTGAAAGCAGGGAAAGTAGCTTCACAGGTTTGGAGGCAGGCGAGGGGAAAGGGGCAAGGTGCTCAGTTTACAAGCCAAACTGGAGGCGAGAGAAGGATGACCAGCCCACCTAGTCTGTGAACCCCACTCCCTGGCAGATATCAAACTCACTGAGAGCCATGGACTGCTACGAACACTCTTTCTCTCTGGCTCTCAGGAGTAAATCCCGCTTAGGTGGCTCACGATGTTCCTCCTCCTCTAGCTACTCTCAAGGCTTTTCACGGGAATTCTGAACCGTTGAGTCCCCTTTGCACCTCTCCTCTCACTCTGCGTCTGTTGGAAAATCAATTACAATTGACTTAACATCTCCAGTTATGGGTACATTTTCCATCTGCTTCAAACATGCACACCCTTGGACAGCACCATTCCCCGCTCTTCCTGCCTCCCCCACCCCAGCCCCTCTCCCCATTAACTTTATCTTCTTAAGCAGCTCAGGAACACAGATGTTTTCACCCTGTCGCTCCAGCACAAGGGTATTTTCCCAGTCTCTCTGTGTGTACGCTCCAGGCACCGACTCTCCGACTCTCCCGGGAGGGAGAGAGTAAATGTTTTCATTCCAAACCCTCAGGGTCAGGTCTTGTTTGTCTAAACTGTGTTTGTTGCCATAATTATCAGATTAGCTGATCTCTGGCAGCAAGTTGGGGGGCAGGAGTGGGGGGGGGGTGTATTAACCCTTTTAAAGATGGTTGCTGAGATTTGTCATGGGCATACAGTGGGGAGGAGCTGCCATTTCTCTCCTAACCTGGAAGATTTGGCTAGAATTCTTTGTAACAATCCCAACAGGCCTCAGTTAACAGTCTGCTCGAGTCAATCCAACCATCCAATGGTCTCCACTGCTGGGATCCAAAAGGCATTTAGCAGAGATGGAGGGTTGAAAGGGCATCTCTCCAGGGAACCGCTGGAAAAAAGAAAAGAAATGGAGCTTAAAGAGGATCTGGATAAGTAACTCAACAAAGGATATGGGTGTCTCCCAAGCCAAATAAGGAAACCAGGAGTATGCACTGGAGGTTTCAGTTTGTCCCTCTACTCCTCCTCCTCAGCATAGATGCTATGAGACTACCAGGCCCCATTTAGGTTTGTTTTGGGAATTTCTGTTGTTCCAAAGAATATGAAAATCAGTTGTTACCACTGCTGTTAAAAAACAACAACAACAAAAAAAAAAAAAACAGCAGTCCCCCCTTGTTAAGCCATTCCCCATCCTTAGTCATCAGATCAAATGACTGGTCATTCGAAGATTTTCTCATCTGTCCTTGCCTCTCTCCCATGGCATCACTAAACTTCTGTCTGGTCTCTAACGAACCATAAATGCAGAGATATCTTTCATCTCTCAACTCCAAGAGTAACACTCCTTTGCCTCTTTGAATGATCTCTTTCACAAATAAATAGCTCTTCTCGTGCACCAGTGGGGTCTCCTCAAAAGTATTGTAGGCTCTTTGAGGATAAGAGCTATGCATGAATCCCATCCATTGATTACCTGGTGGAGGACCTAAACATTTAAATAAAAGCTGCTTATTAAATCCTTGTTAATAGCGCTTTTCTAAGCTTCTTGTTTTCCATTTCTCACCTTTGTTTCTTCCTGTTTTGTGTTTGATTTTTGTTTGTTTGTTTGTTTACAGATTCTTTATTTCTGGAATGGTCCTCCAATTCATATTCATCAATTAAGTCCTTCCTCTTCACTCCAAACACACACACTTACAGACGTATACACACATAGAAACTAACATTTACTGAGGGCCTATAAACCAAGGACTATGCAAACATATTTCATGTTCTTGGCAAATATCTTGTTTGAAATTCACATTGGCTTGTGAGATAAGTGCTATCCCATGAAAGGAAGTGGAGACCCAGGGTTAAGTCGCACACACAAGTTTTCAGTATTCTAAGTGGTGAATGAAGATTGAGCCCCAGGTGTGTGTGACCCTAAAATCCAAACAAATTTCATCTTTCTAGTTACTGAAGAGGAGAAACGTTCAAACAATTAGGGGAAATACCCTTTTGCCAAAAATCTAACTAATATTCAACTAGTGTCTCTTCAGTGCTTTTTTACCAACCAATTCAACTATAATATTTGTGGTTGTTTCTTTGTTTAAAGCAGCTGAAACCCAACAAATTTCGAACAATATTATCCTTTATAATAAAAGCCTAATATGCTGTGTGTTACAGTCGTCTTTTCAACCAATTAAAGCATAATATGCTAATGATATGCTGAAGTCGCTCAACTGCTCGCTATAACAAGCACTGACCACCAGGGGGCAGATGCTCAACTGGTAGGTAAGCTTGCTGCTGGGGTCCTGCTGATCAGGACTGAGTAAGACAGGCCAGACAGGCCCTGGAGCCCTCTTGTGGTCCCTCCCTGGCTGGCCAACCTCCCATGTCCCTCCCGGGCCCTGATGGTGCACAATTTTTAATTGGTGTGCCATCATATTCTGGAACCCCGTAGAGAAGAAAATAGTAAAAGTTGTTTTGAGAAATCATGTTTTCTTGATTTAATATATGCAAAATGCTTGGAACAATGCCAGCATATAGTAATTCCATAGAAATGTTAGCTATCATTATTATTATTATACATGACAATGAGGCTGATGAGGAAGGATTCATGCACTACAAACACATTTTTACCTCCACATCTGTAAATTTTAAAAAGACAAAAAACCCAGTACTCTGATCATTTAAAAGGCCTTTATCTAGCAAAGACCTTGATAGGAGGGGAATGACCGGTGGCTACTGAAAATTAAGAATAACTATCGCTGAAACCGGTTTGGCTCTGTGGATAGAGCATCAGCCTGCAGACTGAAGGGTCCCAGGTTCGATTCCGGTCAAGAGCATGTATCTTGGTTGCGGGCACATCCCCAGTGAGGGTGGAGTGTGCAGGAGGCAGCTGATCGATGTCTCTCATCGATGTTTCTGGCTCTCTATCCCTCTCCCTTCCTCTCTGTGAAAAAAATCAATAAAATATATATATTTTTAAAAAGAGAGAATAACTATCATTCATGGAAAGATAGTTTGCTAGGCAAACAACCACCATGACCAAGCATAGGAATATTTTCTTTGAAAATTCAGCCTTCTTATTTGGCCATGGAATGAATTGGGCTGCCTTGGGAAGTAGTTGAGTTTTCCTCCCCTGGATTCAGGGATGTCGGGTAGCTGGATAGACTGCATTGACTTTGAAGGACCTTTCTGCCAGAGTCTCTGTAATTCCAAAAGAAGCCTGCTCAGAATTACTAGGTGTCCCAATGCCTGTGGGCAATACAGGAGCAGAGGCTGGACTTCAGCCAGAATACTTAGTCCTGTAAGAGCATAATATCTGCCTGAAACATCTTGCACCTTAAATGGTGAAGCTGCATCTTCTAACCTTTAGTCGAAAGGAGCATATTTCTGAGCAGTATCCTAGTTCATTCTCTCTCTTCAATGCCGACACTAAAAATGAAAGTACTTAGGGGGGAAAGGAGCCAGATAATTAGGGAAGGGCCAGAACCCAGAACCCAGAGCTTTGGAGTTTTTTTGTTTTGTTTTGTTTTTCTAGATTTTTCTACTTATGAAGAGATGGTATTATTGTGGGCTGAAAATGTAGACCTGAATACGAGTAGAACCTCGTATGCACTATTAGAACAATACGAATAGCAACTAAGACAGGAAAAAAAATTATAAATAAGAACAGAAGGTCAAAAGGGCAGAAGATGGAGAACTAGAGAGGCAGAGAAAGAGAAAATAAGGAAATGAAGGGACTTTCTTTTAAAAAAAATGTTTATACTCTGATGCCGAAACCGGTTTGGCTCAGTGGATAGAGCGTTGGCCTGCGGACTGGAAGGTCCCAAGTTCGATTCCGGTCAATGGCATGTACCTTGGTTGCAGGCACATCCCCAGTCTGGGGTGTGCAGAAGGCAGCTGATCAATGATTCTCTCTCATCAATGTTTCTAACTCTCTATCCCTCTCTCTTCCTCTCTGTGAAAAATCAATAAAATGTATATATATATTTTTTTAAAGTTGATACTCTGAATAAAAAAATGAAGAGACATTTTAAAAGGACAGGGATTGCAAAGGAAGAAAG
The DNA here is from genome assembly GCA_963924515.1 of Vespertilio murinus. Lineage (NCBI taxonomy): Eukaryota > Metazoa > Chordata > Mammalia > Chiroptera > Vespertilionidae > Vespertilio > Vespertilio murinus. The sequence goes on along the minus strand of OZ004714.1, from coordinate 17,732,694 downwards.
ATGGTAACATGCATCAAATACTAAGGAAGGTGATTGGGAGAGTGTAATTAGGGTTAAAAAGTTTATTGTAACCTAAGTTATCTACAAGAGATGATAGCTGCCTCTTTGCAAAAGAGATTCTCAGCCAGAGATTCCAGGATCTGGAGAAGAGACCTCCTGTCTACTCCCTAGGGATCTCAGCCTATCCTATATAATAAAAGGCCAATAGGAAAACCAACCAAACCGTGGAATGATCAGTCACTATGATGTGCACTGATGCTCAATGGGGACAGATGCTCAATGCAGGAGCTGCCCCCTAGTGGTCAGTACACTCCCACAGGGGGAGCACCACTCAGCCAGAAGCCATGAGCCAGGCTCACTTCTGGCAAGTGCAGGAATGGTGACAGGAGCCCCTCTTGCCTCTGCGGCAGTGCTAAGGATGTCCGAGTGCTTAGGCCCACGGGGAGTGGGCCTAAGCAGACATCCTCTGAGGGCTCCAGGACTATAAGAGGGTACAGGCCAGGCTGAGGGATCCCCCAAGTGCACGAATTTTGTGCACCGGACCTCTAGTCCAATATAACACTAATCAGTTCTTAACACTGTAAGGAGAAGCAAAGATTCCACTGCAGTCTTTCCTCTGTCTTTCCTCCCTTCATTTATTTCCAGTCCCTTCTTGACATCACTGTTACCTACCACTCAGTTGACTGTGGGATGGTTGTTCAGAAGAACCTTCAATGGCTTCCAACTCTCCAAGTCCACAATTCTCTACTTCTGCTTTCATTTCTTTTTCTTATTTCTTTTTATGCTGTATCCCTTACTGGGATCTGAGGTTCAGGGAATAATGCAAGGATATGCAATGGGAGCAGGGACAACTCACAGAACAATCTAGCAGTATTGCTTTGGTTCAGCTATCTCTTTTTCTGGTTAAAAACAACAACAGTAACAAAAAAAAACAAAAACAAAACAGAAAGGTTGGTTTCAGGCCCACAGAGAAGTTGCTTAGTAATCAGTTTTAGACATTATTAGAAGCATAAGATATGTTTTAAAATGGCTGAGTGTTAATTTATTAACAGCAATAATGATAATGAAGTAAGTGACGAATAGTAACCATAGAATCTGCCCTTGAGGGGGCAAACCAAAGGTGGTAGCCCCAGGTCCCTCCAGTTCATCACTGTCTGGTACAATGCTGAGCATGTGACATCCATCCTCATAACTTCCCACTGAGGCCGGTACTGTTGCTGCCATCCCCACTTTACAGATGAAGACATGGAAGCCGAAAGGTTGAATGATTTACCAAGATCGTTCAACCTGTGACAGATTGGAACTCAAATGTGCTTGGAGGCACCTTACCAGACTACCTTCGAGAGTCCACGTTCTGCATCAGTCAGAGTCCATTTAATGGCTCAAGACTGACTGCAAGAGGAGTGAGGTCCCCACATTCATCTCACTCCTATTTCAACACTCATTTTGAGGATTCATGCTTGGAAGCCACTCCCATGAGCCCCTTCTCACTGTCACCTGGGATCCAACCTGCTTGAACCTGTCTGTCCTCTTACCTGTCAGAACCTGCAGATGCTCACCCTGAGGGATCCTCAGCCCTGGGTTTCTCCTCCCTCCCTCCCCCTGCTCCCACCCTCTCCACCGAACCACCCACAACCCTAGCTGCATCAACCCTTCCCAGCAATAGTGGTTTACCTCCAGCTACCTGGACATGCTTCTGACCTTTGGGTTTCTACCTGGGCTGTTTATTTTCTTCCTAAACCAAATGAATGACTAAATCAAGCAACATAAACCTTCAAGACATGCAGTCCTGCTCTCTGGAATCCTGTCCTCCAATCCAAGGTATGGTGTCTTCTTTTCAAGTGCTTTCTGCCCATAACAACAATCCAATAAAAAACCTTCGCTATTTTGGAATTTAAAATCACTAGTTTGGGAGATTATGCTAAGTATTCATGTAACCAGGATTTGGGGATAGAAGAGGACAGAAATGTTTCCACATGACAACTAACAATATGGCTATGACACATCATATCACCACTATTTTTTTTTTTACTTTCTTTAACAATACTTTATTTAGCCTAGCTTGAGGATTACTTTCATCTGAAAATTATGAAATAATATTGAAAATTATAATTCAGGCTTTTTTATTTTTTTAGACCAATCTCTCCATTCTACCCTGTCTTCTCCACTCCCTCCAGGCATCCTAAGTGATACAATGTATATGAATAGAGCCAGCTATCTTATGAATACTCAGTAAATATTAACTAACTCGCTGTCTAAATGAATTAATCTATTAGCCTCTGATATAAGTGCTTTCTCTGTCTCTCAAATTCAGACCGCTTCCTCTCCTTTTACTAACATGGGCATTCATGCATTCAATTCAAACAGCCGTTTACTTGGGGGCTGCTGTGGCCTCCACAAATGCACGGCCTGGGAACGGTACAAGATGGTATGAGAACACGTGCCCACACGAGGGCTGCAGCGGTGGGCAGATGAAAAGAACACAGGCCTTGGCCACAGAAGACCTGGGTTCAAAGGCTGCCTCGTCTGTGGAATTGGAGTAGTGACAATCTGGCTCACGGCGTCCTTGGAACACAGCGCACATTTTGGGAGGTTGTTGAGTGCTGTGTTCCTTTACCTCTTCACTCCTCCCCGATGTCCTACACAGGAGGGACAATGCACGTGGAGGGGCACAAGTAATTGCCCAGCCTAAGGCCTTAGAGTTAGTGGGGGCACTGCTGGAATCTGAACACGCTCAACTCTTCCTGGCCATACCTGGTCTGTGGGAGTGGCCTTGAGAATTAAACTCCGGTTGGTCCTTTCATACCATGTGTTCAGTGAGTCCGTTTCCTCTAACAGTTGTCAGGTGAGAAGGACGCCAGGTTCCAGGGATGGAAATCCATCATGTTCGTTCAATGCTGGAGCGGTGTGGGGGTGCTTCCTCTGAGGTCAACGGTCCATTTGGTCCCCAGACCCACTGATGGATTCTGCTTCCTTCCCTCGAAGGTGTTCAGGGGTGCAGATGGGGAATGGGACTGCCGCCGGATCAGCCTGCCGCAGCCACTCTGGAAGGACAGCAGCTAAATCACAAAGAGGCTTCTCCTTCTGTCCCTACACATCTGCTCTGATGCATGTAGCTTTCCTGCTTGCAGTTTGGTTTGATCTCATCTTACATTCACAGTAAATGTTCCTTTTCTTTTGAAAAGGGCTCTTCTTGTTTTTGTTCAAAAAAGGGGAAGAGGGCACTTGTCTCCACTCAGGTTGGCTCAAGAAGAGGATGGGAATGTCCTTTGGGTTAGGTGAGGTGATAGTAGCAGGAGAAGTGTGGGAACTGAAACTGGGCAAAGGAGTGGGGAGAAAGTGGGAGGTGAGTTGTCTCTCAGTGCAGGGGATCCCACCACCAGCTCTTCCCAGCGGGTTTTTTCAGTCCCCCACAAAAGGCAGTCAATGCTCCAGGTCAGAAATGGAGATACCGGAACGCCCTGGAGTAAAAGGGAAAGACTGGATGGAGGCAGCAAAGCAGAGAAAGACATTACAAAGCTCCCGTTCCATTTTCTGTCTCTAAGAGTTTGACTACTCCGGTTACCTCTAATGACTGGAATCTTACAGTATTTGTCCTTTTGTGAAAGGCTTATTTCATTTAGCATAATGGACTCCCAACTTTTAAACTAGATGTATTCCAAAGTCATTTGAAAAGTGACTATGGATATAAATCACAGTAAATGTTTTAAATAAAGTAAAAATTCAGATCCTCCCAGGCTAGCGCGATGCAATGTCAATATCCATATGGAAGACAAATGAAGATGGTGCTTCCCAAAACTCATGGAGGGAGTTGATACAGATGAAATGTGGTCTCAGTGAAACCCCAAATACAGCTTTTGGGACCAGGGACTTCTTTCCCTTTCTTGAATTCCTTTGTGTTGACACACATAAGAGTTCAGAGGGTGTTGACCTTCGGATTGACAGCAATTCCCTTTATATCACCCCCTCCCTGGATGTTCATATAGCTCATAAAGAACAAGCACAGTTATTTAGAACTTGCCACATGCCAGACATAGTCAACAATTTAAAGTGGATTGTTTTAAAGAGGGAGTTATAGTGAGCAACATAATCACCTCGCACCACCTCTACCCTTCTCTTTCCCAGATTATGAAACAGCTGTGGAATCTGGACAGGTGGGACCCTCCTTCGGTGCTCAGAATTACCTTGGATTGGTTTACGTGAATCAGTAAAGCCCATCACATTGGCCACAGTGATTGGTTTGGGAATGGATCCATGCTATAATTCCAACGAATAAGACATGTTCAGTGGAGGTGAACTTGGAAGCACAGAGTCTCAGGCATCCTACCCTGAGAGAGTAAGCAGCCTCATATAACGCCGTGGGCATCAGAGCCCTTGGTGTTATGGTCCAGGCTGGCCCACCCTGATTTGCCTCTAGTTATCTAGACCAACAAATGCCCTTTATTGTTTTAGTCCCAAAGCGTCTTCGGTTGCTTAAAATAGAAATCACTCTAACTGGTACTGAACTGTATCCCCCTACCTCAATGTGATGGTATCTGAATATGGGGTCTTTCGGAGGTTTAAATGAGCTCACGGGGGTTCCCTTAGTAGCTTCATAAGAAGAGACACCAGAGAATCCTCTCCTCTCCTCCCCTTTCTTTCCCTCTCTTCCCCTCCCCTCTGCTCTTCTCTCCTCTCCCCTCCCCTCCTTTCTCCTCTTCTCTCCTCTCCTCTCTGCCATGTAAGTGGTGGGAAGGAGGCTGTCTCTAAGGCAGAAAGAGAGTTCTCATCAGAACCTGACCATAGCAGCTCATGGCTCTGAAATGGTCTCACAAGCCAACTGCCTTTGAGGAAAAAGTCCAAGGAGGAGGAGGAAGAGGAGGAGGAGGAGGAGGAGGAGGAGGAAGAGAGGAGAGGTGAGAGGCAGCTACTCAATAGGAAAGATTGCAGAGATCGATTGGAGATGTCTGCCACAGGCACAGGGAGAGAGAACTGACTACCCCCGGTTCAGAGGCTCAAGATGAGTCAACGCTAAACAATGCAGCAAATATGGAAACCTCAAACGTTTTCAGAAAAATCTCAAGTGTGGGAGTTTTCATCCTGGGGTCTAAGACCCCGGGACATTTATGAAGTCAGAATTAATGGCTGTGTCTATTTTTAATAATATGGAAGCCCAACTCCTTATCTGTGATAAGGCTGACGAGGTTAACTAAATGTCAAGTTCCTTTCCTTCACGATAGAACAGTATCAACTCCACTCACTTAACCTTGAGTGTGTCCAGTCGTCACTATGACTTACATTTGTTGAAATCACAGAGAGTTTTCGAATGTTATTGGCCAGTCTGGCAGCCCACCATTGAACGCGTGAGCAACTGTGGACATGAATGCAGAGCAGAGAGCTAAGATAAGCCACTGCTCGCAGAGAACAACTGCTGACGAAGAGGTTGGAGATCACTGCTTTAATGAACTCCGGTGTCAATATTAAGGCAACCGCTTCAAATCCAACCTCGTATTCCTGAGAGCCCTAGGAGTTTCGGGTTTGGATGGACGCTCTACAAGTTTATTTCTATTTTAGCATGTGTTACTTGAGACTTTTTAAAAAAAAATAACAAATAACTTCCATTAAATAATTAACTGCCTTCTTGTTGGGGAATTCTGAGGGGTTTAGCACTGTGTGCATGCAGCGAATGTAAGCTTTTAGGAATTCATTTCACCACTTTAGTGCTTTCAGTTTGCTTGAAAGCAGGCCCTCCTGGGTGAAAGGTCCGGTTGGTGTTTAAAAGCTGTCAGTTTGCCTTCATCTGCTCTTTGGGCCACTAGACTTCCTGGCTGTGCAGAGTGTTTGTTTAGTTTTAGTCGTGTCCTATTGTGCCACAAGAAGCCACGCAACAACAACAAAAAGGCATGCTAATTAAATAATTTTGTAATGACTTATTTTGTCTTTTTTTTTTTTTTTTCGGGTATCTTGGGGGCCTGCTTTTATTTCTATGTTCTGAGCTTCCTTAGCAAATGAGTTCTTGCATTGTAAGTAACAGCCATTGGAGTCAGGGCTCTGAGATGATAACATTTTTTCAGAAAACACCCTTGGAGAGGGGCTAGGGAGGCCGCTAGTGGGAGATGAGCAGGAAGGAGATTATAGGCAACTGGTGTCTCTCCTACAAGCAAGGGGGAGGGGTTCTAGAAATGAGTCTCTGTTGGTACCTTCCTGCTCCCCATTCGCTTTTCCTCATTCTCTCTAATTTTTCTTTCCTCTCTCTGCATGCCTTTCTCCTTTCCTTTCCCCTTTGTGCTCCTCCCTGTTCCCTTACTTATCATGTCCCTTCCGTTCTCCTGCTGTTTCTTGTCCCCGTCTTTCTCTCTCCCCCACCAATCCTTCTTATCTGTATTAACTCCTATTCTCATCCCTTTCTGTAAAAACCATTTTCCACTTACGGCATCAGACTGTTTCCTAAAGTGTGTTCTATCAAGTGCTAGATCCCTGAGATGCATTAAGGAACATTTTCTTAAATGTTCCATTTTTTATTTTTTTAAAAACATATTTTATTGATATTTTACAGAGAAGAAGGAGAGAGAGAGCTAGAAACGTCCATGAGAGAGAAACATCAACCAGCTGCCTCTTGCACACCTCCTACTGGGGATGTGCCTGCAACCAATGTACATGCCCTTGACCGGAATCGAACCCGGGACCTTTCAGTCCACAGACCGACGCTCTATCCACTGAGCCAAACCGGTTTCGGCTGTTCCATTTTTTAAATGTTCCGGGGCAGCAAGCTAGATTTGTGGTTAAGCGAGCTGACAAAACAGTGCACAACCACGCTCCCTCCCCTCCCCCTTGGAGCGTCCTCCACTAGCATTTGACAGTTTCTGAGAAATCCTACTGTGAGAGACTAGTCTAACCTGGCTTATCCCACTCTTCCCAAACCTCCTTGACCTCCGGGTCTTTTACCTCCAAATAAATGAATCTCATGGAGAACACATTTGAGAACCCCCACCGTGGAGCCTCCTGCCTTGGCTCACGTTGGAGCTGCAGAGCGCGGCCTGCACCCGGCAGCACCTGGAGTCAAGGTGTTGTCTCACTTGCCGGAGCTTTTCTCAAGCCATCACAGCAGTGCCTCCTTTCCTGCTCATCCCCTTCACAGCCCACGGCTGCAGCCACCGACCCCTCAGATTGGCACACGTTCCATACCGCTCTCCTCTGGTGTTATATGTGTAGGATTGGTTGCTCTTTTTTTCTTTTTCCTGACAAACTGTCTAAGAGCATTTTCGAGGAAGAGTAGGCAGCATGGCGGAGGTACACGCAGGGGGCTGTGTTGATTCCCTGCTGGTGGCAATGTAAGTTGGTGCAACCATTTGGTTGGGGGGGGGGGGTACTTGGGCAATTTGACAATATGTAGCCGAAGTCTTCCGATTCTAAATTTGGAATTTTAGCCTAAGAAAATAATTAAGGATGTAAGCAAAGATTTAGCTACAAGGGTTTTTTAATGGCGTGTTGTTTATAATTGCAAAAACTTGGAAACAACCTGGATGTCCGACAGTGGGAAGCGGTTGAAGCGTACTGTGGCATCTTCATACGATGGGGCGTTAGGCAGCCCCTGTGGATATAGAGTTTTAGGAGAATATAAAATAGATGCCCAAAATCAATTCCGTGCAAAAAATATATACATATGTACAGTGTGAACTATTATCTTTTTTCAAAATCAACATTCACTGAGTGCAAGATATACCAATAAATATGTCAAAGCTAGAAAGAGTATTCACCAAAATGTTGCAGTAATTGTCTCTTCCTGGGTAGTGGAATTTCAGAGTTTCCCTATTGGTTTGTGCTTTCTGATTGTTGTATAAAGAGAGCATGTGCGTTTTGTATATTGAAAGGAAACAATACGTTAGGAAATTTAACCAAAAAAGCGGTTGGCAATCCTATACAAGCTTTGTTACCGACTGAACCCCCAGATTGTTCCAAATAGGGTCCCGTCAACACCAACTGGGATTTTTCAGTTTGCTGGGGGGTAAGTGCTTCATGAGGAAGGTCAAAGAGATGTCACCCTTCCTTCTGCGATCTGAGGGAATCTGGATACAAGAACCGGTTTCTATGTTGTGATGCCGCAATTTACTGGGGGAGGAAGGGGGCGATCAACACACCCCCACCATCTATTTATTTAATATTAAAAATAATATTTCACTGAGTTTGGCTGGCGTCGGCTCGAACGGTTACTCACGCAGGAATTCAAACAAAAGCAGCCTTGGCGCCAGGCCAGGGGGCTGGTGCTGGGTGGTCCGTGTCCATCCTGAGCCCAGCGGAGCTCCTAGGCTGCTTCTCAGACCTGCTGCGGGTTGGGGAGATGATGTATTCATTTATTTATTAGAAATGTTTTAACAGGAAATGCTAATAGTTTGCATTTGGGGAAAATTGCCTTGGAGACAGCTGGAGGAACGCAGCAGACGTGGCTGGGGAGGAGATTGTTGCTCTTGGCCCCGGGGCCGGACCGGGGCCTGCTGTAGGAGTCTACACTGCAGCCCGGCGCGCCGAGCTGGCCGAAGGGATCCTGGTTGCTCTGCCCCGGGAGCAGGCCGTGCTTGCAGCTGCCTGACCTCCCTTCTCGGCTGCCATTCGTTCCTCAGGAACCTGAAGGTGTGTTTTCGATGTGGCTGTGAGCTCAGATGCTGGCTCTGCCGGGAACGAACAGGCCCTGTGCGTGCACAAACCTCCAGGTGGGGGCATGGGAGCCGGGGTGTACGCAGGCACATGGGTAACCCGAACCCGCTTTTAGCGTGCCTGTGGGCTGGCGGAGTCATGTCTGAGTTCAGGGGTGATATGTGCACATCCTTTCTGTGGACGAGGGTGAATGAAAGACACGTGTTTGCAGGGGATTTCAGGCGTGTCCTCAAAGCTCCAGGGTACATTCCAACGGTCGGCCACATTCACGAGTGGTTTTGCAGGTTCCAGAGAGAAAATGAAACCCAGAGGGGAGCAGAAGCCACGCTCAAAGGGATGCATCTGAGAGGAGCATGAGCTGGTCTGTATACTTTTAAAAAACCCTCTTCCAGCTGTTTGGAAGAATGTAGAGCTTCACTCATGGGGGGAAGGGTGTGGCCACAGTCTGTGGCGAGTGGGGTCCAGGGTCTCACCCCGTCTGGCGTGACAAAAGGGCTGTTCCTGTGTTTCCAGCTAACAATGGAGGTGAAGCCGGACCCTGGAAACCAGTCAAGATCCCCAGAGATAAACCCTCAGGCAGCAAGAACACTGTCAATGCAAAGAAGCTGACCTTTCGCCTTCTGGAGTCACAGAATTCCCACAAAGGCCGTGTCCTCCTCGGCTCTGGCAGGACGCACCGCCCGGCCCCTGACTTCGCCGCCAGTTCATAAACAGCAGGCAGGGAGCCGCTGGAGCCTCTGAGGAGAGAGAGGGCTGTGCTGGCGGTCAGGGCAGCTCCGCCTCCAGCACCTGGGCATACCGGGCCCCCCTCCAGGCCCACAGGGAGCCCCCCTTAAAGGGGTTTGCTTTGACAGTGTGGCCTGGTCTGCGGCTGTTCAGCCTTCCACCTAGCAGACATACGGCATTAAAATCTGACCTAAGCCGAAACCGGTTTGGCTCAGTGGTAGAGCATCGGTCTGCGGACTGAAAGGTCCCAGGTTCGATTCCGGTGAAGGGCATGTACATTGGTTGCGGGCACATCCCCGGTGGGGGGTGTGCAGGAGGCAGCTGGTCGATGTTTCTCTCTCATCAATGTTTCTAGCTCTATATCTCTCTCCCTTCCTCTCTGTAAAAAAAATCAATAAAAAATATATTTTAAAAAAAAATCTGTCCTGAGAGCCTTGGGAAGGATCGATCGCACAGCCTTGGAACAAGAGGCAGAAAGTCTCAGGGCCGGGGTGGTAGAAGCCTTGGGTGGGGTGAGGAAGAGCAGGAGGAGAGACGTTGAGGGAGAGAAGTTTGTGTCTCTGACAGTGTGAGGTCAGTAGGAGGTTGAAAACTCATGACATTCCTTCTTGAAGGTCCCAAAATCAGTATCTGGGAGCCCTGGGTTCCTCAGCAAAATGAGGATGTTAGGATTTCTGGCATTTGAAGCCAATGCACTAGGACTTTGTTCCCTAACAACTGCCTTCCCACCCAATCCGGAAAGCCGCCAGGCATCACACAGGCCACCGGAGCAGTGGTGTCAGCCTCGGCTGCGCATGGAGCCGCCTGGGAGGCTGTGGGCAAAGTCCACGCCGGAATCTCACCTCCAGAGATCCTGGTGGACTTGGCCTGGCTGAGGCCTGGACGAGGATATCTCTCTCCTTCCCTGAGTCCTCATGTCTGCCCTGAAATGCAAGTATTTTCTAAATCGTCTTTAACCCTTATCTTTCTCTGTATGCCTCTTCTAATTCATTCCCACGTCTTTATCCTTCTTTGGGGATGAGGGTCAAATCTGCCTCAGTCCCTCATCTATTTTCCGGCTTTCTTTTGTCTGTTTACACCGGGAATGATGCTTTGACTCCAAACATGCCTCGTTCCCAACTCAGCATCTTAACCTCGGTGTTCTTGCATCCCTTGGTTTTCCTGCGTCTGTAATGGTGCGCTCCCCATTCTCTCATCACCGAGGCTCAAACCCGAGTGCCACCTCCGATTATGTAAAAGGTGTATTAGCGTGAAAGTGTTGGTACATAACCCCTCTGCTGTAACACACATCTCTCTGCCACCCCACTGGGAAGAGAACATTGTCTTTGGTAGCTGTGGGAAACCTCCCCTCCAAGGAGCGTTCTGCCTTTTGCAGGGAGGTTCCGAGGTTTTGTGACCCAAAACCAGGAGAGTGGCTATTCAGAGACCAGACTAAAGAGGCAGCAGGAAAGGAGGAGGGGAGCTGAAGACCAGGGCCTCGTAGGCTGAGGTGGTTAACAGTTTCAGGAGAGAAAAAAAGGAAAGTGAGGAACCAGGAAAACAAGAAGCTCCAGTGCTGATGAGATGTAAGAACTACTGCGGAGAGGAAGAGGAAGTTTAGGAATTGTCCCTAAAGCTATGAACCGCATGCTTTTTAATGTTCTTGGAGAATGGCAAGCAATATTTTGAACTAGTTTTAAAATAGTTTGGATTGCTGAAACCGGTTTGGCTCAGTGGATAGAGCGTGGGCCTGCGGACTGAAAGGTCCCAGGTTCGATTCTGGTCAAGAGCATGTACCTTGGTTGGGGGGTGTGCAGGAGGCAGCTGATCAATGATTCTCTCACATCCATGTTTCTAACTCTCTATCCCTCTCTCTTCCTCTCTGCAAAAAAAAAAAATCAATAAAATATTAAAAAATAGTTTGGATTGCTAGACTATTTATTTTTTTAGTTCATCACTTGCTTTGAGACTGGACCATGTGGAGCTTCTATTTGGGTCACACATGACACTCATTTTCCCTCACTTGTCATATCTAAACAGTTGCCAAGCCCTATGATTTCTTTCCCCTTCCAGCCTTATCACGCTCTCCTGCCAGCAGCACCATACACGCCAGCTAGATTTCCTCATATCTTAAACTTTTTTCCTTTGGACTTTGGCTCATTCTGTTTCCTACCCCCCAGAATCACTGCCCATTGCCATTGTTCTAAGTTCTTTCTGAGCTCCAAAGCCCAGCTCGGACTGTACCTTCTGAAGGAGACTTTCCCTGTTGATGGACTCCACACATTCCACATTCCTTCCTGTCCTTGCACATGCAATTCCCCAAAGCAACAGTCATGATGATGATGATACTGATAACTATCATCACACGGAGCTCGTTATGTCCAGGCACTTTCTAGGTGCTTTGCAGATATTATTATTTTTTTAAATATATTTTATTGATTTTACACAGAAAGAAAGGGAGAGAGATAGAGAATTGGAAACATCGATGAGAGAGAGTCATCAATCAGCTGCCTCCTGCACACCTCCCACCAGGGATGTGCCCGCAACCAAGGCACATGCTCTTGACCGGAATCGAACCTGGGACCCCCCCCCCCCCCCCAGTCCACAGGCCGATGCTCTATCCACTGAGCCAAACTGGTTTCGGCTGCAGATATTATTTTTTTAAATATATTTTATTGATATTTCACAGAGAGGAAGGGAGAGAGATAGAGAGCCAGAAACGTCGATGAGAGAGAAACATCGACCAGCTGCCTCTTGCACGCCCCCTACCGGGGATGTGCCCACAACCAATGTACATGCCCTTGACTGGAATCGAACCCCGGACCTTTCAGTCCGCAGACCGACGCTCTACCGCTGAGCCAAACCGGTTTCGGCTGCAGATATTATTTTATTTAATTCTTACAACAACCCTATTGAGGTAATGCTGAGGGAACTAACTAATGAAAAGTAAGTGATTTCTCCGAGGTTACACAGCTATATTTGCCACAGATACGATTTGAATCCAGGCCCTGGAGTCTGCATTATTTCTATAGTGCACTTACACTTTCATACTTCTGTGCATGCCTGGAACATCCTTTTGTCATTCCTCTCTGTCCACCGGCAGCGTTCATTTGTTATGACTTCGAATGTTGTACCTTCCCCATTTATCACTGTGGAACAAATGCTTGTTCTTCACTGTCGTCAGATTTACATAGTCACCATTTCCCGCTGGTATCCACCTAGAAGACATCAGCATGCGCGTGATCGGGATTTTGACTTGCAGAGATCCACTTTAGGCTGAAGTCTTCAAGGACACTTAATCTAAGAGCAGGGAGCATATGTTTATAAATCTTACCTTTGAGTTTCATCTTCTTCCTCATAATGTCTTTGACATGTCAGCTGTAAAGCAAACCACAGAATGGCCATACTTGACTGAGGTGAAGATTTAATGCCGCTGCTCTAGTTCAAGTGGCTACACCTAGAACTACAGTGTGTGTTGCCAGTCACTGTGAAGTACACACACCGTGATTTAATGCATTAAACCAAACTGCACTTGGTTTATAGTCAGATGCAGCTCTGCGCTAACATCTTGGAGTAAGCAGTGGGGTTGCTATTAAAACAAAGGGCAGTTTGCTTGGTCAGGAAGAGTTTTCAGGTGAAGAAAACTCGAGTTTTCATTGGGAAATACATAAATCAATTATTTGTAATTCTATAAAACAGACTTTTAGGATAAAAGCATGCTTTCAATTTTTAAATGTAGACTTGCACTTCTTTTTAAAATATATATATATTATTGATTTTTTAACAGAGAGGAAGGGAGAGAGATAGAGAGTTAGAAACATCGATGAGAGAGAGTCATCGACCAGCTGCCTCCCGCACAACCTCCACTGGGAATGTGCCCACAACCAAGGCAACATGCCCTTGAGGGGAATCAAACCTGGGACCCTTCAGTCCGCAGGCCAACCTCTATCCACTGAGCCAAACCGGTTTCGGCTAGACTTGAACTTCTGACCAAGGTGGAGGATTGGTCTACTCCCACACCTGACACAATCCCCCCAAATTGACAAAATATCTGGAACACAGTTTAAGAGGCACTGGGTATCAGGCAAAGAAGGATAGTGATCTGAAAGGTAACTCTTCAACTGTCTCAGATTCCTGCTTAAGATAATCTCTAGGCTGTAGTCCAGAAAGGGGGGACTCATGCAGATCTGGCAAATCCAATCAGTTGAGACTATAAAGCTGATACAAGATCAATATGCAAAAATTACTATAATGGAATTTCTATATATTGGTAATGGACAATCAGAAATAAAAATTAAATGAACAATGCCATTTACTAGTACACAAGAGCATCAAAAGATATAAAATGTGTAAGTATAACCCTAACAAAAAACTATGAAAGAATCTGTGCACTTCTGTTCTTTGAAAGACTCTGCTAAGAGAATGAAAAGACAAGCCACGATGATTGAAAGAAAAATATTCTCAAATCATATAAGTAACAAAAGTCTTTTATTGGGAGTAAAGAAGTCTCAAAACTTAATAATAGGAAAAACCTCAATAATAAGCAATTAACCCATGCAATAAGAAAACTGCAAGAGATTTGAACGGGTATTTTATCAAAGAGGACATACAGATGGCAAATAAGCACATGAAAAGATGCTCAACTTCATTAGACATTAAAGAAATACAAATTAAAACCACAATGAAATACCACCACGTACCTACCAGATTGGCTAAAATTAAAATACAGATCATACCAAGGGTTGGTGAATATGTAGAGAAACTAGAACTATCACTCACTGTCAGTGAAATGTAAAACGGTCCAACCAGTTTGGAAAAAAATTGGCAATATCTTTAAAAATTAAACATATAACTTTCACGTGACACAGCAATTCCACTCCTAGATATTTAGCCCAAAGAAATAAAAGTATATGTCCATACAAAGATTTGTACATGAATGGTCATAACAGCCTTATGTATAATAGCCAAAAAGTATGGTCCCTGAACCAAAGCTATCAACATCACTTGGAAACTTGTTAGAAATGCAAATTCTTAAAAAAGGTAAAGGGATTTAGAAGTACAGATTAGTCATAGCCCATGGACACGGACAATAGCCAGGTGAAGGTCTGGGATTGGGTGGGAGATGGGTGGAAGGGGGCAAAAGAGGGGGGTTGAGGGGATATCTGTAATTCAACAATAAAATAATTTTTATAATTTCTCAATTTTTTATTAAGTTTTTATCTGTGTACATATCTTACTATTGCCCCCCCCCAAACATGCCCTCCCTCCCCAGAGTTGTTTTGTGTTCATTGGTTATACTTATATGCATGTATACAAGTCCTTCAGTTGATCTCTTATCTCCCCCATATCTCCCTACCCTCCCTGCTGTAATTAGACAGTCTGCTTATTTGCTTTACTGTCACTATGTCTATCTTATGGTTCATCAGTTTATAATGTTCTTTATTATCCATAAATGAGTGAGGTCATGTGGTATTTCTCTTTCATTGACTTATTTCACTCAGCATGATGTTCTCCAATTCCATCCAGGTTGCTGCAAATGTTAAGAATTCCTTCTTTTTTATGGCAGCATAGTATTCCATTGTGTAGATGTACCATAGTTTTCTGATCCAATCACTAGAAACACCATCAGAAAGGATATATGCACCCCTATGTTCATAGCAGCACAATTTATAATAGCTGGGATTTGGAAAAAGCCTAGGTGCCCGTCAGCAAATAATTTTTTTAAAATGCAACTTCTCATACTCCACCCCAGACCTCCTAGATGAGGTGGTTTATAGGTTCACCAGTTTCCCTTTGGATTGGGAATCTGAGATTAACAAGCCCTGTAGGTAATTCTGATGCACGCGTTAGGCACTAGGAATATTACAATGAACAAGACAGACACAACTCCTACCTCCGTGGAACTCATGTGTAATGGAACCCCAAGTCACATGGGACCCAGAAGAGGGGCCCCCATCCAAATGGAGCATAATCAAGAAAGGCCCACCTGAGGTCCTGAATCTTTCCTGGAATCTTACAATCTCATATCATTCGGGCCTGAGAAAAGGGGAGTCACTCCAGACAGAAAGAACAGCATGGCAAAGGCACAGAGGCATGCAAGAACAGATCCAGAGAACTGGCAATACCATTGCGAAGGGGGCTTCCCATAAGCCCAACCCTTCTCCCTCTCTCCACGCCATGCTTGAGGCAGCCTCCCCTCCTTGCACTTAGTAACATTCTTCAGGGGCTAGACATGCAGAGCTTTCTACCAGCTCATTCTATCAACTCAGAACTCTACAATCCTGACACTGTGTGTGAGGGAGTCTTAGGCAAGAGCCTTCCTGCTCTCTTCAGACCACTGCCCAGATGCACCCCAGCCTCTCTCCTGCTACCACCAGGTGGAGCCCTTTCACTCAAATCGGTTCCCGCCTAATTTACTCTCCTTGAACTTCCTCCCCACAACCCCAGGCCTGGAACCAGAGCCATCTTTAACCTGAGGAAGAGGTTCACAGGAAGCAGGTTCAATACACAAACCAGTTGAGTTGTTCAGTGTGTGCCTTGCCCTTCATTCAAGCAGCGCAGGGTTCATTCTTAGTTCTCTCCGCACTTCACCAGCTTCCGTAGAAGCCTATTGTGCTCCTAGCTAAGACTTCCCCAACTCCACCCACCATGAGCTGGACGTTCCCCACCCCTCGATGAAGATTTCTTTCCACCCAGGCAATGCATGTGCAAAGAATTGTTCCCCATATAATTTGACATATGGGCATCAAAGAGGATAAATTTTGGGGGAGGTTGGGGGGGGGGGGGTAAGATCCAACATGCCAACACTCTTCCCCTGTTCTCTGCCTAAGAGAACCAGAAGGATATTTCCCTCACTCAGAGGCTGCTGCTGAGAAGCAAGCTGCACACACCCTCCTGGAATAACCACTTGAACCTATTTTAACCATCACAACAGTCATGCTGATTGCTTCCCCTGACCATTCCTCCTCCCCTCCCCCCAGTGCTTCTCCATTTTTCCAGTCATACCTAACACCCAGGATGGAAAATCGGACAGCAGCAAAAAGGTAGGGAGCAATTGTTACCTACATTCCTGAGAGCAGGAGCCACAGGAAGTCACACTGGTATCCCACCTAGCACCTAGCACAGTGCCTTATCTGGTTAGTCCAGACAGATTCATTTGCAACAGACACAATATGGCAATATATGATGGATTCCAGCCTGTTTGGATAATGGAAGCTGTACAAGGCCGATGCCAACCCTTCCCCTAAAGTCCACAGGGATATTCACTGCTTCCAGCTGATTTCCGCTTACTATGTATGGGCTGAGAGGGTGATTTAATTGCTCTGTCAGACAACCTTAATTGAGCATATGCTGCCTAATGGTGCTATGACACTGTAACTAGATGAAAATTCCCATAGGGCCAATTAGACATAAGGACTTACCCTGCTAATAACATAAATGAGTCTTCTTTTTTTAATATATATTTTATTGATTTTTTTTTTACAGAGATGAAGGGAGAGGAATAGAGAGTTAGAAACATCAATAAGAGAGAAACATCAATCAGCTGCCTCCTGCACACACACCCCCCACCACCACCACTGGGAATGTGCCCACAATCAAGGTACATGCCCTCGAATGGAATCGAACCTGGGACCCTTCAGTCCACAGGCCAATGCGCTATCCACTGAGATAAACTGGTTAAGGCATAAATGACTCTTCTAATGAGCTCTTCCTTAAGATGCCTATCCACACAGTTGGGGATCACTGTGGATTAAAAAAATAACTGCCTATTTATTTATTTATTGCTCCTCCTGTTTTGATGTGGAATCTAATTCCCCTTTCCTTGTACCTGGCTGGCCTGAAGGACTTGCTTGACCAATAGAATGTGATGGAAGCAATGTTCAAGACTAGACCATTAGAAGACTTGCATCTTCCACCAGGCTTATGGAACAGATGCTGTGGAGTAAGCCAGCTACCACGTAAGAAACCGGATTACCCTGAGACCTCCCCGCCATCAGGAAGCTGGGACAGGCACTCGGAGAGACACGGCTTACTAGCCCAGCTTCACACGAGCCAAGAAACCTTCGGATGGCTCTAGCCTCAGTTGTCGTCTGAGAGCAACTGAATGAAAGACACCACAAGAAAACCAACAGAGCCTGGCCAGCGTGGCTCAGTGATTGAGCATTGACCTCTGAACCAAGAGGTCACACTTTGATTCCGGTCAGGGGACATGCCCGGGTTGTGGGCTTGATCCCCAGTGTGGGACATACAGGAGGCAGCCTGATCAACGATTCTCTCTCATCATTGATGTTTCGATTTCTCTCTCTCTCTCTCCCCCTCCCTTTCTCTCTGAAATAATTTTGAAAGAAAGAAAGAAAGAAAGGAAGGAAGGAAGGAAGGAAGGAAGGAAGGAAGGAAGAAAGAAAGAAAGAAAGAAAGAAAGAAAGAAAGAAAGAAAGAAAGAAAGAAAGAAAGTGCCGAAACCGGTTTGGCTCAATGAATAGAGCGTTGGCCTGGGGACTGAAAGGTCCCGGGTTCGATTCTGGTCAAGGGCACGTACCTTGGTTTCGGGCACATCCCCAGTAGGAGGTGTGCAGGAGGCAGCTGATTGATGATTCTCTCTCATCGATGTGTCTAACTCTCTATCCCTTTCTCCTCTTCTCTGTAAGAAATCAATAAAATATATTTTTTTAAAGAAAGAAAGAAAACCAACAGAGTTCATCAATGTCTAGAACCACCATAGATAATAATAATAAAGTATCTGTTCTTAGATGCTACATGAAAAACAAACAACTGTGGTTAGGCAAGAAATCCTCATTGGGGAAAGCCGGGTGATGGGTAGACAGGAACTATATGTACTATTTTACAACTAGTTGTGAATTCCAAATTATCTTTTGTTATTAAAAAATAAAACACTAATTCCCCCTCCCCCTCCAACCTGGAGAAGATTCATTTTGAAAGAACTAAAGACAGCTGGAGATTTTTCCTGAGCGATGTCCCAGATGCTGACAATACCTCCACTGGCTGCCGCCAACAGGTGTGTGTAACCACACCCCTAAGCACATTTGCTGGCTTGAAAGCTCAGGGGAAGGCTGTGATTCCCCACCTCCCGGTGACTCAGCCTCTGTCCCAAGGCTTCACTCATCACACGTGGGTCTCCTACCAGGGAAACACCCAGCTCGCCTTTTTGTCTAGTGAGAAAAGAGACCGCTTTAGTCCTTCACTTTTCAAAGACTGACATAACGATATGAACAGGCATGAAATCTCACTCAGCCGAAGGAGAGAGATTTTCTCTGCTAGTGTTTTTTTTAACTACCCCTTTTCTTTGGTTAAAAAAAAAAATCTCATAACAAACAAGTGAAATCATGTCCTCATTCTGCTGTACTGTAGAGCTATTTCTCCTCTCTAGCTCTTCAGGAAGACCTTGCCCTTCACAGACAGCATCCCCAGAGAAGTCCTCAGCCCATCTCCCCAGATTAAACTCCCATCCCAGAGGGTGTCTGGGAAGAGCAGATTTTCCACCTCGGGGGCATGCCAAGTGGAAGCAGACACGTTGAGTTGGGTGAAGGTGGTATATAGGAAGAAAAATTAAGGTCTGACAAGGTCCATAGAGCAATCTACAAATATTGGAGTGTCTATGTTTTCTCCCAGAGTAATGTGAGAAAGTAAAGACAGAAGACTAGCAGGAAAGCTATTGACTTCCAGGTCCCGGGTTGACAACCCAGTGTTGCCATTGGGTTGCGATATGGCCTTGGGATAGTTTTTGTTCTCTCTGAGGGGACAAGAAAAGCCTCCTTGCCCACCTCAGGAGCTCACAGAAATCAGAAGAGAGTGCTTTGTCAACCACTGAGCCAATGGATGCTATTATTATCTCATACCATTGTGTAGGAAGAGGTCAGAGAAGGAAGAGGGAACTGGGCAGGAGCTGTCAGGGAGGACTTGATGGAGGACATTGGTCTAAAGTGGACCTTGGAGGAAGGAAAGGATTGGGAAAGGCAGAAAAGTCGTTCCTCCCAAGGGGGATCCGAGGGAGAGATTTGTATCCTGTGGGGGAGGGATAAAAGCAAGGAAATTTGACCTAACCTGTGAAAGAGATTTTGATTGAGGAACCACATGGAAAATAAATGTAGGGAGATAAGGGAGCCTCTAATTTTGAAGGATCTATGAAAAATAAAGATGTCGGAAAAGGTGAAGATAGTGGGGGAAGGATAATTATCAACTTCTGCACTCTACCACAAAAATGTATCCATTTTCATCCTCTGAAATATTGATTGTTGCTGAAACTGATTTGGCTCAGTGGATAGAGCTTAGGCCTGCAGACTATAAGGTCCCAGTTTCGATTCCTGGTCAAGGGCATGTACCTTGGTTGCTGGCGCAACCCCAGTAGGGGGTGTGCAAGAGGCAGCTGATTGATGTTTCTCTCTCATCGATGTTTCTAACTCTCTATCCCTTTCTCTTCCTCTCTGAAAAAATGAATAAAATATATTTTTAAAAACGAAATATTGATTGTTCAGGTCTATACTGCAAAGACACCATAGTGAACTACATTAGGCAATGAAAATTATGATAATAATGATAATATAATGAGTTACATTGGCTAATGCTATATAGGGAAAGGGACACTTGGAAATGTATTCTTTATGCTCTCAGAAACAAAATGATATTTATCCAGTTGGATGTCTTCAAAAATATGCAACATAGCATCATCCTAAATAGAAGGTTCTAGAAAGGGATCCCTGTACCTCTCTTTTTTTCTTACAGTGACCTACCCTAGTGCTAAATCAGCACACGGAGAATAAAGGGCAGCATATGTCTCAGATAGTCCTTCACCAAGATTCAATCTGGCTAGAATCCCACAGCTCCAATCTGTCATTTTCCCTGCTCATGAACTATTTTTAGATGGGGGTATTCCACAGTAGTAAATAAATCCCCTTACAGCATAAGGACCATGAATCGTGAAAGGATCTTTCTTGTACAGTTGTT
The DNA here is from genome assembly GCA_963924515.1 of Vespertilio murinus. Taxonomy (NCBI): domain Eukaryota; kingdom Metazoa; phylum Chordata; class Mammalia; order Chiroptera; family Vespertilionidae; genus Vespertilio; species Vespertilio murinus. The sequence continues at coordinate 17,712,396 of OZ004714.1, read as the reverse complement.
CCTAAAGTTCCCTTGGCATCTTACTAATTGGGGGAGGGGTGTCCTTTTATTTAACCCAGTGGTCAGCAAACTGCGGCTCTGTTGACTAATGAGTTTGCCGACTACTGGGATAGGGGCTTAATCACAAGGAACAAAAATAGCCTGTAATTATTGGAATTGAGAGTCTAGGTCAGTGGTAGGCAAATTCATTAGTCAACAGAGCCGCGGTTTGCCGACCACTGATTTAACCTAAGCTTCTTCCTCATGAAAAGAAAATCTCCAGAAGAGTCTGGTTGAATGCTAGAGAAATGCGGGCATAACAAATGTAAGAGTAAATTCAACCACATTGTGACTAAAGACCCTATGAAAAGAATTATGTGCCCTGGCCAGTGTGGCTCAGTTGGTTGGAGCATTGTCCCTTGCACCAGTCTTAGTTCCATTCCTGGTCCAGGCATATACCTAGGTTGTGAGTTTGATCCCTGGTTGGGCATGTGCAGGAGGCAACCGATTTATCTCTGTCTCTCTCTCTTTCTCTCTGTCAATTAAAAAAAAATCATATAGAAAGACCTCCAAAGTTGCTTTATTCTGGTCCTGCAAGAATAATTAGACAGTTTTCCACAAAAATTATGGCTACTCTCTCTAGTCAAATTACTGCTTGCAAAACAACTGCAAAGCCAAATAAATAAAGTGCTTTCAAAATTAGAAAATCTTAGTTGATTTTCTAACGATAGAGGTTGTGTCTTGTTCTTTATATTCCTGTTACCTAGCTCAATAAATGTTTGTTAAGTTAGTACACTGAGTAAAATCTAATGATAACAGTAAATAATGTATCATAAAAATAAGAAAAAGGTGATGAACTTCTGGCCCCAACACAAAAAGAAAATGAAAATGATTAGTAAAGAAGTCCTGCGTATCCAATGTGAGTGTAACCATGTCATCACTGGGAACAAACATCTATTAACTTTCCACAATCCAAAAATAATTATGTTAGCTGCTTAGTCTAAAGAACAAAATATAGTAATAATTCCTATCCCGAGGGAGCTTACAAATTATTGGAGAGAACAATACATGAACTTATTCAACAGAAATATTCTAAAACAATTATCTACAGGCTAGCGTGAGAAAGATGGTATGTCAGAAATTGTGCTGGCAAGTCGGAGACTAGGTGGAGCTACTCAGGAAACACGAAATTCCTTATCATCAACCACTGTTTATTGAAACTGATTCTCCCTGATCATGGGGACAAGAAGATGAAGTTATGACTGAGAATAAGGTTGAGGTTGAGGATAAAGTTGAGGATAAAGTGAAAATGAAGATGGATAGTGAGGGTAGAGACTAAAGAGATGGGAGTAGAGACTGAAGCTGAGGTTAAGGAAAGACTGGAGCTTGGTCATCTGTACATTCTGGGATGTTCTTACAAAAGTGGGTAGTGAATGGATTTCCTTCCAGTACTTTGAGCAAATTATTTATCCTTTTGGACTCCTAATTTTCTTTTCTGCAAAAGAAGATAAAAAATAATTCCCCCATGTAACCACAATCCCATACATTTTCTATGACTTTTGATGTGGTAATATACATAAAGCACTTCCCACAGTACCTGGCACATAGTAGGTACTCAATAAATAGTGGTTGTCTTCTTCAGATATTTGTCTGATGAATCCTTTTAGTCTTGTTACTTGTCCCTGGCCATTGTTCCAATTCTGCTGCTAATTCACCATATGACCTCAGGCAAATCTCATGTCCTCTCGGAGACTGGGCTTTTCATGGATGAAATGGGGATAATAATATCTGTTCAATACACCTCCCAGGCTTATGAGGATAGTATATGTGAAAGAGCCATGAAATGTATCAAGTGCCTAAGGTATAATTAGAATTAGGACTATATGTGTCACTCCCAAAAATGGTATGTCCATCATCCAAAGGCAGGGTGAGGCTGGACAAAGACTAAATAACTTTGGTGAATGAATTATTGCTCATATCCTCTGGGATTGTAGCACCAGCTCTGTGGTGCTTCGGTGGGGAGTCTTGCATACCAAGGATGTTTAACTGAGCTCTTCAAATATTAAATTGCAATTCCAATTTGAGTTTAGAAAAGCCAAGGAAATCAAATTTATCAAGTAATCACAGAGACCATGGAACATAGTCATATTACTGTAAAAATTAACATAACCTCTCACTTCCAGAAATTTGTAGGTGATTCCAAATTAATAGAAAAGACAAGGCCACCAACAGTTAGCGAGCGCACACGCACATGCGTGTGCGTGCACACACACACACACACACACACACACACACACATCCATATCAAGAAACACAGGAAGGGCCAGGCTTATTTGCAGGTTGATAAACTGATTCAAGACCCCAGAAAAACATTCTGTCAAATTCCCCAGGGGGAGGGGATTTGACTGCTCTGAATCTAGAACTCGGTTTTTGTTTTTCATTTGTTTTTGAGAGAGGGAGGGACAGTGAGAGGGAGAGAAACATCAATTTGTTATTCCATTTATTTATGCGTTCATTGGTTGATTCTTGTATGTGGCCTGACCAGGGATTAGACTGAAACCTTGGCATATTGGGACGACATTCTAACCAACTGAGCAACCCGGCCAATGCAGCTTCTGTTCTCTTCCCCCAAACATGCTGAGAACAAGTAATGGAGTTGATATTTTTTATGGGATAGTTAAGGGGTTTTTTGTTTTGTTTTGTTTTCTTGTTATGTGTGTGTGGTGTTGTTTTGTTGTGTGTGTGTGTGTGTGTGTGTGTGTGTGTGTTTATAGTACAGATGTCTTTTATTTGTTTTTTTAAAATTATATTTCATTACTTTTTTAGAGAAAGGAAGGGGGAGAGAGAAATATTTACGTGAGAGGGAAACATCCATCAGCCATCTCCTGCATGCCCCCTACCCATGACTGAGCCTGAAATCCAGGCATGTATCTGGCTGAGAATTGAACCAGTGGCCTTTCCAAATGAGCCACACCAGCCAGGGTGTATTTGGTTTCTTTTTAATACCTCTTATGCAAAGAATTAATAGAGAATAGGTTCCAGCAGCTCAGGCTCCTTTCCACCGATTCTCACAGTGTGCTTCTCCGGTGGAGCAGGCTGGTGCTTCGGTGAATCTAGGCACCCCTCTTTTTTCTTTAATATATTTTATTGATTTTTTACAGAGAGGAAGGGAGAGGGATAGAGAATTAGAAACACCAATGAGAGATAAACATCGACCAGCTGCCTCCTGCACACCCCCTACTGGGGATGTGCCTGCAACCAAGGTATATGCCCTTGACTAGAATCGAACCTAGGGCCCTTCAGGTCGCAGGCCGATGCTCTACCCACTGAACCACACCGGTTAGGGCTAGGCACCCCTCTTTTTAGCATTCTTCTCTTTCTGATCATTTTCCTTCACTCGTGTTAGGAAGCTATTTTGGCTCTTAGAATGATTAATATGTTCAGTAAGTACATTAATTTTCCTGGCTACAATCTTGTCCTTAACTTAATGGGGGGGGGGGGAGAATAAAAGAAAAATGAATCTTGCCCTTAACTTGGTTTACAACAATGCCAACAACATGCTGGGTAACCGTAGACCCCTCCGGTTTTACCACGAGCACATTCGAGGGGCGTTCCTCCTTCAAGAGTGTCCATTCCCTTGATTTGGACAATATCATCTTGTAGATTTGCATGTATGTGGCCAAAAAAGCAACTCCATGTTCCTGAAAGGTTTTGAGAGCGCCCCTCAGGGGATGTTGAAGAACCCGTTTCGGACCGATCCCGCAGGCCAGGCCGAAGGACCCCACTGTTATCTTTGTAATAACTGGACTACAGACGTGATTTCTGAGTAGCTGCATTATTATACCTAAGTTTCATGAGGGCAGGGGTTTTGTATGTTTGCTGTGACCCTGGCACCTAGGAAAGTGCTAGCACCCAGTAAATATTTGTTGAATGAATGAGTAATCTAAGGTCTCTTGTAGCTCTGACATAGTATCACTTTTGTTAGAATCACCTGTTATAATGTTGGTTCCTCAGGTCCTGCTAGCCCTCAGTGATTCTTGGCCCAAACTACTCTTTGTGCCACACAACTATGTACCCGAGGAGGCTAAAGGTTAATCCTGCTCACCCATTACAAGCCATAGAGATCAACGTTTCCAATTACGAAGGAGAAACAGCCTCCAATCCCCCAGAAGAGCCAAGGGTGGAAGGCAGATGGGGAAATGATCTGGCCCTATAATTTGTGGCAGTAAAATTCATGACCTGTGGGACTTCTAATGTGGTACACCTAGTGGACAGGTGAGGCTGACAGATCAGGTGTGTGACCTTCTAGACTAGTTACCAAGATGGTGGTAAGCATAGCTTTCCTTGGCTTGCCAGCTTTCATTCTGAAAGTTTGGCAACCTCTATCACATGGCAAAAGGCCTATCCCAAAGGCTGCAGACTTCGAGACCTTCAAGAGCTGGGTAAGTAGTGAAGGAAGTTGAGAATGTGCCAAAAATAAAATGTGAGAAGTGTGGTGAACTGGACAGGGCATGCTTAGGCTTAAAAAAAAAAAACAAAGAAAAAGAAAAAGAATTGGCCAAAGTTGGTTTGGCTCAGTGGATAGAGCATCGACCTGCGGACTGAAGGGTCCCGGGTTCGATTCCAGTCAAGGGCATGTGCCTTGGTTGCAGGCACATCCCCAGTAGGGGGTGTGCAGGAGGCAGCTGATCAATGTATCTCTCTCATCGATGTTTCTAACTCTCTCTCTCCCTTCCTCTCTGTAAAAAAAAATCAGTAAAATATATTTTTAAAAATTGAAATGAATTGAATTTTTAAAATGGTTTGCTGGGGGAAATACTGCTTCTAGAATTAGGCCCCTGGGTTTGTAACTGGGTTTGTGATCCAGGCGTTACTTCATGGCTGTATTCATGATGGCAGGAACCCCTCCAGGAGCAGCTCTTTGAAAAGCCCTGAGCCCACAGTAAGATCTTAATAAATGCTTTTTAAATTAATAGATTGTGGTGAAGGTCTGGGATTTTATTGGGCTGAAAAAAATCTGATGGAGTGAGTTCCTTTTATCCTCTCTTCTCTCCACCTTACTTTCCAGTAAAGTGTCAGTTCTACTGCCCGACTGTTCATCGATGTTCACACTTCCAGCTTGGCTGTTCATGTTCACACTTCCAGCTTGGCTGTTCATGTTCACACTTCCAGCTTGGCAACCTTGAAGCAAACTTGACTCCGTGGGCTCAAAACACTCCAGTTCTCATTTGTCACCTCTGTCTCTCTGCCCACCTCCCTTCCTCTCTCCCTCCCTGACCTTGTATCCGCAGGTCAGAGCCGGGTCATTTTATTCCTCATTCCCCCATCCCCTCCCTGATTTCTGACCCTTGGCTCTCAGCTTTATCCTCCTTAACCCTTCAAGTTCGTGGCTTTCTTTCTGTTATAAAAACTACCCAGTAAACCTGTTCACCCAAAAGTATTTATTATACGGTATTATCTGATTTTGGCTGACATCATAGAGACAGAAAGCAGGATGGTGATCACCAGGGGTTGGGGGTGGGGCCACAAGCCAAGAAGTGTTGTGAATCATCAGAACTGGGAAAGGTAAGGAACAGATTCTCTTCTAGAACCTGCCAGAGGAACCACCCGTACGGAATCTTGATTTAAACCCCGTAAGACCCAGTTTGGACTTCTGGTTTCCAGAAAAGCCAAGAGAATACATTTCCGTCGTGGAAAGCCACCAACGTGTGTAGTTTGTTAAGTAGCTGTAGGGAACTAACACTGAGGACTCGTTATGTCATGGGTCTCCTGTAGAGCCCAGCAGGATCTTCACGGAAGTTAGAGGAACAAGAGTCCTTGGGGCCAAAACCGGTTTGGCTCAGTGGTAGAGCGTCGGTCTGCGGACTGAAAGGTCCCGGGTTCGATTCCGGTGGAGGGCATGTACATTGGTTGCGGCAGCTGGTTGATGTTTCTCTCTCATCGACGTTTCTAGCTCTCTATCTCTCTCCTTCCTCTCTGTAAAATATCAATAAAATGTATTTTTTTAAAAAAGAGTCCTTGGGGTGCCGAAACTGGTTTAGCTCAGTGGATAGAGCATGGGTCTGCGGACTGAGGGATCCCGGGTTCGATTCTAGTCAAGGGCATGTACATTGGTTGCAGGCACATCCCCGGTGGGGGGTGTGTGCAGGAGGCAGCTGGTCGATGATTCTCTCTCATCGACGTTTCTAGCTCTCTATCCTTCTCCCTTCCTCTCTGTAAAAAATGAATAAAATATATATTTTAAAAAAAGAAGAAAAAAAAAGAGTCCTTGAGGATAAACAGAGATATTCACCCTTTTCAAGGGGGAGGACCCCATTTTTGGAGCTGTCTTGACTAGGGGAATCCAGTTAAACTTTCCTTTGCCTTGGGTCTGGGAGGAGGCAAAGAGCTGACACTCCCAATCTATTTACAGTCACGCAAGAATCAACAGCTAAAAACTGTCATTTTTGCAGTTTTTGAAACAATGGCGTTTGTTCTTTCTCTTCTAGACGCATCAGCAGGGCCAGTGGAGCAGGTCTGGAGAGCAGCAGCTAAGATTAGCCTCCCGCCTCCCCACCGAGACCTTGGGCGGCTGTCAGCCGCGCAGGGAGCAGCAGCAAACCCTCACGCAAATGGCCTATAAAAAAGGGCCCTGTCAGAGGCACCTTGACCTGCCGGGGCCGCTCTGGTGCGCGGATTCCCAGCGGCCCTCCCAGGGTTACGCTCCCTCGCATGATGTATTTCCCCTGCCTTTTTTAGAGCTGCATTATGCTTGCTCCAGGAAACAGCCTCTTCCTTCTCATAAACACAGCCTTGGGTTCCCGACCGAGCGCCCTGCCACCCCGCAGCTCCCCGTCCATCCATCACACCTTGCTGTCACCCTGGCTGCGATTGTGGAGAGCTGGTCCCATTCCAGAGGTGGACGCAGGGTGGGGAGAAGGAAGGGGAAAGCCCTGGGAGCAGCCGAGGGTCACACACACACACACACCCCAGTTCCAGCCCGCCGGTAATTTCCCTGGAGGCTGGCGGGCCTGCACAGTGAGCAAACCTTTCCGACCACGACCCGGTGCGGGTGATGGAAATTCTTGATAAGGTCGTCCCCGGGGCTCGGCTCTGAGTGTGCAGTGCCCGGGGAATAGGCTAGAACAGAGACCCTATGAAGAGCCAGGGGGATGTAGGGAAAAGTCCTGGCTCCTTGTAAACCCAGTGGAAATGGCCAAGGGTGAGATGTGAAGGGTCATCGTGACCCCATGACCCACCCCCAAGTACATGCTCCATTGCCCCTGGCGGGGCACCTGGAATTCCCATCAGTGGCTTTAAAAGAGATGCCCACTTACTGTGTACTTACCACGTACCATGTGCCAGGCTCTGTTCTCAGCGCCTCCCTTAATTTCCTCCGTCGTCCCATCAAGTAGCTACCATTTGCCCCGTTTGACAGATGAGGAAACTGAGATAGAGAAATCAGAAAATTCGCAGATCCTTTCAGCGATCCCTTGGCAAAACCTCCCCAGATGCCTCCTCCCCCGAAGCAGGCCCGCGTGCGCTCCCCTCCGATTCCAGGTGAAGCAAGCAGAGGCTGGTCTATGGAAAGACAGTTCTTTCCCAAATATCGTTCTCAAAAGCCCAGAGTCCCACCCCCCAATCCATCACCGGGTATAAAGCACCATCCTCCCCTGCAGCCCTCTTTTAAGACGCAAAACTCCTGGAGGAATAATACTTGGTTGTGAAGTAGGAAGATGAGTTAGAATCCCACCTCTGTCCATTGGAGATGGACAGCACTTCATCACTTCACAGAACCTTGGTTTTTTTTTGGTTGTAAAATAGAATATCTATGTCTTCCCTAGCTACCTCATAGCTCACGTTGCTTTAAAGAGGTATTTTTAAAAGACTTACATTATCTTCAATGTTTATCGTTTTTAAAGATTCCCAACAACTTTATGTAAATGGCTTTGTTGGGTCCCTAGAAAAAGAACAAGGAGCTAGCTTGTTTCTATTATTTTGCCTCAGGAATGCCCTGTAATTCTATCATGTAGTTTTGACATAATTATACAAATAGCACCACGTTATTTTATATATATAATCACTTGTAATAATATCAGATTAAGGAGAGAATTGAGAAAGAGTGGTTTTACTAAAATCTGGAAAAATGTATATAGGGTGAAATATCATTATGTTAAAATACTCAACAAAGATACCAAAACCGGTTTGGCTCAGTGGATAGAGCGTCAGCCTACGGACTGATGGGTCCCAGGTTCGATTCAGTCAAGAGCATGTACCTTGGTTGCAGGCGTATCCCCAGTGGAGGGTGTGCAGGAGGCAGCTGATGGATGTTTCTCTCTTATCGATGTTTCTAACTCTCTATCCCTCTCCCTTCCTCTCTGTAAAAAAATCAATAAAATATATATATTTTTTAAAATACTCAACAAAGAAAAAGAAATTGAGGAAGTGAGAAAATGTTAATTTCTAAATGTAAGTTGTGTGTATATAAATGTTCATTATCTACTTTGACGTGTTTCAAACTTTTAAGGATTTTAATATGTTATAGACAGAAAAGTAATTAATAACATAGGATATGTTCATCATATCTTATTAATTTTGAAAAGTGAGTTAAGGGACAATATATGTAATATGTTACCATATTTATATCCCCCCAAAAGGAGAAAAAGAATATAAATTATACCATGAGCAGCAAATGCCCCTCAAATTGTAACTTGGTCATTGCTGGGTGGAATTATGTTTTACATCATTGAGAATTTCCTGTGAGTACATTTTTGGCGTATACCTTTCTTGAGAGCCTATTCAACACAAGCATATTATGTTCTTAAATAGTTTTCCTATTTACCATTTTAAGAATCATTGTAATAGTGCATGGAAACCCTTCCCTGTTCCAAAGAGCATGTAGCTTGTGGTAATGACAGACTGAATCTTTGTGCCGGTGGAAGCTTGTATCTGAAAACACTTTCAGGTTAATCCAGAATTTCCTCCCACCACCGTTCACCCGGTCAAAATCCCACCCTCCCCCAAGGCCCCGCTCAAACCCCACCACCTCCAGGAAGCCTGACCACCATCCGGGGGAGCCTCCTTCTCTAACCCGAGAGGTACTTGCTAGCTCGTCTGCCTCTTTTTATAGCTGTTGGTGCTCATTTCTTTTCTCCCCTGCTACACCATTAAATGTGGGGGACCGAGACCTGTGTCTCGAGGCCCCGGAAAATACTAAGTGCTCCATAAGTAATAAGTAAATAAATTTGAAAGGCTGTTTTTTTATTCTTCGCTTCCATATCCTGCATTACCAGTAGTGTTTGTCTATATAATTAAGTCACTTATGGGCTTTCGCCCAAATTGAAGGTTCTCAAATGGAAACACATTCTGTTTGTCCATAATTGCCACGTCCAGAAATTGGTAACATGACCACCCCTGCTGTCCCCGTTAATAGGTTTGATATGAGCTTTGAGGGCTGGATTACGGCGTGTTTGTGCTCTAAAAACAACAATCCGTGTTTATCGGGGGCCTGTTGAGTGCCAGACACCAGCGTGAGCAGTTGCATGCGTCTGTGATTTCATTCTCACAGAAACACTCTGAGAGGAAAGACCGTTTGATTTGTTCGCTTTACACCTGAAGAAACTGAGCCACTTGCCCGGAGTCAACCAGGCTGTAAACAGAGGAACTAAGGCTCTCACCCAGATCTACCTGAGTCTCGTATTCCTCACTTCCACGCAAGGCTGCCCTCGCAGGAGAAATAAAATCTAAAAATCTAAATCTTGATCTCCAACTCTCAGCTTCATATCGCAAAACTAGCTGTCCATCAATTGGCTAACCCTTGTGAATATATATTTATTGATAAATACAAAAGAATAGTAGATAATGTTTAAAAGAGAGAAAAAAAAGCCCTAGCCGGTGTGGGCACCTAGGGAAGGCAACCAATCAATGTTTCTATCTCTTTCTTCCTCTCTCTCTTAAACAAACAAACAAAAAAAAAGAATTAATAAAAAACATATCTTCGGGCGAGGATTAAAAAATGTAATAAGATAAAATAAGGGATTAGAAGGACATCCATAATTTTACCACCTAATCAATACTATCACTTTGTAGTTCCGTCTTCCCGTCTTTTTCCGTGTGTGCATAAAAAGAATCCTCAGACCGTGTGCATGTGCTTTTAAGCAGAAGAGTCTGTTCAGTGGTAAAGACAACAGCGGCACCAGCACCAAAGACAGACGTCCGCTCTCCCGCAGCTTCGCCTGGGGCTTATCTTGCATCAGATGGAAACCGGGAAATAGGACAAAGATAAAGTGTAATGAACACGGGGTTGATTTCCTACACACTCGGCAGAGCTCGTGTGCACAGGGGGCTCCTGGATGAGGAGAGGGGGTGGACGTGACTAGCCCTGGTTTGTGCTCTGAGTATCATCCGTTTTGTCCGCAGCTGCTGAATGTGCGGCAAAATGCAAAATGTAATGTACTAGAAAATGTTGAACTTTATAGCTGCATTCTTTTTTTAAAATATTTAATTTACTTATTTTTATTTATTTATTTATTTTACAGAGAGAACGGGAGAGGGAAAGGGAACCAGAACCTTCGATGAGAGAGAAACATCGATCAGCTGCCTCCTGCACACCCTCTACCGGGGATGTGTCCGCAGCCAAAGTACATGCCCTTGACCGGAACCAACCTAATCATATGAATCCTTCATTTCAACGCTGTGGTCAGAGAGACTTGCCTGCAGAAGGAGGGTCAGAGAGAGAACCAGCAAGACAGCAGCTGAGGAGAACTGAGCCTGTCATTGCCAGCTTTGAAGACGGAGGTCGGGGACTATCAGCCAAGCGACGTGGGCAGCCTCTAGAAGCTGGGAAAGGCAATGAAATGGATTTGCCTCTAGAAGTCCAGAAAGGCTAATGCTTTGATTTTAGCACAGGGAGACCCATGTCAGATTTCTGACCTATAGAACTGTAAGATAGCAAATTTGTCATTTCAAATCACTTTGTTTATGGGATTTGTTACAGCAGCAATAGAAAACAAAAAAAAAAAAAATTTTCTCCCTTGCCCTCTCCCTCTTCCTCTTTCTCCCTGTCAATTGTGTCCTTGTTAAAGAGTGTAGGTGACTATGCTCGGCTTGATTTTCCAATCCAGGCTCAGCCACTGCAGCAAGCTCCTGGACTTGCTCCAGATTCTCAGATGCACTCATCTCAAAAAGAAAACAAGAAAAGAAACAGAAACTCTAGGTGTCACTCTTTGCACTGGCTAAAGGGACTAATGACTGAAATCGTGTCTGTCTTTGTTATTACTGAGTCCCCAACACCTAGAACAGTGCTTGGTACGCAGCACTAGCTCAATAAACATCTGTTGCTGGCTGGCTGATTGGCTGGCTGGGCAGATGGATGAATGGTGATTTAGAAGCTTGTATTGCCGAAACCGGTTTGGCTCAGTGGATAGAGTGTCGGCCTGCGGACTGAAGGGTCCCAGATTCCAACCCGGTCAAGGGCATGTACCATGGTTGTGGGTACATCCCCAGTAGGGAGTGTGCAAGAGGCAGCTGATCGATGATTCTCTCTCATTGATGTTTCTAACTTTCTATCCCTCTCTCTTCCTCTCTGTAAAAAATCAATAAAAATATATATTTTTTAAAAAGTTATAGAAGCTTGTATCTTTTTCCTAAGCTATGTGTTGTTGCCATATGCTGCTACTGACTGAGTCTCAACATGCCGCCATCTTTCTCCAGGAAGAGGAGTGAACACAGTGGCCACTGGGCTAAAACTGAGGCTGAAATGAACATAGGAGTGGCCGCGCTCGGCCAATGAGGACTTTGTGTAAATAAATCTTATGCCATATGCTTTGTGACATATATACAAAGCTTCCTTAATCATTCATTCAACCCAAGTTAAGAATCTACTTAATACGCAGGACTCTGCCATGTTCTAAAGACACTGAGATAAACAGAGCACAGCCAGTGCCATTCCAAAATCGACAACCTAGGGATGGCTGTTGGCTGCCTTACGATGCAACGTGGTGGACACTCTTTTTGCGTGCAATGGTTTCATTTAAATCTCAGAGCAATGTTCCAGAGAATTAGGTATTATTAGTGTCACTTCATGGATGAGGAAACTGAGCCTAACACACAAATGGCAGGTCAGTGGCTCCTTGTCAAGGCTTGGAATCCGGCCCCATAAGCATGTAAGAGCTGCTCACGGTTGCACAGTAACTTACAGTTTACAAAGCACTTTTATCACACATGATTTTACTCACTCCCTCCAACAGGTGTAAGGAATAGGCATTTCTGCACTCATTTTACTAAAGAGAACATTCAAACTCAATTATTTGCCCGAGGCGCGAGTTTTGATGAATCAAAGTGAGACAAATGGTACCGCTGGGGTTGAATCCCATGCCAGGTGAAAATGTGTTAGTTAGAGCTGTGTTGACTGCGCAGTTGATTATAATCACTTGCTTGATCTGGGGCCAGCACTTTCATAATCATCCGACCTGTCATGTTGGGTGTATCCTGCACGTTTCTCACATTTGGAAAAGCCCCACTTTGTTCAACACTTTAACATTACAATGGAGTTTATCAAGGCTCACGGTCTAACTAATCACTTACCTTTTATAATAAGAAAAGACAGGTACCCAACCAACCAACATGCTACAAGCTTTTCCTCCCTTCCAACAAGACTTCTTTAGCCTTTGATGCTTGTACAAGCAGCAAATCAGGCCGAGGCCAAAAAGAGGCTTGATGCGTATCAGGGTTACGTAAGGTTGATAGTGATGAGAGATGGTAACTGAAAACAGGTAGTGATCACCTCTTTACTCACTTCTGTGTCTTTCAAAGCATTTGCATAAGATGTGATCCGTGGTATTCACTGAGTGAATGAGTGAGTGAGTGGGTGAGTGGGTGAGTAAATGAAGGAAAGTTCTAAAGGTGCCAACATGGAAAATTTCTATACATTTTTCCGGGTGCTCGGCACTCGGGAGCACCTAAAAGCAAAAAGGAAGCCGGTGCAGAAAGCTGACGGAGGAGTTGACATAGGACTACAGTGACGTGGCTTGCCACTGACCATGCGTTGTGCCCTGACCTCATCACCAGCAAGTGTGAGGATTAAACCTGGCATTTTAGTGTGATGGACCATAGACCTGCCTCTGCCACTAGCAATATGGCTTTTGGCAAGTTTCTCTTTTTACATATAAAATACAGGATCAAGGTGGAGGGAGTTAATTTCTGAAGTTTTCCCAGAGCCTCTGCCAGCATGTTGGAATCCTCCATCAAAATGTCCCATGCCAGCCCTAGCTGGTTTGGCTCAGTGGATAGAGCATCAGCCTACAGGCTGAAGGGTTCCAGGTTCAATTCTAATCAAGGGCACATGCCTATCTTGTATGCTTGATCCCCAGTAGGGGATGTGCAGGAGGCAGCCAACCAATGATTCTCTCTCATCATTGATGTTTCTATCTCTCTTTCCCTCTCCTTTCTTGATTTCTGAAATCAATAAAGGTATATATATATATATATATATATATATATATATATATATATATTAGATATATTTTATTGATTTTTTCACAGAGAGGAAGGGAGAGGGATAAAGAGTCAGAAACATTGATGAGAGAGAAACATTAATCAGCCGCCTCCTGCACAACTCCTACAGGGGATGTGCCCGAAACCAAGGTACATGCCCTTGACCGGAATCGAACCTGGGACCTTTCAGTCCACTGGCCTACTCTCTATCCACTGAGCCAAACTGGTTTCGGGTATATATATATATTTTTTTCTTTTCTTTTTAATGTCCCATGACAGCTTCCTTACAAGGTGTTCTCCCAGGCCCCAGCCCGCCATGCCCACCAAGTTCATGTGCACCATCTCAAAGTAGTCTCCATGGAAGATCTTCTGCCCAGAGTTCCTCTTCTCCATCCCACCTCTCACATCTCCAAATCATTCAAGCAGCCAAGCAAAATGAGGATGCTAATCAGTAAAGTCCAGATGGAGGGAGTCGCACACTCTGAGTGAAAACAATCCTCAGATAATTCAGTTGAAATGCAGTCTTCTGTGTCCACCTATAGAGTAGATCTTAGAAGGGGTTCTAGAATTTTCTAACAAACACTCCTAGATAATTCTGATACAGATGATCCAAAGACCATTCTTTGAGGTGAAATTATCTAGAATTTGATCCTAGACCAGTGGTTCTTAACCTGCAGTCTATGGATTTCCGAGGGAGCTGAGGATGGAATCCAGGGGTCCATAAATTTGAAAGGGGAAAAGGACATCTTTATTTTGATTAGTTCTAACTGTAATTTAGCACTTCATTCGCTTTTAAATGCAGGCAACAGCCCAACCGATTTAGCTTAGTGGTTGAGCATGGACCCAGAAATCAAAAGGACACTGCTTGGATGCTCAGTCAGGGCACATGCCTGGGTTGTGAGTTCAATCCCATGATGTTTCTATCTCTCTATCCATCTCCCTTCCTCTCTTTCTAAAAAAAATTTTTAAAAAAACATATTTTTAAATAAAAATAAATGAATGCAGACAACAAGCCCAGTCCCTGTGATTTTGTTGCCAACTGGAATTACAGAAAGTTCATTTCTGCTCCCACAGGTACTTTAAAATCCCATTTGCATTCATCACTACTTTTAAATGATGGTTATTGCTAGATTTATCATTAGATTTTGTTATTTAATTAAAAAGAAACACATAGCTCGACTGGTATGATCAGTGATTGAGTGTTGACCCATGAGCTAAGAGATCCTGGTTCAATTTCTGGTCAGGCACATGCCAGGGTTTGGGGCTTGGTCCGCTGCAGGGAGCATGCAGGAGGCAGCTGATCCGTGATGTTTCTCTTTCATCAGTGTTTCTACCTCTCTATCGCTCACCTTTCCTCTCTCTAAAATAAATAAATTAAACCATATTAAAATAAATAAAGTAATTTGAAAGTAAAATAATAAAAAGAAGTACCTATATTACTATACTATTACTTTTATTTCTTTTTAAAAAATTTTGTTAATTCTCAGTCAAGGATATTTTTTTCCATTGATTATTAGAGTAGAAGGGAAGGAGAAGAGAGAGAAACATCTATTAGAGAGAAATACATTGATTGGTCGCCTGCAACCCAGGCAGATGCCCTTGACTGAGAACCAAACCCAAGACCCTTCAGTGTGGGGGCCGACGCTATAACCACTGAGCAACACTGTCCAGGATTATATTACTATTTTTAAAAATTTTCCATAACTGCACTTCAATATCATTGTGTGTATTTTAATTCATTTAAAAATATTCAGAGAAGAGGTCTTGGGGGGGGGGGGGGGAGTTAAAATTCCTTTCTTTTGATAGAGCCAGACATGCCAAAGGACCAAAAACAATTCCTGGCACCCTCCCGCTCCCTGTTTGTATTATATTGTCCCTCCCCCAAAGCCAACCCTTCAGCCGGGTGGAGGGCCACACGTCAGTGACTGAATCCTCTGGGCTAAAGAAGGCGCAGCTTCCCAGCACCGACTTTCCCGAACGTGACCTTGGCGAAGGTGAGGAGAGGCTGGCTCCCCCTGAAGCTCCCCGTGGCGTGGAGAACGTGCCCTTTGGTTTTCTGCTCACTCTGAGCCGCTGTTCCCGGTTCAAGAGCCACTGTCTTATCACGATAGACATTGACTCGAAGGGGCAAGAAAGCCACACTCCAGACGAGCAGGCACGTCCTGGGACGGGTCACCAGAGACGCAGCATCTGAAATGGAAACCCAGAGAGGTGGAGAGCAAGGACCACCTGACCTGCGGTGTGCCAGCACCCTGTCCTTAGTGGATGCCATAGAGAGGCTGGCCCACCGGTCGGTGAGGTGAGCGTTTCCCTTTGGGAAGGGAAGCACAGACAAGGCCACACAGGCTGGCCAAACGACCGCCCCAGGTCACAGGGTGCGTGGGCAGTGCCCACCGATTCCACCCCGCCTGCGCTCTTATAAACTCCCAAGTAGCTGCTGAAAGCACTATCCAGTTTACAGATGGGGAAGGAGCCTGAGCCACAGGCACCCCGGCCCCTGGCACCGTCCACACGGCTCTCTCTCGGCTAAGAGTTTATCTGGACATCCACAGCCGGAAAGAAACCAGCGTGCCTGGGCTCCTGGTTTGAAGAAAATTAATGACTAGACCAGATGAGCTCTGAGGACTCTCTACCCTCGAAGTCTTAACACCCAGGGAGGGATTTCTGGGCCGAGAGGGGATGCCCCACCTTCTGGCTCTGGCCAAGACAGGGATTTCTTAGAAGGTTGGGGGGCCAATCAGCGGCCATAAATCTTGGAGGACCTTCACCGTTTTACAAGGGAGTTCGCGGGGGCCGCCCTTCTCCCTCTCCAGATCTATTTACAACTCCACCATCTCCGTGTTAATGGACCTGGGGTAATGGTGTTTACTTTACCGCGATAAAGGGCTCGGCTTCCTGGGAAGCCGCTGCAGAAGGTCCCGGAGGTAGGGGTACATGCAGGAGGGCGCCCTTCAAGTGGGCGCTGCAACCCCGGGGGGCCGCCAGGTCCTCTCCCAGCCAGGCAGGCCCCCGCCCTCCGCCCGCGGGCCGGCCCGGGCAGCCCAGGCCTCGCGGGTGAGGACGGTTCCCACATAAATCACCAGCGCCAGAGGCTCGGGAAAAGGCGCATTTTTCACTGCCGGCTGCAGGGCAACTCCCCCGACAGCGAACGAGAAACAGAAGTTGTCTTTAGATAAACCGTTTAGGAGCGCGGGTCGGGGCTGCGCGGCCCGCAGAAGCGCAGGGCAACGGGGTCCTGGCGCTGCGTCCCCCTCCCCCTTTTTCCTCCCCCCTCCCCCCTCCCGCCGGCCCAGCACCCAGCAGAGGCCCCACAGAAAAGCCCAGACACTCCCAAGTCGCTGGCCCCGTGCACGGCCGCCCGTGGAGAGTGCGAGCCAGGAGGAAAGGAAAGGAACGCCACGGTCCGGGGAGGCTGGAGACGTGGCGGCCGCGAGGATTCCCTCTGTGGCCTCCAGCAAGTGACACGAATCCTTAGTTAGAACACGGGTGTGAAAAGCACGGGCCTCCCTAAGCTTATGTCCCAAATGAACAAATTAAGTCAAAGGCGATTTTGTAACAACTGGAAAGGCAAACTGTTGGGCCAGTGGATGGGCCTAGGGCGTCCGTGGAAGCCCTGGCGTTGCTGACAACGGGCGGGCTCCGAGCTCACGTCGATGTTCCGAACCGCTGCTCCCACCCCCCACCCCCATAACGGTACGAACAGCTCCGGCTCTCACTGAGCTGGGAGACCTCGGCCACGACTTCAGCCTCCCGTTTCCTCTTCTGTAAATGGGATAATAGTTCCTAGGATTGTGTGTGGGGAGTGAGAACGCTTAGCATGGTGTCTGGCACTGGCGACAGCGAACGCAAGGTTAACTCTACGCATCGGCCCCAGCGCGCGCTTGGCTGGTCTTGGGGAGCTGCGGGCTGCGGGGGCGCCGGGACCCCAGGAACCACCCCGTGGGCGCCGGGCGCTGGCAGGTGGCGGCCTCCCCGGGGCGCGGGGGGCGCACAGATCGCCTTTCGCTCCAGGGCGCGCGGTGGGCTCGCTGGTGGGCCGGGCGCTGTGGGGGGAGGGGGGACTCCCCACTTTGGGGAGCATCGCGGTGGCTGGGCCGCCGCCCTTTGAAGGCAGCTGTGCCCCGCCGACCGCCAGGCGCCCGGGGCTCAGCCAAAATCCGGATTTGGAGGCCGCCACCGGGCCGGGAGAATCAAAGCGGCCGCCCTCCCGGGAGCCGCAGGTCTTGTTTACTTGTTGACGTGTGCGCACCCGAGCGGGACGACCTCGAGAGTTTGGAATCAGCCTGGAGAGGAGAGAAACGGGGGGGCCCTCCCGGGAGGGGCACCTCCAGCCGCCACCCCACCGGAGGCCCGCGCTTCCTATCGCGGGCAGACACGTTTCCTTCCCTCCCAAGGTCAGAGGTCAAGCCCGGGAGAGGCCTGCTCCGTCTTCCCGCCAGGCCCACCCCGCGCGGTGGCCCGGAGCCCCGCTTCCAGCCGCGCCTCCTTCCCCGCGCGCCAGCTCCCCATCCATTAGCGTAATCCCCTGTCCAAACACTGCGGCCGGGCCGGCCAGACGCTGGTGTAAACAGACCCAGGGGGACAATTCTAACGATATAAATAAAATAACCATTAATAGCGCAAATTATTCGATGAGCCGGGGGGAGGCCGAGCGCTCGGGACTTGGGCTTCGCTCGGGTTTGCGTACACAGCGTGGACACCACGTACTCGTCAGGTAAACCGGAGGTCCTGGCGGGGCCAAAAAAGTAAATCCCTCGCAGGTGAGGTCCCCGCAGGCGCGTCAACAGGGACCCTGACGCGCGCGCCTGGCTTGGGACAGACGCACCCGCCGCTGCCACCGCTGGTGGAGCTTACGCAACGGCCTGAGCCCAGCCCCAAACACAGCAGAACCCGAGCCAGCAGGCTCTTCTCCAAAAAATCCACGCACCTATGTGCCACCCCGAGCACCATCCGCTGTCTGCGGAGACCCAGAGCTCATACCCAGAAACGGGGAAAAGTCAGCCTCCACTAGTCTCTGAGTTAATACTAGAAAGTATTTGGTAGGTGGTTGTGCCAGTCACCACACGAAGTGCATCACAGGGGTCATCTTTTATCCTCAGAGCGACCCATAAAGCAGGCACTTTTAGTATTGCCAGTTCTACAAATGGGAAAGGTGGGGCTCAGAATGGAGGAATTCGCCCCAGATGGAGGGGAGGGAGGATTTGAACCCACGACTCTGAACCAAGCAGCGCACTGTGCACGCCCGAGGTGCAGGCACTTGCTCAGATTCCCACTGGCCTGGTTTCCAAGGTCTGGAGCCTGTTCCCAGGGGCCAGGAGCGGGGACCCACGGAGATCCCAGCGCTAGACTTCTAGGCTCAGACACTCAAGCTAGCTGGCTTGCTGGCTAGAGAAAAGTCTCCCTGGGGGCAGTGGCCTTGGAGTCCTGTTTCCTGGACATTTTCTCCACCCCACCCCCACCCCCAGAAGGTGGAGGGCATATAGCTCAAGCGCCTGGAAGTGTTGCATCCATCCATCCCTTACCTGCTGTATGACCTTGGACAAGTCATTTCACCTTGTGGGCCTCAGCTCCCATGGCTCTCACTTGAGAGGGGAAGAGCAATGTCTGTCTCAGGGATGTAATCGTCATGCAGGTGAAACATTTTGTTCACCCATGGGAAGTTTGTTATCATGATTAATTTTAACTCCATGGCAGGCACCTCAGAAGGCAGACCCTCTTCTTTTTAAAGAGAAAGCTAAAAAAAGGATGCAGATGGGGAGAAAGGAAGCAGCTCTGAGCAAATGTCCCTCGTGGGTTGGGGGGCTCTATGTGGCCCCAACCCCACCTCCCAGCAGTGTTTATCTCCAAGGCAGCATCCAGTCAACCCCATCACCTGGGCACATTCTAACATTCTTCCCCGGGGCTGTGGACTGCCACCGGGGCCCTACCGGAAGGTTTGCGGTGGGGGAGGGCTGCCAAGCTGGAATTTGCAAAAGCAGAGAGAACAGCGTCTGGGCAGATGCTCCCTCCCTGCGCGGCGCTCAGCCTGCTACCCCTGGGCTGTGCAGGAAAGAGATGGGTGAGAAACGGAAGGAGCTGGATGTGGAACGTAAGGAACCTACCTCAGGCAAGTTATCTCACCTCTCCGAGCCTCGGTTTCCCCCTCTGCAAAATGCTTATATGAATAGGGCCATAGACGAGAGCTGTTTCAAGAAGCAGCAGTAATAAGAATGGTGGACACTTGGGGAGGGTTTACAACACTCCTGGCACTGGTCTCTGATCTTCATAGCCATAGCAGGGAGTTTCCCGGCCCCCAGAACTACGGAGGTCGCTTGCCAAGCAGTCTGACAGTCCGTGGGAGTTGGGAGTGAGGAGGTTTTTACTCTGAGCCCATCCATGGGCTTGCAGAAAAGCTGTAAACTGTAGCTAATGTTATCTGTGTGACCACTGCTGGTGGAAGTATTATTGTTGCTGTTGTTATCAGCAGTATTCTTCTATTAGAATTGCTGCTCACACCTCCCCGAGAGGCAGTCATCAATAACCTTTCTTTAAGGAAAAGGAAACAGGCTCAGAGAGGGAGAGTGACTTTTCGGAGTCATACAGTGGACCTGGGACAGAGTGAGGAGATTAGAAGCCGTGCAAATCCAAGAGGCCAGACATTCTCACCCACACCGGGAGAAAAAGGAGGAAACGCGGAGTGCGGGGCGTTGCACCAGGGCAGGGTGGGGGGAGAGGGACACCCACCGCTGGCAGGGGTGGGCCTGGGCAAGCTGATTTATTTGCATTCCAGTGTGTACACTAATCGGCCAGATCTTTATCTAAACATGATAACAATGACGCGAGACTTCGGGGATTTGTTTACTGCAGCTAAAAATGATGCATTTGTGGGAGCGGAAAGCTGGGTCAGGGTACAGGATTTGTTTGCTGCGGCTGTGTGTGGGGGGTGGGGGAGAGTGAAGAGGAGGCTCTTGGTGGTTGCAAGAGTCTATGGTGAAACGCCAATGATTAAGAGGACTGATCTTGTTTGGGTACCAAAATTTTTTTTTCTGAAAAAAATTTTTTTCTGAAAATTGATTGATGGTTAAATAATGCTTGGTTCCCCCCCCCCCCAAGTGAGAAAAAGAGGTACCTGGGAATCCTGCTCCCTGATCTCTGCTCAGTTTTGGAGGGGTTCAGAGCCTTCCTCATTGTGTTCAATAAGCACGCCTCATACCCGCCCTCGGGGCCAGCACAAGAGCATTTACTGCACGCCCCTCTCTCTGTGCCGAGGGTGCTGTAAGCCCTTCCCTGCCATCATTTCTCTAATCCTCACTGCAGGCCCATAAAGTCTGCACCGTTATCATCTCCTTTTATAGGTGAGAAAGCTGCTGCTTCCTGAGGCTACAAGGCTAGCTCCAGGTTACACGTCTACCGTCTACCGTCTACCGAAGTGGCCCTGAGTACACGCGGTGGCAGGAGGCAGGAGGCGTGATTATCATTTAGAGAGAGTCACGCCTTCCCAGGCCCTCACCCCAAACCCGGCAGCCTCACTCTGTGGGCTCTCCCTGCAGAGGAGGGTGTCACAGGTGCCAGCTCTTACACACACGCATGCTCCTGAGGTTCGTGCACATCCGTTCACAGGCATGCTTCCTGGTTGCTGGTGCTGGGAAGTGTAAAACACTCATACGTGCCCACATCTGTGCTCGCTCGGCGTGTGTGTTGGGCGGGGAGGGGGGGGTGCAATATGTGTGCACACACATACACACAGATCGCCCTCCCTACTGTTGGGAATGGGAAGAGGAGCATGTGGAGTTTTTAAAATAAATTGCAGAATCATTTCAATGTGGTTTTATTACTTTCAAGAACACACACAGTCATTACAGCGCTGGTAATAAAAATCTATCCGCTCTTCTCTGGCTGCAGCGTAGACAGGTCCTTAGGAGGCCACTTTGGACAAGACTAATTGTAATGATCCCATAAATTGCCTCAATGGGTATAGTGCAACTGATGCTCATGAAAGCTCGTTTTCATCTTGGATCATATAAACACTGCTCTCCAAATCTCATGTAAGTACCAGTCATTCACATTTTTTTTTAGTGGGGAAAAGGGGAGGGAGGGGCTTCAGAATAGGTGTTGGCCCAGCCCTCGGGTTTTGGCCACACATAGAGCCCCAGTGGGGGGGGGGTGTCTATGTTTAAGGGGAGTCCTGAGTGCCTTCTTCCCATGCCTGTCTGCATGTGCACTCTGATGTGCTCACGCAGGAGAGCAAGCACCTGTCTTTTCACTCCAGGAGAAAGTGAGTCCATAGAAACATACGTGCCGGGTCTGCATGCACCTGTTGGAAACCCATATTTATCAGAAGGTGACAACTGCCATCAACCGCAGCCGTGTGGCTGCAGAGAGGAGGTAAAGGAAGAGGTTGGCGGGCAGCCTACCGTGTAGCTGGAGAGCCTGACTCCCAGGGGAGACGGCCAGCCCCTCCCTGCCTCCTCTCCAGAGGCCGGTGGCTCAGTGTCCTCTCTGTGCGCCCCCACCCCTCCCCCGCCCCCAGCAGCGAGGAAGAGGTAAGAGATGACAGGTGGCCCGGGAACAGCTAGAGTGCTCAGTCCTTGTCCCAGCTGGCTGGTGTGAGAGCGGGGGACTTCGCTCTCCTCTCCCACACTTGGTCCCTGCATGTTAAGGCAGTCTGAGAAAGCCTTCCCCGGGGGAGTGATCTCAGGACCAAACAGCCCCCTCGTTCACAGCGGGACTGGCAGGCAAGAAAGAGCAGGGAAGGCCAGTTCAGTCTGCTCTTGCCTGAGTGTGCAGTGGGGGAAGGGCTGGCCCTGGCCGGAGAGCCCCCATCTGTGTCTTCAAGGGATGCCCAGGGCCCTGTGGCCCCCTCCAGCTCCCCTGTGATCCTCTGGGGCCCGCCACAATAGAAGGAAGCGGAGGCTCCGCAGGATCTGCCTGGAGCGGAGATTTCCACGGGGAGGGTGGCCAAGTCTGCCACCTGGAGCCCCACGGGCCGGTCGGGGTCCACAGCTGAGGCTGCCGGGGGCCGGGGGCCAGGGAGGTGGGAGGGGTCCTGCAGGCCAACGCGGGGTGCAGAGGAGTGCTCCTGTCACACACCCAAGGTGCTTAGGCGTTTTTTATGAGCCCCGGAGTGGAGTGGGGAGGGGGGCTGGGGCTCAGCAGGGGGCCGGGTTGTACTAGTGAGCTCCCGGGGAGGGGGGTTCCCTCCATTCCAAACACCAGCAGGGCCCAGGGACCAAAAACTAGAGAGCTTCAGAGTGGAGGAGGGAGAAAGGAGGGGGAAAGAAATACAATAATGTGGGAGACGAGAGGCGGGAGTGAAAAAATAAGGAAGAGTGAAACAGGTGGGGAGGAACAGAGACCTAGTGAGAAGGGAGGCCAGGGAGAGGAGGGGGGGGAGAAGGAGAAGGAGGAGGAGGAGGAGGAGGAGGAGGAGGAGGAGGAGGAGGAGGAGGAGGAGGTAAAGAGCTGGAGGTGGTTAGGTGGTGAGGAAAGGGGGGGGGGGGTGAGGAGGAGATGAGGTGAGGGAGCCAGAGATGGCCCAGTGAAAGAGGAAGGGGCCACACGGGGAACAGACTGGCTGAGAGGTGGAGAGGAAGCACAGTCTGAGGGACTGTTTGGGGTCCGGGACAGTCGGGGTTCTCTGGGGTCTGAGGACCGGGAGCCACCAAAGGTAAGGTCTTTCTGCCAGGTAGGCGGGAGTCCAGAGAGGGGGAGTGGAGTTGGAGAACCTCCAGGCAGGCTCAGGGACAGAAGCACAGAAGCCTGGGCACCTTCTTGGGCTCCTTGCTAGGGTCGGCTCTAGGCGGCGGCTGGAGAGAGACGCGCCCGCCCCGGAGAGGCCGCGGCGCGGACCCAGTGCGCGGGGCTTGGACACTGGCACCCGCGGCTGACACGGCGGGGTGAACCCTGGCAACCGAACAGTCCCGCGGCCCCAAGGCCCCAATCCTTGATCACCGACCTGACGCATGGGCATCTCTGCGCCATGTGGAGGCTCCCAGTGCTGGCCCGGCCCTGGCTCCCGGGTTTGTGCCGCCTTCTGCCCCAGGAGCTGTGCGCCCTGGTGCCCCGCGCGTTGATCTTCCCAAGTCAGGTGCCTAGCCAGTGCCGACCAAGGCGAGCAATCCATAGCACCTCCCACCCCCAAAAAAAAAAATCCCCGCAGGATCGGGCAAGCCACGGCAGTGGTCACTGTTGGGTGCCCTCCGGAGCTCCGGAGAACCAAGGGCACATTGCCGGCTGGGTCCCAGGACCCGGAGGTCGCCCAGGGGCCAGCAAAGGTCCGGCTGCTGCACCCTGGGAACCGCCAGGACTTCCAGGCTGAACACTGCGGACTGGAGACCAGGTGTTGTTTAAAGAGATGAGAATGCCGCATCCGTTTCTTCCCAAGTGCGAACGGGCTCTTTCGTTCCACAAGCTGTGAAGTTATCCGCTCTAACTTGACTCTCACGGAGATTTGAGGAAAGATTTCTACCTCTATGTCCGTGGCCGAAGTCCCAGGGCTTGCGGTTGGACGCAGACGGGGGTTGAGAAGATCCGCCGGAGGAAGAGCCACAAAGAATCTCTGCTTCTTGGGACTTGGTGAGCACACGCCCCCGCCTCCCGCCCTCCCCGCTCAGAGATCCGGGAGCCCGCAGAGATCCGGGGAGCCCGCAGAGATCCGGGGAGCCCGCAGAGACCCGGGGAGCCCGCAGAGAGCTCCGGTTTGCGTGAATTCACTCCGCCAAAGGCTGCAGCTGCACTTCTGAAGTCAGACTCTATTTTAAAAAGTCTCTAGACGTGGAAGTTTTGCTACAGGAAGCTAAACGCACACTAAAAAGAAGTTAAGGAATGCACCCAGAATTCCAATTTAATCCCCAAGTTAAAACTTCAGTGCACTCCCAAATAGTACAAATAGAACGTCTGTGTTTAGGCATCCTTTATGTGGGCGTGGGTTGGGTTTTTTTGTTTTGTTTTGTTTGAAAAAAATATGCATTAATTTTCATTCGACAAAGTTAGCCTTTCTAACTGGTGTGTTTTATTGGCAGAATAGAACTTGTTTTGGTGACAAAAGCTGTGATCATAAAATATTTTGGAGTGGACCTCTCCCCCGAGAAATCGAAACTCACTTCCTCAGCGAGGGCCTGTAATTTACGAAGATTTGCAGGATTACTGAACCTGGGCTGGTTTTCTCTAGGGGAAGGGAAGTGGTGGCTTATTCAGAAAACTCTTTTCCAGACACAAAATGGAAAAATACGGCATCCATACAAACACATGCAAAACAAGTCAAAATGCTCAAACTGCCACTTCAAAATCCCTTACAAAATTACCAAAATGAGGACACATGTCCTCTGACAGAATTAGATCAGTTCGTTGCTTTCTGGGACTGACCTTGATGTTTCTTGAAAAAGTAGAAAATGTATTGAGCCTTCTCACAAAACACTATGGCCTCTAGATTGACCAAAAAGTTTCGAATAGCTTCCTAACGTCCTTCCACTAAAAATCAAACCAAAACACATGCACCCATACACACCACCAACAAAATAACAAAAACCTATTTGGTGCTGCTGATAAAGAGGAAATTTTCCCTTTTATTTATTTATTCATTTAAGTACAAGCCATTAAAAATAAAGTTTTTAGGAGAACTGTAAAAAATTTTAAATTCTATGAAAAAAAGTCTTCTGGAATGTTATCATGTCGTTGTGGCTAGCTGTGAGTTCATCACAGGATGGTTTTTCACGCTTTAATAGAAAAAT
Organism: Vespertilio murinus; assembly: GCA_963924515.1. Taxonomy (NCBI): domain Eukaryota; kingdom Metazoa; phylum Chordata; class Mammalia; order Chiroptera; family Vespertilionidae; genus Vespertilio; species Vespertilio murinus. Next base: position 17,687,236 of record OZ004714.1, on the reverse strand, counting down.
CCCTTCTGACTTTGGTGCTACATTTAGATTAGAAAGCCAAAATAACCTTTTTGTGGATTTGGTTACAGAGTTAACTGTTTATTTGAATAGTTCAAAGGTAACAACAAAAACAGTGGCATATATAACTAAAATGAACGATTGTCTGCCTATATTTATACGGATATTAATGAGGCAATTTTTGTGTAGACAATAATAACTTGTGGGAACACTTGAAAGTTTTCAAAGAAGCATCACATTTTTATTTGGGAGTATATTTATTGTAACGGTTAGCACATGACTTTTCTCCAAAAAAAGGTATGATTTTATTTATCTCTTATGAACCGAGATAGCCCTTTCCCCTCATAGAATTTGCCGAAGTTTTACCGCGATCTGTAATCACACACGGGAGGAAGGGGACCTTCCTATCACTGTATAACATGGCAAGCTTACACACATAGGCAGACACTGCTCTACACGACACTCCATTAAAATAAAATCAAACGCTTCCATGGATGTAATGATATTTACTTTATCTGACAGTAATTAGCCAAACTGTCTGGAACGAAAAAACCTATTATTAGTCGCGCACAGCCCCGGGATTGTAAAGATCCCCGTTTCAGACAAGAGAATGCAAATGCCCCAGAACACAGCGTAACTGGATACTCCTTGGAAGCAGATCCCACGTTCAGATAAGTGACTGGGCAGAACCCGCGGTGGCTGTGAGGTAACTAGGCTCTGGGGTGTTCCTCCTGGGCAGGGCGCACTCCCTCCAGGCTCGAGGAGGGCTGCCTGCAGGCTGGTACAAAAAGGCAGGCCACCGGTTTAGATGGGATTGGCCCGGTGAGGATCCCAATATCCAGGGAACTAGACCCACCCAAAGCAGGGGAGGACGGCCAGAGATGACTGGGGCCCCTGCTTAAGACCAAGATATCAGGTAGAAGTGGCCCCCGCCTCCCGTTCTCCTCCCCACCCCACCCCCGCCCCCGCCGCCGTGGATCAGCCCTGCGCAGGGCCGGGTGCGAGAAGGGCAAAGGGGGGAGCAGAGCGCAGGAACCGCCTGCTGAGCCCCAGCACCTGGGCGCCCGCTCCGGATCCTCACCAGCCTTCAGCCTTCAGCCCACCGACTCTGAGCTCGCCCCCAGGGGCCCGCTGAGGAGCAGCGCGGTCAGGGGCACAGGAGATGCCCCCTCAGGCCTGGCCCCGGTCTCCGGTGGGTACTGGGGCAGCGGGCGGGGAGGAGAGGGGAGCGGACCGAGTGGGCCTGCGGTGGGGAGGGAACAGTCTTCCACGCGCTCGGGGAGGCGGCGGCCGGACAGACTCCGGAGGGGGTGTGGGCACACCTGGCTGCTCCCCCCGGTGCCCAGCCACGGCTTCTAAGATGGGGGGACCTTAGAGATGGACTTGGGGAGAGCTTCGGAGCGGAGTGCTGCCGCCCATAAGCAAGGGAAAATGCAGGCTTCGGTTGGAAATGCAAGAGAGAGAGTGTCGGTAGCTTTCGTCTTTTTCTTTTGTTTTCTAAACCTTGAAATCACCCGGAGGTGAGCACCCGGAGAAGCATCAAAAAAAGGAGGACCAGAGGGGAGCCAAACATTCCCCAGCGATAGATGTCTAGCCTTGGAGAAGGGCGGAGGAGCGAAGCTGGAGCGCAGCCTCCTTCTCGGACCCCGCACCGCACACACGCAGGGGCTCCCAGCCGGCCGCGCACTCACCCCCACCTCCTCCTCCGTCTCTGCGCCCCAGCATTCTCCATCACTCACCCCCACCTCCTCCTCCGTCTCTGCGCCCCAGCACTCTCCATCACTCACCCCCACCTCCTCCTCCGTCTCTGCGCCCCAGCACTCTCCATCGGCCGCCCAGCGGGGCGCAGCCTTCCTTCGGCGACACCGCGGCCTGGTGCGGAGGCGCCGGCCCGCCTGGGGCGTCAGTGGTCTGAGAATTCCGAGCCGAAAGGCATGGGGTGCCCCGGTAGCTGAGGATCGGTCTTCCTGGCTCAAGGCCCTGCCCACAAAGCCTCTCCCTCCCCCCCTCAACCCCCACCCCCCAGCCCACGGGCCACTGGCACCTAAGAGCTCCCCAGCGCACGTGGCCCGCGCGGCCGGCCGCGTCCCAGCGCCCCAGCTCCCCGGGAGCTGACTCCCCCACCATTTCCGCTCCCTCTGGAACCGCCCCGCCTCTCCCCACCTCCCAGCCGGCTGTTCTCTCTCTCCCCAGGCTTGGACACCCACTCCTCCTGCTGTTGCGGGGGAATGGGGCGGGGGGGGGGGGCGCGTGGCAGCTCTCCACCCTCATTCCCCACTCCCGTTCCATGCCTGCCACGGCGCAGGGACCTTGTCCGCGGTCCCTGCGCGGTCCACCCCGCTCCTTCCAGCTGAGGCCGGTCTCCCCCAATTCCACCATCTCGACTGCCAAAAATAATAATTTTTAAAAAATGCTTGGAGCAGCTAAGGCCGGATGAAGCATCAAGGTTGGTCAGGAACAGATCTCCGTTCTTTCAAGGGCAGCGCTATGCAGGGTCTTTCTGCGCCCCGCTTCTCACTGGGCTGGGAGTCAGGGCAGGCGAGCTCCGGTTGTGGGGGAAGATGATCCCCACCAGCGAGGAGTCTCTTGTATCCCAGGAGACCCCACAGAGTCGCCCAGAATACACGAAGGGGGCCGCACGAGGGCGCCAGAAGGTGTGTGGGTTTGGGAAAATTAGAGGCCTCCCAGGGTCAAGGTCTAGAGAAACTGGCCCCCAATTTCAAAAGGCGGAAAAGACAATCTCCATGGCAAGTTTTTGTGTTTGTGTGTGTGTTTTGTTTTGGGTTTTTTTCACCTCCCCTTTGAGGACACATTCTTCATCAAGACTATATGAAGCCACCGTGTGCGCGAGGGGCACTCCAGCTTTCTCACCAGTCAACAGACACCGTTTGACCTCTCCTGCTGAATAGCAGTAATTGGCATGTATTTAGGCACTTGACATGTGTGGGGCCTTCCCCTGGCTCCTGGCGTGTTTTGCCTCATTTATCCCTGGCAACAGCCCTGAAGAAGGTACTATTGTCTCGCTTTGGTTAGACAAAGAAACTGAGGCTTAGAACCGCCCAGGGCCACACACTGACTAGGCTGGGATTCAAACCCAGAGTTGTGGGCAACCAAGCTCAGCAGTGACTCCACCGCACTGTCTCTCACAACCCTGCGTGGTGCAGGTGCTGCGAGGCAAATACAAGGGCAAACGCAACCGGGACCCTGGTCTACCTGGGTGGAGCAAGTGGGCAACATAGCTATAGTAAGTACTAAGTAAGTGGGAAGCAATGTGACCGAATGCCCTTTACTGGCACAGGATGCCAAGTTCAGAGTCGAGAGAGATGAGCTCCGGCGAGGCGACCAGGGGGCACGCTTTCTTGGAGGAGGTGGCATTTGAGCAGAGCCTCGGAGAACCGCTTGCGGGAGGCGTTCCAATGGGAGGGAACAGCTTGAGCGGAGTCAATGAGGCGGGAAGGGACACGTCGCTCATCTGTAGATACATAAGCCATTCTGCCTCCTTGGGGATCTAGTGCCCGGTGTTCCCAGGCGAGGAAGCTCTCCCGCCCCGCAGCAGCAGCAGCAGCTGGAAAAAATCACGCTCCTCCTGGGCCATCCATCCATCCATCCTTCCGAGAGCTGGTTTTGCGGGACGGAAAAACCTCCCAGAACCGGCGCTGGCCGGGAAGGGGCGGCCAGAAGGGGCGGGCAGTGGTGCTCGGGCACCCGGGGCGGCGCGGACTGGCCAGCAGCGGCTCCGATCAGACCCGGGGACTCGGCGGCGGTCCTGGTCTATTTCTGGCCGGGCCGCGGCTGCCCACGCCGGGGAAGCGGGGGGCGTGGCCCGCACGCGCCGGGGCCAATGGGAACGGGGGGCTGAGGCCAGCGGCCCCGCCCCTGGCGTGACGCACGGACCTCAGACCCAGGCTGCACCGCCGAGGGCCCAGACCCCGCCGTGGCGGTAACAAAACCCAGACTCCCGGGTCCCGGCCAATGGAGCCGACTTAGCCCGGAGCCCGACCGCGTCTGTCAAGAGCCCCCGCTCGGCAGCGGCGGTGGAGTCCAGAGGGAGAGCTGGAAGCGCTGCGCTGCCTCCCCGCCCCCGCCGGGATTTATTGAGATTTATTTGGGCTGGGAAATTAAGTGGCCCTGATGATGCTACCAAGCCCGGTCACTTCCACCCCGTTCTCAGTCAAAGACATTCTGAACCTGGAGCAGCAGCAGCAGCAGCAGCAGCAGCAGCAGCAGCACTTCCACGGCGCGCACTTGCAAGCGGACTTGGACCACCACTTCCACGCCGCGCCCTGCATGCTGGCCGCCGCCGACGGGACGCAATTTTCGGACGCGGGGGAAGACGACGAGGAAGAGGAAGGGGAGAAACTGTCCTACTTGAACTCACTGGCCACGGCCGACGGCCACGGGGACTCTGGGCTCTGTCCGCAGGGCTACGTCCACGCAGTGCTGCGAGACTCGTGCAGCGGGCCTAAGGACCATGACGAGGAGCCCGAGGTCGTGAGGGACCGGAGCCAAAGTGAGTAAGAGGGGGTGGGGGAAAGGAAATTGCACCCGCACATCTGGAGCAATGGCGGAGCGCCCCCCCCCCCCCCAAAAAAAAAAAAAACCTGCCGGCCTGGTGGTTGTCTGCCCCTTCAGCCCTTGGCTGGGGTCATGCCTCGCCCTGGCCAAGGACAACTCGGCCAAGAGCGAGTGCCTGGGGTGGAGGGAGAAGGACCAGGCGGCGACCCTGACAGCTCCTCCTCCCAGGGAGGGGTCCACGCGGCCCCGAAGGGAAGGGAAAGTCAGGATTGCTGCCCTCACGTAGAGGAGCAACCGGGGTTCTGCCGCTGAGTCCGGGCAAACTCACTGTATTTCTGCTCTTTCCAAGAGCTTGAACCTTTTCCGCACTCCCTCTAGCTGGAAGCTAGTTCTCTGATGCCAGAGCAGTGGTCCCTCTTTTCAGAAAGAAAATTTTTTTAAAAAATGAGGTTTTGTCCAGCATCCACGGGGCACAGGAAGTTTGCTAGAGACCAGCTGAGTGATCTCCTCACTTCTTTCCTTGGAGCTCAGCGTCCTCGAACCCAGGGCACCCGGCAGAGAGGAGAGACTGCGTGGGAACACAGTGTGTTCCGCAGAGAACTCACACCCCTGAGGCGCCGGCCTTTTTTTTTTTTTTTTTTTTTTTTTTTAAGAATTCTTAACGTTTTGCTTTGTGTCCCAGGCAGCGCTGCTTCCGGCCCAAGGAAAACCGCGCCGGCCTTAGTCTAAGATCCCGGCGCTCCCCTCGGGTGGGAGGTGGTGACTCGGGTAGGGAAATCAGATAACCGAATAAAACCTCCAAAGAAAGTGTTGGTTTCGGAGGGGACCCAGTGGGATCTCTTTTCTCCCCAAGAAGGAAATTCGATCTGGCCAAAGCCGAGGCCTACCTACCCTCTGACAGCTCCCCAGGGCCTGAAACTGTCGATATCAGTCAAATTTCCTTTCTCTCTTAAGGCAGCACAGACGTCGTCACCCGGACATTTAGCCGCGAGCACAAATTAGTCCCTGGGCAATGCACGAGCAGAGCGATTCCACTTTCTATCGGGAAGACTGTCCGTGCGGCTCTCGCACACGGGCTCCCAAATGCCCACACGCCCGTCACACCTTCAGCCATCTGTGTGTGACACGGGGTGGGAGGCGAACGGAGTTTGCAAACACTGTGGCTGTTATGTAGTTGCAATCTTGCATCCTGAAAATAGTCATTAGCGCGCTGAGCCGCGCACATGTGTAATTCGGCGGTAATCTCCTCTCTCGCAGATGCTCAAGTTCTAAATAAACGCGCACTAACTATCACTAACCCCCTCCACCCCCATGGAGCGCGCCTCAGGGGCGTTCTAACGGTACTCGGAGGGAGCCACAAACTTCCCAAAAAACTCTCCGCGCAGCTCCCTAGAAGAAGGCCGCGGCGGCCCGGGGTCGGAGCGGCGGCGAGGTCCGGCACATCTCAGGGCCGCTGATGTTTTGCTTCTTCCGCAGAGAAGCCCCTGGAGGCGGCGGGGGACTGCAAGGCGGCGGCGGCGGCGGCGGAGGACGGCGAGAGGCCGAAGCCGCGCAGCCGCCGGAAGCCGCGGGTGCTCTTCTCGCAGGCGCAGGTCTTCGAGCTGGAGCGCCGGTTCAAGCAGCAGCGGTACCTGTCGGCGCCCGAGCGCGAGCACCTCGCCAGCAGCCTGAAGCTCACGTCCACCCAGGTGAAGATCTGGTTCCAGAACCGCAGGTACAAGTGCAAGAGGCAGCGGCAGGACAAGTCCCTGGAGCTGGGCGCGCACGCGGGCCCGCCGCCGCCGCCGCCGCCGCCGCCGCGCCGCGTGGCCGTGCCGGTGCTGGTGCGGGACGGCAAGCCGTGCGTCGCGCCCGGCGCCCCGGCCTACGGCGCGCCCTACGGCGTGAGCGCGGGCGCCTACTCCTACAACGGCTTCCCCGCCTACGGCTACGGCAACTCGGCCGCCGCCGCCGCCGCCGCCGCGGCCGCCGCCGCCGCCGCCGCCGCCGCGGCCTACGGCGGGAGCTACGGCTGCGCGTACCCCGCGGGCGGCGGCGGCGGCGGCGGAGGGGGCGGAGGAGGAGGGGGCGGCGGGGCCCCGGCGGCGGCGGCCTCCGCGGCGTTGCAGCCCGCCTGCAGCGCGGCCGGAGGCGGCGGCCCCTTCGTGAACGTGAGCGGCCTGGGCGGCTTCGGCGGCGGCGGCGGCGGCGGCGCTCAGCCGCTGCACCAGGGCGCGGCGGCCGGGCCGGCTTGCGCGCAGGGCACCTTGCAGGGCATCCGGGCCTGGTAGGGTCACGGCGGCGGCGGCGGGCGCCCCACCACAGCCTGGCGCCACGGGACTGAGCGCGAGGAAGGCTGGATCCAAGGGCCACCTCCCCTTGTTAAAGAAAATAACAAAACAAAACAAAAACAAAATTCGTCTCACTCACTAGAGAGCCCCGAGCGCAGCTCACGGAAGGCCCGAGGAAGGGGGCTCAGGGGCGAGGAGGGGGCCCAGGACTGGTGCGGAGACCGCCCCCGAGGCAGAGAGGCCGGAACCGGGGCGCCGCCGGGGAGGACCACGGCCCCGAACGGAGTGCGAGCGGCCGGGAACCTGGCTGCCGCCGCGCGGTTCTCCCGGAGCGAGAAGGCTTCTCTCCCCCGGCCTCCCCGAGGCCTCCTCAGAGCGCTGGCGGAGAACCCAAAGACACACACACACACACACACAATAGCATGAAGGAGAGAAAGAAAAAAAATGGGCGTCGCGGCTTGAGAAATACCCAGGCCCCGCGGACCTTTAGCCCCTCGGCGGCCCGGAACGCCACACCGCACTCCCTTTCCCTTCTCCCAGCCGCTGCGGCAGTCCTCGGCCTGGACCTCCGGATCGTCGGGGTGCGGTAGAACTCTTCGAGAAAACAAACAACAACAACAAAAAACAGCGAAGCGAGATTTAAAAAAACAAAAATCTGGGGGCTGAACAAATCCGGGACCCGGTGGCCCGCGGAAGGTGTTCCCGGGTTCCTTTCTGTTTCGTATTCTGTATTCAGCACATATAATATATATATATACATATAAATATAACTATATCCACATGCCGTGCACACCCCCGCTGCCATACACTACAGGAGTCAATAAACAAGGTGCAATATTTCCAAACCACTCGCCGGCTGCGGAGTTTGCTTACCCGTCCCCCCCCCCCCCAAATCCCCAGCCCCCAGCCCCCACCCCGGCGGGGAGGGTCCTTCCAACGGGGCGGGGGGCGGGGGCGGACCAGGTGAGCGGGGGAGGGCGGCATTCCCTGTCTGCAAGCCTGGGCTCCTCGTGGCTTTGTTCATCCATTTCTTTTTACTCTCGTGGCGAGTATAGGTCGGAGCATCGTGGCCTTTTGAGGTCCGGGGCTTTGGAATCCTCCCCACCCCCATCCAACCCCCCAGTTTTTACCCCAGATGTGTGGGCCAGTGCCCGAGTCTGCTTTGGATGAAGGCGTAGACTCGGCCCCACCTGGAGGGTCGCCCGGGGGCGGGGTGGGGGGGGGAAAGGAAACGTCCCCAGGCCGGGCCGCGGGGGCGCGAAGGGTGGCTCCTCCGTTGGCCGCCGGCGGGCTGACCGGGCGGCCCGGAGCGCCGCGCTCTCCCCCGCGGGCCGCGGGGCCGGCCGCGCGGCGGCCGATTGTGAGCGTGCCAAGGCGGGTGAATGGGGAGGCCCCGGCGCGCCGCGCCATTGTGGGGCCGGGCCCCGCTGAAAAGGCGGCCCCGGGCCGGGGAAGGTGCGGGAAGAATGGCTTTTCATTGGAGCCCCGAACAAAAGGTGCGGTAGGAAGGCGAGGTCCCCCGCGCGAACAAAAAACCCTCCCCGGCGTCGGGATTGACGTCCCCCCCCTCCTCCCCAGCTTCCCAGAGCGGGGCTTTGTGCGGCGGCCGGCTCCGCCGGGGACGGGGCAATGCGCGGGGGGTTTTGTTCCCCACTTTTGTGCGCGGGGGAGGGGCGGCGGGGGGCGGGCGGGCGCGCTGATTAGCCCGGCGGCCCGGCGCGGCGGCGGCGGCGGCGGCGGCGGCGGCGTTCAGCGGGAGGCGGCGGCCTGAATGCAGGGTCATTATTGCTACAAGTTTAGCAATTTCGCCCTCGCAGGAGGGGGCGGGGGCCGCCGGGCGAGGGCGCGCGCAAAGACCGCGGAGAGAAAGGAGAAGAAAACAAAAAAGGTGGGGAGAAGGAAAGGGGCGGCGAGGCGAGGGAACCCTCCCGAACCCGCCGCTGGCCGCCCGGGAGGAGGCTCGGAGGCGACCACCGGGGCCTAGCGGGAGGCCGGAGAGGCGGTGCCCGGGCAGCGGAGACCCTCCCTCCCGCGCGGTGCTGGAGGCCAAAGACCCCGGGGCGCAGTGTGAGTTACCGTCCAGACCGCCGGTCCCGCAGGTCCCTGCTTTCCGAAAGGCCGGCCTGGAGCTGGGACACCCACCGCCTCCCACCCCCGCGACGCCCCAAGCCTCTTCCCGAGAAGCCCTCTCTTCTGGAGCTGCTGCCTTTCACGAGTTGCTCAGGAGGGAAATCTCGCTTCCCAACACATTTCTCACGGCCTGCAGCTGCAAGGGACTCATCCATCCATCCACCCATCCATCCACCCATCCACCCACCCAACAGCATTTACTGAGCATTTACTATGAAAGTATGTTTGCTCGCACTGTTCTGGATGCTGAGGACAGCAAGAGAGAGAAACAAGTGTCTGCGGGGCTTATAGAGTTTATTTTCAGGGGCGTGTGTCAGGGAGGTAGACGACAACAACAACAAAAAATGTAAAAAAAAATAGTAAATACGTTCTAAAAAGGAACTAGAACCAAGTGCCGGAGAGGAGTAGAGGGTCAAGAGAGCCCTTTAAGAGGACGCCTGGATGGCAAGAAGGAAGCCAATCGGAGCTGTGCTTTGCTGTTGCGGCCTCCCTGCCCCTGCCATGCCGAGGCCCTCCGCCATCCGGGATGCCCCGCACCCCGTCTGTCTGGTGGGCTTTTGCTTCTCCTTCAAGGCCAGGCTCCTTTCCGGAACCACCCAAGTGGAGGTAATCACTCCCTCCTCATGTGCCACCAGAGTCTTAGGTACTTTCCAATATCGCAACAACAGCTTTATTTGTCTCTCTTCCGGCACATGAGTCCCCAGCGAGGTGTGGAGGGGCAGGTCGGCATCTTTTCCCTTTGGGACAGATGGCACAGTAGGAGATCATGGGGCCGCTTTCCCTGGTGCTTCGGGGTGGTAGAGCTGCGGGGCATCGGGTGCTGGCTGCAAGGGAGAAGTGGGGCGGACCAGGATAGCTGAAATCCGGGCAGAAGACATGCAACCCAAGGGATCCCAGAGGAAGATCCTGCCTTCACTACCCCCTTCCCCCATGCTGCCTGGGGTCACGGCTTCTCTAGGAGGTTGATGTCCTTTGCTCTACAGCTTAGAACCTGATAATGACCTTGACACCAGTTCACAACTTGAGGTGATGGGTAGGAGTTCCGGGATAAGGAAGAAGGAGGGTGGGGGCAGCCAAGGGGGGTGGAAAGCTGGGGTGTATAGGATAAACCCCTGGCCCTACATTTCTAGGGGGTTGACTTCCCCTCATTCATTAGGTGAACAGTATGGCAGGGGATGAAGAGGATGCCTGCACACGGGGCATCACCTTCTAAGGTGGGATTCCAATGCCGCACACCAGCTCTGAGAGCAGACTGATGGGTGTTTCCTAAGAAAGCGGCTTTTCCTCCAACCCAGTCCGCATGTTGCTGGCCGTGGCCTCTCGGGGCTCCTGGCCCCAGCTGCCCACCTTCCTTGCCTCGTTTCCTTCTCGCCCACGTTTATCTTCCTTCCTTCTGTGTCGCCTCCCGTTCTGGAAAGGAGGTGTGCGACCCTCACCGAGGAAAGAGAGCCATTCTATGGGTTGGCTTCCCTGCAGTTTGCAGGTCTGAAAGCCAGTGGGGACCAGCCCTCCCCACTGGATGGATGCCCCTCCCGGAGACTGCAGTCCCCCAGCATCACTAGCTCCCAGCTCTTTGCCGGAAGACTTCTGCACTGCTCCTCCCGGGGTCCCAGGGCCCTGGCCATTGACGGGCCAGAACCCTTGGCCAACATAGCCGCTCCTCCCTTAAGCTCCCTCTGCATGGGGAAAAAGAGTCTCCCAGGCCCAAAGAGCTGCTTCACTGGATTGACCTGTAAGCCAGGGCGGATTGCAAAACCCAGGCCGGCCTTCTAATGAGCCGTGAGATTGTGAACGGGAGAAGTAAATCGTCCCTCTGGGCTCTGGTTTCTGAGCTCTCCGCGAGAGGAAAGGATGGACGATATGATGTCAGAGATTACTTTTGGCTCGGGCCTTTCTTGCTTCCCTGAATGGGTGGCTAATCCCTCCCCACCCAGTGACTGGTGCCACACCAAGCTTAAGAACTGAATTGGCGCCACGGGGGGTGGAGGAGGCATAGATTCTAGAAGGCCAGCTTTTTTTTTTTTTTTTTAAATTTTCCTTCATGGCCCAATCTCGAGGGGTTAAGGGGCTGGACTCTGGAGTGAGGCTGCCTCCATTCTAACCTCAGCACCACCACCAACAGCGGTAGAGACCTTGGTTAAGGTCGGAGCACTCCGAACCTCAGTTTCCTCCTCTATAAAATGGGTACGCTTCTAATACCTCTCTCATAGGTGCTTTTTTTAACTGCAGTAAAATGCACACATTTTAAGCATACAGCTCAACGAATGCTTCTATAAGTAAACGCTCGTGTACAAATCACCTTGGCTTTGAAAATCCAATGAGATGGTCCATGTACAGGCAGCGTATCCAGCTGTCAGGTCCCGCATCAGGCACCGCATCAATGGTTGGACTGAGACATCTATTCTGCCCTCGGGGCCCCTCCAGGCCGGGGTTTGGGGGAACGGCTGGCTGGCAGGCTGGCGGGAGGATTCGGAACCCCAACACTGGAGGCGCGCGTCACGGGGGAGGCGGGTCCGAGTCACGGGAGAGGCGGGTCCGAGTCGCTGCCGGTGAGCCTGGGGCAGGTGCTCCCGCAGGCGGGGCCTCGCCCGGGGGCCGCAGAAGCCGACGGAAGGGCCGGGGGAAAGGAGGTTTCGGGCGGAACCTCGGGCCCTCTACCGCGTCTCTGGGAAGATGCGGAGGAGGGGAAACCCTGCGCCCTCGCCCGCACCCCCCGTCTCGGGAGGGCTCCTCCCGGCGCCGCCACCGCGCACTGCCGGCTCCCCGCCGGGGCGGGGCCGGGGCGGGACCGGGCGGGGCCGGGCGGGCCCGGTGGGCGGGTCTTGCCCGGCGGCGGGCTCCGAGCCTCCGCCGCGGCCCGCGCCCCCGGCACCTGCGAGCGCAGGGCCCCGGAGGGAACCTGCCGGGCGCCTTCTCCGAGCCGCACGGAGCCCCGGACGGACGGCGGACTCCCCGCGACCAGAAGGTTCGGTGCTGGGCCGGAGCCGCTCCGGGGAGGGGAAGGGGGGAGGACCCGGAGCCGTCGGGAGCGGCGCCGTCCCAGGCGGCCCGGGGCGGTCGGAGCGCGCGGATGGGGAGCCGGCCGCCCTGAGCCGCAGCCGGGGCGCAGAGCCCGGAGCCCCGGTGAGTCCGGAGGCCTCGTTGGAGCCCAGAGGAGGGTCGGGGGAGGCCGCTCTGGCTTCGAACCCACAGGCGCTTTGTGGAAAGGGTTAGTGTTTTGGTTTTTTTAAATATATTTTATTGATTTTTCACAGAGAGGAAGAGAGAGGGATAGAGAGTTGGAAACATCGATGAGAGAGAATCATCGACCAGCTGCCTCCTGCACACCTCCTACTGGGGATGTGCCCGCAACCAAGGTACATGCCCTTTACCGGAATCGAACCCGGGACCTTTCAGTCCCCAGGCCGACGCTCTATCCACTGAGCCAAACCGGTTTCGGCGGGTTAGTGCTTTTGAAAACCCAGGCTGCGGGGTGACACTGATGACAGGACAGCTTCCAAAGGAGGTTTTCCAAAATGTACTGAAGAAGCCAATGGAGAAAAGAGGAGAGAGTGCAGCTCGCTGCACCTCCACCAAGTAAACGCCCCTGAGACCGGGCGCGAGGTGAGGGAGCGGGATGGCGCCGGCCACAGGGGCCCCTCGCGCCCCCGCCGGCCACCGCCCGCCGCCCTCCTGGGGCCGCTGTCCGGGTTCTCTCCGCAGCCGGGACGGGCTGCCCCGATGGGCTTTGCCCGGTTTAGGACATCACATGCACGGAATCACAGAGTGCGTGCCCCTCTGCGCCTGGCTGCGGGCCGGTGAGGTGTGTCTGTATTGTAGACCGTGCCCTTCCCTCGCTGAGCCCTATGCCATTGTGTGACCGCACCACAGTGAACGCGCCCATTCGGCTGGGGACGGGCAGGTGGGTCGTTCCTGGTTTGGGTCTGCTGTGAACGGTGCTGCTACACACATTCTAGAACAGGCTGCAATGGGACTTTCGGTGTGGAAATGGGCTGTATCTGGGCCGACCAGGGTGGATCCCACAGGTCACATGTGGCTAATGTGACTGAGGAATTGGATTTTTAATTTCCTAAAAGTATAAGTAATTCAACCATGAAGAGCCGCATGGATTGGCCAGCACAGTCCTGGTCTGTCTTTTGGCGACTATGGCAAACATTTCTATTCACCTGCCATTGCCGTGCCATGGGGCACCCATACCAGCTTTAGTGGAGTCTGCCAAGCAGTTTTCTAATATGGCCCTGTCAGTTACACTCCCACCAGCAGAGAACCACGTGCTCCACAATGCTTAGTGTTTTTATTTTTTTATAATCTTTTAAAAAATATATATTTTATTGATATTTTACAGAGAGGAAGGGAAAGAGATAGAGAGCTAGAAACATCGATGAGAGAGAAACATCGACCAGCTGCCTCTTGCACACCCCCTACTGGAGATGTGCCCGCAACCAAGGTACATGCCCCTGACCAGAATCAAACCTGGAACCCTTCAGTCCGCAGTCCGACGCTCTATCCACTGAGCCAAACCGGTTTCGGCAATGCTTAGTGTTTTTATTTTATTTCGTTTTCATTTTAGCCATTCTGCGGAGCCTGTGATTTTTTTAAAAAGCCTTTGCTCACTTTTAAGTATAACTATGGAAATTGCCACTTAACCTTAGTAGAGATGGTGCTGATGATGATTGGAGAGATTCTTGGGGACTGAGAGATGGGACGGGGGCTCTAGAGTTCGCCATGTACACCACCCCTGTCTCCCATCCTATCCGCCTTCCCCCCCAGGACCTGGGTCAGGGTCAGCAGGGCATGGGAAGGGGCTGTGTCTGTAGAGGCGATCTGCCACAGCTCCTGTTACCTGATGTCTCCTGAAAAATCAGCAACGCTCTTCTTCACTGTCGCTTACTGGAATCTCCTGCCTGAGGAGGTGGCGAGACTGCCTGGCAGGCTGCCGCTGTGGCAGAGAAGCCAGTGTTGAGCTGGTTTCATTGTAGTCCGTGACTTAGCTCTGGTTGCTATGAAATGGCATGGGCAGCCTCTAGGTGTGCCACCTCACTGGCTTGCTGAGGAGCAAAGTGAAGGCAGCAGGAGGCCTGCCTACCGTGTGTCAGGCCGTGTGTGTGTGTGTGTGTGTGTGTGTGTGTGTGTGTGTGTGTGTTGCTTTGTAGACATGCTCTCTAATCCTCAGAATTAACCATGTGTGTTAGGTAATCCTTGTGTGCACCTGTAGAAACTGAGTCTGAGAGAGCAGTCACTGCCCTCAGAGCTGCATGACTAGGAAATAGTTGCAGTAAGCCCAATTTGGGCTTCCCACCCAGTGCCACTGAGAACATTTCTGACGTTTTCCACCGCCCTTCTCCGGGTAAACAGAGCCCTGGCTAGTGGAGATCTTTGAAATTCTGGATCAAATGAGATGTCCTCTGCTAAGCCTCCCTTTGGACCCAAGCTGATCTTCGATCATTTGCGTGTGGCCCATTAAGCGGGAAGTGTTTTTTTATGTTGTAATACTACTGAAATGTACTTTGTGTGACATACAAGTTCTTGGAAAGTTGTGTGTAAAGAACGTTTTTGTTTGTGGGGAAGGAGAAAATCAAGTACATTTCAAGTTCATTCCTGAAATGTGTGGCTTCAAGTACCCCAAAGTGAATTATTTAGTAAAGTGGGGGGTCCTTTTAAAATATGTAACCGGCATTTGTTTTGTAAGTCTGGGGTTTTATGTAATAAACAAGGGTGAAGAGCAACTGAAAATTATATGCAAGATTTATCAGTACTTCTTCTCTCATTGAGAAGGGTTCTCAGGTAACTCTCACCTAGACCACCTTGACAGTGAGTTCTCTGGGAGGTCCAGGAATCAGTTCTCTGTCCAGATGATAAGTAGGTACAAACCCAGTGCTCCCAGTGGCTGCCTATAGATTAGCTTGGGTGCATTTTAAAGGCCCTGATCCCTTGGTGAGCATGTTGTGGAAGAGGCTCAAGAATCAAACAGGTTATTAGATTAGATGAACTCTAAGGTCTGTTCCATTCATGGTGTTCTTTACCTTAAATCGGTTCCGTGCCTATAGATTTCATCTGTGCTGGTGGGAAGGGCCTTAGAAATCACCGAAGTTTAACTTTTTTCTGATACTAAATCCTTTCTGCAGCATCGAGGCAAGTAACTGTCCATATCTTCCGGACACCATTTCTGGGAGAACCACTCGCATGTGAGCAAGTTTTTTGCTTTATGTTTATGTGGAGTCTGCCTCCTGTAACTTCCACCAGCTGCGCTTTCTTTCTTTCTTTCTTTCTTTCTTTCTTTCTTTTTTGAGCTGCTCCTCCTATAACAGATGTTTAGTTCTTTAAACATTTGAGGCCAGCCATTGATTCTTATGTAGATCTTCCCTTCTCCGGGTGAAACAGCCTCAGTTCTTTGTCCTCAGCCTCCTGCCCCTTCTTTAGTGGGTGTTCTCTGCCTCCCCATTTCTCCTGTGCCTGGGCTGTTCTGGCGTACCCCCCACAGGAGGTCCCTCTTCCTAAACATTTGGACACTCCCATCTGTAAGCACCCTTCTAAGAAAGCTGAAGGCTCTCCCTCATGGAGCCCATGCTCCTCAATTTATGTTTTCATTCTTAATTTTCAGAGGAATAAATATCCATTCTCTCTCAAAGTAACACCTCCCCTAAAAGTCTAGATAAATTATTTCCTTACTTCTAAAAGCAATGCTTCTTATTTTGAGTTCTGAGGTGTCCTCTTCCCCCCCCCCCACACACACACACTCTACAATTTAATATTCTCTACCTTTCTTCTTTTCACCCTCAAACATGTAGCAATCTCTCCATATTATTTTTGTGGTCAAACTTTTGAATATTTGTCTTCACCATTGACTTTCCTTTCCCTCAGCCTGGATGATGCTTACCCCCCGAGTGGTGAATATGGATGCCAGTTGGAAGTTACCTTTGAGGTCAGCTAGTTCCACTCTTTCCCTGATGCTGATTCGATTCTCCATCGTTCCTGAGGGGCTCAAGTCTTGCTGCTTCCCCTAATTATCTGAGATGCTATCTTTGAGATCAGATGGCTTCTCTTCGGGCTGGTGTTCTCTTCGGTGTTTGGCATAAAGCCCTTTTTCCTGGAAAGTCTTATTGCAGTTTTGACACCCTGTAATATCCCAATCATTTTCTTTCTTTTAAATACATTTTTTTTATTTCTTTCAGAGAGGAAGGAAGAGGGATAGAAACATCAATGATGAGAGAGAATCATTGACCAGCTGCACGCCCCCCTACTGGGGATCGAGCCTGCAATCTGGGCATGTGCCCTTTAACCAAATCGAACCCTGGACCCTTCAGTTCATGGACTGATGCTCTATTCACTGAGCCAGACTGGCTAGAGTTAATTTTCTTTCTTAAGGAGTAGTTACTCCTCTTCCTTCTCCTGCTCCATTTAATATAACCCTCCACGTGTCGGTGACTTTTTTACACTCTTGCTATCCTAGAGTTGGTTATCACACACGCAGTGTCAGCTATCACTTTTATACTAAGAGGCCAGAATCTACAGCTTTAACTTGGTCTCCCTCCAATGTCCTGTTTCCAAATACCTAGAGGATAATTCTGCTTCTACCTATACCACTGTCATTTCAAGTTCATTACCATTTCCCCAGACTACTCACCTCTCAACTTCTGCCAGTGGTATCACCTTTCCTTTTGGGGGGAACCAGTCAGTGAACAGAGGATTCCCCTGCACCTAGAGCAGCAGAAAGTCCCTCTTCACCTAGAACAGCAGAAAGGAAGGAACTAGCATGGACTGAACACCTCACACATTTCAGGCACCGGACTCTGCGTTGCCTGACCAGCGTAATGCTGAACCATCTGGAAAGTAAGTGCCATCATCTCCATTTTAGAGGTTAAGCAATCAAACTGTGAGAATATAAAAATCTTGCTCAAGGACATTCAGTTCTTAAGTGACAGGCTCCAGGGCTACCCGATTCCAAAGCCTAAGCACTAAGCACGTTACTGAAATGGCCTCCTAACTTCTCACCGTGGCTTGGCAGATTGTTGATAAACTCCATTCTCCTACCAGCGCCAGATTCCTTTTCCCCAGATGCCTCTTAGTCAAAGGTACCTACATGCTCTCAATCACACTCTGGCTCCTCGTTGTGCAAGAATCACATGTACTCTCAAGACCACTAATGACCCCTCATTACTGTACCTGATCAACCAATCTTCTCATCATTTTAAAATGACCTACAGAGTCCCCTTACTGCCCCAGGGGAAGCCTTTTCCAGCCACCACGCTCACAGCTCACAGCGATGGTCACGGCATGTTCTCTTAATGAGAAGGAAATGGCCTCGTCTGCAAAATTTGGCTCTTGATCCAAGTAGCTTTATTGATTATCTCATTACCTCCATCCTCAATTAGAAAATAAGTTCATTGAGGGTAAGGATCATGCTTTATGCTTCTTTTCTATTGCCTTATAGAGATAGATACAAATGTAATCATTTAGGAAAGATGCTTAGAAAAATATATCAGTAAAGTGCAATATAAATGAAGTATATTATTCTTAAAATTACTAATATTATAAACATTCTAAGTGTATTGCCTAGTTGCTGTTGGGCACAGGTTCAGCAGACAGTCAGCAGGAACTTGAGGGACCCGATAAATAAGTCAGTCCCAGAGTTGTTCCTCCTCCTCCTCCTCCTCCTCCTCCTCCTCCTCCTCCTCCTCCTTCTTCTTCTCCTACTCCTTCTTCTCCTCCTCCTCCTTCTATTGAATCCTTATCAATACCTCCCTGCCCTCTCAGACTACTGTGTTTCCCTGAAAATAAGACATCCTCCAAAAATAAGACCTATTTACAGTTTTACTTCTGAGTGAAATATAAGGCATCCCCCGGAAAATAAGGCCCCCAGGCTCTGTCTCAGAATGAAAATTAATTTACCATAAACTGGTCACTAGGGCCGCCCCGAATGGAGTCTAGCAACCAGTGATGTTACTCGGAGTCCTGACGTCACTGCTGTGTGAATGGAGAGAAATCAGTGTGGAAACTTTGTGAAACCTAAACTGCAAGAAGTTGTGACTTGGGTGAAGAATTCATGGGAGAAAATCACTGACAGTTGCATTGCAAATGCACTGCGAGCAGGCTACCTTGACAAGAAGTACTCATTTAAAGACAGTGCTATAGCTAAACATGAGAGATTCGGTCCACTGATTCTGAAAGAAATGGAGTCACAAGAAATTCACCAGGAAATTCAGGAATTGGATTGTTATGATGATGTTCCAGAAGATGATGACATGATTGTCATTGAATAAATGAGTAAATTCTTGATACTGTAGGATTCACAGTTTGTCTGGTTTGTGTTGACAACTCCCGTACTACCATATACAGGTAATAAATTTCCTTTATTTTCATTTAACAATAAATGTGTACCATATTCTTCTTCATGGAAAAATAAGACATCCCCTGAAAATAAGACCTAACACATCTTTGGGAGCAAAAATTAATATAAGACACTGTCTTATTTTTGGGGAAACAGGGTACGTGTGTAAAAGGAGAGGCGCCTACCTAGCCCGCTAGAGGACCGGCTTCCTAAGGACAAGAACCACTTATCTTGTCCATCCCGTTTCCCATCCCCCGCCCAGCACCTTAGTGCAGTGCCCAGCACAGGCTTGATGTTTGATGCACGTTTAACAAAAGGGTGAACAACTGGAAATATGGCTTGGAGCAGATGTTGGTGTCGTCCTACATCTCTCCTTCCTCCGGGATTCTCTTCCTGCCTCTCCATGTGAAATGGCGAAATGTCAGCGCTAGGAGGGCTCAGCCTCACCTCCATGTTGAAGAGGAGGACACGGTCCCAGAGGGAACAGTGTCTGTCCCCAGGTCACCCCTCCTGCTAATGGCCTTCTGATGTCCCATCCAGTCCAGTCCAGTTTCCCCCTCTGCGTTTCACTAACTCCCTCTTTTTAATGGCCCGTCCCTGCACCTCTCCCCGGCCCTCTCCCTCTTTGGGAAGCCTCCTTCCCCACACCCGCTCTCCCCGTTCTGCACTCCGCATGCCCCCGATTTGTGTCTAATGCTGTACACAGTGCTCTTGGGAATGTAAACAAATACCCCCAAGGTTGTGACGGTTACTGTTTGGGAGGGACTCAGCCTCCACCAGGGAGTCACCATTCAGAACAGGTTCTCTCCGGAGTTGAAATACCCTTTCAGAATTTCCTTAAGTCCAGAAACATAGTGGGATTTTTATAACAATAAGCTATAGTCCAGATGCTTAAAGTGCCAGGCAGTGTACTGGACTTCTAGAAGGCTCATGGCAACTCTGCAAGTCCCAAGTCATAATAGCTCCATTTTACAGATGGATAAACTGAGGGCTCAGAGAGATAAAACAACTTGCTTACGGTCAGTCAGCTAGCTAGTGTCACAGCAGGGGATTGAACTGATCTGTTTGCCTTCTCCAGAAAACTTCTTGAGACCCGCTGACTGTCAGACACTTCAGTTGGATGCTCACTGTCTCTTCTATGGCTGCTCTTGGTGAGGTCTCTCCTCTGAGAACTGCCTCCATACCTGGGCTCCATCACTGATCCCATCTGCTTAGCTTTTCTGGAGCCAGAGGAGTGCCCTGCCTGCGCCCTCTAGTGGTCACAGGGAGATGCTCAGCTCTTTCTGACGCTGTCTCTGAGGACCTGGGCAGCATCCTCTGGCATTGGACAGGGGGGACCCGGGGCCAGGTAGATTCAGGCTTCGGAGATGCATTTGTCTCTCAGGCTTCCCTGGGCTGAAGAAGGACCTGGATTTTCTGGGTCCCCACTTGCCTCCTAGCCCTTTAAGGAAGACCCACCATGCCTGTCAGTAACCAAATTAACAGAGGAGAGGGACTTGGCAACAACCCCACATTCATCCTCAGAGAGTCAACCAGAGCATCTGACTTGGAGTCTATATAACTGGTGTCTATTCTTAGCTTCCATAGTTTTTTGTTCATTGATACACCTCTGCCTGGAATTGTGCTAAGTCCCCAAATTTACTTACCTACATGCTCTTGAGTAGACCTCTTAATCTCCCCGAGTATTCCATGTGCAGACCGAGCCTCCAGAGCTGCCCGCAGTCTCACAGCCTCCCTTCAGACAGGTAAGCAGACCTGCTCTGAGCGGAGTCTGGGTCACATAGGACCACTGCCCTTTGGGGAAAATTAGAAAAAGGCACTGCTTCCTCCAAGTGGACATGGCTTTGCCGGGTACGTGGCTTGGTACATGGTGGATATGAGTGCCTCTTGGTCTGGTCACCCTTATTCAGTGAACGACTCCCACAACCAAACATGGTGGCTTTGGTGCCACGCGCATCTGTGACTCCCTCTCTGTACTCCTGTAGTAACATGATGCTGCATGTAATAACTCCTGTAATAACATGATGCCAACCACCTTCACAGGACACCAACACAACCACTGTTTGGGGGGAAATTCGGAGGAGAAAAAGCCCAGGTCTTCTGTCTGGGTTTGCTTGAGTTCCTTGGCACTGGGACAAACGTTCTCTTGCCACTGCCCCTACAGCCCAAAGAAGAATTCCCCCCTTAACTGCCTGCAGTTCCCGCTGCAGAATTAATCCTTAAGTCACTAAAAGTACAGATGAAGACTGTTATAGACAGCGGTGAATTAGAGACTTGCACTTTGAGGACAGGTGTGGACAAGCATCCATGCGATGGAAGACAACCGCCCTGGTGAGCAGCAGGACTGATCACGGGCATTGGTTACTGTTTTCTTCTGTTTCCCCTGATGCTCTTTTCTCTCTGCCCTTCTCTCCTCTCCATCTTTCCTCCTCCTCTGCTCTTCTGACTTGCTCGCTTCTCTGTCTCTTCCTCTTGAAACCTCCACGTGTCATTCTATCTCTCCCTCTCTCCTTTCCCCGTCCTTCTTTCTTTCCTCACTTCTCTTTTATCCACTAACTGACCCATATGATGAACGTAAAGAATATCTGATAGCTTTATATATTCTAGTATTTATACTTAAAAATAAGACATCATGAGCCCATCATAATTCCCTCATGAAAGAGCAACTGTATCAAATTGCTTCCTATTTGTGCATAAGCCATATTATTTTTCTGTGCCATCAGTGATCTTTGATTAAAGAAAATTCCTCCCCCACCACACGGAGCTCATACAAGAACAGGGGAGGAAGGGATGCCAGCAAGAAGGCACTCATCTGATGGGCGTCAAGGGGAAATCCTCAGGATGCCAGCAGCGAGGCAGGTGTAAGATCACGGAATGGGGAAGGTGGACCTTCTACTCCACGCTCCCTGCTTCATTTCCAGGCTTCCCACCCTGGAGTTTTTCTGGAGAAGGCACACAGGGCATTTCAGTGCCCCAGACAGAACCCGGAGTGCCAGAGAAGTCACGTGATTTCTCCCAAGTCACACAGCCAGCTATTTCATGGCCAGACCTTGCACAGGACCCATTTGTATTTGTTGAACATCACAAATTTATAACATGAAGTATATAATTTGAGAACATTATAGGAGCTACAAGAGTTCGAACAGCTTAATAAGGCCCAGTTACCACTTAATGGAATAATGACCTCCAGGGAGAAGACGGATCTCTTAACCAACAATCGCGCACTCATTTACCAGGCGGGCAAAATCGGATTCAGCCCCAGTCTATAGATTACATGTCAAATCCACACTCACGCACGATAGGTCACTCTAATGGCGGGGTCAGGGATACGGCACATGGAGGATGATCTGTTTTCCTTTCAGCACTCAGCACTCACGCCGCGATGACATGTTAGACAGCAGCTCGCCGCAAGCAGCTGCTCCCATTACTGTCCACCCTCTGCATCCTCCAAGGACCTTCTGCCATAGCCCTGTGGTTGCAGATCTGCATTGGCAGGCAGTCTTGTGGGCTGGGGTTGAGCTTACTCAGTTCTGAATCCCAAAACACTTCCTTCTCCTTTTTTTCTAATGACACTGATCACTATATATATATATATATATATATATATATATATATATAGAGAGAGAGAGAGAGAGAGAGAGAGAGAGAGACAGAGAGAGAGAGAGACAGAGAGAGAGACAGAGAGAGAGACAGAGAGAGAGACAGAGAGAGAGACAGAGAGAGAAGTGTTACTGATCACCAAGCACTGTGCTGGGCACTAAGAACAGATACAATAAGCTAATATCATGGGGGAGGGGGAGCCACATTCATAAAGAACATTTTCCTCCCTTGGAGAGGGAGAGGGAAAAGGGATAACCCGTGGATTGCACAGGGTGCTGTTAGCCCAACCAGGGGGCTCAGGACTAGCTTCTGGGAGGAGGTAACATGACAGCCACGTTTGGAGGCATGAATAGGAGTTAGTTAACTGAAGGAAAGAAAAGTAAAACTAGTTCTGGGAAAGGGAAGGTGAGGAGTTGGTGAGAGGGGGGGTGAAGAGAGAGCTAGGAGCAGGTTGTGCTCACTGTTGTGTCACTATGCAGTACAAAGTTTTCTCATGTTAAAACCATCTCTCACTCTGCCCGCTGTAGCACAGTTAGTTGTGTGTTGTCCCGTGTACTGAAAGGTCGCCGGTTCAATTCCAGGTCAGGGCACATATCCAGGTTTGGGGTTTGGTTCCCAGTCAGGGTACATACAGAAGGCAATGTTTCTCTCTCTCTCTCCCCCTTCCTCTTTCTCTATTTAAAAAAAAATAAAAATATATATATAATTTTAATATATATATATATATATATATATATATATATATTTAAAAATCTCTCTGTGTTGGGAAGAAACAGGTACACATGCATAGATTTTGTTTGGACTCTAAGAACAATTTCCTTTGGCTTTAAAACTTACGTTGGAGTCAAAGAAGAAGTTGTGTGCAGAGGAGAGATAGATATGGGAACTATTGTCTTATCTGCTCAATTTTTTCTGTAAATCTAAGAGTATATTAATTTTTAAAACCCTTATGTTGTGTGTTAATTTGATTGATTTATTGAGGGCGCAGCCAATGTTGTCTCCATTGTCAGAACATGCATCTCCATGGACGTCATGACCAGGAGCCTTGCTTCTCTTGTCACCCCCTTTCCTCCCCAGTGCTTTCTCTTCTCAGTAAAGGCACCCCCACCACCCTGCTCAGGCCGGCCTGCCCGATCGCCCTCGTTCCCTCTGTCTCCCTCCCCCCACATTGGACCATCGCCTCGTTCTATGGATCGTATTCACCCAATTCGTTCTCTTCATCCAATTCGTTCCTCCTCCGTTTCCTCCGCTCTGGGATGAGCCAACTTCATCGTTCTCCCAGCCTGGCTTCTCCCATGGCCTCTTTCGTAGGTATCCCAGTCGCATTGTTGTATTCCTCTGTTTAAGCTACCAACAAAGTACCACAGACCGGGTGGCTTCAACAATAGAAACTTACTTTCTCACAATCCTGGAGACTGGGAGCCTAAGGTTATGGTGTCCACGGGGCCCTGAGGCTCATAGGTGGCCGCCTTCTCCCTGAATCTTCACGTGGGGCGGGGTGCCTCTGTGTCCTATTCTCCTCTCATTATAAAATGTCCCTTACACGGCTTCCCTTAAAGACAGTGACTGTGGCCGAAACCGGTTTGGCTCAGTGGTAGAGCGTCGGTCTGCGGACTGAAAGGTCCCGGGTTCGATTCCAGTCAAGGGCACGTACATCGGTTGCGGGCACATCCCCAGGAGGGGGTGTGCAAGAGGCAGCTGGTCGATGTTTCTCTCTCATCGATGTTTCTAGCTCTCTGTCTCTCTCCCTTCCTCTCTGTAAAATATCAATAAAATATATATATTTTTAAAAAGACAGTGACTGTTGAAGTTCCCATTTTAAAAAATGGCCTGCACACAGTTGGCCCTCAGGAATCCCAGTCGGGGACAGTGTATGCGGGCCTCGGTCCCATGCACAATGTCAGTGCATAACGACCTTACACCTACCCTTACCCCCTGGGGACGCTGGTGCTTCAAATGCCCACGTCACTCATATGCTCCGGTCCTGCTGAGCCTGTCCCATTCCTGACGGCCCCTCGCCCTTTGCTCGTTCTCAGCGCTGGCAGAAACAAAGCAAGCCCGAAATACACCGGCCAACTGGCCGGTGATGAGTGATGAGCTGCCTCGCTCTGAAAGGCCGGAATGAGGTGGCCTTTCAGTGCTAAGTGCGGTAACCCTAGCCCCGGCTGGCTGTAATTCCAGACGGAGGTGGTCTGGGGCCGGGCGTGGACGGGGCAGCGGGAAGAGAGTGCATCGCACTGCGGTCAATTAGACATGTGAACTTAACACTCAGATGGAGCTGAAGAGATACACTGGATTCTGTTCACTAAGGGGAGGCTCTCTGCAAGAGATGGGGTGGCAGGGTCAGGGGCCCCCACTTACTCTCTTTCTTGCTCTACACTTAAGGTGAGATACCCCATGTACAGGGAGATTCTGATTTCCTTTTTTCTTCTTCACTTGATGTCCACCAAATAGCCTACAGCTCTGCAGCTTTGAACCTCAGTTTCCTCACCGATAACGGGGGCATCAGAGCCCTCCCCTCAAAGGGGTGTGGTGAGAACCCAAGAGAGCCAAAGGATGTAAAAGAATGACTGGTTCTTAGAGACATTCCCCAACCGAGGAAGTTAGCTACTACTGGAAGCAAGCCTCTATTCCAGAAGGAGCGGGGCCACGGAGCGGAGGAGTCCAGTCCGCCCTCCGATGCCTGTGGCTTACAGCGTGACAGTGAGTAAGGGTTCGTTTACACTGTGCTCCAGGGAAGGTCCGAGCCTCAATCAAGAGTGTACAGGCGCAGCCGAAACCGGTTTGGCTCAGTGGATAGAGCGTCGGCCTGAGGACTGGAAGGTCCCAGGTTCGATTCTGGTCAAGGGGCATGTACCTTGGTTGTGGGCACATCCCCGGTGGGGGGTGTGCAGGAGGCAGCTGACCGCTGTTTCTCTCTCATCGATGTTTCCAACTCTCTATCCCTATCTCTTCCTCTCTGTAAAAAATCAATAATATATATATATATTTTAAAAAGAGTGTACAGGCATGATCTGCTAGTATTTAATAAGACATTCACTGTTATTCAGAGGGCCTATTAGGCCATTATTCTCTCCCATTGGCATCAGCACATTTTATTTTATTTTAAAAAATATATATTTTATTGATATTTTACAGAGAGGAAGGGAGAGAGATAGAGAGCTAGAAACGTCGATGAGAGAGAAACATCAACCAGCTGCCTCTTGCACACCCTCCATTGGGGATGTGCCCGCAACCAAGGTACATGCCCTTGACCAGAATCGAACCTGGGACCTTTCAGTCCGCAGGCCGACGCTCTATCCACTGAGCCAAACCGGTTTCGGCAGCACATTTTAATTAGTACAATAATGTGTCAGAGCAGTTTTCACTGGGGGAAATGTGGCTTGTTAATAAACCCAGTTGGAAATGAGTTTTTTGTTTGTTTGTTTTAAATATATTTTATTGATATTTTACAGAGAGGAAGAGAGAGAGATAGAGAGAGCTAGAAACATCGATGAGAGAGAAACATCGACCAGCTGCCTCTTGCACACCTCCCACCGGGGATGTGCCCGCAATCAAGGTACAAGCCCTTGACCGGAATCGAACCCGGGACCCTTCAGTCTGCAGACTGACGCTCTATCCACTGAGGCAAACCGGTTTCGGCTGGAAATGAGTTTTTATCATTGAAATCAGGAATAGGGAAGACACACATTACAGCTGCTCCTCACCCAAGGAAGACAGAAGAAGAGCCTGCTGTGCTCTGTGTGTTTGCCTTTCCGAATGGTCCCCGAGGCCAGATTCTCACTCGGGCCTGTGTCCAACCAGAGTGTCAAAGAACTCGATTTTCCCCAGGCCTGAAGGTTGATCTAATGCTGTTTCTAGACCGTGGATTTCCCTCAAGCAAACCTTTCACACACGGCCTGGTTAGAACATCTGAAAGGACAGAGCCGTGATCAGCTTCCAGGACAGATTTTGTGTCTGTTAGCTGATAAAAGTGCCTAATAGGTGTCCAAGATGTGGCAGAATTTGATCAGAAACTTGTGTGAAGCAAAGTCGTGGGGGTATGAAGGGGAGGGCAGGGAGCTGCTAGCTGTCAACAGCTCATATTTGGGAACTGCCTATATCTACCCAAACTACCTAATAGTTTGTGCATAATTAAATTTGTTTAGGTCAGTTGGCAACAGCTACTTTTAATATATGTTAGAGCTAAGGGCTTTATATACCTCACTTCATGTAATCCTTAGAACAAATCTGTGAGGCAAGTCCTATTATTATTCCAGTATATTTAAAAAAAAATTTAAATCCTCACTGGAAAATATGCCCATTGATTTTTAGAGACAGGGGAAGGAGAAGAGAGAGAAACATCAGTGTGAGAAAGAACATTGATCGGTTGCCCTTCAAACGTGTCCCAACCGGGGACTGAGCCCGTAACCCAGGCAGGTACCCTGATTAGGAATCACAGCCACATCCTTTTGGGATGCTCCAATCAACTGAGCCACACCGGCCAGAGCTATTCCAATATTTTTAAATCAGGAAACGGGTGGCCCAGAGATCTCAATGCATTGCCCAAGGTCACCCAGCTACTCCATAGCAGATTAGGACTTGAATCTAGGATCAATCCATGGATGTCAAGTAATTGACTAGTTGACTAGTAATTGGTTGACTAGTTGACTTGTAATCGCTGCGTGAGGCTTTCCGGTAGCCCTTGGGGGTTTGAGTTTGAACAACTTTCCCCCTCAGATAGGCTCAGTCTATGGCTTGGCTCTGCTGACAGCATGCCTTCCAATGGCCACTTGCCAAGAAGCAGCCACCTTCAGACTGAGAGGGAGCCGCCACACTGATGCCTCTGTCGCGGATTCTGGCCACGTCGCCCTCTTGACCCTCCTTCTCACAGGTTTATTCCCCCCCACTACCCGCTTTCCTCCCTCATATAGACACTTAGGAGCCCAGAGCTGGAGCATGTAGACCCCTGCTAGAGAACATGTAAATACTCAAGGCCCCGGAGCTGGCTCTCTGGCCTGGCTTAATGCAGCCAAATGGGCCCTTCTGCCATATCCAGCTGCTCTGAACCCTCAGGAGTCTTCATTCTTATTGACCAGACCGTGCCTTCTTTTCTTTTACATATATTTTATTGATATTTTACAGAGAGGAAGGGAGAGAGATAGAGAGCTAGAAACGTCAAAGAGAGAGAAACATTGACCAGCTGCCTCTTGCACACCCCTTACTGGGGATGTGCCCGCAACCAATGTACATGCCCTCGACCGGAATCGAACCTGGGACCTTTCAGTCCACAGACCGACGCTCTACCACTGAGCCAAACCGGCTTCATCCAGACTGTGCCTTCTTGTCACTTCATCCACTGGTCCTGATTGTGCCCGGAGGAGTCACTGCCTGTGTCATGTGACAGCCCTTTAGGTGTGTTAGGATGGAGTCACATGTCGCTAAGTGTGCTCCCTTTGGAAGGTCTGGGCATGGCAGTGCCTGGAGAGGACGTGGGCTCTCTCCAGTCCCTGCCTGTCTCCCACCACAGGCTTTGGCACCTGAAAGGCTCTGGCCCCCCAGGGATCTGTGCTGTCCTCTGGGCAAAGACTGCTTCCTGAACAGCCCTCCAGAGTCCAAGGGAAAGCTGTGAGAGCCTTTTCTCCTTTATTATTATTCATACTCAAGGCCCGGTGCACAAATTCGTGCATGGGTGGGGTCTGGCCGGCCCGGCCCAATTGGGGCATGTGGGGTGATGACTTATTATGGGCCTGGATTCGTTTAAACTCATTCCTCTATTCATGCCACAGATATTAATGAGTTCTTACTTATGGCTTAAAGTTGACTACCTCTTAAAGTGGCTAGACAACATTTTCTATTACCTACTATTTATTTTGTTTATCCTAAATCACTCTAACTCCAAAAGCTGTTCCTCAGGCCTCCTTCCTAGTACTCCTGCCTACTGCTCCCTGCCTGATGCTCATGCCTTCCTCAGCTTTGGTCTTCCCAGCAGTCTCCCTCTCGGGACTGTTTCAATCCATTTGTGTTTTGGCTGAGGTCTCAAGGTCAAAACCTCATGCAAAATGCATCATGATCTGCTAAAAATCAACAAGATGCTCTCTGGTTTACCTGACTGCTTTCTCCAGCAGTGCCCAGCAGACACCTGGTGAAATCTTGCAGCCTTTGGTAAATATTTAAGAACTCAAGGTAAACTTCTTCAAAACAGTCATTTCATTGACCCTTTTTACTACTGTTTGTTGGGCTCACAAATGAGACACATATCACTTTTTGGTGTTCTAATGGCCTTGTAATTATACAAGTAGCAAGGAGAAAAAAAACTTGAAAAGTTAAAGGCCCAACAGAAATGTCTGTCAACGGATGAATGGATAAACAAACGGAAGCATATCCATATGATGAATATTATGTAACATAAAAAGGAATGAAATTCTAATACATGCTACAACATGGATTAACCTTGAAGACATGCTAAATGAAACAAGGACGTATATTACATGATTCTAATTATGTGAGGCACCTAGAATACTCAAATTCAAAGGAAAAGAAAATAGAATAGAGATTACCAATGGCTAAGGGCAGGTGCTAATGGGGAGAAATTGTTTAGTGGCCAAGTCTCTCGGTGCGTGAGCATCGGGTTGAGAGAGAAGCAAGCACCAGGTTCTTTCTAGCCTGTTCCAAAGCCATCCTCTGATTTCTAATGACTGATGATGACTCTTAATGACCACAGAACTGGGGGAATTGTTGTGAATTTTACAAGCAGGTTTAACAAGTGTGGAGTGACAAGCACCATGTTTGGTGTACAATTTAATAATCTAAAAAATAACAGAACCATCGGTTTGGTTTCATTGTACTAATGACCTTAGCTGGGATCATGGACCAGGAGAAAGCAAGATAAAAACTCACAGGAGGGAAAATCTTGGGATTCTATTTTCAGGATATAATACGTACATATAAATACAATGGTTCAATGAACAACAAGAGGACTATAATTTCTATCTTAAGAAAACAATGATATACACTATTATGTATACATAGTAAAAAGTCTTGCATAATCTTCAACAAAATGCAAAGAGTGAATAGCTCTGCGTGGTAGAATGATGAATAATTTTTTTCCTTGCTCATTTCTGTCTTCCAATTGTTCTACGAAGACTTTTAATTTTGTTCTTTGTATGATACAAAAATTCCACAAAATTATTTTTTGCATGTACATCTCTGATTCCCCCTTTGCCATAACAGAGAACTCGAGACACAGATTTTCCTTTCGATGATCTTACTGTTGCTTTTCCATTGTGTTCTACTCAAGAAATACAACTGATGTCACTCTTCATGACATAAAATACCGCTGTGTACAGATTACCACAGGAAACGGGGTTGAGAGGAATAGTTTCAAAATTCTCCCCAACCCAGCCAACTGTAATGAATTAAGACTGTCACTGACTCCCTCCATCAGTCCGTTAACCTTCTTCTCACACTCTTACGTAACTTAAATATCCTAGAGAGGGACCGCTAGGGGGCACAGTTTCATCACTTGAAAGCCTGGGTCCCATCCCTCCCCCAATTTCTTGCCCGTGCATTTTAAGTAATAAGGAAGCTTTCAGGTGAAGGGAAACTCAAGGTCACAGGCTCACAGTTCCGCCCTTCTCTGCGTCCCTCCTGTCGGTCATACCTGGCACCAGCTGCCCGGGCTGTGATGGCAGGATCTCGCTGTGCCTACTCAGCCAGGCACTGCAGGGACTTTCCTCCCCGTGGACTGTGCGGGGAGATGTTGTTTGTTATTATGAAGCCCTGCTCACCGCTGCTGCGGGGCATTCTTTGGTTTGAAGGACTTTTTTCTTCGCTTTAAGCCCGTTCCGGGCGGCTACCAAGTTCAGAAACGGTCTCCCTATTCCTCTTCGACCTTCTGACTTCTTACCAGGTCACTAGTCGGCAAACCGCGGCTCGGGAGCCACATGCGGCTCCTTGGCCCCTTGGGTGTGGCTCTCCCACAAAATACCACAGCCTGGGCGAGTCTATTTTGAAGAAGACGAGTTAGAAGAAGTTTAAGTTTTAAAAAGTTGGCTCTCAGAAGAAATTTCAATTGTTGTACTGTCGATATTTGGCTCTGTTGACTAAAGAGTTTGCCGACCACTGAGCTAGACTTGTGTTCCATTCAGTGGTTTTGGTTCGGGGTGATGAAGATGTTCTGGTGATGGATGGCAATGACAGTTAAGTATAACAACGTGAATGTAGTTATTGTCACTGAATGGTTCACGTGGAAATGATCAAAAATGGCAAATTGCTATTTTAGCACTAGGACTTAAGTTCAAGATAATTTTTTAAAGTGCAGGTTTCAGAGTCACAGACTCCCGATTCCCTGGGGAAACATTGGCATTCTGTCGTTGTAGCTGTGTTCATGCTTCCCAGAGCCCTGCCCGAGCATTATCCACCACTGGGACTTTAAAATACAGAACCGTAGCCAAAACCGGTTTGGCTCAGTGGACAGAGCATTGGCCTGCGGACTGAAAGGTCCCAGGTTCGATTCCAGTCGAGGGCATGTACCTTGGTTGCGGACACATCCACGGTGGGGGAGGGGGGTACAGGGGGGACGTGTGCAGGAGGCAGCTGATTGATGGTTCTCTCTCATCGATGTTTCTAATTCTCTATGCCTCTCTCTTCCTCTCTGTAAAAAATCAATAAAATATATTTTAAAAATAAATAATAAATAAACAAAAAATAAATAAAATACGGAACCACCACTTAGCGGTGAGTGACAAGCACTAGACCTCTCTGCCTCAGACTCCTCATCTGTGAAACAGGACTACTTACGAAACCTACCTACCTAATAGGGTCTTTGTAAAAACCGAACAGGCAATACGTGCAAGATGCTTTGAAAATTTTTTCTAACACTAATGGCAGGATCTACTTTTTCAATGACTCTGAATATGCTCCATGGCCAGGAAGCAGTTGCATTGGGCAATTCTTTTAAAGGAGCAGTGCTAGGCGTTAGAGGCATGTCTGCTTCTATCCTGTTTCCCCCAAAATAAGACAGTGTCTTATATTAATGTTTGCTCCCAAAGATGCGCTAGGTCTTATTTTCAGGGGATGTACTATGTTTCCATGAAGTAGGTCTTATTTTCAGAGGATGTCTTATTTTCGGGGAAACACGGTACGAAGGGTTTAGTGGTGGAGCATCTTATCCCATGAGGAGGAATGGCATTCTCTAAGGTGGGGGAGGGGGACCTGAGACATCCCACTGAGTTCTAGTGGTTTTATTTTAAATTACTCAGAGACATTTAAAAAGCCAGAGGAATAGGATTTGTGGCAGAAGGTAAAGGAGAACTTTTACTTTTCACCCTATTTACTTCTGGATTGCTTACTTATTTTACATTGTGAGGCCCTGTACTATTTTTGTACTTAGGCAAAAAAAAAAAGAAAAAGGTTTTCTTAGTGTTGTATTAAATGTGGCTGCTCTCTCTTAGTCAAAATTGCACTGCTAGGAAAAACACAAATACTCAAAATAATATCCTTATATAATACTATGGCTGATGATACCTTAATCATCAACAATTTACAAAGCATGTTCACATCCATTATCTCATTTAATGCATGACTTGGTTTAGTGAAGTGGTAATACTTTACCCATTTAACAGCTGAGAAACTAAATGCACAATAAGAATATGTCCTGGTTGTCTGAGATGACTCTCCTTCCTTATGTGCTGAGTGGTTTTGGTTCATTTGGCTGTAGTGTTTCTGGCACTTATTCCAGTCCTGTATAAATGTATTTATAGATCATTCACTTGTGCATAAGCATCCTTTTTTTGAAACTGCCTTATCTGATCCTCAATTTCCTCATTTTTGAAAACAGAAACAAATATAGCACTTCTCTCATTGAGTCCGTTGAGAAGTAAATAAGGGTAAAGTGCTTAGAACAGTGCCCAACACATAGTAAATTATTATCATTATTTACTCTGCGACCAACTCATTCTGGCTTGAGATTTTCCTGACTTCACCACTGAGAGTCCCAAGTCCCCGGGAAATCCCTTAGGACCGAGAAAACTGGGACAGTTGGACACCCTTAACCCCATTGCCATGTGCAATGTGGTGTTTCCCCCCTATCAAAACCACTCTGTTGATTAAGCTCCACTTTTACGGAAGTATCACAAAGGGCATTTTCTATTTTTCATAAACATAAAACCCATGCTCTAATCTTATTCTGACTGCCCCGCCCCGAGGCTGGTAGGCATTCTTTGGCCATCAGAGCTTAATCTAGGATTTCCTCCGGTTTTCACCTGAACCAAGATCAAAGAGCACCCCCACCTCCAAGAAGGAGAAAGTGTGGGGAGAAAGGGGGGGGGGGAGGCACTAGGCACAAGGACTCCAGGACATGGGGCCCTGGAATACTCTGCTCACAGAATAAAGAAGCAGCACTCTTCCTGGGACCGAGCTGCCAGGCTGTAAAAAAGCAGTTAGTTGCCTTCCTCCCTCCCTGGTCACGCTGACTTCAGCTCTGTAATAGATTGGGGCAAACCATATCCCTGGGGAGGTGGTATAGTAGGCATTCCTCAAACCCTGCCACTGAAGATGCGCCAACTCTGCAAAGGGGTGTAGAAGGCTTTGCATCTCAAGGACCAAGGTGCTGGGTCCTGGCAGGTTGGAGGAGAGAAGAGAGGATTATTTGTGTTGGGGAAATCAAGCCTTGGGCTTAATTAGACTTAATTTCACGGTGCAGCAGAGAGGCCTGGCCTGGAAGTCAGAAAACAAAGTTCTTGAAAGGTTAAAGTCAGCGGTGATGTGCAGGCAGGCTAAATAGCCATCTCAGACAGTGAATTAAAAAAAAAAAATTTAATTGAAGGAAAGGGGTATGGAGGATGGTGATATCCAAATGGAAGGGCTTGCTGAAACTGGTTTGGCTCAGTGGATAGAGCGTCGGCCTGCGGACTGAAAGGTCCCGGGTTTGATTCCGGTCAAGGGCATGTACATTGGTTGCGGGCACATCCCCAGTAGGGGGTGTGCAAGAGGCAACTGACCGATGATTCTCTCTCATCGATATTTCTAACTCTCTGTCCCTCTCTCTTTCTCTCTGTAAAAAAAAAAAAAAAATCAATAAGACATATTTTTTTAAAAACAAAAACAAATGGAAGGGCTCCACAGCACTGAGCCAAAAGGTGTTGGGTTCATGGTGGCAGCAAAATAAATGTACCTAAAACAATGAAGCGAGGAGAGGCATAGAAGGAGCCCCAGGAAAGCCTGGACTGGGCTGCTTTGGCTCCCAGGGGGCCTAGGAGACAGGTTTAGGGTCAGCCTGAGACAAGCTGCCACTGCCCATTGCTCCCCTGGTTGCCAGTCTCATTCATGGGGTCCCTTAGAGGCTGGGGGAATACGAGCCCGTGGGGGAAAGAGATGGGGACGGGAATGGCCTTTTATGAACTGACAGCCCCAAGCCACACACTTCTCCCTGAGCTCTGCACAACTCCAGGGGGTGTGGATCATTCCCAGAGACGTGTGACTATGCCCCCTTGGAGCTGGCAATGCAGGAGGCCTCGTGGCCTCTCTGGTCCTCTATCTCTCCCTCTGTGAAATAAAGAGTTAGGTTTGGTGATAGTCTTTATCATTCAGTTAACTTTCTATATGGTTCCATTCTAATCACCAACCTGGGAGAGATGGGATTTAAGTGTCAGTTGGAAAAAATACTGTAATCTGATGCTAGTACCACCTGCGTTTTGTTTTGTTTTTTTCCTCCTTCCCTAGAGTGGAAAGTGGTAGAAACTAACAAGACGGGAAAAGAAAATCAGAAGATGATGTGTCAAACATCTATTGTTTCAGCCTCATCTGCTTCCGTGCCCCTTTCTTTTGGTGAACTTAATTGTGCTTTGTGGAACCGCCCCCTTATAATTGGATAAAGTCTAGCCAGTGTAGGCACCCCACCCTCCCCTGGCCAAAGAATGAACAGGTGGCCCAAGTTCTGCCAACAGGATGCTGTCGCCTTTGAATCTAAATCTTGAGCCAATGGTGTGAATATTAAAACTACTTAGAGCAGACCCATGCCAAATGATATACCCTAAAGCAAGAACCAACACACTACGGCCAGGTACCAAATCTGGCCCTCCAGCAGTTTTTGTAAATAAAGTTTTATTGGGACATAGATGCAATCATGGATTGTCTGTGGCTGCTTTCAAGACAACATTGAGTAGTTATGAGAAAGACTGCCCCCTAGAGCCTAGCATGTTCCCTATCAGGACTTTTAAAGGAAAAGTTTGCTAGTTTCTGTCTAAAGGGATTGGCCATGACTGCGGCTCCATAGATCCCAGGAGCCATCCTGGCTCCTTCCCATTCCAAAGTCTGGGTCTCCAGGGTTTCCTTGGATTCTGTGAGTTACTCCTCCTTTTTCTGAGAAATTCTTTTTTTTCTTTTTCTTTTTGCCAAAACCGGTTTGGCTCAGTGGATAGAGCGTCAGCCTGTGGACTGAAAGGTCCCAGGTTCGATTGCGGTCAAGGGCATGTACCTTGGTTGCGGGCACATCCCCAGTAGGAGGCAGCTGGTCGATGTTTCTCTCTCATCGATCTTTCTAGCTCTCTATTCCTCTCCCTCTCTGTAAAAAACAAAAAAAAAAACCCACCAAACAATATATATATATTAAGAAATTCATTTTTTTGCTGAAGTCAGAGTGAATTGGTTCCTGATGTTGCCACCAATGAAGCCTAAACTTTGGGGGATTTAAATGTTTTTAATTTTTAAGATTACTTAGAGAAATGAGTGCTGGATTTGACTTTCCTGTCTAGCTACGTGTGACCATTTAGTGTAGCCCCGATGGGCGAAGAGCCACACCCCATGGAGCAGCACCGGGTGGCGATGTCAGTGGCCTGCTGTGCTCCTTCGCCTCACGCGAGATTTTAAGAAAAATGTCCAGAAATCCACGTCAAAGTCACAGTGACGTCTGGTCTGACCGCTATTCCCGTTTGCCCGGGACAGGATTTGTCTGAGACGGAGGTGTTTCCTGGGACTAAGGTTTGTGGATCGCAGGACTTTCCGTTTAAAAACAGTCCCAGGCAAAACCCGGACAATTTGGTCCCTCTAAGGTATTGTGTGATGGATGTTGAATATGTGTTGTTTTTTTAAAAAAAAAATCAAAACAAGAGTAGTATTTTTTTTAAAAGAGTATTTAAAAAATTCTCATTGCTTTACTTTGTTTCTAGCCACCACATTTTAAGCATTTTAAAAATTTCAAGTAATGTTACAGGAGAGCACATGATTTAGTTAAAGGGGACACAAGTTTACTAAAGTTTAAGGAATTCTGTTATAATGGAAATGGTACTAATTGAACCGTGACATCATGAATGAGCGTGGGTTAGGAATCCGGAGTCCTGGCTCGGGGACAGCAGCATTTTGTATGTGAGCATTGCTTCTGAGAAGCATACGGTGCCACACGATGCAATATATTATAATTATTGGTGGCAGGAAAAAGAGTGCAATTGCAGATAATTTCTGAAACCTCGGCCAAGAACCAGAGCCTGGTCGGTGCCGGTGATTTCAGAAACGAATCCAGTGCCGGTGCTTGTGTGAAGGAAGGAGACTGATCCTCTGGATTTGCAGAGTCCTGGAAAATACCTTTGGTGATGAAAAACATCTATTTGGAGGAGGCAGCCTCCAGTAAGTAGGCGGATTATCCAGCTTCCTTCGCTCAGAACTGACTGGACTTGTTAGACGACTCCGTAACAGGAAGGAAGAGGGAGGGACGTGCATGTTAAATCTAGTGCGGGTATGAGCGGGGCTGCGATGGAAGGTGGCAAGATGAGCTTCTTTCTACACGTGTGTCGAGGCTGGCCGGGAGTGAAAGTGGCTGGGAGCCGGGCAGACGCCTAGAGATGAGAGAAACCCCAAAATTAATTCTGGATATCTCAGAGTCATGGGGGCTGTTGATGTTGGTAGTCTGGGTAGAAGGGATAGAAAAGATGAAAATCTTTCCCGGGCTAATAAGTATAGAAATTCTGGGGAGCAGATATCTGTAGACTTAGAACCCCTTACCCTTGTATAGAATTCAGGAGATCTGTGAACTTGGGTGGGGGGAGAAAGAGATCTTTGTTTTTGCTAACGTAACACGAAATGTAGCATTTCCTTCCCTTGCGAATGCGTGCAACCGACGGCTGCAGTCTCGGTGAACCCGAGGCTTGTCACCAGGGGAAATCACAGATGTTTTCACGTCACATTCTTACGCTGTAGACATGTTTGTGTCCATCCCTACTTTGAAATTATGATAGAAATTAGACTCACCGTTATCCTCGTTTCTTAATGCACAGGAAGTACATGTGTTACGCCTACGTTTTCATCTTGATTTTTGTATCTCAAAGTTACCAGTTTCGTTCGTAGCCCCCTCTGTGTTTTATGTTGTACATTTGAAGGCATTATTGGGAGAAGGGGTCCAGCAGTGTCACCAGATTGCTAAGGGCTCTGTCCCGGGAGCTCTGCCCAGGGGGATCGCCCAGCGTCTTCCTCTGCCGCCGGCCCGCCAGGCCTTCGGAGCCGCTGTCAGGCAGCTCCGTAGACACATGGGCAGGAGTTTCAGACGCTGTGGTAAAGGGGTGTTTCAGCATGGCGGTAGCTTAGTAAATGTATTTGTTCTAGCTCTTGTATGTGGGAAAATAATTAAGAAACATGAAACTAGCTATGTTCACTTTTAAAGTGTTATCTCTTTAATACTACTTAAAAAAAAACACAAACACCTGTATGATCTCTCTCTCTCTCTTTTTTTTTTAACAAAGTAATATATCTTCATTGTTAAAAAATTACAAAATGCAGTTATATAAAAAGGAAACATGTTCAGTCTTCCTTAGCCAGTTTTTTTTTTTTAAAAAGTTAAATGCTGCATTTTTAAAAATGCATACATAGCATTTTTTTAAAAAATGATTTAGAGCTACATGCTCTGACTTGGGAAGATTTCTATTGTCTATTAAGTTTTTCATATTTAAGATTTCTATTGTCTAAAAAGCAAGAACAATTCATAAAACGGGATCCCACTTTTGTGTTTTTTTAAAGAGGATGTACATGCACACATGAAAATGTCTCGGAGGCCGCACATCAAACAAGCATCGGTGTTAACAGTCCACGATGATGTGGTGGTGATATTAGCCAATACCAGTTTTGTTCGGGGAAAGGAAATCCTCCAGGGAAAAGCACAGTGTTGACGCTGGGATTAGCAGCTTCGGGCGTCCCGGGTGCATCCTGTGGCAGCCTGTGGAGGTGGCTGTGTGCGTCAGATGGCTGTGCCTGGAGGAGCCGCCGGACACCCCCACGAGGCCCTTCGCGGCCCGAGCCTCGGCTCTGCACACTGGAAGGCTCTGTGTGTTTTTTTTTTTAAATATAGTTTATTGATATTTTACAGAGAGGAAGAGAGAGATAGAGAGCTAGAAACGCCGATGAGAGAGAGTCATTGACCAGCTGCCTCTTGCACGCCCCCTACCGGGGATGTGCCCGCAACCAATGTACATGCCCTTGACTGGAATCGAACCCAGGACCTTTCAGTCCGCAGACCGACGCTCTACCACTGAGCCAAACCGGTTTCGGCCACTGTGTGGTTTTGTACCCAGAAGGCAGTTTGTCTCAGGAGAAGTGATTACATTTACAAGGCGCAAATGGACAAACCAGAATTCAGATGCTTTACATCAGGATGGTAACACCCGCCTAGCAGGATGCATGAAGAACTGAGCACGAGGATGTACTCAAAGCTCTTAGCAGAGTGCATGGTCCGTGGGAAGCCCTCAGTAAAAGAGAGAAATTGCTGTTAGGAGGCTTCCCCCAAGTTACCCTACGGAAGGTGAAACTGGTTAGGGACCAGAAGTACCTGTGGAGGGTCACTTCCCCGGGCCATGTACGCTGCGGAGGGCTTTGAGGGTCTCCCCTCCTTTCACGTTCACACCCCCTCCGCTGTTACTCCCATGTGTCAGACGGGGGACTGGGCATCACACAGCTGAGGAACGGAACTGTGACCGAGCCGAGATTTGCCCTCACTCTGCTGACCCAGCCAGCATTGCCTCTGAGGACGACTTGGCGAGCCTGAGCGTGGAGCACGGGTGTCATTGGATGGTCTGAATGGCGGCAGCATGTGGCTGTAGTGCCAGATACCTCCATATCCACTCTCCGGGTGTGGCTCCCAGTGGGCCACGTAACGGCTCTGTGCCTCAGCCTCCTCGTGTGTAAAATGAGGGCAATACTAGTGTCTGCCTCCTAGGGTTGCTGTAAGGATTAAATGCTTTTAAAATGGTGGTTGGCGCACAGCAAGTATTCATTTAGTGTTAGCTGTTGGTGTGATTGTGTTTGTGGTTATGCACGTTATCTGCCTCCCGGACCGATCAGAGTGCCCAGTTGTGGGTCTGGGTATGTTGTCCCCTACCTCACACTGAAGATATGATTACCAGTTCCTGACATGTTCTTTTCTTTAGCTAGAATATATATTTTATTTAGCCATAAAATACAGTTTAAGCTTCTTCAGTTACGTCAACAATCAAGTTTCCCTTTCCTACCTCCCAAGGAAATTTGATTGTATCTTGGGTGTTCACAAATTCTCTCAGACTTTACTTTTCTTTAAAAATATATATTTTATTGAGTTTTTACAGAGAGGAAGAGAGAGGGATAGAAAGCTAGAAGCATCTATGATAGAGAAACATCAACCAGCTGCCTCTTGCACACCCCCTACTAGGGATGTGCCCGCAACCAAGGTACATGCCCTTGACCGGAATCGAACCTGGGACCTTTCAGTCCACAAGCGGACGCTCTATCCAATTGAGCCAAACCGGTTTCGGCTCAGACTTTATTTATTTTTTAGAGCACTTTTGGGTTCATAGCAAAATTAAGAAAAAGGTATCGAGACAACCCATTTTATCCTGCCCTCAAACTGCCCCATGTGTCCCTCGCCTCCGTCGTTTTCAACATCCCCTAGCAGACTGGTGCTTTTTGTTATTATTGATGCATCCACATTGACATGTTATAACCACCGGTAGTCCTTAGCTCACATTAGGTTTCACTCTTGATTTTGTGCATTCTACAAATTTGACAAATATGTAATGAATGGCATGTATCTGCCATTATAGTATGAAACAGAGTATTTTTACTCTGTTTTTGCCCTAAAAATCCTCTGTACATCACCTACCTACACCTCCCCCTTCCTGGGATATTCTACATATAACCACTCTTGTTCCTAAAAACTGGATCTAATCCCTTTTTATTCTCTCCATTAAACTGAACACACATCCTTTTCTCATCCCAGAGTATCAGGTCATCCATTCCCCAGGGAACTCTGAAGCCCATCCTATATAATAAAAAGAGTAATATGCAAATTGACCCTAATGGCGGAACGATTGGTCACTAGGACACGCACTGACCACCAGGGGGCAGACGCTCAAAACAGGAGCTGCCCCCTGCTGGTCAGCGCACTCCCACAGGGGAGCCCCGCTTAGCCAGAAGCCTGCTCACGACTGGCCAGCGCAGGAATGGTGGCAGGAGCCTCTCCCGCCTCCGCGGCAACGCTAAGGATGCCTGCCTAATGGCTTAGGCCTGCTCCCCATGGGGCTCCCGACTGCCAGCTTAGGCCTGGTCCTCCAGGGAGTGGGCCTAAGCTGTTAGCTGGACATCCCCCGATGCATCCTGGACTGGGAGAGGGTGCAGGCTGGGCTAAGGGACACTCCTCCCCTCAAACCCCCAAATGCTTGAATGTTCATGCATCGGGCCTTTAGTGCACATATAAAGATGTGAACTGAATATACCCTGTTTCCCCAAATATAAGACAGTGTCTTATATTAATTTTTGCTCCCAAAGATGCACTAGGTCTTATTTTCAGGGGATGTATTATGTTTCCATGAAGTAGGTCTTATTTTCAGAGGATATCTTATTTTCGGGGAAACACGGTACATGGGTTGGCCCCACATATATGGATATGTCCTTTTAGGCAGTAACCGCTCCGAGCTTAGTCCATCCAGGCTCCAGGCAGGAGCTGTGAGACTGAGGAAATCCTGTCCTCGCCCGGCTGGGACCAGGCTCAGGGCTGCCCCGGGAACCTGTCCTTGGACACCGGACTCGGATGAGCACAGTTCTTGCGACGTGCCTGCAGCAGGCTGAGCGAGGCTGCGGAGTGCGGTCTCACACGGGCCCCGCCGGGGCTTGAGGGGCTGGGGAAGCGGCTAGTTCTCCCCTCCGCTGGCCCTCACCGGAGGCCCAGGAAGCTGGAGGCTGGGCTGTTTTCACTCCTGGCCGTTATTACAAGGCAATGGATTTCTCCTCAGCAACGGTAATAATTCTTTATTATGGAGAGACGGCTGCTGGCAAGAATGTTTGCATGAAAACCTTCCCTTCCATCTCCACCTTCTCACCAGGCGCCGCCCGCCCTCCCACTGCACCTCAGGGCTCACCCCGCCACCGTCACCGCGTTGGCCATACCCAAGTCCCTCCTGTACTGTGATCGCCTTAACACGCTACCTTAAATGTACTCCTCCTTTTTGCCTCAAATAAATTAATTTGCCAGGAACTTTATATCAGAAATACCTATAAAATCACAGATTTAATGAGCTGCGCTTTCCTTAATACACACTAAGATAAATACACCAGTGTTAGACATTTGTAAAGTTTTCCCGTGGACCGCCTAAAGTCATCCTCGCGGTGTGGCCCTCACCGGTGGCATCCCCACTCCGCCCAGGGAAACCCTGCCAAGGTTTGTCCACTCTCCGGGGGACCCTTCCTACTCCCCCAGTTGGCCGTGTCTTCCGGAGACCCTGCGCCCGTGCCCTGGGGGCGGACGCAGCAGCGGGAAGGAGCAGGCCTGTCCCACTCTGTAAGGGGTGCTTCTTCCTCTCAAACCGGGACCTCCTTCTTCTATTGACCACTGATGGAAACGGGGTGAGGACCCCAACCGGCTCATCTCCCGAGGGAACGATGTGGCCAGACAAGCCCCCCCAAAAGGGGAGCATGAGAGGTAAACGGGGGCCGGTGGCCGCCACAGAGAGAGGAGGGGCACGCCCAATTGTCTGATGGGAGGAAAGATACTTGCCTCTTTTCACAAAAGTGCGCAATGGATAAACATTTGCCCCTTCTCACCAAGAATTGGAGGCAGAGAATGGATGTGGAAGCACAAGGGCAGGCGGGTTCTTGCTTCGTCATTTTCTAGCTGTGTGACCTTGGGCGAATCCCTTCACCTCCCAGAGCCTCCCAGAACCTCCCTGTACCTCCAGTAAAATGGGTCTGGTGACATCCAGCCACACTTGGCTGGCCTGCTGTCCAGGCTGTGGCAAGGACTGAAGGGGCAAAGGAAAGCATGGCTGCTGGGCAGACTCGAAGGCAGGGTCCTCCCTCATCTACGGAACGGCTTTGGAGTGACCTGGGGAACTTAGGAACAGGATGAAAAGCAGTAGCGATGCACCAAGGCCCAAATCAGGGGATTCTGATTTAATTGGTGTGGAGCGGGTCTCGGACATCTGTCATGTTAAATGTGCTTCTGGTGATTCTGTTATAAGAACCACTTCCCCAAGGCTGTCTCATCCAGTAGAGTTGCCAGTAGCCACATGTGACTATTTAAACGTAAATTAATTAGAATTAAATACAGTTTAAAATTTGATTCCCCCGTCACACTAGCCACATTTCAGTTACTCAGAAACCACATGCGGCTGGTGGCCGGGCTGTTGGGGCAGGGCAGATACAGAACATCTCTATCACTGCAGGGAACTCCATTGCCTCGGACAGGGTGGTCCACGGCCCACAGTGTCGGCATCACTTAAAGCTTGTTAGAAACGCACCTTCGTAGGCCCATGCCCAACCCACCAAATCAGAACCTGGATTTTAGTGAAATGAAACACAATCTCTAGAGTTCTTGGTACATTTTGCCAGACACCGTTCTAAAGCATACATTCCACTCATTTGTCCTCTCAACAAATATTTGTTTAATGCTTGGTATACGCCAAGTACATTCAAGTGATGAAGAGTGGTTAGGGGAAAAGACAGCAACGTCTACCATCTTGGCAGGAGGAAACAGACATGGAGCAAGAAAACCAAACTCAGAAGCAAACTTATTTCAGAGTGAAAAAAAAAAGTGATCCAAGGGAATATGCTAGGCAGTGGTTCTCAACCTTCCTAATGCCACGACCCTCGTGTTGTGGTGACCCCCATCCATAAAGTTATTTTCGTTGCTACTTCCTAACTGTAATTTGGTGACCCTGCTAGCAACCCACAGGTTGAGAACTGCTGCTGTAGAGTCAGCCTAAGACCATCGGAAAACACAGATATTTACATTATGACTCATTAAAGTAGCAAAATTACAGTTATGAAGTAGCAACGAAAATAATTTTATGGTCAGGGATCACCACAACATGAGGAGCTGTATTAAAGGGCCGCGGCATCAGGAAGGTTGAGAACCACTGCGCTAGAGAGCTACTCCGGGGACAGAGTAACTGCTTTAAATTGAGGTGAGGGAGGGTCAGAGAGCACCTCTGTGAGGAAGAGATATTTGAGTGGAGCCTGAATGACAAGGAACTGGCCAAGAGAAGACGCAGGGGCGGTGTATTCTGGACAGAAATAACAGCAAGTGAAAACATATTGAAAGCAGGTTGCCAGATTTTGCAAGTAAAAATACAGAATGTCCACTTAAACCAATACTTTTTAGTATACCCTAAATATCACATGGGACATGCTTATGCTAATCCAAGTTTTGCAGTTTACCTGGAGTTGGAATGTAACGGGACACCCTGTATTGGATGGAGACCTTAGCTGAAAGAGGACCAGGACCGGGAGCCACGCCGGAGGGGGCACCGGGGGAGCAGGGTGACTGGGTGGGTCGTCAGGGAACAGGGCACCGTGGGACAGGGTCGGGGAGAGATCAGGGCACCGTGGGGCAGGGTCGGGGAGAGATCAGGGCACCGTGGGGCGGGGGCAGGGAGAGATCAGGGCCCAAAGCTGGGGCTGCACAGAGGCGAGTTTTAAACCACAAAAACGGTCACGAAGGACTTGTCCCGGCCGCGGCTGTTTCCTCCCCTCGATGAAGTCATTGGCTTTACCTTCCTGCAACCCTATGGTTTCTGGGAAGGGCTTCTTGGAAGATGAACAATTGTCCAGGCCGTGAGGCCGGGGCGGTGCTCGGGGAGGCCTCGGGCCGCCGGTTGACCTGCCCGAGCATAGCGTGCGGTATATATTGTTTGGTCTGAGCTCTTGAGTGCTCTTTGCCTGTTTGTTTGTTTAATTCCTGTGCTTTTGTATGTGACCCCCTATCAATCTTCCTCCCCTTAAGGGCCATGTTTGACAACTTCATTTCCCCCCAACTGGAGACATTTCCCCTGCTCGGGGTCAAAGAGACTAATTACCTAACCCGGGAGCGGGAGACACCCTCAGGTTCACACACGACCCCGAAGTGCACGGTCCCCGCCATACTCATAGCGGAATGCAGCGAGAGCCCAAGTGTCTTCCTGTCGGAAAACAGACTCCTGACCCCACGGCACACGGGTGGGATCTCCCAGCGGGAGAGGCCACGAAGGAGATCCTGTTCGGACACTTCAGTGTGCGCGGGAGGACACGGAGGCCCCGGGAGGGCTGTGATCTCCCAAAGGACCCCAAATCAGGGATGGGGCCGGGGCCCAGCCTCCGAGCCCCTAACTCCCCGTCCGGTGCTATTTCCACCCAAGCTGGGCTTTTGGAGGAGGGTGGGAATTAAGGGGGGGGGATTGTGGAGGGAGGTAAGAAGCACAGCAAAACAGCAGCTGACTCCCCTAAAGTGCTTCGACGTTTACAAAGCATTTCCCTCCATCATCTCAGTCAAGGCAGGTACTGTTTCCATTTTGCAAGGGGGAAGCGGCGGCTCAGAGAGGTTCAGCGACTGTGTCCAGGATCACACAGCTGGCTCTTAAGTGACAGAACCAGGAGTCAAACCCAGATGCGGACTCCTTGGTCTGTTTCCACCAAAACCTGGAGAAAACGGACCAGGAGAGAGGGGCGTGTTGGTCCCCAGTGTTGTCAGGGCAAAGGCAGGCGGTGTGAGACCGCTTGCCTGGAGCCACGCTGGGCGCTCTACCCGCACCGGCTCCTTCAGTCATCTCATTAAGGTCATGAAAGGGGCATTTCCTCCACCTCACCGTACCATCGGGAGCTGAGGCTCGGAGAGGTTAAGGGGCCACCCCGTTGGTTAGGGTGAACAGAGTTAGACTTAAATACAGATCTGTCCAACTTGAGAGCCTCAGCAGGTCCCCACTGGGATTTGGGGTGGGGTGGGGGAGGTGTCAGTGGAAGTCTGCAGGATGAAACTGGTCATGAGAGGGACACAGAGAGCATGCAAGTTAAAAAGGACCAGGAAGGCCCTGACTGGTTTGGCTCAGTGGATAGAGTGTTGGCCTACGGACTGAAGGGTTCGATTCTGGTCAAGGGCATGTAACCATGGTTGTGGGCACATTCCCAGTGGGGGGTGGTGTGCAGGAGGCAGCTGATCGACGATTCTCTCTCATCGATATTTCTAGCTCTCTATCCCTCTCCCTTCCCCTCTGTAAAAAAAAAAATCAATAAAATATATATATATATATATTTTTAAAATAGGACCAGGAAGACTTAGGTGTATAATCAATGAACCTTTCAGGGATGGTGGGGAGGGAGTGGAGAGAGACTCTTCCTCCTCCAAGGCTCTCCTCTCTGTATGGAAACAGAGTCCCAGAAGCATTAGACAGATTCCCTCTTTACACTCCGCAGGTTTGCGTGGAGGCTGCACTGAGGCTCCACCTGTGTTGTGTTGTGGGTGGGCTCCGCTCTCAGCACTTCCGTGTCCTGGCCCTCTGCTTCTCCGGCCACACCGACCAGGGACCTCTCCCCCCCCCCCACTCCACCCCCAGCTGCCCCGCTTCCGAAGACCACCAGCATCAGGCAGGAAACAGAGCTGGATTGCCGTGCTTTCACATAAGAACCTGTCCCATCTTGTCCTGCCTCTTTCCGCCCACCTCCCAGCCTCCTAATTTTGTTTCCAAAATAATTGTGAGTTTTCCCCCATCTGAGGTTCC
This sequence comes from Vespertilio murinus, assembly GCA_963924515.1. Lineage (NCBI taxonomy): Eukaryota > Metazoa > Chordata > Mammalia > Chiroptera > Vespertilionidae > Vespertilio > Vespertilio murinus. The sequence goes on along the minus strand of OZ004714.1, from coordinate 17,642,438 downwards.
TGATCTGGCTACTCGTGGGGAATTTCCTACCATGCCCCTCTTGTCTTTTCTAGTCAGCCATCTTGGTTTTTCTGTTGGTGGAAGCAGCATCGTTGACAATCTGACCATTTGCCCCCGTACTCAGTTCAGTCCCTAAGCAGAGTAGGCTCCCAGTACGTCTTCCTGCTCTGAACGGACAGCTCCAGGGAGGAAGGAGCGGGATTATTCTGAGGGGCCGTCATTGCCAGTGTTTCCCTTGTTTAGACATCTTTTGTAGCTAATGAGTTTCTCAAGCCTGGTGTCCGGGACATTCCTAAGAAGCCGCCTCATTAGGACGGCCACTGGATGACCCTCTTGTCCTCCGCAGGAATGCTGGGAGTCAGCACATCTGTTCCAGGGACTCGGGGCTCCACATGGTCAGTGGAGCCTGTGCCCACCGGCCAGCTGCTGCGTCACTTTTCTCCTTGCCCTCAGTAGGAGTCTGTAGTTCCCAAAATACAATGAAAATTTGAGTCCAGTGGACTGTAAAAATATAGTCAGGTTGAAACCAGTTTGTCTCAGTGGATAGAGCGTCGGCCTGTGGACTGAAAGGTCCCGGGTTCGATTCCGGTCAAGGGCATGTGCCTTGGTTGTGGGCACACCCCCAGCAGGGGGTGTGCAAGAGGCAGCTGATCAATGATTCTCTCTCATGGATGTTTCTAACTCTCTATCCCTCTCCCTTCCTCTCTGTAAAAAATCAATAAAATATATTTTTTTAAAATATATATATAGTCAGGAAATCTAACCAGTATTAATTCCTTTCAGTAAAAGGCCAACATTTGGGGCATGTAGATGAAGGATAGATATATGGTGATAGTTTATACTGTTTTGGTGAAAACGTATGTTCATCTGAAAATATCTATATCTATATCTATATCTATATCATCTATATCATCTATATCATCTATATCATCTATATCATCTATATCTATATCTATATCTATATCTATATCTATATCTATATCTATATCTATATCTATATCTATAAAAGCCTAAGTGACCAGAACGACCTGAATGACTGGTCGCTATGACACGCACTGACCACCAGAGGGCAGAGGCTCAATGAAGGAGCTTCTTCCTGGTGGTCAGTGGTAGACTCACCTGGTCCTCTCCTCGACGCCAGTGGCCAACCTCCCATGTCCTGTCCTTCCCCCTGGCCAGCAGGCCCCGACTGGCCCACTGCCCGCCTGCTGTTGTGGCGGCCTGGCAGTGAGGGAAGGAGGGTGGGGAAGGTGGGAAACTGCACGGTGGCAGGGCGCTGACGATGGCAGTGTCAGCGTCCACCATCCATTCCTTCTATGCCCGGCCCAGTGACCGTCGCCTCCTCTTTGGCCTGGCCCTGATCAGCCTGGCCCCAATCAACCCAGCCCGATCAACCCTGATCGGGACCCAACCCACGCACGAATTTCATGCACTGGGCCCCAATCTCATAATAAAATGTTAGAGAGAGAAAATATGTTTTGTGACCATGTTGAGTAAGTAAGAACATGGGGACAGTGTGGGGCAGGTGGAGGCAGGGAGTAGAGGGGTGAAGATAAGGGGGAGCTGGGTTGGCATCTTGCTTTCCTGTTTAGCTATTGTACCTTGAATGGGCTAGTTAACCTCTTCAAGTTCTAGTTTCTTCATCTGGAGATTAGAGATGTGAATGTCTCCCTCCCTGAAATATCAGGTTAAATGGGACCACGCATGGATAGCATTTAGGACCATGCCTGAGACCTAGTAAAGGGTCAAAAAAATTGTATGGAAGAAGACAAAAAGAGACAGAGAAAGAACAAAGCCCTTCCCTTACCCAATCTCAATGCTTTCTCACTCTCTGCCGTTTAAGGCTCTGAACCTCACACCAGGGACCACACTGTCATAACCAGCCCCTGGCTTCAACCTGCAGTTGGCCATGTGATGAAATAGGCAGGATTTGCTTCCCAGAGAATGTTTCCTAACATCCCCAATGGGTCGTCTTAAAGGCCAGCAGGAAGGTGCTTATGGATCCTTCTTAGCTTGTGGCCTCATTCATCCATCCATCCATCCATCCATCCACCCACCCATCCATCCATCCATCCATCCATCCATCCATTTCATAAAAACTTCAGTGGGTAAGAGTGCGGGAGCCAGAACCAAGCACTGTGTTTTGCATGGGGGTATAGCGTGGGATGAAACCTGCTCCTTGCCCTCAAGCAGCTTACATTCCAGGAACTAGCCTTTCCCCGTTGTTTTCTCTGGCTCCGTTCCCCAGCGACGCCCAGCCTTAGTCACTCCTCCAGAATGCAGGACTGCCTTACTGCCGGGGACAAGTAGGCGCACACAGACACAGAGATGTTGGCAGTTACTGGACCTGACCGTTCTTTAGCTGCGGTGCTTGGGTAGAATTCACCTTGGGAGTTTGGGAGGAGCAAGAGGTAGCCAGGAAGGCAAATCTGAGGCTGCCTTATCTACAGATACTTCAATTCCAGGTGGCCTCCCCATCACCCCCAGTCCATGCCCACTGGATTTTTTTTTTTAACCTAGTCCCTCTCTTCCTTCTCTGTCTGCAATCTCTAACTATCTGAAATTCTTTTTTCCAAACAGCTTTCCTTTTGTAATCAAATGTGCTCTCCACTCACCCACGCCCCCATCCTGTCTCACCCTCACCCTGCCTCCCCAACCGACTCCACCAAGAGTTCATGCTTCCTAGCCTCATGGTTACAGACTGGCCACAACATTAGCATTAGCCAACCTGCCCAGCCTCTCTACGTGGCAATTTTTCCATTCATTTGTTTTACAGGAAAACTGGAGTAATAATCCGAGACACAATGAAAATGGAAGGAGGGAAAATTTCATCTTTTTTACCCTTTTTCACATTCACAATTATTTCAGTAAACCTCTCATTTGTGAAATCGGTTTATATTGAATGTTCTCAAAAAATTGTTTCCCTTTCAAACATCATTTTAATATTATTTATTGAGAATTGCCTGTATTTTACAACCTATAAAAAAAGTCTTACATATTCTTCACAGATAAGACCTACCATATGCCAAAAATATATAAGTAAATCCATTCTAAAGGAGAGACTCCAATGAGTTCTGTATGATGAGAAGCAATTTCAGAAACTATAAGATGTGTGTGTGTGTGTGTGTGTGTGTGTGTGTGTGTGTGATCAAGGGAAAAATATATTTTCCAATTATTTTGTGATTTTTATATCATTAAGTCTCCATGAAGCCTAAAAATAAAAATAAAAATTTAAGGAGCTGAGGCTCTGGACTCAGACACAGTCCAGGTTTCTCCCCTCTAGGGTGTATTTGATTGTTGAATTGGTGTAAAAATTAAAAGAGATAATATACGTAAACTGATTACCACAGTACCTCAACAAATAGTGGCTACAGACTGCAGGCTTTGTGCCTGGAAATCTATCCCCCTCTTTCTTTAGTGACATCACCCTGATTTTTATCTAAGCCTACAGACTTCCTTGCAACCCTGAGACTAAGCCAATGAATTCTGAGCACTAGCATTGCCTGGGACTTCCAGGAAGTCTTCCTAAATAGAGGAAACACTCTTGCCCTGGCCAGTGTGGCTCAGTGGGTTGGGCATCGTCCCGTGCACTTAAAGGTTGCCGGTTTGATTCCTGGTCGGGGCACATGCCCAGATGTCAGGCTCCATCCTGGGCAAGGATGTGCAGGAGGCAGCCAATGCATGTTTTGCCCTCACATCACTGTTTCTCTCTCTCTCTCTCTCTCTCTCTCTCTATCTATCTATCTCTATCTCTCTCTCTCTTTCTCTCTCTCCTCCTCCTCCTCCTTTCCTCTCCCTCTAAAAAACATTAAAACTTATTATTTAAAAAAAATAGAGGAGATACTCTTCTTCATCCTTCTGCCTGTTGTTGGTGTGGACTCTAAATGTGGTGGCTGGTGCCCCAACTGCTTTTTTGTTGCTGGTGGGGTCACACCCTGGTGATGGCATTGCAGAGCTGAATGAGCAGGAGCTGCCATTTCTAGGTCTGGACTTCCTCAATATTTCTTTTTTTTTCCCACCCCCCTGGAGATTTTTTTTCCCCTGAAGGTTTCTTTTCGTAAAATATAAATTAATTGTTCTCATAGCAAACCATTATTTTTCAGGTCTTAGTTTCTCAAAGTGAAGCTAATCCTAGCTAATACACTATAATTATTATTGTCGTCATTATTTCATTAGCCCTAGCTCACAATCCTGCTCTCTCACAGGTAGATACCCTCATTAGGCCTCTAGAAACGGCCTACCTGGACACAGAATGTTGCCTTGGTTCTAATATCTGCTGCCAACCCGCTGGCACCTTTAATGTGTGTGTCGGGGGGGGGGGGCGCCTTGCCTTCCCTGGGCCCTGCTGGCATGCATGGCATCCCACCGCATTCCCTCCACGGCTCTTCTTCCAGGATTCTCAACTGAGTGGGTGGGAATGAACCACCCTGGAAGTGGAGGGTTTGGACTAGGTAGGGGAGAGGTGGGAGAATCCCAGGTGGGAGAAAACATTATCGAGGGAGGCAGGCACAGGGGGCGTAATTTGGGGACCGGACGGGAAGGGACTGAGGGTTCCTGCGGAGGGTGGTAGGAGCTGGGAAGGGGAGTAGGACCCGACTACGGAGGGTCTTCAAGGCCCCGTGGAAGAGTTTGGACCGGATCCTGGAGGAAATAAAAAGTCAATTCAAGTTACTGAGCAAGGCAGTGACAGAAGGCAAGTGATGTTTGCAAAAAAATTTAATCTGGCTGAAGTGTGCAAAAACAGATTGGAGGCAGGAAGAGCCTGGAGACAGGGAGGCCAGTATAAATCTCCCACCCCGTAATCAAACGGTCAGACAGTGTCAACACACTCCGAAAGGGGCGGCGGGAGACAGCGCAGCTCGAGTGCAATGTAGTTACTCCAGTGAGACAGAGTAAGAAGCCTTAAACAAAGTCCTTCCCCAGAACTACGCGAAAGTAGCGCGCTTCCACATGGAGAAAGCCGGTTCAGTCGTTTTGGAAAACGACTTGGCACCGTAGATCAAGAGCCTTATGAATGTTCACACCCTTTGACCCAGTAATTCAACTTCTGGGAATGCTAGGGAAATAATCCAAACCATAGAAAGGAAAAAAAAAAATGCGCGGAGATCTTAATCGCAGCAAATAATTAGAAACAATCTGAATGCTCGGCAGTCAGGGAATGGTTAAGCAAACCATGGCTCTGGCTCACCCAGCCATTCACCCTGAGGGATCAGAAGACCAGGCGGATGACACAGAAAACGCCCCGGACTTCATTAGAGGAAAGCAGGCTGCAAAACACATCCAGTGTATGTCACACAACAAACACCACAAGGACAGACAGAACCAGACTGAAAAGCAATATTCTAACTTACTCACAGCTGTGTCATTGAGGTGGAGGGATAATTGTTTATTTTCTCTTTCAGTTTTTTTCCTCCAATGTGCGTTTGTTACATCTGTAGTTTTGAATATAGGGAATGTCAAGGAGAAGTCTTACTTTTCATTCCTTTCACTCTGAATTGTTTGGCTTTCATAAGAATGCGTTAACTATGTATGGCTTGTATGTTTTTTACTTTTGTTTTTGTTGTTGTTAATCTTCACCTGAGGATATGTTCCCATTGGTTTTTTAGAGAGAGTGGGAAGGAGGGGGAGAGACACACAGAGAGAAATACCAATGTGAGAGAGACACATTGATTGCAGCACACGCCCCTACCAGGGCTGGGGACCAAGCCCCGCACGGGGGTGTGTGCCCTCGACTGGAATGGATCCCAGGATCCTTCAGTCCCTGAGTGAGTACTCCAGACCGGCTAGAGCACTTGTATGTTTTTTTAAAATAAATGATTTTCAAAGACAAAGATAGATGAATGCACATGGGAAACCATGAGCCAGCCATACTTGTGAAGTATCTGTGCCTTATATTCATCTTCTCTCTATGATGTGTGCGTTTTTTTTAAAGGTATAGGCTTTGGAGTTTGGGCGAGTCTGAGTGTGTTTGTTTATTTATTTAAAAAATAATTTGTAACTGTAGTTGACATTTACTATCAGTTTCAGGTGTACAGCATAGTGGTTAGACATTGATATAAAACTTACAAGGTGCTCTCACCATTAAGTCTAGCACCCACCTACCACCATACTAGTTAGTTATTAGAGAACTAGAGGCCTGGTGCATGAAAATCGTGCACTGGGTGGGGAGGGGGGTCCCCTCAGCCCAGCCTGCACCCTCTCCAATCTGGAACCCTCGGGGGATGTCTGACTGCCGGTTTAGGTACCCCTCACAATCTGGGACTGCTGGCTCCCAACTACTTGCCTGCCTGTCTGCCTGCCTGCCTGACTGACTGATAGCTCCTAACTGCTTCTGCCCACCTGCCTGATCACCCCCTAACCACTTCCTTGCCAGCCTGATCAATGCCTAACTGCTCCCCTGCTGGCCTGATTGCCCCCAATTGCCCTCTCCTGCAGGCCTGGTCACCCCCAACTATCCTCCCCTACAGGCCTGATCACCCCCAACTATCCTCCCCTGCTGGCCTGATTGCCTACAACTGCCCTCCCCTGCAGGCCATCTTCTGACCACATGGGGGCAGCCATTTTATGCAAGGTCATGATGGTCAATTTGTATATTACCTCTTTATTATATAGGATTATTGACTATAAAACCCTATGCTGTACTTTATATCCCTGGGTGTGTGGGTGTGGTGGGGTGAGTTTAAATCCCACCTTAGCTAGCTCCTCTGAGAAGCAGGGAATAACGCCTTCCTTGTGTAATCGTTGTGGAAATGCAGTGAGAGAATGAGTGTAAGGAAATCTCTTAGCAGTTAGGCAGTACACAGTAAATATCAACAGCCATGGTTTTCTCTTTTCTGCCTTCTGCCCCTTACAGGTGGGGAGCGGTGGGTTTCCGAGGTGACTGTCTGAGGACGGAGACAGGACCCCTGAGCCGTGTCCTCAGCCGCCTCACGTCCCTGTGCTGCAGCCACGGGACGTTTCCCACGCTGAGCCCCCTGGGCGGTTTCCGCTCCTCCACCTGCCTTCGCAATGCTTCCCGCTCTGCCTGGACCGCACTGGAGGGCTACAATGAACTGCCCGTGGAAGACAGAGTTTATTTTTCATAAGGCAGTTTTCTTTTTTTTCCAGATAATCAGTTGGCATGTATTTAAGAAAGGTTTTACTAGTATGTTTACAACAGTTAGGTTGGGACATAGAGTGGCCTTTGCAGAAATCACTTTATGTCTTCCCTGACCCCAGATTTTATGTAAGTCCCAGTTCTCAAAGCTGCACACGTCCCTTTGGAGGATGTGATATGATTTCAAAGGGTCACTGCGATTAGGAGACAGATGCGGAAGAAGACAAGAATGGTTGGAAATCACCTAGGGCAAAGCCAATTCATGCCAGAAAAGACTTTGGGGGAGGAGCTGACTGGGACCACTAATGTCTCCAGCATCCTGCTTCCTGACACGTTCATTCTCAGCCATGTTTCCCAAGTCGCTCAAGGACTGCTTACGTGGGGACCCATTCAGAATAGGTGGGGGCCTACCAAGGTCCAGGGAGATGGTGCTTATTGGCTCTGCGTGGTCAGCTAAGTCTGCGTCTGTCAGGGAACGCAGCTCATTGCCTCTCGGGTGTCTGTCCCCAGCGCACAGGGCACTGGTGCTTCCTCCCCACCCCCCATCCCGGCTTCTGGTCTGGAACTAAGCATGTGGCCAGCCTGGGGATAAAAACACTGTATCTGACCCTTGGGCCACATATTCTCCTCCCCTTCCCCCCTCTCCCACCCCCCCCTTTCCCCAAGAAGAAGAAAGCCAAGGGGACTGGTCACAGGAGAGGACAAAGCTGGGCCGGGCTGTTCTCATTGCTCGCTGCTGCCCCTGCCTCCTTTTGCCCAGGCCCTCGCTCACTCCCTCATCGGTTTCATTTTTTAGTCAGAGAGACGCTGTGGCTGTGATGTAAGCTGACTGAACAAAGACAGGGATCCTGGTTTAGCTGCTGTTGAATTCCCAGCACCAGCCACCTGCTGGCTGCTTGCTGAAGTTTGCTGAATAAATTAGTGACACTGCTTTCCACTCACTTCCACCCTCCCTGTTGTCCTCTTCCCAGGTCTTCGCTTCCACATGGGGGCGGCCATTTTATGCGAGGGATGTTATGGCTACTCACTGCTACGTTCCAAACCATCTTTTCTTGTTACTGATTTTTTAAAATATATTTTATTGATATTTTACAGAGAGGAAGGGAGAGAGATAGAGAGCTAGAAATGTCGATGAGAGAGAAACATCAACTAGCTGCCTCTTGCACACCCCCTACTGGGGATGTGCCCGCAACCAAGGTACATGCCCTTGACCGGAATTGAACCGGGACCTTTCAGTCCGCAGACCGACGCTCTACCACTGAGCCAAACCGGTTTCGGCCCATCTTTTCTTGTTACTGATTTTTTTAAAAGAATTATGGCTTTAAAAGAAAAAAATATAATGTTATTTAAATGCTAACAGGAAATCTGAATTGTTACCACATGGAGCAGAACTGTCTGGTGAACTATATGTGGTTAAGGGGGGGGGGATCTATGTTTTTTAAATGTAGAGAAAAATGGAAGAAGGTAGGAGAGAAGGGAGAGGGGGAAGAAAGAAAGAAAGAAAGAAAGAAAGAAAGAAAGAAAGGAAAGAAAGAAAGAAAGAAAGAAAGAAAGAAAGAAAGAAAGAAAGAAAGAAAGGAAGAAAGGAAAGGAAGGAAGAGAATGACTGAGAAATAAATTTGAGTTCTGGTCCTGAGGCCCTGACTCAGCCACTCGTGGCATTGTGATTTGGGCCTCGGTTTTTCTATCTGTAAAATGAGGGCGTGGACTGGATCAGTTTTTTTTTTGTTTGTTTGTTTGTTTTTGTTTTGTTTTGTTTTAGCCAAACTGGATCAGTTTTTAGACAACGAGTGCATCAGAATCTCGTGCAGGGAGCAGTTAATCCTGCAGGTCCCTGGGCCCCATCGCCAGCGACTTTGGCCCTGAGCTGGGGGCCCGGGAACGTGCATGTTTAACAAGCCCAGCTGCCGTTGTCACAGAGTCTGCTGGGAAAGCAGGATTCGATGATCTCAGAGAGACTGTGGCCGACTCCCAGGATAAGACTCGGGAACTGGGAGGTGAGCCAGTATTCCTCGTCCCTTGGGGGAATAGTCAACCACTCTGGAACTTGCTGTGACTCTGGTTTAGATGGGAATGGCTCGTTAATGAGGGCCGGAGGCGAAGGGACCGGTGCATCAGCGCCTTAGAAATGAGCGGGCTCTTTCAGGGAGGCCTTTGCCCTGCCTTGTTAGGGCTTGTTGAATGGGATCAGGATTAACAGACATGGACTGTAGTTACCCGTGGAGATGGGCACAGTCATTCCCATCAGGAGACTTGTGCGTTTTCTAAGCACTTTCCCCTATGTCAGTGCTTCCCAAACTTCTCTCGCGATGAGAGTCACCTGGTGGAGTTGTTAAAATACAGATTCCTGAATCCCAACCAAGAAGTGCTAAACTAGAATTTTGGGGAACATCTAGGTAAAATTGTATACTTAACTAGTGCTGAGCAATTTTACCATCTGCCCCTCAAGGCATAGACTATCACTCCCATTTCACAGATGGGAAAACAGAGGCTTCTGGCCAGATTATACAGCGCTCTTAATTGGCAGACACGGGGAAAGAGCTCAGATCTCCTGATTCCTGGTGTAATGGTTTTTCCAGTGTACCATGTTGCAGATGAGGAATGTTAACAGTGTGTTTCTGAAACTTTTTACTTAGACCAATGATAAAGTTCCAGTGTAGGCTGAGATGACTACTCTGATGAAATCAATGATAAAAATTCTAAGAAATCCTGGGGGTACAGTTCATGCAATCCAGTCTCCTGGTGACGGGCATGCGTGTATGTAACATGTATTTGCATACGTGTGCTTTGGATAAGAGATAGAAAGGGATATACAAATGGTAGCAGTGACTAACCATGAGTAGTAGCATCATGGGTAGTTTTTACTTTCTCCCTTATACTTTCTCTATATTGATTTTATTCATGCTGTTTTCCATAATGAGTCATTTTTCCTTGTTTAATCTGAAAAAAATATACATGTAACCTATCTGTTTATAGATACTTCAGAGTTTCTGAGATTCTTTTACTATTTGTTATTTAATGTTATGACCATTTTGTAAGAAGTACTTTCAGCAGGTATTATTTTATTATCTCCATTTGACAAAGGAAGTGACTTCCCCAAGCATTCATTTTTTAAATATATATATATATATTTTATTGATTTTTTACAGAGAGGAAGAGAGAGGAACAGAGAGCCAGAAACATCGATGAGAGAGAAACATCGACCAGCTGCCTCCTGCATAACCCCCACCGGGAATGTGCCCACAGCCAAGGTACATGCCCTTGACCGGAATCGAACCTGGTGACCCTTCAGTCTGCAGACCGACGCTCTATCCACTGAGCCAAACAGGTTTCGGCCCCCAAACATTCATTTTAATAGCTCTCAAGTGGGAAAAAAACACTAGTGTCAGAACACACAGATATAAGAGGTGGACTGGGACACAAACCGGATCTCCCAGCTGCGGTGAACATTTCTTCCCTCTCTGATCCCTGTGTTTGTCTGAGTGATGAGCTCTGAAGCACTTGGCCCCTCACACACTCCTTTAGTCCTGCCCTCACGCCCCCTGCCTCTGGGTAGCCTCTGCCTAGTGTGAGGAACCCCAAAGTGGGTCTTCCCCTGGGTCTCCATCCTCACGGTGCTGGGAGAAGCCCGAGGCCCTCGGAGGGGGAGATGTCCTCAGGTTGGTGGGTTGGATTCTCTCCCTCAGGTGAGCCTATTAGACAGAAACTATTAGACTCTTGCTATTAGAGAGTGATCGGGGCACCACCCACCGCATGAGCTGGATGCTAGGTGGCAACTGAAGTTCCTTGAGGAAAGGTGCCGCCCGTTAATGAAATATCTTCGTCAGATGCCAGGGTGGGTCCCTACCTCTTGCCCCACCCAGGGAAAGCTTTCAGCTGGTGCTTGCAGGGGGAAAACCCTGCATGACTCATGGTTTCCATACTCAGGTACAATGGTTCCAGTTCTCCAGTTTGACGGGAACCTTGCAGCCAAAAGAAACCCATGCAAGGAGTACCTTCGGGCTGTGGATCAGTGTTTCTGCAAGCAAACTGATTTTTTTTTTCTCCTATTTCATTTTTCTGTGTCTGTCTGAGGGTAAATGCCAGGTTGTATCTTCCCAGACACCTCTGGTTTGGTGCCAGGCCTCCCTGGGAGGCCCAGAATATAGGGCATCTGATGCCATGATGTCATTGGTGGGGAGGTGCTTAAGAAGAAGTGCAATTCTGAGCTTGCTTCAATGTGCAGATTTGCTCCCAAGTTTCTCTTCTCTCCTTTGGTTTCTGTTCACTTGGCATTTGTGTGTGTGTGTGTGTGTGTGTGTGTGCACACGTGTTCGGCAGTGGAGCTATCCTATATGATAAAAGAGAAACATGCAAATTGACCCAAGCCACACCCACCAGCCAATCAGGGCAAGTATGCAAAATAGCCCAACCAAGATGGTGGTTAATTTGCATATAAAGACATTGTAGAAAGAAGCCAAGGGAGTGAAGCTGCAGAGAAGCAAAGCAAGCAAGCGAGGCGGGGGAGAAGGGAGGGAAGCAGGTGGGGTGGTGGAGACCCCAGTAGGAAGCCCTATTGCAGGAATCTTCCTACAACGGGCCTCTAGTAAGATAATAAGATCCTGTCTGCCCTGGAGAGTCTTATCATCTGATGGAACTTCCTAGCCCACTGGTGGGAGGCTTCTATGAAGACCCTTAATTCCTGCTCTTCTCTCTCCCATAAACTTTTTAAAAAATAAATCTTTATTATTCAGATCATTAGTTGTTCCTCTTTTCCCCCCCATAGCTCCCCTCCACTTCCCACTCCACCCCTTTTCCCTGCCCCATTGTCCTCATCCATAGGTGTATGATTTTTGTCCAGTTTCTTCCTCCACCTCCCATACCCCTTCCCCCCTGAGAATTGTCAGTCCACTCCCTTTCTATGCCCCTGATTCTATTATATTCACCAGTTTATTCTGTTCATCAGATTATTTATTCACTTGATTTTTAGATTCACTTATTGATAGATATGTATTTGTTGTTCATAATTTTTATCTTTACCTTTTTCTTCTTCTTCCTCTTCTTAAAGAATACCTTTCAGCATTTCATATAATAGTGGTTTAGGGGTGATGAACTCCTTTAGCTTTTTCTTGTCTGTGAAGCTCTTTATCTGACCTTCTATTCTGAATGATAGCTTTGCTGGGTAGAGTAATCTTGGTTGTAGGTTCTTGCTATTCATCACTTTGAATATTTCTTGCCATTCCCTTCTGGCCTGCATAGTTTCTGTTGAGAAATCAGCTAACAATTGTATGGGTACTCCCTTGTAGGTAACTGACTGTTTTTCTCTTGCTGCTTATAAGATCCTCTTTTTATCTTTTGCTCTTGGTATTTTAATTATGATGTGTCTTGATGTGGTCCTCTTTGGATTCCTGGACTTGTAAGTCTATTTCTTTCACCAGGTAGGGGAAGTTTTCAGTCATTATTTATTCAAATAGGTTTTCAATATATTGCACTCTCTCTTCTTCTAGGACCCCCATAATTCGGATGTTGGTACACTTGAAGTTATCCCAGAGGCTCCTTACCTATCTTCATATTTTTAGATTATTTTTGCTTTTCCTTTTGGGTGTATTTTGCTTCTTTGTATTTCAAATCTTTGACTTGTTTCTTGCAGTCCTCTGGTCTGCTATTAGATCTCTGTATATTATTCTTTATTTCTGTCAGTGTATGCTTAATTTCTAGTTGGTACTTTTTCATATCCTCGAGGGTCTCACTAAATTTATCAGCGGTTTCTAGAAAATTCTTGAAAAACCTTATAACTATGGTTTTGAACTCTATATCCAGTTGTTTGCTTTCCTCCATTTCTTTCATTTGTGACCTGTTTCTTTGTCTCTACATTTTGGTTGCTTCCCTGTGTTGACAGAGTGGCTTTGTGTGCTAGGTGTCCTATAGGGCCCAGTGGCTCTGCCTCCTCAGTTACCTGAGGTGGATACTCTTGGTGCACCCCTTTGTGGGCTGTGTGCACAGTCTTGTCATAATTAACCCTTGATTATTGTTGGTATTACTGGGAGAATTTTCCCTCCAGGCCAATTGGCTGTGAGAATCAGTTGTGTCTATGATGGGAAAACTTCTTTGTTGGAGACACCCTTATGGGGTAAGACTTGCTTCAGTGGGGCCTTGGTGATCACTGAGTCTGCCCCCTGAGTGTGTCCCTTATGGATCTGAGGAGTTGTAATCTGGATGGTCCCACTCTGACCCCTGGTTACACTGGCTCTTGTATCTCTAAGGAGATACTAATTTGCCCTCTGCCTGAGGCCACCCAGCAGGAGCTACAGAGAGATCTGCAGATTCCTCTTCTTTGTTTGGGGTTTGGAGATGAAGCAATGCAAGCTGCTGTGGGGCCTTGGACCTTCTTTTGGATGTTCTGGGTCTCTCTGACCCAGCTGCAGTTTGTTAGGTAATTTTGGATTGCAAAGGGTCAGGCCATTCATATGCAAAAGCCTCTGCGAACAGCTTGGGGGGGTGGGTCTCAGGGAGAGCAAACAGCAATGGCTGACCTTCAGCCCTGCCCTAAGAGGCCCCTGGGTCTCAGTGTCCTTCGGTAATTGCTGCAAACACCTCTGAGAGAAAGCTGCCCTCAAGTTCCGCCCAACGCCAAACAGTCCAGTTTCTCCCTGTATGGGTTTGCATCCCCAGAGTCTCACTCAGAACTGGAGTTCAGAGCAGTCAGGAGCTTGTGTTTCCCTCCCGGTTGAGAAAGACAATCGTGTCCTCATTGACAGTCCTTTCTGGGCGCACCTCTGTACCTCTGTACTTTACTTCTGCACTTCCTCGGAGTCTCAGTGTGTTTTTCTCTTTCCTTATAGTTGTAGAATTTCCACTCAGCCAGCCTTCCTGTGGTTCTGGATGATGTCTGTTCTATCTTTTAGCTGTAGTTTTGAAGTAGTTGTTCGAGGCAGCAATTTCAGGTATTTACTGATGCCGCCATCTTGATTTCTCCTCTCCCATAAACTTTTAAATTTCAACACCAATTTGAGAATATTTTGAAAGTTATGGATTCTTCCCCTCCCCCCCACCAAGATGCACACATATACAATAGTCTGCTAAAACTCAAGGAAGTTTACAGACCCCTTGAAGCCCATCCACAAACCCCATAAGCCCTAGGTAAGGAACACTCCTGCACTTTAAAAAAAGAAAATCAACAAGGATGAGGTGAGGAGAGGGGGAAAAAAGAACACCTAAAAATGGAATGCAAACAGAAACAAAAGCAACTAATTCTATTTCAAATAAATAACATTACCACATTGAAGGGAAAGTAAGCAAACAACAAACTAAAACGAATGAATATTGAATTCTAGTTAGAAAGAGTTTTTGCTACAGTGCTGAAATACTTTTTGTGTGCTGTTGAATTGAGCAAATAAGTAATTATACTGGGGATAATGGGAGCCAGGTCTTGCTGGTGAATAAAAGAGTTATAAATATAAAGAAAGGGCCCCAGCTGGGTCGGCTCAGTGGGTAGAGCTTTGGCCTGTGGACCGAAGGATCCTGGATTCGATTCCAGTGACGGGCATGTACCTCAATTGCAGGTTCCTGCCTGACCCAGGCCCTGGTTGGGACGACTGCAGGAGGCAACCCATCAATGTGTTTCTCTCACATCAATGCTTCTCTCTGTCTTTCCCTCTCTTTTTCACTTTCTCTAAAGATCAGTGGAAAAAAATATCCTTGGGTGAGGATTTTTTAAAAAGTGCTTTCTCACCCAAACTGATTTGTATCAATGATCTGTACTGGATGCTGGATTAGCAGGGAAAATAGCTACAAAATAGGGCATTATTGGAACAGTTGGTGAAATTTGAATATGGATTGTGGATCAGATAATTTTGTATTAATACCACATTTCCTGATTTTGATAATTGTGGGTATAGAAGAAAAAGTCCTTAGAAAGTACACACTGAATTATGTATCAATAAAAAGGGCATAAATAGTTCAGAAAAATAGGTGTGTGTGTGTGTGTGTGTTCCCGCGCTTGCGCATGCACTTGCAGACATATATGGATAAAATGTTAAACCACCTGGAGCAAAATTTTAGCAATTAGAGCATAGCAATAAATGTTTAGATGACATTTTTATAATCATGAAATTATATACAAATTAAAAGTGAAAAATATTTGCACTAAATTGGAACTATCATACATTGCTGGCAAGAGCACAAATTGATATGAGCTCCTGCATATGCCACTTGTGGAACTCTGGTAATATCTATTAAGGCTAAACATATACATCCCTATGACCCAGCAAGTCCATTCTTATATTTTTATTTTTAATATTTTTATTGATTTCAAGAGGAAGGGAGAGGGAGAGAGATAGAAACATTAATGATGAGAGAGAATCATTGATTGGCTGCCTCCTGCACACCCCACAGTGGGAATTAAGCCTGCAACCCAGAATCAAACTGTGACCTCCTGGTTCATAGGTCAACACTCAACCATTGAGCCATACCAGCCATGCTGAGCTACTAAAGACATGGGTGGTCTTGAGCAGCAGAGGGCTCCCAAATATGGAGTGGGGGCGGGGAACCGCTCTGTCCAGCACGCTTTAGAGTGAGGTTAGGCTAAGCAGTAATGTGAAGCAAAATGACTTCCAAGAAATCATCCTACCTCTGACATTCCTGCTGGCCAGCCTCATCCCTTCCATCCTGTACCCTGTGCCCCGTCTCCAGTCAGGATCTCCTGAGCACCTGCCGAGAGGTGGCGCCAAACTGTCTCCTCATTCTGACCGTCTCCACACCCACCCCACCTACTCTCCTCTTAGTCATTCAGCAATGCTCCTGATAATACATTACTATAAAGGTGCAGCAAGGACTGACTGAATAAGCCTTTGTATCTTTTTAAAATATATATATATATTATTGATTTTTTACAGAGAGGAAAAGAGAGGGATAGAGAGTTAGAAACATCGATGAGAGAGAAGCATCAATCAGCTGCCTCCTGCACACCCTCCACTGGGGATATGCCCACAACCAAGGTACATGCTCTTGACCGGAATCGAACCTGGGACCTTTCAGTCCGCAGGCCGACGCTCTCTCCACTGAGCCAAACCGGTTTCGGCAGCTTTTGTATCATTTTACAATGGAACATTGTGTGGTTATTCATATTGAGGTGAGGGAAGAAAACTTAATAATGTGGGAAGACAGGCACCTACTAAGAAGTTGGTTACTAATGTGATCTGCTTTAGGAAAAATTTAAGAATACGCAGGAAAATACCAGATGATAATTACCTCAGAATGTTATCATATTCTCTGGGTACTGGGACTAGAGGTATTTTCTTGTTAAGTGTGATTTCTAAATTGTATAAAATTAGCATTACTCAACTTTTATTGGCTTTTATGAAAGATTTTTCCCCCTACTATTCAGCAAAGCCACCTCTTTTCTAACTCTGACCTGCACTCATCTTTTTTTGTCCCTAAATATCATTATTGGTTCTGTATAATCCAGTACAAAACTATAATGTCTTGTATTATTACAAATTCTCTCATTCCTGTTTATCTTGTACCTTCAATGAAGAAAAGTTTTCTCTGCTCAAATTGCGACTTATTTTTTACTTTCCCCACCTCATAGCACTATGCACTGATTGGCCGCTTGATTGTGACTTGGTCCTGGATCCTCAAGGCTCCACATAAAACGCACAGCTCTCACGGGGATGGTGTGCCCCATGGAAGCGAGACTTACTTACTCCTGACCCAGGCGTCTAGTCCCCGCCATTCCAGATCGCTCGACCTTATAGTCTGTTCTGCCTCTATCTCCTCTAGTGATTGCCCTGTCCAAAATCCAAAGCGACTGTTCTCCAGGAGTTCGAGTACAAGCAGAATTGGATGGTCACCTTTGCATTTTTTCCTCATCATTTGTGAACTGTATTAGAGCTCAGGGGGTTTTTAGTGACTATCATTCTTTCAGAAATTACCCCATATCCATCCTTGAAAAATGGGCCTGTTGCCGTAGTGCCCACTGTGGCCCAGATCCCCTGCCAGGCGGCTGCTCTGCGAAGGGGACCGAGTGCAGGGAAAAGTCTGAGAGGCACCCCTTTGTTCCCGTGCTTAGTTCGTGCTGGGAAGCAGCTGTTTTTACCAGCGAGCCTTCCTAATCGACCTCTGCAATGCCTTTTACTTCATAACTAAGCCAGACTCCGGTGACCACCGCTTAACACCATTAACATCTCTCTTTTCCATCGCTAAATCAGAGGGGTGACATGGTTTACTTAAACAAGGCTTAGAACAGGAGACCCTGCTGTTTTCTTGACAGTTTTATTTCAAGTGCATTCAGATGTGATTCTCCATAGATACTTGAAGGGCTGTCAGGTGGAAGGAGGACCAGATTTGTTCTGTAACCAAATCCTATTGATTCTACAACCCTAACGTCGCTACAGTTTTGCACTTCCTCCATCTCCCTTGCCACGGTCCTGGCCCGGACCACCTTGACCCTCGCCTGGACAAATGTGATAGCCTCCCAGCCTGCCGGCCAGCCTGTCCAGTCTTGTCCCTCTAATCCTTTCTCAGAGGGCCTCAATAATCTGTTTAAATTGTAAATCTGATCACACCACACCTCTGCTTCAAATCCTGTAATGCGTCTGCATTGCCTTCAGGATAAACTCTAAATTCCTTAGCATTGCTTGTAAAACCCAGCCCCTGCTTAGCTCTCTGGCACCACTCCTCCCAGATTGCCAGCTTTACCAAAACACTTGCACAGCAAACCCCGGGAACCTCTTGTTCTCTTACCTCCAGGTTTTGCTGAGAACATGTCCCCTCCCCTCTTCACAGTTAGCTTGTCTTCCAGGGGACACGCCGATGTCACTTCCTCCAAAAGCCTCCCCCCAGTCGCCAAGGCCAGGCTGGGTGTCCTTATGTCCTCCGAATGAGTATTCTAGGTTTATCCTATTTCTTGTCATTTTATCTTATAATTGCCTGTTTACATCTCTCTTCCTCTTTGGATAAGTTCCTTATGGACCGGGATGGTTTTATCAGACCCTAACACCGCTGCCTGCCATAGAGACAATCAATAGTTACCGAATAAGTGAATGACAAAACAAGGATGGTAAGTGGAAGTTTCATGGGTTTAGGTTTCTACTCTGAACTGAAGAAGTTGCTAATAACGACTGATAGCCCCCAAAAGTAATACGCTGACTCACAAAGCTCAGTGAAAGCCCCATCCCTGAAAGTCTCCAAACAGCTCAAGTGTTGGCCAGGCAGGGAGCTTCCTTAGATGGCAGGTTGGACACAAGCCCTCTGCTCACTTCCTGTCTGCAGGATGGCACAATTAGCTTCACTTCTGGAACAAAAGATCTAGGCCAGGGTCCCGATTCTGCACTTACTGTGAGACTTTGAGCAAGTCAGCCTCTAGGAGCTTTGCTTGCCTATAAAATAGATTCCTGCACTTCCTACTTCCTCAGATTTTGAGCGAGATGAGATCGTGAATGTTAAAGAACTTGTAAAAGCCTTAAAATGAAAGATATTCTTTATCATCTAATCTTTGACTTGCAGCTTGCTAGATAATTTGTTTTGCAACTGCATTAGAAAACAACGTGCCACATTGGAAGTTTGCTGCAGGCAGAGCTGAGAATGGGAAGAGATCTACCTTTCCTGTATTACCACCCTGCGCTCAGGAAAGGCAACAGAAGACACCTATTTAGTCTGGCCGGCGTGGCTCAGTGATTGAGCATAGACCTAAGAACCAGGAGGTCACAGTTTGATTCCCGATCAGGGCACATGCTCGGGTTGTGGGCTTGGTAGCCAATCAATGATTCTCTCCCATCATTGATGTTTCTATCTCTCACTTCCTCTCTGAAATAAAAAATAAAAATGTATTTTAAAAAGGAAATCCACTAAAGCTATAAAAAATAAAAAAATAAAGCGCCTATTTAGCTAGAATCTGTCAAAAGCCCATTGTTCCTGCCGTCAGGGAGATTCCTTAGAGCCTAATTACTAACACGAGGGGAGTGGGACCTCAGTGTTTTAAATCGCCGTGAAAATCAGCAGAAACCAAATACAGACGTGTGCAATAGACCTTCCCTCTGAGCCCCTTCGTTCATGCATCAAGAATAGTTAACGTATTTCAGCTCCCTTCTGCAAGACAAACCCAATGAAACCATTTAACTTAAACGTTTTTTTATTAGGAATCAGGGGATTGAGCTGCTTATCCCTCTCTAACAGTCGAGAGCAGGTCATCAGGCCCAGGATGGAGAGGTTGTCCAAGGTGCTGAGGTGTGCTCTGTTGCACTTGCTTAGGGCCTGGAAGGAAAGGTGGCGCATTGGAGGTTGGCAGTAACTGGTGTTAGCCAAAACACCAACAGCCTGGGGAGAGCCTTCTACTTTCCTTCCAACTCCACTCAAGGCTGGAGAATGCCAGGAGACAGAGAATGCGGCTGGAGTGAGCAGGCTCAGCAGTGCTGTCGAACCCGCTTCATTCAGTGCTACTTCACTTGCCTGCCCTCCACTCTTCTTGCCGTTTGGTGATCAGGTATTTGAAGAACTCATACACAGACCATGCAATGGCTGTTGAGGGAATCTGGTAAATTACTCTAGCTTGCACCCCTCGGAAGTAGGCGGTCACCCCACCTACTTGATATACCGTCCTGAAGGCACTAGCCATGCCTGTAATATGTCCTGTGAAGTTTGAGTTCAAAGCCAGGGATTCCTGGGTGTTGAGCAGTGTTTTGCAAACGTCCAGTGGGGTTGTAACAGCGGCAGCTACAGCTCCTGCACAGGCTCCGGATACGACATGGGAGCTGGGGTTGTATCGTCTCTGGGGGTTAAAGTGCTCCTGCAGGAATTCATAGGTCATGAAGTGAATGGCTTGGAAGGGAACGTTCATGGTCAGCTGGGTGGTGTAGCTGCGGTAAAAGGCTCCGGCCCCTTCATTTTGCCACACTGCCCGCACACAGTCCGTCACCCGGTGGTAAGGTGAGTTGTACATCTGCATCCTTTGCTTGACCACTGGCAATGCCATCAACGAGAAGGAAGAAACGGCAACAACACCAACCGATGAGCCAGTGTCCAGATCCAGAGTCCCAAGGGAGATCAGCCAATGGAATGGAGACAGAAAAAAATATGAATGAGTTGTCAGCCTGATAGGTTTCCTTCTTTAAGAGAAGGGGATCTGAGAGGGTTTGCAAAAAGCCCAAAAATAATGGGTCCACTTTCAGTAGGATTTATTTTAAAACCAGCTAAATAACACCTAAGATAGAGGGTTTCCTTGAAATAGGTACTTACCTGTCATTATACCATGATTATGTTACTTTTTTGTAACTCCCAAAACAAGAGTGACTTGGTGGCAGTGAACACAGTGAATCCTCAGGTACTAAGAGCACCTAACTCTTACCACATGAGGATGGTTACTCCTCCCACAGGAGACAATTACTACCAAAAAGAAAACCAAATTCCTAGCCAGGAGTGTGGCTTCAGTTTCCAAAAATGCATCTTCTCCTCCCTCAGGTAGACTACACGGTCTGAGCTCTGTAGACCTTCACTTCGGTTTTGGCCCTTTGCACACCATGGCCTTGCCCAGACAGGCAAAGAACTAGACGTTAAGGAACATGGCAATTATGCTATCCCTTCACATTTGTGTGGGTACCTCATCATCCAATTAAAATGCCAAGATCCAAGCCACAGTGCAGGGACTGAACTCTACAATTCACCCTTTCATTCCTATCTCAATGATCTTTATTCCAACAAGGCAGTATTTTTAAATGTCAAAATCCATCTTGATCTCTTTGGAGAAAAGTGAAATAGCCTGCTAACATTTCAGGTGACATAAGTTCCACTACAAAGGGGACTTCCGAGAAGGCCCAGAAGCAGGCCGAGTAGAGCCATATCTTTTTTTTTTCCAAGGAAGCCCTAAAGATTAATTAAATCTCAATGAATATGCTACCAGTCCAAGGGGCTCTTCCTAAATTCGGACATGGATGGAGCGCCCTCTAGTGGTAACACGGCAGGATTTCCCACCAAAACTCAGGTGTTTCTCAGCTTTCTTCTACAAACCAGAAACAGACGCAGATGCAGGTGCCCACAGAGGGAAAGTTTGAGAAATTATTACCTTCAGCTGGATTCATGGCTGCATCATGAAGTAATGTAGCTACACACCCGGCCGCACCTGCAAAGGAGAAAACAACTGCCACATGTAAGGTCTGGAAAGGGCGACTGATTCACTGAGGCTCAGAGTTGAGGGAAGTGGCTGTGCCAAACCACAGTGGGGTGAGGGAATGCCAAGAGCCAGTTCAAAAGACGGGAACCTGCTCCTAAATTCCTGTCCTGAGAAATGAACGTATTTGTTCTCACCAACTTAGTAAGGTCACCAACGTACATTCCACATCTAGAATACTAAGGGCAGGAAGAACGAAAGAAATCAGCCCAGTTTTTATCAATAAAGATTCCAAGAATAGGCCCTGGCCAGGTAGCTCAGTTGGTTAGAGCATTGTCCCGATGCGCCAAGGTTGGGTGCTCAATCCCCAATCAGGGCACATACAAGAATCAACCAATGAATGCATTAATAAGTGGAACATCAAATTGATTTTTTTTTCTCTCTAAAATGTTTTTAAACATTCTTAAAAAAAATTATGGTTCAATCGCTTCTCGGCCTTTTGGCTAAGATCAAGTGTAAAAAATTATGATTCCAAGAATAAATTCACTTCATGCCCCAAGTAGGAAGCAGATATATTGCTGCCAAGGAATGCCAGCAAATCAACTGTCTTCAATGTCTTCAATCAACTGAGAACATGAGGGGCAGGTGGCCAGATCTTCATCAAAGAATCTGACTTTCTATCCTTTTGCCCCTATGCAGCCCAACCTGCCTCCAAATCTTAACATCTGTCTATCTACCATATTGAACTACCGTATTCCTTGCCCTCTGCTCTCTACACTCAATGTGGTTTTTGGACAATCCTCAATCTCCAGGCTGCTACTGGAGATTCCCTTACTTCCATAGCTTCAACCCTCTGGTTTCTCCATACAGAAGACCCTTGGTCCCACCCCCATTCACTTGTTGAGGTCTTGTCATGTCCTCAATGACAAAAACTGCCACTAGTCAGCTGGGATCCTGAAAAGGTGAAGCGAAGAGCTGGGGCTCCATTAGTGTCTTCCTTGGGTGGCTGGGTCACCTCCGATCCTGCGGAGGAGCAGGACACCACCCGACTATCAAGAAATACACAACGGGGTAGTTCAGTGTGTGTCTCCATATTACCAGGGCATTAGAAGTTGATGCCAGGGAGATGATGAGAGGAAAGAGTCAAGCTGGTAGGTAAGGGAGGATATTGTAACCCTTTGTTGAGGTGCCCCAAAGGAGGGGTAGGGTTGAAGCGGCCGGTTGTCTGAGAACATCAGGTTTGGAAGTCCCTCCCCTAGAATCTGGCCTACCCCAGCCCAAAGCTTCAGCTCCAAACCATGCTGAGACTGGAAAGCATTGACAGCAGCCAAGCCCAAAGAGTTGGGAGAATGGGGGAACCAGCACAGGAAGGCTCAATACCATTGGCAATATGGCTATTGCCCCCAGGATGGATTACATCACTCAATGTCTTTTTTAATTTTTCGTAGCAGGCAAAATAGAGGGCATGGGCGGGCCCTGCGCCTGTTGCTGTGACATTCAGCCCCCGCATGGGCCTCCACAGGCCCTCGGTTCTTATAATCCTCCACAGCGCCTCCAGCACGTTGCGATAGCGGGCAGCTGGGTCAGGCTGTAGGCTCTGCATTCGGGTCTGAAATTACAGAAAGAAGTGCAACGTCAGTCATGCCAAGTTCCCGCTCAGCCTCGGCGTTCAGGCTTCAGGCATTAGCAGACCCTCTTTGTAGCATCAGGCCGGGGAAGGAGTGATACCTGGCATCCGGTTTTGCTTGCTTCCAAACTTAATATCCAATCTTTCTAACCGTTGACCTTGCTTTTCCTAGTCATTTTGACCCTAAGAACAGAATAACATTATTTTCCCCGAGAATATCACCCCTTGGTAAATGTCCTGGAGCTCCAAAATGATTCACAGCCCCAGCAACAAATATCAATCAAGCCTGTGTTTCAGAAGGTGCTTTTGTGTGTGCCTTAATAACTCAGGCTAAGAACTCTTTACAAATGGATTCTAAAATCATTTATTGTCTACACATACTTGATGCATTTCTGAAGACTGATCATAGGCCTCCTTCCTGACCAAATACTACACTGACTAATGAGATGATGATAAAACTGAGGTTTGATAATCTGACTTTTCAGTGTTTGGCATTGGCAGCTGGGTCTGTAAGATCAAGTCTTGACCAAAGTAGCATTCCTAATAGATACTGCTCTAATTTCCTGAGAAGAACGTTTACCCTGAAACTACGACGTTGGAAATCAACCTAGTCTCTAAAATTGAAGAGACTTCCAGAATTCTAAATGGACCAAATCCCCAAACTGACATCAGTGAATAAAATCAGTCTCTGTAAAATATAACCTTTGAAACTTCTAGAGCAGTGGTTCTCAACCTTTCTAATGCCGCAACCCTTTAATACAGTTCCTCATGTTGTGGTGACCCCAACCATAAAATTATTTTCATTGCTACTTCATAACTAATTTTGCTGTTAATGAATTGTAATGTAAATATCTGTGTTTCCCAATGGTCTTAGGTGATCCTGCTAGCAGTTCTCAACCTTGGGTTGATCCACAGGTTGAGAACCGTTGCTGTAGAGCCTAAGACCATTGGGAAACACAGAAACCACAGAAACCACTGCTCTAGAGAGTTCGAAGATTGGAATGAAAGTTTATGGTAGATACTTTATTTCTTTTTAAACTTCCATTACATGTAATACCATGGATGAATCCAACAAGCATAGAGTTAAATGAAATTAGTCAGACACAAGAGTGTATACTGTATGATTCCATTTACCAGTATATGAGTCTGTCAATGTACCAGTAAAAAATGTCCAAGCTTGTAGAGAATTTTTATAAGAGTTTATTTGAGCCAAACCGACAACATATGCCAGGGAAGGGAACAAGATCTCAAATGTTCCCAGTAGTCACTTTGTATGACCTTCCTTGGCAAAGTTTTATTAAAATTTGGGAAATTAATCTTATTTGAAACACTTACCAAAGAGGAAGTTTCTCTGAAAGTTGTGTCTCTCAATAAAGATCGCTTTTCTATTAATCCATTTCAAGATTAAGATGGCACAGAGACTCACAAAATATAAAATCAGTATCTAGTGCCTGGAACACTGTATGCCCCCAAAATGTGTTTGTTGAATGAACAAATGAAAGACTTAATGAATCTTAGCCATGTCTGCACCAGTTCAAAAAGTAGCAAACCAGCCACTAGTGGGCCAGTAGGGATAACTAAAGCCCAAGTACAGTTTCAATTCCTACTTCATTCTCATCACTGATTGAAACTGCATTTAAATTTGAACCTTCCTGTTGGCCATCTGGAACCCAACGGTAATGCCTTTTCCCACGAGCATGGGAGAAAAGAAACTGAATTAACAGAATCCAGATTAACAGGTTCTAGTTAGCCACAAGCAATCCAAATGCCTCTATGTCATTCCTCTATTTTTACATTCCTCTATTTTCCTACCTGCTACCAACAAAGAACTAGAAGCTTGAAAGGTTAATTACTGGAAGTTTAATAAAAAATACACAGTATAACTGAACACATTTGTTCCCCCTTCTAAAAAAAAAAAAAGGAACTCTGATCCAATATAGGGTGTGCTTACTGATCTTTCACCATCACCCAGGGGCATAAAACCTATCAGATGAGCCAAAACCGGTTTGGCTCAGTGGTAGAGCGTCGGTCTGCAGACTGAAAGGTCCCGGGTTTGATTCCGGTCAAGGGCATGTACATTGGTTGCGGGGACCCTCCCCCCCCCGGGTAGGGGGTGTGCAAGAGGCACCTGGTCGATGTTTCTCTCTCATCGACGTTTCTAGCTCTCTATCTCTCTCCCTTCCTCTCTATAAAAAATATCAATAAAATATATATATTTTTAAAAACCTATCACATGAATTATTCAGAGAGGCTATAATTCTTTGTTGGCTATGGCTACTAATAGATAAATTGGGCCCAGTGGCTTAACAATTATGTGTTTCCATAAATTTATTTGAAACTGATCTTGTGTATGGAGAATGTTCAGAAATTATATTGCTATACTGGAGTCAACAGCATATTTAGGTAACGGGTTACTTTTTAAAAAATATTTTTATTGATTTCAGAGGGAGAGATAGAAACATTAATGATGATGAGAGAATCATTGATTGGCTGTCTCCTGCACACCCCGCACTAGGGATCAAGCCTGCAACCCAGTCATGTGCCCTGACCAAGAACTTAACCGTGAACTCCTGGTTCATAGGTCAATGCTCAACCACTGAGCCACACTGGCTGCCCTAGGCAGTTTTGAAAGGTCTGGCCTCAGAGGCCTGGAATCCTTCACCTCCAAGAAACCTGGAGGTAAGTTACTCTGAATATTTTACACACATTTAAACCTAACACACAGTTCTAATTCAATGAAAGTAAGCCCTTGTAAAGAGGACCCAGGCATAAGCTTGCCAATTAGAAAAATGAATATAGTTTCCCAAATGTGTGGGCCAATAAATCTCTATTTTGGAAAAAGTTGAAATCTCTAAGAATTAATAGCCTTCAATATAAAAATCCTGGCTTTGAAGAAAAGCCAGATGGACTAGTAGGGAGATAAGTGGTTTGGTAAGACAAGCCACATTTGAGCCAGAAAGCCTGAGTTTAAGCCCCAGCTTAGCTAAATGTGTGGTCTTGAATATGTCAACCTTTCTGAGCTTCACTATTAAACATAATATTGCAGAGTCTATAGCATAAGACTAAGAATGGCTGGCTCATGGAGCTGTTGTGAGGATTCAAAGACATGTAAAAGCCATTGGTAATTTATAAGGTATTAGAAATAGGCTTTTTATTGCATTCAGATATAGTTCTCAGAAATATTAGTTCCTATCTTAGAATTTGCAGACCATGGCAGTGTTGTAAATAGTTATGTCATTCCACAAATATGCATGGGCAACTAACTGGTCCTTAGCCATTAATAAATCAGGTTTAATTTTGTTGTTTTTGTTTTCATTTTAAAACTTCTCTGTGCCCTGGCTGATGTGACTCAGTTGGTAGGAATGTCATGCCATATGCTGAAAGATCTTGGGTTTGATTCCCAGTCAGGGAACAGATCTAGGTTGCAAGTTACCCCTGGCCTGTCCCATGTCAGGGAGCATGTAGAAGGCAACTGATGGATATTTCTCTCTCACACTAATGTTTCTTTCTCCTTCTGTCTGTCTCTGTCTCTCTCCCTCCTTCCCTTCCTCTTTTCCCCTGTCTCTAAAAATCAATGAAAATGTCCTCGGTGAGGATTAGTTTCTCTGTGGCTATAATTATATGTCCAGCTTTTAATCCATAGGTCATGCTTAGGAACCAGCACCACTGTGAAATTCTGTGCTTTACTTGGTTCTGGAAATCTGCCTTTGAGAAGCTGTCTGGGAGGCTTGGGAGTCACACTGGGTTCAAATCCTGACTACCACTTAAATTGTATGACCTTGGACAAGTCACTTCACTTGCCTCCTTTCTTCATCTGTAAAATATTGAAAATGGTGTCTACTTCAGGAAGTTGTTTCAACGATTAAATAAATGAATATAAGGCATGTCAGATTAGTGCTTGGCAAATAAGAACAGCTGCCATTTATTGAATATTTATTATTATTATAAGCAAGAAAATCAAATATGCCAATGTTTCCATTTCTTAATCTCTCATCAAATGAGTATTGATATCCATTTACATCTGGAGTTTAGGAAAAATGCCCCTCTAACTTATGGGAGTAGATTACTTGCTTCACTCTTACAGAGCCAAAAAGTGGCGCCGTGGTGACTGGTGGGTACTTTGCCAGATGGTTGTTGGAAGTCTGTCTGCTTTGAGATGCAGAGCCTATGTCTATAGATAAAGTCTGGTACTTGCCTCCCAGAAAAGGAAAACTGGGATTTATTTGGGTTCTCAAACTGCCCTGTGACTATGGAAATGACTATGGAAATAGTTGGCTGAATCATTACAAGGCCTAGCGAGGCTTAGCTGACTTCCCATGGTTCCTCCCAAGGATATTTTAAGTTGACTTGACCCAGATAAATGGGGGTACACAGGCTTGCAAGGCAAGGAGCAATGTCAGCTTTCATTTGCTAATACTGTGGTTGCACCAGAGGCTCCGGTTGGGTGGTTGGGTCTGCCACTCATGATGGCAAAGAGGAGGAAGAGCTGCCAGGGACAGTGCACTGTGAAGCCTTTTCAGAAGAGGTGTGCATTTTACTTTTGTGTCTGCACACGCACTCAACACACTGACTGACACCAACTCCTGCTGATCTCCCTCGTTCTTCCCTCTGTCATTTAAGTCCCAGCATTATGGCAAATGAAAATGACTCTTCTAAAGTAGTTTTTGTGTTTTTGAAGACTCTTGGGCATTTTTCTTCCAAATTAATAAAATATATTTATTTTAACGTAGGGCATTGAGGCGTGACTATAATGTGTGACTAAGTTAAAAAAATTCTAAAACTTATGCAAATGAGTAAGAACTGTTCTTCAAAAATAACTGTATTTATCTTGGAAGGCTAGAAGAGATTCCTGGCAATGCTATGGTTATGCAAAAACATTTCTGGAACTCTTCTTCAGAAGTGGTTCTCTCAATGGATCTCTCAGTCTAGGAGTTCATGGGTCTCCTTTCTTTTTGGTTCCACCTTATCTTTGACCCTAATTAGTATTACATATTTGGATCTCCCACCTTATCTGACATACTTGATTCTGAATGGTCCCAGTTACTAAAAATTCAATTCCATTTTGTCACAGGACATAGATTTGCCCCATTAGATTTGCCTGCCCCAAATATTCTAGAGGCATTTTTAACAGAGGGATTTGTAAAATGTTTACAGCAACAATGGCATTATGTAAATACATGGAGTTAAGTTGTAATATTTCTAGGTCAGTTACAATGCATTGCGTTTTTCAAGTCATTAAGTAACTTTCATTGCGTTCCTTGATCTAGTTCTAATGTGATGCCCATCCTGAAACAGAGCACCCTAGACCCTGCCCGTCACTCACAGTCTAAGTATAGTGACGTGATTTTGCAGTTAGATCATATTAACTTTTGGACACACAGCATTGACAATTCAGTCATTCAACCTAGCCTCTATTACATAAACGTCGGAATCTTTTTCATTTGTAGTTATCCAATTTACATTTCAATATTGACAGAGCCATAACCATCTTCTTACTCCTCTCTGGTGGATTTTACTGCTTATTTCTATTCCTCGTAATTAACAAGGACATTTAAAATTCTAATGTCCACTTTAGCCAAAGGCATTCATTCACCCTTTCAATGGTCCCTGTTAGGAGTTACCTTTGCAACATACTAGCATCCTACTACCACCAACTCATTGTCATCCACAAAGCTGATAAGCCCTTTCCCCATCCCCTCATCCACATTACTAATGAGAGCATGAACCGGTACTGGCACCAGGGAAAAGCAGAAGAGACAGACTGCATTTCTCAAATTGAGACTCTCCTTTCGAATATATAACGTTTTCCTTATCTGAGGCCAAAGCATGCATCAAAGAGCTGTCAGGACATTGACTATACCCTTAACCACGGAAAGGAGGCACCAGACTCTGTCATATTTGTTTCAAGAGACGCCCCCGCCCCCCCTCAAGTTTACCAGTACTTCTCAATTTAGTTCTCAGTGTTTTTAGTGGATGGTACCCTAGCTCATGCATAATAAGAACGGTAAAGAATAACCCAGTTTCCCCTCTTCAGAAGGACATGACTGCTGTATTCACTCATCAGCCTGCGTATTTTCACCCAAATCCTGCCCTCGAATTGAGCCCCTATAATCTTCTCCACACTTAACATCCTCTTTCTGACACCGTAATGCTTCCCTCCTGGGCCACTTTCCCCTTTTTTGTCAGCTCCAAAGGGCTCAAGAAGCACACGGTCAGTTCCCTCTCTCGGTTGGGAGCTGCTGTGCTCCCCGCAGGCACACAGTACACAATCCTGACCCCAGCTCAGTTTGCATGTTCAGGAAATAGGTGGGGTGGCACGCTTGCTGCACAGAGAAACCGAAACCTCTTTCCCACGTTATTTCCAGCCTGGTGCTCTGAATTACGGTAATTTCCAATCGCTCATTGATCTGGCCGAGAGACCCCAGGTTCTGATCCCTGCCCTGTCACCTTTGAGGGGGGGACACAGCAAGGAGTGCGTACAAGCGCTTGCCAGAGAGTCTCTCGGGCCACCAAGGGTCTGACGCATGCCAGTTGGCTTCACCTTAATCAAGTTAGCAGCAGCACTTACCTGTCCTCGCCCCATCCCACCCTATTCCTGTGCAATGCCAGCTGAGATCCAGGGCTTGGGCTGACAGATTTTCGTTCCAGGGTCCCGATTCAGATCTCACTGGCGGTTACAAATGGGTCCTGGCTCCCGACTGGGGTCAGCTCCCAGCCGGGACCTTGCTTGCAGGGAGTACCGGTCGAATTGCGTGCTGGTTGGTGGCAGAGCCAGGAAAGAACTCCTGTCGGCTCCGGCTCTGGGCCTGGGTCCTGGCTCCGGACCGGACGCCAAGGGGGGTCGGGGTCAGCCCCTAGGTTGGGTTCGGAGCCGGTCCGAGTCTCACCTTGACGCAGTCGACAGGGTACATCACGCAGTGCTCCAGAATGCCCGCCACGGCGCCCGCCACCATGTGCGTGGTGACAGTGGCTCCCGCCGGCAGCGCCTCGTAGTCCGGGCCGGAGTCCGGATCCTGCCGCACCGGGGGCCTGCAGGCCCCGGCCTCCCCGCCGCCGGCCCCCCGGCCCACGCCCCGCTGCAACCACCCGTCCAGCAGCGCCGACTCCCCGGGGCTCCGCCCCGGCGCAGCCGCCGGCGCCCCCGCCACACCGCCAGCACCCCTCCCCTCTAACTCCATCCACCCGGGGCAGCCACGGCGCACACCCTCGCCGCCGCCGCCGCCGCCGCCCCCCGGCCCCGTTGCGTCGGCCTCAGGCGCGGCCCAGCGAGCCCCTGTCCTCCCGCTCCCGCGTAGCCCCGCGGCCACGCCCCCCGCCCGTCATTGGCGCGGCGGCCAGAGTAGCCCAGCCCCTTTGGTGACGTAGGACACTCTGTCCGCGCTATTCGTGCAGGGGCCTGTCACTCTTCCGTGGCTCCCACCCCTTTCCCTTTGATCTTGGAAGCTTCTTGTTTATTGGCCGCTGATTGGCCGGCATGTGAAACTTGAGGCTGAACTTTGAGAAGCTCAACCACCCTTGCTACTCGGCCGCCCCACGTCGGGATCCGATTGGCTGCATAAAAGAGAGCGAAACGCCGGGGGACGGCGAGAGGCCGGTTTCGGCCTCGGACCGGCGCCCGGGGAGCCCTCCGCGCGGCGGGTCGGACCGCCTTGGGGAGCGGTGCCAGGCCCCCAAGGTCAAACCGCTGCCGGCTGCCGTTAGGACCCGCGTTCGAGCGCCCGCCCCCAATCCCGAGACGCGCGCGCGGTGTCCCAGCCGCGAGCTCTGTTCCCGCGGGATCTCCGGCTCGCGAGGCGGAGCCGGCCGGAGCCGGGCATCCGCTTGGCAGGGCTCGCCGAGCTAGCTGTTCGGGAACCTGTTGCGACACGCGGGCGGCGGCCCTTTCGCCTCCGGTCGGGCCTGGAGTGCCGGCCCCGCTGGCCGCGCGGGAGCTCTCTGCCGAGGGCCCCACCCAGCCGCCCCGCGCTGAGTTTGCACCCGAAGTAGCCCGGGACACCCCGCCGTTGTGGAATGAATGAGTTGAATGAATGAACGAGCCCGGCGCGTGGAGAAGAACTGGAGGCCGGGAAGAGGGATGTCGAAACAGGGCGGGCTGACTGGAGGCCGCGAAGAGAGATGTCGAAACAGGGCGGATGACTCTGACCTGTCAGCAGGTGGAGAGGCTGCACTGGGGGCGGCTGCATTGGACGCGGCGGGGAAAGTAGAGCCGCCGTGGGAAGCGCGGACGCACCGCTGGGTCCCTGCGGTGACCTCCGCCCTGCGGTGCCCTCCGCCCTGAGAGGTGACCGCCGCCGCCTGGGATGCCGGTCTTTGGTGAAAGGCCGCTCCCTCCCTGGGGTGTCGCTGGGGTCAGAGGGGCGTTCGCTGGCTAAAGGACTGTGCCAGCCGCCCCGGCCGGGAGCACCACTTTGCACCGAACCTACACAGGCTCTGCTGAGTAACACGGGCATCTCCCACATTTCTCCGCTCTCCCACGTCGGCAGTCCCCGTTCACAGGCCTCCACTCTGCTTCCCGCTGTCTTTACTCCCTGTTTTACTGATGATGTAATTGTGTAGCTCTAATTCGATAAGGAAGGGGTCTTCCTTTTTCTCCCTAACACGTAACCCTTCTCTGGGCCTTTCGGTTTTTGTTATGTTTAAAAAAAAACAAAAAACTTTTTTTTAACTGATATCTTCCTCTTCAGCAGTGGTTATAAACTTTTGAGTCTCGACCTTTTGGGCAATAATGAAGCTACAAATCCTCAAATGCT
This sequence comes from Vespertilio murinus, assembly GCA_963924515.1. Lineage (NCBI taxonomy): Eukaryota > Metazoa > Chordata > Mammalia > Chiroptera > Vespertilionidae > Vespertilio > Vespertilio murinus. Next base: position 17,610,885 of record OZ004714.1, on the reverse strand, counting down.
CAGCGCACCTTCCTCACACCCAAATACAATTAGAATGGATACCCAGAAGAGGGGATCAATAGCTTTCTCCTCATGCCTGGCTCCCAAGTACAGGGGACATTTTAGAGTTTGCAGTACTGCACCCTGCCTCCCCTGCTGGTGCCTCTGAAGTTCGGCCTTTCACTTCTCTGAATGACTATTGATTTCCTGTGATTGTCAAGTTTTCTTTCTGGCTTTTTTTTTTTTCTTCATATATCAGGTATTTCTTATTGTATTAAATATGAAGGCTAGTTTAAGTTTAAACTTTTTTTTCAAATTTTCACTTATCCTACTTGTTAATTCACCTCCCATTGTTGTCCTCTTTTTGCACTGCTATGCCTTCATTCCTTTTTTAAAAAAATTTTACTTTATTGATATTTTACAGAGAGGAAGGGAGAGAGATAGAGAGCTAGAGATGTCAATGAGAGAGAAACATCGACCAGCTGCCTCTTGCGGGATGTGCCCGCAACCAATGTACATGCCCTTGACCGGAATCAAACCCGGGACCTTTCAGTCCACAGACCGATGCTCTACCACTGAGCCAAACCGGTTTCGGCATGCCTTCATTCCTTAAAGTACTCTTAACACATGGCTTTAGTGTTATCAGCTTTTATTAAAGTTTTGAGGTCCTGAAAGGATTATACCATAACACAGAATTCAATATTGAACCTTAGATGTCTACACTATTATTTGAGATTTCTTTAACCAGATTGTCTTGGATACTGTGGTGATTTTAAAATACCTACATATGGTTTGATACTTCTCCCTTCAAAAGGTAGAGTCTAATTGCCTTCCCCTTAAATGTTGGCTGGGAGTTAGTGACTTGCTTTCAATAAGTAATATGTGGCAGAAGTAAAAACACGTGACTTTTTATTTCCATTGAGGCATTTTATTTGCACGTATGGATTATACCCCTAGAGAAGGAACCCCAGGATTTTCCCTCCTGTGTGTTGTCTTCTTCATGGCCCATGATGCCCACTTAGGTTGTCATTACAATGAAACCAAACTGATGGAATGGGAACTGGTTATTTTGTGATTTTTCTAGATCTTTGAGTTGTACATGAAATCTGGGCCTGTTCACTCCATGGTCATTTAACTGGCCTGTGGCGTTCACAATTTTCCCAGCTTTGTGATTATCTGTGACTTCAAATTCACCAGGGTAGCCACGCTTCATCATCACAGTTAGAAAACGGACAATGACTTTGGAGCATGGCCTAGTAAGAACCTGGTATTTGCCTCTGTCTGTATTGTTGATGCCCTTGAGAGCATCAGCCAGGACTTTGACATGCACCATTATGGTGGCACGGAAAGATGGCAGAAGATTGATATGTGACTTCTGAGGCTAATTCAGAAAAAGCATAGCGCTTTCACCTAGTGTTTCCTCTCTCTCTCTCTTTCTTTTTCTCCCTCCCTTCTTCCCTCCCCCCTTTCTCAGATTGCTCTGGGAGAAGCCAGCTGTCTTGTCATAAAGACCTCAAGCATTCCTGGGAGAATCCATATGAAGAAGAACTGCGGCCTCCCACCTGCACCCAGCATCTACTTGCCAGCCACACAATAAGACATCTTAGAAGTGTATCTATGAGTCCCAGTTAAGACTTCATATGACTATAACCTCAGCTGGCATCGACTGCAGTATTATGAGAGACTTTGAGCCAGCTGTTCCCAAATTCCTGACCCATGATAACTGAGAGACAATAATGCTTGTTGTTTTAGGCCAACTCATTAGTTGGCAAACTCATTAGTCAACAGAGCCAAATATCAACAGTACAATGATTGAAATTTCTTTTGAGAGCCCAATTTTTTAAACTTAAACTTCTAATGCCACTTCTTCAAAATAGACTGCCCAGGCCATGGTATTTTGTGGAAGAGCCACACTCAAGGGGCCAAAGAGCTGCATGTGGCTCGAGAGCTGAAGTTTGCCCACCACGGTTTTAGGCCACCACGTTTTGGGGGTAATTTGTTATGCAACTATAGGCAAATAATACAGGGACTCTCTCATAGCTCTTCTCTGTAGTTCTGTCTGCCACTACCTTGCACGGGTCCCTTCTCTTTTCTTGCATCTCTTTTTTCCTTCCCAGAGCTGCCCAAACCCAGTATCTAGAGGGAATGCTAAAAATTCCTGTATTTTATTATGCAAAGTAATTTAAGTTATCTTGGTCTAAACCTCTCCTGGGGTTCCTTTTCTAGGGGTATAATCCATACGTGCAAATAAAATGCCTCAATGGAAGTAAAAAGTCACGTGTTTTTACTTCTGCCACATATTACTAAGCCCAGGGGATCCCCCTTTCTCTGACTAAATATATTCATTGAGTTCTAAAACCTAGATACTCTGTCTTCCTACGGCCAACTGGTCGCAGGTCCACTCAAACAGCTACCAGCTTTTAAAATAATTAGTCTTGCCCTAAAGAAGTATACATGGCCCTAGTGACTAGCCAGTTTGGCTCAGTGGATAGAACCTCTGCCTGCAAACTGAAGGATCCCAGGTTCTATTCCAGTCAAGGGCATATGCCCAGATTGTGGGCTCGATCCCTAGTAGGTATGCAGGAGACAGCTGATCAATGATTCTCATCATTGATGTTTTTTTCTCTCTCACTGAAATCAGTAAAAAAAAATATATTTTAAAAAAAGAAGTAAGAGAAGTATACATGAGCAAAGGAGAAGCACCTGAGCTGACCGGGGAGCTCACAGAATAGGTGATATTTGAGCTGAGTTTTGAAGGATCAGTACGATCAGTACGAGTTTGTTTGGTAGAGAAATGAAAGTCATTTTTATGCAGAAGTAACAGCAATTATAAAGGCTGAGAGATGAAAAGGGCATAATTCTGAGAACTGTAAATATGGCAGGGTTGTGGGTATGAATATTTATTGGAGTGCTTGGAAGATATTGGGAGCTAGATCATATTAGGCATTGTAAGTCACACAGGAGTGTACAGGTAAGAATCCCCCGATTCATGTGACTTAAGAATAATAATGAATTTAGCATCTCAAATAATATGTCCATATATAGGGTTGCTCCCACACTGGTTAGCAGTAACTAATGATGTTACGATGTTATCAAGGACCCAAGTTTTTCTTGTTACTCCCAGGCCTGTCCCCTACCATAGTTGTAAATTTTTTATTGACTTATACTCTTTTTAGGAGAAAACCTTTCCAAGAAATGTCTTCTCTCATTCCTTCCAGCAGCTGACTCTCCTTCACGTCATTTGTTAGAACTGCATCAGATGTCCAGATTCAATATTTGATGATAGAATGGCCCATTATGATTGACTTAGACCAACCATACTTTATTCCCTGGGGGTGGGGGTGGAGCTTAGCGCTCTTTAATCACATAACTAAGTATAGTATTGTAGTTACTCAAATGAAATTGGGATTCTGTTAACAAGGTGAAAGAGAGATTGTTGGCTTTTTGAGTAGGCGTCAGCAGAATCTGCCATAACATGCCAAAGGAATTTGGACTATATCCCATTGGGATGGGGAAAACATGGAAAGATTTTAAAATAGGAAGTAATATGATTGTATTTCACAGTGCATCAGAATGGAGGGATACTCAGGAGGGGCACAGATCTGTAGGCAGGGCCACAAGTTAGCAGGTTTCATTGAAAGATATTGGAGAGGATTTTAGACATTTTAATTAAGAACACTTAGAGACTAATTGAATAGAATGGTGAAAGGGAGTAGAGATTCTAGAATGACTTGCAAATTCGTGCTTGGGTGAATCATAGGGTATTTAATCAAAGTTGGTTAAATATGAACAGAGGAGGTTTGGGTAGATAAGGGAAGAATAAAGAGACCATGAGCTTGGTCTTGGATAATGAGGTGACTTCAAGACATTTGAAGATGGATGAGCAAACATGGGAGGAAGAATGGAGACCACATCACTTAAGAGATTATGGAAGGATGGAGTGTGGAATGAAAGAAAATTGATTAAAGAAATAAAGCAATGCAGACAACTGGCACCGAGTGGGGGACTGGTTTGGCTGATATTGCTCAGGACTGGGTAGAGTCAAAAACTTCCTAAGAAAATTGGGAATGTAATTGTAGACAAGCCTTTAAAAAGCAGTTAAAACGTGTTTTGAAATATGGATTTCTGTAATTTGTTTCAACATGTTGATTTGACTTACAGCAAATGAGATGGAGAAATTATCTCAACGCTTTTTTTTTTCTTTGCTTTTTTTTTCTTTTTGGCTAACTGGGAACCTCAGAACTCAGCTCAGTGAGCTGTTAATCAGATAAACATTGCAGGTTTGTGTAAAGAGTCATGCTTTACAAATGCTTGAG